>JARQAB010000029.1:3051277-4377768 GCA_036172955.1 Meloidogyne arenaria | reverse complement strand
CACTGGAACATTTGGTCAGTGACAGATTGGATCACTGGACATTTGGTCAGTGCCAGATGAATCACTGGACATTTGGTGTCAGTGACAGTATGATCCAACTGGACATTGCGGTTCCAGTGACCGCTGTGATCACTGGACATTTGGTCCGTTGACAGTTGGCGGGTGGCATTTGTCGGGGGGGGGGGGGGGGGGGGGGTTCAGGAAGAGGTGGTCTACGTCTAATAAAGTCTAAGTGCCCTACTGTCTGTACCTATGGGAAAGACCATCCCGTACCTGGGTAGACTGTAACCGGGAGGTTAGAAAGCCCGATCCGATTGAAAATTATTTTGAAAAAAGGGGTTGTCAGTCAGGACGGAAGTTTAGTTGTGGGTCATTTTCAGTGCAGGATTTTTACATATTGGTCAGTGACAGCTGATCACTGGACCTTTGGTCTGTGGCAGATGATCATGGACATTTGGTCAGTGACAGATGATCACTGGAATTGGTCAGTGACAGATGATCACTGGACATTGGTCAGTGACGAGGATAACTGGACATTGGTCGTGGACAGATGATCAATGGACATTTTGGTCCGTGACAGTTGGTCGGTGCCATTTTGTCGGGGGGGGGGGGCGGGGGGGGGGGGGTTACAGGAAGAAGGTGGTCTAAGTCGAATCAAAGGGTTAAGTGCCCTACTGTCATGTACTAGGAGGGACCATCCCGTACCTTGGTATATGTAACCGGTGAGGTATGAAAGCCCGGATCCTATTGAAAATATATTTTGAAAAAAAAAAAAGGGGGGTGTCAGTTCAGTACGGAATGTTTAGTGTGGGTCATTTTCCGTGCAGGCTTTTTAATTTGGTCAGTGGACAGATGATCCACTGGACATCATTTGGTCAGTGACAGATGATCACTGGACATTTGGTCAGTGACAGATGATCACTGGACATTGGTCAGTGGACAGATGATCACTGGACATTGGTCCGTGACAGTTGGTCGGGTGGCATTTGTCGGGGGGGGGGGGGGGGGGGGGGGGTTCAGGAAGAAGGTGGTCTAAGTCTAATCAACGGTATAAGTGGCCCTACTGTCGTACCTAGCGAAGACCATCCCGTTACCTTGGTATATGTAACCGGCGGTATGAAAGCCGATCCTAATTGAAATCTTATTTTTGAAAAAAGGGCCGCGGGGTTGTCAGCTTCAGTACGGCAAGGGGGGGGAAAACTTTTTTTTTTTTTACAAGGGGTGTGGGTCATTTTCCGTGGCAGGATTTTTTACATTTGGTCACGTGCCAGATGATCACTGGACAGTGGTCAGTGGACAGATGATTCACTGGACAATTTGGTCAGTGACAGATGATCACTTGGGCATGTGGTCAGTGGACAGATGATCACTGGACATTTGGTCAGTGACAGATGATCACGGACATTTTGGTCAGTGGACAGATGATCACTGGACATTTGGTCACCAGGACAGATGATCACTGGACATTTGGTCCGTGTGGACAGTGGTCGGTGGAATTTGTCGGGGTGGGGGGGGGGGGGGGGGGGGGGGGGGGTGGGTCAGGAAGAAGGTCGGTCTAAGGTCTAAGCAAAGGTCCTAAGTGCCCTTAATGTGTCAGAGTAGCCTATGGGAAGACCATCCCGTACCTTGGTATATGTAACCGGGAGGTATGAAAGCCCGCGATCCTAGTGAAGATATTATTTTGAAAAAAATGGGGGTTGTCAGTTTCAGTACGGAATGTTTAGTATGAGTGTGGGTCTCATTTTCAGGTGCAGAGATTTTTTACATTTGGTCAGTGACAGATGATCACTGGACCATTTGGTCAGTGGCAGATGATCACTGGACATTTGGTCCGTGACAGATGATCCTGGACATTTGTGCAGTGACAGATGATCATGACATTGGTTCCGTGACAGTTGGTCGGTGGCATTTTGTCGGGGGGGGGGGGGGGTGGGGGGAGGGGGGGGGGGGGGTTCAGGAAGAAGGTGCGTCTAAGTCTAATCAAAGGTCTAAGTGCCCTACTGTCTGTACTATGGAAGACCCCCCCCACATTTGTTTTACCCCCCCCCCGTACATTGGTATATGTAACCGCGAGGTATGAAACCCCCATCCTATTGAAATATTATTTTGAAAAAAAAAGGGGGTTGTCAGTTCAGTACGGAATTTTTAGTGTGGGGTTCATTTTCAGGTGCAGGATTTTTACATTTGGTCAGTGGGACAGAGACCTGGACATGTTTGGTCCGTGAAAGATGATCATGGACAGTTGGTCAGTGACAGATGATCACTGGAACATTGGTTCAGGGACAGTATGATCATTGACATTTGGTCAGTGACCAGATGATCACTGGGGACATTTGGTCAGAGTGACAGATGATCACTGGAAATTTGGTCAGTGACAGATGATCATGGACCTTTGGTTCCGGGACAGTTGGTCGGTGGCAGCCTGTCGGGGCGGGGGGGGGGGGGGCCGGAAAAGAAGGTGGTCTAGTCTAATCAAAGGTCGTCTAAGTGCCCCTACTGTCTGGTACCTATGGAAGACCATCCAGATACCTTGGTATATGTAACCGGGAAGGTTTATGGAAACACGACCTATTGAAATATTATTTTGTAAAAAGGGGTGTTGGCAGGGTCAGTCCGGAATGTTAGTGTGGGTCATTTTCAGTGCAGGATTTTTACATTTGGTCAGTGGACAGATGATCACTGGGGAACATTTGGTCAGTGACAGATGATCACTGAGGACATTTGGTCAGTGGACACGATGATCACTGGACATTTGGTCTAGTGACAGATGAATCACTGGACTTTGGTCCGTGGACGTTGGTCGGTGGCATTGTTCGGGGGGGGGGGGGGGGTGGGGGGGTTCAGGAAGAAGGTGGTCTAAGTTCTAATCAAAGGTCTAAGTGCCCGTATGTACTCTGTCACTATGGAAGGACCATCCCCGTACCTTGGTATTAGTGTGCTACCGGGAGGTATGAAGCCCCTGATCCTGTGCAAGCTCCTCCCACCCCACCGATATGGACCACTTTTCTTAGGACACCGGAACGATGGCTCCCCGACTGATCACCTGCTTTCATGTCCTTATACCTCACGCTCTTTGATCACCTCTCTCTGTCGGTGATTATTTTGAAAAAAGGTGCGCCGCCGGGTGCTCAGCTCTCAGTATCAGGAATCGTGCATTTTAGTGTGGTCGAGCATCAGTGCAGGACCCCTCCCCTTGTGGCGCCCCGCTCTCCGTCTTGTGTGCATGAGTGACGCCCGCCTGACGGGCTAACTGTTGTCCGGATGCGGACTTAGCACACCACGCTATTGTACCCCATCCGTTGTCTCGGCGCGCATTTTTACATTTGAGTCAGTGCAGATGTGGATCCCTCGTGGACATTGGTCTGTTTGGACTCTAGATGATCCACCCTGGAACATTTGGTCTAGGGAACAGGTATGATCACTGGAATTTGCGCACCCCAGTGACCCTTGATGCATCAACCGACAAACGCTTTGTGATTCGCATGACAGATGGATCACTGCGACATTTGAGGTCAACAGTGACAGATGATCACTGGACAACATTTGGTAAGTGACAGATGATCCACTGGACATTGCGTCCGTTGACAGTTGGCGGTGGCGCCCAGAGTTTTTTGGTCGTGGGCGGGGGAGGGGGGGGGGGGGGGGTTTGCAGGAAAGAAGGTGTTCTGGAAGTGCTACTCATAAGTGGCGGGGGTCTAAGGCTCCTCAACCCGCACTACTGTCTGTACCCTCGTCATATGGAAGACAATGCCCATCGTGCAACCTTCGGTATATGTATATCCGGGCGAGGGTGGGAACCTTGCCATGTAACGAGCCCCTGGATCCTATTGAGAATAGTTATTTTGATAAAAAGGGGGGTTGTTCATGTTCAGTACCGGAATTATTAGTGTGTGGTCATTTTTCAGTGCAGGATGTTATTTATGGTTACGCATTTGGTTTCACGTTGACAGCATGATCACGCGAGAGGACAGCAGTGCGGAGAGGAGTTGTCACACGTCGGGGAGTCGACAGATGATCACTGGCCATTTGGTCAGTGACAGAGGCTCACTGGACCTGGGGTCAGTGACAGATGATCACTGCGACATTTGGTCCGTGACAGCTTGCGGTCGGTGGCATTTTGTCGGGGGGGGGGGGGGGGGGGGGGGGGGGGGGGGGGGGGTGGGTTCAGGAAAGAAGGTGGTCTAAGTCTAATCAAAAGGTCCTAAGTGCCATACTAGTATGTACCTATGGAAAGGACCACTCCCGTACCTTGGTATATGTAACCGGGAGGGTGCAAAAGCCCGATCCTATTGAAATATTATTTTGAAAAAAGGGGGGGGTGGTTCCAGTTCAGTACGGAATTTTTAGGTGTTGGGTCATTTTCAGGCAGCCGGGCTTACTTTACACACACGAGTCAGTGACAGAGGATCACTGGGAACATTTGGTTCAGTGACAGATGGATCACTGGACATTTGGGTCAGTGACAGATGACTCACTGGACATTTGGTCAGTGAACAGATGATCACTGGGAACATTTGGTCGTGACAGTTTGGTCGGGTGGCATTTTGTAGGGGGGGGGGGGGGGGGGGGGGGGGGGGGGGTGTTCAGGAAGAAAGGTGGTCCTAAGTCTAATCAAAGGTCTAAGTGCCCTACTGTCTGTACCTATGGAAGACCATCCCGTACCTTGGTATATGTAACCGGGAGGTATGAAAGCCGATCCTATTGAAATATTATTTTGAAAAAAGGGGGTTGTCAGTTCAGTACGGAATTTTTAGTGTGGGTCATTTTCAGTGCAGGATTTTTAACATTGGTCAGTGACAGATGATCACTGGACATTGGTCAGTGACAGATGATCACTGGACATTTGGTCAGTGACAGATGGTCACTGGACATTGGTTCTGTGACAGATGATCACTGGACATTTGGTCCGTGACAGTTGGTCGGTGGCATTTTGTCGGGGGGGGGGGGGGGGGGGGGGGGGGGAGGAAGAAGGTGGTCTAAGTCTAATCAAAGGTCTAAGTGCCCTACTGTCTGTACCTATGGAAGACCATCCGTACCTTGGTATATGTAACCGGGAGGTATGAAAGCCCGATCCTATTGAAATATTATTTGAAAAAAGGGGGTTGTCAGTTCAGTACGGAATTTTTAGTGTGGGTCATTTTCAGTGCAGGATTTTTACATTTGGTCAGTGACAGATGATCACTGGACATTTGGTCAGTGACAGATGATCACTGGACATTTGGTCAGTGACAGATGATCACTGGACATTTGGTCAGTGACAGATGATCACTGGACATTTGGTCCGTGACAGTTGGTCGGTGGCATTTTGTCGGGGGGGGGGGGGGGGGGGGGGGGGGGGGGGGGTTCAGGAAGAAGGTGGTCTAAGTCTAATCAAAGGTCTAAGTGCCCTACTGTCTGTACCTATGGAAGACCATCCCGTACCTTGGTATATGTAACCGGGAGGTATGAAAGCCCGATCCTATTGAAATATTAGTTTGAAAAAAGGGGGTTGTCAGTTCAGTACGGAATTTTTAGTGTGGGTCATTTTCAGTGCAGGATTTTTACATTTGGTCAGTGACAGATGATCACTGGACATTTGGTCAGTGACAGATGATCACTGGACATTTGGTCAGTGACAGATGATCACTGGACATTTGGTCAGTGACAGATGATCACTGGACATTTGGTCCGTGACAGTTGGTCGGTGGCAGTTTGTCGGGGGGGGGGGGGGGGGGGGGGGGGGGGGGGGGCCCAGGAAGAAGGTGGTCTAAGTCTAATCAAAGGTCTAAGTGCCCTACTGTCTGTACCTATGGAAGACCATCCCGTACCTTGGTATATGTAACCGGGAGGTATGAAAGCCCGATCCTATTGAAATATTATTTTGAAAAAAGGGGGTTGTCAGTTCAGTACGGAATTTTTAGTGTGGGTCATTTTCAGTGCAGGATTTTGACATTTGGTCAGTGACAGATGATCACTGGACATTTGGTCAGTGAAAGATGATCACTGGACCTTTGGTCAGTGCCAGATGATCACTGGACATTTGGTCAGTTACAGATGATCACTGGACATTGTGTCCGTGACAGTTGGTCGGTGGCATTTTGTCGGGGGGGGGGGGGGGGGGGTGCGGGGGGGTTCAGGAAGAAGGTGGTCTAAGTCTAATCAAAGGTCTAAGTGCCCTACTGTCTGTACCTATGGAAGACCATCCCGTACCTTGGTATATGTAACCGGGAGGTATGAAAGCCCGATCCTATTGAAATATTATTTTGAAAAAAGGGGGTTGTCAGTTCAGTACGGAATTTTTAGTGTGGGTCATTTTCAGTGCAGGATTTTTACATTTGGTCAGTGACAGATGATCACTGGACATTTGGTCAGTGACAGATGATCACTGGACATTTGGTCAGTGACAGATGATCACTGGACATTTGGTCAGTGACAGATGATCACTGGACATTTGGTCAGTGACAGATGATCACTGGACATTTGGTCAGTGACAGATGATCACTGGACATTTGGTCAGTGACAGATGATCACTGGACATTTGGTCCGTGACAGTTGGTCGGTGGCATTTTGTCGGGGGGGGGGGGGGGGGGGGGGGTTCAGGAAGAAGGTGGTCTAAGTCTAATCAAAGGTCTAAGTGCCCTACTGTCTGTACCTATGGAAGACCATCCCGTACCTTGGTATATGTAACCGGGAGGTATGAAAGCCCGATCCTATTGAAATATTATTTTGAAAAAAGGGGGTTGTCAGTTCAGTACGGAATTTGTGTTGGTCATTTGCAGTGCAGGATTTTTACATTTGGTCAGTGACAGATGATCACTGGACATTTGGTCAGTGACAGATGATCACTGGACATTTGGTCAGTGACAGATGATCACTGGACATTTGGTCAGTGACAGATGATCACTGGACATTTGGTCCGTGACAGTTGGTCGGTGGCATTTTGTCGGGGGGGGGGGGGGGGGGGGGTTAAGGAAGAAGGTGGTCTAAGTCTAATCAAAGGTCTAAGTGCCCTACTGTCTGTACCTATGGAAGACCATCCCGTACCTTGGTATATGTAACCGGGAGGTATGAAAGCCCGATCCTATTGAAATATTATTTTGAAAAAAGGGGGTTGTCAGTTCAGTACGGAATTTTTAGTGTGGGTCATTTTCAGTGCAGGATTTTTACATTTGGTCAGTGACAGATGATCACTGGACATTTGGTCAGTGACAGATGATCACTGGACATTTGGTCAGTGACAGATGATCACTGGACATTTGGTCAGTGACAGATGATCACTGGACATTTGGTCAGTGACAGATGATCACTGGACATTTGGTCAGTGACAGATGATCACTGGACATTTGGTCAGTGACAGATGATCACTGGACATTTGGTCCGTGACAGTTGGTCGGTGGCATTTTGTCGGGGGGGGGGGGGGGGGGGGGGTTCAGGAAGAAGGTGGTCTAAGTCTAATCAAAGGTCTAAGTGCCCTACTGTCTGTACCTATGGAAGACCATCCCGTACCTTGGTATATGTAACCGGGAGGTATGAAAGCCCGATCCTATTGAAATATTATTTTGAAAAAAGGGGGTTGTCAGTTCAGTACGGAATTTTTAGTGTGGGTCATTTTCAGTGCAGGATTTTACATTTGGTCAGTGACAGATGATCACTGGACATTTGGTCAGTGACAGATGATCACTGGACATTTGGTCAGTGACAGATGATCACTGGACATTTGGTCAGTGACAGATGATCACTGGACATTTGGTCAGTGACAGATGATCACTGGACATTTGGTCAGTGACAGATGATCACTGGACATTTGGTCCGTGACAGTTGGTCGGTGGCATTTTGTCGGGGGGGGGGGGGGGGGTGGGGGGGGTTCAGGAAGAAGGTGGTCTAAGTCTAATCAAAGGTCTAAGTGCCCTACTGTCTGTACCTATGGAAGACCATCCCGTACCTTGGTATATGTAACCGGGAGGTATGAAAGCCCGATCCTATTGAAATATTATTTTGAAAAAAGGGGGTTGTCAGTTCAGTACGGAATTTTTAGTGTGGGTCATTTTCAGTGCAGGATTTTTACATTTGGTCAGTGACAGATGATCACTGGACATTTGGTCAGTGACAGATGATCACTGGACATTTGGTCAGTGACAGATGATCACTGGACATTTGGTCAGTGACAGATGATCACTGGACATTTGGTCCGTGACAGTTGGTCGGTGGCATTTTGTCGGGGGGGGGGGGGGGGGGGGGGTTCAGGAAGAAGGTGGTCTAAGTCTAATCAAAGGTCTAAGTGCCCTACTGTCTGTACCTATGGAAGACCATCCCGTACCTTGGTATATGTAACCGGGAGGTATGAAAGCCCGATCCTATTGAAATATTATTTTGAAAAAAGGGGGTTGTCAGTTCAGTACGGAATTTTAGTGTGGGTCATTTTCAGTGCAGGATTTTTACATTTGGTCAGTGACAGATGATCACTGGACATTTGGTCAGTGACAGATGATCACTGGACATTTGGTCAGTGACAGATGATCACTGGACATTTGGTCAGTGACAGATGATCACTGGACATTTGGTCAGTGACAGATGATCACTGGACATTTGGTCAGTGACAGATGATCACTGGACATTTGGTCAGTGACAGATGATCACTGGACATTTGGTCCGTGACAGTTGGTCGGTGGCATTTTGTCGGGGGGGGGGGGGGGGGGGGGGGGGGCGCCCCCGCCGGCTTCAGGAAGAAGGTGGTCTAAGTCTAATCAAAGGTCTAAGTGCCCTACTGTCTGTACCTATGGAAGACCATCCCGTACCTTGGTATATGTAACCGGGAGGTATGAAAGCCCGATCCTATTGAAATATTATTTTGAAAAAAGGGGGTTGTCAGTTCAGTACGGAATTTTTAGTGTGGGTCATTTTCAGTGCAGGATTTTTACATTTGGTCAGTGACAGATGATCACTGGACATTTGGTCAGTGACAGATGATCACTGGACATTTGGTCAGTGACAGATGATCACTGGACATTTGGTCAGTGACAGATGATCACTGGACATTTGGTCCGTGACAGTTGGTCGGTGGCATTTTGTCGGGGGGGGGGGGGGGGGGGGGGGGGGGGGTTCAGGAAGAAGGTGGTCTAAGTCTAATCAAAGGTCTAAGTGCCCTACTGTCTGTACCTATGGAAGACCATCCCGTACCTTGGTATATGTAACCGGGAGGTATGAAAGCCCGATCCTATTGAAATATTATTTTGAAAAAAGGGGGTTGTCAGTTCAGTACGGAATTTTTAGTGTGGGTCATTTTCAGTGCAGGATTTTTACATTTGGTCAGTGACAGATGATCACTGGACATTTGGTCAGTGACAGATGATCACTGGACATTTGGTCAGTGACAGATGATCACTGGACATTTGGTCAGTGACAGATGATCACTGGACATTTGGTCAGTGACAGATGATCACTGGACATTTGGTCAGTGACAGATGATCACTGGACATTTGGTCAGTGACAGATGATCACTGGACATTTGGTCCGTGACAGTTGGTCGGTGGCATTTTGTCGGGGGGGGGGGGGGGGGGGGTTCAGGAAGAAGGTGGTCTAAGTCTAATCAAAGGTCTAAGTGCCCTACTGTCTGTACCTATGGAAGACCATCCCGTACCTTGGTATATGTAACCGGGAGGTATGAAAGCCCGATCCTATTGAAATATTATTTTGAAAAAAGGGGGTTGTCAGTTCAGTACGGAATTTTTAGTGTGGGTCATTTTCAGTGCAGGATTTTTACATTTGGTCAGTGACAGATGATCACTGGACATTTGGTCAGTGACAGATGATCACTGGACATTTGGTCAGTGACAGATGATCACTGGACATTTGGTCAGTGACAGATGATCACTGGACATTTGGTCCGTGACAGTTGGTCGGTGGCATTTTGTCGGGGGGGGGGGGGGGGGGGGGGTTCAGGAAGAAGGTGGTCTAAGTCTAATCAAAGGTCTAAGTGCCCTACTGTCTGTACCTATGGAAGACCATCCCGTACCTTGGTATATGTAACCGGGAGGTATGAAAGCCCGATCCTATTGAAATATTATTTTGAAAAAAGGGGGTTGTCAGTTCAGTACGGAATTTTTAGTGTGGGTCATTTTCAGTGCAGGATTTTTACATTTGGTCAGTGACAGATGATCACTGGACATTTGGTCAGTGACAGATGATCACTGGACATTTGGTCAGTGACAGATGATCACTGGACATTTGGTCAGTGACAGATGATCACTGGACATTTGGTCAGTGACAGATGATCACTGGACATTTGGTCAGTGACAGATGATCACTGGACATTTGGTCAGTGACAGATGATCACTGGACATTTGGTCCGTGACAGTTGGTCGGTGGCATTTTGTCGGGGGGGGGGGGGGGGGGGGGTTCAGGAAGAAGGTGGTCTAAGTCTAATCAAAGGTCTAAGTGCCCTACTGTCTGTACCTATGGAAGACCATCCCGTACCTTGGTATATGTAACCGGGAGGTATGAAAGCCCGATCCTATTGAAATATTATTTTGAAAAAAGGGGGTTGTCAGTTCAGTACGGAATTTTTAGTGTGGGTCATTTTCAGTGCAGGATTTTTACATTTGGTCAGTGACAGATGATCACTGGACATTTGGTCAGTGACAGATGATCACTGGACATTTGGTCAGTGACAGATGATCACTGGACATTTGGTCAGTGACAGATGATCACTGGACATTTGGTCCGTGACAGTTGGTCGGTGGCATTTTGTCGGGGGGGGGGGGGGGGGGGGGGGGGGGGTCAGGAAGAAGGTGGTCTAAGTCTAATCAAAGGTCTAAGTGCCCTACTGTCTGTACCTATGGAAGACCATCCCGTACCTTGGTATATGTAACCGGGAGGTATGAAAGCCCGATCCTATTGAAATATTATTTTGAAAAAAGGGGGTTGTCAGTTCAGTACGGAATTTTTAGTGTGGGTCATTTTCAGTGCAGGATTTTTACATTTGGTCAGTGACAGATGATCACTGGACATTTGGTCAGTGACAGATGATCACTGGACATTTGGTCAGTGACAGATGATCACTGGACATTTGGTCAGTGACAGATGATCACTGGACATTTGGTCCGTGACAGTTGGTCGGTGGCATTTTGTCGGGGGGGGGGGGGGGGGGGGGGTTCAGGAAGAAGGTGGTCTAAGTCTAATCAAAGGTCTAAGTGCCCTACTGTCTGTACCTATGGAAGACCATCCCGTACCTTGGTATATGTAACCGGGAGGTATGAAAGCCCGATCCTATTGAAATATTATTTTGAAAAAAGGGGGTTGTCAGTTCAGTACGGAATTTTTAGTGTGGGTCATTTTCAGTGCAGGATTTTTACATTTGGTCAGTGACAGATGATCACTGGACATTTGGTCAGTGACAGATGATCACTGGACATTTGGTCAGTGACAGATGATCACTGGACATTTGGTCAGTGACAGATGATCACTGGACATTTGGTCAGTGACAGATGATCACTGGACATTTGGTCAGTGACAGATGATCACTGGACATTTGGTCAGTGACAGATGATCACTGGACATTTGGTCCGTGACAGTTGGTCGGTGGCATTTTGTCGGGGGGGGGGGGGGGGGGGTTCAGGAAGAAGGTGGTCTAAGTCTAATCAAAGGTCTAAGTGCCCTACTGTCTGTACCTATGGAAGACCATCCCGTACCTTGGTATATGTAACCGGGAGGTATGAAAGCCCGATCCTATTGAAATATTATTTTGAAAAAAGGGGGTTGTCAGTTCAGTACGGAATTTTTAGTGTGGGTCATTTTCAGTGCAGGATTTTTACATTTGGTCAGTGACAGATGATCACTGGACATTTGGTCAGTGACAGATGATCACTGGACATTTGGTCAGTGACAGATGATCACTGGACATTTGGTCAGTGACAGATGATCACTGGACATTTGGTCAGTGACAGATGATCACTGGACATTTGGTCAGTGACAGATGATCACTGGACATTTGGTCAGTGACAGATGATCACTGGACATTTGGTCCGTGACAGTTGGTCGGTGGCATTTTGTCGGGGGGGGGGGGGGGGGGGGGGTTAAGGAAGAAGGTGGTCTAAGTCTAATCAAAGGTCTAAGTGCCCTACTGTCTGTACCTATGGAAGACCATCCCGTACCTTGGTATATGTAACCGGGAGGTATGAAAGCCCGATCCTATTGAACTAATATATAGAACAAAGGGGGTTGTCAGTTCAGTACGGAATTTTTAGTGTGGGTCATTTTCAGTGCAGGATTTTTACATTTGGTCAGTGACAGATGATCACTGGACATTTGGTCAGTGACAGATGATCACTGGACATTTGGTCAGTGACAGATGATCACTGGACATTTGGTCAGTGACAGATGATCACTGGACATTTGGTCCGTGACAGTTGGTCGGTGGCATTTTGTCGGGGGGGGGGGGGGGGGGGGTTAAGGAAGAAGGTGGTCTAATTATAATCAAAGGTCTAAGTGCCCTACTGTCTGTACCTATGGAAGACCATCCCGTACCTTGGTATATGTAACCGGGAGGTATGAAAGCCCGATCCTATTGAAATATTATTTTGAAAAAAGGGGGTTGTCAGTTCAGTACGGAATTTTTAGTGTGGGTCATTTTCAGTGCAGGATTTTTACATTTGGTCAGTGACAGATGATCACTGGACATTTGGTCAGTGACAGATGATCACTGGACATTTGGTCAGTGACAGATGATCACTGGACATTTGGTCAGTGACAGATGATCACTGGACATTTGGTCAGTGACAGATGATCACTGGACATTTGGTCAGTGACAGATGATCACTGGACATTTGGTCAGTGACAGATGATCACTGGACATTTGGTCCGTGACAGTTGGTCGGTGGCATTTTGTCGGGGGGGGGGGGGGGGGGGTTCAGGAAGAAGGTGGTCTAAGTCTAATCAAAGGTCTAAGTGCCCTACTGTCTGTACCTATGGAAGACCATCCCGTACCTTGGTATATGTAACCGGGAGGTATGAAAGCCCGATCCTATTGAAATATTATTTTGAAAAAAGGGGGTTGTCAGTTCAGTCAGCAGGCCCACAACCATCAAATTTGTGTCAATATTAGATCCTGTCAATGTTGGATCGCCAAGATTTAATCTGATATAATTTTCTAAAATAAAAATGAGACATTAAAAGCTTGGACCTGGGTTGTTAGTACAACTTAGAAACCATAGAAACAAAAAATAAAACAAATCACAATTAAACGCGTTCGATCATTCAACCTAACTTCAGGCGAACATTAAACATTAGCAAAAAAGAAGGAAATTAAGTTTTGCAGTAGTGCAATAATTTTGATTGCAGCAGAGAAAATCAATTTTACTGAATGTCTCTAACCCACAAAGAAACTTCAAAATGAAGAGTAAAAATCAATATAAAAAGGGCTGGGAAATCGATTAAATCAAAGAACAATAGAGTTTGGTCGGAGATCGATTTCTCCGCTGTGACGTTTCGACTAAGTGATAAATGAATAAGTCGCTAATGATAGATGGGATTAGTAAAATTTATAATTGAAAAGAAAAACAGAAAAATTTTCCCCTGAAAAAAGCTGACCCTCATGGGCAAAAATAGATACCAAAAATTAAAGCCAAAATTAAGCTTCAAAAATTTTGACCAAAAATTTCTCACAAAATCAATTTGGAATTCCAAATTGGTGAATGTTAAAGTGACAACTACATAATTATAATTATTTCAAGACAAATACTTTGGCTACGGAAGTTTGTTTTTCGACTATTGGAATGGTCTTGAAGTTTTTGGGATCTTTTTCATTTTCTGTATATATACTATAACCCCAGAGATTTCACAGCTCCTATGCGGATTTGGGATTTCGGACTC
The DNA here is from genome assembly GCA_036172955.1 of Meloidogyne arenaria. Lineage (NCBI taxonomy): Eukaryota > Metazoa > Nematoda > Chromadorea > Rhabditida > Meloidogynidae > Meloidogyne > Meloidogyne arenaria. Next base: position 4,363,923 of record JARQAB010000029.1, on the reverse strand, counting down.
GGAAAAAACCGGATTATTTACTTTAGCATCCTGTAAATTTTAGATGAATCAATCATTTGATATTCAAGAAATGTGGAAGAATTCTTGTCTTTTGACGCGTCTTGTTGCCGTTTCATTAAATGCATCAGAATCAGCTGGAACGATAATAAAGGTTGTTTCATTCATATGTACCATTAGTAAATCTCAAACTTTTTCAGTGTGTAATGACGTCTGGAGATTTAAAGATTGTTGACAAAAATTTGGATGGATTAAAAAAAGATTTGCAAACCGAGGCTGACAGGTTAGTTAATATTTTTTAATTAAAAATTAAAATTGAAAATCTTTTGGTAATAGTGTAGTTTTTTCCTCCTTTTTTTCATTTTTCCATCTTTTTTGAGAAGAAAGTAAAAATTACCTTTCGATATTTTATAAATTTGCCATTAAGTAATGTGAGCTGAGTTCGAATATGGGACCGGATTTTATTTTTTCGAATCCCTAATCCGAAACTCGAACAGGGGAATTAAATCTAAATTAGAATTAAAATCTTGCACGTCCCTTCGACTCGAATTTTAGTCCGGGATTCGAAACTAATAAAATCTGAGCTCGTATTTGAACTCATTGTCAGTATACTCGATTACCTACTGGTAAACCTCTATAATATGAACACAAACGTACTTTTACCATATTTCTTTATCTTTATGCTTTCTAGATCAGCCCAGGCGGCAATTGAAATGAAACTAATTTCTGCATTTGGAAATAAACTTCAAATTGTCGGAGAAGAGGTATAAACATTTTTATTGGTATGATTTCTATTATTATAAAAAGTATTAAGGAATTGCCTTTGTCTTATTCACAAACAAGCCAAGATGAACATAGAGGATTTGAATTATCTGAATCAATGAGGAAGGTGCTACTTGTGGACAAATGTGTACAAGAAGATTTACGCTCTCTTAACATTGAAGATGTAGTTTATTTTTAGAATCATACGGACCATTTTTTTTTGTACATGATTTACCTTGATAACTAATCTCCTTTTCAGCTGACTGTTTGGGTTGATCCTTTGGACGGAACATCGGAATTTGTTAGAGCGCAAAACGATCCAAGTTTTTTTTAATTTAAAATACTAATACCAAATTAAAATCTTATCTATTTCAGGTCTGTTAGAACAAGTAACTGTTCTCATCGGAATTACTTACAAAGGCCGACCAATCGCGGGTGTGATTCATCAACCTTATTATAACTTACTGTCAGACCCTAAAGTTGGACGTTCGATTTGGGGAATAAAAGGAGTTGGAGTTTTTGGAATCAATACTTGTAAAGGTTATTATGTATTATAACTCTAGCATAATATTAATTTTAGAATCCCCTCCATCAGGTCCTTTCGCCGTTACAACTGCAAGCCATTCTAACGAATTGGTTAATTTAAAAATATTTAAAGTTTAATCAAGTAAAAAAACAGGTTGATACTGCTCTTAAAGCCCTCCAGGAAAAAAATTTAATCCACGAATTTCGTAGGGTTGGTGGTGCTGGTTTCAAAGTTTTGTGTTGCCTTGAAGGTGCGGCGGCTTATGTATTCGCTTCGGGAGGTTGTAAGAAATGGGACACTGCTGCACCTGAAGCTGTTTTAACTGCCGCTGGTATAATACTTTTATTCGCTATATTATATTTTTGTTCCGTTATAGGTGGTACTCTTACTGACATATCTGGCTTTCCTCTTTTATATGAGAAAAATGGGCAAATGCAAAACAGTCACGGTGTTTTGGCCACAGCGTCTTGGATTAATCATCAAGTATTTTTAATTAATATTTCTAACATTTATCGATTATTTTAGACATTTGTATCCGTTATACCTCAGCATGTAAAGGATTCGCTTTTTCAACGAGGATAAAACTAGAGGTTTATGAAATTTTATCTGCACATTTTATTTAAATTTTGACGGTTTTTGTATTTGTTAATTCTAAATTCTGTAATAATTTTTTTCGAAATTTAATATCTGATTAATTGTTGAATCTTTAAAATTTAAATTGTAATAAAGCAGTATTGATGCTATGTTTTGGCTATGATTTTATACGCCAAACATCCTGGCTAATTTATTATTGCTGATAGTTTACATTAACAGCAGATATTTAACATTTGTCAAGTATTCAACTCTATATTTCCATTTGTTCTACTATTTGGCTGCTTTGTTTCTTAAGTTGTCAGTGTTGGCATTTCTTTATAATTTGATTTTACTGCTTAGATTGTTAAACCACTTTACTAGGATCAAAGGTTAACATTCCTTTTCAAATTTTTTTAATTTCGTTATTCGTGTAGACATTTTTTACTTTTCTATAGCCATTTTTACAGGATAGTAATCCCAATGTAATTTGTTTGTTCAGCTTTTTTTAAATAAGGCTTTTTTAGATGACAAGAGATTTTACGATTAATTTACAATCAGATATTTTTTGCTTTTTACTCATTTCATAATACATTTTGGATAAAAATGTCTAGATACAAGGATCTTTCTATATTTTGAGTTCACATTTTGAGCATTTAATCCTTTCACTTAAAAGCTCAAGATCCGTTTCACTTTCTAAAATTACCGAAAACCGTTTCTCCTCGCTCATTCAACAAGCATGCACCTATAAAATAGTGCTGCGTATTTCATTTTTCCAGAGAATATTACTTTTTTTAGTTGATCGTATAACAATCTTTTTCACATTCCAATTGCCCTCTTGTCGGTTCTGCTGTAGACATAGATCTATCTACAAGCCACTTCTGACAAATCAATCGCAGAAATTTTATCCTCTGAAACTGGTTTCATTTTGTTTTAATTGTTATTAAAAAAAGATTATAAATGCTACAAGTGATAATTAACTTAATTTTAACACATTCATAGTAAACCAAACTAAAAAAGAACATCTTGTATAATTAATCCTAATTATTTTTAAATGATTTAAATAAGTATCTTTAAAATTACAACGATCTAACAATAAAAAATTAATATGTACGTATTCATTAATATTTCTGTGTCGTTTTCATTCATCCTTTTAATCCTGTGACTCACTTTTATATTCTTCTACTCTCAAACAAGCGAGGGACTAGAAATTTCTCTCAAAAATGTTTTGTTTTTTCCTATTCTTTCATAATCTTTTACGAAAATATTTTTATGTACATATGTATTTCTCGAGTACCCCTCCAATCACTAAAACTTGTTTAACCTTAATTCTATTTTTTAATTCCGAGGACTTATTGAAAATAAACTAAATTTTTATTAAATCTTAAGTGCATGTTAAAACGAACATTATAAGTCAACGTCTTTATTTCTTGTGTTTATCCAACAATTTTCGTTTCTCTTTATGTTTGCGCTACTTTATAACATTAAAGAGAACAACTGCATTAAATCGGCTTTTATAAGAATTAAATGAATTACATAATCTCGGTAAAACTTATGACTTATTTGAGTTGGTAAATTTAAAAATGCATTAATATGTATGACACGTTAAAAATGAGGGTTAAATTTTTAGGTCAATTTATTCTCCATTAATATTTATTTTAAAAATTTATTTCTTTTGCTTCTCAAATTAATCTGCTTTTTATTTCTTTACATACATAATCTATTATGGCTAGCATCAAACAATTCTCTCTTATTATTGATTGAATTATTGATCAGACTGATAAGGGATTGAGTAATAATTTACTGGCCAATTCATTTTTTTTCGTCTATTTAGTTGCATTTGTCACTCGTAGACAATTAGTCCGGTTATAAAATAATCTACATTCATATGCTTATTTAAAGGGATTATGTAGGATTACTTAGATGAAATTCTAGCTTTTATTATTGACCAATTCCCCCCTTCTCGTATGTTATACAGATATTGTACATACATATTCATAATCCTTTTTCAGCTGTTTCTTTTTAAAAGGATTATTTTTGCAGCTTTCTCAGTTTCCTTTTTTATAGACCAATTTACTATACCTATGATTACTAAATAACTATATTTTAAATGTGTATGTATACTTCAACCTAAAATTATATCTGAAAACATTTGTCTCACCTCATCCTCCCCTATATTAAAATAGTATTAAACCAAAATTCGTATATATTTTTAAAGCCTAAATTTTGAATTTTTTTAGGTTTTAATTTTTTATTAAAGAAAATAATTTTAGTTGTCCCTGAATTACGTCTAGATTACCTTTTAATCCGTATTTGTGTTCTCGTTTTCCTTGTCTTCGTAGTCATTTTCATGAGGGAATTTATAAATTTTCCAATTTCCTGTCCTCCTTTTGGCTATGCTTATATATGTACACAAAAATGCCACTCCTTTTTCCAAAAATGCATGCCAAAAGTAATTCAATTATGATGCTGATGCCGTCCCGTGAGGTCCCGCTATCCGTAAAACTAACTCTTCTTAAATTTTAATACACTTAATGTTTTCCTAAAACCCGACTATGTATATGCCTTTGTTATTCTTATTATTTAAACGTGGAATTTAAAGGGCAGAAATGCGAAAAGAAACACGATTCTGAAAGATTAAACATAGTTGGATTAACTTTGTACTGCTTCTGTTTAAATTTTATTTTTATTACCAAATGCAAAAACCTTTGTTTATATGTAAAATATTAAAAAACACAACAATTTTGTTTTTATCTAGTACCTGCCGTATACTCTATTTTCCAAAAATCATTCCTAAAATTCCAAAATTTATATCTTTAAGAATTCAATGGAAAGCTTTATAGAATTTTTTTATAAATAAATGCTTTATCGCCCTTTCCTGTTTTTTTTCATTTTTACTAACCAATCAATCGATCAAATCTCGTCCTTTCATCATCGGTGTTGACGGGAAAAGAAAAATGAGATTTAACTAACCCACTCATTCGTTGACTGACAGACTGACTTAATGACAGACTTTCATTTCTCTATTTTGTTCGTTTCCTTTATCCTCCCACCTTTAAGTACCTTGAAATAACGTCTGTCATCTGCAAACTCTTGAGTGTTTTGGAAATGACACCCATAGCGACAACATAGGACACCCACATAGTTTTACTCTTATTGTTTTTCTTCTTTGCGCACTTTCTTCTCTTTGCACAATTATGTGCACAATTATCCTTTTGATTTTTAAACAATATTACCTCGATTCTTATCATAAAACTCCATAAATTGCTTTTATTAAAATAAGTATTTCTAGTAGTTTCTTATTTAAATTGGAAAAAATATTTTTTCCTTCCAAAATTCCCTCAGTTTGTACTTTCTTTTACATACACATGTAATTTTAAAAACTTGACTTCTAATTTTCTGATTAAATAAAATTAAAAATTTTTACAGAATATTTCCATTTATATTTAAAATTTTAATGATTCCATTATTGCCTTTCTGTATTTTTACTTCCGTTCCCTTATCTTCTTACTTTTTGTGAAGCACTATGTCCGTCCATTTGCGGGAGAAGAAAAATGCAAAAAGGTTTACGTTTTTATGCTAGACGGGCATTTTGGTTGATTTGCCTTTTCTTTATTTGTTCAATGTTTTATATGGCTTCGAGGCATGGGCCCGAAACTAATGAGATCGGATTAAAAGATCAGGATGAAATGTTGATAGCGGAATACAAGGCTAGACAAGGTAAATAATAAAGAATATTTTAACTAATAGAATAGCTTAACTTATAGATTGGCGGAAATTCCGACCTGCTGATCAACAACAAAATCATAATTTGGTCGAAAATAGGCCTGGTGAGCAGTTATCTTTTCAACCCCAAGTACCGCCCAACATAAATTCAAAATCAGTTCGTTTCTCTGATTTAAGTAAGTTAAATTATTAAATTATTCACAATTTAGATTATTCATAGATATTGTTCGGAAAGTTGACAAAGTTTTAGCATCAAAAATACGAAATTATATGGTTCAACTTCCTCACAAACTTGATGAAGGAGGATGCATGAAAAATACTACCTTGGCTAAATATTGGCTTGAAACACATAGGTGAATCTTAACATAACATTTAAGAAATAGTAGTTTTCAATAATTGAATTGAAATCTGATCTGTTATAATTTTACCTATTTTTATAGGAGGGTTGTTCCTGTTGAAGATAGCTGGGAACGTTTTTATGCGGGTATCAGCAGTTGCGAATTATACAATGATGATAGATTGGTGGACAAATTGTTATCAGATATGAGTAAATTAAGAATAAAGCATACAGCAATAATGGAAGGTGGAACGCAAGTTAAGCTTGTTCTGACGTTTGAAAACGATAAACAGGCGGTGTTCAAACCAATGAGGTTATTTTCAAATTTTAAAATATAAATTCGTTTCTTTTTAATATTAGGTTTGGTCGAGATTATGGTAAGAAAATATCGCCATTTATTCTTTGTTTGATTGTTTTATATTTCAGAGACTGACCCAAATCATTTTTATTTTGGTGATTTTGAACGGCATAATGCAGAAATTGCTACATTTCACTTAGATAAGTATGTTACTATTTTCTAGTATTTTTGGATTTCTAATTTTTTTTATATAGAATTCTTGGTTATCGCCGAGCGGTACCTACAGTTGGTCGTGTAGGTAATATTTTAACGGATTAAATTATAATTAATTAAATTTTCTTTAGTAAATATGACAAGCGAACTTATGGAAGTTGCAGAACGAAGATTAAGAAAAACATTTTTTATATCGCCAGGTATGGATTAATTTTTGAAAAAATTATGGTAAGCTATTTAAGCAAAGAATCGTTGCTTTGTAAGCAAGTGCGACTACTATTGTGACACTACACACGTTGGAACTTATTTATTTTTATAATTTCTATAATTTAGGCAATATGCGGCTCTCCAGATTTAAAAGAAGGCTCTGTTCAAGTATTTCTTCCTGACGATACAAGTGTTCCAAGAAAACATAATAAATCTCCTTATAGAAGGTATAAATTAATAAATAGGAAGAAATAAAAAAAGCGTTCAGAACTTATTCAAAAAAGAATCAATTAGCTGATTGGCAAGAAGACATGGATTATTGCGAACGAAAAGTAAAGCACATGCGTCAATATGGTGGGTCGAGAGTAAGCTTAATTTTAAGTTTAATTAATTATAGCACATGGAAGACGGCTTCTTGATCTTATCGACTTACATTTAATGGACTATTTAATTGGAAATCAGGACAGGCATCACTACGAGACCTTTGATGTTTTTGGTGATATACCAGCTTATGCCATTCACTTGGACAACGGACGCTCGTATATATTTTTATTATTTTTTTATCGATTCAGAAGTCTTGTTTTAAATTTTTTTTAAACGTGTAATATGAATTCCTAAAAATGAAAAAGTTCTCTATTTTCAAATTTTTCAGTTTTGGTAAAACGAATTTTGATGATGCCGACATTCTAATGCCTTTGCGTCAGTGTTGTTTAATAAAGCCTAAAACGTTGTCCACTCTGTTTGGATACTATACTGCTGATAAAGGACTTTCTGAGACTTTGCACGAGTATGATTTAAATTTTTCAAGAATTATAAAACATTTTAGATCGCTTTCCAAGGACCCAGCTTTTCCCATACTTGCCTTTAAACACTATACAGCATTGGAGAGGCGTCTTCACAAAATGATGGAATACATTCTTGAATGTATGGACAAACAAAGCGATATTACTAATATGGTAATTTTTTATCATACGAAATTTTATGCCTCTTTTACGTGCCAAAATTTGCATTTTTAATCTCTATTTATCACAATTACAATTAGGTACGTAACGAGTTTCACAACCCTTCGGTGCCAGCTCCTATTCCTGGGGAGAATTTGGAAAGTGAAGACGAGGATGAGGATAATACGGCTAACCAACAGAATGAAGTACAGCCCAATCAAAAACAGCCCGCTCCACCTGAACAACAACAGCCAGATGATAAAGAGGAGGAAAACGCTCGAAATGTTCTTAAACCTCCTTTACGTCAAAAAAAGGATGAAGGCAATGATGTTCAGATGCCCGCAATTATTCAACCTCCCCCGGCCGCCTAAAGGTTTTATTTAATTTGCAATACAAATTAACGTCCCTTATTTTAATATTTGTTTTTTGATTCCTTTTCCCCAAAAAATTTTAGTCCAACTCTTATGAATTTTTACTATTCTAACAATAAGCTTATATTTTTACGGTTAGTTAAAAAAGTTGTTTTTTATAAATTTTAAATATTTTTACTTCTTTCGAAATCCGTTTAGGTGACACTTACAGACAATCCCGTCCTTTCATTTTCTAATTATTATTTTTAAAGAATTGTTTTATATATTTATGTTTTTAAATTCTAATTCATAAAAATTCTATTTCAATGAATTAATTTCTCCTTTTATTTATTTTCCTTTATTTATTGTTAATAAATTATAATTTCTTCTAATTGTGCCTCTCTTTTTTCTGGTCCGAGCTAACTTTTTTTTAATTTCTTTTTAATTAGTTCGTTAAATTGAATAAAAAGGCTTGTTTTATTCCAAATTAATAAATCCGTCAACTAAGAAGTATTTTTAAGTTAGGATTATTATTTAAAGCCTTATATTCTTTTTACATCAATATCACTTCATTTTATCTTATACATATGAACCGGTGGCTTTATTCTCAAACATATTAAATATACAATGAAAAGTTTATCATTTTATATGTTTTATCCACGACCTTTCACAATTTTTTATTTCAATAGTAATGATAAATAAATAATTTAATTTTTATATTCTATTTTTATTGAGTATTAAATTTTTTACAACATTTTTTATATAGAGCTACTAAAATTTATTAACACAAAAAAATCCGCGCATTGTATTTATAAATACTATTTTTTTTGTTACACATACACGTAAGTTTTTATATGTTTAAACGGCATTGTTCCTCTTCGTCCCTGAAATTCAATTTCCACAAACTACGCTAGCTTCAGTAAAAATAAGCGGGCCCGTCAAAAAATTCAAAGGGCCTTCTTGCCTCGGGGCAGGGTGCGAATGCTGTCTTTGGCACGCTCTGCTATTCCTTTTAATGGCCATATTCATTTGTCTTTGCTTTTCTCTTCCTAATCTGCCAATTCATCATATCTAAAAACATTTAAAATATACTTTAAGTACTACAAGATTTTGAAGAAATTACAAACATCGGCTACCGTAACCAGAAATATCTAAAGTATAATAACTTTTATTATATTTTTCTGTTATTTTACTATAGATTTTTTCTTGTTATTTCTTCACCTTATTTCATAAACATTTTATCCCATTCAGTTTTATTTTAAAAATTTGGCTATGTTCATTAAGTCTGCCTAAATGTGCCGTTGTTTGTTTTTTCTAAAGAAAGAAAATGACAAAGAATAATTTGTTTCTCGAAATACTTTTCTCATTGTCTGTTTTCCCACAGACTTGTTTCTTTCAATTTTTATTTTTTGTTTCTTTTTAAATTAAAATTTTATTTAGCTGAAGTCTAGATTTCCCACCTTATTTCCCTAAAAAATAATTTCTTATAATTCAAGGGTGTAATAATAAATTGATTTTAAAATTTTAATTTATACATACGTCTTTTTGTCATAATTTTATCCCCATTATCTACATTTTATCAATTTCTTTGCTATAAAAAGGTGCAGATATTAAGAAAGTAAAAAAGTGAAAAGCGGTCAAGCAGCACAGAAAGCTTGATGCGCACAGTCGCCAAATCAGGTGGCTATTTTTATGTTTTGGTGTTGCTGCCTCGGCCGAGTGCATCGACATCAGCTTCATCTTTTCAGGTATTAGATCCAAATATGGATTTACAAATTAATTACTTGAAATAGTTATGGCATTGTTGCTCTGTTTCTTATCCTTTCCGGAGTTGTTTTTACAATCTTCGCCGTTTTTCAAAAGGAATCTCAGATTGGAAAGGTGATAGTAAAAATTAATAAGCTAAAAATTATAAATTAATTCTAAAGGTGTGGCTATCAGGGCCAGTGCTTATTGTTGTTGGTACTGTCCTATGCGGAAAGGCAAAAATTTTCTAGTAAAAATATTTCGAATCTATTCAGGTAATGATAGATTGGGGTCCCGCGATGGAACGTAGTTACTCCGACTCACTCGATCAGCAAATCGACGAGGTATAATTTTTGATAATAGGTCAAAATCTATAATCTCCCCAACATTTAGTTGGGCTATTCAAATATGTTAACCTCATCTGTTGTTGCTGTGAACAAGTCGGCTGGCGGCAACACTTCAGAGATTGCTCAATTTAAAATTCCATTTAAAAACTCATCGTTCCCTAATTTCGGTGCAATTCCCACATCACCAGATCCCAATAATCCTCCATCTCCATCAAATTTAACTGAGGCAGACGCCCTTTTGTTCCCACAATTTGATCGAATTAATTATGGCTGTGAACAAATCGGCTGGCGGCAACATAATATTATGCAATCTCAAATTGAGAATAAACATGAAATGACTGATAAAACAACTCAGGCTAAAATGAGCTGTGAAAAATGTGCAAAACTTTGGTCCATTATTGAAAGAAAAAGCAAAGGATTAAGTAGTGAAGGATCTCTATCAAAAAGGTACAAAATTAAACGGCTTAGGATTTATAAATACTTAATTCAAGGCAACCCAAAGTATTGGGAAAATTTGTTTTCTCTGAACTAAGTGACGAGGTTGAAGAACTCCGACAAGAATAGTAGATCACTTTGAGAATAAAATACAGGGCAAATATTAAAATATTTAGGCACATTTAAATATTTTTAAAGAGCTAATAGTATTTATATAAATCGAAAATTCTTTCTCTTAATTAATCATCGTCCCTTGCTGAAACCACTTGTTCACTTATTTCGCTCATTGTATTTAATGTATTGTTAATCCCTAAATTTATATTTAATTTCTGATTTTTTTTCATTTTTAAATAAAACTTTACATTGTCCAATAGTTGAAGTCTTTTTTGATTGTTTCCCATTAATTTCTAACATTTTTGACCCAATACCTTCATCTGGATAATATACAGCATCATCAGAAGAATTTTTATTTTTTGAAAGTCGTTCCTTTTCAATGAATTTTCTTATTTCCTTTACATCCCAGCGCTCTTTAGGCTGTTTATAAATTGTTAAAAGAATTTTGTTTTTTAAATACCTTTGGGTTTAATGAATGTTTAAACATTCTCATTGATTTATCAGGAAATGAATCCCAATATTTCGGTTGTTGAACAGCTTTTCTTTTTATCCTAAATCTTTTTTAAATTTTATTCCTAAAAGTCTACAATAACCATTGATCCCATTCATAAAATGGTTTGCACATAATTGTAGCTTTTTGCCATGGAAATTTTCCTTTCATGCAATAAGCAATTAATATACCTTCAAAAACAATTTAATTAAAAGGGGTTTTTAAATTACCAATAGCCCAAATATCTGTTTGTTTTGTAACAGAATAACTTTCGTTTGGAACGCGTTCACAAAGTTCGGGTGGATGATAAGAGCCAACAAGTTCAGCATGTCGAATAACTGAATCAACTGGTTGAACTTTGCCAAATTCAGTTAATTTAACCTTAAATTTTGATTTTAAAATTTTGAGATTACATGTAAACCCGTGTAAATTTTCCAGGATCGCCAATAAGTATATTTTCAGCTTTGATGGCTCTATGGACAAAGCACTTGGAATGAATAAATTCTAAAGCAGCAAGTATTTTGCCTATAATTGCCTTTGTAGCATTTTCACCTAATCCTTTAAATTTTTGAAAAATTATGCTTATTTCCAATTTATTTACCTCCAGGATTTGCATTTAATAAATCTCTTAATGTTTGAGAATTACAAATAATTGGTTCTTGAGCGAAAAAGAAGGTACTTTCATCGTCTGTCTAAAATATTAATTAATATTTTAGACAGGTAAAATTTGGATTTATTTTGAGGAGATTTCTTTAGAAAACCAACTTGCCTCAAAACATCCATCAAATGTATCCACAATATTTGGATGAGCACAAAGAAAACTTTAAAATTTAAAATTTTTCTTCTTTGTTATTCAAAATTTTATACCGTGAAACCTCATATTCATGAAGAAAATTATTCTTAAAATTTAAAATTAATTATAGCATTAAAAATTTACCAATTTTGTTTGTGGACGAGCAAAAAATTTTAGAGCAATTTGTTGTCTTGATTGTTTATGTTCTGCAATTATATTTTTAATAACTAAATTATTTCCAAATTTGCCATCATTAATCTAATAAAAGTTTATTTTTTTATTAAATCAGAAATTTCTTCCAACCTTTCCTCCAATAATTTTATAATCATTTTCTAATGAAACTTTTTTAATTTCTAAGGCAGTGCCAACAATAATATCAGATGAGTTATATCCTAGCTTTTCATCAGTAAAAGCATCATCATTATTAATTATTATTTTTTGGGTTTGTGATAAACTCTAGAAATAATTAAATTTAAAAATATTAGTTAATTACTCTAAATTTTTTAATTTCTGCTGGTGACATTGATGATTCTTTTTCATCCTCATTATCTTCTTTTTCAAATTCATTACTAATTATGTTCGTTGACAACGTCTAAAATAAAAATTTACATTAGAAAGATAACCGATGTAAGAAAACAATTATTAAAAAAATTTTTTTCCTAGGTATAGGCTCACTGGTATTTAAATTACTACAACTTACCCTCTGCATTTTCTTTGAACGCATTGTTTTTGTTCCATTTTTTGCTTCATTCCTTTTTTCATGCAAAGATGCATTTTTTCGGACACCTTGCCCTCCATTATTTATTTCCTTTTCCTCTGGATTAATTCTCATATTTTCTTCCCATGCTTTAAAAACTTCGTCTGAATTCATAAATAAACGAACAGACTCATCTCTTAAATTTTTAAAAACAATTTTAATTATTTTTTAATTAACTAGACCGAATCAATCCTGAATCAGATCCTGTCGCGGATCCTATAGCTGCCCTCGCAGTTCTCGCAAAAATTGCAGCAACATGTAAAGGAGAATGATTTCCTATTGATTGTCGATTTGGTCTAGGAGATCCTATTGCTGAGGATATTGTTTTTGTTGTTGGTGTTGAACGTCTAGAGACTGGTCTGCAACAAACTGAAGCAGAGAACGGACGTATTTGAGTTGAAGGTGTTGGAGATTCGTTAGTGTTTTCTGCTAATTGCCAGCAATAATTTTGATTAAATTCTTCCTTGGAAGACATATTTTTATCTTAAAAAATTTATCTTTGAATATTTTAGGAAAAAATAAGGTAAAAATAGAAAATCGTGAAATATTTTAGCCTTTTATTTACATTAATTTTCTGTATTTTTGGATTGTCTTTTTTCATATTTAAAACGGGAAAGGCACATCTTTTTATCGCAATAAAGGAAAAAATTGGATTAGGACTTGAAAAGCAGCAAAAAAACTTTTTATATCAAAAGCCCACATAAATTTACAATTTTAAGTTTAAAAATAAACGTAAAAATAGTAAACAAAATGTTGGATTATTCAATTTAATTTAAACAAAGTTATATGGACATTTTAGGGAAATTTACCATTATTAAGTTTAAAGATTATATATTTCTGACATGGGTTCTACAACTTAATAACGTTATACTAAGAGAAAAAAATTAAAAAGATAGTTATTGTATATTTAGAGTAATAATTATTGTATTGGGATGAGCTTTTCTTCTTCCGGAGAAAAAAATGAATGACAGGAAAGAAATATATGTATTCTCTTAAAAAGCTTACACACTCGAGAAAGATGCTAATAAAAAAGTAAGAATTTGAAGGATTTAACTCTAGGTATATTCACCTGCATAAAATATCGTTGGGATTTTGGTAAAGATTTGCGGAAATAATTAAATATAATCAATTATTTCCTAAAATTATAGACAAAAAAGTCTGAAGAATTTGTAGGAAATTTGTATAGACCGTTATTTAACTATTCTAAATTTCATAATTAAAAGTAGTAAATAAACATTAGTTCGTCTCAAGAACATTTTTATGTACTTTTAAAATAATTTTTTTCAAAAATTTTATTTTTAAATATTTTAGAGATAATTTGTTTGTTTTAGAAAATATATTTCAACAAAGTTAATAAACATAATATAAATATGAAAGATCACTCGAAATTTTTTTATATTTCAAGTTAAGAGATTGTCAATGAACATCTTTAATTTAATTTTTAAAAAATTAAAAATTGTTTTTTAATTAATCTTTAAATTAAGCAAAGACAAACAATTAAAACTAAATATCCAGAATATCACCAACCTTTAATAATGTTGTTTTTCGCTTATAAACCAGAAATATCATGGGATACGTGATACCCGGTCCAAATAACCTTCCAACCTCAAACCCGACTTTCACATTCTTGTTAGGGTGGCGTGCTTAGTATAAAAGGCGAAGCCTTTTAGTAGTCGGGGAGTTAGTTACAGAGTCAGTCTAGAGTCAGTCCGTAGTCGCCAGTGAGTCAGTCAGTTAGTCTACAGTCGCAGCCAACGCATAGTCTCGCCTATTTCTATTGTATTGTTGCTTTGTGATAAACCTTGTTGTGAGTCAAGTCTCTTTCTGTTAGTATCGGACACAACCGCTAGTCGATACATAACAGTGGCGCGGTCGAACAGCTAAACTCTTAATTGAGTAGTCAAAAAATCGAACAGGCAGACCCATAGTCAAAGTCAGTTTGATTAGTCAAATAATTCAGTCAAATGGACGAAGGAAAATTCTATGAGATGTTCAGTCAACTGCAGAAAGCACAGTCAGAACAATTCGGCCAAATTCTGGAAAAGGTGATGAAAAGAAAATCAGCCGGGACCGAGTCTGAAGAGAAACAGTCAACGGACCTGTATTGTAAGTTAAAGTTGCTGATTACAGAGTTCCAAGCCGACATTGAAAAGGGGGTCACATTTGAGTCATGGTACGCTAAGAACAAGTCCTACTTTGAGGTAGACGCGCAGTCTTTAGCAGAGGAAGTCAGAGTCCGATTACTAGTCGAAAAGTTGGGCCGAGTCGAATATGCGAAAATGTCGCAAAAGATGTTGCCGGAAAGGCTAGAGGAGATGAACTTCGAAAGTCTAGTCGGGGTACTGAAAAAGGAATTCAGTGACCCAAGATCGAAATTAGTCAAGCGATTCGAAGTCATGAAAATGAGATGTCCATCAGTAGAGAAAATTCTAGATTTCGGGACTCTAGTCAATTCGGAATGCGAGAAAGCGAATATGGATTTGACAGTCGAGGAATGCAAGATTCTAGTCTTTATAGCAGGCATTCCAGAAAAGGCGCTGGACGTAAGACAGATCAGTCTGAAATTTGTAGAGAAGTATGCGAAGTCGGAAGTCTGCACGTTGAAGGATTTGATGGAAGAAGTGAGAAGCTATTTGAGTAATAAGTCGGAAGCGAAAATGTTCGATAGTCAGTCAAAGGTCAAGAGTGGACCTAAAGAGTTTGTTGAAGTAAATGCTGTTAGTCGGATCGAACATAGTCGGAGCAGACAGTCGAAACGAGCGAGAATGAAGTCAAAGCAAAAAGAACGCCAAGTTGAATCACGTCAGTGTTATAATTGTGGAATAGTCGGACATATTAGTCGAAATTGCAGGAAACCAAAGAAAAGGTTTAAGCGAGTCGATAGTCCAGAAGTAAATCAAGTAGAAGTTGATTCTTCAGTCCCACATATTCTGACAGTAGAAGTCCCAAAGTTGAAGGAGAATATTAGAAAGAGTAGTCGTGTTACTCAAGGCTCGACGAAGTCAGGATTCTTAAAGGGAAAGTCAAATTATTCGGGAAGTTCGAGTCGATTCAAAGTAGACACACAAGTCGTAGTCATGAACAGAGATAAAAATGGCAAGAAAGTATGGTTGCCTGGGACTATTGTGAGTAAATTCGAAGTTGGATATAAAGTCAAAGTCCCAAGGCTGAGAGCCATAGTCAGTCGCGAGGAGTGGTTTATTCGAAAGAAGAAGTGGTTCGATGATTCTACGAGGAAAAGTCAGTCCAAAGAGGATCAGAAGTCCGGCTCGTTCGAAAGTCTTGGAGCAGAGGATAAAGAAAAGCTTTCAGAGATCTTCAAGAAGAACATCCGGATCATTCAGAAAGAAGACGACTTGCAGGACGTGGACATCGAACTGGTGAGCGAAGAAAACGTGAAGCCAACCGATGAGCCAATGCACGCGAGCACGAAGACGGGAGATGATCGGAAATAGATGGGATGTAAATAGGAAGTAAATAAAGTTGTGATAATATTGTTCTTGTAAAATTTTTGTAATTATTGTATCTCCCCCTTTTGTTGCTCACTTTGTATTTTGGCCCTTTGTATTTTTAATGTTTTGTTTGTGTTGGCTAGTAGTATTTTAAGTCCACCAAGTCTAGTTGGAAAAAGTCGGAAACATAGTCCCGACTTAATTAAAGAAGGGAGGTGTTAGGGTGGCGTGCTTAGTATAAAAGGCGAAGCCTTTTAGTAGTCGGGGAGTTAGTTACAGAGTCAGTCTAGAGTCAGTCCGTAGTCGCCAGTGAGTCAGTCAGTTAGTCTACAGTCGCAGCCAACGCATAGTCTCGCCTATTTCTATTGTATTGTTGCTTTGTGATAAACCTTGTTGTGAGTCAAGTCTCTTTCTGTTAGTATCGGACACAACCGCTAGTCGATACATAACAATTCTAAACCCCTAAATTACCCGACCCGAGAGGACCCTAAACCCGATCCGAAAAAATTTTCAAGACCCGACCCGAGTTTTTTTAACCCGTGACATCCCTGTTATAAACTGGTATGATTCAATAAAATATATAAACTTATTATGATAGAAAAATATATAAATACAATATAACATATGTAGGTATAATAGATAATAAAGAAATTAATATTAGAAATTTAAAAGAGCGATTATTTTGAGATAAATCCAATAAATACTAGATATTGTGAATTAAATTATAAAGGATGAGATAATTTAGTAGCTGGGTTATTTTCAAAAAATAATTTGTATAATCATTTGTTCATTCATTCATTATTTTCTCCATCATTGTCATCGCTACTATTTTCATTATTGCTGCTACTTTCGTTATCATCAGTTGCAATAGGGGATGATTCTTCCGAACCTTGTCCATTTTCTTCATTCCTTCCTCCTTTATTCTTCTTTTTAATTGACATTGTTGCTTCCAATCTTTCTACACATGGGCGTAAATGTCGAGAACAATAGGCCGCAATCCTCTCACAAGCTTCAGTTGTTGTTTCATTCGGAAAGGCTAATACAAGACGGAACCAATTTGGTAACGAGAAGGCGGAGCCAGGCAAGCAATAAACACTAAAAAATATATTTTACTTGTAAGACTAATCATCTTTAATACCTCTCTTCAGAAATTAGACCACGCACAAATTTAGTTTCATCACCAAAGAGAGAAGGATCAAATCCAACCATCATATACATGGCACCTTAACAATCCAATTTTAATTTTTAAAACTTTTTTATTCAAAAACCTTTTGCTTGAATCAATGGTCTCAATCCAGGAACTCCACTTAATTTTTCATACACTGTAGCAGCATTTGAAGCCAAAAGTTTTTTAGTGTTGTCAAAGAATTCGGAAGGTGTATCTCTTAAAATGTTTGGCAAAGCTCCTTGAATTAGTGCACATGGTCCAACAATCTTTTGACTTAAAGCAACGATTCCCTTCTTTATATCAGACAAAACGCCTCCGCAACGATCATGTACAATTAGCCAACCAAGCCTCCACCCAGGGACAAGATATCTTTTTCCAATCCCATCACAAGTTATTATTGGGACATGTGGACTTAATGTTGCCATTGGATGAAAACAGGCGCCTTCACCATATACCAAATCACCATAAATTTCATCAGCAATTATAGGAACCTGAAAATGCGAAAATTAGGACAAAATAAGATTTATTCAGGATTCTAGGCTCATTTTAAAACAATCAAGACTTGCCTTATATTTTTGTGCCAATTCCAAAATCTGTTCCAAATGCTCCTTTGGAAAAACCACTCCTGTCGGATTTGAAGGATTGTTAACTATTATAGCTCCTAAGAAAGTTAGTTTAGTCTAGAAATCATTTTATCTATTTCTTACGTGTTTGTGAGTCAATTAAGCTTTCCAAATGGGTCAAATCAATTAATCCTTTATCATCCATTTCCAGTCTATATTGCCTAGATTCAATTCCATTCGGTTGGCACAATGTTGAATACAAAGGAAAGCCAGGCCTGGGAACAAGAATATTCTGTCCTGGATCAGCAATAGCAACAATAGCCATTTCTAAAGCATGCGAGCAACCAGAAGCCAAAACTACATCATCAGCTGTAAATGGAGCTTCAGGTGTTGAAAATTTCTACAACAATTGAAATTAATACAAGTCTTATTCAACTTAGAATAGTACCTCAACAATTGCTGCCCTAGCAGAAAGAGTTCCAACAGCAGGCCCATAACCATCAAATTTGTGCGAGTCTACTGCATTCTTAATTGCATTTATTGTTGCCTCACTAGGTGGTAAACATCCCGTCAATGTTGGATCACCAAGATTTAATCTGATAGGTTCTTTGTCTGGATTAGCTGGCACAGACATACAATCAGTAACTCGACGAATTGGATTTACTGTAGTTTGAGCATGGATTGAAGCTGTCATAGGTTTCCATTGGTTATTGTTAGTTGGTTTAGTTTGTGATGAAACTGCCGGTTTTGGCATCTTCATGTGCTAGAAGGAAATTAAAAATTGATTTAATGTTTAAAAACTTTTATAGCATAATACTGGTCATTAAAAACAGATAAAAGTAAAATTTTCGATCTCTTTCAAGCTAATTTCATTAAATGATGTAATAATCTCTTAACTATTTCATAATTACTAACCAATGCTGCAGCTGAAGCTTTCCTATAATTTGATTTCAATTGGTTATCTTGCAACTCGACCAATGCGGCAAAAGTTTTGCATAAATCTCGTTGCTGGGGTCTTCTTTGGCGTTTTCGTTTCAACTGTTTTTCTTGTTCCATTAATGGGTTGTTAGAAACGGATGGGGAAGAAGCTGTCAATTTTTCAATAGAATTGGTATGCATTGTTGTTTAATAATAAATGTACGCGAGTTTTGTAAATATAAATCTAAAATTAGAAAAGATAATTAAAATAGAGGATTATATATATAAAAAAATAATTATTGGAATGCCAATTATTTTTCATAGGAATGCTTATGCAAATGTTTAGCAAATGTGTTTATTGTTAGCATACTAAGCGCATTATTAGCTATTTACAAGGAAAATAAAGACATAAATAGAAAATAAGTGAAAAAATTTTTTAGGACTGGTTGAAAGAACTGATTTTAGTCTCATTCGTTCACTTATTTATATGCACCTTATTTCAACTGTCTCCTTTCCCTCGATCACAAAAGCGTCATTCGTAGAAACGCGTGTCTTTTTCATCGAAGAAATTATAAATTGACAAATAAGGAAATAAGAATGATTAGTTTGGTCTCTGTGGGAATGGGAACAAGTCGCACGTGGCGACGAAATAAGAATAAATACATGATCAACACAAAGATGATGACATTAATAAAATTCTTTCGCTCACTTATATGGTTAAAAAAGGACGTTTAAAATATCTACATAGACTACAAAAATGCGCGAATTCAATGAAATACAAACTTGATGTAATTTGGTAGAGACAAAACTGAGAACCTGTTAAGGACCAAAAAAAGTTATATATTGGCTGTAATCCAGCCTGGTCTGTCGATGAAAATTGCATCATGTTGACCAGAGTATCAAAGAAATATCAACAAATTAGTAAAAAAGTTTTTCAATGCAAAAATATTTCAGTGGATTAGGCGCAAATATTTCTCGGTTTTCGATTCAACGACATAAAATTTCATCATGTTGTTCGCATTCTTTACTAATTGACCATACCACGAAATATTTTAAAGACATTAAATATTTAAAAAAGCGTTGAATTCGAATGAAATTTGAAATGCAAAAGCATTGAAGAATGTTAATAAAGCAATGAAAGAGAAAATTCTGTTGCTATGTTTTTTGTTTTTGTTAATATTGTGTAATTAAGATCGATTTGTTGATTAATTGCGGATTATGTTTAAGTGATGAACATTGATGTAGTTGAGACAAAAACATTTTTTCTTTAGTAAAAAGTTAATGCTTACTTTAAAGCAAATGCGCTACAGGCTAATGGACACTTTAATAAACCCATAAAGATGAACAAATACCACTTTAAATGTAACTTCGTTTCTATGGTGGCATTCACCAAACTAATAAAGGATTAAAAAAATGATAATCATCCACATAGTAATACACCAATTCTAAATTAAATACAAATACCCTGAAGATCAACTCGTCACTAACACTAAAATTAAAATTCTATTTTTAATATATCAATTTAATTTTTACCAAATTTGTCAAAACATTTCCATATTTGAACAGTTAAAATTTCAACGAAACAAGTAAAAAATGATGGAACTATGAAAAAACTAGAGTCAATTTTTTCATCATCCTCCTTCCTTAACAAAAAAAATTTTTGTTTTGTACTTGATTGATGTATTTTGTTGATTGTTAAATATTTAATTGACATGTTTGCGCACTTTGATATCATGATCATTATTTAGATATATGTATTAAACAAATTTTTCAAGCTCACACGATAAAAAAATATGACAGAAAATTGGCTACATACTTGTTTATAAAAACTGGAAATTTGAATCAAATTACATAACTCGTGGTTAAAAACAAATATTTTAGACCACGTGGCAACGAAAAATTGTAGAAATTAGTTCGTCACTTGATCACAAAGGCGTAGAGCGCTATTTAATAACTTTGACTTATTTTGGAAAAACTTTTATTTGACGCGCATCTTGACTTATGAGGCATTTTGTAATACATAAAGTACAAAAAGATAAATACAAAAAGAAAATAAAAATTTGATTTTAAATTGAGACGTTTCTTAAAATTAAACATTGGTAATTGCCTCACAAGTATTTCCATTCGCCTCAGCTGGGCATACTCGAACTTCTGGCTCAACGAATATATCAGATTTTGACTTTTTCCGTGACAAAGAAAAACCAACACCAACATTTTTTTTTGCTAACTGAAAGATTAAATTTACGGTGTAAAAGTATATTTAAAAAATCACACCTTTATACGTAGTGAAGGCGTTAAATGTGTTACAAAAGGTTGTGATACTACATCTCTCTTGTGTGTTATCACCTAATGTTTAATTATTAATTTTTAAATGATTAACACAATGAATTGTACTTTTTGACCGAGAAGGGTATTGAATTGCGTTGTTAAATGACGTCGAAGTAAAGTTTTCTGTACTGGAATTTGTAATAATTCCGCGAGTGATTCTGATGTAAATGTAGGCTCTAACACCAACAATGCGCCGTGGATACCGGAGAAGGCCAAATTTTCTGTAAATTTTTAAAATAATGCATGAAAATTCAAGAAAAATTTACGTGTAAACTCAGAAAGATCAATGCTACAAAGCCAACCAAGAGTACAGCCATGACTCCAACGTTCCACTTCATTGGGCACAGGAGTTCTGGTCAATGAATCCTATAATATTTAGGATAATCTTTTACAAAATCTGAGAAATTAAAATTCTACCGTATTGAAATGCTCCTCCATTCGGTGAAGATGAAATTCTGCAGAACGCAAAAATTGTATGGCTCTTGCCAACGATGCGTGATTCAATGCTGAATGAATTCCAAGTTCTAATAAATCTTGTGCTGATAATTCAAGTAGCAACTAATGAAAAAAATTAATTTATTAATCTTTTTTGATCTTACACGGCCATCCATTCGATAACTGGCAAAAAGATCTCTAAATTGAGGTAATCCAATCAGATCCAACCAAATCATTACCTTTAAAATAATACGTACAATAATTAATATCCACGGAAAAATAGATACTTGATTAGTGTCAAGCCTATCAGTAGCTTCAATTTCACCATTATCAATCTTTTTCTCAATTCTAGTTAGCAAACATTTCAATCTTTTCCTTTGAAAAGCACTTTTAATTCCCAAATCGCGCTCAAAATCTTTGTCAGACATATTTAATAAGTGCCGCCCACTATGAACAGCATCAAAAAGGAAACCATCAAATCCACATTCAATAAGCCAGCGAGTACATTTGTGTCCATCCCATTCAACAAATTGCTTAATAGGCGGATTTAAACAAATAGATGTTGCGTCAAATTTTTCAACTGGTACATTTGTATTGAGAAAAGAAATTGGTGAAGGCAAACTTTAATTTAAAATATAAAATGTTTTGTAAATTTTAAAACAAACCGAGGTGATGGCCTTAAATCTTGGAGAGAATTTCCACGATGAGCAAATCTACCAAGGAATGAACGTAACGTAGAACGCGGTCGTCTTACTCGTTTTTCTTTTTTGTTATAATTCAATCTACTGCCATTTTGTTGAGAATTACTTGCAGATGAAGAGAAACGAGAAGCATTTTCGTCATCGCTTTCTAAAAAATAAAAATTAGAATTAACTAATAAGCATAAAGAAAGCGCAAAATAAGGACAGCACATTAAATAATTAAAATATAAAATAAATAAAACCGTCACCATAATTTTGTAAATAACCAAGCAAGTACAGAAATTGGAGCTTACTCAAGTTACTTACGATTTTCGTCAGGTTCTAACATTAACTGCGTTTCTCTGCCACCAGCAAAATTTGGAGTTGATCGTGAACGCCAATTTGATATCTTCCTACCATCTTCATCGATAGATCGTGATCTACCACGGAAACTATTTCTTAATCCTTTTTTCAACTTTTGGAGGGTTGAAAAATTTTCATCTTCCTTTGCTGTCCTCATTTTACTCGATAACAACTCACCTCCGTAAATATTTGGTTGTTGTTGATAGGCCAACTTTGGTGCGCAAGAGCCAAGTGAATTAGACTAAACCAAAATATAAAAACAAAATATGTTCAAATAGAAGAACCTTCGAATGTATGGATCTAGGAAGACTTGAACTAGAATATTGAGGATGATGATGTATCCCACCACTTGATAAAAGTGCACCCGAACGACGTAATTCATCAAGTTCAGCAGCCAGTTTACGAGCCATTGGAGAAGCTTGTGGTCTGCATAAATTGACGATAGTTTATAAAAAATAGAATGCATGATCATTCATTAACATACTTTGAAGAATGCCCCAAATGTGGAGGAATTGTAGGCGGTGAAGAAACTCGCCAAAGTGGGGGAGTATAAGCAACTATTTGTTGCTGCTGTTGGGAGCCTGGTGAAAATGAAAATGAGTTTGACATAGGCATAAAAGCAGGGAATGATTGTTGATAATGCTGATGAGAATTTTGTTGTTGATGGTGAATGCGTGGTACCGTTTGTTGATTACTAGAACATGCAACAGTTGAGCATAAACTTAAAGGGAATGAATTGGAATGAGCCATTTGTTGAGTATTTTGTTGAAAATGTTGGCCATTATCTCCGTTGAAAAGGATACGCCTAATTTGTTCGTTTATGTCTGGCGGTGATTGCTGCAGATTGCGGAAAGCCAAAGGTGGTGTAGAACATTCACTTCCATTCATCATACCTATCCGTCGCTGCTCATCAAGAGCAGAGCGTAAGGATTGAATTTGAGAGTCCTAAAAATTGAAATTCTTTTAAAAAAGGTTTCTAAATATTATACTTTTTGTTCATTATCTGCCAATAGCCTTTGAATTGCCAGTTGTAGCCTTTCCAATTCAGCTTGGTTCACAGAAGTGTCATTGCAATTTTTCGAACGTTGAGTCTTTGATAAAGACGGATGTTCGGAAACATAATGTTCCAATTCACTCTATGAATGTTGTAATAGATTTTATAAAAATTAGGCGCTTACGTTTGAAAGTCTTAATCTCCGTTCTGCTTCAAGTTTTTCACGTTCCAATGCCAAATTCTTATGTTGTAAATTAGCTAATTCTTGAGCAATTGGTTCAATTTCATTGCTATTTTGCTTATTGTTTACTCCATCATTATGTCGAGAATTAAGCATCGTTTGCATCTCGTGAATTTTTTCTCGTTGAAACGCTACTTGTTTAGTGAGCATTGCTACTTTTAATGAAAGGCTGAAAATTAAAATAAAATAATACGGAAAGTACTAGAAACCTGTCACGAGAAGCAAGTAAATGCTGGACACGTTCACGATCGTCGCAATAAAACTCTGAACATGACATAGCAATTGGAGACGGGCTCTATATAAAACAAAAATTTAAAAAATAATTAAGTTAAAATAAATTTTATATGAAAAGAATATGTATATGAAATTTGAATGTTAGAAAGATCGTTTGTCAATAAACAAAACAAAAATTAAAAGAAAAGGAATTGATATAAACATTTACAATGCTTTTACTAATGCTACAGGCGGGCGCCTTAAACAGATTACTTGAAAGGGAAAGAGAGAGAGGGGAGTGCCGTCTTTATCGAACTGGTCCCAGGCGGGAGAGAAATATGTGTACGGAACTCACTTCGATCCATAATCCCTCCCAAAAGACCAAGCTAGTACACAATAAAAAACCGTTGTCCCCATCAATGTCACCAAGTAATTTGGCCAAAATTAGAAGAAGAAACAGGCGTCTTCTTCATTCAATTTTGTTTGGTTCCATAAATGTCCGCCTTTTTCCCATTTCCTGAGCGAGTCTCTTCCATTTCTTTTTATTTACTGGGGGCAATATCCTCTTCAATTTCTAAAGGATATTTGGCAAAATTGGATGCATTTGGGGAGTCTTATTATTCTTTAGCTGAACATACGCAACAAAATACTAATTAATATAATTACTGATTTTTAAATTCCGATTTCGTTTAATTTTTTACGCATCTTACACTCAAAATATTGAAAAAACAAAAGCAAAAAATGAAATTTAGAAAATGAAAATAGAGTACCTGAGAAAATTCTAAAATGGACGTGAAATGAAAAGTAGAAAAAAAGGATTTAAAAATGCCAAAAAGCTAGAAATGGGTGTAATTGGCACTCTATGTAATAAAGCTCGTTGAGGAGAAACGAACGACCGGATACGGATGGCTAGGCGGTAAGCTCTTTGGTCCAGATATAAACCAAGCTTATATTGCATATTTCAAGAGGATAAAAT
The DNA here is from genome assembly GCA_036172955.1 of Meloidogyne arenaria. Taxonomy (NCBI): domain Eukaryota; kingdom Metazoa; phylum Nematoda; class Chromadorea; order Rhabditida; family Meloidogynidae; genus Meloidogyne; species Meloidogyne arenaria. The sequence continues at coordinate 4,338,983 of JARQAB010000029.1, read as the reverse complement.
TACTAGTAACCAAAAAATAGGTAAAAGGAATGCTAATAAATAACTGAAATGGCCATGGTCCTCATTTATTCTCTCCAATTTGTAAAAGTAAAAATAGAATTGGCTCACTCGCTCTTTCTCTTTTTATCCATCTAAATAACCCTCATCTTCCTGAACTAATAACCTTATAATTTTTGGCATTCTTAAGAAAAAAATGGCAATTTTACATATATCTTGTGCTGATGAGAATGAAAAATTGAAATAGCAATAAAGGGATAATTAAAAAAATTTTTTGCTTCATAACTGACTTGCTCCAATTGTATGTTATTGCTACATTGGAATATATGAGATGAAGATTGAGATTTTTGATTAGCTGAGGGTAAAATCTGTTGATTTTTTTCATGAAACTTTTTTATTGATGAACAATTAGTTGTTAAGCAATCATTAGTTGACAAACAATGATTATTACTAACTGAACATTGATCATTCTTTGGTGTTATTATAGATGGTTCCAATGGCACCGAATCTTTTTGCATGATTTTTGCTGGTGTTGGTGCATGCTGCTTATTTTTCTGTTCTTCACTTCCGCTTCTGGTGCTCGCTGATGATGGGAGTACCAATGTATCAAATCCAAGCAACGATGTAAAATCTTTCCCTTGTGGTGCCTTTTGTTGTTGTTCTGCAGCACCAAGTACGTCATCGCTTCCTGATGCAGTAGAACAGGGTGGTCGATAGGGAGGAGGTGGTGGCAAAAAAGAGCAGGAGAAAGATCCATCAAGGGAAGAACCTATAGCTGAATCACTATGATTTACAAGAAATGGAAGAAGTTGACGAGAGCCGCAACTGGACGTACTGCCTCTGTAAAGTTATCAGTTAGATCGCCAACTAATTTAAGTAATGTCATTTCTCGTGCCCGCTCAACTCATCGATCCTTAACTCAGCGACACGGCCAAAAACCCTCAACTCATCGAAACGGCTGAAATTCCTTAACTCAGCGACACGGCCAAAAACGATCAACTCAGCGAACCTTAACTCATCGATCCTTAACTCATCGACACGGCCAAAACCCTCAACTCATCGACACAGCCAAAAACGCCCAACTCATCGAAACGGCTGAGGGGAAGTTTGAGTCCCTGTGTTTATTTTTCTCCCAAAAGAGCTAGCTGAATCTTCGTTGAAAAAATTCTTGTGCTGCTATGGAGATTAGGAAAAAGGCCTTTTTGGCACAATCGGGGTTTACTGGACTAATCTGGTCCGGTTTTACCCGGTAAAATCTCCAGCATAATTTATCAGGATCTGAGAATGTTTTCACTGGCCGGATAGACTTGGATGAGTGACCGATCATCTAATTAACAAAATTAGTTGAAACCCAGAAGAAAAACAAAAAAATGAACAAAACAATAAAAAATTAAAAAAAATAAACACAGGGACTCAAACGTCTCCTTTTGGGAGGATTCGATGAGTTGATCGTTTTTGGCCGTGTCGATGAGTTAAGGATTCGATGAGTTAAGGTTCGATGAGTTGAGTGTTTTTAGCCGTGTCGATGAGTTAGGGATCGATGAGTTAAGGATTCGATGAGTTGTAGGGTAGCCTCATTTCTTCACCTTCCTTTACTGGCAACATTACCAGCACTTTTGTTGCAAACCATTTGCTCGCGCAAAGTTCGCAGCTGATGGTGATCGGCACCCCCTCTTCCACTGCAATTGGATTTTGTTGACCATTTCCGTATTAACGGTTCAGCTGCATCGTGATTAGCGGTTGTTGATGTAGTGGCACTCCGCCAAATAAGGGCGGCGGGATCAGATTTTCGACGAATTTTGACTAGTTATGATGGGAGAACAGATTAATTATTATCAAAAAATTTATAAATTCCTCTTAAAATATATAGCAAAAAATGGAATTACTAAAGTAGAGATGAAAACAATGAAAAAATCCATCATCAATGGAATGCTGAGTCGAAGAACAATTGCCAGTAACGAAGAATTTTTAATGGTTGATCAGTAAATAAGAAAGAAACTATTGACTTTTTTGATTTTGGGATTATAATAGTAGTTAGCAGTAATAGAGAAGTAAATGGCCAATGCTGTGGAATGTGGCTTTGAGAAAGCTAGATAGTGTTGGGTGGCGTCCATAAAAGAACAGGCGGATAGCGATCGAGGAATGTTTTTTGTTGTTACTATAGGTGTGAAGACTCAAGAGGACTTTAAATTTCAGAAAAGTAATTTATTCGATCTTCTGTGATAACTTCTTTTAATCCGTCCAAAATCTTTTAATGTTTTTCCGTCACAAAGAAACATCTTTTAGACATACCACTTGCTATTTTGGAAGGAATTTCCTAGCCTAATATTTCTTTCCTCATTCCATCGATAGCACATAATTCTTTCTAAACTTTTCATTTCACGTCTTCGGGATTTAAAAAATCAAAAAAATTGCATGACCAATTTTAAGAAAATATTAGAAAATTGGTATGGAGTCTGATTATATTCGAATCGAATTATAATCAAACAGATAAAAATTGTAATTTAATAAAATTGAACTTTACCTCATTTATTGAGGGATGAGGCAATAACTCAACAGTAGTATCATTCATTGTTGTTTCGCCATCTTTGAGCCATGCCAAAATCTTTTGTTTGTCCTGATCAGAAATTGGCTGTGCCAGTTTATGCTGGTCAATAGCCTATAATTATGAGTTAATTTTAAAACAAATGCAGAAATAATATACCTTTAAAAACGCCTGGAGGGTCTTGTCTCCCTCATTAGAAAGTATTGCTGTTTCTGATGTTGTTGATGGCAGGCCGTTACTTTTCACTGATTTAGAAGAGATTGGAGAAGAAAAAAAATTTGTAATTTGTCCAACCGGAAGTGAGCCACCTGCTCTTTCACTGCGATCGCCAGAAAATTCAGAAGTTGTTTGAAGACTTTGATCAGTGCTAGGATGAGGTGATGCAAGAGGGGAAGAATGTGCTGAAGTTGACGAAGCATTTGATGAATCTTCACTCGGTAATGCTAATTGTGGTGAAGGAGAATTCTCAACTTGACGGGCCGGAGAAATGGCTGAAGTTGATCCTTAAATTAAATTGTTTATAAATGATTTACTTAAAAAATACCAGCAGAGTTACGCCAACTTGCAGCTGTACCACCAGCCCAAAAACCTGCAGATAAACAACCTCCTTGTAGTAATGGTCCTTTATTAGTATTAGTTGTTGTTTTTGGTTGTTGTGACATTAATAATTTTGTTGTACAATTTTCACTATCATTTTTATTCTCTATTTACTTAGCAAAATTTGGACTAACAACTTAATTGTATAAAGAATTATATGGTCACGCTGAATGATTTTGAATTGTAATTAAATTAGATAGGGCGAAAGTTTACAGTTTCGAATACGCATTTAGTTTCGGGGTGGTTTTCACACTTAATAAAAAAATTCCTTTAAATAATTCTTACGTATATTTGCAATTTTTGTTTTTGCGATGTGTTATTGATCATCATTTAGATCAGAGACATTTTGGTAGAAAGTAAAAAAGAACCACCCAGTGGACAGGCAAAACAAAATTATGGGCAGTATGGGTCGATTTTCGGAGGAGAAAGGATGCACAGAGATTTGTAAAAGAAAAGAATACAATAATTCCTTTTTTACTAAAAGCTAAGTGCTGCGCGAAGACCCAAAAAATTCTTTATAAACGCGCATTTTTAATTGCAACTTATTCAAAAAAAAACCTTCCAAAAATTTCGTGAATTAAAAAAAGGCGGAAAAATCAAGCTACGAACAAGCATGGGCATAAATATATAAATTGGGTTTTTAAAAAAAGGCCTAGAAAAAAGATTGAATGATAACAACTGTTTTTTTCCTAGTTTTAAAAAAGAAAGTCACAAAATTATAATTCAAAAATATAACGTTCAATATCCAAAAATAGAAATTGAAACAAATATATAATATAATACAAAGAAGTGTAATGAAGGAGAAAAAGAGAAACTAAAAATAGAAATTATTAGAAAATTTTGCATTGCATTATAAAATTGATATGAAAAAATATTTAAAAAAATAGAAACCAAAGATCGTAACAATTAATAAGTCGAATAAATAGATACTATCAAAATGGTTTTTTAGAACGGTTTGGGGACCAATCAATAAAAGATTGTTAGCAAAAAACATGGGTGTGAGAACACACAATCACTAGTTTAAACAAATAAAATCGAAAACGTTTGGCTGACGTGAATATTTGCTTTTTACCTTGGATGGATGGTTTGAATTGATTAATAGTATCTATTTATGAAAAAGAGAACTATTATAGATCCAAACAATTAATAAGACTTAAATTAATTAAAAATTAAACCTGTGTTTAATTGATAAAAATTGATAAGCAGAGATTTTAGTAAGTAGCAAATAGAAGAGATCTTCTATGTAAATATATTAAATATCCCAACTAAACAAATGATGTTTGATTAATAAATCGCGAACTCCTTCCTTTAACGGAATTCCGTTTCTTAATAAACCTTTTTTGTCACTATTTTCCTTTACTATTCCATTCTCACCAATATTCTGTTTTTTATCATTTGTTGATGATGCTGCTGCTGCTGTTTTTAATTCTTCGGCACAAACAATCTCCGAATCGACGTTAAAACTGAAGCCAAACTGCATTAATAATTTTAATTCGCAGCATATCTGGATAAAAATAAAAATAATTTACTCAAAATATTTATAAAATTCAGACTTGTTGAGAAGCGGGTGAACGTATAAAAGACCTGTGAATATAAAGAATAAAAATTTTCATCACGATCTTTCGATTTTTTTAAAATTGTTTTTAAATTAATAAAAATTACCATGAGTGATAATAACGCTCACGCAAAGCATCTTGTCCACTGGAATGGCAAAAAATATTAAACCAGAGATGTAAACACTAAACAAAACTATTTAATTAAATACCAATTTAATTTTTAATTAACTTGTTCATTTAATCCAAATACTACAAGGGAACGAAATTTGCCATCAAGAGGTGCATTTGCAGGTTCATGAGAACAATTAATTGAATGAATAGCCAATATAAGTAATTCTTCTGGACTGAGGACTCTTCCATCTTGATCCAACCGAAAAGTTGTCGACAATGTAAGTCTAGAAGTGTTTTCAGCCAAATGACCAACTTTTTCACCAATACTTCCACCACATTTTGTCCCAGCCAATCCATTAGAAACTGCTTCTGAAAATTATATTCCATTAAATGTGGAAAATAAAGACTATAAAAGAATACCAATAAATGACCACGGGTGTAACGCGTTTGATGATGAGAGAATACCAAAATGGCGATTGGTTTGTCTGATCCTGAAGAAAAGAATTTTAAATTGTGAATCATCATTAATATGTAATACCCATGGCAAAGAATTTGACGAAAGGCAAATGCAAAAGCACCACGAACAAGTTCAGCAATACGAGGACTTAAAACCTACATAAAGAAAAAAATTTTGAGTAGTAAAACAAAAAAATACTTCGTCTCCTTTAATGCAATAATTTCTGCAATGTTCTCCGACAACTTGCACAAATTTAGCGGGAAACCAACCACGTCTATAATCATTTAAATTTTGATCAAAATTAGGTATGAAACAGCAAATTTAAAAATACCTTCCATTTAATTCTCCTATCCAACAGTGTTCATCTTCAGTTGAAACAATTTGAATAATATTATCCCGATGAAATCCTAAATCATGCTCATCTTCTTGTTCAAAATCAGCTATAGCTCTTGCTTTTCGTTCTCCAACTTCATTTCGTGTGGTAAAGAAAATTTCGCGTTCCTTTGTTGAATCGAAACCCAAAGAATAATCAGCCTGATATAAAAAGTTGCAGAAAAGGAAATTATAATAAAACCTGAGTACAAATTTGTCGTTCACAATGTTCCTTTTCATTACATTCAGAGAAATGAGCACAAATTTGAATTATTGCATTACGCAAATCCAATAATAATTCTGTTTGACGAATATTCTTCCTACGAGGGTCATCTTCATTTTCGTTATCATCCTTTACATGTTGCTGCTGTTGAAAAATACGACGAACAACGCTGGTGGTACGATGTAGTTTTCGGCGCGTCACTTTTTGTTTGACGGCCCCTTCATTGAAGCTGCCGTCCTCATGATCAATTATAACATCCATCTGTGTTCCTGATGAAATAACTGACTGCAAAATATGTTAATCCTATATTAAATAAGTCAAGTAACCTGATACTTTCGCCTTAATTCCTTAATTAAATGATCAGTGACGGAGAATTCAAAGGAATGTGCCATCTCAAGCAGATCTTCAACTCCAGAAATTTCAGATGATAGTCTACTAATTGCTGCAAAAAGTTCTGAGCCGGGATCTGAAGAAGATGAAGCCTTTGCATTTCTCCATCGTTCTAGAAGCTTTTCTTCATTTAATTTCAACATCGATAAAATTATCCGAAAGAGGACAGCACTTCCAAAAGCAAAAATCCAATCCCAAATGCGGAAGAGTATTCGAGGCGGGAATGCAGAAGCAAGCAATGTAATCAACCTTTAATTAGTTTTTTAATCAATAGAATTTAAAAATCATACCAATTAGCGATGACCATCGATATATCTGCATTGAGATCGTGCATTAATTCTGTAAGTTCCGGCATATGAACCTAGAACAATTTTTAGTAATTTTGTTGATTTAACTTGATCATTATAAAACCTGAACCAAATGTCTGAGCAATCTTTCATCTACACGAACTCCAAGAAGAGATGGAGAATAGTATGAGGATGGCAATAAATCTTCAATCAGACAAGACATTATCTGATGTTAAATTAGTAATATTTTAGGAAAAAATTTACCCAGAAAGCATTTTCCTCGCAGCAGACAAGTAGAATATCACCGACTACCAGGCCCATTCCTTGACAATAACCCAATTCAGGAAAAAGAAAAGCAAGTGCCCTTAGTACTCTTCTAAGTGGCGCAATTCCTGGTGAATGAGCCTTACTGAACGAGTAATGACTGGGTAATGTTCGTAACAGATCTCTAAATTAAAGAATTTTAAAGTTTATGAAAAATTAAAAAATATACTTCTCTATTTGTACATTTACAGAAGGTGCTCCTTCTTTTTCACTTTTGCTCACAATTTTAGCATAAACGAATGGGCCTTTTATTTGAGAAAATAAAGTCAGTTAATAAATTCCCCTTACTTTTTGATCGTTTTTCGAGAGCACCACAGAGTAATGGCCATAGAAATGGTCTTAAAGAATGTGGAATACCACCTTCCTGAAGTAGCATTTGTTCAAAACGAGGAACATTTTGTACTGAATAAAAAAATTTTGCATTATAGGTATTTATTTTTTAACCTTGCTTAATGTCAACATTAGCCCAGGTTAGTGCTTCTTCTACTTGACTATGAGTGTTTTGTATTAATGCCAACCAATGCATTCTTAAGATATCTTGAATCTTTAAATAAAAGAATAAACCTCAAATTACCTCTGAGAAGATGATTCCAGAGGCATTTGTTCGGCTGTAGGATCAACAGTCCCATCCAAATCTGGGAGACGAAATCCAAATTCATCAAATAGCTCCTCAGGTTGTTCAAAATATTTGGGCAATAAGCGACGACGAACAGCAGAAAACGGTTTTCCTCCACCACAGATAGGAAAAAGTGAAGTAATTATTTCCATACGAGCCTCGGCGTCCGCATCTATTTTTTCTTCACCATCATAGACTCTGTCATCAACTACATCTTCTTGTTGATTCTCATCAAATACGGAATCCACCGATTCAAAAACACCTAAATATAGGCTCTATTCCAGTTCATGAGTCCAATCTCAATTTATGGACTCATAAACTGGAGCAGAGCTCAACTATTGCTATGAAAAAATAAAATAAGCTACCAAACCTTTCTGATATTTTGTTGAAGACATTCACTCAAATTTATTCCATTTTAATTGATAATTGTAGAATGAGAATATTAACACAAATTCGGAATACTACAACACGGTTAACAAAGGTTAAAATTTTGGGTGAGGATTTGGCATTTTCTAGAGCAGCAAGCATAATAAAGAGTAAATATTCAGCGTAGTTCTTATTGCCAGACTATGGCACAGTTTTTTCTCTTTTTTCTATAGAAAAGGAACGGAAGAGTCGACGCTTGCCAAAGAATATTTGTACTTTGGCACCAGATACAATGAATGCTTACCCGTGCCAGAGTTAACTGGCAAGGGAAGAAATGTAGCAGAAAATCCTTTCAAAGGAATATATTTTTTAAATATTTATAAATTGATGGCAATACATATTTCCTTAATTAATGAAGGAAAATTATATAAAACTAATAATTTAAGTAGTTCTAAATTTTAAAATTCTATTAGTGTAATGTAAGCCTTCATTTCACTTAAAATCAGAATAGACCCTCTATCACTTGCGTACTGAAATTTTTCAAATTTAGATTATTTAATATGCATATGACATACATTGGATCAATGTCCATATCGAAAAAGCAAGGTCTCGTCTGTAAAATTAATTTTTAGTTACCAAAATTTCACTCGATAAGGATACTCTCCAAAATAATTTTTGGAAGTTTTTAGATGTTGGGGATTCCTTGTAATTTTATGACACCCTCCCCCGTATGGAGTTATCAAACATTTATACCGCTAGTCCAGGCATGAGAACAATTTCACCAGCAATACAAATAAAGAAACCGGCACCTACAGAGAGACGAACATCTCGAATCGGCAGAATAAAATCTAACAATAAATATTAAAATACAAAAATTATTCTTTTACAAACCTTTTGGCGCTCCTTTTTTTGTTGGATCATGTGAAAGAGACAAGTGTGTCTTTGCCATACAAACAGGAAATTGTAGAAAACCTTGACGAAAAAATTGTTCCGCCTTTTTACGTGCTTCTGGAGACATTTCAATGTCATTAGCTCCGTAGATTTTCTGTGCAATTATTCGCATTTTCTGTTCTATCGGATCGTCCAATGAGTAAAGAAACCTTTAAAAGAATATATTCTTCAAAAAAGTTAAAAAGATTTATAATAGCATACTTAAAGTTTGAAGGCTTTTCACAGGCATTAATAAGCGACTTTGCCAGTTTTATAGCACCTTTTCCACCCATAGCCCAGTGTTCAGAAACTACGGCATCAACGCCAAATTGTTCCTTGCAGCCGTCAACAACAACAGCCAATTCCTCTTCAGAATCGGATCCAAAACGATTTAGGCATACAACAACGGGAACACCAAAATGCTGCGCATTTTCAACTTGCTTACGCAAATTAGAAGAACAACCTGCTCTAACAAGGTCAACATTTGGATTCAAATATTCAAAAGGAAGCGGAGATCCGGCAACAACAGCAGGACCACCCCCATGCATTTTTAGAGCTCGAACGGTAGCCCTGAATTTCGAATTTTATTTTAATAAAGCTTAAAAAACCAACACAATAACTACAGCATTAGGCAGTAAACCAGAAGAACGACACTGAATTTAGAAAATTTCAAAAAATTTTGGACTTAAGACAATAAACCTTAATATTGAAGAACTTTTCCATTCCAATATCAGCACCAAAGCCAGCTTCAGTAATTACAAATCCTTTAGATCCTACCAATTTAAGAGCCACACGATCTGCAAGAATTGATGAGTTTCCGTGTGCAATGTTTGCAAAAGGTCCTGCATGGACAAAAACTGGTGTTCCCTCAAGTGTTTGCATCAGATTCGGTTTCACAGTATCCTGACAATGAGATAATAATTACTTTAATAACATCTAAAAACCTTCATTAGTATTGCAACTGCTCCCGCAACACAAAGGTCATCAACAGTTACTGAATTACCATCACGATCATTTCCAACAACAATTTGTCTAATACGGTCGCGTAGATCAGAAAAGCTTGTACAGAGTGCAAGAATGGCCATAAGCTGAAAAGATTTACATTTTTAATGTTCTATCTTTAAGTAGACCTCAGAGGAGACACTAATTGCAAATTCGGAATTCCGAACATGTCCTTTCTCTTGCGGTCCATGCCCAATTTCTATGCGGCGCAAAAAACGATCGTTTAAATCCACAACTCGATTCCAGAAAATAGAATCGCCCTCAACATCCAAATTGAGACGAGAAAAGCATCGACGCTGCTCCGTATTTAACAATTCACCGTCATCAACATCAGGAAATCCTAGACGAGCTAATCGACGGCGTTGAGCATCACAAAGAGGTCTTTTTCCTAAAAAAGAAGATTAAAGAATGGGTGATTAAGTTAACCTTCTTTATTCTTTGGTGCTAAACGATTAAATAAAGCTGTGTCAGATTGTGTTGCTTCGTGAAAAATTCTGGCATCCAGAGCAGCAGCTATTAAATTGTGAGCCTAAATAAAAGTTAAAGAGAATTTTAAACATTCTTCTTTTAAAAAATTACTTGACTTATAGCATGAATATCGCCAGTCAAGTGCAGATTAAATTCTTCCATAGGGATAACTTGAGAATAACCTCCACCAGCTGCTCCACCTTTAACTCCTGAAAAATTTTTCAAATAACTTTTGTTTATTCATTTGAAAAGATACCGAACGTGGGACCTTGTGAAGGTTGACGAACACATGCAAAAGTATTTTTACCCAAATGCGCCGATAAACATTGTGCTCTAAACACTTATTTTGAAAAATTTTAAAATGAAATTTTCTCACAATCCAATTGTTGTTGTTGATTTTCCCTCGCCCAAAGGTGTCGGATTAATACCTCAAAAGAGGTTTATTTCGTAGATCTTTTAAAAATATTGAAACCTGCAACAACAACATATTTTCCTTCAGCACATCCTTCAAGACGCTCCAACACTTTAAGAGATACTTTTGCTTTTGTATGTCCATAAGCTTCAAGTTCTTCTTGACGGATACCAATTTCAAATGCAAGTCTGTCAATTGGCCTGTGAATTATTAATTAAATTAGGATTTGAATTCAGAAAAATACTTTGGAGTTTGCATACGTGAAATTGAAATGTCTGATGGAACAGGCTGGCAGTAGTGAGAATAAAATTTTTTTAAAAAAGTCATAAATTACTGACTGATTTGATATGTAATTCCAATGGTTGGAGTGACCATTTGTCAGTAGTTTGGCCCAACTAAAATAATTTAAAGTTTTAATGATGTAAAAATTATTTTAAAAAAACTTTTAATTTAGTGCTAATTGCCTGTTCCACTGTATTTCGGATAAGCATAGCAACAGTCATAGGCCCAACACCTTAAATTATATTTTTAATCAATTATAAATGATTTATCAAACCTCCAGGAACGGGAGTTATATAACCTGCAACTTCTTTTGCTTCATCAAAATTAACGTCACCAAAAAGTCGTCGTTTCCCATTGCTCAATTCTTCCACATTTATTCCACTGCGAATATTTAAATTGGATCAAAGATTATACTTAAGCCCTATAGTAGACAGACCAGTCAATAACAACAGCACCAGGCTTTATCCAGTCACCCCGGATCATTTGTTTTTGTCCAATTGCAACAATAAGTATATCAGCCTCTCGACAAACTTGTGCAATATTTTGAGTACGCGAATGACACAAAGTTGTCGTTCCATTATTCCTAAATTTTTTTAAATTTTATATTAATTTAATGAATTTATAACCATGTAAAAAGAGCAGCAGCTGGGGCACCAACAATTTTAGAACGACCCAAAACAACAACTAAATTTAAAAATAAATTTTAAAAATTTTAGAGAAAAATTAAACAGAATGCCAATTCTTAAAATTCTTACCACGTTTTCCTTGAATAAAATTTTCATCACCTTAAAATAAAAATATTCGACTCTTGATCATTTAAAGATCAAAAACTAACCTGTTGCCTTTTGTACTAATCGAAGGCATCCAAAAGGAGTACAAGGAACAATTGCAGAATCCAACTCCCCTCTCGCAAGTTTTCCCACATTCTAATTTTAAAAATAGATATGCATATTTATAAATGCACAACCATTCGAGTTAAACCATCAACATCTTTTTCAGGTCGAATTTTGTCGAGAATTTTTTCAACATCAATCTTGTTTACAGTGTCCAATGGAAGCTGCAAAATATTGACAGATTTAATTATTTAAGTATAACTTTCACTTACCTGTACAATTATCCCATCAATATGAGGATCATTATTCAATCGCTCAATCACACTTTCCAACTCAAATTCATCACAATCTGTTCCGAGTTTTGACAACTCCGACTGAACACCAACCTGTTTTGCCTTCTCTAACTTCTTACTTATATAAACAGTTGAATCGCTGCGATTTCCAACCTTTAATTCATTGAAATTTTAGACCATTAAATATCGTTATTCAACCTGTACTACAGCTAAGGTAACAGAAAATCCAGGAATTTTTGCTCTAGTTTCCTTCAATCTTGCTGCAACTTCATCCAGTACTTCTTGCGCAATTGCTATTTAAGGGAAAGTTTTTAATCAGTTTAATCTATTTACCCGTTCCGTTGATAAGTTTAGCGACCATCTTCGAATAAGAAAATAAAAAATATTGTCAAAAAATGTTGGCTAAAAAATTTCTTTTTAATTAAAAGAGTATAAATTGTACAACAAAGATGCACCACTACTTAAAAATAAAGAGAAGACGTATTCCTTATAAACTCCCTCTCTCTTACACTTATCTTTTGCCCGATAATACGTGAGAAATAGACTATTTACTCTTTAAACATTCAACCAGTTTTTATCACAACTTTCTTGCCGTATTATCGATATCGTTCCATTTTTTGATGTTGAATCGTTCAGAAATTAGAAAAATAGTAAACAACCCCCCCCCTCCTAAATATAAAATGTAAACAAAATAAAAATTAAATCAAAAAAATACTAATTTGTATTCGTCTTTAAAAAAATTATACACATATGTAGATTAGCGATATATATCTCTTAAGCAAATTGATTTCGGCAACTTGAAAATTGTTCTCTTCAATTTATTTTAAACATATCCCCGTTTACTTCTCTTTTCATTCAGAATATTCATCCCCTTATTATCGATCCAATGCCATAATATAACGATAATTTTCTTCCTCAGTGTGCATCAATGGCTTTGAAAGAAATCCACCACTCCCAAACATACGCATGAACCCACCGCCATTCTTTAAAAAGAAATTTTTCACACCAAATTTATAAATGTTTAAAGATTATACGCATTTTTGAGGCGTTCCAGCAGCGGCCATTTCAGTGGCACTGCGCATTGTCGCTAACTCTCTTTTATTTTTCTCATTTTTATTTTCAAAAGTAGTACTCTGTGTTGGTGTTTGACGTGCCGACATTGTAAGTCCTTGATCTTCAGCCATTTCCAATATTGTTGAGAAATGATTGTGTTGTAATGGAGAAAGAGCGCCTATACTTGTAGAAGATTTGCGAAGTATTGGTGTGGCAGAAGTGGAAGTTGTTGTAGTCTTTTTTGTCGGAATTTCTTTTTGATGGTGTAATTGAGTTATTTGGTGGTTATCTCTGTTGAAAAAATTAATAAAATAAAAATTTGAACAATTTTGGAAGTTTAAAACAAAAAACAGTTAAAATATAGTTTTTAAAACTGATGATTTTTATATACTCTTGAAAATTAATCGGGTGGTCTTTTTTATTTGTCCCTACTCAACGCAACGTGAGGTTAGTTTCTCAAGTCGGTGCATCCCCGAAAACCATTATTTAAAAAACGTCACATTGCTACCAGTATATGCACCCAACCACGTGGGGCACAAAGAACTGTGAACGAAACATAAACAAAAGAGAATGTTTTTTTGTCAAATGATCAGTAATCAAGTGGGATGGAAAAACATTGATTTGTCATTCAATCAACATTTTCTTCAAAATGTTTGGTGGATATGAAAGAAAAAATACCCAACCAAAACCTCAATTAAAATTAGTTACCTTGGCGAAGTTGAAAACGAATTCCCTTGGTGATGACGATCCTGTTCCACTGATTCCACACTATCAGTTCGTTTACTTGAATATGCTGAATTGCCATCAAAAAGTCCAGAAAGCACACGGTTAAATGGGTTTAACGCTTAAAGTGATATAAAGGTTGTAACAAAAATATATATCTAGAAAATAACCTTTTTCCGGTAAAATATCCAAACGTGGATCAGAAATTGAACAACGTCGAAGAAATGATGAATGTTTGTTTTGAGAAAATTCAGAAGTGCTGGCTGAAGAAAGCTTTTGGTCAGACATTTTTTATAATCTTAATCTAAAATCTAAATATTTGAAAATAGAAAAAATTTTTTAATTAACAAGCATTACAAACATAAATAATAAGCATTATGTAATACTTAGAATAAATTTCTAATCATTTTTTAATCATTTAAAAGTGGTTTTATATTATTGTAAATTTTGTTTATGTTAAACAATAAAGAGTGAATGGGAGGTTTATGTACGCCTACTACTACTACAATAATGTACCCAAATCAATTAGCCACAATAAAAATTAAAAAAGCAGACTGCTCCGATAACTTTTTTGTCATTAAATAATTGAAAAAAAAGGAGGAGGTAAAGATGTAAGGCCAAAGTCCGAAAACGTAAAGGGAACAGTTGTGATTAATAAACCGAAGAACCAATCCTCTCCCACTATTTGATAAATCAGCGCAAATAATAGACGTGAATAATTCTCGTTAAGAATTGACACAAAAAAAACAATCAATAAACGAGGGCGTGTGAATAAAATTTGGGGAGAGAAAAATTTGACTTGAAGGTTAGACACATTCAAGAGTTGCTGTCAACTGAAAAAAGCTCTGTGCATTATTTAAAAGATTTATTAACTAGGGATTTTTGTTAGAACATTTAGAGGCAAGCTAAGGATTATAGTTAAAGCCCACTGCTTTTCTGAAAAAATTGTCACGTGTTCTTGAAATTTTATTTTTAATGCTAGTTATTATAGGCGAGTTAAATAAATCAATAAATGAAAAAATGGCGACAACACTTTCCTAGAAAAAGTGAAAGATGGCGCGAGGAAATAAGGCAAGTATACAAGAAAAAAAATAATTTCTGTATTTCTTATTAAGGAAAAAAGAGTCCAAGTTTATGTACAAGTTTTGTAGAATTTTTGAAAGAAATAAAATCGAAGATAAATTTTGGAATAAATTATCAAAACCCGAAACTAAATTAGACAGATAAAGCGCGAGTGAGGACATTTTAATATAAAATATAAGATCACTCTATTTTTTCTTTTGCCAATTCATTTGGCTTGAAGATGATGTTTGGGGGATATTATTATATGAAATATGTGTAAGCGAACTGCTAGAGAAATTTGAAGAAATGGAAGAAGGCGCAGACATCTGCCTTTGTAACTGTTCACCATTTGAAATTCTGATAGAATTTCGGCGCCATTTTCTCATTTCTTCTCGATGTTCTTCTGGTTTAAGTTGATTTTTTAAGCCTCCTAAAAAACAACATTTTTGTCAGTTTGATAAACTTTAAAAATCCTCCAACTAATAGGGATAAAAATAAACTTATATTATACCTAACATATGTACAGTTGCTTTAGTCGCAATTACAATAGGACGAACAGCAGTTGGAGCAATATGCCGTAAAATTCCAACACCCCATCCACCGCGTGCTCGATCCTGTTCAGCTGCTGTCTGAAGTGTTTGAGCCGTATCCGATAATCCCTAATGAATTTAATAAATCCGAGCTATTTAAAAATTAATAAAACCTCTTTAACGGTATTACAGGCCAATGAAATACCTTCACGTAAATCTCCAGGTGTTTTGGTACGATGATCTGCACTATAATGTTGATAGGTGAAATTCGGATTCAATATATCATATGTAAACTCAGCAACATTCTAAAATTTAAAAATATTTGAGAAAATATTTACTAATAAATGCTTACATGTACAAAGCTGGTCACACGTTGAGTAGCATCAAGAGCTGCACTGGCGACGTTCAAACCGAAACTTGTAGTTCCCTTTTGAATTCCTCGACTAAGTTGCCCATCTACTCTTTGATATTCTAAAATGATATTGTTAAGATAAAAAAAATCTATGGATATGTAAACCTTCTAATGGATAAGTAACCAAGTCTGAAAGACCTTGCGCTAATAAAACTACAGCATTTATCATTGCCACACCACCCACCAAATTTCTTAACTGTTTGTCGATAATATCATTCTTCCATTCATCAACAACAAACTTTAAGTTTAATTTTTGCAAATTGAATAAATTACAAATCAAAAACCTGTATACACTTTCGAGCTCCCAAAAAACCTTTTTCTACGCGAATTTCTTTGAGGGTTAATTCAGCTTTTTTCATATTTGTCATTCCAAGCAAAAGTGAAAGAAAAGCACTTTGCTGTTGATCAGTTCTAATTCTTTTTGCTTCATAATCCATTCTGATAAGACAAGCGGGTGAGAAAGAAAAATCCCTAAATATTTTTAATTAATCAAAAATAAAACTTCAAATATAAACTTGATAAAAATATCTTTGGCAGCGAGTGATTTTTTAGAAGTTGCCTGATGCATTGTTGCCGTTGAAATTTGAGAAAGGCGTCTACTTTGAAATCTTTCATTAGCTTTATTTGAAGATTGTCGGGAAGATACTTTACAATTCCTATCTTTTTCATTGAAATCTGAAAAGTCAACATCGTCCTCTGAGAAAAGATCCGCTTAATATAAAAGAATTAATTCCAATTTATAAGGTTAATTCAAACCTAAATCAGCTTCATCCTGCTGCCTTAATTTATTGAAAGAAAATGAAGAACACCCTTCTTCCGAAAATTCCGGACAGAAACTATTGCGCATCTCTGATTCATCATTATTTCTTTGTGGTGGTATTTCCATAATGGGCACATCCTCATCTTCTGCAGCATTATTTACATTCGCAGACGTCGATGGAAGATTTTCAAAAATATTTTTTGAGAATTGAGCCAGTTGATTTTTAAAATCAACAAGAAAATCAAAAGTATCTTGATCTAAATTGAGTCGAATAGGAGCCAGTGAAATTCGCACAATTGCTTCACGGAGTTGATCTTCTCGAAGGAAAAATTTTAAGAAATGACCTTGTGAACGAGGTTGACCTTCAATTTGAAGCTAAATAAAAAATAAATAAAATAACAACAAAATAAAAAACTCACTCTGTGGATCATTTCATTGATATGTGAGATTTCCAAATGATCAAGAATATTCAAATCGCCAAGTTCTAGTAAGAAACTAAAGTGATAAGGAAAAACTTCCTCATTGAAGAATTTACAAACTGCTGATAATTTTGAGAATTTGAACTCAATAAAAACCTTAAAAACAACTAAAGATTTCAAAGGATCTTAAGGCTTAAATAAACCGTGTGGTCTCTATAGCGACCTCCTTTTGATCCATAATCATCTTCAGCGCTAGCGGAACATTCACGTCGATTTGAATCCCATTGAGAATAACCACATCGCGGTAAATGGCGAGCAGAATCACAGAAATCAGATCCACCAAAGATTAATATTTTCAAAGAAGAAAAACTAATTTTATAACTAAAATTTAAATAGTAAAAGCAAGTTAAGACAAATTGTAGAAACCTCATTTTAATAGCTGATGATGGTAATCTATTGTTTTGATCAGAATTCACGGGTTCTAATCGTATTGTTTTAGCGATAAATTCAAATCCTCCAATGGCATCAAAATTTGTATGAAATCGTCCTTCCTTCAATTGAGTCACAGAAGGTTTGTCAACACCATTTTTTGAGACGGTAGTCGATCCTTTAGAGACCTCACTTGGCAACTCAATAAACGTGAACTCATCGGAATCCTCATCTTCGGCAATCTTTTCTTCATCTTCGGACTCATCAGACAGGGCATCAAACATTTTCTGATCAAAAATGCTGTCTGTCATTGCACAACGTTCTGTTGTGATGTCATTAGCACGATAAATCGGTGGCATATCACTTATTGCTGCCTCCATTTCTCTCTTAAAATTAATTAATTTTTAAATAAAATTTGAATTTACAATTAGTTGCTGATCATCATTAATAGAATCAATTCTACTTGGAAAGCCCGTATCAGATTGTTCAATATCAACAATATCAGAATTTAAATTTGTTAAATTTGTGTCGTTTAGTGTTGAATTTAAACTTGCAAAAAGTGTTTTAATCGTTTCTGAGTTAAATAATTCAATAATAATAGTTATAAATTCGATAAGTGTGTCAGAACAAAGCCAAAGCTGAATTTTGTAAAAAATTAAATAAATAAAATCCAACTATCAAATTAAAATATTACTGTTAGGTTTTGATCAATGCATGCAAAATCAATAACCGGATTGTTTTCTTGGTTAGAAGTATTTTGTAAAAGATATCCAAGAACGAAATGAATGGAATCTGCAGCAAGCATTTTAATAAAAATATTATCAGAGTTGAAAAATCGAGTATTTATTGGTTCAAATGAAACAGATTCCATTTGTTTTTTACGCATCCACTAGAAAAATTAAATATATTTATAATTTAAGAATAAAAATTACCAAAATCAAATCCTCAAATATACAATCAAGTGTTAAGCGATCAAGATTCTTTTTCAAATAAGTGCTGACATATGAGGATCCAATTTCAAACCTTTATAAAAATTAAAAAACTATTCCAAAATTTATAAAAAAAATAAACCTGAGTTGGAAGGGTGAATTTTGTTGGATGGAGGAGTGATCATATCCTAACAATACATTAGTGCAATGAAAGCGAAGATCAACCTATAGGTAATACGATAAAAAAATACAATTAAACAGAAAACACAATTTAAAAATGTTAATTACCTTAGTGGTTGGTGGTCGATAACCAGGATTGAACAAGTCATCGCAATCAAAAAATTTTAAAAATTGAAGTGGCCAAAAGAGTTGCAAATTTACAACAGGCCTAAGATATAAAAGAGAATTTCTCAAACCGACAGCAAGAAGAATATCCTAAAAAGTTAATGTCTAAAGATTATAAAAAATTAGTGCCTTGGAGTTCGTCTCCGTATGAACTGTAGTTCGCATTGAACAAACGAAATTATCATCTTCGATCTTTTCAAAACATGGATAATCTTTAGGTAATTCACACATTTGAACATTATTCCGAATTTTCGGAAAAAGAAAAGTAGAATTGTCCAAGACATTGGCACCAAAGGGAGTTTCTTTTTCGCCAGGCAAATCTGCAAAAAATTTTGTAAAAATAAATCCGATCTAACGCAAAATTTACTTTTATGAAAAATCAGAGCGTTCGAAGACGTTAAAAACATGTAACTAATGTTTGATGATCCTTTAAAGCCATCAACAAGGAAAAGATCACCATTTAATAATTCTGTTGCAAGCTGACACTCAAAGGCATTGAGCGTTGGAGTAGTGAGAGCAGTTAAATCCTTAAGATAAATAAAGTAATCAATACTTAATCTAATAAAAATGACCAAAAACGATAAATAACCTTATGAAGTAGACATCGCGCTCGTTCAAAATGGATTCCAATAGAGAAATTATGAGAACCAACATTGTTTTCAGCATTTAATCGCCTTTTCTTATTTTTAGATGATTCTGCATCAGAGATATTTGCTTCGTCTAAAATTTCATCGGAACTACTTTCAAAATCATTTTCGGAATCTTTAAATAGTTAAAAGATTAATAAAATATTCAGAAAATTAACTTCTAAATGGCAAAAAAGCAGAGTGGCATTCGATAAATTGTTGTTTGGTACCAATTATACCATCTTTACTGGTAGAAAATTTCGAAGATTTGGGCCGCCAATGAGTTAAATCAAATAAATATCTAAAAAAATTAATTTAAACAGAATTAAAAAAATATTATAAAACCTGTTGAATAAATAATGGAAGAATTCACGACTTGGTAGTGCTAAATTAACATTAACAAAAGTAAAATCAAAGACAAGATTCGAAAATGCACGACAATCTTCTGCGAATTCCAAAAGTTCTGCTCGGCTACCGGCTTTGACAAGCTAAAAGTTCAATCATGTAAATAAAAAATGCGCATATACCGTTTGGCTTGGATTTTCTTCCTCTCCTTTGACTCCCTTCTTTTTTGAGCTATTATCCTTAAAATGAAAAACATCTTTTGTAGAAAAAGGTCCTTCAATTTTCTTTTCAGTTGCACAAGTTGAATTGAAAACTGATTCAGGGAAACTGCGAGATAAATTCATAGAATTCAGTAGAAGCGCTCGGCTCAACGATTTATCACGCAAATCATATGTAAAATTTAATCTTTAACAAAAAACAAAAATTTGATTTATAAAACTTAACAAAATACCTAACAGCCTGAACATTCCCCATAGCTTTATCGGCATTTGTTGTATCGACAAAAAGAAAGTTCATTTGTTCTTTACTACATTTCAATACAAACGGATCACCAATAAAGGAACCTAAAAATAAGCAGAAATAATATATCAATATAAAGAATAACCTTTTAATGTTTGGCACTTCAGGTTAACAGTCCCACATATTTGCAAATCAGTCAATAAAGATTTAGGTAATTCTAATGTAGTACCTTCGATCTCAAATTGCAAAACCTCATTGTGAAGACATGGACGATACTCATTCATTTGATAATCAGAGTTTGGGGAGGCAGTATTTGGTACCCTAAATATGATTAGAAATTATCAAGAATAACTAGTGAACTGTAAAAAATAAACCTTATAATTAGAAGCAATTTTTTAAGAGTACATAGAATGCTTAGCGAAATAGGTTGCGCGTCACTTTCAAATAAATCAGATAAAATTCCATGATCAAGTGTAGATGTTTCATTCAAAACACTTTGTTTCATAAGTTGATTCTTGTAATCGTAAAAGAATGGTCGTGAAGTAAAGAAAGTGCCAAAACGATCAACGATACTTGGATCGATTTCTAATTTGCAAACACCTACTTCAATGAATAATGAATAGTCACGTTGTTGTGGTTTCTCTGACGAATTGAGTAAACGAAATGAAATAGCAGAATCATTATGAGTATTGTTAGAAAATTCAACTAAACGTGTTTGCTACAAATTTATTATATTTTAGAATTATAATTTAAAATATTTTTAACAACTTGTTCCCCTGGTTTAAGTACTTCAACAATGTCGCAACCATTGAGAGATCCTTTAACTTCTAATGAATTAACATGCATATTGTTAGTGGAATTGTATTTTATGTAAAATTTGTGCGCCAATATTCTGAAATAAATTAATAATTTAAATAGGACATTTATGTCAAACCTCATATGACTGTTCGGATACAAATCTAAAAGTAATGCCTTCTGCTCATTTATCGTAGCCTTATCTAATTTCAAGGATTGCGCCATCTTGAAGAAATGCTCCGCTTTCTCGGCCATCTCATTAATATTTTTTTGAATAAGTTGATTAATAGTTGTAGAATCATTATTGTGCTCCTTCAAAGAATCCACATTAAGTGAATCATGATGTGCGACTATTACAATAGCTGCAGGCGCCCGAATGGAAATCATAAAAATGTCAAGGCGGAAATCGACAAGTGTTGAAGTAGATGAATCTAGCATAATAATAAAAATAACAGTTTTGCAAGAATAATGTTATACCAGTTCGTCCGTTTTTCTTGATAGAATTGTTGATATTTTTCCAATCATGTGGTATTGAATTAGATGCAGGTCGTGTCCGAAGCCCGTGTTTCAGATCTGTAAACGTATGAAGATCATGTTGCTCGGAAAGATCGAAAAATTGAGGTTCGTTAACGCCACTCCACGTACCAGTAGAATATAAAAACCCGGCTCCAGAATTTTTTTCAGGTGCATAGCTTGCATTACCGCCAACAAACTCATTCTTCAAAGAATGTATAAAATATTAAATAAATTATAAAATTTTGAAACCTGTATTTGATTCATCATTCGTGTAAAATGCTCCTCTTTCATAGGCATACCGCCTGTATTATTTGATGTCGATTGGATTGGTTGTTTGGCTTTAGGCAACAATGACATAAAAAGGCTTTTTAGCATGTCTATTTGACTAGCCGTTAGTAAAGCGTAAAGTGAACTGAAGAGATTAACATCAATTTCAATTCGGTTATTGAAGCGGGCGTCTTCAGAAGTTGATGCTACATTAGTACTGCCTCCATTATTATTTGTTCGTATTTGAATCGTGTGTTTTTCAGAAAATAGTTGCGCAAAAAGAACTGGGTTTGGCGAAATTCTAAAAATTAGTAAATATAAATGATCAAATTGCTTTAAAAATTACGAGTTAATTGGTAGTCGAGTTGCCGTATTTGAATTAGAGCGACTACTAAAATGTGAATAGCAGGACTGAAAATTTAATGATGAATTTCCCATCGGATCAATATCAGGCTCAGAATCGCTTGAAATTATTTGCGAAGTGTTCAACCTTTGAGGACGCTTAAAGTTAAAGGTAAGATTAAAATAAAACTATAAATATACAATGGGTGTCCAAATGTCTGTATAAAGACGAACTCCTTGAACGTTTATTAATTTGTTTAAATCATTTCTTCGATCAGGCTGTTCTGTGACAACATTATTAGTAGTGATTAACTCGTCAATAACTTCATCAAGTAATTCCATCCTTAAAAGACCAATCCATTGGAAGGATAACGTTATTTATGAGAACCTGTCAATTTGGATTTCTATTCCCGTACAGAGGCCACTATCGACATTGTAAGACTCAATCCGCAAGACAACATCTTCGAACACAAACTTGATTCTTGCAATTATATGATCAATAACGGTAGCAAATTGTTCTATGCCTCCACCACTGTCAACGTTTCCACTGGCTAAATGCTCGTCGACAATAAAGCTTTTGGCCAAATCCATACTTGAGGCAATTGAACCAATGAACGAGGAAACTTAAAAGTAAAAAAATTAAAATAACTTATAAGAAAAACCAAGATCCTGAGTGTAAGGGATATTGACGTCTGGGAGCGGTTCAAGAGTAAGTTGAAGTCCAGAAACTGTAAAAAATTTTAAAGATATTTTAAGAAAAAGGTTAAAAGAAAACAAACTTCTTATTATAGTAGAATCGCTGGGAAGTTTTTTCCATGGCACAGAAACACTTAACTCACGAACATAGCTATCGACAAGTGAAAAGATTCCAAGCCCTAAAAAGTTAATAAACTCAATTATTCTAGAACAAGAAAAAAAAAATACCAGAGGAAGAAAGCATCTCATTTATATATTCTGTGTTAAGCATGACTGACTGAACTGTGGCAATCCCATCAGCGAGACTAACTTCTAGTTGATCTGATGTGAGTTCCGTTTTCAGATATTGACCCATATATCTAAAAACAAAATATTCGAAATTAACGCTAAAATAAAACCTGTGTATCAAAAACCGACATAATGGCTTCGAGAAAATAGAAAAATTTAGCATCTCAGATACAATGAAATTGAAACTGGCGTAATATCACGCAAACTTCTTAAATTACCGTTTAATTAAATTTAATGCTCCTTAAAATTAATGATTAAAAAATAAAAAGCCTAAAACACACAAGTAATTAACACATAAAAATTGATTATTACATTCTCACATGTTAAAGTCATATTTTGTGAACATTTTTTAGTCTCTTACCAACTTTCTGATGTCTTTTCACTAATATTAGAGGAAAAAAAAGAAGGGGATTTACTGTCAGTTGTAAAACACTATGCCACAATAAAAAAACAAATAAGGATAATTTAAAACCCACACACATGAAAAACAACCAAAACACATTGGCTGCTCAAACTCCGGTGCTCCTTTGCGTAAAAAATATATTAAAGGTAAAAAACTTTAATGAGAACTTTAAAATTCGCTTTTTAAACTTTTATCAATAAAATTATACCAATGGTGTGTCTAATATTTTTAATTTCATGATTCTTAAAAAGTGAGCAATGATTTTTTTATTGGACGGGTGCCATCAGTCGAATCTGTTTTATCAAATAAGCCTTTTCATCATTAAATTGCTCGTCATCAGTCCTAAAAATATAAATTTTGAAGTTTTAATAACTGAGTTTCCCCACCTATCACTGTGAAACTCTGAAAGAAACTCTGCGAGCCTATCACGATTACGCAATAAAATCTCGGTTATTGGCTTTGGTTTATTTGGATTTGCCACAAACACCTTAATAAATAAAAAAAATAATAATATTCAAAAAGAAAAAAACTTTGAAAACATGGAATGCCTCAAATTGAATATTTTTGCTTTTCTCCTTGAGCATATTCATCATCAACTTCAAATTATCCGGATTACTTATATATCGAGTCATCACATTGAAATTGGAACGATCCAAAAGAATTTCGCCTAACTATTGGTTAATTATTTGAAAACAAAATTTTAGAACTTATATTACCAATTTAAGACTTTGTCGTCTTACAACATAGTTCTCAGAAAGCAACAATTTTTGATAACATTCGAAAAAACGATCATATTGATTCTCAAGAAAATCAGCGCATAATGATTTGTGTTTCGTTATTAAATCCTGAAAAATAGACTCAATTGGATTTGACTAAATCCAATTGAAAAAATATGAACAAACCTTAAAAGTTGAAAAAGCATCAGAAGCAATATCAAAAGTAGCAGATTCAACATAACGGAAAAAATCAAAAAATTGTTCAGAAAGTAAAATAATTTTTGCCAAATGTTCATGACGAATACATTCACGTAGCATTGTACCACAAGTGAGCGCTATTTCAGAGACTTCATATCCACGAACAAGAGTCATTAAGATTTCTGGACGCGCACACAAATACTCAACAGTAGGTGAACGAGTACCAATTTGACGACGTAACAAATTGTTAAAAATTAAAGCAACGTCTTTCTTCGACCTAAAAAATATGATTTAAAAATCAGAAAAAATTATTTTTAAACAAACTCAAAATCCAATTTAGTAAGCTGTCGAATAAGTAAAGGAAGAACGGAAGCATTGTATATTTCTTGTACGAGTTGAGAAATCTGCTCTGTATTAGGCTCCTGATTATCTTGTCCGTAGATAATTGATTTACTTGCCTGCAGCCAACGATTGACCTTAAATAGAATATACAAAATAGCTGGGAAATGTTTCTAGAGAGAGCAAAACTCAAAAAAATTTTTAAAGAAAAACCTCTTCAACCGCTTTTTCCGATTTGCGATCTTGACCCTTTTCAATCAGCAGCAACGCTTCCCTCAGGTTGCGCACAATTTCACCAGGCGATTTGTGCGATTTTCCAAACAAGGGCATTTATCGTCGCCGCTATAACATATAAAATTTATTATAAGGATTAGATAATTTTGCAAGATAAGGCAAGAATATATAACTATAAAATATGACAACAAAAGGAGTTAAAAAATTTATCTTTCATATGATTAAATAAATACATATTGAGAAGTGAATTACAAAAAAAGATTTACTCTCTGAACTCGAAAAATCGTATCTTTCGGAAACAGAAGCAGAGTTAATCTTATTTTAAAAAGACAATTGGCAATGGAAATTAATGAAAGGTAAGGAATGGAAAAATAAAATAATAAAAGGCATTATTACCTTTGAAAGAATTTTGTTTTTTTAAAGTTAAAGCGTTAAAACAAAATTAAGGAAATTAACCACATAACCAAACCAGGCCCGTAGCCAGGATTTTTTTTCGGGGGGGGGGGGGGGGGGAAAAGAGGGGAAAATTTTTTTGCGCCCAATTTTTGGCGCCGAAGGCGCCAAAAAATTTTATTTTCAGCGCCGCAGGCGAAAATTTTGAGAATTTTAGAAGGCCGTAGGCCAAAAAAATTCACTTTTTCAGCGCCGCAGGCGAAAATTTTGAGAATTTTAGAAGGCCGTAGGCCAAAAAAATTCACTTTTTCAGCGCCGCAGGCGAAAATTTTGAGAATTTTAGAAGGCCGTAGGCCAAAAAAATTCACTTTTTCAGCGCCGCAGGCGAAAATTTTTTGAATTTTGGAGCTCAAGAAGCCAGATTTCTTCTATTTTCAGCGCCGCAGGCGAAAATTTTTTGAATTTTGGAGCTCAAGAAGCCAGATTTCTTCTATTTTCAGCGCCGCAGGCGAAAATTTTTTGAATTTCAGAGGCCGTAGGCCAAAAAAATTCACTTTTCTCCCCCAAACCCTCCCGCAAAATTTTTCCATTTCCCCATTTCGTGGGGGGGGGGGGGGGGGGGGGGGGGGAATTCCCCCCCCTGCCCCCCCCGGGCTACGGGCCTGAACCAAACCTATTTTAAATTTAATCCTCATGTTCTAAAACAGAATGTCTTTCTTCAACTTTTGCAGCACGGCTTTGTTCACTTACCAATTGACGTTCCAATGTTTGTTGTAAATTCAAAGCCTCAACCAACTCCCTAAAATATTTTTTTTATTTTTTATTTAAAGCAAGGGAAAACCTATCCTTTTCAGCAACAGCTGTCCGCATTGCTGCAATCGTTGTATTCAAACGTTCAGCCTCCGCGCTTTCAGTCTCTACACATTTAGGCCATTCAGCATTACGAAGAGATTCGAGAACAGATTGCAAATTCTAAAAAATAAAACAATTATAGAAGTATAAATAAATAAACATTGTGTTGCTTCCTTAGTTGAATTAATTCACGTTCTTTTGAATCAAGCAATGTTAATTCGACACGTACCAATTCTGTTTTCTGTGCAGACAGTGTTCTCCTTAAAAACAATTATTTTCAAAATTAAAAAAGTTAAACAGACTCTTGAATATCGATCAAAGCCTCCAAATCATTCCAAGTAAATTTATGAGTATATAAGTCGTGTAGACAAAAATTTGGGATGTTCAAGAAAGTTAAAGGAGTATAAGACCTTTTGGTGCTCATATTATTCCAGCGAAGTGAATTACAACGCCCAGCCATCAAAACATTATAATCTACAAAATTTTAATTATCAACTGACTAAAAAAGTTCATAAAATAACCTGGCGGATCTGGGCGAGTTTGACAATGATCAGTATTATTAGAAAGCATAGCATCAACGCCTGCAAACATGAACAATTAAAAAAAATAATTAGATAAAAAATCATACTAGTTGTTGAAAGCATATTCGGTGTACACGATTCCAAGTTAGACGAATGTACCCCATCATCACCTTTTTCAATATCCAATTTAAGCAATTCAAATTCGGGCTGAACTCCTTGCTCATTACATTCCATTATAAATTCATAAGGCCTTTCATCCGGAGTGAATCGATGCTCCTGCTAAATATTTCTGTTTTATATCATAATAATAAAAAAATAATACTACATCAGATCCATTCAATCGTGCTATCAAAGTAAATCTGCCTTTTTGTTGTCTTGCATGCGCCAATACATATACGATTTGAGCACACCTGTGTTAAAAATTGATTTTAAAAACAAATTTGTATAATATAAAGTTTACGTAGTATTCTCATTCACACCAGAAACACTTTGAATACTACCACCAGCTGTAGACACAATTAAATCCATTTTTAGACTGAATACGCGCAGCAAAATTAATCTCAAAAAATGGACGACGATTTAGAGAAAGACAAGGAAAGAACACATTCACTCTACTCTAAATAACTTTAATTTACGACAATTTTTTGAAACCAGAATTGAAAACGCAAAAACTGTCAGTTTTTTACAAAAAATTAAAAGCGTTACGACAATTGTATACTGAAACATTTGTGCATCTGCCATTTGTACAATGGACAATTGTGAACTAATCAAAACGTCTAGTGACAAATCGCCCAATGTACAATTGTCTCAAAAATTTGAGCACAGAAAAAATTTTTAAAGATTGAAAGGTATGAAATGACAAAAAACATTTGTTAATATTCGTATGTTCCACAAAAATTTATAAAAACTTAAATTATATTCCAATAAATATGAATAATTAAAGTTAATATTAAGTAGAACGAGAATTAAAACCCGTTTTTAAAATTAATTATTGAAAAAAGAAAAATAAAAAATCTTTTTTAAAAATCATTTTTAATTTCTAAACTTGTTGTTTGGGATTCTATTTGTTGTTGTTGTGGAATTTGAAAGAAACTCATTGGCAAAGTGCTGAGCAAAACAGGAATAAATATTAATCCATGAACCATTCCTAATACCATTGTTAACCTTATATTTTTAATTATAAACTTTAATAAAAAAATTTTAAAATACCATATTGTTTTAAAAAATGTCAAAATAATATAAGCATCAACTGTGTAAAGTACTGAAATCCCTGTTATTGTTGAAGCAGCACCCTAAATTATTTTAAAAATAAATTTAAACAATTCCAAAAAAATTCAAACTTGAAATATCGGCCAACCAATATGTCCAAGTGCACAAATAACTCTTTCTTTAGATTCTTTTCCTTTTGCACTAACAAAAGCATAAACAATATGAGCTGATAAATCTACAGCAAATCCTATTGACATAATTATAGAGATCATTGAAACACTGAAAATGAAAAAAATTTTAATTAAAAAAATCAGGGGTCATTTCATCGGGAAGGAGCCCCCGCAGGGAAGAATTAATAACTTTCCCCGATGTCTCTCGCCAACAACCATGACTTCAGGACCTTCCTTCATGGACCTTAGATCAACTCAATGGGAAACGTAAAATTAGAAAATACTTACGCATCCAAATTAACACCCCAAAATGTCATATAACCAAAAACACCAATTGCAATGGAAATAATTGAAAGAATAATTAACTTTAAGAATAAAAAATAATTTAAAAGAAATTTTTTAAAACAAACAATTGCTGAAGGTAAACTTGGAATAAGTAACAAGGCTACAGCAGTCATACACAAAAGTGAAATAAAAACATTTCTTAATGTTGAAGGTAAAATAATTAAATATTGGTCAGCAAATGGAAACATTTCATGATAAATTTCTAAATTAAATGGTTGTTGACTGTCAGCAATTTCTCGAAGTAATTTTGTTGATAATTTATGTTGATTTGGTTCTACAATATTTTTCATTGCTATCTAAACAGAAAAAATTAAATATTTAAAATGTAACTAAAGACTGGACAGGGTCGAACTAAAATCGTATGAGAAATCGAAAAAATATCCTCTCAAAGACAGATATTTTTGTCCGACATAACGTCTCGGTCTAGTTAAGATGGCGAATTGTCCCCTTTTTTTTATTTAAATCAAATTTAAAAAAACCTGAAATCGAAATGCACTTATTTCATTGTTTGAACGATTAAAAACAATATCAGATTCCCATTGATTACTAGCTCCAGTAAATTTTAGCCATGAACGCAATTTATAATTCCAAATTCTTTCAGTATTTTCAGCCTCAGCATTCAATTGTTCCAAATAATTTAAAAATTCTAAGAAAAAGAAAACTGTTCCCTTAAAAAATTTTTTTTATTTAAATAAAATAATAATTTAAAAAAACCTCTCTTCCCATGGTATATGGCGTATTTTCAAATGCTTCAACTGTTCTCATGAGTTGTTCTCTAAGAAAATATTTTTAAAAATATAATTGAAAAGTTTCTAGAAATAAACCTTTGTAAAGGATCCGTAAAATTTGGAGGATTTAATACCTAAAAATTTTTAATGAGAGAAATTTTTTTTAATTAAAAAAAGTTTCGGGTCATTCTAAACATCCCCTTCTTTTTATTAAAAAAATAAACAAACCGCAACATGTAATTGTGCTCCCATTTTCCAAAAAATTTTCATATTCTCAAAATATTTTCCAACATAATGATCAGAAGTAACTAAATGACTAGGTTCTAAACCTTCTCTAAAATTTAAACATCCAATAATTGCCAAAGAAATATAACAAATAAATAATAAAAAAATTAATAAACGTATTGAATTATTTAATAAAAATGGAGCAAAATATTTTGTAAAAAAATGATGTGAAAAATTTGATGATGATGAAATAGAAGTACAAGTTGAAGTTGAAGTAAAAAAAGAAGAAAAATTATTTTCACAATTTTTTAAATTTCCATTTTGTTGTTGTAAGGCTTTTATTGTTGTTTTATTTAATTGTTGCCTTGTTGGTTCTATTCGAATATTTTGAATAAAACAAGGTTTTGTATTATTAATCTTTCCATTACTACTTTAATTTAAAAAATTCAAAAAAAATTTAAAGATTTTTTACCTGATTTTTTCTTCATTAAATAGAGCACCCGAAGTATTACCATTTTCTTTAACATGTTCCAATTTTTCTATTTTTTGTTTATTATTAAAATTTCCATTCAAATTCTCATTGTAATCATCTCTAATTTTGTAAAGAAAAATACAATGACGTTGTTGTTCTTCTGCTTCTCCCATTATTGCCATAAAACCCGTGAAAAAGGTTAACTAAAAATTATAAAAATTTTCAAAAAAATTAAAGAAACCTGATAAATATAACAAAAAAGAACAGAAAGAAATGCATAAATACAAAATAATTCAATTCCGGGTAATTCTGTAACACAACCAACCAAAAAAGCTAAAATATCTGTTATCTAGAAAAATTTTTTTAAATTTTGAAAAAAAATTTAGAAAATGTAAACATTTGTAATAGAAACAGCAACACCTCCATCTCTCATCATTTGTGCAGTTCTTTCACTAACAGTTAAAGTTTTTGCTCTAGAATTTGTTGCTGACCAACAAGCATTTAATACAAACATATCATCAACACCAACAGCAATTATTAAAAATGGAATAATTGTATTTATTACATTATATGGAATTCCTAGAAGTAAAAGTAATCCAAATGAAGAAATTAATGCAAAAAGTGTTGTTAATAAACCTGTGTGAATTTTTTTAAATAAAGATTAAATTTTTTTTAAAAATTATTTTTTAAGTGAAAAAAAGTCCGCGGAAATAATAACTTAATACTCTAGTGGCACGTCCACAATACGCCCAGTCTAATTCGCCCCACTGAGCAAAAAAATCACGATTCGCCCCGCCTCAATTCGACCCAACCCCAACTCGCCCCACTGAACAAATATACTCAATTCGTCATATTAATATAAATTTAATTTCAAATAGAAATTCCGATCCTTTACTGGGATACTTTTCAAAAATATTTCAAAACAAAATAATACCAGCACACGCTACAAGAGGTTTTGAACGAATCCAATCAATTGATATTTTTTGTTTATTTTCATTATGAACGCGAAAAGTAAAAGCACAAGCAATACAAAATATTGTGAGGGCAATAACGCTAGTAACAAAATTTGGAAAAAATCTGCGAGCATTCTCATCCAAACCATCCTTGATTAAAAAATATTTAGAGAAAAAATTAATGGTTAAAAACCTCAATAGATTGATAATGAGCAAAAGAAATATCAATTAAAGGTGATTCAAATCCATGTAACAAAAAACGTTCGACAGCATATTCAAAATCTTTAAAAAAATTTCAAAGTTAAGACAAAAGAGGAAGAAAAGGTAAGCAAATACCTGTAGAATATTTTCGAACATTTGCTGGTTCTTGTTTCAGGAAAAAGAACATCTAATTAAAAAATCAAACTTAAAATCTTATAAATTAAATAAACCTGAATGATCTTTGCAGCTTGAACAGTTCCATCAGTTTTATTTAATTTTATATCACCTATTGCTGTTCCCAAATATGCAGGTGTATCCTTTTAAAAATTATATTTAAAAAATAAATTTTAAATAAATACTTTATTTCCTCCTTTTGGGTATGTCAATTCAATAACACGCCCAACTTGTGTCATTTGTCTAAACATTTCAATGTGTTCATTTGCTGAACATTTCCAATCATAACCAAGACAAAGATCCTATAAAATAAATTTTAAAATAAGAGCCGAATCCGTTAGATTTTTTCTTCATGCTGACCCGGGCCAAGTTTTTCGGGGTCGAACTCGCAAAAAAAAATCAGAAAAGCAAGAAACACCGGATTCTATCAAAGTCCGCTGTTTCAGGGCTATCGGGCCTGAAAAACTCGATCCCGGCCCGGTATCAAACTCTAAAATAAAAAACAAACCTGATAGCTAAGTTGAAAACGCCCATCCGTTGTTGGAACAGTTATATTTTCTGAGATAAAACGATTAAGTAAATCAATTTCATCCAAAATTTCTGGTTGTAAAACATTTCCTCCTAAAATTAGATTTTTAATTTTTAAAGAAAAACTTTTCTTACCATCTTTAGCTTTACAAAGAATATTAACAAAGCGTTTTGTTTCAAATGATTTTCCAGCAATAAATTTATTTTCATCTAAAGGCCAAAGTCTTGAAAAAGTTCCAAGCTCACGCTTCCATCTAGAAAAATACAAAAAAATTAAAATATATTTGAAAAAATAACCTGGCATCTCTCGGTGTAAAGACATATGCTATAAAAACAAATATCACTTAATAATAAATAAATTAAAATTCAAAACCTGGATCATCTACACGCAAATCAAAAACCCAAATAAATCCAACTGAAAAACAAGCCGAAAGTAAGGGTGGAATAACTACCATTGGCCAACGACAACGATAAACAAAAATACCAAAAAGATAAAAGAATCGACAGAATAAAGGTTCCAATGAAAAACATGACTTGATCAATACCATTTAAGTAAAAAACTAAAATTTAAAAAATGATTAAAAAATTTTAAAGAAAGGTTAAATAATTGAGATTAAATTGATCCTTTAAAAAATAATTTTTTAGCAAATTTTATGATGAAGAGAAAAAAGATATTGTAAAGGGGATGATCCATGTTTGTCCTAAATTCGTGTTAGAAAGTGAATTTTTTGAAAAAAATGTTTATAAACTGGTTTGTAAATGTGAATAAAACGCCAAAAATAATTTTAAACAATAAAAAAATAAAAACAGGAAAACATTAAGATAGACGTTAAAAAATTTTTTTGGAATTTTAAAATAAATTAAAAGCAAAAATTTTATAAATTCATGGAAAGAAAATGTTTAAAAAATTTGCCTCCCAGTCCGGGAATCGAACCCGGGTCTCGCACGTGACAGGCGCGGATACTAACCACTATACTAACTGGGAACTGAAGGAAAATAAAATAAAAGAGTATATCAACTAACTCTTATCTTTTAAAAATTTAATTTCTTATGTAACGGTAAATTATAAAATTTTGATTAATTCTCCTAGGTGTGTCTTAAAGTAATTTTCATAATTTATCTCAATTTTGGCTAATAAACCTAATCGTTTAGATAAGCTATACCTAGAAAAACCTTTAAAGAAAAAAAACTTTTAAAAAACATTAATTTAGGTCATTTAAGTCCGGTAAAGAGATTAGCCGTAAATAGTAAAAAATAAAAAGAAAATGCGCCAATTTTTGGGTGTGGAAAAAGTAGAAGAAAAGTGAAAGTAATGGAAAGGGAGATATATAAAAGGGAGAGATGGAAGAATGCCTTAAGGGAAATTTTTGTGATGAGAGCACCCAGTAATGGATTCTATATTTTGAGAGAGGATTTATGAAGAAAAAAGAAGAGCGGATGATGGCGCGAAGAGAATCGATTTGGCTAGTTTTTGGTGGTGAAAAACAATAGCTGGAGGGAGATTAACAAAAACAATTGTTAGAAATATTAAAAAAAATTTTTTTGGACTAGCGTAACTTGTGAAAATAATTTTTGAAAGACCTTTACTACGTGAGGTAGCCAAGAAAAGTTATCCCATTTAAAAAAAGCTAACCTTCTCTTAAAAGTCAAATATGTATCCACTCAAAAATATTCTTTACAAAATCCATTGACATTGAAAAAAGTAGACAATAGTAAAAATTCCTCTTTAAATTTTCAAGTTTTGCATCTTGTTAAACAGGTTATTGTTGTTGTTGATGATGACCCTGACGCAATATTTTCCACGAAAAATTTTTATATTTGACCTTGTCCTTAAAAATATTCAAATCTCCGTTAAAATGGACAAAAGAATTTGCAAGAAAAAAAGCAACAAATAAAAAAACAGTCGCAAATTTCTTTGAATTAATACCAAAAAATCGCTCCGAAATTGACGATAGCCGCCGTTTTTTCCGTAAAATCTTTTGTCGGAAAATCCTTTACATTTTATAAATTACTAACAAATACCTAAAATTAACTTGCAGTTTTTTTACATCCCTCAGCTTGAATTCTCTTTCTCTTCTCCACCATATTAGAAAAACAAGATTTTATTTGATTTCATGTTTTCATCCAGCCGCGCCACATACCAATTTTAAAAAAGATGAGAGAAATTAAAAAAAAAAGATTACAAATTAAACGATGTTTGCTAAAATATTAAAAAAAAGAAAAACAAATTTAACCATTGACAGGATTAAAAATAAACTGGTTAAATCAAGATTTTTACTGTTAAAAACCCTGCCAAATTTTACTAAAAAATAAAGCAACAGGCAGTGAACCTGATTTAAAATTAATAATAAAATATTTTTATTTACCCAAGCATTTATTTTAAAAAATTGAAAAAAATCACATTTAAAAGAAAAAATGGAATCTATGACTTGACAAATTTAGTTTTCATTAATTTAATGGTTAGCGGCTTATTAGTGGATAAATGTCAAAGATTCCACGTTGAAATACTAAAAATCACTACAGGCCTTTTTATATTTTAGTAATTTAAATATTTTTTTGGCTGGCATTTTCTTAGCTGGCACGTTTTTCTTTAATTGCAAGCATTTAAGCTGCCGTTTGGCTTGAACGTTGAATACAAGCAGCACGTTCCTGTGAAATTAAAAGAATAAAATGAGTCAAAAAAATTAAGACATACTTCTCCTTCTTTATTGTAGAGAATTGTGTGCACATTAGATCCAACACCAAAGGATTCTTCTCCATCATAAACAAGCTGATCGGGAGGTGCATGAAGGCCACCTTGATTACGTGCCCAAATTTTTAAACGTGCCATTGGTCGAAGGACAAAGTTATGAGGAAGGGTGTACACAATATCACGTTTTCCTAAAAATTGAATAAAAAAATTCTCGCCTCATTAAAACAAACCATCTATGCGTCGTTTCAATTTCCACTCGCCAATATTTTCTTCTTTTGAACGATGGGTATTCTCGATTACAATATATTTGCCTTCGGGGGAAGCTTCCAAAATTGATACATTTCCTTTTGCAGAACGTTGATAGGATTGTCGGGAAGATGTCTCTCCTTTTACAACACGCATAGTTTCTGTTAAAGGTGAGGGAGATCTTGATTTAAATGGTGGAGGTGATGGGGAGGGAGGTGAGAAAGGAACTGGCGGTGTTTTATCCAGAAGAAGGTATAATTTTCTATACATTTTATTTTTTGTTTAAAATCAAAATTAGGTAAATTGTTTAGTAACCAAGTCAAATAAAATTGATCGGTTAAATTGATATAAAATGATAGAATCAAAAAAGTGTAATTTTAAAATTTATTAGGTAGTAAATTTCGACTTATTTAACCATTATTTTTTACACCCAGTCCTCTACCTAGGTTAAGAAAATTAAAATCACTCAATTAGAAAATAAAGTTTAAAAAAAAAATAAAAAGAACTTATACCATAAATAAAAAAATATCTTGAGTATTATTTACTTAAATTCACTTAACAAAAATTTTGGAAAGAAAAATTAAAAAAGAAAAAAATTTGCCTCCCAGTCCGGGAATCGAACCCGGGTCTCGCACGTGACAGGCGCGGATACTAACCACTATACTAACTGGGAACTGAAAGAAAATTAAAAAATAAAGAATAAAAAGGGGTTTTTAAGTTTAAGTAAAAGAGAATCAAAAAAGAATTAAAAGAACCGCCAATTCCTTTCAAAACAAAATTTAAAATTTTTTCAACCTGTATCAGCCACTTCATTAATTCCAGTTGTACGAACAACTTGCTCTACTAATTGTTTCAAACCAGGACCATCTCCTTCTCCCTCAAGCATTTTTCGGTATATGGCAATTTCGGCATCCAGCGTTTGTTTTGTATCTAACAACATTTGCAATTCCACCATCAATGCTTGACATTCGTCACGCATTTTACGGATTTGAGCTTCTTTAGCGTTAAGGGCATCCTCATAAGCTCGTTGATCATCTTCTAGATTGTAATTGAGCTCTTGAATTTGTTTCTCCAAAAGAGCATTCTGTTAAAAACAAAATAACTATCGTTCTTCTAAAAATCAAAAACATACACGGCCTTCAAGATCCCCAAGTTTTCCACGTAAATCAGTCAATTGTTGACGGAGACGTTTCAATTCATCTTTTTGATAACCTTGTTCCATGTTTTGACGAGCAGATTGAGTTTCAATTTCTTGTACTTTTAACTTGTACCATGATTCAATGTCTTGTCGGTTTTTGTTGTTTAATGAATCATATTCATTTCGAATATCACGAATGGCAGAAGCCAACTCATTTCTTTAATAAAAATGTATAAGATACGTAAGAGATGTTATTATGATTCAAACCTAAAGAATTCACGATTTTCACTTGTTGTATCACGAGCAGCCATTGCTTGCAAATCTTTTATTTCTTGATCGTGTGAACTAAAAAAGTATAAAATTATTTCCACAATTTTTTTACCGTCGAATAAAGTCAATTTCTTCAAGCAGTGTTTGAACTTGGTTTTGATAGTCAATACGATTAAGCGTTTCTTGGTCTAGTTCGGCACGAACTCGTTGAAGCTCCGACTATATTTTAGTTGAAATAAAAAATATCAACTAATATTTATACCTGAAGTCGAGAATTCTCTTTACGAAGACGACCCAATTCTTCTTCAAGAAGAGCAATTCGACGTTTAAGTAAAGACAATTCAGATTCCAAATTGCTTAATTGAACAAGCAAATCGTCAATTTTCTCTCGATCACCGCTACGAGAACGAACTGCTTCTTCATATTTTCGTCGTTGTTCGTCTAATTCGTCTTGGAGGCGACGAACTTGAGCATCCAAATCACGACGTGCACTACTAGTGTCTTCAATTAATTTTTTTGCCTCCTGAAAAGAAAAATGCGTTTCGTTGAAATATCACAGAAACTCACATTTATTTCACTCTCATACATAGTCTTAATAGAGATTGTATCTTTTCCCTTGCGTCCATGTAACATATCCAGGTCTGCCTTCAACTTGCGGTTTTGCGCCTCCAGAAAACGAACCTATTTTTAAAAATAAATTTTTCAAATTTTTTAAAGGGCTAAAAAAACCTTTTCAATGTAACTAGCCAAACGGTCATTCAAATCACTAAGTTCCTTCTTCTCTCGATCTCGAGCATCACGAATTTGAGCAGCATTAGCACCAAAAGGCGAAGTACCGCCACCACCTCCAGTTGTACTTGATGTCATTGTTTCGGTTACAACTTTTAAAATGCGATTTCCAGTGGCTAAAAAATAAAGAAAATTAATTTAGAATTTTTAAAAATAATTTTTCCAATTTCTCTCATTACTCATCCTACTTTCTATTTTATGAGCAAGACATTAAAATTATATAAATTAATCATTTACTAAAAAACATACAAGGATATGAAGATTGTAACATTTTTGAGAGACGAAGAAAATAAGAATTAATTAAAAATATAAACCAATATTTATAACACAAAAATAAAATGATTAAAGTAAATTAACTAAAATATATATCTTTCTATATCTTTCTATATATATTTGCAAAATTTTGTGAAAAAAATTTTTTTGAGGGTGGTAGAAACAAAAGTGTGAACAAAAGAATAAAAGAGGAAGTATTGCGAGAAAAATAGAGAGAAGAAAGGATAATCTGTTTTGATCGATTCTCCTGCGGGATTTTCTAGTTTTAATATCTACTATTTATTTCTGTTATGTTAATGGGTGGCCTATATTATTTTTGAGAATTTGTAAAATGAAAAGAATGAAAAGAAGAATCACAACAAATTATAAAAACTGAAGGAAAAGGTCAAAATAAATCCAAAAAAAGGAAAAAAATCCCTTCAGAATTTTTTAAAAAAATTAAAAAAAATAAAACTAACGGATTGGTCCAGTAGTACTTGAGTAACTAGTAGAGTTACGAGCAAATGCTGGACGTGATGAAATTGAAGAGCGATAATCGTCCATTTTTGATAAATCCTGAAAAATAAAATAAATTATAGTTTAAGTTTTATAAATATATTTTTAAAGTTGTGAAAATTTTTTTGTTTGTTATGATAGAAATATTTATATTATGAAGGATGAGCATTAGTTTTCATGTCAAGGTCACGTAAAACAAAAATATTATTTTTGTTTTATTAGTACAAATAACTATTTAATCATCTTAATTAGTCTATGGGAGATTTTTGATTAAATTCGTAAAGATGGAAAATAACACAAAAATTAAATGAGCCGATGAACAATTTTTTAAAACCAAACTTTAGTTGGTTTTAAAAACCTTATAGTCTTGTCGTTAGTCTTTAAAGACGAAGACTTCTTAAAGTTAATTTAAATAATTAAAAGAATAATAAAGAATAAAATAGTTGATGACTAAATTTACCAAAAATAATTTAAATAAACGCTATCGGATTAAGCGAATAGAAATTAAAAACATGTGAAGAATTTGAGAATGTAATATGACGTTAAACGAAAAAATAAACATAGAAATAGCCAAAAAGTAGCCAAAAGTGGAACGAAAATATAATTTTCTTTAAGAAATCTAAATAAACTTTAAGAGATAAGAAAAATATTTTTCAGTTCAGCTTAAAATTAGCTTTGAAAAATTTTTTTGCTATAACAGACATTAAAGCTAGCTTTCCATAAATTTTTAGTGTTTGTGATTAAAAAGAAGACTCCCAAAAACAAAAAAGATAAAAATAATTTTTTTATTAATATAAAAAATATTAATTGTTTGTTTGTGGTTATCAGGCGGCATTCAAAACAGGCTCAAATCGCAAAAACCTTGAGGAGAGGAAATTAATAGAAAAAAAAGAAAGTGGCAGAGGAAGGATGGGGGGTTGTTTTGCTGCGCTCTGCGCAGCAAAATTTTGGCTGGCGTAATCAATTTAAATTCCGCTACATTACACAAAAGTTTTTGTTGTTGTTCTTTTTATATATCTATTTAATATGCTTTAAAATTAAATAAAAATATTATACTGAAAATGCACAACCATTTTAATATAATAATTAGTCGGGTTGTTGTTAGTTTAAGGCAACTAAAAAGTTTTTTTTCTTAATTTTTTAACCCTGTGTCCCCATCGTCTTCCCACCCCCCCCACCCCTCAAAACAAACAAGAGTAATTAGAAAAAAGAAAATAGGCAATCAAAAAATTTGGGGAGAAAAGTGAGAATTAATTGGTGGTATTCTTCACCATTCTTCCCTCACCACAAAACAATTAATATATCGTAAAAAATAGTGGGACGTCAAATAGTGTGTTTTGAAGCGTGTGGGAGAGACTTGCGCATTGCATGAAAAGTTTAAAAAAACTTTTTTACAAAAATGAATAAAATGACTCATGAAAGGATAAAAGTAAATAGACTGGCCATAAGATCATTCTGAGTTCAAACAAATATAAGACAAGAAGTGAGAAATATATGTGAAGAAAAAAAATTTTTAGGACGTAAAAGAATTGACTTTTGTCGGTGTTTACATTTTTATAAAATTTTCTTTCACACAATTTTTATTATTTGCGCATGTTTTATATTTTATTGTCTGGATAAAAGTGGAAACAAGTAGCTAGCAGACTTTTGCCTGAAGTGGGAAAATAGAAAAATAAGACTTTATTTTAGATTTAAAAAAATAAAGAAAAATCATTCAATGTTCCTGATGAAACATTTCCGTTCAGAACCAACATTTACTTTTCAAGCTTTCAAGAAAATTTTACAATAATTTCACGAAGAATACGGAGAAAATCAACGAGAATGATGACTAGATTAAGTGGCCCTGCCGTATTAAAAAAAAACGGAAAGCAAAAAAAGACAAACTCAGCGGAAGACGGAAGAGATTCACATCCCTGCTATGTATTAGGAAAATAGGAAACAGAAAAATCAGTTTAAGATAAGTTTTACGAACCTATTATGAGACATGTAGAAAAGAATAAAATGATAAAACGAAGAGTAGAGAGAAGACTAATTTTAGTTTTTAAAATATAAATTTGTTAAAAAGGCGTGGCAACAAAATTAAAAATAAATATATAACCTTGACTTAAAAATGGCCCTATGAAAATGAAAAAAATTTTTTAATTAAATTGAATTAAATTTTATAATAAAAGGAATGAGGATGACAAAGAATTTAAATTAAATAAAAAAAGAGAAAATAATTAAAGAAAAATTTTAAAAGTAATGACAAAAAATATTTTTTTTGAAGAACAGGAATTGGAAAGAAGAAAAAATTGAAGAGAAAACCTTTTAAGAAACCTTTTTTAAATTGCAAATTGATGATACGTTTAGAATCAAATCGGAAATGATCAAAGGAATATAGAAAGTAGAAAAAAAGTGCGCATGAGAAAAGTGAAAAATGAATGACTAGGAATATTAGCATTCTTGCATGTTATTGTGGCAAAAACCCACTCGCTATTGGGGAGA
The DNA here is from genome assembly GCA_036172955.1 of Meloidogyne arenaria. Taxonomy (NCBI): domain Eukaryota; kingdom Metazoa; phylum Nematoda; class Chromadorea; order Rhabditida; family Meloidogynidae; genus Meloidogyne; species Meloidogyne arenaria. The sequence goes on along the minus strand of JARQAB010000029.1, from coordinate 4,298,878 downwards.
TAGGTGGAAAAGGGAATGAGCACACCCGGGCAACCTAACAAAATCTTAAAACCCTAAAAAAATTAAAATTAAAAAACCTCGACAAACTCAAATATGCTGAAAAACCAACTCAGTTGTATTATATCATCTTATCAGAAATTGAAATCCTCGAACACCAATTCATCCAATTTTAAGTGAATATAATCTCATGTTGTTGTTGCATACAAATAGACATTTGAAGAGCATTAAATAGCAATAAATTAATATATTGAAAAAATTAAAAACTGAAATTAATAAGAAAAAAAAGTAAAGCTTTGTAGCTCTCAACAAAAGTAGTGCCAGTAAAAAAACAACTTCTTAAAATATATTTTAATTTGGCTAAAAAATTACAAAAACATAAAATGCTTAAATGTTAAATAAAAATTTAAAATCTTATTATTCCCATCTCTTAAATTTCTTCCTTCTCATTTAATAAGATCCAGGTTTTTGTAGTGTTTGAATAAATGTATTACTGAATGGTGGAAATCCTGTTAACAAAAATCAATTTATAAAAGATACAATTATAAAAAAACCATTAGCCGATGAATATAAAATATTCGAAAAGTTAGCAGCTACATTTCCATTTGTATAAGGAATATAAGCAGCAGGGTTTGAGGCCAAATTAAGAACTCGTTGTGATGGGTAGTTACGATAATCAGCAGTAGCAGCTAGTCGTTCTAAAATTTTGATGACTAAAGAAATTTCATCCAAAAAAACTAACCTGGCTCAATAGGATAAAATGCTGTACAGTTAACGTAAAGCATTTCTGCAAAATCGGCTGCCCGATGAAGTATAAATTCTTTTGGTAAAGGTTCTGGATCTGTTGGGTATTTTGGTAAAAGTTTTTGTAATCGTTGAAAGGCTGTATCAATGCTTGGTTCTGATGATGCTTAAAAGAAAAACATGAGAAAAGAAATATTTTTTTAAAAAAGCTTACAACTAAAAGAGAAACGGATAGAATTGGAACGCAGTTTTGGTTGACCTTTTGGAGAACAAAGAAAAACATCAACTGAGCCAGCATTTGGCCTTACAGGAATATTAACTTTAATTGCTTGTGGAGTAATTAACTGTAAGTAATTTAAATAAAAAACATTTTTTAAAAGAAGACTAGAAACCTCAGACCATGTCAAAGAATTTCCAAAAAATACTTGCATTCCTTCATGAAAATTTTCTCCAATTAAAATTGCTGAACCACCACTTTGACAAACTTCAGATGGAAAAATATGTTTAATTACTGGTACAGCATTGTTTGTAGAGTTGATAGAAGAAGATGAAGGGACTGAAATTGAAGGTAATTCTATAAGCAAATCAGCAAAAGATTTCTGATTTCCCAGAGAAAAAATCAGAAAAGTTTTTAACCTTCAACAGTGCCTGACTCACCCCACCTCTTTTAACGCGGCGTCCATGTTTTGAGTTGTTATGAACAAACATATTGTCTGATACAGCTAATACATCAGTATCAACACGAGGTGTCATTGACAACATAACCTTGAATTTGAAAAAAAAAATTTGCGATTTAAGAAAAAAATTTTTGCCTGAAAACGACGCATATCTCTCGGATTTCCAGCGTTTTTTAAGCCTTAAAAATGTAGATATACTTCAAAAAATAAACGAAAATTTAAAAACTCACAATTTTGGTTGCATTTTAGAAAAAATTTGAGAAAATATTTGTCACAGATAACCTTAAAATTGAAAATTTTTTAAGTCAAAAATTTTTTAAAAAATTAACCGGATCACTAGGAGTTTCATTTCGATTTCCACAACTTTTCTTTTCACAACAACGTGAACACATAACTTCATGTGTTAATAAAACTCGGCACATTTCAGGATTTTTATCTTGACCTTCATAAGCAATTGCTTGTTTTGTTTGGCTATCAACTAGACGAACATAAAAATCTTGTTCTGTTCGAATGCCTAAAAATATAAAAAATACTTTGGAAAAATTATAGACATTTTTCAGAATTTTTACATTGACTTGTCAAAAAGTTAATAATAATCCCGGAAACGTAATATACCGTAAAAGACTTGATTTCTGTAAGTTAATTCGAATTTTTTGTTAAAAGTTATTTTTCTTTTTATTTACTTCCGTTTCATTAAAACAAAAAATTAAATTGACCTAATCCCTGGAGATACAATTAAAAACAACAGCAACTAGAAAAGTACAGTTATTTTCTAAATAAAACCCAGTTAAATGATAAATCTCTATTTCACACCTGTTAGCCCCCACACTCTTTCTAATACTTGTCATTGTTTACTCCATATATTATTTACATTTCCCCTTCACAATTTTAATGAGTGCTTCCCCATAAGTGGGTGTCAAGGCACATTATTACATTGTTATGTCTATCCTTTATAAATCCCCCCTTTCTTCTATTCATCGCTTAATGAGCCGGATTGGCATGTTGAAGATTGCGTAAATTTAATTTTTTAATGACTTTGTTTTTGCAAAAATAATAAAAGTTAAATTATCTTTGGATCTTTTTTTTTGGTTTAAATATACCTAATAAGCAAAGATTTTAATCCTATCCTAAAACTAGCCAAAAAATTGTGTGTGCTTTTAATCATTTTGGCAACCCCACATTTTTATGACCATTTTACGGCTTCAGCCTAGCAAGTTTAATTAGGAAAATTAAGCAGCCTTCATTTTTAGGCTTATCTCTCTTGCCTAAAAAAGCTTGTGCCACTTTTTCTTCCTTTATTTTAAAACGATTCCACGCATTTTTATTGCGCATTCCCCCTTTCTAAAGGCAAGGAGAGTCCAATTTCATGTTTTGGTTATTGCCATACACCCTTCCTTTCCTGCCTAAATTGTTATGACCTCTTCCTCTACAAAAATTGGGAAAAAGGAACCCTTGTGCGCTAAAATAGGAGAAGCTTAGAAAGAAGATTATTCGACTCTGGATATAACTGAATTAGAGTTTTTAGGACATAAAAACATTTTTTAATTAATATACTAGAGAGTTGAGTACTTCTTTTCCTTTCCTTTTTAAATTAAAAGACTCCATCTTTTTCTTACAAGGAAGTAAAAATATAATAAAGTAATTTATCCCCTTCCCATATTCTTGTTTGTTTACTGGAAATTATTTATTATAAAATTTTCACAGATCTTTCTTATATAACTGTTATTTTATTCTCCTTTAAGTCAATTTATTTTTGTCCTCTCAAAATTTACTAGTAGTAAACTTAGTACCAGCCCCTTAGCCTAATTAGATTAGGGTCAACTACATACATTTTAACAACTATTCTCCACTTTTATAAAAAAGCTAAAAAGCTTTCAAATGAAAGTTGCGTACCATTCAATTACTTGCCCCCTAATTTTAGAGACAGTCTCGTTTTTCTTAAGTTAATATTAAAGGTTGCGGGACAAATATTTATTTAAGCTTTTTTGTAAAAAATAACAAAAATAATTCCTTACCATTAATGAAGAGAAGCACCAACTTATAATGAATACCATTTCGAGTATTTTCACCGGGCACCTCTTTTCCTTTTTCAACAAAACCAGCAAATGTTGCTTGTTCAACTTCAACTGGATGATCTCCATGATCTCTCAAAGTGATGGTAAAATGAAAAAAGTTTGATTTTCGAAGATTGCTTGGTGGTGGGAGTTCAAATTTTGCTTTAGCCAATTGTCCAACACTTTTAAATTTATAAATAAAATCAAAAAAAAAATGAAAGTCATACCAATTTTGCAGCATCGGTGAAACATTAGGCCAACAATTAAAAAGTTGACTAGCGGTTGTAGAATGTTCACTCTTCAAAAAATGTTCACTTTTTATTCCCGTTGTCGAGCGGAGCAATAAATTGTTACTGCTTGAAGTAGTAACCCCTGCTGATTCAAGTATACCACCACCACGTTGAGAAAGATGTGATGGTGGTGGTAATGGCTGTAGAAGCGAATGCTGTGGTGCGAAACCGAACAGTCCCTGGTGATTATTGTACATGCTAGTAAATAGAGTTGGTTGTTTATTAGAAGGTGAAAAGCCTGAAGAGAAACAAAAAATTCCCTACAGGGCTAATCCTTTCGAGAATTCTTTTATAGCTTTATATTGAGGACACAGGATAAATACTAAAATGTGAGCGGATATGTCTTTCCCGGTCTATCTATTTCATCCAAATAAAGGCAAACCTTAGAAAAGGCGGACGCCGCCGGGGAATTGGCACCATCTCCGATTGGTTGCCGATGCTAAAAGATTCTTCATTTTCTTTTTTTCAGTCATTTTGCCATTTGGCCACCATCGTCACACAGCTTCGTTAAGGCATGCTTTCCACTTCCAATCCACAACAAAGAGAAATGAATAAAAAGAAGTCAGTCTCCTCCTCTTTAGTTGTTGGATAAAGCTACCATAAGAATAGGCTGAATGGCAAAAAATGTGCGGGAATTTGAAGAAATGTGCCTAGTAAAGAAACGTTTAAAAATAGTAAAAAACTTTAAAAATAAGAATTTAAAATTTTTCCTAAAATTCCTAAAACATTCGAAGACTTATTTAAGGAAAAATTGACCTTAAATAAAAAATATTATTCAAATCTAGACCTTTTCCATGTCTTTTTTATGACAACAACAGTTGCGCATTCTCTTCTATTTTCTATAAAAATTTTTTCATCCAATCCAACCACCGCCGTCTGTCATCCATGTGCTCAATTAATGATCATCATAATTCTTTTAAAAGATGTCCATATGTCCAAAATTTCTATTGTTTTTTTGAGGTTTCTTTAAAGAAAAAAATATTTCTATTAAATAGATCGCATTTTTCTCACCCCGTTTGTTTTTCTCCTCTTCTTCCGGTTGAATTGTAGCCTTTTAGACAAGTGAACAAAAATTTGAAATTTGCATAGATGATTGATGAGCAGTAAGTAGTAGCTGAACTAGAAAGCAAAATGCTTTTTCCTTTCTTTGGATAACTGGATTAAAAAAAATTTTTTTAATAAAAAATAAAACTAAAATTTTTCGACTTAAATTTGGGACTAGAACCAACCTCAAAAATTCTTCAAAATTAAATACTTTGTGTTTCCGAACAAATTTTTCCTCTTCTTTTCTACCACTTTTGGATAATAAAAATTTGTCAAAAAAATAGTGGAAAGGATATATGGATATTTTGATGAGGGGCACCCTTCGGGAATTTGGCAAGGGCAGCTGGAAGAAAAAAAAAGAAGAGAAAAAGCTGAAAATAAGAATAAAAATGAAGGAAGTCTCAAAAAAAATTGAAAACGGAAGGAAAAAAATTATTCTCACCCCAACAACTTAAAGCAAGAAACAAAAACTACTCTTCTTCCAAATTTAAAGAGTTGGTAGTTTTATAGTTTCTGAGCTTGCTTAGGTTTAGTAGTCAAAAAAAGAAGGGAAAGCTAAACTAGCCGTATAAATTTTGGACATAAAACAAACCCCATTTCTTAAAACTAGTAAAAACATAAATTATTATGAATTTGCATATATTTATGCCTTATTCAGCTTACATCTTTTCCATTTTATTTAAACGTGGTGATGGACGAGCATAAAAATATAAGAGGGCAACAAAAAATTTAAAAGTAATGGAGACGAAAAAGGAAAAGTGTGTTGTAAAAATAAGAGATATAATCTTGATTAATAAAAAATTTTTTAAGAAAGTAGAAAAATTCTAGAAATTCAACTAGTAAAAATTCAAAGGGGTTATTACATAAAATTTATATTTTTTCAAAACTTAAAAAAAAATTAGGAATTTATAAAATTAAAAAAATATTTATCAAAATTTTAAATAGCTCCAGCTTCAGATAATAAGCGTTCAAAAAATTCTGCTGATGATTTTTCTAGTTGTTTTTGTTTAGAATTTTCATCAAAATTACCAGTATTAATATTTAAAGATACACTTTCTTCATCATTATCAACAATCATTTCCCTAACACAACGACCATAAAGCCAAATATTTTCTTGGTTTTGAAGTGAATTGATTTTTGAAGGAATCCCATTCTCGTAGTAAAGATTATTTGAATTAGTGGGAGAAGAAAGGCTGGGAGAAAATGCAATATCCAAAATTTGAGTAGCAGCTTGTAAAGGTGTTCTAGAAAAATAAAATAGTCGTCAAATTATACTCAACAAAAATAAAAAAAATTAAAACCTCATGAACGGCGCCAAAATCCAATTTATGAAACATCGAAAAGGCCAAAACACATTTTTATAAAATTTCCCCGGAACAACTCCTGGGTGGACACTGGCAACTGATATTTGACTGTCACGAGACCTAAAAAATCAAAGAAACTGTAAAAAAGAAATTAAAAAACCTCAAAACTTTATTTAAATATTGAACATAAGCGGAAAGCAAAAGCTTAGAATCAGCATATGATTTATATCCATTTAAATGACGACACCAAAAACGCTCTAAAATAAAACGTTTAATAAATAAAAGCGAAAAATTTTAAAATTCTAACCGTCTTGTTTCTTCAAAAGTAGAGACAAATCACCAGCTCTAGCTGAACATGACGAAACAAAAATTGCTCTCCCAGATGATAAAACACTCTGTTCTAAACGTTGAGACAATGAAGCAAATAGTTGAGCATTAGCAAGTACATTAACAGCCAAATGACGTTCTATTATTTGTGCACCAATTATCATTTCACGTCGATAAGGCAACCAGCCAATTTTTGGTGACAAAAACATTGCTGCATTCAAAATGAGTAAATCAATTCGATCAGAAGACAATTGAATAGATTCGACAGCGGCGAAGACCTATTGAATCGAGAAACCTTAATTATGCAGATTCATAATATAAGAATTTTAAGATGCTACCTCATTTATATTTCCCAAATCACATTTTATAAAGTGCAAATTATTAAGATTTTGAAATTGATTGGTTGGTGGATATAGACCAACAGCAAAGACATTGAAATCCATAGCAAGAAGATACTTAAGCAACTTTAAATTTAAAATTTGAGAAAAAATAAACGTAAAAATAACCTCGCTTCCGATTGTACCATCTGCTCCAGTAATAACGGCTACCAATTTAGAATAATCTACATCGCCTGATTCATCAAATTTGTCTGTTCTCATTTGCTTCAGAATTCGAGTCCACTTCTCTAATTTGTTGTTTAAAAGCATTTTTCTTGAAGTCATCTTAACTCCAGTTCTGCAATCTTCAAAAAATTCGTAAATAACGTAGATGATTCCCAAGTAGTAAACATATACAATTGTAAACAAGGCTTTAACATAATCTCGAAGATATAATAAAATAGAAAATATCATTTTTAGTTGCCATAAAATAAAGGAAAAATAAAGGCTAGAAACAATTGAAATTGGCCGAAATATTGTGTACATGAGCAGCAATTCGACAACCCTTAAATCGATAATCTAAAAATTTGAAAAATTTACATAGAGAGAATGAAAAACCGTTGAAAAAGAATGAAGAAAAAGATGACAAGACTCAAATGACAGAAAATTAAATAAGACTGCTTCTCTAACTATACTATTTTCATGAGACTCTAGATAAACAGAATGCCAAAAAATTTGAAAAATAAAAAAATGAGCGATATAAACGCCCGGCACAGAGAAATCGATGAATCATCAGCTAATCAAAATCTATCAAACCTTTACTGATACCAATTTTTGTCATGAAGTCCTTCTGTCTGAAATTGAAACAAGCTGAAATCCAATCAAAAAACTGAAATCAAGTTAAAAAATGGTGAAAAGAACAATCAAAGGACAAGGACAACAAAAAAACAAGTGTAGGAAAGCAGGGGACGCGTGCGCATTTTTAGCAAATTTTTTTATTTAAAAATGAGTGAAGCGTACCAAGCATGTTGTTGAAGACGATGTTTGCCACCAGTTTGAGCCACCACTGTTGTCGAGCACCTAGCTGAAAAATTTCCCTCCCCCCAATTTTTCCCAAATTAAAAAAAACCACCACACCGTTTTACCAACCAAATCCTCGTCCATATTCTCCATTTCCATTGACCATATTGAACCAGCCATGTTGCACACATCTTTAGAAAAAATTGACATTTAAAAAATAGAGTTGAAGTGTACCCATGTAGACGAAGGTCGAAGAGCTATAAAAATGAAATTTTCATTTCAAAATTTAAAAATAAAGTTAACCAAATTGATCAAGATTATTGACTGCCACCAATTCTGCACAGGGCCGAAGTCGTACCTGCCTGAAAATCACACACCCTCCGTTATTAATTTTTTTAAATTTAAAAAATAACAACCACACCACACAACCACCAACCAAACAGAGCTGCTCCACCATTGCACCATCATCCTTGAAGAAGAACATGATCTAAAAATCATCAAATTAGATAAAATATTTAAAAAAACACAAAAATAAAAAACACAACCAGACCAAACCATCCATGAAGGCAGCAGGCTGGGCCTGTAAATTTGAAAAATTTCATATTTTTTCGTCAAATTAATTTTAATTTTTTTTAATTTTTGGCTAGCGCAGCGAGGGGACAATGAAATGAACAGATGAAACATATAAAAACATAAAAAATAGAAAAAAAACACGCAACAACTCGAGCTGTCACCAAACACATTTTTCAAGAATTTTGAAAGAATTATTTTTCCAGCTCCCGCCAATTTTTTTGAAAATTGTTTGGCATAATGTTTTTTCATAATGTCTTTCTTTTTTTGTTTTTAAAACACCAACCATTCAAAACGTACATATTAACTGAAGATTACATCTTGCCATTTTGAACTCGATTTTTAATTTTTTTTTCATTCACACCCTAAAATTTTTTAATTCAGATGAATTTTAAATTTCTGCCTGCTTTATTTTCACATCATCTTAGCAGAACTTTTAATTCTGTTAACAACTTTTGCTCTTCTAGTGCAGCTACACTCAATTCACAGTCATCATCACAACCTCGAGAATTATGGAGGTTAGACACTACAAATCCTTTTCTTGAAATACCTGAAGCCTGGGTTACTTCCTTGGATGAAATTTACGACCGGAATTATGACATAATTCAACTGCATCCAGGTTTAAATTTGTTGATTTTTTTTTTCACTTATTTATTTCTTTAGATATTTTCCGCGTCACTCCACGTTTGGATATTTTGCATCGGAATATTGCATGGTTTTTTGCTTTTATTTATTTTATTTATTCTGCAACTTTAAGGCAAACAAACTACAAAAACTTAGTGCTTACTAGAATGTTAACCCGTGCTGAAATGCCTGGTGGAGGGCGAAAACCTTGGCCACAGAAGAGGATGGGTCGTGCACAAGCTGGAAGGTTTGAAATTTCTAGATAAAATTTTATCGAAATTCTTTTAAAATTTAGTATCCGAGCGCCTCATTTTATTCGCGGTGGTTTTGTTCACAAAGTGCGTGGTCCACTAACTCGTTTTTACATGTTGCCTTATTCAATACGAATTCATGGTCTGCGAGTGGCACTGACTATTAAGCATGTTCAAGACGATCTAATTATTGTTGATGATTTTGATTCTTTAGCTTCTCCTGATCCGCAGGTTTTCTGCTTATTAATTTCAGATTCGATTTATAAAAATTATTTTTTAGTATCTTCATGATTTAGCCGAAGCACGCAATTGGGGATATTCTGTGCTCTTTGTTGACACGTTAGACATTATTTATTTTAAATTAATTTACAAAAATATTTTTTTAGTTCTGCGGACAACATTTCAGCAAATTTGGTTGAAGCAACTTCACATATTCCTTCATTCACTGTTATGCCTCTTTATGGATTGAATTGTTATAGTATTTTGAGGCATGAGACTTTGGTTTTGTCACGACGTGCATTGGATTTGCTTGAGGAAAGGTTGCTGCAGAAAATGTACAAAACTGGCCAACATGATAAATCTTTTCGCTATATTGACTACAAACAAAAACTTTTGGCCGAAGGGGAAGATGAAGAAAAAAATGATATTTATCCACCGTTCGTTTAATCTTTTTCTGTTTATTTTTTTTGTTTTTGTTATAAATTGATTTTTATTTTTAAATGATTTTAATATTTGGAAATTATTTATCCATTTATTCTTTTAATTGATTTCAACTTTTTGAACTTATTTTAATTTTCAGCATTTCATTTTACAACATAGGCCATTTAGACCTTTTATAGAAGTTATACATTTTCTTATGAATGGGAAACTTTATACGCTACTTTCGACGACGGAAACTGCCTAGTCAGGAATTGGATGAACTTGTTCAGCAAATTAAAGATTTGGAGGAGCAATTGAAAAATTTGTTGGAATGTAAAATTTGGTGGTTTTTTAAATTATTTTGTGTTATTTTACCTCAAAGTCCGCAAATTTTGCCAAAAATTGGTTATATATTTAATTAAAAATCGCAATTTAAGGTTTTACCATTGCCTTCTTTTTGGTGCATTTATTTTAGTAAGCGGCAGCTGTGGCTATTTCTGGCTTCATTATCCAAGTTTAAAATGGAAATTATTCTCGTGTTCTTCGTCTATTTTTCTTTGTGCTCTTTCATTTTTGATATTGCGTCTTACTTCAAACACTATTTTTGACTGGTTAATTCAAAGAAAGCAAAGAAGACTTCGCTTTTTTACTGAACGAAAAGTTGCAATTATTGAAGATGTTAAAGAAAATGAAAAATTTAAAGTAGCCAAGGTATTTTTTAATTATAAATAGACTTTAATTAACTAAAGGCCAGAGATTATGTACTTTTTATTTAGGCAATTATTGAGAAATACGGGTCACAAAACGAAGTTTCGCAATGGTTAGGATCTGCTACTTCCTCTTCACCACCACAAACGACAACAAAACCTATGACAGAAAATAAAAATTCGAATTATCAACAAGGAACAAATCAAAAACAGAACAATAATAACAATACACCGCAACCACTTCCAAAACTTTATGAAATTAGAGACCCAAGACAGACAGTTTTGAGAAATGTTGGGACATCACCAAATCGTCGAGTGCCTATTCGTCCATTTGTCGAAGAAAGTCGTGGTAGTCTGGACCGAATTTTGGATTTTGTTATGGGAGAAAGCATAAATAATAGGTTTATCCGCAATACTGTTCCTTAAACACTTTAATATTTATTCTTTAAGGTATGCTCTCATCTGCTCAAATTGTTATACTCATAATGGAATGGCCTTGAGAGAAGAATTTAAAACAATTTCTTATTGCTGTTACAGGGTTTCATCTAATTTTCTTAATTTATTTTTATTCCTTTTTTTCAGTGCAATTTCTTTAATACTTCTAAAACTGAATTAAATAAGAGATCTCATCCATTAAATTATAGTAACAATAATCCCAGTACTTCAAATAAATCACCTCCAATCGGTGCTCTCAACTTTACGGGTCATACAGATGATAGTACAGAAAATGAAGAATTTGAAGAAGAATTTGGACGAAAATGTTCTTTGGCAATTAATGGAAATGGTTTTAATTTTAACTTTTTTGGTACTTGAGGGTTGTTTCAGACCATTATTTGAGGACTCATATATACAGAATGGTCTCTCTCTTTCTATGCCATGAGTTGAGGACTGAAAAAATTTTGCTCGAGGAAAGAAAAAAATTAACCTTTCTGTACATACCAATGAGTCCGCAAAACTGGTCAGGGATAATTCCAAGTACTGGTTTTTTGATTTCGATTTTTTAAAATTAATTTTTTAAGACGAATCAGAACGCGAAGACATGGTTACTGCAAGAGACAAATAAAAGAAAACTTTATTATGCATTATAAGTATATATCTTTTTTGACACCCTCTGACCTTTTGTGTTAATTTTTCTTTAAATATGTATAATTATGGACAGTTATTAAAAGATTTTTTAAATTTTTAAACATGTTATTAAACATGTGAGTTCAAATATAATATAAATTTTGTGAGATTTTTTTAAATTTAATTTTGTTTTAAAAAAATTTTAAACATTTTTAAAAATACTTTATTTTCTTTTAATCGTTATTTTTATTTTCATCGTCCAAATCGAATGAATTCAAATTTGTTGTTCTTTCTTTTTTCTGTGAATTTTGCTGGTGAGGAAGCGGCTAATTTGAAAATGAATTTTAATTGTTTTGAAGGTTAGTTTATAATTTTTTGAAATAAATTGATAGTTCAAGCAAATTTATTAAATATATTTTTTAGACTTAAGATTAAATATTTTTTGAGTTACCTCGATAATTCTGAAGCATTTCCATTGCCCCCATAAGTTGAGATTCTACTCGTCCAAGCATTTCTTCATCCATTGTATGTACTTGCCTTTGTAATTGAGATTCAGCATTTAAGATATTTTCACCGGGAAATTCTCTTTCTTAAAAAATAGATTCTTGATTCTTTTGAGGTTTTCTGGGTTCAATTTCCTTACCAATCAAATGATTTCTCTGTAAATCATTCATATTTTGAACATTTATGGCAAGTGTTAGGGATACAATACAGACTGTAAAGAGTAAAAACAAATTTTGTTGATAGTAAATCATCGTGTTTTTAAAGCTTTAAGAGAATTTGAAAATATTTTTTTAAGTTAAAAATTTTTGAAATGAAAATGCTCAAAACTTATGGTGAAAATATTTTTTACTTCCTTAAATATATATTTTGGGCCTTTTTTCCTGTTTTTTGACAGCGTTGACAATAGAGGAGTAATTTACAGCTTTTTGGTGACTTTTTTTTTGTTTGCTTTAACTGTCCCGCCCATCATCATCCCAATGGACATTTTTTTAATAAACAAGCAAAAAATGCGGATTGAAAATTTGCGGATTTTTTCTCGGGGTTTGGTGATTTTTATATTGTCAGATTTTTTTGCAGACTAATTTTCTCCAGCAAAAAATTTTTTGTTGACAAGTTAAGAGTATATCTTTTTTTGTTTTTTTTATGTATTTTGTCTCCGGATATTCCAACAATGGCACACAATATACATCATTTTAAGGGGGGAAGTTTGGTCGGTTGGTCACATAACCAAAAGATATTGTTGTCAATCAAACACAAACTCGAAAAATATTTTTTAAGAAAAGATAAATTGCCAGTTTGCATTCTTTTTTACTTTAATTACACAAAAAAATCTTCTCTCGACTGACTTCTGATGAATTTTGTTTTTTTTTCTCGAGAGAGGAAACAGGGAGGATTGAGAGAATTAAGTAAAGTATTCATAAGCTTATAAAAAGAAAATAGGCAAAAAAATTTATTTATACACAAAAATTTATGGAACAATTATATTTTTGGAATAACAAGAAAAAAAAAGCATATTTAGAAACACACAAACAAGCAAATACATTATCTAATGAATTTACAATATATAATTAGAAAGTTTATACATATATACACATCCTTTTCTTTCCTTTCCAAGATCCTTCTTTGATTTATGCTGAATGCTCCTCTCATTTTTTCTTCTTCGAGATTTCGATTTTGTTCTCTTCATCCACCGAGAGTCCCGCGTATGTTTGCATGGTAAGCTCTGGTTTATCTTTCTTCTTGCAACAACAATAGAGCATCGTTCCAGCAATTGAGAGTCTACAAAAATTTGAAAAATTTTTTTTCTTAGGTTAAATAATAAAAAGATGTTTAAAAACTTACAGTAAATAGATGATGGAGAAGAGCACCACGATTGTTGAAGCCATTTATTGTTGTTTGTTTGGTTCTGACGTTGCTTTGAGAGAAGTTGTGACGAACCTGCACAGTGTTTAGTTGATTGTTGTTATGAAGATGTTGGATAAAATGTTTTAGAAATGTTGCTTTTATATGGTAAAAATGGGGGGGGGGGGGAAATATTTTTTTAATTGACTGATGTTTTTAATAAATTTGCTTGACTAAAAAGAATTTTTAAAAAATCCCTCATTTTTTCTTGCTTCTTTATTAATAAAATGATGAGGCACTTCACTTTCTTTTTTTTAAATATTTACCATCAATTTATTATTGAAAAAATGTGAAAGGGTAAAAAAGGGGAAAAACAATTTAAAATTGTCTATTATTGCTTCTCCTAAAGGATTATATTAATTTTTTGGCAAAAGGATGGCATTTATTAATAAACGGCATTCTTTTTTAAACTATTATTTGGTAGTACTTTTTTTATTTTTAGATGGCTGCACGTCGTTTACAAAATTTGCAAGAATGGACAAATCAGAATTTATTTTTGGTGTGTTTTTATTTTATTCGATTATTCAGGAAGGCCAGAATTGTTCTGATTTTGTTTGTTAATTGTTCTGATTTTGTTGTTTTAATTTAATTCTGATTTAATTAGTAAAACCGTAAATGTTTGTTTAGTTTTAATTGTTGCATGTTCTGGCTTTGATGTTCAAATTAAATTCTGACTTGATGTTTTAATTTAATTCTGATTTTTAATGTTCTGTTTTAATTCTGATTTAATTAGTAAAACAAGATGTTTCTGATTTTTTTATTTCTACATGTTTTGGTTCTGATATTCAAATTTCTGATTTAATTAGTAAAACAGAAATGTTTTTTTGTTATGTTTTAATCTTTGCATGTTCAAATTTAATTCTGATTTTCATGTCTTAATTTAATTCTGTTTATTTAAAAGGCGTCCTTCGACTCTGGTTCTTATTCTTACCAAAATACTTTACCTACAAATACTCGACAACCAGGAATTCAAGAAGAGGATGACGGAGAATTTGAACTTCAAAATTTGTCATCATCGAACCCCTTTAATAAAAAACAACAAAATGCAAGTGATGATAAATTGGCAGATTATGGAGAAATTGGACATTCTAATGGAAGTAAATCAATTACATCATTACAGGCAGCTTGGTTTGAAATTTTTTTAGAATTTTATTTTTAATAAAAAAATATCTTTTAAGGAATGTTACAAACGCAATTCAAGGTTGAAAAATATTTTTTGTTTAAAAATATATATATTTTTTAGGCATGTTTATTGTTGGGTTGCCATTTGCTGTTAAAGGTACCCTTAATTTCTTTTCTAAAAAAATTTTATTAGTTGGAGGATGGTGTGCAATTGGTGCATTGGTTGTTTTTTTTTTTGGATTACACCATTTTTAAGTTGAAATTTTTTAATTAGGTTGGTGTTGCTTGGATATGTTACAAAACTGGATTAGCACTTATTGAGTGTCTTTATGAAGAAGAATCTAATGGTAATGGGGGGAAGAGAATTTATCGAAGGTAAAAATTTAAAAAATGTCATTTAAAGAATTTAAAAATTTTTTAAAGTTATCGTGAAGTTGCTGAGGCAGTTCGCCCGGGAATGGGAAAATTTGTATTGCTAGCTCAATTGGTAAAAAAATTTTGTAATTTTTTAAAATAATTATTTTTAAAATAACCTCTTTTTACAGACTGAATTAGCCAGCACGTGAATTTAAAATTTAATAAAATTATAAAAAAAATTCTAATATTTTTATAGATGTATTTTATATATCGTTCTGGCAGGCGATTTACTTCAAGGATGTTTTCCAAGTGTTGGTAAATTTTTAAATTTTTTAGAAAAAATTTTTTTAAAACATTTTTAAAGACAGACAAGCTTGGATGATGCTAACTACTTTACCTTTACTTGGCACTGCTTTTCTTGATGATTTACATGTTGTTTCAAATTTATCACTTGCAAATGCAGTTTCTCATTTAGTCATTAATGCAATAATGGTTTGATAAAAATTTTTTGAATTTATTTTTTAATTAAATTTTTTAGGTTCTTTTTTGCCTCAGTCAAGTATGTTTTTTTTAATTTTAAATTTTTATTTTTTCATAAATTTGTTTTTAGTTTTCTTCATGGCGTTTCTCTTCCCTTGTATTAATTCCGGATTTTCGCTTGTTTCCAACAATTATCGGGGTTGTTGTTTTTGGTTATACTTCACATATTTTTCTTCCTTCTTTGGAAGGTTCAATGCAGGTATTTACATTTTTACTGAAAAATTCAAAAAAATTTTCAAAGGATCGTTCAGAATTTAAACAAATGCTTGGTTTTTCACATGTTGCGGTTAATTTATTTATAAAATTTAAAATATTTTTCTTATTTTTATTTTAAAGGCAGCAATATTTAAAGCTTTATTTGGTTTAATTGGTTTTATAACTTTTGCAGAGTTTACTCAAAAAGAAATTTCTAATTCACTTCCTGATCAAACATTTAAAGTTTGTTTGAATTTCCAACAAAAATTTTATTTTAAAGGTTCTTGTAAATCTTTGTCTTGTTACAAAAGCTTTGCTTTCTTATCCGCTTCCTTACTACGCAATTGTTCAATTAATTGGAGAGAACTTTTTTAATGGGATTGATGTTTCTCCTTTTCCAGTATGCTATGGAAATGATAAAAGATTGAGAGAATGGGGTATACTTTAAGTTTTAAATAATTACCTTAACGTTGATGGAGGCCCAGGGCGTTTATTTTCAATGGGTATCGATTGGGCTTTTAATAGGGTAGGGCTTTTTATTGAAGCCGGGGTTCTATTAGAACATTTACGCTGTTTAAAATTAAATTTTTCTGAAGCTCTCTCCTTGCGTGTTCTTTTAATACTTTGGACATTATGGATGGCTTTAACTGTTCCTTATCTTGTCGAGGTTTTTTTAATTCTTTTTTTTTGTATTTTTATATTTTTTAAAGTTAATGGGACTTATTGGCAATTTTACAGGGTAAGCTGATAAAGATAGAAAATGTTTCTTAAACATTCATTGGGGGGAAATCTGGTTTTAATTTTTGTTCAGAATTTTTTGTATTTTTAAATATATTTTTTTTTATTTTAGAACTGTTCTAAGTTTTATTTGGCCAGCATATTTTCATTTGCAGCTTCGAGGAGCTAAACTTACTCCTGCTGAAAGAAGATTCGACAAAATGGTATTTTAAAAATTCTTTTTGCTTGAGGTTTCCTTTTTTTATTTTATATTTTTTAAACTAAAATGTCCAACAAAAAAGGTAATTGCTGGAGGCGTCGGCACATGCATTATTGGAATGTTTTATTCTGCCATTGAGCTAATTCATTCAATTCGTATGGGTGATGATGATGTTGTTGAAGGAGGAGGATGGGAGTGACTGATGAAAATAAAATTAGAAAAAATGTAGCTACTATTCAAGAAAAGTTTTTAAAGGTTTTTTTAGTTTTTTTAAACTCATCCCCTCTTACGTAAATGGGTTTTTTCTTAATATAAATGGGGATTTATTTAATTCTTATAAGCATCTTAACATTAATATACATATTCTCTATCTCTTTTTTATTTTAGCCAGCTCTTAATTCACTTTTAAAGTTTTTTTCCTTTTTTGGCGGTAGTGTTCAAACTGCTGTTTTGTATATTTTCCTTTTTTAAATATTTTCCTTTTTTTATAAAAAGGTTTTTATTTATTTTTTGCTTTATTGAGAATTAGAAAAAAATTGAGCTTTCTCTCTTTTATTTACAGATTTTCACAACTTTTTAGTAAATTCTGATAATATTTTGTGGAGATTTTTTCTTCTAATTTCTTTTCTCTTTGGTCTTTTTGTTTTAGGCGCTACTAACTAATTTTAACTGACGACTACCAATTTTCTAAAATATATTTATTTCTTTTATTCATTGCCTCCTTTTCTCTTTTTTTCGGTTATATATTTTCGTCATTGCCCTAAATAAGTAGTGTCGATGGTGAAAATGAGGAAAAAGGCGGAAGTAGTTTGTGTGTGTGTTTTATGCCGATTGTGAAAAAATATATATAAAAATTTGAACAGGATAAAATAGAGGAAACAAAAAAAGGCAAGTGTTTTATATCTTATATAAAATACCGCAAATGAAAAAAAAGTAGAGTTTTGAGCAAGTGCACAGACACAAAAGATGAAAAATGCGTGCGATAGGTGGGGGGAGGGTAACAAATGCACACTAGTTTTCATCGCCACTATTTTTCTCCCAGCGCCAACAGGGTCAAAATTGGATAGGTTGTCAATGTCAGAAATTTTTCTCGAAAAAAAATTTTTCTTGAAAATTCTTTGAAAAATCTTTTTCTCAATAAGAATTGTTCTACTTACCCTTAAAGTATTCTCCTGTCTTCTAAAAATTTTTTCGTAATTTTTTTACTATTTGTCCCGTTTTCTTATTTGTTTAGAGACATTCTGTCCCACTTTTCTTACTCACAAGCCAACATTTTATCCCATTTTTGCCTACATGGACATTTTGTTCTCTTTTTTTCCTTCTCATTGAAATTGCATCCAATCATTGCCTTTCTTCTTTCTTCCATTTGTCATGGTGGTTGAAGAAAAGAAAAAGATTGTTGGGTGATGGTTATGTTGTTTAGTGCACACACTTATTGTTTGGGTTATATAAGTAGAAAAATGCAGAAAAGAGAAAAAATTGGCCTGGGCCAGCAACACACAGACGACAAAATATAACTTGTGCAGGGAGGGGAAAATGAAGAAGAAGAATAAAAGAAGAAAAAGGATGAATAAATATGAAGAAAGGACACAAAAAATGGAATATTTTTGGTTTTATTATAGAGAGGAGATAGAAAAGCAAAGGCGAATAGCGAATTAGTAGATGAGTAGCACATTTTTGTCACTCTTACCACCCCAAAACCACCCATTTTTATTATTTTTCCTCCTCACTTTTCATTTGCTTTTTGAATGAAGAGAGAGATAGGAGAAATAGCAGCAAATAGTTTATATATTATTTTATTATATTCACAGTGGGAAAGGCGTAAATGTTTTGGAGAAAATAAAAAAAAATTTTTGGAAAATTTTTTAAATTTTTTTCGAGCTTATAAGACAATTTATTCCAGTTTTTTTAAGAAAAAATTTTCCTAATAATTTTTTAATTTTTTTTCGAAATGATTTTTCGAAATTAATCTTTTCTCACCATTGATTTTTATTTAAAAAATTTTAAAACACAATTTTAAGTCTTTTCACCATGTGTTTTATGTACATGTTATTAAATATTTTTAATAAAATTTTAAATTTCTTAAAAACAATTTTAGATTATATTATTGTAATTTTAATAAAAAATATTTTTTTATATTGCCTAATTGAAATTTAAAAAGAAGCAAGAAAGATGGACGTTGATGGTGCTGCGCAGGATGAAATGGTTTATTTTAAATTATTTTAAATGTATTTACTTGAAAGCCCGGGGTTGTTGTGACCTCGTAAGGACAAAACGCCGAAATACCAAACCTACAAAACCATATAAAGATTGATTGGTGGGGGTTTGGTATTTTGGCGGTTGGCTTACGTTGCCTGGAATTCCAATTTTAAAAGAAATTTTCATTTTCCCTTCGTTTAGGTCACAGATGGTCCAGGATACAATATTGTCGCCCCAAACAATTGTCAATCTGGAAGTATGGGAGGACACAATAACGTTGTTGGGTCTTCACAATATCAGCAACGTTCAATGTCACCACTTCTTGGTATTGGAATAGCTACTGGATCCTCATCAGCATCTTCAACAATGCCAATGGACTTGGGTGGAGTATTACCTATTGCAGAAAATTGGTGTAATACACAAGTGAAAGTTGTTAAATTTAACTACATGTGGACGGTTACTTTTTAAATTTTTTTCGAAAAATAATTTTTAATTTTTTTAGATAAATAATTTCTCTTTTTGCCGTGAAGAAATGGGTGAAGTTTTGAAATCTTCGACTTTTAGGTTTGTTTTTCTTTTTGGATATTTTTCCTTCCTTGACTGCCTTCGCCATTCTTCAATTTATTTAAATTTTTCTTTTTTCAGTGCCGGTCCTAATGACAAACTTAAATGGTGTTTACGAATAAATCCAAAAGGATTAGATGAAGAATCTAAAGATTATCTGTCTCTGTATTTATTACTTGTCCAATGTAACAAAACTGAAGTTCGTGCAAAATTTAAATTTTCGATATTAAACGCAAAAAGAGAAGAAACTAAAGCTATGGGTTTGTTTGTTTTTTAAATTATAACTTTTTTCTTAAGAATCCCAACGTGCCTACCGCTTCGTTCAGGGAAAAGACTGGGGATTTAAAAAATTTATTCGTCGAGATTTTTTGCTTGATGAACAAAATGGACTTTTACCTGAAGACCGTTTGACTATTTTTTGTGAAGTTTCTGTTGTTGCTGATACGGTTTCTTTTTTAGATTTTTTAAGAAAATTTTTCGAAAAATCTAGATTAATGTAACTGGTCAAAGTAATATGATGCAATTTCGTGTCCCTTCATGTCGTCTTTCTGAAGATATGAGTAATTTATTTGAAAAAAGTTTATTTGCTGATTGTACTCTTTACTCAGGGAATAGAGAATTTCAGGTTTTTTTTAAATTTTTTAAAATAATTTTGACATTAAATTGTAGGTACATAAGGCTGTACTTGCTTGTCGTTCACCTGTATTTGCTGCAATGTTTGAACATGGAATGGCTGAATCTTTAAGTGATCGTGTAAATATTAAAGATATTGATTCTGAAGTGCTCGGTGAAATGTTGAGATTTATGTAAGAATTTTTTAAAAAAACTGTGGAGGGGACATTTGAAATTTTGCTTTTATCAAAGAATAGTTTTATTGTGTTGGTGGGAGTCGAACCTTCAACTAACCAATATTAATGTCTAAGTTTTTTCCCACTACACCATAGAGGTTAAAAGCTTTTGTGCTGGGGATACACGTGGTTCTTTGCTGTGGGTATAAGGGCTTTATTAATGTTCCTGTTTAACTTAAGCAATAATATGCGCTAAAATGTAAAAAAAATAATTTTTTTTAACAAAATAGGTATACCGGAAGTGCCCCAAATCTTGAAAGAATGGCTGATGAATTGTTAGCAGCTGCTGACAAATATCAATTGGAAAGATTAAAAGTTATGTGTGAACAATCTTTATGTCTTTCATTGACAAATGAAACTGCTTGTGAAACTTTAATTTTGGCAGATTTACATTCAGCAGAACATTTAAAAACACAATCAACAGAATTTATTAATTTACATGCTAATGAGGTTTTTTTGATAATTTTTATGCTCTGTGCTACTTTATGCGTTCATTAACTTTTTTATTGACTTATTAACTTTTTATTGACTTCATTGGACGCATAAACTTGACCAGATACAATTTTTGTTATTAAACAAACTTTAAATTTTTTGCAGGTTATGGAAACTGAGGGTTGGAAAGTTCTGGTAAAAGAACATCCTCCATTACTTGAACAAGTTTTTAAAGCATTAGCAACACAGGTTTTTTAAGTTGTGTTTTTAAAATAATTTTGTTTATTATTTAAAGCAAACACCTCCAATTATTTTAAATCAACCGCCTAGGAAACGTCCAAGACAATATTAAAAAAAAATTTTGCTACAACAACAATTAAAATTTTTTTTTGACTATTAATATGTATTTTTAAGTTGTTTAAAGTGAAGACATATTGGAAGAAAAGAAGTTAAATCACTTTGCAGCTGTTTTTTTGTGATTATATATATTTACTGTTAGGTTTGGATTTGTTTTTGATATTTTTCTCTTTTAACTTGGGGTATCCAAAACCGATATCCGAAGAGAAAATTTCCGGATATCCAGAGGTAATTTTATTTGAGAATTTATTTTAAATCCAAACTTTCCTGTTTTGATTGTCTTTTTTCCAAATTTTGTATATATACTTTTTTCTTTTTTTAAATGCATGATGCAATTATTGGGTATATATGTATTGGATAAATATTTAAATATTTTTGTTGATTTTTTTAATTATAAATTTGGTAAATTTAACAATTCAATAATTTATAAATCTCTAAGAACTTGTCTTTTTAAATTTTTTGGAATCTCTTTATTAGACGGAGAGGATTCTTCTTTCAATGTTCTGTCAGAATCAACTGTTGAACCAGATGTTTGTGAGGAGCTTTTGGAACAATTTCTACTGGAACCAACAATTTCTACTGGAACAGATGAATCTGTGCTTACTGAAGAAGAGCCAACACCTTTCGGAATGGAATAAAAGTTAGTTTTTTTTTAATTTTAAGGTTCAATAATGGGTCAATGAGTTTTTTTGAGCATATAGTTGAGCTTACATTTAATAAAAAAGTATTCTACGCCAGCCGGGTTCGAACTTCGACCTTGTGTATAAGAAATTTTAAATTTTTCCCACTACACCAAAGGGGCTCTGTCTTTAATATTGTTTTATTCCTCACCCCCAGAAATTGAAGAACTTCTTTTACTACTTTTCTTTGTTGTTATACTGCTTTGAGTTGTTTTTGTTGTTGAACTTTCAGTACTATGTTTACTAGTAACCGTAGAAGTACTTTCTTCTTCATCAGAAATTTTGTTTTTTGATGTTTTCGTTGATGATTTTGAAGATTTTGTGGAAGATTTTGATGATGTTGGAGATGAAGAATTTTTAATTGAAGATAATATAGAAGCAGCATCAATGACTTGATTTTTACTAGATTTTGTTGAAGAAGATGTTGATGATGATTTTGTTGAACTTTTTGAATTACTTCGTCTATTTTCTTCAGGTATTTTTTGCCTAATTTGTGGTGAAGATTTTGTTGAAGATGTTGGTGAATTTTGGGTTTCCTTCTGAATTTTAGTTGAATAATTATTTAAATTAAGAATCTCTTCTTTAATTAATTCTTCCTTCATTCTTTTTTTTTTTTTCTTCATTCTTTTTCCAATTTTTAAATCTTCGTTATTTTCTTTTACCTTTAATCTTCTTCCAATAATTAAATTTCTTTCATTATTTCCTTCTTGTGATGAGTTTGGACTGCTAAAAGCTATAGATTGTAATCCAGATGATGGAGGGGATTCTTCAACTTTTTTATTAAACTTTGGTTGTTTTTGAATATTTTTTAGATTTAGATTTATTGTTTGAAGTTTATTTTTATCAATTTTCTCCTTTTTTTCTTCTCTTCTTTCAAAATTCAAAACCTTTTTATCTTCAACTATTGTTTTGTGTACAGAAGAAAGATAGGCTATTTGAGCTCGAAAATGTCCTCGTTTAATTTTATTAATTTTTATTAATTTATTAAATAAATTATCGCTATAAGGTGGTAGAGAACATTCGGTATTTGTTGTTTTTGATATTTTTTGAATGTTTTTATTTTCTGAAATTAGGAGGGGTCTTTTTAAAAAAATTTTTCAAAAAATACCAAAATTTTTTTCATTTTCATTCTTTGCTTTTAATAAGAGAATTAAAAGTAATTTAATTAATCTTTTATCCTTTTGCCGTTGTTTAATAATTGTTTTTTGATGTTCAATTTGTTGAAATGTTGATGCTGTTGTTTGTTGAATTGTTGTTTCGGGTACCTAAAATTTTTTTGCAAAAATTGGGTTTGAGGGCCCGAATGACACCAAAATCAGCCCATGGTTTCAAATATAGGAATTCTCAAACCTCATTTTTCCAAAAAATTTTAATTAAAAATCTAGAAATAATTTTACTATTTCTTTATTTGTTTGAGTTCCACGTTCTATAAATTCATTATTTAAATGATCTGTTTGTGCTTCCTTTTCTATTGTTTTATTTTTTAATTTTTGTTGTTTATTATCACTTTTCTTTTGTATCTCACTTATATTTAACAAAAAATGAGCTTCTAAATGTAACCCATTTTGTTGTTGTTGCTGTTGTAATGGACAAACAATAGGAAGAATTGTCTTTAAAGAAATTTTTAGAAAATATTTTTTCGAAAGAAAACCTCATTTTCTTTAATTAAAGAGATTCTTCCTTTCCAAATTTTCTGATTATCTGTACCACCTCTAGCTTCCAAATCTAGCCATATAGGTCCGTCATTTTGTATGGTTGTTCCTCTAATAAAAAATAGATGGCCACTTCCAACACGTATTTGTCTTTGAGGATATAAAGGAATTGAAGAAGAAGATGAAGGGGAGGAAGAAGGCAAAAAGCGAACAAAAGCTGTTTTAATTCCTTCAAAATTAGATTCCCAAGGTGAAGATATTCGTTCAAATAAAAGTTGAATACAAAAAATTGGAGGGGAAAAGTTTTGAGAAATTGAGGAGACGGTTGGATGATATGTCATCAAAATTTTCTAGAAAATTTTTGAGGAAGAGCAAAAATGAAATTAAAACACAAAAATAAGTGGACAATAAACGAAGCAGATGTCAAAGTTTTTTTACCTTTTTTTGTGGTTGTCATGGAAATTGAGGGGTGAAATAATAAAGAGCACTGTTTGGCCCTTTAAATTTTTTTGGTTCAACTCGACTAAATAGAGGAAGGACAACTCATTTTAATTAATTTATTAAAAAGAAATTCAAGAACAATACTTTGAGGAAAAAAGGATCATCTAATTTTATATCTTCAATCTTTTTTCATCAATATTATACACACAAGAGCAGCAGCAGTAGCAGGCAAGAGGGAAGTCGTTATTGTCATCCATCTATATTTACTCGGACAACTATTGCAGTTTCCATAGGGAATGGATCCATACTTAGAAACATGTCACCAGTTACCTTAAAAGGATTAAAAATTTTTTTGAAAATTTTTAAAAATTTTTTCAAAAACTCACAGCATGCCTGTGTGGAACATTTATGCTTCTTGCCGCTTCAATAGGCTGCCCTGCACCAGTAGGCTTCCTGATTCGAATACAACAACCGCAAACAAAGTAGCGGCCTTCTTCAGCATACTAAAAAAAATGAAAATTTTTGGAAAAAAATTTTTGAAAATTTTTTTTGGGATTTTTGAAAAAAAAAATTTTCAAAAGACAATAAACTCACCGAACATCTCCAATATTCATCAACCTTATCTGGTGACCTCTGTCTTTTGTTAATCTTCCATCTATGCTTTCTGTTATCCCACCAACGATCGAATGCTTCAACATTGTCGAAGGTTCTAACAGTTACATATCGAGCTCTCTCTCTCATATTAAGTTGAGCCCTTTCAGCTGCATGAGTCCGACCACGAATCCCTCTACTTGCTCGCCTCTCACGTTCTCTTCTATGACGTCGTAGCATTTGCTTAAAAAATTTTTGAAAATTTTTGAAAAAAATTTAAGCTAAAAAAAGTTCTTACAATGAGTTGTTTGAATCAAGGGAGAGAGTAGAACGTTGCCGTTGATGAGATTTATTGTAGTAAGTTGCCGACCAAATAATTTGATTGTTGTGCGTTTTAATTAATGCTTTTATACTATAATTAAATGGGGGGAGGGCGAATGAATTTTGTGAAATGAATTTTGATTTTATTTATTTACAGTGAATGATATAATAGAAACCGGGTGGCTTCAAGCCTTCAATAAAAGCTCTACAGTTTGCAGAGCTTTTTTGTATGTATGTACCCACTGAAGAGGGTAAATAACCGGAGCATTTTTCTGAACATTTACGATATTTAAAAAAAATTTTTTCAGGCTTACAGCATCAATTTTCTGATATGTTGATCTAAATTGCTTGTATGTTTCTGGTGGTGTTGATTAACGTTCAATTTACTACAAGATGGATCAGTTGTATTACTCTCATGGACTTGGATTCTTTTCTGGACTTACAATTAGGAGGTAGATTTTATTATTATTTTATCTTTTTTTGGTAAACTGCAAACATTTTTTCTCTTATTTTTTCACTTTTTTCCACATTAACCTCAAAATAAAAACAAGATATTTTTTATTAATTCCCTTTTTTACTTAACAATATCAATTTCCACTCAATTTGCCTCTTACTTTCTCCTTTTTATTTTTTTTCAATTCTAGTATTAAAAGGGGGGGGGGGTTCTTGAATAAATATTTTTATTGTATTATTTAAAATACAATAAATATTTACTTTTTCTTTTTCTAATAAAACTTTTACAAAAAAGAATAGGAAAAAAATTAGGGGAAAGTTGTTGGTGTTTTTATTATTAATAATTTTTTTTATTTTTTTATTATTATCAATATGTATACCCCCCCCCCCTTCTCTCAATAACTTGTGTCAATATATAATCCTATAAAAAACGATAAAAAATATTTTTAAAAAAAGTTTGAAAATATTTTTCCGGGAAATTAATAGTTGACAGGTTTAGTTTGGATTTATTTTTTAAGAAATTAGTCAAAAAGAAATTCTAATTTTTGGGGCAAAATGTCATCTTAGAAAAAAAATTTTTTTTAATTAGTCAAAAAATTTTTTAAATGATAACTTCCTTCTTGAATGAATAATAGAATTTTTTAAAGGTTAACAAAATACTATTTTTTTGAATTTTACTTTTCCTTAAAAGATATTTTTAAAATATTACATCATTTTCTTTTTTTTTCAAATGAATCAGTTTTTTCTAAAAAAATTTTTTTAACTTTCCTCTCTAATTTTTTATAACTCTTCATTTAACTATCCTACTAAGTAACATAAAAATAAATTTAATAATAATTAAAAAACGTTGCAAAATTATTTTTTTCAAAAACTCTACCCTATAAAGATTGTTTTATAATCTTTGGTTAATTTGTTTAATTTAAAAATAGGAAAAAAGTGTCATTGATAGAAAAATTGATTAATATTTATTTAATCTAAAAAATTTGTTTACTATATTACGTATATTTTTAATTAAGTTAAGATATTCTTTGAAGTTTTTTTTCTATTTTTTTAAACTTTTTACGTAGTTATTTAATAGAATTTGCCAAAAATATTTTAAATTTATTTTTGCATTTTTCAGTTAAATAGTGGACCTTGCTAGGTATATTTATTTAGTTTTTAGAGACTTATTTTTGTCATTCAAAATTGAATAAAAAGGGTAATTTTTAACACATCTTTTCCACTATTTGGCATTTTAATGGTTTTTAGGATTTGTCATTTTAACGTCATTTCCTATGTTTGCCATTTTAATGTCTTTTTGGGGGATATCTTTTTTTTATCTTTTCTTTCTGGATTAATTATTGTCTCTTATTTTTTGGGCTATAAAAGATTCAAAAATGTTATTTTTGATAAAATCAACTCCCAAATTTCTTTTTAATAAATAATGTCTTTCAAAACATTTTTGGACAATAACAAAACAAGTAAATAAATAAACAAACCCGATTGACAAAAAATTATATTTTTTTTTTGCGATTTCCATTTATATTTTATATACCTTTTCTTTAAATGGCCAGTAGGGAGAAGCTATTTATTTTTATTTTATTCTCTCTCTCCTTGCTAATTGAATTGCTTGTTTTTATAAGAGAGAGAAGAAGCATGAGGGCCGGTCACTTTTTTTAATAACAAAAGAAAACTTGTTGTGTTGGCCTTTTTATTTTTTTTTATTCTTCAAATATCCATAAAATTAAAGGGGAAAATAAATTAATTAAGAAGAAAAATGCTTCTTTTCTTTGGCCTTGTGCTTTTTCGAAAATATTTTTTCGAAAAATTTTTTACTAACAAAAAAATTTTTGGCTATTGTTTTCTTTCACTTAATCTCCTTGTTTATTTATTTAATTTATTAAAAATTATTTTTAGAAAATTTTCAAAAAAAATTTCTTTTTTTCAGAAAATTATGTTACTCGGTCCTTTAAACAAAAATATTGCTTCTTCCTCCAATTATTACAATTCTTTTGCATTTTCGTATACAACAACTGAAACAACACAACAACAAGTTCCAGTAGCTCTCATCAACTTTAGAGTAAAATTGAATTTTTTTCAAAATTTTTTTAATCAAAGAATTTTTTAATTTTCAGTTGCTGCTTCCTTTGTTGCCGTTTCCCTTGTTGTTGTTAGTTTTGTTGGTAATTTTGCCTGGAATTCGAGAACAACGGTTAATTTCTCTGTTAGCTATTGGATCGCAATTGTGTGTTGGGACTTTACTTATTGGTTGGTATTTTTTAAAAATTTTTTTGGAAATTTTTAGTAATTTTTTAAAACATTAAAAAAAAATTTTTTTTTAATTTTTCAAAGGTTCAATAACTCTTCCATACTGGAAATTGTCAGAAACGAGAGAAATTCTTGTACATTTACAACCATTTTCTAAACAACGTCATTTACTCAATATTGGAGTTAATGTTGGTTTAAGTGCTTTAAATATTTCTCTTGATTGTAAGTTTATTTAAAAAAAATTTTAATTATTTTTTTAAAAAGATGTAAAGCCGTTTGATGGACGTTTACCTCATCCAAGGTTTTATTTTTTTGTTAAAAAGGTTTTTCATAAAATAGATCCTTGGCAAGTCTACACTTAAATGAACAATTCGATCTGTCTGGTGTCTCTTCAATGAAAACTGAGTTATTTAAGGCCTATAAAGAAGGACAACCATTTCCCGTTTTGTGTGTTTTGGAGGTTTTTTTAATTTTTTAAACAAAATAAATTTATTTTAGTATTTTTCATTGGGTCAGGATGCTTTTTCGTGGGGAAATCAATTTAGAAAAGCTGGGTATTATACAAAAGCTTTACTTTGGTATATTTTTTTAGAGAAAATTGAATTTTTCTTCATAAAAATTTTTAAAATTTTTTTTAAATTTTTAAAAATTTTTTGGAATTAAAAATATTTTTGAACTTTTTCTTCAAAAAATTCAAAAAAATTCTTTTTTAAAAGGTTTACTTTTGGATGTTGGTTATTACAATTTATTTTACTTCCATTTCTTCCACATTATTTTGCTAAAACTGGACTTTTAATTGGTTTTTTAATTCTTTTGTCTAACATGGTTAAATTACAAAATTTTTATTTAATATAAAATATTTAAAAAAGCTTTATATTTTACTTTCTCCAAATGATTTACATATTGCATTTCCATCACCAAATGGTCATTCCAACTTTACACAATTTCGGTTAAATTTTAATAAAAACTTTAAAATTCTGAAAAATAATTTAAGAATTCAGATTTGGAATTTGTTTTTGGATGAATATTGTTGCGGGTAAGGATTTTTGTTTTATATAAACATTTTTTCGCAAACTTGAAATAAAAAATGTTTTGAAAAATCAGAATTAATTGTTTTGACAGAACATTTAAAAATTTAATGTTTTGAGTAAAAACCAGAATTAAATTCTAACAATTAAAAAAAAATCAGAATAAATTTTAAACATGTCTAAAAACCAGAATTTTATTCAAACATGTTTAAAACTTATTCAAGTTTTATTTTTTATTTTGCATTTTATTCAGGTTTTGTTGCTCTATTCTTTGGTTTATTGTTTTCTCTTCTACAATTCTTTCAACTTTATACACTTTCTACATTTCTTGAGTTTATTTTTAATTTTTAATGCTTAAAATTTTTTTTTAATTTTTAGTTGTTCTCTAGATGAAACTGTTTGTCCAATAAAATATAAATTTGGAGGAAAAAGTGAACAACTTTTAAAAAATTCAATAAAAAATCAACAACAAACATCAACAGATTTATGTGTTGGAGACGAATCTTCATTAAAAGAAGCTTGTTCATTACAACATTCACAATCTTCTGGGAAATTGTCTATTGCAAGTTCTGTTTCTTGTCTTTCTGTTGCAAGTTCTATTGGTTCGTTTGTTAATATTGCTATTACAAATAATAATACAAATAAATATACAAAACAACAACAACAAAAACAAAATAAAGATGAAAATGTTGACGATGAGAAAAATCAAAAAAATGAAAATAAGGATGAGGTAAATTCTATTTATAGTAAAAGGGATTGGGGTTGCTAAAATGGACCGATTCGATCCTAAAGATTGAGTCGGGCATAGGATATTTGGCCTGAAGACTTATACGGCCTGACTCGGTAAAAAAATTAGATAAGAAACGAAAGCCGGTCCGACTCGAAAACGGCAACCTTAAAAGGGACGGATGTTTTTTAATTTTTAGAAGAATCAAGGAGGGATGAACTCCTCAAATGCTTGAAGAGAGTCCATTCTCAACTATGACACTGATTTATATACAAAAAAAGAAAAAATTAAAGAAATAGATTTTAGACGGGTATGTATGTTCGTTCCTACTATATATAACCAAAAAACTTTTCGAATACCCTCCATGTCAACAAAAAATTTTACCCAGTGATTTCAAAAAACACATAATTTTTGCCTTTTTTAAATAAAAATCTTCTGAAAAATAATTTTGTTCTCAAAAGCTTTATTTTCGAAAAAAAGAAATAAACATGAATAATATTAAAATAAATATAAAAATAAAAAAAGAAGGGAAGGGGAAAAATTAAAATTTTTTAAGTGAGATTATTCTTGTTTTTTCCTTCAATACATATTTCACAAATAATAGGTAAATGATCGCTTGGTGCAATCCTTGATGGAATTGCTCCATATTTTGTAACTAAGTTATGATCAGGAAAGGGTATAACTTTCAAAACTTTTGTTTCTGGAAATGCCCATATATAATCTAAACAGCCAACAAATGCATCTTTAGTAAAACCTTCAGCACGTGTAAAATTTGTGTAAGGGGGAAAACCTGTAGCACATTGAAATTTGAAAGGCACTGCAAAAAATGAAAAGATGAAAATATTTTTTGAAGACTCTAGTTTAGGACATGCGTTCTATGAAATGCGTCCTGTGATCGTTTAAGCGTTCCATATCTCTGGAGACGTCTGACTCACGGGGCGCAGGCCTTAAACTAGTCTTTAAAAAATCTAACCTTTAATTTTTTCAATATTATTGTCTTCTAAAGGTTTTGGCAACCAATTTGCACCAAAAAGATTTCCAAAAAGTGTCCAAAAAAACCAATTAATTAACAAAAAGAAAGAAAATTGTTGTTGCTCGTTTAAAGTTTTTGTTGAATTTTTATTGTTTTCTTCTCTTTTAATATTCTCTTCTTTATTACTAATCAAATCTATATCATTTCTTAACACTTTTGCTGCTCTACTGGTTGGTACAAAATTAAAATCACCAGCAAAAATAACTTGAATTTTGCAATTTTTTTGAGATTTTTTTATTTGTCGAATTATATCATTAATATATCTAACACACAAAACTGCTTGTAAATGTTTAACATCTTCAAATAATGGATCATAATGTAAATGAGTATTTGCTGCAAGTATTTGAACATTTGGGTCGTCAACAGAACGGAGATGGACAATCTTTGTGAAAAAATTTTGTCGGAAAATTTTCAAAAAATTTAAAAAAGAAAACCTGAATTATTGAAGGTCTAGAACTAATTACTTCGTAAGATTCAGATTTATTTTTTAAGAATTCCATAATGTCTGAATTTGATCGTTTTTTTAATAGACCACTTAATTTCGCTGTGTGATTGCCATCCTCATAAAGTCTATCATCTCGAATAGCAATAATTAATCCTTCGTTTACTTGATTTTCTTTACAATTAAAAATTGAAGTGTAACCCTAGGAAAATGGGGTTTAAAAATATTTTTTTATTTAGATCTAAAAAGAAAACCTTTAGTTTTAAAAATGGAATCATAAATCTTCTTTGAAGGCGAACATCAACTTCTTGAAGAAATAGAATGTCTGCGTTGTAACCTTTAAGAATAAAAAATTTTTTTTGAAAATATCTAAAATAAACCATGAATTTCTTTAAGAAGCAAAGGGTAGCGATAAGTATCAAATTGGAATTCTTTTGGACAATAAGAATAATACTGATCTTTTTGCTCATTTTTAGTTAAAGAAGTTTTGTTGTAAAGATGGGCAAGAACTTTAAAGAAAAATTTTTTTGGAAACAACAACACTAGACCAGAGCCAAATTAAAAAAATTTTTTAAAAATCATTACCGTTATAGCTCAGAATACGATATCTAAAAATTTTAATTTAAAAATAAAAAATTCTCAAAAATTTTACCTATTTCCATTCAATTTTTCTTTACAAAATTTTTCTTGTCTTTCTTCAAAAATTAACAAATCATTCCTATTCTCAGTTGGCCGTTTAACACGAGTGGGGGAAATCGCCATTCTTCCGATTTCCTCTTCGCCAGAAAATTCAACAACTACAGCAACAAATTTATCCAAATCTTGTTCTCTTGCACAATAATATGGGGATGTTTCTACAAAATTGTATCCATTTATTGAAATTCCACATTGACTGGAGTCATCTTTAAAAAGATATGATCTCGTAAATTAAAAAATTAATAAAACCTTTTAAAACTCTAAGGTTTCTTGAATTGTTATCACCAACAAACCAATGATATTTTGCAAATGGATCTTCTTTTTTCCAATCAACACTAAAAAAATTTAAAGGTTAAATTAGAAAGCAAAAAAGGGAACGGGAAGGACTGGGACA
Organism: Meloidogyne arenaria; assembly: GCA_036172955.1. Lineage (NCBI taxonomy): Eukaryota > Metazoa > Nematoda > Chromadorea > Rhabditida > Meloidogynidae > Meloidogyne > Meloidogyne arenaria. The sequence goes on along the minus strand of JARQAB010000029.1, from coordinate 4,267,087 downwards.
TGGAACGAAACGACGGATTATCTCATCACGAAGTGCGCCGTAATACCAAACCAAATCGACGCTTTTAGTATTTCATCAACCCTAATCATCTCAAAAAAATTTTTTTGTATAAAAAACCTTGGGATCGAAGGGCAACCAATAAGAGGCTCTAAAGTTATTTCTAAATTGTCTAGCCATGGTACATCTTTAACAACTGTATATTTAATATTGTCAAGTTCAATTTTTGTACAAGGCTGAGGGCCAAAGAAAGTCTCAAAGTTTGTTATCTTAAAAGTAATCTTTGATACTTTTAACTTTTTATTTTACAAAATCATCCAAAATTTCTCCATTTTCTGTAATTGGTCGTATACGAGTTGACTCCTTTTTACTAGACGTATCTCTAATTTTTATTTGTAAACGTCTTTTAGTTCCACCAAAATCATCCAAATAAGATCTTAAAAAATTTTCTTCAAAAAGTATCGAAATTAAAAACCTCTTCATGTAAACACGTTTTGTTGTGCCAGCACAAATATAATCAAAAGCAATTTGAATACATTTATCTCTATAAAATAATTTTAAAAAATAATTAAAATTCTTTTTAAACCTTTCCTTCAAGGATTTATCAAAATCCTGCCAAACAAAAAATTTTTCTTCATGAACCATTTTTTGCTACAAAAAATTCAAAACAGAAAAAAATGAAGCCTAAATGTGCACAAAAAATTATTTTAATTTTTAAAAGTTGAAGTGATGGTTTGAAATAATTAATTGATGAGATTTTAATAAATATTTCAAAAAATAATCTAAAAATCAAAAAAAAGGAAATTATTTCGTTGATTTTTTTAAAAGGGAGAATATTGTGACTTGTAGGGGGTTTTAGTTGTCGTGGACAAGGCTAAAAGGATTGTCAAAAATTTAAAAAATAAAAGCTGGATCGCGCAGCAGCCGCCGTTTCGTTCCACAACACAAATTCCTTTAAATGGAATCACAAAAAAAAACTTAAAAAAACCTTGGCATTAAAGGGCAACCAATAAGTGGATTTAAATAAATCTTTAATTTCTCTATGTATTGAGAAGGTTTCCAAAAGTTACGGCGTCGTTTAATTTGTTGTTGAGCGCAAAACAAAATTTTAGAAATCAACATCTTAAAGAAAACTATAAAAAAGAAGCAAATACAAGAGAAAAACACCAATCAAAAAGGAGATCAACAAGTTGAATCATTTGCCGAGACTCAAACTGTTAATTGACCGTTTATCATTTAGAGATTTTGAAATTTTTCAGTTTGACATTTAAAAATGTCATAGTGTTAAATTTTACTTTGGGTAAACTTTTCGGGTACAGTTTACCTAAAAGATAAGATACCGAAAATTTATGGAGGGTATTTTTATTTTGGGTATCTCAAAGGCGTGTATCTGGCTGAATTGTGTCATTCAAGCTTTTTTGACTAGCCATAGTATCAGCTGTGTCATTGTGGCCTGCGCCATAACGGCTGAGCTTTTTTGAACCACTGTGTTGATTGATTAGAAACATGAAAACATTTTTCCTTTGTTATTTTTCCATGTTAATATTTTTTGTAAAAAATCTTCAACCATTTTTATAACGTTTCTTGGAATGTGAAAGAAAAATAATAGTTTTTTAAAATAGTTAGCCGCTATAATATTTCACTTTTTTTTCGATTTTAAGACCTTAAAAGTTTATATTTTTTAAAGAAGACAATTTTTTACTTAAAAAACATTTAAAAAATGGATGAAAAACATCAACAACAAAGCCCTATAATTATGGATAATTTGATTAATAATAATGGAGAAAATTCATCTTCAAAGATTTCCAGTCCTTTACTTGATACTGGTCAATCTGAAGATCCGTCGATTTGTCCATATTGCAATAAAAAATTTCGAAAGGTTTGCTAGTTGAAGTTTTGGGTTTTATTAGTTTTTTGGAACATTTCTGTCTACCTAATTTTTTGATTCTAATACCGATGTTGAGGTTTTCGATGTATAACCTATCCATATTCCTTTAGAGATCGGAAATTTTTAAAACTTTTTTTTTGATGGTGGCTGAGGGCCCTGACCAAATTCATGAGCCAAGGAAGAATCAAGGAACACCGAAAAATTATGTTTACCTTCCTCATCTTTCCATTTGTTCTTTGACTAATGAGGGTGTTGAGGTATTCGATGTTCGATGCCTAATCACCTTCCTCGACTCCCACATACTTTCCTCCCAAAAAACCATCAAATATTAAGAAACAATATTTATAGCCTCGAGTGCTCGATTGCCTTCACTCAATGTGCGAAGACTGCATAATTGCTCAATTAGACGACGGCCGAAATAATCAACAAAAGAATTCTAAAAACATTCTAAACAGTTTCATGGAATTAGAATTAGAAGATTCTGTAGCTGGAAGACGTCCTACACCGCCAGGAGTTATTTGTTGTTCTGTTTGTAATCAGGAAACACATATTGGAAATGTATGCTTTTTTTAATTTTAGAAGAATATGAGGGGTTTTTTAAAGGACCTCACCTCCTTCCCAGTCCATTTTTGTTTAAAATGTACATAATGGTCAGTCAGTTGATAGATCGAAACAGGCCGTAACCAGTTTCTCTATGGGTCAATAAACAAAAATGTCGGTTACAGGGGTTCAAATGCTAAAAATTTTAAGTCAAAAAATTCCTTTTAAAGGACCCAATGTTTGTAAGTTTAATGCTTTTGGATTTCGTCAAAATTCGAGAATATGGATTTAATGATGCTAATGATACTGGAAGAATATGTGAGGCTTGTAAAAGCGAAGAAAAAGCTGTGGCAAATTGTATTCATTGCTGTAGTGATTTGTGCCCAAAATGTGTTCAAGTACATCGAGACATGAAAATGTTTGATGGGCATAAGGTAAGAAAGTTGATTGTGAAGGGAGTGGGGAGGGTTTGTTCAACGGAGCTTTATGACTTTCCCTTAACTACAAGAAACAAATCTCTGATAGTTAACTGAATGTTAAAATCGATACTCTAGTGACACGTCAAATGTCACCAAATATTGCTACTCTAAAATGTTCACTGTAATAATTTGTTTCGTTACTCTTGTGACATGTCAAAAAATCACTTAATATTGGTACTCTAATGACATTTTAAAAGATCACATGCTGGTACTCTAATGGCCTTTATATGAATCACTTTGGTCGGTACTCTAGTGACCTTATTTCAAAAATGACAAATGCTCCCGAAATGTCAAAGTGTCATTTACAAAATGTCGAAACGCAAATATTTTGAATTTAGTTATTTTTAAGGAATCATTTTTTTCTTGTTTTTGGGGGGATTGATTTTCCTTTAAGGTTTAGTAATTATTGATTATTTGTTTTTGTTTTTAATGTTTATTCCTCTCTTTTAAGGTAGTAATGTTTTCTGAGAAAGATAAATTGAGTAATCAACAAGAAGGTTTATTAAAAGAAGGAGGAATGGAAACAATTAAATTAGCTTTGTGCAACAAACATAAAGGAGATTTTGAATTAATATGTCCAAGTTGTGATGAACTTTTGTGTAAACAATGTGCTTTTGAACATGTTGAACATAATGTTTCTCCACTTAATGATTTGGTTTTTAAGTGGTATAAACAAAGTATTCATGATTTGGCTAAACAGGCTGAGAATAAGGTGAGAGGGTTTATTTATAATATTTGCAGACGAAACTTTTTTGCGGACAAAAACTTTGCGAAAGAATTTGCGGATAAAAACTGCTACTTTTTGGGTTTATTAGTCGCTTAGTTCGGTCGTGTTTGAGGCACTTATGTTTCTCAATAAAGTCCTCAGGACTAATAATAATACTTGATCTGTAACTTATAATTCTCATTTTTTCTATTTTTTAGGGCAGAACAACTTTAGACGCTCGCTCAGCAATTCCGGACCGTAAATTTTTACTTCAGGTTTTTTTTGATTTTTTAATTTAAAGACTTGAGATTTTTATAGCAATCGTATCACAAATGTCGTGACAAAATTGAAGATGCCTTTCAATTCTATGCGCGTGTTATTGATGAAGTTAAATTGGATTTGTTGACTTCTTTGGACAAAAATCGAGATGAGAAAGAAGAACATTTGGACTCGTTATATCAAAAGATTGATATCCAAACGTCTCGATTGCAGGATGCTTTGAGGTTTTTTTTTATTTAAGACTGGAGGGATATCCTGGCTCGAGTTTAGACTGAAAATTACATTAAACACAGCATCTTTTTGTATGGTTTGATATTACGGCCGATACTGGCAATTTGATTCTGTTGAACGGGGACGAGGAGCTGGGGAATTCACTGGGAATTCCTTCCCCGCGGAATTCAGTTCCACGAATACGATTGATCCTACTGTGTTGTTCGTTAAATGTGTATGTTCTTTTGACAATCTTACTTCCTTCTGGGCTTTAGAACCTCCCTCAACTATTTTTTCAATAAACTTTCTTCTATTTTTAGTTATACCAATAATCTCCTTGAAAAGGGTACAATTGTTGATTTATGCCTTAATCGTAAAAAGATTTGGCAACAACTTAAATTGTTAATGCATTCAATGCCTGATGTTAATGAAGAAGTTGATTTGGATTTTGATATTCTTTCACAGCATGAATTTAAAAAGAAGTTTGAATCTGTCATTGGTGGAATTAAATGTTTGTTTTTTTATTTTAATTTTAAAGTTAAAATTTGGGTTGGTGCTCAACCCTATACCTATTTTTTGGATAAACACCGACCCTGGAAGTCTCAACCCCGTAAAACCTAACACAAGTTTCAATTCCAGCTCTTCTATTCGTAACTTAACCCAAATTTTCGACCAATACTGGTGGGGTTCAATCCTGGTTTTAATAGTTGTCTAAAATTATTTTCTGAACATGTCTACAAGAACTAAGAAAAGTAACAATCTTTTCTTTTCCAGGTCGTATTACTGGCCCACCAAAAGAACCGGCAGTAATAATGAATGCTCTTTTGGGTAATAGTCCATCAAATAAATTGGATACTTTTGATGATTTTGACAATAAACTTAAACAACAACAACAATTAATTCTTTCTTCAGCAATTAATAATTGTCAAAATTTAGCAAATAATTCTTCAATTGATTGGACAGATTCTTCAAATCTTTTTGCTCAGCATTCAAATACTTCATCAATAATTACAGCAGCAATTCCAACAACAACAACAAATTCAGGTCCTGGAACTATTGGAATGGAAAGACGTCAAAATCGAAATTCGAATGGAAATAGTTATTTAAGTGGAGATTCTGGTATATATTCTTCTGCATCTGATATGACTATTTCTTCGCCTATACAACAACAACAATTGGGTGGTACTCCTGAAACTTTTAATATGGTAAAAAATAAAATTTTTTTATATAAGTCGCATCTTGGTTTATGTTATGTCAGTGAGGAGATTAAGGAGCGAAAAGTCGTGATATAGAGTTTCGGCCCGAAGAAAGTCAAAGTTTCGGGTTTCGGATATACTGATATGAACATTAAATCTCTAATTGGCCGGACCTAGCTTTTGCAACTAAAAATATATTTTTTTGAAGGGTCGTTTTGGAATTCCTGAATCGTTTGGATCAGCATTTCGTGCTCCTGCAACAACATTAGATTCAGGCCAACAACTTGATCCTGGAAATTTAATTTTTTCTGATAATTATTTTGGAAATACTCAATCAAAAATTTGGAGCGCTGTAATTTTATTTTAATATTTTTTAACTCATAAATTTTTTAAAGAATTATTCTACAACTCAAAATATGTTTGGAAATTTTGATGCAAATCGTCCACGTGAATTGATGGATTCTCGTTTTGGGCTAAATGATTTTCCTCCATTAGGCTCTGATCCGTCAGGATTTCGTTCACGTTCTTCTCTTTGTACAACTCCTTCAATTGATACTTTTGTGCCACCTATGTCGATTCATCAGGTTTTTTTATTTTTTGACATCGAGGCAGAATTTGAAATTTTATTAAAGAATTATCAACCAATGGTTGCTGCTGGTCGTCATTATGGGAGCAATAGTCAACAGCAGATTGAGGTTAATTTTATTAGCAATAAGGAGGGAACATTGTTTACTATGAATGCGAATTTGACATATTTTTTGGTACCATTCGATAGAGAACCTTCGACTTTTTCCGAACATTCGAATGATCGGAAGACCTCTGAGAATTCGATAGAGGTTCCCTTGTGTGAGATTTTGTTTTAGTTTTTAAAAATTTTTTGTAGATGCAAATTTTGTACACTTTTTGCTCTAATACATTGAGCACTCAAGATACTTTTAATACTCCTCAAGGACTTGCATTAGGTTTGGATAATGAAGTTGCCATTTCTGACACTAATAATCATCGTTGTGTTATTGTTGACGTTAAAGGTTTTCTTCTTTTTTATTTTTTTAAAAATTAATAAACTTTAAAAGGAAATTTTTTGCGTTTTATTGGGAGTTCAGGAACGGAAGAAGGGCATGTTTATTATCCGAAAAAGGTTTTTTTGAATATGTTAATTTGAGCTAATCCTGTTTAGGGTTTTTTGTCTCAAACCCCCGGCAACCCAGAAAAACTAAATCTTATCATAACACACTTGGTTTGGATAATAAATCGAGCATGTATGTCACGGGGTTTGTAAATAAGGTTCGAATTTTAAAAGTTATTTTGGGCTACCGGCACGATAAACCCTGTCTAGGCCCGGTGTCGAACTCTAATTTTAAAACATTAATTTTTTCAGGTCGTCTCTTTAATTCGTAATCGTGATTGTCGTTACATTGTCCTCGATCGCGGCACTAATCAACAATTTAATCGTCTACAATTATTCAAAAACAGCGGTGAATATGTTTGTCGTCTTTCTTTACCATGTCAAATTGATCAAGTTTCTGTTATGACTGTAAACAAAGAAAATGAACAATTAATTATTGTTGACAACAAAAATCTTGTTCATGCATTTGAATTTGAAACATTTAATCAATTGACTTTGGTACGACAATTCAGTATTTCTGGTAATGTTCATGAACCTTCAGATCTTGGTGTTTATAAAGGATATGTGAGTTATTTAAAAAAATTTTTTTAAAGTGGAGTGAGGGGTGGGGGAGGTTTAGGTAACTCATGATATCTCTGTTATAATGATCGTTTTTTGTTATAAAAATAATCTAAATTATGGATAGAAATTATATTTTTATTTTTAGTATTACATCACTGACTATAAAATGCATGGTGTTGTAGTTTATACACTTGAAGGTTTTTTATTGTCATATAATTTTTTTAAATTCACTATGGTTTTAGGTAAACTTCATCGTAAATTTGGTGGACTTGATACAACGCCATATCCTGTTGGAATAGACTTTTCAAAGTCTGGAGATGTTCTTGTAGGTGATTCACATGGTTTGGAAATTTTTTTTAATCTTGAGAAGGTTGTTTAAAAAAATTCTTTTTCAAGGTAATCATTTTCATATTGTTGTTTTTAATCTTCAAGGACAAGCTCTTCATCATTATAGATGCTACCAACAGAAGGTTATTTGTGAAAATAATTTTTAAAGAAGGGTTAGGCAAGTGAATTGTTTTGATTCGGGGAGTATTGAAAGTTGAAAATCTGAACGGGGATGGTTTCGTTATCGAGAATAACTGTGCCGAGCACTATTTTTAATATGGTTTTCTAAAAAAATATTTTTAAAGGTTTCTCGTTGTACTGGCCTTAAAATCAATTCTGAAGGACATATCGTTACAATGTCTCGACAAAATAGTGCCGTTATTGGTGGGGAAATTTTCTTTTTTCAAAATTATTTTTGGGCATTAAATTATACTTTAAAAAAATTTTAAATTATTTTTTAGTGTTTAATACACTTTACATTCCAAGCGCCTAATTTAAAAAAAACTACATTTATTTAAAAAAAAACTACACACATCGACCATCACCTTTTAAAAGCGCCTCGGGTTGCGCTATATTTTGAAAAAAAATTTTCACTTTGGCATTTTAGAATTATATTTTAGAGAGAAATTTTGTATATTATTTATTTATTGTAGCTTTGATTATGTTTTAAATGGAATTTTAAAAAAATTTCAAGAAATTTTGCGAGGAATGTTGTCAGCTACAATATTTAATATATATATATAATTTTTCCTCTATTTTTTTTTTTAAATTTCGCAACATTTATTCTCAAAAACCCCTGCCTGTTTTCTTTTAAACAAACATTAAAAACAAACACACACACACCTTGGTTAAAGGAAAAAATTTTTTTAATTAAAAATTATTTAGATGTTGATTTTGAGAGTTGTTTGAGGAGTATTTTTGCTTGATCAAAAGATTTTTTTATTTTAATTGTTCCAGTTTTTTCTAAAAAAATTTTTAATTTTCTACATAAAGGAGTGTGTGTGTGTGTTTATTATTATTTAAATTCTTTTTCCTTTGGCCACATATTAAAAAATTTAAAAAAAACTTCCTTTCTTTTCCCTTTTTTTCTTTTAACACACACCAAAGAGATTCTCCAAAATCTTCTCTCTTTTTTTTTAATTAACACCTAAAAACTCTATATATTATTTTATTTTATAAATATATTTTCATTTTTTTTTGTTGGAATTTGACACAACAAACAACAAAACAATTATATATTGTTCTCGCTTATTTTATTATTTTTTCGCTTTACCGGGTTCCCACTTTTTTTGACAAAATATTCATTTAAAAAATTATCTTTTTAATTTTATTTTTGCTTTTACAATCAATTTTTTTTAATTTTACATGTTGTGTTTTAATTATTATTTTATTATTAATTTTATTTTTTTTGCAATTATACGTTTTATTGTTTCAATCCTCGCCACAGTTCTTTTGTTTGTTTTATGATTATGCTACTTATTTTATTTTTTTAAATAGTAGTTGTAGCAAGAAAAACCTTGATTTTGTTTAATTTACAATTTTGTTTTGAAACAAGTTTTGCAAACTTGAAATATAATTAGAGACTGGTAATAAGTTTTACAATTTAAGATTGCAACCTTAATTTAATATATAGATATGAGAATTTTTTTAAAAGTGATTTCTTTTCAGAATTAAATTCTGTTTTCTTTCCCAAAAAATTCTGATTTTTCTTTTAATTTACAAATCAGAATCTTTCAAGTTTACAATTCAGAATTTTAGGAAATTTACAAATCGGAATTTTTATAAATTTTACAAATCACAATTTAAGAATCAGAATTTTTTCAAGTTTACAATTCAGAATTTAAATGCATACTTCTTTAAAAAATATTTTAACAGGTCTCTAATTATATTCATCCTTTTAATTTAATATATTTATGTACATTTTACGTACACATAAATTACTTTAAAATACTTTTTTTAATATTCTTTATTTTTTTGTTTACGGGACGCCATCTTTTTTTTTTTTAAATAATTCTCGTTGATTTAAAACCCATTATATTATTTTCCTTTCCCCCATTGCGCATTAAAAATAGCAAAAAATTTCTTGGCACTTTGTCTAATTTTTTTGTTGTTTTTATTCTTATATTCTTTCTACCTACAAGAGTGCCTCGTATTAATTTTGACACATCTTTTGTTTCCCATAATATAATTTGGTTGAAATATAATGATTAATAAGTATCTTTTTAAAATCAGAATTTAGAAGAGAAAGAAAAATCAGAATTTTTGGAAAAGAAAAATCAGAATTTACAGACAACCTTCTGAAAATATTTCCCTCTACATACCTTATATTTCAACCTATTTATATAAACCACAATCTATTTGCGCATGTTTTAGAGTAAATAATGTATCCGCGCCTTGTTTAAAATTGTTAGTGTGCTCATTTATTTTATTATTTTTTAAGGTTTTTCATTGTAAATTTTTCTTTCCACTTTTTTTAAACATATTTAGTCAAGACTTCCGCTTAATTATTTTCTGTTTTTTAACTTTTTTTTTATCTAACAGGATCTTTTCTTTACGAATCAGGTACCTCTCCTTTTTAAAAAAAATTTTTTCGACTTGTTGACTACCTAGATATTTTTGTGTGTCCTTTTTTTTAACTTGAAAGAATGTTGCTTAAAACTCTCAGACCAACAGCTATCAGACAAAAATTGTTCAAAAAATATTAAAAAATTTTTTTCCAAGAGTTTTAAGTCTTTATAGAGACTTCACTTATATTAGAATTGTATAATGTATTCAGAGACAATTTGAACTTGTTTTTTCTCCTAAGAATTCTGGAATTTAATCAGAATATTTTTAAATCAGAATTTTGGAAGGTTTCAATTCCTTCTCTTCCGTTTGGCTTGGGAATAAGTCTTAATTCCAAGGGAACCCTTGAACCCACACCTTCGCTCTCCTCACTTCACTCACATTTATTTTAGAAAAAGATTCAAATTGTCTTTTAAAAATAGCTTTGATTGTGTACCGGTTTTTAGACTACACTTTTTCCTTATAGTTACCCCAACTTAAAATTCTTTTTTTCTCGTTTTATGTTAAATATCTTAAAAAATATTTTTTCAGCATTCAGCCAATTTTTTTGTTTTCATATTTTCTTTTTTTTAAAACATTTTTGTATTCGATCTCATCATATTTTATTTCCATTTCTCTCCATTTTTATTTTTACTATATTTTAACCGTTTAATCGCTTATATCACATTGAGTGAACTAAAAAAACAATGAAAAATATTATGCTGCAACAAAATGCTCGAAAAGTGTGTCAGCTTCATCCCTGCTTTTTCTCATCTCATCCTGTGTTAAGAGGATGGTTCTACTATTAAAAAAATACAACAAACAAAAAACTCTTCGTTATATATTTGAGGAGACCAATTCTTTTTTTAATTATTTAGCTATTTTAGTTTTACAAGTTATTTTAGACTTAAATTCTTTCTTTTTGAACTGTAAATGACTCTGCCCCTGATAAGTGACTGGAAATTAGAAAATTGTAAGGAGCGTCCCATGAGCGTTTAACAGTCATATAAGGTAGAATTTAAATGCTAATATTTTTGGGACGCGTACGCTGATCATGGGACCCTATCTTAAAGTAGAGCCTACTTGTTTTTACCTCAATTTTCATGCCTAGTCACTTTTTCTAAAAATGTACATTATAATCTATCCCTCCCCCTAGTTATCTACAATAAAAAAATGTAATTATACCAAGTTCAACAATTCAAATGTATTTTTAAATTGAAATAAAAAAATTTTCGGAAATTTTTTTAAATTTTTATAACAAAAGTAAAATTCCTGAGTTCACATATATATAAGTTAAAATTTTTGACAAAGATGTTTTTTGGAACAGAAAAAACATGATAAACAAGAGTAGGAGAGTAAACGAGGCCGCTCTGAGAATATTTTTGAACGAAATTTTTGCGGAAAAACAAATTTATAGAGGGGCCTCACAATGAGAGGGTGATGGGGAACCGAAGGGGAAGGGAGATTCAAGAGGGGCTAACAATTCTCAAAATAAATTAAAAAGTTGGCTATACTATTCTTGAGATGTTGATGTTGAAGGTGCAAACTCCACAGAATTCTTCATTTCATCAAGTAATTTATCCATTTGTCTTCTACTAATAGGGACAACAGAATTTTTGCAAAAAATGTTTGAAGCAGCCATATTAAATTGTTCATGGAATAATTCTAAAGCAGTTTTCTTCAACTTTTCTCTTCTGGTTATCATGTAGCAAAGGTTGCGAGACTAAAAAGGAAAGTATTTTAAATATATCTCAAGAAAGTTTAAAGTTAAAAAACCTTTTCATAATCCAGACGCATGAGTCTTAAAGGTTTATAATCAAGTTGAACTTGTCCATTATTAGGTCTTTGAAAGAGTTGATAATCTTTTGAAAATTCTTTTACATATTTTGACGGATATGTTGCTATCATTCTCTTTGGACTAGAAAAATAAAGTTTAAATTTTTTAGAAAATTTTTTGGACATCCCGCTAGGAGAAGGATGGGATATCCAAAAAGTATCAAAAAAATTTTAAGAAAAAAATTTACAGAGGAAAAGGCTTCTTGTCACCACCACTCTTTTTATCAGTCCCCACTTCATCTTCAACATCATCCAAAAGAATATTAGTATTTTCAAATTGATATTTTTCTTGTCTGTAACCCAAAGGCATTTGAACTCCATTAGTACTCCATTCTTCTCTCCATTTGTCTGTAATTCTAAGTAAAGTATTCGAATTATTATTGTGATGTAAATCGTCTAATTTATGGTGGTGACTATTTTCTCCTTGATGTTTTATTTTGCGAATAAAGTCGGTGCAATAAATTTCTGTTGGAATGCCAGCTGAAAAAAAATAAAAAAAGAAAAATAATTTGGAGAAAAGCAAAAACATACCATTTTCAACAATATAAAATTTTCGTTTAACCCAAGGTTCCATTTTATTTTGATCAGCAAAATAAACAGATTTATTTTGTTGTTGCGAATTTTTACGAAGAGCAGTAAAATATCTTGAAGTTGAAGAATTTTTGTCCAAATGTTTTGAAGATGTTGGAAGTGATGAAAAAACTTTTGGAAAATTGTTTTGGTCTTTTTTCGAATTTGTTGGAGGTGTCTCAACAACATTTTTAATTTCTTCTTTAACTTCTTGCTTTGGCAATTTGTTGTTTTTATTTTCCAAAAAATGAATATCATCACAATTTTCTCTTCCAAATCTTCTTCGTTTGGTAAGAATTGATGTTGTGTCTAAAAAATAAAAATTTTAAGACGTCACGAAATTTAGGGGCTGGAAAGTTGGCCTCCAGAGGATCACGATTTAGTTGGTCTTAAATCCTCAAATTCACTCAGACGCCCAAAACACCCCGCGCCTAAAAGGCCAATATTCCGTTTTTTCACAGAAAATCCCAAATTCCGAAAAATCTGAGCCCAATTTTTCAAAAAATTATTTCTAAAAACCTTTTCCGTCAGATATTTTATTATTCTTTTTATTTGTCTTCATGTCGGTTCTAGTACCATTAATATGACCTGTAAAAATGAAATTATTTTTATATTTTCAAAAATAGAAATAAACCATTTAATTGTCTAACGCCATGTTCGTGTCCTCCTTTTTTCTGTTGTATTGGTGTAAATTTTCTCCGAGAAGCAGATTCATGGTGGTGGATCGATGAATTATTTTTTAAACTATTCATTTTTATCTAAAAAAAACAAAGAAAATATGTTAAACGTTCAACGGTTTAGCTAAAAAATGATCTGACTCTTAAAAATCGGTTCCCTCATATCATACCAAAACCATATTTTACCAATAAGGGTAAAATCCCTCGTTTTGTCACCAACTATTGGCAAAACGTGCTTTTTTAGACATATTGGCAGAATATGGGTTTGACATAATATGGTAAACTTAAAAATGCCTCTGACGCATCCTGTGTTTACATTATATTTCGTTATGTCTGCCCGCTTCTTTTTAAGCGGCGATAGCGTGCCCGCTCAACTCATCGATCCTTAACTCAGCGACACGGCCAAAAACCCTCAACTCATCGAAACGGCTAAAATTCCTGAACTCATCGTCACGGCCAAAAACGATCAACTCAGCGAATCCTTAACTCATCGATCCTTAACTCATCGACACGGCCAAAAACCCTCAACTCATCGACACAGCCAAAAACGCCCAACTCATCGAAACGGCTGAGGGGAAGTTTGAGTCCCTGTGTTTATTTTTCTCCCAAAAGAGCTAGCTGAATCTTCGTTGAAAAAATTTTTGTGCTGCTATGGAGATTAGGAAAAAGGCCTTTTTGGCACAATCGGGGTTTACTGGACTAATCTGGTCCGGTTTTACCCGGTAAAATCTCCAGCATAATTTATCAGGATCTGAGAATGTTTTCACTGGCCGGATAGACTTGGATGAGTGACCGATCATCTAATTAACAAAATTAGTTGAAACCCAGAAGAAAAACAAAAAAATGAACAAAACAATAAAAAATCTAAAAAAATAAACACAGGGACTCAAACGTCCCCTTTTGGGAGGATTCGATGAGTTGAGGGTTTTTGGCCGTGTCGATGAGTTAAGGATCGATGAGTTAAGGTTCGATGAGTTGAAGGTTTTTGGCCGTGTCGCTGAGTTAAGGATCGATGAGTTAAGGATTCGATGAGTTGTAGGGTAGCCGGCGATAGATAGTTTTTGTCTAATCGATAAAAAGAATAACAAGAGAGATCGCAATGCAGAGAAATGGAAAGGGTTAGAGAAAATTTTTTTATTATTCCATTATGATTGTTGACAAAATGAAATATTTGTTGATTTGTTAAATGTCAAAAGGTCAACTCTTAAAATGTCATGATTTTGCGATTTTTTCAAAATTTTCACGACTTTATCCTTATCTTTTTATCAGTTTTCTAAGTTTAATTTTACTTCTTTAATTTGATAATGTCTTCAAGTGGCGAGGAATTTGTCGATTTGGATCAGTATACTTTAAAATATTTTTTGTAAATTTTTTGTAAATTTAAGAGAATTGTCTTCATGCGAATCAACTAGTTCAGAATCTTCATTCAAAACAAAACAAATTAAAATTAAATTAAAGAGGGATATAAATATCAATTTGCAAGAATTGGATGGGAAAGATGGAGAAGATTTACCTGAAGATGGGTTGTACAAAGTTATTGGACAAGTTGATGAACAAACTGTGTTTGAGAAAAAACCAAGGCATTATTTTTTTATTTTTTTGGATTTAGTTTAGTCATAGGCCGCTTTAATATCAGTCGTTTTATATTAGAGTTTAAATCCGGGCCGGGAAGCGCCTATTTAAGAAAGTGCGGAAACCTGGTCAATTATAAAAAACCCGAATACCAGGGAAACCCCGGATGGAAAAACCTGGCTACTCTTTGTGGTAAAAAATTCGTTATACAAATGAAGCTTTCGAAAGGGTTCGACTAAATAAGTCGACAATGTCGATCAAACCTGACTTGATTTGAGCGAGTTATTACTCTATTTACGTCCGTTTCTCCTGTTTTTTAATTTTCTTTTCTTTGAAGCAAGTTTACTGAACCTTGGATAGCAAATGCTCACAAATTTTGTGCAAAAATGCTTGATAATTCTGCCAATTTGTTACCTTTGGATGAACTTCTTAAATTTGGTTTAAAACAAGAATTTGTCAATAAATTGAATACTTATACAAATGTATGTTTTCCTGTCCAATCAGCAGTTCTTCCAATTTTATTAAACAATAAAAATGGATTTTTGCCGCCTAGAGATGTTGTTATTTGTTCTCCAACTGGTTAGGTTATTTTTAAAATTTTTAGTTGTGTAGTTTAGGTATTTGTGTTGTCCATTAAACATCGCTCCTTTTCCCATAAGCCCCTTCCAAATGTCACTTCATGGGAGAGGAAGATGGACTAAAAATGGGCGGGGCTTATGGGAGGGAAACTACACAAAAGCCAAATTTCGGAAAAAATGTTTAATCTTTAGGTAGTGGTAAAACACTTTGTTATGTTCTGCCAATATTAAATAATATTCGTTTTGTTGAAGATGCTTCAGCAGTTTATGCTTTAATTATAGCTCCGTCAGCTTCTTTGACCGAACAAATATTTAAGGTTTTTTGATTTTTTTAAGTGTTAAATTTTCAAGTTTTTCTTTTAGGAATTTGAAAAATTTAACGTATTCAATGCAAAAATAGTTGCTTTGTATGGAAATACAAGTTATTTTTATGAAAGGTTTATTTTTGAAATTTTAAACTACTTTTTCGTTACATGCTCGCATCTTTTTAGCTGTACTTTACCCGGTGTTTTATCCAATATCTTTTTGGTCTAAAGTAGACAGTAAACTATTTGTGGGCATATGACGGAAAACTAACAGATTTTAAACTAATTTTTAAACTTGTTTTTCAGATCTGTGCTATTTTCTAATAATTCTTGTATAAGCCAAGCACATTTAATTATTGCAACTCCTGGAAGGTTTGAAATTTTTTTTGAATTTTTTTAAACTTTGTTTATTTTAAGGCTATTGGATCATCTAATGGATAATGATGGAAATTTTATCAATTTGTCTATGCTTCGATTTTTGGTTATTGATGAAGCTGATAAAATGCAAGATACAGCTAGAATTGAATGGCTTGATGTTATTGAAAGGCTTTCTTGTGGTTTGAAAAATTTTTTTAGAATTTTTTGGAAATTCTTTTTAAAATGTTTTTTCTAGCCTCAATAGCTTCAACAAACAATTTATCAATTTCTTCATTAACAAATAATTATAAACAAAATTGTCATCTTCAAAAAATTTTAGTTTCTGCAACACTTTTATTAGATGTCAATAAATTATATATTTGGAATCTTCGTTGCCCACAACTTTTTTTGGCTACAGATAAGGAAGTGGAAGAGGAAAATGTGCAAGAACAACAAAATGTAGAAAGTGGTCAAATGAGTATTTTATTGCCGGAGTCTTTAAATCATAAAATTGTGAGTTTTATAATTGTAAATAAATTGAGGGGTTCGAATCAGGAATTTCACGCGTTGAGAAAAAGGTCGGGTCAGATTTTGAGTCGAGTTCAAAAAAAAGAGTTGGGATCGCGTTTAGGGTCGGATTTTTTTGGGTTTTATTTTTATTGATAACATTCTTTTTAGTTAATTTGTGATCAAAAATTGAAACCTCTCATCCTCTTTCAACAAATTAAATTACACTTAAGTGAATGGAATAAAATAATTGTTTTTGTTAATAAAAAGTTCGCGATTTTTATGTGAATTAATAAAATTATTTAAAAATTCTTTTTAGACAAACAAGCTATCGACTTTCCTATTTACTACATAAACTAAACTCTTCAAATTTATTCAAATTAGCTGAATTAAGTTCAAATTTACACAGATATCGTCTTTTAAAATTGATTAAAAGTTTTAGAAATGGAAAGGTTTTTTTTAATTTTTTTTTATTTCCTTTTTTCAAGATTCGTATATTAATTGCTTGTGATCAGTTTTCTCGTGGTGTCGATGTTCAAGATGTTGATTGTGTAATAAATTATGATGTACCTATAAATGAACGTATTTTTATTCATCGTGCGGGAAGAACTGCACGTGCAATGAAGGGAGGATTGTTACTTTCTTTGTTTACTAAAGATGAGGTTCGTTTTTTTAATTTTATTGGAGAATTTTTTTAATAGAAAAAAGTCCGGGTTTAGAATTTTTCTAAGTTTTATTAGTATTGTGTTTCGGGACGAAAAAGTTCATGGGATCTTCTAATGGTATAAATTCCTTTAAGTAATCCCGTTTACCGCTGAAAACCCGGTGGATTCCTTAAAGTCCCGTAGTTTTGGATTTTTTGGATCCTTAAAGTAATTTTGGATACCTTAAAGTCCCGTACGGTGTCGCTCCCGTACCGATATTTATTAATTTTCACTAAAAATTTTATTTAACAGAAAATGAGACTCAAGAAGCAATTATCTGGCCATAATTTGTGGAAAAATGTCGAAGAATTAAATAAGTTTAAAGTTGAAGACGAAGAAGCAATTAAACAATACAAAAAAGCTTTAGCACAATTGGAAAGTGAATGTTTACCGAAAACTATTAAAAGGACAAGAAAAAGAATATTGGAAAATGGTCACTAGGGGGTTTTTTAAATTGTTATTTTTCTTGTTATGATGCCGTAAATATTAAACGCAGAAATACCTTAAATCATATGTGAATTTTTTTGGTGCGCCTCTGGGGTTTTGGTATTTCAGCGTTTGGTATTGCAGCGCACTTCGGTTTTTTGTTGTTAAATTTTTAGATATAAATATTTTTATTCTATTTTTTAAGAAGCATTAGTTTATTTTAAACATTTTATATTTTCTGTCTTATATTTGTAATATTCTTTTGTAATCTTACACAAATGGCATTGTTAAATCATATAATTGATACTTTACCTGTTATGAATGAAGAATGGTCTGATGCTGTTTTATTTTCTCCTTTACAAGGTTTTTAATTTTTATATTTATGGATAGGAATTTCTGCTTTAAAAAATTTAAAAAATTATTTGCAGCTGAGCAGGCAATGATGGATCAATTTGCTGATACGCTTGCAGTCCGTGTCTTCCTAAAAATGGCGAATCTTCCATACAGATTAGAACAAAGACAAAATGCTTATTTTATGTCGCCAACAGGTTAATTTAGAATTAATGTTAATATTTTGTTATTTTCTTATTCAAGGAGAGGTTCCATTTTTGAGAGTAAAAAATTCTTTAACTGCTGAATTTTCTCCAATTGTTGATTTTGTTGGCAAAAAGGTTTGAAATTATTTTTTGCAAATAATTTCCTTTAGGGTATTAAACTATCCGATTCCTTAACAGCTTCTGAACAATCTGACATTCAAGCATATTGTGCATTGATAGAAGAAACTTTACGGAATGCTGAGGTTTATTTTTGTTATCTCATTTCTTTTACATTTTTCTATAGAAATATATCTCTTGGTTGGATGAAGAGTGCTATGATAAGGTTACTAGTGGAAGGTTAAAAGATATTTTTTGTTTTATTCTTTTTTTGATCGAATCAAACGGAAATTCCAATTAAATTTTTTAAGATATGCAAGTGTATATAATTGGCCATTAAATTTATTTTTACCATTACTTAAACAACGTGAAGTTTATAATGATTTGAGTCAAAATGGTTGGGCTGATTATTCAACAAAAAGTGTTATTGAGCTTTGTGATAGATGGTTTATTTTTTTCTTTATTGTAGTTTGTTCATATCCCATCCCTCTCTATTTGAGTTTCGGATTAATTTTCATTTATTTTTAATTTTTTAAAATTTATTTTTAGTTTCCATGCTTTGTCAATGAAATTAGGATCACAACAAAAATATTTTATTGGTGGACAACCAACAGAATTAGATGCACTGGCGTTTGGTCATTTTTACACAATTCTGGTTTTTTTAAAATTTTTTATAAAAATTATTTTTTAATTTTAAAGACAATGCAAATGCCAAAAGATGATTTAATTAATACATTGAGAAAATATCCAAATTTAATCAATTTTTGTAAAGGAATTGAAAGTGAATATTTTTCGTGAAAAATAATTTTGTTTGTTGAATTAAGTAAATCTCTTATAAATTATTCAAAAGTTTGTTTTTTTATTATTTTTAAAAGCTTTTAATGCTTTTTTAAAATTTTTTTCTGATTTTTAAGATTTAAATTATTTATTTTTATGCCTAAACAACGTGAATTTTATGGAATATTTATGTGAATTTATATGGTCAAAATTGGTTGTGTTGATTTTGTGTTGTGTTGATTATTGGATGGATTCAGAAATTGTTTGATGTCAGCTTTTATATTGCAATAAATGAGGTGGGTATTTTTTTATAAATTTCCTGTGGGTTTGGGATTTTTCTAAAAAAATTTTCGAAGGTTTATTATTTTTTAAAGAATTTTTTCCACGGGTTTAAGAATAATTTTTTGTAAAATCACACAGTACTCTTTTTTAAATTAATCTTTTTGTAAATTGATTTTAAAGTTTTATTCTATTATTTCTATTTTACCTCCAAACCTCTTAAAATAAGTACCTAGTATATCCTTTACGAGCTATATCTCTTTTATTCTAATAATTATTCATTACCTTCTTTTTTGTTGTTTTGGTCATATATCCTTTCTCTTCCTATTTTTCGTCCTTAAATATAAAAACCTTTGTAAAAACCCCCTCATTTCTTCAACTACTAAAAACCTTCCTGGAAACCTTCCACAATTTTTAGAGTTTTCCCCGTTGTTGTGTTTATATATGTCCTTGAATAGAAAGATCTGAAAAAAATTTTTGAGGGAAAAATTGAGGAAATGTTGGTTAAAAAAGCAAATAGGGGAGGTGAAAGAAGAATTACTTCTCTTTTCCACATACACAAACACCTTTCTTATATTCCTTTAAAAATGTTTTTGTATTTGAGGTTACTATTTTTCTTTTCTTTTTATGTTAATTCACAAAATTTATTTAAATTTTGAAGCAAAACTTTAGGTTTACAAACTTGTTTTACAATTTTACAAATCAGAAATTAAACCTTTTCTTTATAAATTTGAAAAATCAGAATTTAAACTAAATTTTACAAATTGTAAAATAAACTTTAAAAAATTACAATTCTGATTTTAATAAAAACTTAAATCAGAATTAATCTACATATTAGAAATATTTTTGCTTCAAAAACTAATAGCGTTTAATCTTATTTTAATAATATGACCGGAAAACATTCATTTTAACGAATTTAATCTTAATTTTTTTGTTATGTTCTTCTTCTGTTTTTCCTCTTTTCTGATTATTTATTTATTTTTAATTGTGATTGTTTATTGTTGTGGTTTATCCCACGTTTACCCCCCACAACAAAAATACAAAAATTCTATATTAATGCTGGTGAGTATTGACGACTTTCACATTAGATCGGCGGAAGTTGGAAAAGGGATGAACGAAAAATTGTGGGAAGGAATAAATATAAATTCCACTTAGGGAGGGATTTGCTGCGATCGACATTTTTGTTGTTTTTGGGCCTGCAACTATAACTACTACACCTTGCGCCTATTTTCTCTATTAAATATAACCAAAACACATGCAACATTTTCTTTGTACAAAAATTCTGATTTTTTTTAAGTTTGTAATTTTTTAAACTTGTTTTACAATTTGAAAGATCAGAAATTAAACTTGAAATCGTTTTAATAAACTTGAAAAAATCAGAATTTTAAATAAACTTTAAATTGTAAAATAAACTTTAAAAAATTACAAGTTGTAAAACAAGTTTTAAAAAATGACAAACTTAAAAACTTGAAATCAGAATTTTTGCATACTTAAATATACTTATTTAAATCCGCCGCAAATTTTCATTGGAAAAATCCTGAATGAATCTAACTTGCTTTTCCTGCTCTTTTTTCTAAGTATAACAATATTATTATTCTCTCGCATGCTTAATTTTAAGTTTTTATTTTTAAATTCTTCCCTATTTTCTCTCCAACTTTCAGTTATCATTTATAGCTTCAAAATGAATATTTTATGTTTCTATTTATTTGTTTAATTTTTTTTCAACATCAAACAATGAAAATGCTACTATTGTTTTTAACAACTCTATTATCTTTAACTAAAATTTTAACAACTAAATCTGGTAAGGTTTTTATTTATTTTTTTATTTTATGATTCTTCAATCTCAGTCATCTTATTTTAGTAATTAAAATTTTCTTCAATTTTAAATTGTTCTTTAAAATTCATTTAAAAATTGTTTTGTTAACCACCATCTCTATTATATTGTCAAGGTCGAAAATAAAAAATTCTTTTTTTTTATTTAATGCTTAATTTAAAAAATAGTAAATGATCTTGATGTGAATCTTAAAAAACAATTTTTTAATATATGTTTTTAACGTAATGTAAGGAGAACTTTAATGGAACGATTGAGACGTTTGCCGTCGATTGCCCGTCTTTAAGCGTTATTATAATTTTATTTCTACTAAAAGCTTTTTAATACCTCCCATATATTTTTTCGACCTTGACTCTTCTTTTCAACTTGTATCTTTTTTTACATATACACTTTAAAAAGTCTTTCCAATTTTTGACCACCTTTAAGTGGGTGATGTTCTCTAATTTATAATGGCTATTTTTGTGGTTAAGGGTTGAAAAGTGTGATTTATTAAAAATGAGGGAAAATTAATTTTATATAAAAATAAATTGAAAGGGGGTGATAATCTAATAAATTAATATTTTTTAAAGAATTTTGTTCAATCTTTGGTCAATTTGAATGTAATTGTGGCAATCCTCGTTGTATTGATTCAAGTTCTGTTGAAGATGGAGTTGCTGACTGTTCTGATGCTAGTGATGAAATTAGGGAATCTCCAAATATTCCTTGTGGTGATGCTAAAATTCCGAGAAGAGGCAAAAGTAATTTTAGAAGAACTCCCGAGGAAATGCCGAGGTTTTGTTCAAAAGATAAATTGAGGAATTGCCCAGAAGAATTGGGACAAATATGCGTGGTATTTTTAATTTTTAGTTATAAGATTTCAAATAAATTAAAAATTTTGAGGAATGGCCAAGAAACCATCAAAGATGTGTTTGCCGTTTAGGGTTTTTCCGAGCACCTGGCCATTCGGCTTGTCTTCCAATAGAAAGCTTTCCACATTTAAATGTCTCAAAAGTTGTGGATTTGACGGATGAATATGCTAGTGGTCGGTTAAATTGTTCAAGACTTGTGTCAGATTTATCAATGATGTATCCAGGCATTTTTCTTTTTCGAAGAGAAGGAGAAGCTGGTGTTGAAGAGGAAAAGGAAGAGAAAACAAGGTTCGTAGGGTCACACGAAAATTAAAAAAATTTTTATTTTAGTTCTAATACTAGACGAAGTAACAACAATAAATTATTAGCTAGGGATGAACCTCCAGTATCCGATGATGATATTTCTGATAAAGAAGAGTGTACATTGCTTGATGGTATTGATGAAAATAAAATTGGGGGGAAAGGAGGATGCTCAAATGGAAAAATTTGTGTTGTTTCTGGACAAAACAAGAGTGAAATAAAAGGAAGAAATCTGACTGTTAAGGGTATTTGTGTTGGTTTGTTTTTTTTAAAAACGAAAAAAAATTTTTAGTTCCAGTTAATGAGTGTTCTGAATCAACTTTGAATAACTGCCACAAGGATGTAAATTTTATTTTTTAATAATTTTAAATTTATTTTTGTTATCTTTTAAAGGCACGTTGTATTGACAATGATTTTGGTTATGAATGCCTTTGCCCTGAAGGATATTTGGATACATCCTTAAACCCACAACAGGCACCTGGGCGGAATTGTAAAAAATGTAAGAGTGCTTTTTTGAAAAGATTTTTTTGAAACTTTTTTAGTGGTCAATGAATGTCTAAATCCGTTGCAAAATGATTGTAATCCAAACGCTGATTGTTTGGATGAACTTGTAGGCTTTAGTTGCCATTGTCGTCCAGGATATGTAGATATTGGTGATGGCAAACGAAGGGGACGAAAATGTGTAAAAAGAGGTACGGTTTAGATTTTGGATTAAAAAAATTTTTACTTGAAAATTAGGCAAAGAATTTAGTTCTAAAAATATTTTTTGTCATTATTGTTTTCTTCATCATTTAACAATTATAATCTTTAAAGTAAAGCCAATATATTCAGAGTAATTTAAAATTAAAAAAAAATTTCAATAAAAAATTCCAATCTCTAAATTTTAGCTGACACTGCAAACAATAACAACAACAACAAACTCTGCATTGGAAAAAATTGCGAATCATCGCCAGAGGCCGTTTGTGACGAAAGGGCACCAGAAGACGCTACCTATCTCTGCCATTGTCCAGCTGGTTTTATTGTTGAATACGTCGATGAATCACTATCAGCTGAATTTTCAAAAGGAAAGAAGAAAAAACAACATCCACGCGGCGCAGCGATTTGTTTACCTATCAGTTCATCAGAAGGTAAAGTGGAAAAATAACTTTTTTCTTAAATTAAGTAAATTAAGATTTGGGGGTAGATAAAGAGTACTAATGGTTTTTAAGTAAGAATAGGTATTTAATTGGGATTTTAGGTAAATCCTTTTTGTGTGTGTTTTTTTGTAAATCAGAATTATGTGTGTTGTTTTTGCGTGTTATTGTGTGTTTTCTAAATTCAGAAAATTTTTTTGTGTCTCTTTTCAAATTTGTTTAGTTGTTGTTAAATTTGCTTCCATCCTAAATTTTTTTCTTCTTCTCGTCAATTAATGTAAATATAAAATATCCGCAAGTTTAACGTCAAATTAATTATGGGTCGGTGTCTTTTCTTTTTTTCTTCCCCACAAATCTTCATTAAAACGAAAAATATTAGATTGGAACAATTCAAGCGCGTTGATCGCCATTGATTGATCATCGTTTTGCGGGTAAATTGAAGAAAGAGATCATCTCTCAAAAAAAAAGTTTTGGGTCAGTCATCCTGAAATATTTAATAAAATGAAGATGAGAATAAAGAGAATGATAATACATGGATGATTATTATTATTATCTGTAAGTGGAAAAATTATGAGAAAAAGGAATAATGACTAGGGAGAAAGTGTTAAAAATAGATACAAGAATTTGAGTAATTCCCCAACACAAAATAACTACTATATCCAGAAATCAACACACTTAAAAAGCAGAAATAAATCAGAATTATGTATTTATTTTCTGTTTCAATATTTATTGTTTGTGTTTTTGTTTCTCATAAGTTTTCTGCTTTGAATCTTTGTGATTTTTTTGTATTCTGTGTTGTTTTTGTGTTTTATGTTTATTAATGATGTTTTTGTATTTTTATGTTTATTGATGTTTTTGTGTTTTTATTTTTAATGATGTTTTTGTGTTTTATGTTTATTAATGATGTTTTTGTGTTTTATGTTTATTAATGATGTTTTTGTATTTTTATGTTAATTGATGTTTTGTATTTTTATTTTTAATGATGTTTTTGTGTTTTAATTTTTAATTATGTTTTTGTGTTTTAATTTTTAATGATGTTTTTGTGTTTTATGTTTATTGATGTTTCTATTTTTGTGCTTATTGATGTTTTTGTGTTTTTATGTTTATTGATGTTTTTGTGTTTTTATGTTTATTGATGTTTTTGTATTTTTCTTTATGGCGGTTTTTCTGTTTTGTTGTTTTTGTTTGTTTGTTTTGAGTGTTTATTACTGATGTTTTTGTGGTTTTCTGTTGGTCTAATGGGTCAGCCTTTCAAATGGATGTTTTGTTGTTGCTTTATTTTACGGCTACTAATAGAAAAGTAAAAACCTGTAGTAGATAGTTCGAAAAAGTGATGGTTTGATTGAGAAAAAAGTTAATGATTTGGGGGTGAAAGATGGGTCAAGAATATATTAAAAAAACAAGTTTTATGTAAATATTTACTAATTAAATATTTTTTATTAGAGTAATTAATTAAATAAGCAAGGTCGTTAATATTTTTTGAATTAAAAAAATGAAAATTTTTACCAAAATTAAAATCAATAGAAGGGAAGATAAAAGGAATTGATAAAATTTAAGAAAAAAATTTTTTGAAATTAAAAAAAAATTTTTTAGACGAGGAAACTTTTCAACAACATCAACAAGGAACAAATTCATCATGTATTTATTGTGATCATGCTACAAGTGAGTGTGTTAATAATGTTTGCCGTTGTTTACCTGGACTTGTTCAATTCAAATCTGAACAACATCAAAACAATTTAACAACAAATTGGAAATTTTCTTGTGTTAAATCAAATGGAAATTATAAAGGTGGGGTTTAATTTTTTAATGTTTTTTAATGTTTTCTGATATAATTCATGCTAATCTGATTATATTGTCATTGGTCACTAAAAAAATAA
This sequence comes from Meloidogyne arenaria, assembly GCA_036172955.1. Lineage (NCBI taxonomy): Eukaryota > Metazoa > Nematoda > Chromadorea > Rhabditida > Meloidogynidae > Meloidogyne > Meloidogyne arenaria. The sequence continues at coordinate 4,242,004 of JARQAB010000029.1, read as the reverse complement.
ATCTACTATTTTTTAGTTCCACCCCCTATATTTTCTTTTGTTGTATTATTACAACAAATTTATGGGGAAAGAATATATTTGAACGAGAACAAAAATTATATGTATATTCGTTAAAAACAAAACCAGTCTTTTTACTAAATATATAGATATATATTTTTCAATTATCCAGAGGGTATTAAAAAAATATTTGCAAAAAATGCTGTTAAAAGCAAGGCGTCAATAGCTGTAATATTTTTTGTTTTGTTTCCATGTTTTTTTCGATTAAATGTCTGAGAATGATTTACAAATATGTAAACATTGATTTATGTTTTTGTTTGTTTGTTTGTTTTTGATTTTTTTATGACTTTTATGCTTTTCTTTTATTAATGATGTTTTTTTGTTTTTATTTTACTGATGTTTTTGTGTTTTTATGTTTATTGATCTTCCTCTGTTTTTATTTTCAATTGTATTTTTGTGTTTTATGTTTTTTAATTATGTTTTTGTATTTTTCGTTTATAGATGTTTTTGTGTTTTTTTTACTAAGGATGGTTGTTTGTTCTGTTGTTTGTCTGGTTTTGATTTTTGTTTTAGTGTTTGTTTTGATGTTTGTTTTGGCGTCTGTTTTGGTGTTTGGTTATGTTTTGTTTATTTTATGTGATTGTGTTTTTGTATTTTTTATTACACCGGACTTGTGTTTTTGTCTGATTTCTTATTATTTCCTAATCCAAAATTTAAGTAAAAACTCACTGTTAATTGCGCATCATTTTTAGAGAATTATTATTATTAATTCCTTTCTTTATTATCCCAAATTGTTGCTAATAATATTAATAATTTTTTATGGAAAAGTGAAAGATGTGTGGCAATACATGCAAAAAATGCAAAGAGATTTCTCTTTTTCTTAAAAAGAAAATCTTCTGTTATTAAAAAAATTGTGCGCAATGTGTGTGTGTGTGTAGTCTTTTTTAATAGTATATAATTACTGGGAATTCTGAGGCAACATGAATAAAAAAATAAAATCAAGTTGGAAAAAGAGGATTGAAAGTTGGGGGGTGGTTGTTGGTGTGTTTAGTTCATTCTCTAAAAATAAGACGTATTTTTTTGGACAAAAAAATTTTTTTGTAGTGAAATTGGCCTTTGTTAAGATTACTTATTTTTATTTAAATCAAAAAATAGTTTGTAAATTTTTAACTTTTACGAAATTTTGGTAAAAAATTTTTTGAATTTTTTGGAAGAAAGTATAGTTAGAATAAGGTTTTTGTTCTCGTTCAAATATTTATTTTTTTTTTATTTTTTAAAAATCTAATCTTTAAATATTTTAATTTTTATTAATTCATATTACTCACCAGGGGTGTGCCTTAACTGATTTTTAAAAGCGAATGACTCGAAAGGCGAAACTGGCACATCTCTAGTACTTAAATATATTTTTGCTCTCCGTTTTTAATCTTATCCTTCCTAATCATTAATCTTTTATCCTTAGATATTTAAATTGATTAAATTAAAAAATTCTTTACTCGATTGGTCATCCCATTTATCTCTCTTCATTTCTTATAATTTATTCGATCAAAGCAACACAACCGCCTTTTTTTGCATTTTTTTCTGCTTTTAAAAAACTCTGTCCGCCCTATAGCTATAATATATTTTTTTCTTCTTCTCCCGCTGCGCGACTCCCAAAAACAAAATTGCGTGTCATTAAACTCTAAAAAAATTTTTTTCAGAGTTTAATAAAAACGAAAAGAAAGGTGACTTTTGACTTTTAGAGATTTATGAATATTTATTTTTTATTTTTAATCAGTTAAACAAACAAAAAATGTTTAAGCCGCGCATTAACTACAGAAGCTCTAGCTCTAGATAGCGGATTTTTATTTAAATAACTCAAGCAACCCTTGTCCATGAATTGACCCACTGCTTTTGCATTTTTATTATCACACATATCACTAGTCTTTTTTTTATGTTATATAGGCAATTCAACGGTCACTGAACAGTTCAGACTTGCTGGAGTTGATGACCGCATTTGTTTCTGTACCTTATTTCGATATATACCTGCTTGTTATTTTTCTCTTATAATTTTTTTTAAATTTTATTTTTAAATTTGTTCATTTACCCCTAAAAATAATCTTTTAAACATTTTATCACGGCCAGTATTGGTTCGTAATATTTTTGCCCTAAGGCGACGGCTGTCACCACCAAGAAAGAATATTTAGGGTGCTCCGCCCAATGTCATCGAAAATCTCTTTTTTTCCTTCTTTTTTTCTCCAAAATTTTTCTTTCAGTTATTTAGTGTTTGCGCGCGATTTCTGCTAACTACACTTCTTATCAACAACCACTCATCTCTTTTCTCTCACTCAATATCCTTTCAAAAAGTAGTTAGCAATTTATATGTTTGTCTTTTCTCTCATATGCAAAAATATTTTTATTTATATATTTAATTAAATTTTTTTAAATTAATTAACGGATTTTGATTATAATTGGCATATCTTTTTTTTTAAGATTTTTTAATTTAAAATTCTTTAAAATTTTTTATCTTTATGACTTTATCCATTACCCACAATTATTTAGTTTTTCCCTCTTCAATGTCTTACTTGACAATAGTGCTTGATATGAACCCGGAGCCGGCTTCTGGAGTCGGAACCACAGAATGCCCAGTACCCATTATTGCTTGACAATTTTTAAAATATCTATTTGAACCTATCAAAACCTTACTTTTTTAATAGAATCACAAAAATTATAAATTACATCAAGTTGGTTTAAAGCCATTTTCTAAATGGTATTATTCTCTTTATTATTTATATTTTTACGGAAACAACAACAACTTTCTTTAATTTTATTTAATTTATTAATTTTATTACAATTTTTAATTAATCCAATATTTGGTTAGCAAGAAAGAGAATTAAAATTAAAAAATTTCTAAAATTTTATAAAAAAAATTCTGTGTATCTAGAAAATTTTTAAACCCAAAAAATTTTTTGAATCCTAGAAAATTGAAAACCTGAAAACAAATTTTCTTGAACCCTGTGAAAATTTCTCAAAAAATTTTTCTTTAGGTGCAAATCCATGCCAAGACTATTCATTGAATGATTGTGATCCAGTAGCAGAATGTGATAGTGATCAACCTGGTTATTTTCAATGTAAATGTCCTTCTGGTTATTTAGATGCTAGTCCAGATAAAATTAAAATGCCTGGGAAAATATGTAAAAAAGGTTAATTATGAATTTTTTTAGGAAAGTAGGAAGGGTTTTTTGAATATTTTTTGAATGAGTTTTTGGAAAAAAAAATATTTTTGGAAAATTTTCAAAAAAAGGAGAAATTATTCAACATCTATCTATTAAAAAAAAGAAATATTTTTCTGATCCCTATGGTTTAACACAAAAACAATTGCTTGTTTCTTAAAATTAAATCTTCAAAAAAAAGTTTTCATTGTTCCTTGTCGTCCTTGACGGCGTCACTCACTCAAGTCCATTCGTTTTAATTCATCTTCGGGTCGTTGCTCTTTCAACTCTTTTCTTTTTTCCTTTTTTATCCTTCCAATTAATTTTTTCTTTAATTTTTAATTTATTTATCGTTTTCACATGAATGACAATTCAAAATAAAAAAAAATTTTTTTTTGTAAAATTGATGGATATGTTGAGTAATTCTTCTTTGTTTTAAAATTTTTTTACTTTAAAAATATTTTAGCTAAATATAAGTATGTAAGAGAATAATTGTCCTCTTAATAAGAATAAAAAAATATTTTTTTAAAAAGAAGGTTAGGAAAAAAATATTTGAAGGGCACATACTTAAAAACAATAAAGAAATCTGTTAATTTTATTAAAATTTTTTTTTATTTTTTTTAAATTTTCAGTAGAAAATGAATGCACAACAGGTAAACATAAATGTGATACAAATGCTGAATGTATTGTTACTTCAAGTAAATTTTTTAAAATTTATTTTTAATTAAATTTAAAAATTTTCTAGATGGATATACTTGCCGTTGTAAGCAAGGATGGTTAGATACAAGTAATGATAAGGTAGAAAAAATTTTTAATTTGGAAAAAAATAAATTTATTTAATTTTTTAGGAGAATTCTCCAGGAAGGAGTTGCAAACAAAGTAAGTACAAGCAGAAAGAAAAATCAGAAAAAATTCTGAAAAAATAAAAGCAGAAAAAATATCAGAAATTTTTTTTGTTTCATAGGTAGCCAATGCCGTAATATTGATTGTGCTCCAGAAGCTGAATGTGTTGAGAATATATTAGCAGGACAACCACCAATTTGTAAATGTCAACGTGGCTATGTTGATGTTTCTGCTAAACAAGGAAAGTTGCCTGGAAGAGTTTGCTTGTTGGTGCGAAATGAATGTCTTCAACATGGGGAAAAGTTTGTTTTGTTTTTTAAGAGAAATATATAACTGTAAAACAAAAATCAGAATTACTTATGAATCAGAATTAAGTTTAATTCATCTGCAAAACTTTTTACAATTGTAAAAACAAAATAAGTTTAATATAGAAATCAGAATTAAGTTTAATTCTAAAATCAGAAGTAATTGCAATTGTAAAACGGAAATAAATAAAATCAGAATTTCTTAAATTGTAAAATCAGAATTAAATAAATTCTTTCAACTTTTTACAATTGTAAAAATGCATAATTTTCTTTAAAATAAATAGTAGCAGAGAAAAATAAATCAAAAAATACAAAGCTTTATTTTACCTTCTTTCTAATTTTTCTAGTGATTGTTCTCGTGATGCAAATTGTATTGATACAGATGAATCTTTTACTTGTCAATGTAAAGAGTGAGTTTCTCTTTTATTAAAAAATTTTCCATTTACTTAAAATTTAATTTTTCTAGTGGTTACAATGATGAAAGTCCACAAAGGGATAAAAAACCTGGCCGAATTTGTTCAAGAAGTATTTTAAAAAGATCTTTTTATAAAAATTTTTTCTCTTGAAGAAAATTTACCTTCAACACCAGAATGTGATGTTAATGATCCAATGAGTTGTGATTCAACTAGACATGAAGCTTGTCAATTTATGAGTGGGACATACAGATGTGCTTGTGCAAATGGTTATAGTCGATTGCCTGATGGACGTTGTTTGGCTATTAATGAATGTTTAGATTCTAGACTTAATGATTGTTCTCCAGATGCTAATTGTGTTGATGAGGTGAAAAAATTATTTTTTTTTGAAAAACTTTTTTTGAAAATTTTTTTTCATTTCTACAGACGATCGGCTTCAGTTGTAAATGCAAAAGCGATTTTGTTGATGTTTCCCCACCAGGATCTAGTTCAGGAAAGTTATGTCGTCGAAGAGTTAATGAATGTTCTGCGCCTAAACAATATGCCGTTGATTGTGATTCTAATGCTGTAGGAATTTTTATTTTAGTTTTATTAAAGAAAAATTTTTATAGAATTGTATTGACACAGATGACAGTTTTATTTGTCGTTGCAGGCCCGGATTTGTGGATATATCCGAACAATTTAATAGATTACCAGGACGGAGATGTATTGAAGCGGTGAATGAATGTTTAGATTCTAAACTGAATGATTGTTCTGAACATGCAATTTGTGAAGATTCGAAGGAAAGGTTGGCATTTTAAAGTAAAGGTTAGAAGGGGAGCTTCTCTTCCGCGAAGCTCACGTCTTGTCGACTTATGACGGTGGAACCCTCCCTCTCCAAATTATCATTGTTATGGGTGCCGTAGGCCTTGCTTCCTCTTTCTTCCCTATTACCCAGCCTTGATTTTTGTTTCACGATCCATCCCATCCCTGAATTTTATTTTACTTTAATTTTCTATTTTTTCAAATATGTAGTTATACATGTAAATGTAAAACTGGATTTTTGGATACATCACCAGATGCTCGTAAATATCCTGGACGTTTATGTATTAAACCTATACAAGAAAAAGAATCAAATTTAACTTCAAATCCATTTCAACTTTCTTTGGATACTTGTGATCAAACTAAAGGAATTTATGCTTGTAGAAAAGGATTAGAATGTATTGAGGATACCGATGGAAATTTTATTTGTGCTTGTCCAGAAGGATCGTTTTTATATTCTGATGGAACTTGTCGGTTAACTAGTGCTTGTAAACATTCGATGGAGTGTGACAAAAGTATATTATGTTTTTACTTTAAAAGCTTTAATTAAAGACCTGGGATTTTATTTTTCAATCGGTTATTCCCTGTGGGCTATTATTAGCAATAGGCTTCTAATAGAGAGTGTGCGTTTATTTTTCAATGGGATTGGGCTTGTTCTATATACGGGCATATATTAGAGAGAGGGGGCGTTAATTTTTCGATGAGCCTCCTTGGGTGGGCTTCTATTAGAGACTGGGCGTTAATTAGGCTTTTGCGGTTTTTTTTTAATTTTTAAAATTAAAAAATATTTTCTCTAGATGCTATTTGCGTCAATCTTTTTGACTCATTTCAATGCCAATGCAGACCAGGATTTTTTGATAAATCGCCTGATCCTGAAACTAAACCTGGGAGAATATGTAAAGAATGTGAGTAGAATTAATTGAGAAAAATTTTAAATTCTCAATTTTTTAGTGATAAATGAATGTGCAAATCAAGCACATGATTGTTCACCTTTTGCTGAATGTGTAGACGCAACTGATGGTTTTGCTTGTATTTGTAAAGAAGGTTTTGTTGATATATCTTCACAACATGAATTGCTACCTGGAAGAAGATGCTCTAATGGTGATTTTTTAGATTTTTAATTTTCTGCATTAAAGCCCTTCTCTTCCTCTTTCTATTTGTATTGGAGCTCCCCTCATTAATATGATCCCTCTTTTGTGAGTTGGTTGAAAATTAGAGCCCCTTCTATTCGCATCAGTGCCACTACTACCCTTAGCCCTCTTTATGGGATGGTTGAAGAATAGAATCCTATAGTCCTCTACATTACACAAAACACGGTAACTAAGATTAAAATTTTTTCAATTTTTTAAGCAAGTAATGAATGTGCCGATCGTTCTTTAAATACTTGCGACGAAAGTGCTGATTGTATAGACACACAACAAGGATATAGTTGTCGTTGTATTCCTGGATATGTAGACGTTTCTACTAGTGCAAATTTACCTCCTGGTCGTGTATGCACAGTTCAAACAAGCTGTCCAAAGCAAAAAACAGATTTGATGTTTTTGGTGGATGGATCTGGAAGTATTGGTTCTGCTGTTTTTAGAAATGAGGTAGAAAAAATGGGATCAAGCCTGTAGGCCTACACATTTCAACGCCTGTTGACCTGAAGACTTATGCCGTTTTTTACTTTAAAGCGGATATCGATGGTCTAGGTATTCAATCTAATAGGCATTCATGTGGGAGGTCTTTAGGAATGTAGGTTTTTAAGATCAATAGGCATTAATGTTGCAGGCCTTCATGGAGGACTTGAAAAAATTTTTTTATCAAAAATAAAAAATCTTTTCAATCATTTTTCTTTTCAGGTTCTTCGTTTTATAAGCGATTTTGTTGAACTTTTTGATATTGGACAAGAAAATACTCGAGTTGGATTAATTCAATATAGTGATCAAATAAGACATGAATTTGATTTGAATCAATATTCTGACAAACATTCTTTACTACAAGCAATAGCCCAAACTCAATATTTGACCGGTTTAACAAGAACTGGGGCAGCAATACAACATATGGTTCAAGAAGGCTTTGCCCAACGTCGAGGGGCACGTCCTCCTTCCTCTCCTTCTCCATCATCGTCATCAAGTAATGATGTAAGCCGTGTTGCTATAGTTATAACAGATGGAAGAAGTCAAGATAATGTAACAGAACCAGCACAAAAGGCTAGAGAACAACATATAAATACTTTTGCTATTGGAGTTACTGATCATGTACTTGCTTCGGAATTGGAATCGATAGCTGGTTTAATATAAGAATATATAAATTAGGGATGTCAGGGGTTGGGGGAAAATTCGGATTGGGTTAATTTTCTTTGGTTCGAAAAAAAAAGTCCGAGGCTTCTCGTGTTGGGTTTCAGATCGGGGGGTTTTTGTAAGGTTTCTTGAATCGTGTTTCGGGTAACCCGTAACATCTCTAATATAAATGTGTGATTTATTCATAATTATTATTTATTTTAATTAGGTTCTCAGCAACGCTGGTTTTATGTTGATCGCTTCAAGGATTTGGATATGCGACTTCGATCAATTGTATAAATCGTTTAGTTTATAATAACTTAAGTGCTCTAATTTAAGGTTCAAAAACTAGCATGCCCATCTCCATCACGTCCAACTCAATTATCAACTGGTTGCAGTGTTGACGCGCAAACAGGGTGTGATAGAACACGAAATGAAATCTGTACTTTAATTAATAAGAAACCAACATGCCATTGTCCTAATGGCGGATTTGATAGACATCCATTAACCCATGTTTGTGGTGGAGATTTGTGCAATCCAGAAGTATAATTTTATTCTATTTTAATTATTTTTAAATTTTTATTGAATATCTTAGTTGCCAACTTCTTGTCCGCATCCTGAATTGTGTCAACGAACACCTTTTGGTAATTTTTAAAGTTATCTATTTTTAGAATATATAGGCTCTGGGTTCCTATTCTTCAAATGTCTCTGAGGGGGTTTATATTGGAGATAGGCTTATATTAGTGTTTGGGCTTATAATAGAGAATTTATGGTATTCCCAATTTTTATAGGAAATCATCGTTGCGCTTGTCCCGCATCCTATGCAAGAGAAATGCATTCAGGAATTTGTATATCTTCTTCACTTTCTCATTTATCTTCTAATAAACAACATTTACCTTCAAACCTTACTTCTTCAACTACCTTTTCTCCATCACTTAATGTCAAAACTTGCCCTCCAGGAATGGCATTAAATCCTCGATCAGGAAATTGTGGTCCTCCAGGATCTTGTGACCCTTTAAGAAAAAGTGAAGATGAATGTGATATACGTAAACGTGAACATTGCCTTTTACATACTTCTGGGCAATTTCATACTTGTCAGTGTTTACCAGGAGAAAAACGACATCCAGCGACTGAAATTTGCTGTATGTAATTTTTTTTTAATTATTAAAAAAAAATCAATTTTTTAAAGTGAGAAATGAATGTTTAAACAAAAGAGATAATGATTGCGATCCTGCTGCAAAATGTATAGATACTGATGAAAGTTATTTGTGTGTTTGCCCTCTTGGATATTTAGGTTTTTTATTTTATTTATTTGATTGTGTGCCTAGAGTGGTTTCAAAAAGCGAAACATGAAAAGCGAGAAGACGAAACGCGAAAATGCGAATGTCGATTAGTTAAAGACGAAACACCTATAAAGGCGAAAAAGGGCGAAACTGGCACACCACTTATAATATACTTTCTCGTGTTATGTACCCTTTATTTTTTTCAGACCAATCTCCAGATCCTGTAAATAAACCGGGACGTTTATGTGTTGGAGAAGTTAATGAATGTGCTCTAGGTCAAACACACACTCGTTGTTCACCTGATGCTTTGTGTGTAGACACCGCTGAAGGATACATTTGTCGTTGTAAACCTGGTTTTGTTGATTTATCTCCAAATGCTCGGCATGAATCAGGAATTGTTTGTCGTAAATTAGTTGATGAATGTTCTCGTGAAGAATTGAATACTTGCCATCCAGATGCATTTTGTGTGGATACGTAAATAATTTTTTGAGAAAATTTTTTTGAAAATTTTTTTTCCTTTTTAAGTCATGACTCTTACAAATGTATCTGTAAAGCCGGATTTAGTGATCTAGATGAATTCCGAAATCCAGGACGACAATGTGTGAAGGTACAAGAAAGTAACAGTAAATGCCAGGAAGGAAGGAATGATTGTGACAAAAATGCTAGTTAGTTTTTTTTTTAATTTTATTAAATAGAGGTCAGAACTACGGGACCTGGCATGGGTGTGGGACAAGATCCCATACAAGCTTTACGTAATCCTGTCCCGAACTCATGTGTTTTAAGGACGAACGCGATTTCGTTGATTACTCCCGCGGAATGACCGTCCCATCGACCTTTTGAAAAAATACTGGAAGGAATCCAGGGAGTACGATTTTTGCCGATCTTTAAAAATAACTAAAATTAATCTTTTCCTTAGGATGTATCTACGACGCATCAACAGACAAATATGAATGTGTTTGCCCTCCTAACTTTCGTGATAAAAGCGTCGACCTTGTCAATGCCCCAGGCCGTGTCTGTATTCCATTCATACCTGAGTGTGACAATCCAGCTTTGAATGATTGTGATTTGCCGGTTTGCTTTTTTCAAATAATTTTTTATCTGGAAATTTTTCCCCAGGATCATGCCATTTGCACAGATACAGATGAAGGATATACTTGTCGTTGTCGTCAAGGCTTTCTCGATATTTCTCCAAATGTTACACATAAACCAGGCCGTCTTTGTAAGCAACTTGAAAATGAATGTTTTAAAGGCACTCATGATTGTGCTAAGGAAGGTGGAATATGTCAAGACACTCCTGGTTTGTCCAAAGAATTTTTTTTGAATATTTTATTTTTAATTAAGTGCCAGACTTGAATATTACTAAATAAACTTTCCGGAACTCTCAATTTTTCTTTACAGATTCTTATACTTGTCAATGCTCTTCAAATTATTTGGATGTTTCTTTGGATAGAAAAACTAGGCCTGGTCGTAATTGTAAACGTTTGGTTAATGAATGCGCTGCTGGTCAACATGATTGTTTTCCAACAGCAATATGTACAGATACTGAAGACAGTTATCAATGTCAGTGCCCTAAAAATTATTTGGATGTTTCACCCGATCCTTTACAAAAACCTGGACGTCGATGTTTGGCAAAGGTTTTTAGCAATAATTTTGAAATTAATTATAAAAATATTAGATTGATGAATGTACACAAGGATTACACGATTGCTCTCCAAATGCAATTTGCAATGATACAGATTCTGGTTATACATGCAAATGTACTCAAAATTTTGTTGATGAAAGCCCTGAACCTGCTCAAAGGTATTAAAAAATTGTTTACTTACAAACTTGAAACAATCTTTATTTTAAAGGCCAGGACGTATTTGCAGACCTGCATTAGTTAATGAATGTGTTTTAAAGAAAGATGACTGTCATAGTGATGCTGATTGTTTGGATTTAGCACAGGGGTAAGTAATTTCATTGCAAACTTAACGTTGAGGAATATATGTACTTTTATTAGATTTACATGCCAATGCCGATCAAACTATCTTGATCAATCTCCAAATCGTGTCACACATCCAGGCCGTTATTGTGTTCCCCGTCCAACTCCACCACCAGATGAATGTCAGTTAACTGCTGGAAATAAAGGATGTAAAGTTGAATTGAATGAAGTTTGTCGAATTGTTGCTGGCCAACCAAAATGTGCTTGCCCATTAAATTATGAAAGAGCTACTACTAAAAATAATACTAGTAGTACTGCAGCTTGTACAGTCATTAATGAATGTCAATTTCCACAGTTGAATGATTGTCATCCTAGGTTTGATTCTTTTTCTATTTTTTCTATTATTTCCCATGTTATAGTGCTGAATGCCAAGATTTGATTGATGGTTTTACATGTAAATGTCGATCTGGTTTTAAAGATATTTCTCCTAAAGCTACTGAACGACCAGGAAGATTATGTCAAGCTTGTGAGTTTTCGAGGCATTTTTAATTTCTTTAATTTTCTTAAATTAGTGGTTAATGAATGCCAATTTCCTCATCTAAACGATTGCCACTTGCATGCAGAATGTATCGACTTGGAGGTTAGAAAAATTTGTTGAAGCGTGGAATTATTTATTTTTTAGGACAGTTTTCAATGCCGTTGTAAAAAAGGATTTAATGATCTACGACCTGAAAGGCCAGGGCGAATATGCAAACAAATGATTGATGAATGTGAACGTCCAGAGCTTAATTCATGTGATAGAAATGCAAAATGTTTGGATCAAGAGGACGGATATAATTGTGAATGTAAATCTGGATTTGCTGATGTTTCTCCATCGCCTAGTTTGCCGGGAAGAGCTTGTCGTCCAATTGTCAATGAATGCATAGATCAAAAATTGAATGATTGTGATCCGCGAGCAAAATGCATTGATCAGCCAGGTTTTTTTGAAGGTTTTGAATTTAAATTATTTTAATATTTAGATGGATATGAGTGTGAATGTCCTTCAAACACAAAAGATATTTCTCCTTCTGCTGCTTTCCCTGGACGAGTATGCCATGTCTTTGAAAATGAATGTTTTACAGGAAAACATGATTGTGATCCACAAGCTGTTTGTCAAGATAATGAACAAGTAAATTTAAAGTATGATTTTTAAATTTTATTTAAAAGGCATTTACTTGTGAATGTCCAAAAGGTTTTACTGACCGCTCACCAAATCGACAACATCGTCCAGGTCGAGTCTGTGTGAAATTGATAGATGAATGTAAAGAGGGGAGACATACTTGTTCTCCTAATGCTGATTGTCGCGATTTAGAAGAGGTTAATTTTTATGAAATTGTTTTCTTATAAAATTTGTGTGCTCATTATTCAGGGTTATACATGTGAATGTCGCGATGGGTATGTGGACAGGTCACCGAACCTAGCAATTCAACCTGGTCGAGTCTGTGGAGGTTACTTTTTAAAAAATTCGTTCTTTTATTATTATCTTTCTTTTAGTTCCTGAAACATGTCCAGCCAATCATGAATGCAGTGCTGCTGCTGTATGTGAACCCCAGGGAGGCAATAATTACACATGTACTTGTATTCAAGGATATATTGATCAGGTGAATATTTTACAAAATAGCAGATTAAATTTGTTTTAGTCTCCGGATGGTGTTCAAGGCCGTATTTGTGTCCGAAACTCATTCTGCAGAGACCCAAAATTAAATAATTGCTCAAGAAAGGCAGTCTGTTATGAAGAGGGACAAGGATATCGCTGTGAATGTGCACGTGGTTATTTAGATAAATCCCCTTCTGGACAACCAAAAGGCCGTGTTTGTGAATTGCCGCCACCCCCTCCTCCGCCACAACGTTTATAAAATTTAATTGTTTCATGCATTTTTTAAATTTTTAAAGGTCATCCTTGTCAAGATAGCACCCATGATTGTCATCAAAAGGGTGCTTGTCGTGCTACTGGTGCTGCTTCATTTACATGTGAATGTCTTCCAGGTTATGAAGATCGTTCGCCAGATATTAAAACAAAACCTGGGCGTGTTTGTGTACTTACTGAACCTATTTGTATCGATGCAACACGTAATGATTGGTAAAATATTTAAACTTTTTTCTAGAAATATTTCAAATTTTTAAAGCCATTCTGCCGCAGTTTGCACGGAAGATAAACTGTTACCTGAAGGTTTTGCTTGTCGTTGTAGAGATGGTTATGTGGACCAAAGTCCTGATAAAGTTCGTAAACCTGGACGGATTTGTATTGAATTTGTGAATGAATGCTTGGACCGTTCATTAAATGATTGCGATCCTTTGGCTATTTGTGAAGATCAACCTGAAGGGTATTTTATTTTTTTAGTTTTTGAATATACTACATATCAAGGATAGGACGGGTTACCCGAAAGGCGAAATCTGGAATTTTCTCGGCCCAAAACCCGATCCCAGAAACACGAACATCTTATTTCACTAAATGACCAGACTCTAAATTCGGAATTCGGAATCCTGACCTGCTACATATTTTTACATATTGTTTCCCTTAATGAATTCAAACATTTTTTTATAGATATACTTGCCGCTGTCCTCTTAATGCAATGGATCGTTCGCCAGATAAAGAACGTCGTCCTGGACGAAAATGCATCTCTCAAATTAATGAATGTTCAAATCCATCTTTAAATAACTGTAGCCGATTCGCTGATTGTTTTGACAAACCAGAAGGTTATGAATGTAAATGTCGTCCAGATTATCATGATTTGAATACTGCACAACCTGGAACTTCTTGCAAATTTAGTAAATTTTTTTTTGAAATATTTTTTAAATTTATTCTTCAATTTATAGTGCAAAATGAATGTCTGAATTTTGCACTAAATGATTGTTCACCAAATGCTGATTGTTTTGACACTCCTAGTGGCTATAATTGTAAATGTAAACAACCATTTAAAGACCATGGTCCAGCAGAACATCCAGGACGAATTTGCCTTTACAATGAATGTCAAGATCCTACAAGAAATAAGTGTGATAAGAATGCTATTTGTGAAGATACTGAAGATGGTTTTACTTGTAGATGTAATTTTTATTGAGACGTCCAAGACTCTTGGTCTTGAGTCGACAAGACCAACCCTTTGGGGTTTTCGGTCTTGGACCTGCAGTGAAGTCTTGATCTTGGACAATTTTTGATCTTGGACATCTCTAATGTTTTATATATTAAAAAAATTTATCTAAAAAATATATAAAAATAAATATTTTTCTATATTTACAGGTAATGATGGTTTTTATGATGATTCTGGAACTAAAGGTTTAGAAGCTGGTCGAGTTTGTATTGGTAATATTTTTATGTTAAATTTTTTTAAATCTATTCTTTCAGCATTTTCTGAAAATGAGCAACCCGAAGTCATCCAACGTCCCTCTAAACAACAACAACAATCAACAGTATTAAAAGGAATTGCATGTGGACGTAATCATTGGTGTTTGTCTGAACGTAATGAGGTTTCTTATTAATTTATTTTTTATTTTTTAGTCTTTATTGGGTAGTTGTTGGAGATAGGGTAAATTTTTGGACTTGTGACGGCTTAAGCTGTTTTATTATTTATTAGAGCCATCACAAGCATTATTTAACCGGTCGTCAACAACCCCCTAGCCTATATTATTTTTTTATTATTTTTTTATAACATTATAGGTTTGTGTTGGTGGCACTCGCTGCCTTTGCCGTCCTGGTGATGGTCGTGCTTCTAATGAAAACAAATGTGTCCCAGTTGAGAAAACTTCTTTTGCTTTTAGGTTAATTTTATTTAAAAAAATTTTTTCACTCTTTAAAATTTTTATAGAGTAATTAATCGTGGACAGCAACCTCTCATTTATAGCAGTGATTATGGGGATAGTTCAAGTAGTACTTATGTCGAATTTGTACAAGAATTTCAACGAGAAATGGTTAAAGCTATTGGAAGGTTATTTTTATTTTTTTTAATGATTTTAATTGGTTATCACATTTTAAGCACTAAATTTGCACCTCATTATGTTACAACTGATGTTTCATATTTAACACATCCAAAAGCAATTAATAGTTCTTGGAGTGATGGTATACTTGTAAATTTTACAATTTCTTCAAATAAAAATCAACAACAACAACCTTTAAATCGGTTTATTTATTTTTAATAGGATTTTTTTTATTTTTTCCTTTAGTTGTGAATTATGGGAACAACTTTCTACTTCAATTAAACATTCTAATGGGTTTATTTTTTAATTAAAATTTAATTAAAAAAGATTTTTTTAAGTGCAATTGGCAATAATGGGCAATTAATAGTCGCTCCAGATTTTGAATTGCTTAATCCATGTATTAAACAACAACCTGTTGAAGATTTTTGTGGTGGTAATGAAGATGACTCTTCTGCTGCTATTTGTAAAAAAGAATTGGGAGAGGTATACTAAATTTATTATTTTTACGGGATTATAAAGTTGAGATCAAGGTCAATAAATATATGGAGTTGACCTCCAGAGTCAGTTGACCTCCTAGGATTAACCTCAAGTGTGTTGTCTTCCAGGGAATTGACCGTGATTTTAGGATGTTTTCTAGGGTCAGTGACCTACTGGGAATCGACCTCTAGGATGTTATATTCTTGGGGTTTTGGAGTGGACCCATTTTTAGAATGGGACTGGGAATTAAAAATGTTATTATTTTCAAGATTTGTATTGCTGAAACACTTTGTGGATGTCCTAATGGACAAAAAAGACCTTCAATAGAAGAAAAATGTCGTCCAGTTGAATCTTGGCAAATACCTTTATGGATTATAAGAAAAAATAATAACCAACTTTTGTATAATGAAACATTTGCAAATCCATTAAATCCTTTAAATAAAGAATATGTTCGTCTATTTGAAAAGGGGATTGCTCAATGTTATCCACAAACATTGCTAAAGTTTGTTTCTTTAAAAATAATTTTTTAAATCAAATCAATGGTTCCTGTCATTTCTGTAAAAAATTTCTCTGACAGGGATAATGGAGATGTGCCCAAAAATTCTTTAAAATTTCAAAAAAAATTTTTTTAAGGAATGCCTTTGTTTCTGTTGAAGTTAATGAAATTCTTGATCCAATGTTAATAAATGCTAGTTGGGATAATGGACTCTTATTTAATGCAACAATGCATTTTAGAAAAGGAGCAGTTAAAAATCCATTGGATGTTTATACACAATTAGTTAAATATATTATTGAAAAAAATGGACAACAATTGGGAAATTCTGGACTTTATTTAAGTACTAATCAAAAAAGTCCATTCAGTTCTTGTTTCAAGGTTTTTGAAATTTTTTTGGAAAAATTTTGAAATTTTTTAAACTTCTTTCAGAATAATTGTCATCCAAAAGGTATTTGTATAGAATTGGGTCCAAATGCTTATCGTTGTGAATGTACCAATGGACAAAGAGATCTTAATCCTTCGGATCCTGGAAGGGTATTATTTTTTAATTTTATAAAAAAATTTTTTAAGAAATGTGTGCCAACTCAAAGTTACAATGAATGTGAGAAAGAAGAAGAAAATGAATGTTCCTCAGAAGCGAGATGTATTGATCTTGTAGGTTTTGTAAAAATATATTTGAGGTTTTATATAAGAGTTGAGGGGGTGATTCAAGTTTCTATTTTGAGCCACAATGTTTTTGCTGTTCAAAATTGAGGACTAAGGGATTAACAAAAAAGCCGGGCCGGCATTCGAGTCGGATTTTCAAAAATTGGGTATATCTCTGACATCCCTGATATAACCCAAATTTTGTTAATTTTCAGGAATTCCTCTACAAATGTGAATGCAAAAAAGGATATACAGATGCATCTCCAAAAGGTTCAATTCCTGGAAGTGTTTGTGTACTCGACTATTGTAGTGATGTTAATTATTGCCCATCAAATACAAGTTGTGTAAATACTGAACAACAAGCAGAATGTCAATGCCATAAAGGATTTGTAGATATTAGACATAGTGAATCTAGAATGGTTAGTTTTTTTAATTTTTAATGGGATAATTCCTGAAGGGTGTAGGTCTTTAGGGTTGGACTATTTTTATTAATTTATTATTTTTTAAATAGAGCCTTGGATTTTCTTCTGATCAATATTGCCTTTCTCCTCATGATGTAGATGAATGTGCTTTGGGCTTACATAATTGTTCAAGTTATGCAATTTGTACAAATCTTCCAGAAGGTTATTCATGTCAATGTCCACCAGGATGGGAAGATGGAAATTTGGAATTACCGGTTTATTTTTTAGTCTCTAATTATAATTTAATTTTTTAAAGGGTCGTTTTTGTGCAAGCAAATTGTGTGCTCAATGCCATGAAAATGGGGTAAATTTTTTGAAAAACTTTTTTGAAAAAAATTTTTTTAAGGCTTGCATTCCCGATCCAACAAACAATACAAACGTTATATGCCAATGTTTTGATGGTTATAGTGGACAATTTTGTGAATTAGCGCCAGCATCAGCTTCTCTTGTTTTACTTGTTCTTTTAGCTTTGGTTTTCCTCCTTCTTTCACTTTGGTTAATTTTTTGAAATTTTTTTGAATTTCCAAAAAATTATTTTTCAGTTTCCTTCTCTATTTATGCACTCGTTGCCGTTGTTTCTATAGACGACCAGAATTTGCAACATTAGATGCTTCAGCAAGTAGTGATAGTGGTGCAGATTTTTCTCTTTATGGAATTCCTCGTGCAAAATTAAAACAATCTTCACATACTGATTCGGTTTTTTTATTTTTTTGAAATTTAAAAAAAATTTTTAAGGCCGCAGATAGTAGAGCAGCTCATTTAGCTGGATATTTAGAAGATGGTTTAAGAATACCTCGTGCCCATTTAAACCATGATGGGTCATCCTTAGCAAGTGCTGCATCCAGTGAATTTACTATTCGGGAGGAAATTGAGAGGAGAGTTACAACGGTTTTTTTTGGATTTTTTTAGAAAGTTTATAAAGATATTTTTGAAGGATATTATAAGAACAGAAGAAATTGTGACAGATGTAGATGTACATAATGAGGCGACGAATTCTTCTGAAAATATTGCTGCTGAAGCTTCGAATGTTTATACTTCTACTAATAATTTGGGGAGAACAACGGTTAGTTTTTTTGAGGAATTTTTATTTTTTTCTCTTTTTAATAGACAAATATTCGTAATAATCAACAACAACAATATCAGCAACAACAGCAACAACAAAATAAATTTGTCGATTCTGAATTGGATAGAGGTGAAAGTATTGCTGAATTTTCAAATTCAAGAAGAGAAGGTGGAAGAGATATTTCTTCTTTAAAAACAACAAATTATCCTTCCTCTTCATCTTGGCGTCATTATGCAACAACTAATGATAGTTTAAAAAAAGGATTTGCATTTAAAAATCCTTCATTAATATTAGAAGATAATGAGGGAGAAGGAGGAGAAGATGTTGATGTTATTGATAAAAATACTAAGGTTTTTTTCTTTTTTTTTTGGGGGAAAATTAGGAATACAGGGACCACTTTTTGGGAAGAATTTTGGAATTATACGGGTGTTCTTTCTTGAAATACGGGCCTCTCGAATACAGTGGAAATTTGAAAGAGTCGACGTGATGAGTGGATTCACACCAAAAGCAATGAGTGGCTCAAATATGGATCGAGATCGAAACTTCGAAAATAAAAAAAAACCCATAGGGGGTAGGGGCAAAGCAATATTTGGGTCATTTAGATCTCAGCTCATAAGTGGGACCGCTCATTAATTTTGGTGTTATTCGACTTCATTCGCTAAGTTCCTTCGAATGGCTCATCTTCTTGACTTTTTCGTTTTTTTAAAATTATTTATATTAGGTTCGCCATCATCGTCATTTTGATCCAAGAACAGGAATTACTAGTGACAAACATGTTCAACGAACATCAACAATAACTAGTACAACTAGGAGTGGAGGTGGTAAATATTAACAAAAAATAAACAAAGGTTAAACATTTATTTTTAATGCTCATTTTTTTAAAGTATTTTATACGCCGAAATACCAAATCCCGTTTAAAAA
Source organism: Meloidogyne arenaria (assembly GCA_036172955.1). Taxonomy (NCBI): domain Eukaryota; kingdom Metazoa; phylum Nematoda; class Chromadorea; order Rhabditida; family Meloidogynidae; genus Meloidogyne; species Meloidogyne arenaria. The sequence continues at coordinate 4,222,978 of JARQAB010000029.1, read as the reverse complement.
GACACGCCGCGATGCTTCAGAATTGTTCTTCACGTTGATAGTAATTTTTGGGCAGCTTTTGGGAGGGATGGGGTGTTTTTTTGGTATTTCGGCGTGCTCCTATTATTACAACGCTGCCATTTTATTTTTTTTTAATTAATTTTTTTAAAAATGGTATCGAAATCTTTAGTTGTTTTATCAGTAAATTTGATCACTAATTTTTATTTTTTGAGAGAATTTCTGATTTAATTTTTGAAATTTCAAATAATTTCGATGCCTTTCTTTTGTATTTTTTACTCCTTTTTCTTCTTGCCTTTCTTTTTTATATCATACATTGCCTACAAATTTTATAATTATTCAATTATTTATCCTTTCAAAAATGTGCCAATACTTTATTCCCAAATTTTTTTAAACAATTTTGTTTTTTTTCGTATAAAGTTTTTAAATTTATCACGTTTTTCATTTTTTAATCCAGTTTGGAACTGGTTCAATATTTTATAGTTTGTTCTCCCACAATTTTTGACAGAATGTCGGCGAACGTACCCTGCCCGTTCCTTCTTTTTCGCACTCTAACTGACTACTCTGAATCAGTCCGCTATAAAACGGCTTTACCGTTAAAATTACGCTTTCAGTCTAGCGTCTCAGTAGTCGAACTTTCTTTCTTCGATTATTGATTTTTTCTATGACCGTTGCATAGACAAGCAAAAACATGTCCTGGTTAGAGAAGTGAAATTAGTTTTTTCTACAATAGAGTGGGGAATCGTCTCTTTATCTCGTCTCTTTATCTTTTGTTATCCATCGTCTCTTGTTATCACATTTTCTCCATTTTTGATTTTTGTTGTCGGTATTTGCTCAGACAAACAAAACCATGTGTTGGTTAGAGAAAACAAATTTATTTTTCCCACGCGAGAGTGAGGGAAAATATCGATTCTCTCTCTCTAACCAGTACATGGTTTTGCATGCGAGCAAAGTTCAACAACAAAGATCAATAATTAAAGAGTGATACTTTTCTTTGATTATTTATTGTTTTCCTCAACTTTTCTTTCACACTTTTATTTTATTCCATAAAGAGGGTAAAAAATATTTTTTATTTTTAGACAAAAAAATGTTTTTTGAAGGACTAAATTTAATTGTCCATGTCAACATTCAAGGCACTGTCTTCAATCGCCTCAACTTATTCCAATTCTTCTAAACAACTGTACAATTTTTCAACCAGTGCATTTGATAAGGTTTGGATTTTTGTGAAATACTTCAAAATTTACCAAATTTTTCTTTAAGGTACTTCAAAACACCACATCAGGCTCTCATCGAATCATCCTCCAACTTCAAATCCAACAAGGAACAACGCAAGGCCGAATCCTGAACCAACAAAACATAAGTGTGCTCTTCAAATACTGTTGGAGCTGTTGATCTCAGGTTTGTAAATTTTTTGTGTTAGTCCATGCTCCCTCAGCTCCAAGAAACCTTTGTTAACCGATTTTCGTAAATATTGAGTACTGTCTGGCCGCACTAATGAAACTTCGGGTGACCGTTGAACCCTTGTTAATCAGTTTCCTTTTGCCGACACACTTGTTATATCGGAACGGGGTCGGTAACCGAAGCCCGTCAGGCATATTTATGCTTCCTTATAGAGCTGGTTTTTAGTATCGTCAATAATTAACTAGACTGTGGCTCTCTACCCCTTCTCCTCCGCCCCGTTTCATTTTTATTTTCTTATTTTTTAGCCCCGTTTCCTGCAATCTTCGTGAAGTGGCAAGTTATGCAATGTGTGGACATCTACTACAGCAAAAACGAATTCAACAGCTACAAATTTATTTGGAGTGATTGTCCTCTGGACCTGGGGGGGGGGGGAGTAGTGTATTTGCGGGCAAAGCTTGGGTCATCCACTAAAACAATTCTATTTTTTTATTAGCTTCAGCGCTTCTTCATGGTGGTCTTTGCTCTTCTGGTGGCGCCTTTGTGGCCCCTCATCGGTGACCGCCTTTGGGGGCCCCAATGGTCTTTGCTCTTCTGGTGGCGCCTTTGTGGCCCCTCATCGGTGACCGCCTTTGGGGGCCCCAATGGTCTTTGCTCTTCTGGTGGCGCCTTTGTGGCCCCTCATCGGTGACCGCCTTTGGGGGCCCCAACGGTCTTTGCTCTTCTGGTGGCGCCTTTGTGGCCCCTCATCGGTGACCGCCTTTGGGGGCCCCAATGGTCTTTGCTCTTCTGGTGGCGCCTTTGTGGCCCCTCATCGGTGACCGCCTTTGGGGGCCCCAACGGTCTTTGCTCTTCTGGTGGCGCCTTTGTGGCCCCTCATCGGTGACCGCCTTTGGGGGCCCCAATGGTCTTTGCTCTTCTGGTGGCGCCTTTGTGGCCCCTCATCGGTGACCGCCTTTGGGGGCCCCAATGGTATTGCTCTTCTGGTGGCGCCTTTGTGGCCCCTCATCGGTGACCGCCTTTGGGGGCCCCAATGGTCTTTGCTCTTCTGGTGGCGCCTTTGTGGCCCCTCATCGGTGACCGCCTTTGGGGGCCCCAATGGTCTTTGCTCTTCTGGTGGCGCCTTTGTGGCCCCTCATCGGTGACCGCCTTTGGGGGCCCCAATGGTCTTTGCTCTTCTGGTGGCGCCTTTGTGGCCCCTCATCGGTGACCGCCTTTGGGGGCCCCAATGGTCTTTGCTCTTCTGGTGGCGCCTTTGTGGCCCCTCATCGGTGACCGCCTTTGGGGGCCCCAATGGTCTTTGCTCTTCTGGTGGCGCCTTTGTGGCCCCTCATCGGTGACCGCCTTTGGGGGCCCCAATGGTCTTTGCTCTTCTGGTGGCGCCTTTGTGGCCCCTCATCGGTGACCGCCTTTGGGGGCCCCAATGGTATTGCTCTTCATGATGCAAGTGGATGTCCTACCAACAAGTAGTGTTTGTTTTTTTTAATTTTTTAAACACCCTCGAGTTTTGTCCGCAGATACATTCTCCATTATTAGGGGTTCCTTGGGATATCAATCTCAATCCTTAGCGTTTTTACCTATTAATCACTAACCTGCGTGGGTAGGGGGTAACTGGAAGACACTGCTGCAGACTGATGTGTTTTTAAACGATGAACTTGCTCGGCTTCCAACTTGAATGTCTATTGATTCGACTCAAATATAGAAGAGAAGCTGCTGAGTTTATTGAGGTTTTTTCTGTTTGTCTTGATGAAATGAACTTTTGTTTTTAGGAAATGGCTCAACGTTGAACCACAACATTCCACAACACAGGACAACTGGCAAAATGCATTTGCGTCAACAAGAAGACAGAATTGCGTGTTTGCATTTATTTGGCTTGTAGATTTGCAGATTATGAAGTCTGAAAGGTTTTTAATTCTTTTTCGGGGCTTTTGATTTTAATGACTAGAATTTGATCCCTCAAATACAAGGTTCACATTCGTATATATAGAAAAAATTTGAAAGTCTTATAATAGCGGTTGGTTAAGTTGGTATCGTTATTGGTTATGTGAGAATAGGGCACGGGTTCAATACTCTTTGAGGGTTTTCTTTTCTTTATTTTTCACCAAATAATTATTTTCTTTTAGATTTGAGCCCAATTGATGACGACGACCCTTTGGTCAATTTTTGATGTTACTTTGGATGCAACACTCCTGAAAACTTGGCTTGAAAGGTCATTTGATAATTTTTAGAATTTTTTTAAAAAGATTTTTTTAACATGTTCAACTACGGATGGACACACTCCTTGGTTGGGCGTTCCTCGCGGAGACAGTCAATCATTGGCAGCTTTTGGTTGTGAATCTTTGGGAGAGAAGGAAATCGTGGTTGAGACAATGGTAATTTATTTATTTTTTTAGTTGAGGGTTTTTTGAGTGGATTTCTGAATGGTTTGGGGATTTGAGATACAATTGAGTTTATCCGTTTTTTTCTTTTCATTGTCCCCCAACATCGTCTAAACTCCTCGGGGACATACTCGTATTCCCCAAAGACATTTGAAACCTTGTTCTATTTTTTATAACAGACTTTTCTTTTAACTTTGTAGAGCACCTCTTTATACTTTAGGTAAAAGTAAGGAGAAAAATTGCTGTAATCCCTCCCAATCTACCCAGTCAAGTGTATCAAAAATTTGCGGAGATATTAAGCTTGAAATGAAGTCCAAAATCACGCAAAATTATTTTTTTTCAGACTTGAACAATTCCGACAACAACATCAACAGGAACGGCAGCGACAAGATGGACATTCAATGGGTGACAAGCGAAGTTGGTGCTTCTACAACAATCTTTCAATTTTTTGGTGTTAATCTTTTTTAATTTTTTTCTTTTTTTTTGTTTTTAATTCTTTGGCTTTTTATTTTTGTTGTATAAAATGTTTTGGCTTTGTTTTTGTGTTTTGTAGAAACTTAGACAGGACGCAGCCGGCGTGACTTAACTGGACCGTTCCTTAATAAAAAAAATCTCAAATGATTTCCTGTTGTTTAGAGAATTTATAAAAAAGAAATAGTGTAGTTAGAGAAAAAATTAAATATAAGTATTTATGGTCAGTTTGGTGCTCATTTTGAGAGCGAAATGGCAAAATTGAAAAAAAAATTAGTATTGTATTTGAAAAAAAATTTAGTATTGATTTTATCGATCTTTTTGGAAAAAATAAATCTTTTAAAAAATCTTTTGAAAATTAACTTTTTAAAAGTAAATTATCAATTAGTATTGATTTATCGATTGATATCGATTTTTTGAAATTAAAAATTTTTTAAAAATTAATTATCGATTAGTATTGATTTTATCGATTAGTATCGATTTTTTAAAAATTAATTATCGATTAGTATTGATTTTTTAAAATTAAAAATTTTTATAAACCTTACACATTCCTTCTCATCAACCTGTACTCAACTGACAAATTTATTATTTACTTGTTTCTCTAACTACACTATTTCTTTTTTATAATTTCTCTAGCTTGGAGGACAAAATATCAGTTATTTCATTTATTACATTATGCCAATATTTGGCATTTTTTGACTTGTTTATTTTTCGTTTTTCTCAGATTCTCTAACTACGCTGTTTCTTCATCCATTTTCTCTGTTTATTGGGATAAAATGTCATTTATTTTTAAAATTTTCAATATGCCAAATTTCGTAAACATTTTCAAATTTGAAGATAGGATTAAGTAAATCTTCATGTACTCAAGTATATTTATCAAATCAGAAGACAGGATTAAAAATTCAATTTAAATCGACAGAAGTATCAATTCTTATAGTGTAAAGTAGGCGTTCAATAAAAGCTGAGTCCTCAAGTTCATTTTATTGATTTTTTAAAAATATTTTGTTTAAAACTAAAAAATTTATTTTAATTTTATAAATTTATTGAAGCAAATCCCCCACACTCCTTGGATATATTTTTAAATTTTTACATAAATAAATATACTTAAAACACGTTGTCTTTTAATTAACAAATTTTTTTGGAATCCTTTGGGCATTTCCAAAAACTTTGAAATACAGGGAGGACATTAGAGTCTGAAAACTGGTAGAAAAGACAAAGCAAATGTTCTAATAGAAGATCGACTTCCGTAGAAGATCATGTCCTATTAGAAGCCTACGGAATGTGCCAACCGAAAAAAGAAGCCCGGGGCTTGTATTAGAACATTTACCGTAATCTAAGAAGAATATTCCGTCCCTAATAGCCGAAAAATAATATTTTGTATTAAAAAAAACTAAAGCTAAATTTGGCTAATTATTAATTTTCTTTTTCTTATGACAACAAACTTGGGGGAAACTTTTTTAAAAGGACAACAAGGCTTTTCCTTCCTTTTATTTTGAATAATATTTAACTTGTTTGTTGAAAAGTCAAAACTATATGGATATAAACAAAAAGTCTTTTTTTGCCTTAAAAAAGATTACAGGTTTTTGGCCTTTTAAATTTCCTTCTTTTTTTCTTTTACTCTAACGTCATCAGCCCCCATCTCTGGGTAAATTGAATTTTAAATTTTACCAAAAAATTTTTTTAAAAGGATTTACTTAAAAATCTTCCAAACTCCATTGGTGCGAATCCCTTTTTATCCAATAAAAACACACAAATAAAATAAATTTATTTGTCAATTTATTTTACACATTTTGTGTTAATTACTGAATGCCTCTGACATAAAAAATAAAAAAAATTTTTGGACACTTCCAATAAATCCCGAAAAAAATTCATTCAAATCTTTATAGCCTCAGGCAGAAAAAAATTTTTTTCTTGTCAAAAACAGAAAATTTAACATAAAATTATTTTACGTAAAAATTAATTTTTTCTATTCTCTCCTATGATTTTTGCAGGAATTTTTTATGAGGACGTTTTTTAGAATATTTTTTCTTAATTTAAAGGACCACCAGGAAAAAATTAATTTAAATTTTTTTTAATTCCCCTCCCTTTTTTAAAGCTTTATATGGGTGTTCTCATTTATATAAATACTATATGCTAATTCTTTTAAAAAATATTTTAAACCTAAAGGACCCTTTAAAAAAATTTTTTTTTAATTCCTAGAAAATTTCTAAACTTTTAAGGGACCATAAGAACTTTAAAAATAATTTTTTTAATTAATTAAAAACCCTAAAAATAACAGGGGAGGGATTAAATAAAAGCATATAAATATTCATTAAATATAAAAACATATTACTACTTTTTTTATGCCGTTCGGGGGTTTGCCCTTTTTAGCTAGCTTTTTGATTATTACTTTAATTTAAAGGACAGAACAAAAGAAAAAAATATATTTTCTCTTTTTTATTTTCATTTTTGGTTCCTTTAATTTTTTGGTTTCTTTAATTTGCCAAATTTTTTGTCCCCAAAAAAATTAATTGTTAAAAAAGAAAAAAATATAAAACGGAAATGCTCTAATATAAAAGAAGCCCTTATATCCATTCTATAATAGACAACAACTTAAAAAAAATAAATTTTGGAGCTATTAAATTAATTTTAGGGTAAAACAAAAAAAATGGAACCGGTAAGCTTCGAACCACCGACTCCAAACAATAGAAAACCAAGCACTTTCCGACTACACCAACTGACTCTTGTTAGAGAAAGGATTATTAAAGTTAGATATTCCTTCCGGAAAATAATTATAATTGCGGAAACATTATTAACATAAGCCAGTCAAAGTGCCATAATGAAAAATAAAAGCCCAGGCTTTAATTAGAGCATTTACGGTTATATTTATTTTTTTAGTCAGAACTATTAAAGAAAAAGATTATTTTTCTGAAAAAATGCAGCCATCTAACAATTCCTTCTTAATGGTTATTTTATCTTTATTTTGTGTTTTGGTTTGTTTATTACAACCAGGATTAGCTGAAAATGGAGGAGATAATTGTGCACAAGTAAAAAATTTTTTTTAAAAGAGAAAAATATTTTAAAATTTTAAAAAGTTGGCCGGGGGAGATGAAGAACGTTTACTACTTTGCCAACTTTATGAATCTTCTACTTTATTGTCTCAATTAGGAAATTTTGTAACCGAAGGAATTGAAAGATTAGCTGCTACACATGGTTAATAAAAATTATTTAAAGTCAAAAAAATTTTTTGTTTAAAGGACTCGCAGAAAAAGATGCCGGACGGGAAAAAAGAAAGCATGAGGTAAAAGAAATTTAAAAAAATTTCTAAAAAAATATTATTCTCAGTATTTGCGTTTTGGTAAGAGAAAGCACGAATTTGTCAGATTTGGAAGGAAATAAAAAAAGAAAAGGGGAAGATAAAGAAAATTTTAAAAAGAATTAAAAATTATTAATAAAAATATTTTTGACCTAAAAAAATAAATGCTCTCGCTTCGCTCATTTCCCACTTTATCTATTTTAAAATATATAAAATTAAATTCACAGCAACTTTAAAAAATAAATTTGGAGATATTTTAAATTAATTTTAGGCTAAAACAAAAAAGTTTCCGGTGGTGGGGTTCGAACTTTCGACTATTAACAATAGAAAACCAAGCACCTTTCCACTACACCAAACAACTAATAATCGAAAAAGTTTATTAAAGCTAGATATTCCTTCAGGAAAATAATTATAATTTCCTGAAACATTTTAAAGTTGCTGTGATGCGCTTCTATTAATTAATAAATGTAAAGAAAATAAAAGATCTCTCAAGAAAAAATAAATGAAAGGAGTGTATATTTATTAAATTAATTTTTAAACTAAAAGAAATATTTTTCCTTCCTAAATTTGTGGAGGAGTATAACGATACTTCCTTCGTTGGGGGCTCAAAATTTTGTTTGTCAAAATATCCAAAGCAAAGAGGGCTAACTAGAAAAAATTTTTTTGAAGTTAAAAAATATTTCTTTTAATTTTTTGGCTTACTACTCCAGCAAAAAGGCAAACAATTATACCGGCACACGCCTAATATAATTGTTTAAATAAAAATAATTTTTAAAAATAAACCCACCCCAAGCCAACCAAAGTATTCTCCAGTCTAAAATTTAAAGGATTCTTTTTAGAAAAATTTATTTTAATTTAAATAACAGGGATGTCATTAAGAAAGGTTGAGGGGTTCAAAATTTTCTTAGGATCGAGTTTCAGTGTCGAAACAAGACCGGGTCTCTGGTCGGGCCAGTTAGAGAATTTGAGAGGAGAAAAGTCGGCCAGAAAATTTCTCGTATTGAGTCGGGTCGAAAAAATGTTAGGATTTCGGGTCTCGGGTACCCCATGATATCCCTTATTTTTATTTACATCAATTATTGTTCGTTGGGCGACAGTTCCTCCAATGCCGCAAACCAACATCCTTAAGATGAAAAAAATAATTTAATAAAAAATTAAAAAAAACCAGCAAATCATCCCCGCACCAGCAAACACAATTTCCTACAAAATTAGAAAAATAAAAAAATTGTTAAAAAACTAACCGACAAAGAACAATTAGTTAAATGGAGTTCTTCGCCTTCCCGCACACTTCGTTGCATTATGGCATACATTATGATCTTTAATAAAATTTTTTCTTACACTATCAATTTTAAAAATTAAAAATTTAATTTACCGAAACAACACAATAAAGAAGAGTTAGGGCAGAAATAATATAAATTAGAACAATTTCATAATTTATCTAAAAAAATAAATTTAAAAAATTTGAAAAAAAATTTTTTACTGAAATATAAGCAGTAACATAAGAAGGATCAAGCAAAACCAACACCACAATTGTCAACAAAATTATAACAATTTTTAAAGCACTTCCAGCCACAAATTGTATAGGTGCTGATGTTGTTGCCATATTTTTTTTCTTTTTCTATAAATTAAAAAAAATTTTATATCAATATTATAATAAAATTTATACATTGTCCTGTCCTTAAAGAAAGCAAAAAAAATTTTCCAAAGCGCTAGTTGTGCTCACTCTCGAATCGACTCTTAAAACAAAAATATTAAAAAGAAATCGTTTCCACATTTTTACCTTTTATTTTTCCTTGTGATAGAAAAGCAAATATACAAAAGCAATCCATAGAGCAAAAGAAGGGGGGAGGGAGGGGGGAAGGAAATACAAACATTGACCGCGTTTAAAAAGAGAAAGAAAAAGGTCCGACATTTTTGCGCTTATCGGGCCAAATAAATTAAATGATGACTCAAATTTGAGGGATTTTAAGGGCAAGGGAGAAAAGGGGGTATTCTAAAGCTTGAAATTTTTGGTGTACGAAAAAATTTGATGTTTGTTTTTGGCGAAACAATGCACTAACCAAAGCATTGTATAAATAGTTGAAAGAATTAATCGAAAATTTTCAGAATATTAAATTTATTAAACAAAAATAAAAGTAAAACCAGAAAAGATTTTTTAAAACAAAATATTCAAAAAAAAATATTTTGAGTATGCTAACCATAGGAATCAGGAATGTCACACGGGTTGAGAAAAAAGAAGGTTAGGTCGATTTCGTATCGAGAAAGAGTCCGAGTTTCGGGTCGGATTTTGAAAATTTCTCGGATTTGGTTTTGAATATCAGGTTGAAAAAGTCCAGGTTTCGAGTAACCCGGTGACAGCCCTAACAAGAATGCTACCAAATAGTAAATTGAAAGAGGAAATTTGTTTCTAAAAATCGTTGAAGAAAACTACCACCCACTGTAGTAAAAAAGCAACTAAAAAACTAACCATTTGGTAGCATTAATTGGTCAAAAGAAAGAGAATAAAAAAATATACTTTTTGTAAAGATCAGTCTCTCAATCACAAAAAATCAACTATAGATCATCTTAAATCTCAAGACAAAAAATTTTTTTACATCGCAACTTGTTGTGGAGCCAAACGTTCAATCAACGCAATAAATTTAAGCATTGAGGAAGAAACAAATGTAGGACATGAAGGATTGTTGGCCCAAGAAATAAAAATAAATTTTAACTGAGAAAACATTTCTCTGTGGAAAAAATTAAAAAATTTTCTTTAAAATTCAAGAAAATAAAAAAAACCTTGTATACGGATTTCGTCGAGACATATAACGCATGGTCAAAAAGCGATAATAAACAAATGGCCCAACTAAACTTGCTTTGCCCCTAAATTAAAATGAATTGTTAAAAATTTTTTTGTGGTGTAGTGGAGTTGCTTAGATTACGAGGGGGTATAAGGTTCGAACCCTTTCAAGGAAAATAATTTTTAAACTGTACAAAAATAATTTCTCGGAACAAAAGAAAGACAAAAATAAATTTTTATGTTAAAATCCCCCACAAATAGACAAAAAATTATTTTAGTGTAGTGCAGTTGTTAGACTAATACTTGGGGCAGGGGGTCTAAGGTTCGAACCCGTTAGAGGAAAATAATTTTCTAATTAAACAAAAATAATTTCTCATAACACAAGACAGGCAAAAACATAGTTTTAAGTTAAAATCCCTCAAAAAACCCCCGAAAAAATTTTTTAATTAAAAAACCGAACATAAAAATCATCAAAATAATAATTGGCAAAAGAAATATTTCAGCACAAGCAGCCGTACTTAACATATTTGGAGATGCTTGTTGCTTAAATTGAACCAGCCGGGAGATTATAAAAGAATTATGCGCAATTCCAGTCTCGGTAGAGAATTTGTTTAGAGTTGCAATTAAATTGAAAATGGCATAAATTGAAACTGGGAGAAGAGCCACTGAAAATAAATAAAAGAAAGAATTTTTAAAAAAAATTTCCAATCATTACATGTAATTGGAGATGATATGACAAAAATCATACAATAAAGTAGATAATGCGCAGAATCCCTAAAAATATAAAATAGAGTAAAACGGATGAACCCATAAAAGGAAAAAGCAAAGGATTGATCCTAAGAACTCATTCGGCAAGAATTATAACCACTTAACCAACGAACAACACAAAACTCTATAGTATCTTTACAACCCAGCTAAGAGAAAGCAACACTGGTCTAATTGAAATTCAAGCCTTTTAAAATTAAAATTTTGTCCCCCAACCGACCACGGAGAAGATGTTGATCATTTAAAGAAAATATTCCCTCTTAATAAAATTTAAAAAATAATTTAAAACAAACTCAAGCATAAGCTCATAAAGAAACATTTGACTAAAAAATGGCCAATTTACAGCTCTTAAGCGTTGATGAAGACGAAAAGCATTTGTTGCCGCAACTTGATTTTTAAAAGGAAAAATAAGCAAGAAATAAAAACAAAAAATTAAACCTGCTGCAAAAGCTTTTGTATACGCTAAAGATTGAAATTTTGAATCAGTAATTGGAAGTATATAACAAATCACAAAATATAATGTTGCCAAACGTAACCCAAAAGCTAAAACATCATTCGGGTATTCTTTGCAAAACTCCTTAAAAATGAAAGAAAATAAAATAAGAATTGTATCAGGAGTGTCAAGGGTTATCCGAAATCAGATCCGATAAATTTTCCAACCCCTGATCAGAAACTCAACTCGCCTTTCCCTCCTAATCCCCCTAACTGACCAAACATGAGACCCAGACCTTTCTGTCCCTCAACCCGATCCGAAACTTTGGATCACTGACTCAAAACCGGACTCTTTCACAACCCTAGTCATCCCTAATTTGTATTTTATTAAATAAAAAAAACCATTGGCGTTTTTCGTTGAACATTAGAATTATTTGGTTGTTGGCCTGAATTGTTTTGTTGTGAAGATTCTTCTCTGATTTCAACCATTTTTGATATATTTTGTAAAGGAATGTAGAAATGAGATTAATTAACTAAAAAATTACTAAAATTTAGTTCGAGTTATGACAATTCAGTCATAGCGCAACAATTCAAACTGAAAACATGTTGATGGATAAACCACCAAAAAACCGATGAAGACAGAGGTAAGAAATGTGAATAAGCAGAAATGTGAACGGAAAATTTGTTAAAAATTAACAATTGTTTTAAAACAATGAAAAAAGGATAAATAATTTTAACTTTATCATCAGTTTAATCCAAAGAAACGTTTAAATTATTAAAAAACAAATATAAAACAATCTTTTATTAAGATTGAGCGAGATACTTTGTCTAAGAGAATGCCTTAAGAAAAAAGGGTGTCCAATTTTGAATACACCACAAAATCATTTAAAAATATTTAAGGCATTTTTAACATTAACGAAAAAGTCAAAATAAGGCAATATTTAATTTTAACAGTTAAAGACACCCTGAGATTAAATTATAAATATCAACTAAGACGACAAAAAAAGTCATAGAAGGCGCCAAGATCATTCAATTGTTCCCACAAAATATTCTTTCTTTCACTCTTCTTTAATAGTTACACCACATATTCCGACGGCGGATGTCGGCCTTCTCATCTTCCGTCAAGTCATCCTAAAAATAAGTAAAAGTTATTTAAAAACACAGGCAAAAAACCTCAAGTCCAAAGAGTTCTCGAAGCTCTTCTGGTGTCTTATTGCCAATAACATTAGCCAAAGCCTGGCAACCAGAATAGTACTGAAATTTTTTAATTATTTTATTTCGTAAAATTTAAAGCATTACCAAAGATTTGATGTCCAGATAGTTGGCGGCCTTAATCATGTTCGCAATCTCCTCAACGCCGACCTAAAAAATTATGAAGTTACTAAATTATTTCATATATTATAAACCTTGAAGAAATCCGTCTCATATTCAGAAAAAGCAAGAGGTTTACGTTGACGAGTAGCCGGATCATCTTCAATTTTAGGATCCGGCTTACCTAAAAACAATAAACATTTTTGAAAAATATAATATTATAAACTAACCAATATGTTCCCCCATCCATTCAACGACTTTAGAGAAAATATTGGTCTCGACGTTGACCTTAAACTCGAATTCTTCCAAGTCCTTAGGCGACATGTCCAAATCCTGAAAAATATTAAGTTAGAATTTTAAAACAATTCAGAGGGGCAAACGGCCAAAAGAATTATCTCAAAACCAAAATCTAATACCTTCCACATGTTCTTGAAGACGCTGCTCTGAAGAAGATGAGACACACGAACATTGATCACCCCTCCATCGCTTGTCTTGCATTTAATCTAATAAAAGAAAAATAATTTATATTTTTATCTCAAACAGAAAAAACCTCCATTTGCATCTGTTCGTCAGTAAACGGAGCAGGCTGTTTTCCAACTGATCCTTCAGCGTTCACCTCAGAATCGGACGCATCATGTTGTTCACCCTCAGACATTTTTAAATTTTATTTTTCTTTAAATTTATTTTTGAATATCTGCAAAGAAAAAAATATTATGTAAAATTGAATTTCGTTCCCCTATTATTTCCGCGAAATCATAAAAATTAAAAACGGGAACGAGGTTCAACTTTAACAAAAACTGTGGAAAATAATCAGCAAGAAAAAATGAACTGGACATTTTCTATTTACCTTTTATACCGGAACAGGATCATTGAGTCCCGCCGTTTGAGTCCCGCCGATTGAGTCCCGCCGTTTGAGTCCCGCCGTTTGAGTCCCTGGCCGTTTGAGTCCCGCCGTTTGAGTCCCGCCGGTTGAGTCCCCACCCAAAGGGGGACGTTTGAGTCCCCGCAGTTATTTTTAGGATTTGGGGAATTAAGAGGGATATAAGTGGATTTTGCGGGGATTAGCGAGATATTTTTTCGTGATATCATGGGATTTAAAGGGCCAATTCAAGACTTTTCTGAAGAATCTCAAGTCTTCGCTTGGATTTTTTCGATCTAAGGATGAAGTCTCTGCCTTGACTTTTTTCTTCAAACAAAAAATTTTAATTAAAAAAACGAGTCAAATAAATAAAATTTATCAAAAAACAAATAAAAATCAGTGTCTCATTTCACTTATTAAATTTGTGGCCCTAAAGAGGGCCGTTTGGGTTTAGGTTGTTGTTGACAAATTCCATTACGGCTTCCGTTCCCTCCAAAAATGCACCAGAAGCAACTGGAAAACACGTTGACAACCACTAAAAAATGGTGGTAATACTTTGTTTTAGACCCCCATTTTCAATAATTTCTTATGTGGTATCTGCTCTTTTTATGACCATCGAGCTGAAAAAGCGAAAAAAGCTCAAGATGGTCGGGGAAACGGGAAGAATAGGGCTTCTAAACAAAAGCATCACCAGAATTGTTTTAAAAATTAAAAATTTTCAAGAAAATTTTTTTTTGAAAAATTTCAAAATTAAAAACCTCGCCGATTGTAGTTTGCTGATGTCACCGCCTTCTCCATCGGAAACTGCATGCTTGAAACGTTCTTCAGGGAGCATCAGAAAGATGAATTTAAAAAATTTAGAAAAACAATAAAAAAATTAAACCTTTCTAATTTCCCCACTGTTGCCAGCACACAACAAAATAACTCATACAATTTGAGAAAATTTAGTGTCCGAATGAATTGGCTGTGTGCTCGGTCAACTAATTAACAAAATTAGTTGGAAACCCTGCAAGGAAAGCAACCAAAATGAACAAAACAACAAAAAAATCCTAAAAATAACTGCGGGGACTCAAACGTCCCCCTTTGGGTGGGGACTCAACCGGCGGGACTCAAACGGCGGGACTCAAACGGCCAGGGACTCAAACGGCGGGACTCAAACGGCGGGACTCAATCGGCGGGACTCAAACGGCGGGACTCAATGATCCCCTACCGTTTTATACTATACATTTTCTATTCACCTAAACACAAAATGCCCACAAGCTAAAAATATGCCACTTTGTAGAAGAGAAATATTATTTTGTATTTTTCATAATATCAACTTTTCAATAATGTCAACTTTTTATTTGCACGCGTCAGGCCTAACAAATTTTCAGTTTTTCTTAAAAAAATTTTACATTTTAGACGCTTATTGATACTGTTTTATTAAAAAATGAAGTTGATTGAATCAAGCGACACTGTCAAGTTTCCAGAAGGCGTAAAGTTCTCTGTGAAGAACAGACTTGTCAAAGTGACTGGACCTCGTGGAACGCTTACACGCGATTTTCGTCATCTCAATATTGAAATAACACAAGAAGGAGCTAATATACTTCGTGTTCGTAAATGGTTTGGAATTCGAAAGGAATTGGCTGCTATTCGAACAGTTTGTTCTCATATTGTGAATATGGTTAAGGTTTGTCTTTTTAATCACTGAACAGTCAAATTTTTGTTATTTTAAGGGTGTGACTAAAGGCTTCCGTTACAAAATGCGTTCAGTCTATGCTCACTTTCCTATCAACATTACGCTTCAGGAGAAGGGTGAAGTTATCGAGGTTTGTGTTTTTAATTAAAATTTTGGTTGTGTCTGACACTTTTTACAAGCGGCTTTTGTTTGTCGATCATCTGGACAACCCTTGAAGAGATAAATTCGGAGTTGTTCCCCCACCCATCCTCCACAGAATGAATGTCCAGACCCCATAGGCGAGCACCGTGTACAAGTCGTAGGCACCGTGTACAAGTTCTATTAATAATAAACATTTTCTCTCATAGATTCGAAACTTCCTTGGCGAAAAGTTTGTTCGACGTGTCAAACTTCCAGAAGGTGTTTCTGCCGCAATTTCGACAAAATTGAAAGACGAGCTAATTATTGATGGAAATGATGTTCAGAAGGTGTCACAAGCTGGTAAGCGCCTTGTTTTATTCTCTCTAAAAAAATTGTTTTTTAGCCGCGCGTATTCAACAATCAACAACTGTCAAAAACAAAGACATTCGTAAATTTTTGGATGGAATTTATGTGAGCGAGAAGGTTACAGTTGCGGATGATTAGTTGATTGAGAGATAAAATATGGTTATATAAATGTTAAAGTTTTTCTTTGTTAAATTGAAAAGGAAATAAAAAAGTTTGTTGGAATTTTTATGGTTTATTTGTACATTGAGTTAATATTAAGAAAAATACTCTAATTTTTATCACAAAAATATAAAAATGAAGAAAAAATTTCTTTCTTTGAAACAAATATATAAAATGACTAAATAACTAAAAAACAAATTACACAATCTTAAAAAATATATATAATATATCTAAATTACAATTAGAATACTGGAAAGTTTTTTGTATGTAGAAAGGGATAAACCGAATTCTATCTAGAAAAATCGAAAATTTTCTAAACAAGAAAAATAAACAAAAAACCCAAAACGTCAAAAATCCCTGGAGGAAGTCAACTCCAAATATTTGGACCTCTAGTAATCTGTTTGACTTCAAGAGTGTTGACGTTCCAGAACAGGCTGACCCCAAATTGACACAAAAATCAGAAAAATAAAATTCGGCCAAATCCCTCAAGTTTTATCTATTAACCCCAACGTCTTTCTTACCCATATACTTAAAATAATCTTACAAAATAATATAATTGTTAGGAAATCTTTGATATATTTTTTTTTAGAATTTAAAAATAAAAAATGGAAAATTTTGCCTAATATATTTTCCTTAAAAATAATTTTTTTAATACTTTAGTCTCAACTCTTTTTTTAAACTCTTACCACCCCCCCCCCCCAAAATTACCTATTTAAAAATATATTTAATTAGTAAAACCCGAAAAATCTTCAAAATTATTATTTTGACCCATTTGTTCATTTTCATAAAATTGTTGAACTGCACTCTCCTTTAAAAATTAAATTTTGATTTAGAAAAAAAAGTAAAATAAATATACCCATGTATTTAATATATCTGTTATTGTTCGCGAATTTAATTTTCCAAATTGTTCGTGAATATAATTTTGAAGGTCATCAAAATAGAAAGAATCTTTTGAAGAAAAAAAATATTTTAAATAAAATTAAAGGTATGATTTCGTGTAATGCCAAACCGACGTCAGCTAACCCCCCCCCCCCCCCCCCCCCCCCCCCCCAAAAAAAAAGGCCGCCGAAATGTCAAACAATGGGAAAGGTACTCAATAAACTGCGAATGTTGTTCCAATAATAAACAAAGTTGCCCTAATGGACGCCAAAACAATTTGACATTCATTTGACATTATGACGCCTTGTCCAATGTTTGGCATTTCGTCGGCTTTTAGGGGACTTTGGAATTACTACGCGCTATTTTATATAAATTATAAAATAAAAAATATACCCAGATCAAGAATTTCTCTTTTTACTGAAACTGCTCCAACAGGATAACCACGAGGAATAATAATACGTAGTGGTGGAACTTGCTGGCTTCCTTTAAAAAGATTTTAAAAAAATTAAGGAGGATATTAGGCGATTAAGGCGGATATAGAGAAATTCCCCTACGTCCTCCTAAAACCTTAATCTCATATCCCTCTTAATCCATTCTATTAATCCAACGACCACTCTTAACCAGTACAAATCCTCATATCACTTAATCCCCGAAAACATTATATATCCCTCTAATAACCCCCAAATTTCACCGATAGCCCACTTGATCCCTTCAAATACTTACTTAAAATACATTTTATCACAAAAGAATGCATATCTGAAGCAATTTCAACAATTGAATCAAATTGAAAGCGTTGCTCCAACTCTGCAATTTCTGAACGTATTGCATCGGGGAGTTGAGAGATATTGACGGTAATTCCACTTGGACGTCCTAGAAAGAATTTTTTTCTTGCAAGATTTCTAAAAAAATAAAAAAAAACCTCCAACATTTCCACTCCCCAACATATTATCCAAAGGACGACCAGAATTAGAACTTGAAGGCGTTTGTTGTTCAGTAGGCACAGGTAAAAGATCATCCATAGAAGAATATAAATCATCAATAGCAGTATCACCTGTGAAAAAATTTTTTTAATTGAAATCTTCATGGAAGATTGTCCCAATATTCTTTTTGCCCCCTTCACGTTTTCAATAACTCACTACACGGTAGAGATACCACGCGTTAGACGAAGCCCGGACTATTTCGTCTCGGAACCAGATCTGAAAAAATTGTAAACCTAACCCAACCTTTTCTCAACCCGTAACATACATGTATGCGGAGTCAATCGCCTTTTTACTTGTCATTAAACATCATTCCCTTCCATTATACCCAAGGCCCACGGGATGGATCGCTTGATTAAAAATCAAAAAAAACCTGTAGAAGTCGGCCATTGTTGCTGTTGTTGCATTTGTTGAGTCATTATAGGTTGGTTTGATACTGACATTGTATTTGTATTATCTATAACATTACTTCCATATGTTTGACGTTGTTGTTGGGGATATTGTTGTTGTTGTGAAGTATATGTTGAATATTGTTGAGGTTGATATTTTTGGTCAATCATCATCCCAGAAGAGGAATATGGAGGTTGTGATTGGGACGAACTAATCGGAGCTACTCCTCCTCCATGTTGAGAAGAGGGAGGAGCATTGCCGAAAAATGATGAGGACGTATTTACACCTAAAAATTTTAAAAATTAAAAACTAGACACTTCGTCCCAACAGGCTTAATCACATTTGTCTAATTTATCCCAACTAGTCCGCGCAAAATCATTTTTCCGGGTTGGAACGGGATTTTGGATTTCATATCCGGCAGGATTTCCCTGGATTACTCCGGTCTGGAAAATCCGGATTGCGAAAAACCTGATTTTGGACCCGAACTCAGGAAAAATTCAGTCAGATCCGGTCCGGTGGCACGCACTAATCCCACCCATTTATTATTTAAATTAAAAACCTCCAGGCATATAAGACGAAGCTTGTGTTGGCTGTACCATTTTCTGCATTGTAGTAGCTCCAGAAGAATAAGCACTTGCAACACCACCACCACGCATCATTCCTGAAGAACCAATCATTGCTGCGTGTTGCGGTGTATTTTGTAAAGTACTCCATTCACTCCAATTTGCAGCGGCTGCCGTAGGATGCATTTGATTACCACCACCCATTTGTCCATAAGGATCTATTGTGGATGAGTGTTGCTGTTGTTGTAATTGTTGTGCTGTTGCAGCATAACTTGGGTGTGAAGTAAACATCATTTTACGTATAACTATTTCAATATCATTTAATTCATTCATCCCCATAAAACTGCAAAAAAATTAAAAAAAAAAGAATTAAAAAAAATTTTTTTACAAACCGTTCAAAACGCAAAACTGAAAGCATTGTATTTATTCTACTAACCATAGCTCCATCACTTTGATATTTAATTAAATTATTTTGTAAAAATCCAACAAATTGTTGAAGTTGACAAACTTTTTCAAAATATGGACGTTCATTTGGACCCATAAGTTTTAATCTTTGAATAATTTCTTGTGGGAAGTTTGGTGGATATTCTGGTGGCATCATCTGTACTGGTTGTTGTCCTCCTGTCATAATTAAGAAATAATTTTAAATTCCAAATGTCCCATAAAAAGGCGAGAGAGAGACCCGAGCAAAAAAAGGTAGTCAATCTCTCCAGTTATTAACACACCGTACAAAAATTTGGCCGGTGTTCTCCTACCTCGTATTTTAATAATTATATTTGTTAAATAAAAAAGTCTAATGATTAGTGAAACCTAGACCCAGGAGAGGACCTCCAGAAACAGAACACAGGAGTTCACGAGAGGAACAACGCCAAGAAACCAGAACCACAGGAACTCACGAGAGGAACAACGCCAAGAAACCAGAACCTCGGAAAGAACTCTCAGAAGTAGGGGGCGAGAGGAATGTTTTACCACTCTTGAGGAGTTCAACACCAACTATGTAGTTCCTGTAAAGAAAAGAGGACTAGGATATATTTATATACCTCCATATTGTTGTTGTTGTGGTAACATCATATTATTTTGAGGAATCATTCCTCCTCCTCCAGGCATCATTTGTTGCTGACTCATAAAATTTTGTTGAGAAATACCAAATTGTTGCTGCTGTTGTAATGGAATAGTATTATAATTTTGTGGTTGTTTTTGGTGTTGTTGTTGTGATGTCCAATATCTTTGTTGTTGTAATAATAATTGAGAATGCTGTTGCTGCATTTGGGAATCAGACATCATTTTGTTATTATTTATTGAACGTCCAGAAGAAACTTGTTGTTGCATTGCTAAAGGAACAGCTGAAGAAGACCCACTCAAAGGTTGTTGATGAGGCATTGGTTGACCCATCATTGCTACAATTTTATGAAAATAAAATTTTAATTAGGGTTGGTCAAAAAGAACAAATTCGTGGAACGGGGATGTCCGTAAAGAGGGTGTGTCGGGAAAAAAGGAACTGTCGGGTAGTCAGGGAGAACATTTCGGAGAATGGTGATGTTGGGGACCAAAACCCTATTTAAAAAATATTTACCTTGCTGCTGATATTGTTGTGGAGTAAATGTTGCCCCAGGTTGGTGTTGCTGAATTCTTCCATAATCCATTACTCCCATTGAAGAATTGGAATTTTGCATTAACGGATCTGGAGCAACACCATCAATTTGATCAGAAGGAGGGAATTGTTGTTGCATCATTATTGGTGGAGGTTGTCCCATTTGGAATGAAGTTTGTTGGTCGATTGATGTATTAGAAGGTTGTTGTTGCAAAGGAAATCTAGCTTGAGGTTGCTGCTGATGTGTAGGCTGTGGATCAGGCGGAATCTAGAAAAATTTTTAGAAAAATTTTTTATGAATTTTTTCTTATGGTCATATTTGAAAAAAATTTTCGACTAAAAAAACCTGTGCCTTTGTTGTTGGTGTTACACTTCCTCCCATTACTCCTCCTCCACCATTTCCAAGTTGAGTTAATAAAGAATTTGACGATTTAACAACTCCTCCTTGTTGTTGTGCTTGAAAACCTGGTGGCATAGCTGTGCTTTTTGAATTACAATTTATGGCGTTTATAACCTAAAAATGATAAATATAACATCCCGAACTGGGTTCACTTTGGCGTTCCGAACGCAAATTTTTTTGTACATAAATTTTCACCTTTTTTGCGTCGCAGGCGAAAATTTTTTGAATTTAGGAGCTCAAGAAGCAAGATTTCTTCCTTTTTTTTGAAAATCGAAAAAAATTTTTTTGAAAATCGAAGGCCAAAAAAATTCACTTTTTTGCCCAACGCCTTCCCCAAAATTTTCCCCATTTCGGAAAGCTGGATACGCCCTTGGAAGCTTTACCGATTGGTAGTAACAAAGGAACCTCCCGATTGTTGTGATTCAAAGTTACGTGTAAAACAAAAAATCCAAAATTAAAAAACAAAACCTTTGCAATAGTTCTCATATATTCATCTTTACTTGAACATTTTTGAAAAACATATTCTTCTACTTGACGTGCATCGCCTGGGACCTAAAGTTTAAAAAAATAATTTTAATTTATTTTAAAGATAAACCGGAAGATTAGGAGCATTTTGACGGTTTCTTGCTAATTCTGGCTCACTAAAAAATTTTTTTAATCAATTTATTAGAAAAGATATACTCACAGCCTTATAATAACATGATCTCTAAACAATTGTGAAGGCCAATCACCTGGAAAAAATTTTTTTATGAATCAGATAAAATTAAATAGGGTTGAACGCCGATTGAACGCATTTGAACGTTGAACGCTTTGAGTTGAACGCATTTGTAGCCCCGACAAACCACGATCAACATCAACACCTAAGGTGTCGGGGCTTAACCCTAATTGGATCCAATCCCAGTCTAACCCTCTAACCCCCCATTAAAATAAAAAATTATATACTTCTACTAGTCTCATCACCATCTGCGGTTGGAGCATCATTTGTTTCATTGGAAGGTGTAGTAGCTGCCATTCTCTTCTACTAATATTATTTAAAAAATTTTTAGTAGCTGGTCTAATAAAAAAATAGAGTTTAAATTAAACGTGAAAATGAATAAAAAATAAAAGATAATTAAAATGAGAATTCAACAGAAATAAAAAATGAAATTAAAAAAATTTCAAAAATTTTATAAAACAAAAAAAATAAAAATGAAAAATGGTTCAATTTAGATAGACGCTCATGGAACTTGTGTCCTAAACTAGAGCAAAAAAATTTTGTGGAGACCTACAAGTCCATGAAAAAAAATATAAAAATAGTAAAATGACCGGAAACATCATTCAATTTTTATCTATACAAAGTCTCATCTTGTCTTCTTTTTTGTACGATAGTTCCAGGTTTATTTTGTGCATCTGGATGATTTGCTAATTCAATTGGACAACTTGATATTGGACTTTCTAATAAACATTGCTTCAAATCATAAAATAAATCTTTGTCTTCAGGTGTTAAAAATGTTATTGCTTTGCCTTTTTTGCCAGCACGTCCTTTAAAAAATATAAAATTAATTTTAAAATCGAAAAAAAGCTTTAAGCTAGGTTAATGTCAAGGAAACGTATAAGAACGTTGTGCTACCATCGACGGCTTAAAGGGTATAACCACCACTCATTAACCAACCATGGTCAAGTGAGGTCATTTAACCAATTTCTTGTATTACAGGCCCAAATATGAGAATTGACCACTTGATAAGGTTACTTAAAAAGTTATCATCTAACAATAAGGAATAAATGAAGAGAAATGGAAGGAGGAGACCACAACTCAATAACCACGCTTATAACAAGAATCACTTAAATTTAGAAATTCAACTAGTCCCAAAAAAAATGTTTTTAAATTATTCTCAATATTCATTTTAATAATAAAATTTTAAGAAACCTGTTCTTCCAATTCTATGTGTGTAATCTTCAATAGATTTAGTCATATCATAATTTATAACTAATGAAACATCTTTAACATCAATTCCTCTTCCAGCAACATCTGTAGCTACCAAAATATCTTTTGCTCCAGTTTTTAAAGCATCCAAAGCATATTCTCTAGCTTCTTGTCCTTTTCCACCGTGTAGTATGCACGGATTAAAACCAATTTTTTGTAAACCTTTTCCTAGTAAGTCGGCACCTCTTTTTTGATTAACAAAAATAATAATTGGTGGAATATACAAATTTGGTTCAAAAAGTAGTTCAACAATTTTTTTACGTTTCATTTCTTCAGACATCATTATTACAATTTGTTCAACTCGTTCTGTTGGACGACCTGCTGAACCAATATATACAATTGCTGGACGACGTAAATATTGACGTGCAACACGTTCAACTGCTGATGACATTGTTGCGGTAAACATAACTGTCTTTAAAATTAGAAAAAATTTTTTTTGACATATATAAAGGATTAAAAGGGAGACAAAGTTAATTTAAAATACAAGAAAAATATCCTTAAGAGAGTATAAGGATTAAATTATTTTATTTATTTACTATGGCTAATGTAAAAGCATCATTAGACTAATGGATAGAGAGTAAATTCCAGTAAACAAAAATGTCAATAAAAATAAAACAAAAAATACTTTAGTCTTGGAAAGAGGTAAGTTAGAGTTTAAAAAATAATAAGAATCGAACCCTTAGAAAATTACTTAACTCAAAACGTTCATGCTTTACAGGGATGACACAAGTAATCTTATACACGAAATCCGAAACCCAGTCAATTTTACGATCCAAAAATATTCAAAACCCTTATCCAAAATCATACGCTACTTTTTCCCTACCCGTTACATTCCTGGGTTGTAGTCCTGGTTGGGCGAAATATTTTTTGTATTTCGAATCTAAACGAAATAGACACTGACCGATATTGGGATTAAAGTAGGTGAACTTTAAGTTACTTAAAATCACCCTCCCCTCCAACAAAAAAAAAGTTTAAAGAAACCTGTCTATATTTCTTTTTTGAAGTATAATTTTCAAGCAATTTATTTTCATCTTCAGCTTCTTCAGTGTCTGGTTTCAAATTTGTTACAGGAATAAATTCCAAAATTCGAGTTACATCAGGTTCAAATCCCATATCAAGCATTTTATCTGCCTCGTCCATAATTACATAAGAGCATAAATTTAATGACATATACCTGTTTTCGAGAACGTCAACAAGTCGACCAGGTGTTGCAATAACAATCTGTTGGAAAAAAATTTTTTGTGAAGAAAGGGCAGAAATCTTGCCTCAAAAATTTTTAAAAATCCCAAAAACCTCAAAAGAATTTTTTAATAAATTTTTTTGATGCTGGAAAGGAACTTTTAATTTTATTAATTTTCTAAGAAAAAAAGTTAATCAATTCTTAAATATATATTTAGTAATTATTGAATTATTTTATCGATTCAAAATAAAATAAATTTATGTGGGAGGAAATTTTCTCAAAAATCTTTTAAAAGAGAAAGACTTTATAGTGAGAGATTTTTGTCTTAATTTAGCTCAAAATTGTTAAAACAATTTTTAAAAAAGTAGAAATCCCAACAAAATTTTTTAATAACAAAAAACCCAAGATTCCTTAAAAAAATTTTTTTTCTTAACTTGAAAAATCGCAAAAAAATCTTCTAATTAAAAATGAGAAAAAACCAAGCCTAATAATCCTTAAAAACCTCCCACGAAAAACTCCCTCAAAAAATTTTTTTCTTAAAATTAAAAAAATTCTTTTCTTACATCAACACCCATTCTCATTCGAATTCCTTGATCTTCTCGAGATGCTCCACCAATAACTGAGACTGTTCTAATACCCAAACGATCACCAAATTTATGTGTTTCAATTTCAATTTGTTGTGCCAATTCTCTTGTTGGAGCAAGAATAATTGCATATGGCCCTTGTTCATATTCTGTTCCTTCATCTAATGAAATAATTGGTGCTGCTTGTTTCTTTGGAACTGTTGTTATCCAACACAATAAAGGAATTAAAAATGCTGCAGTTTTTCCTGAACCAGTTTCTGCAACACCTAAAAATTAGAGGGTGGGGATTTTTATATTGAGAAATAGGGCATAGAAGCGACCCTGACCGGTTAGCATCTGAAATGGAAAGACGGAAGTAAGCAGGATCGCTTCACTGATTTATTTAAATAAAAATCCAGGATTTACCTATAATATCACGATTTTGTAAACCGATAGGTATTGCTTGCCGTTGAATTGGTGTTGGCTCCTTTAAAAAAAATTAATAATTAAATGTCAAATTGATTTCAAGTTAAAAATAGGGGTAAAAAATATTTTTTTAAAATGGGGGAATCCACGTATTTTTATGAGGAGAAGCTGGGAAAAATTTATATTTTTTCTCAACTAAATAAAAATTTTTTCCTTAATTAAAAATAGGCAAAATAGAGTCTATATTAGGCATGCTTTTCGTCTTCTTCGCCCTTTGTTGTTTCGCCTTTCATCTTTTAAATTGACCCGCTTTTAAAAATCTGTTTCGGCACCCCAGGGCCTATAATGTAAATGACGTAAAGTTTAAAAATTCAGAAATATTTCCTAAAAAAGCATGCGTAATATAATTCTTTTTATTGAGACGTTCCGGTCAGTACCAGTTACCAAATAAATTAAAAAAAAAGGAAAATTTGGAAGGAAAAAATATTTGTGTGACAAACACTCATACACTAAACCAACTAATAAATAAAAATAAAAAAAGAAGAGAGAACAAGGAATGTTAAAACTGAAAAAAAATTTTTAGAGAGAAGGACGAACACTTAGGCAGAATTTTTTGTTAAAAAAAAATAAAAAATTAATTTAGAGAAAAATAAAAGAAAATAGTTGTGTGTAAAATTGAGAGACGAATAAACATTAATTTATTAAAAATAGTTGAAAAATAATAAATAAATGTAAAAGAAAAGAAAAGAGAAAAAAGAGAAAATAATAATATAAGAATTGACAATTACCGGTTGGTGCTTTTATTTGTTTTAATAAATAGTTAAATGTTAAGAGAAGAAAAAACGTTTTTTTAATCATGTAAAGGTTGTTGAAAAACTATGTCAAAAATTATTAGTCAAAAGCCTTTAAAATTAAAAACTTGAGTCTTAAAATTTGAGGGGTTTTCAAATTCGACAGAATGAGAATAAAAAATTCGACAGAATGAGAATAAAAAAAAATTTAAAAAATAGTTTAGAATGAAATGATTAAGTGAGACGAATGAAAGACAATCCCAAAAACACCTACCACGCACCCCGATCCCGGAGAGCATCATAAACGTTGAAATGTCAAACCCGCCAACCCCCCTACAATCTTTGATATTTCAACACTATTGGGAGGGGTTCCCTTTCCAAATTTAAAAAAAATCTAAAAACAAAAAAACCTTATATCCAACTTCCAAAATAACATCATGGACATCCTTAGGTAAATTCATTTCAGCCCAATGTCTCATAGGTCTGGGGACACGTCCACCTTTTATTGTAATATTAAAATCTTCACGAAATATTCTCCAATCTCGATCAGTCATTTCATTTAAAGCTTTTTTTGTCCAATGCCGATTATCCCAATCTTCTTTTTTCTGTTTCTTTTGAAGTTGTTTTAATCTTAAGAAAAAGGAAAATTATTTGAAAAATTATTTAATACAAGCTGAAACGATCAGGCGTCCCTATAACTAGGCAGAGGACTTGGTCCGTCCATAGGACGTGGTATGTGGATTGCAATTGATTATGGAGACTCACGGCTCAACTTTAAGACATGCATCTCATGAGCTTTTATGCGTCCCATCAAACACTGATGGAATACTTAAACATTCAAGGAACGCATGCCCTAAAGTACAGCCATGTTTTTTTACTCATATAATCAGTAGTGCAATGCTAAAAACTTTCGACTGTCCTACAACACGTTCTCAAAATCAATCATAAGCTCAAACCTCTTAAACCCCAAAGAATATACCAAACCTATGCTTTTCTTGTTCTTTTTCTGCTTCACTTCTACGTTGTTCCAACAATTTTTGATAAAATTCAGATTTTTGTTTCTTTTGTTGATTTACATCCATTCCAGCAATTGAACCTCTTCCCAAAAATTGAACTTCATGCCTTTCTTTATACAAATCATTGTAATCATTTGAGGTATCATCTGTTGGTTCCCAATCAAAAATAAATTTACGTTCATGTAAACGACGTCCCCATTTACGTTTTTCTTTTGGGGCACCTTTAAAAAATTAAAAAAAAAAGATTTTAGAAAACAGAAGATCAGAGAAAATACTAAAACGAGTTAATATCTCGGCCTTATCCGGCTTCCCGAATTAGTTCTGAATTTCAAATTGCCTCTTCCCTTCACATTAAAATTTAATGGTAAAAACGAGGTTGACAGTGACTCGCTTAAGAAAGAACACAACTATTTCCGAAACCAGCCGCGTATCTACTAGGGATGGGGTTTACTGGAAGTCGAAGCAACTCCGGATCCGAAGAAAACTAAAAAAAAAACCCCAATCTGGCATTTTCTCAACCCATCCCATCCCTGGTATCTACGTGCTTGCCCAAAAGACGTGCCTGCCCTAACTATTAATAAAAATCCCGGCAAAATTTTTTCTTTAAAAAAATAAAATTAAAAATACCCAAATAACGCGTTTTAATAGCCTCTTGCATTCTTTCCCTATCCTTTTCAGCTATTCTTTCATTACGCCTCTCTTCTCTTTCTTTGCTACGAGTTCTTGAACGTGAACGACTTCTTCTATCCCTGTCTCTTCTATAGTCACGATCCCTTCTACTATCACGGTCAGATTTTCGAGCATCGCTAAGAAATTTATTTCGTTGTTTTTCCAAATCCTTCAATTCCTTTTGTTTTCGTTCAACTTCTTCTTTTCGACGTTGCAATGCTTCTGCTTCACGTTCAGCTTTTGTCAAAAATTTTGGCTGAAAATGAAAAGAAATCGTTAAAAATGACGTTTGTGGGTCCTCTTTCCTCCCCAAAATTTTCCCTCATTTCAACTACGGCGTTGGTTTTACAAAGAAAGAACGTATTTCCTCTTTTTCCATGTAGTTTGAACTATTCTCTTGTTGTAACTAGAGGTCGGCGCGGGACGGAATCCCGCGCGGGATTTTGCGGGATCCCGTCATTCAATTTTTCGATTTGCGGGACTATTCCCGAGGGATCCCATCCCGAAAAGATTTAGAAAAATCCCGCATGCGGGATCCCGCAAACATGATTTTGCCGACCTTTAGGGCTAGACCGTGTTCTATTTCTAGTTTGAGACGAGGAAAAAGGGGCACCTAACCTGCCAATTTTCCCAAGATAAAAAAATACAAAACCTTGCTATTAACTTCCTCCATTTGTTTCTTCTTTTCTAAAAGTTCTTCCAAAGACAGAGGCTCTCTTTTTACAGGCGGTGCCGGTTCTTTTTCTGTTAAATTCTTCAAAACATCTTTTTTGTCTTCAGTGTTTTTTGGAGTTTTTGAGGAATCATTTCTATTTTTTCTATCAACTTTGACATCTTTTGATTTCTCTTCATCAAATTCCATTATAGAAAAATATAATCACTTCTAAAAATCAGTTAAAAAACCTTGAAAAATTAAACAAAAATCTATGACGAGACGAGAAATGATAGGAGGCAAAATAAAATATCAAAAGACCGTAAACACATTTTGCCAATACGGCTAAAATCACACATTTTGCCAATAATATTATTGGCAAAATGTGTGATTTTAGCCGTATTGGCATATGTTTAAAAATTTTTTAATTACTTAATTTTCAGCTTTGATAGAGTATCCAGAAGCTGTAAATAGAGTATCCAGAAGCTGTAAATAGAGTATCCAGAAGCTTCGAGGAGACGCTTTTGCAAATCAGTTCGCTTTGTGCAGGATTTTTGTCTGTATCTCGGCCCAAAGTTAAGACCGGGGGTTGATTTTGGTGTTATTCGACACAGCTCGACTTGTTATATAACCTAAGACTGACTGACCATTTTTAATACTTTTAGGAAGGAAAAAGGAGGGGGTATACGAAACCGACTATTACCAACTTTTGCCCCTTTTAAAACCTAATAATTAAAAAAAAATCCCCTTTATCAATGTTTAATCCTCCGTTCAGTTGCTTGTGACTTGTGGGGTGTCTTTATTGGCCCACCCGATTTCGACAAATTGTATGTCGTTCGAAAATATTTATTCACTCTCCGGACTAGGAGTTGTTCGTTCTTCAGCTAATTTTAAATTATTGCGCAAAGTATTTTCCAAAACTTTTTCATTTTCTTGTTTCTTTTTTTCTTCATCATTCTTCTCCTCATCTTTTTTGTTTTTCATATCAAAAGCACTTCGACTCATTAAAAAATCTGCTCGTCTATCCTGTACAATGTCAGGTTCAGAAGCTGCATCATCATCGTCTTGATGTTGATGCTGTTGTTTTTGTGCTTCTTAAAAGGAAAAATTTAGTTTAGATCAACTTTAAGAGATTTTATGTTGTTGTTTTTGTGCTTGTACAGGATAAATCAACCAGAGGGGCAGTAGGTTTTCTATAATTTCTAGGTTTGGTATCGGAAAACTGTCCGGGGTTTCGAATTTCGGATATAGAACTTCGGATAATTAGTTTGATATCACTGGCCTGCTGCCCCGGGATAGACCCGACAAAGCTAGACTCGCAATTGCCTCCCCCACTTGGAACGTGCCCCTTAGGGAACTACACTAAAGCAGGCGTCAACAACTCCCCCAGGCATCGAACCTGAGTCTCCAACAGGAGATGTTTCCCTCTCTTAAAAACTCACTTATCGGTTTATTATTTCCAACCAAATTTGGATTTGTTGCTGAACGCATTCCATGACTTTCCTTGTTTATAATACGCTCAAATTTTGCATCATAAACTCGTTGTTCTTTTGCTAATTTACTTAAATGAGATAATGAACGTGGTGTTGAAGAACCAAAAGCATAATTTTGTGAAGCTGCCTTTTTGCGATCTGTGAAAACTTTAACAGATTAACAAAAAGATTGTATAGTGGTCGGATTGAACCGACGTTGTTTTTCAGTATTCATTGTTATTTGCGGATTTTTTGTCCGCAAAAAATTTTGCGGACGTCCGCAACTTTTTTGCGGACATCATCGGTATTTTTCGGTATTACGGTATGGAATACGGCACGAAATTTCAATCACTGTATTTTTCAAAAAAATCTCACCACCTCTCGGCCCAATTGATCTCGCTTGTCTCATGTAATAAATAATATCTTTATCTCCAACAGGAGGCAAAGGTTTTTTTCGTCTAGGCTCTGTATCAATAAGAAGACGATCTTGTGGAGAAACTTTAGCTTTATTAATATAAGAAATCTCTCGAGGTGTTGATGAACCAAAAACAAAAGAAGATTGTGTGAGAGGTTTAGGAGGGTTTCGAGGGCGATTACTACTACTGCTGATGGCTGAAGAATGATTTTTGGTTGAAGCGAGGGCAGACATTCTCACAGAAAAAAATTGAAAGAAAATTCTAATTAGAAAAATAAAAAAATTTTTTTAACAAGTCAGAATTCAGGTAATAAAAATAAACTAATATAGAGAGGAAATTTTATCTAAATGCCTTTTTTATTTTCTCTTCGAGAGAATGGCAAAAAAAGAATTTAGAAAATGGACAATTTTACGGGCGATTACCCACCCCTTTTATTGTTGTTGTTAGCGGCATTCCCCCAAATTAAATGCCTTTTTTTAATTTTATTGGAGGCACTTTCTCTCAATATTATCAAGAATATATGTATAAAAACAATCAGAACTTTTGACAAAACCCTAAAATCGGAAAAATCAGAAAAACCTAAAAACTCAACAAAAACCGAAATTAAAAACCAGAGAAATACTTAAAATACCCCAAGCTTAAAATAAAAAAAACAACATTATTTTAATTGCTTGCCAAACTTTCACACTGTGAGAGAAAGCTTTTCTCTCCTCACAATGTGAAAAATTCTGGACATGTTTTTACTAAAATAATGGAAGTTAAAAAATAATAAACTTGCAAATATTTTAAAAAACTTGAAATATTAAAAATCGAAAAAAATTTTTTATGAAAAAATATTTTTTAAAAATTCTCTTGGACAAAATTTAAATAAAAAATACTAAAAAAACTTGTCTTTTTTGCTTCTTGTCTTTTTTTTATTTATACACAGATTTTAAATTATGAAGCACTCAATAATAAACTGACAATCATTCCATACAGGCCGAGAACCTTTAAAAATTGGAAATTTAAAATGTAAAAAACACGGACGGAATTTTGAATGGCCAATTTCTATTTTCTCCACACATCTATGACAAGAAGTACACATCTTTGGATGCTTGAACCTATGGTCCAGCATTGGCTGTAAAATCACCAGCTTCTGTCAAATTTGGTTCTAAAAAGTTTGGAATTTGTAGCACAATTCAAACGTTGTTGACTACAACCACACGTCCTGGCCAGACAGAAGAGGAACAATCCAGCAGTCATTCACTCAAACTGCTCTTGCAGCGATCATCCTATCGATATGTACTCTACTCACCCATAGTTAAAGTAAACACGCACAAACAATACTGAACCATAGGTTCGAACACCCAAAACTGTGTACTAACCATTTTAGATTTGGAGAGAAAATAAAAATGGGTCATACAAAGTTCAAAATCCCCATATTAAAGAATAAAAACCTCCGAAAAAATTAACATCAAAATCATCCCAACAAAAAGTCTCGGTTGTTGTGCCAATCCTCTAACACCAGAATCACCAACAATTCCAATAGCATAACCAGCACCTAACCCACAAAGTCCACAGACTAAACCAGCTGCAAATTGTGAAAAACCGGCGTTTACAGTGTACTCTTTCCCTCCTACTCCCAATTTTCCAGAGATTATAACGGCAACAACTAATCCATAGATGGCAACGATTCCTGCCATTACAACTGAAAGAATGTTTAAAAAATGATAAATTTTGCTCTGTACTCAGAGTTAAAACAGAAAATCTTAATAAGGCTTTCCCAAAATTTAAGGACAAAAGATACAAGATCGAATAGATCTTGGACGGATTCTAAAGCTATCGATTCTAGGTCCAAGAACCCGTGTCTCCCAGTTCCTAACAATCGAACGGCTTTTAGCTGTTCCACCCCTTAACTACGGTTCCTGGAAGTTAAAGTTCCAGGCTGGAACTAGTCTTTCTCCCTCTACAACCTATTAAAGACAACAAAATTAATAGAGAAAATAATTTAAAAACCTGGAATAATCGCTTTCATTACAAGATCAGGCCTTGCAACAGACATGCAAGCAATGCCAGTCCCTAAATTTAAAAAAAGTTAAGAACAAAAAATCTTTTAAAAAACCCGATTTAGCTGTTCCATAAGCTGAACCAGCAGCTGTAAAAATCATTGCAGCTGTCACTCCAAGTGATCCAAAGAAAGGAGCATACATTGCCTGTTCGGCTTCTTCCAAAGCTGAGGTTACTACTTGAGACATGTTTTTCGCAACAAAATTTTCTGAAAAAACAAAAGTTTAGAATAATTTTTGAGCAAAAATATTATAAAGTAACAGAAAATTCTCAAGAAAATGAACAAAAAATCAAAAACCAATAAATGTAAAAGAACAAAACTTTGAGTGAAAGATGCATAAAAATGAACACAATAAATACACAGCAAATTAAGAAAGAGTACAATTATTAGAGATTAATTGCGGTTAGAGAAATTATTATTTAACGCTATTTCCTTGAGTCTCGTTCTCTACTTTCACTATAAAAAATAAAATGTAAAATTTCGTTTCCCCAAATTATATCAACACGACATTTTGCCAGTAAGGGTATAAATTCACGTTTTGCCAACAACCTTGGGCAATTCTTTAAGGAATTCTTTGCCTCTCAAAAAAACTTTTTTTACAATTTTAGATCTTGAATTCAACACAATAATGTACATATGTCACGACAGAGAAAACAATATTTTAAATTATTTCCTATACTTCTGCTTGCCATTATCTTTTTTCTCTTAGCCAATTTCTTATTTATGATTATGCTTGAAATGCCATCAAACAAGTATT
The DNA here is from genome assembly GCA_036172955.1 of Meloidogyne arenaria. NCBI lineage: Eukaryota > Metazoa > Nematoda > Chromadorea > Rhabditida > Meloidogynidae > Meloidogyne > Meloidogyne arenaria. The sequence goes on along the minus strand of JARQAB010000029.1, from coordinate 4,190,218 downwards.
TTTTAATTAAAAAAGTAAAAGGTAAAGGTTCATTTTACCGTTCCCAAGGTCCCCTTTTTAATATATAAATCGAAAAATTCTAGCCCAAATTCGTACTAGCCGAGTTCGGGTCCATGATTTGAACTGGACCTAGGGATCAAAAATTCTAGGAAATTTTTCACCCTAATGGCTAAAAATTTTTTTCCAGGTCTAGAAAATTTTTTTAATTTTCAAACCTAGGGTCCTAAAGTAAACCTTTTTACCAGTTAAAAAAATATTTTTTTTCAGAAACCTCAACAACAAAACTAAAAACAACGACAATAGCCATCAACTTTGCCTTCTTTTCCCCTTTAAAAATCGTTGGGATTTAGCACAATTTACTATACCAAAAATAGATGTCTTTTTAAGATCTCAACAAATAAATCTTTCAAAATTTATAATTATTAATCAAACAGACAATTTACGCTTTAATCGTGCTTCTCTTTTAAATATTGGAGCTTTACAGGCCAAAGAAGAAAATTGTGATTATATTGCTTTGCATGATATAGATATTGGTTTCTTTTTTATTTTTTTTTCAAAAATTAAATGCCTAGAAAAATTTTAGGCATAGAAGGGCCTAGAAAAAATTTCTAGGCCTAAAAAATTTTCAAAAAATTTTTCTTCTTCAATTTAAAAAAAATTTTAAATTTATTTTTTACAGTTCCTCTAAATCCAGCCCTAAATTATAGTTATCCAGGAGAAGGACAATTATTTCATATAACTCCAGGAAAATATCATCCAATAAAAAGGTTATTTAATTTTCTAGACTTAAAAATCCTTTCCTTCATTTTTTAGGTATGACTATAAAAATTATATTGGAGGTGTTCTCTTGATTACATTAAATGATTTTATCAAAATAAATGGAATGTCAAATAATTTTTGGGGTTGGGGACTAGAAGATGATGAATTCTTTCAAAGGTTGAGGTTAGAAAATTTTTTTTTAATTTTTCCTCAAATTTCTCTTTAAAGAGAAGCAGGATTATCTAATAATATAACAAGACCTAATGGATTAAATACTTCACGTTCAAATACTTTTTTACATATACACAACAAGAGTGATAGAAGAGATTACGTTCAGGCGGATTATAAGAAAAAGGTTTTTTTGGATTTTTAAAAAATTTTAGGAGAAAAAATAGGTTAGGTTTTTTCATAAAAATTTTCCGGGGATAAGGGTTCTAAAAAATTCTTCCCAAAAATTTTTTGGGGAAAATTTGACTTATTAAAAAATTTAATTCGTCGTTTCCGTGGATAAGATTTCCAAAAAAATTTTTTGTTTGAATTTAAAAAAATTTCATTTTTACCTTTAAAAAATTCAGAGAAGAAGAGGTCGTGATCGTCTGTCAGGCTTGTCAAATTTAAATTATACTTTAATATCTAAATATCAAACAAAAATTAATCAAACAAGCATTTTAATAATTAATATAAAATTATTTTGTAATTTTAACGAATTTCCTGAATGTTTAAAAAAATAATAATAAAAAGTGGAATAATAAAATAAATCGTTTATATAAAATTAAAAAAATCAGAATCGAAAGGTTGATAAAAAGACAAGCTTTTTTAAAAAAAATTTTTATACAAAAAATAAAAATCAATTGAATTATAACTTAGACGGCAATCTCCCCTTAAAATAAGCATTATTTTTTTCAACAAACTGTGTGGTGTAGTGGGAAAATGTTAAATGTTCATTAAAGTCACCACCATGGTTCGAACCCGGTGACGGAAAAACTTTTTATTTCAACAAAAAATTGATAAAATCTTTTTTGTCCATATTTTAAAAAGAGAATTGCCGTGAAAGAAAAGGGGATATCTGATTTTGTCAAAGGCAGAGATCGAAATTTTTAAGCGCACTTAAAATTTCTCATTCTCTCTTTTTTGTGTATGGATAAAAATAAGTAAATTTGGAAGGAGATATGAGAGAGAAAGTCTTAAAATTTAAAGGATATGAAAAAAAATTTTTTTAAGAGAGACAGATATGGTTTTTATAAAAAATCATGAGTTTATGAAAGAAACTCCAAAATTTTTTTTTTAAATTTTCAAAAAATTTTTTGCACCCCATGATTTTTTTAAATTTTTATAATGAAAGAAGAGATCAATTCTTAGATTAAAATTAGATTTTATGAATTTTCCTTTTATTTATCTAGGCACATAGGGAATTGATTCGATTAAATTAATTTTAGCAGTGTTGAAATATTTTAAGTAAAAATTGAGACAGAGAGAGAAAACACACGTATTAATTAAATTTAAAAAAGTCTAAAAAATTATAAAAGAGGTCAAAAAATATACCGAAAGTGTTCTAATATAAGCCCAGCTCCAATAGAAAGCCCGGCTCCTCCAATAGAGCCCACTTATGAATTCCCATCTACAATAGAAGCTCATCTCCAATAAAAGCCCAATTAGAAACCCCTCAATTAGACTCATTAAAAAAATAAACGCCCAGGGCTTTTGTTAGAACATTTATGGTATATAAAATTAAAAAAATACTTGCGTAGACAGAAACGCTTTGAAAAATTGAAAAAATATAAGTTGACAAGTTGTTGGTTTTGTCCTCAATCAAACAATTTGGCTATTAATTAATCTTGTGTCTTTGTTTACAACGTAAAATTCAAATTTATTAGAACAAATACCCATTAAAACAGCCATATTTTCTATCCAAATATTAAATGGGATAGCAACAAGTGCAGCTAATGTATAGATGAGCAATCTCCAAGAATTGTTTCTGAAATGTTGAAAAAAATATAAATAGGCCTGGAGGAGTGTGACTAGTGGACCAGAAATGATCAGAAGCCAGGAGGAGGTGTTTAGTGGTTCTTTAGTGGTCCAGAAAAAATTCAAGGAGTGTGGCTAGTGGTCCAGAGAGGGAGACTGGGTGCTGATGGCCTTGGGGATTACTTACGGCGCCAACAAAAATCCGGAGGAATTGTCAGAGGAAGAGGTTAGTAACCCCAAAGGGGATGTTGATGTGGTCTAGAAATGATTAAGAAGAGCCAAAAAAAATCTGAAATTTTTTTTAAAGAAACCTATATTTATGTGAAAATGATTTGATAACACCAAAAATGTACATGTACAAATTTACGGCGCCAACAAAAGCAACAAGAAAATCAAGTACAAAAGCTTTTGGAAGAGGCAAAAGAGGATTTAAAAAAATCTGAAAAACTTTTTAAAAATACCTAAGAAATTTTTTTTTCTAAAAAACCTGTAAAGTTGTTAAAGGTAAAGTAACCCAAGCATAAAGTGAACTTGCCAACAAAAATTTACATCGAAAAGGAATATATTTTGAATGAACAGTTAAAAATATTCCTTGTAACCATCGTCGTCTTTGTTGAAGAAAATCCCAAAAAGTGAATGGACTGAAAAGAATTTTTTGCATGATAGAAAAAGTAAAAAAAGAAAAACCTCTTTTCATGCATTTCCCCTTCAATAAAGTCAAAAGAATAACCATCACGAAAAGCAACCATAGAGAAAAAACAATCTTCCGCTATAGAACCTTCGGGTCCATGGTCAAAAGAAACTTTCTTTTCGGCTCCAGCCTGAGGGAAATTCTTTTGAAAATGTTTTGAGAATTAAAAAATATACATTTGTAACAACAAAAGACCCTTTCCAACCAAACAGAGGTTTGTGAAACACTTTAAATTGAAAACGTAATTTACCCATATCGTCAGCTACCCTAGAATTTTTTTTAAAAAATCAAAAATAACTTTAAAAGAGAATAAAACCTGAAAGAGTCAGATAAAGTAGTCAGCCAATTTACAATTTCGCCTTGAGCATAGGTTATTACACCTTGGCCAAAATGGTGTTTTCCATCTTCACAAAAATTTAAAATTCCGTTCAACTAAAAAAATTTCAGAAATTTTTAAGAAATTTTAGAAAAAAATTTTAAAAAATTACCGAATTAACAGAAAGGAGTGTTTCTTCATCCAAATGAACAATCCAATCATCGTCTCCAAAAATATTAACTTTGTCTTCCAAGCAATATTGTAATGCTCGAGATTTGAATTTTGCTCCAGTTTTTGTCCTTTAAAAAAATTTTCAGAAAATTCTCTAATTAAAAAAACCTATAATCCAATGGAACAACAACTTCACGGACTCGATTACAATGAGGCAAATTGACTGATTTGTCTGTTACTACTTCAAAAATAAAACTTTCAAGTCCAGCTTCATGACACGTTTGAAGATTTTTCTCGAGATTCATCTAGAAAAAAATTTCATTCAAAAAAGCCAGTAGGAAAGAGTTAAAAGTTAAGCCCCGGGCAGGCATTAAACATACAACCTCATGTTAGTTATTGCTCTAGGCAAATTCGCTAACCGAGTAAAAGGTGATGTTGATGTAAGCCTAGTGGAGATCTGTTTACAACCTCTACTTTTTGATTGAATCCCTCCTAGTAAGCGTTAAAAAATGCTAGTAACCTACAACTCTACCAATTTTTTCCGGAAAAATCTTCCCAACGTACCGCCGAGCTATAAGGTTCAAAATCATCGAATCCGGGATGCCCTGGCATCTCGGCGATACGCAGTACGTTGGCCTGCTTCCCCAACGGATAAGTCCCACAGCCCAGAAACCCCAAACAAAAAAAGTGTGGGATTGTGGGAACTGAAACTCGCAAAACCCCATGTCGAACACTAGAAGCAATACCCACATTTAAAAAGTTAAAAAATCAATTTTTCAAGTTCACAAACCTTAACTAATTCAGGAAAATTTCCTTTAGTAACAACTCTAAAACAAATAAATGGAGCAAATAAAGGCGTTGATTTGAGCTTTATTTTGTCTTTAAAACCATTGAAGAGAACAAGTCCAAGTGAGTTGCAAATACATTGAGGAAGAACCTTTAAGAAAGAAAAATTTTTTTCGAAAATTAAAAATAAAAGAAACCAGTAAAGACACTAAACGAATTAAATAAAGCAAAATAGTCACAACAGTGCCATATCTGAAAATTAAAAAATAAATTTATTTTTTTATTAAAAAATTTTCTTTGTTGAAAATAAAGTTGAAAAAAAGAAAGAATAGACGTCTCATAAAATTAAAGAAGAAATAAAAAATGATTTCACCAAAAGCGCTCGAACCCCGCCCCATATTTAAAAACACAAAGCTTCCCGACTACACCACCGACGTCACTAAATACTAAACTTAAAATATCTTTAAAACCCATCTTTAAACCTTTCCTTCCTTTTCTTGAAACAAGAAATCTCTTAATTATAAAAGGAACATAAAAAAAGGAACGTTCCAAAAATATATTCTATTCTAAATTAAATCTAAAAACCATGGTAACCAAGAAATAATTTTTTCGTTCCAATTTTAACCAAAATAATTTTTATTCTTTCTATTTTTAGAATTAAAAAAATTAAAAAAAACCTTTCAATAGGATTAAATTCTTCACCAAAATCTTCAAAATCGTTGCCTGATTTTCTAAAAAAATCAAAAGACAGCACACCATAAAATATTTCCACAAGACTTATCCAACAAATAAAAGCTATTAAATGAAGAAAATATTTTAATTCTGAAGATAATGGCATTTTTCTTGGATTTTTTGTTGTTTTTTGAGCTGATTTTCTTAGTTTAAATGTCTGTTTTGTTTTTGTTGTTGGCAGTATTAATATTTGCAAAAATGGTGTTAAAATATAGGCAAAATATATATATTGGAGATATGAATGTCAAATGATGAAAGAAATTTAAAAAATTTCTACAAAAAAAATTTTTTTCGAAAATTTCTGAAAATTTTGAAATTATTTTTAAATTTAATTTTAAAAAACCTTCAAAAAATTTTTTTTCTTGTTGTTTTTTTTTTGTAGCACACAAAATAATATAATAAATTTTTTTGTTTATTTAACACTCAAAAGTGCGCTTTTTTTTATAAAATATAGTGATATAAATATAAATTTATGTAGTAGCGAGATGAGCCTTTTATTACCCTAAAAATTCTATTTGGGTATTATTTAAATGATTAAGCAAAAAAATATTTAAAAAAAAATTGAAAAATGAATAATCTAAAAAGGCAAAAAAACGTTTAAAAAGAACTTAAACGAAACCCAGAATTCATCAAATTTTTGTCAGATTTCTTTAGCATTAGAGTTGAAGGTTTCGAGTCGGGCCGCATTTTTTCGAGTCATTTTTACAGACCGGCCCGACCGAGTATTTTTCGGGCCAAAATTCAATGCCCGACTCGATCTTTCGGACTAAACCGGATCGGACCCCCTAACCCTATTTAACATCCTTGACTACCTCCTTAAAAATTTCACAATTTTTATCAAATATTTTTGAAGTTATAGTCGAAAAACCTCAAAATTTTTTTTTGCTAATAAAATGATTAGGCAAAGAAAAAAATTTTTTATTGAAAAAAATTTAAAAAATGAATAATTTAAAAAGGCAAAATCGTTTAAAAAAATGATAAAAAATAAAATAAAAGCGAACGTTTCCGGATATAATTTATAGAAATGGCTGCAATTTAGAAAAAAAAATTTAAAATAAAAAGGAGCGTGAAACATACACACATTAAAAAAAAAAGAAAAATATGAATCACGCTCTTTGATAAAATGGAAGGAATTTGTGTTGGTGATTGATGAAGAAAAAAGGGAGAAGAAAATATTTTTTTCAATTTGATCCGATTTAAACAAGCCAAAAAAATATTTTTTTTCAAGCCAAATACCTTTGAACTGCAGAAAATTCAGGGATGCCATGGATTGGAAAAAACTGGGTCGGGTCTCGAATTTTCAAAATTTTCTTCGAATCGGTGTTCGATTCGAAAAAAGGCTAGGGTTTGGGTAACCCAATCCATCCCATTGGGCGGGCGGTCTCTATTAAACTGGAGATCCTCGGAGGTCCTCATGGGAGGTAACTGGAGGTCCTCCAAAATACTGCTCCTTGGGCAGCGGTATATTGGTGCTGCGGTCCTTGGGTGGCCCGTTGGCCCGTACCTCCAGAAAGAAAAGATAAAAAAATTTTTTTGAGCTAGACAAAAGAAAAAATGAAAAACGCGAACGGAAACCTATTCTCTAAAATAGATTAAAAAATAAAATAATTTTTAATTATGGCAAGTAACCTAAAATAAAATATACGTAAAAATACAATTATTAAAATATCTTTTATTAAATCTCTCTAGAAAAAAATGGGCGGGGGAAGGAAATAAAAAAAATAAAACTAGAAAAAAAACTATATTCGGAAATTTAGTGGGGTGGTTGCCTGGGAGAACAACAAAATGACGAGAAAAAAATATTATTCGATTATTGTTATTTAAAAAATATAGGGGGAAAAGGTCGTCGAGATTAGAAAAAGTAACCCCCCTATCCAAAAAATATATTTACAGAGAAAATCAATAGAAACAAAAATGTAGTAAACAAAAATTATTATTACATATTTTTGGTGGGTGGCCCTCTTCCCTCGTATAAAAAAATAAATTTGGGAGATTTCACCTTCCTCTCCTACAAAAAATTTATTTGGCGATATTTGGGGGCCTTCCTCTCTCAAAAATTAGTTTAGGAATTTTGGGAGTGGCCTCCTCCCCAAATATTATAATTTGGGGAGTCTTTCCAAAAAATAATTATAGAATTTTGAAAAAATTTTCAAAAAGCATCAAACTTTGGATTTATGTTCTTTAGGGTGTTTTCTAAAAAATTCCAAAATTTGAGATTTTTTGTTGAAATATTCAGAAAGTTGTAATTTTTTAAAAAGATGTTGTCAAAAAATATTTAAATATTTTTATAGAGAAAATCATTAAAATAAAAATTTTCCCCCTTCCTGTATGGGGGCTCTTCCTCCCAAAATTATTTTATATTTTTTTGGGACCTTGCTCCCATCATAAAAAATAATAAAGGTAAAATTTGGGTGAAATTATTAAAATTAAAACAATTAAAAAATTAATAGATTAAATCAAAAAATGATAAATTAAAAAGGAAAGTTTTAAGGGGAACACGAAACTAATATACAATTAAAATTGATTTTTGTGTAAATAAAAAACGAGAAAGGAAATAGTAATAATTAACATTAGCTAATTAATCAAACGTAAGGGGAGAATATACCTGTTATCAGGCAAACTGGTTTTGACAAAATAACATTTTACACAATGATATTTACAAAATAAATTTTTTCTCCAACTATTTGTTTTTAAATATTTTGCCAATACCATATTTTGCCAATAAGGCTAAAATTACACGTTTTGCCAAATAGTTTGTTGACAAAATGTAGGTTTTTTGCCTTATTGGCAAAATATGGAAAAACGGATGACCAATTTTTCTTTTTTTCTTTAGCTCTCTTCTTTTTACATACTTTTTAACTATTTTTTCTTTTTCTCTAACAATACTCTCCTCTTTTTACATACTCTCTCATATATCCGGCTGTAATTAAAATTCGATTTTTGATTAATTTAAAAGGTTTTTAATAAGGCTTTTAGAAAGCTTTTAAATGGTATTTAATTAAATGTGTTGGGAGAATAATAATGAACAACAACCGGAAGCTTTTGATAATGATTTTTCAACATCATGTAGTAAAATAGCCAAGCAACGAAGGTTAAACTTATTTTAAGTTAGAGATCGAGCTGGACAAAGGCTTGGGTTTTTGCTGTACACAGAGTCCAGGTCCAGGCATTTCTTGGCCTTCCTGGGTTTTTCTGGGCCTGGGGGTTTTCCTGGACTGCAAGCTCAGGATCCGGCCCAGGTAAATAAATCAAATTCAGGAACAGGCCCAGGCTTTTTTTGACCTTCCTAAGGTTTTTCATAGACTACATGCCCAGGATCCAGCTCATTTGTCAGGTCAATAAAGGGGCTTTTTTGACTTTTTTTTTGACCCAGGCTTTTTTTGACCTTCCTAAGTTTTCTTTGGACTACAGACCCAGGATCCGGCCCAGGTCAATAAATCAAACCCAGGAACAGGCCCAGGCTTTTCAAAAATCTTGATCTCTATTTTAAACTATTAATTCCTTTTTTATTCTTCTCTTTTTTTAAAGATTTTTAATAAATCCAATATTAAATAATTCTTTAACTTCAAATCCTCAATTAATTCGAGCAAAAATTCTTTCAATAAAAAACAAAAAATTTATAACAAAAATTGTTGCAATTTTACCTAAATTAGACAAAAAATTTCATCATTTAAAAAGGGTCTGGAATAATCAAATTTTAATTTGTATTAATGAAGAGGAAGGAGAAGATGATGAACAATCACTTTTGACTGCTATTAAACAATTGTTAGAAGAAGAAGAAATTAAAATATCGCAACAATTTGTTCCAAGGTTTATTCTTTTTAAGTTTAATTTTCTGTTAAAAAGTCTGCAAGATTATTGACAATTTTTTGTTTCAACTTTTTCACCCCCTGGCTACGGGCCTGATACCCCCTGATACCTGGAGATTTGCCTGAATCCTCCAAGGGTCCGATATTCTTAAAATTCTTTCATATTTTACGATCATAAAAACATTAATTTTCCCCCTTTTCTAGAAATGCTCCACTAACACAAACTCAATGTGAACTTGCAAAAAAATATTGGCCAGTCTTTTTTCATAAAAATTCACTTTTGGAAGCAAAATTAAAAGAACAATATTTTTCAACAAAAGAAATTGAAATTTATAGCAATTTATTTTTTAAAGTCGAATTAACTAAAGGTTTAATTTTTTCAAGAAAAAAATTTTTCAAAAAATTTCAAAAAATTTTCAGAAAAATTTTTTAAAAAATCTAAAAATTTTCACAGGCGTTTTATTTTACGATCCAAATAACAATAAAATTGTTTGTGCTTCTATAACTAATCCAACACATTCATTAAAACATGCAGTTATTCAATGTATTGATACTCTTGCAAAAATACAAGAACAAGAAAAAATTTCAAAAGATGGACAATATTTAGCTACAGGTTTTTTTAAAAATTTTTGGGCTTTTTGAAGGTGAGGGGTAGTGAGAAATTTTTTGGACCCTTGGGGTGGAGCCTTAACCCCGCTTTTTGTGTAGAAACCCGACCCGGTCCCCGGAGTTTTCGACACTCCGAGGGATTGGAGTCCAACTCTAGTACAGATTGAATATTTCGATTTTTTGGGAAGAGAGGGTGGATTGAGGGAAAATATTTTTATTTTTACACCAGAAACCTGTTCCCTCCTCTAAAATGGGGTCAAAAAATTTTTCAAAAATTTCCAAAAATTTTTTTTTTAATTTTCAAGGTTTCGATGCTATATTATTTCAAGAACCCTGTACAATGTGTGCAATGGCTTTAGTACACTGCCGTGTTAAAAGAATATTTTTTGGGGAAGAAAATAAAAAGAATGGTGCTTTAATTACAAAATGGAGATTACAAGAATCTAAATCATTAAATCATCATTTTGAAGTTTTTCAAATAAAAGAAAAAAATTTTTAAAATTTTTTTAAATTTTGTTTTGAGTAATTTAAAAACTCTTGTCGATTTCTTTAATTTTTTTAAGTTAAAAAAATTTAAAAAAAAATTTTTCATAAAATTTGAAAATCTGACCCGAATTTTCGAAAAAATTTTTTTGAATTTTTTTGACAGAAATTTTTTTTTGATTTTCTCTACATTCCAAAACTGAGCTCCCAAGAAATTGAAAATTTTCCCAAAAAACTTGAGGAAAAAAATTTTTTTGGAAATTTTTTAAATATGAGAATTTCAAGAAACTTTTTTGAGATTTTTTTTTGAATTTTTTGAAAATTTTTTTTAATTTTGAAAAAATCTTTCTAGAGGGGAAAAATGGCTTGTAATAAAAATAATAAATATTGTTATCTGAATGAAATTCCCGTAACTTTTCAATGTACAGAACTTGATCTTTCAACATCATCAGAAAATGAATTAATTTTAAAAAATTTTACTTTTACAAATTTAATGAAAATTGCTCAACCAATTTTAAATTTATTTAAAGAAGACAAGAATCAAGTTATTGGAGTTGTAATAGAAAAAAGTGCTTTGCTTGTTGGTGTTTTAATTGGGTCAGGTTTTTTTTTAAATTTTTAACAAATATTTTTTAAGAAAGAGACATTAGATAGGTTGTAAAGTAAGAGGTCGAACTTCAGCTCGATGTGATTTCGGCTTCGAGAGCCCACGTGCCCTCTATGTGATACAGCCCTCCAATCGTCTTCCTCTTAAAAAAATTTTTTCATATCAGAAAAAACAGCACCCCTTCTCAATTGTCCTTTTTTTAACTACTTCTAAAATTACTTTCTTACACTAAAACACATCTCCCCAGTTTTCTCCATCTTCTAATTACTTTTCTCTTTAGAATAATTAAATCAAAAAATTCATTCATTATACTTGAACCATCATCAACAGAATTTATATTATCACAAATTAAACATTTCAAAATTGCCAAAATTATTTATCACTCAAATAAAGAATTTTCAATAAAATCATGTCCAAATTCAATTCAAATTGAAAAAGAAGAAAATTTATTTTTTTATGATACGGGACAGGAAAATGATAATTATTTTGGAGATGAACCAATTGCTTATGCTATACAAACATCTGGTTCAACAGGTTTTCTTTTTAATTTTATTTTGAGTAATAAAAATACCAGGAGAAAAAAATCTTTTCAAAAAATCCAACTGAAATCGTCTTAAAAATTCTTTTTAAAATTTTTCCCCTAATTCTTTCCAACTAAAAAATCATTAAAAACTTAAAAATCATAAAATCCAAAATTCCAATATGGCTTATTTTCAAAAAAATTTTTCTAAAAACAACATTTAAAAATCAAGCAAAAATCACTACAACTAAAAATTCTAATTTAAACAAAAATTTAGGCGAACCAAAAATTGTTCACGTTCCTTACAGCTGTATAATGCCTAATATTGATGATTTTATGTATTTTTTAAAATTAATTTTCCTTTAAAAAAATTTTTTTCTTTAAAGCCAACGCTTTTCTTTAACTCAAAATTCTTCAATTTTATTTTCAACTTGTCTTGCATTTGATCCTTCAATGGTTGAATTATTTTTGTCAATTAAATTGGGTGCTCAATTGATTATACCTCCAAAAGAAATAATTGGTGGAATTTCTCATTTATTTTTGAAAAAATTTGAAAAAATTAATTTTGTTCAGGTTTCTTTTTAATAATTTTTTCTAATCGGAGGGAAGCCAATCATTCACTCATTCTTCCACTCCCCATTTTATTTGGGAAAAATTTTTTTAAATTTAATTCTATGGGATTTTTTCTATTTTTATGGAAAACCACCAGTAACAGAAAACAAGTCCACAATCGTACATTAGCTTTTATTATCATTCTTCCACCATCAACATTCCTCTCTTCACTCACACTAAAAATTTTTTTTTTAATTTTTCCCTTTTAAAGACTACCCCAGCACTTTTACAATGTTTATCAACAAATTGTTTAAATTTTATTTTTGGACCAAATTCTTCAATAGAAAATTTATTAATTGGAGGAGAAAATTTTCCCTTAAATTTAATTCGACGTTATATTAATTATTCTACAAGTACAAGAATTTTCAATGTTTATGGAATTACTGAAGTTAGTTGTTGGGCTTCCTGTTTTGAATTTAATTTGGAAAATATTGGGTAATTTTTTTTAAAAAATTAAAAAAATTTTTTTAATTTTAAAAAAATTTCAAAAAAATTTTTCAAAAATTTTTTTAAAAATTTCAAAAAATTTATTGAAAATTTTCAACTCGAAAAAACGTTAAAATTTTTCTTTAATTATTTCTACAGACACTTTTCTAATGATTCAATCCCTATTGGAAATCCATTACTCGAAACAAGATTTGGAAGAAATGAAGAAAAAATTTTACAAATTTATGGCCGTGAATGTTTTATCAATTTTTCAAGAAATGAACAACAAGAGCCTACAAATACTGGAGATTTGGCTATTACAAGAATTATTAATGAAGAAAAATTAATTTGTGTCAAAAGCAGGGTGAGTAAAATTTATTAAAATTAAAATTTTTTTTTATCAAAAATGGAAACCTTTCTATTTATAATCCTTTAAAAACTCAAAATTTTTTTATTCATTTTTCCCTTTTTTTAACAGTACAAACCTCAAAGTCAACTACCTTCACTTGAATTAGAAGCTTTTATTTTAAATGCCTTTCCTCAAATAAATTTTGCTAAACTTGTATTTGTTGGAGCTTGCAAATTTTTATTTTTAAAATCGGATGGAGAAGTTCCAGGGATTGATACTAAAGATATTCTTACTAAAATACCTAAACGTTTATGGCCAACAAGAATATTTTGTATGCACAAAATGGATATACGCTCAGACTTTTTAACGCCAAATGGTTTGGTAATTTTAAAGGGTTGCTAATAATAATAATAATAATGGTTACCGATATCCTCTACAAATCCCCTGTTATTCCCAATATATCTCCAAATCTAATTAATCCCTTGCAAATTACCCGATATACCTCTGTTTCCTTCCAAATCCATTGATTCCCCTTTAACCCCCCTTTGAGCGCCGCAGGCAAAAATTTTTTCAGTCGGAATAATTCAAAAATTATCAGAAATTTTATCAAAATTTCGGAAATCGTAAGGTAAAAAACATCGGAAAATCGTAATTACACCGACCTCTGACTAATATCTAACTAACCTTTTCCCTAATTTTTTCAGGTAAAAGTGACGAAACGAAATTAATTGAATATATCAGATTAAATTATTACAACAAATTTACTTCCCTTTTAAATTTTTTAAACAAAAATTACAACATTCCATTAAACCCAACTTTATCCAATTTATCATCTTCACTTAAACATTTTGGTATTGGATCTTTAGAAGCTGTTGAAATTTGTTTTTATCTTGAAAATTTTTCTTCGTCTTCATCAAAAAATATTTTTGAAACTTTTGGGGATAAAATGCAATTTATTTTGGATGAAAACACTACACTTGGAAATTTTTTAAAATTTTTTGAAAATTCTGAAACAAATGGAAATCAAATAAATATTGTTGAGGATACTGGAAAAGGAAAAAAATGCAAAGAATTTCTACTAATTAATTCAACTTTAAAATCAAAAGAATGTTGGAATGTTGATTTAGGAAAATGTATTGATGGAACCCCTGTTTGTTCTGATGGGTAAATTTTTTTTGAAGTTTTTCCTGGGTAAATGGCTGAAATTCTAGATATCCCCTTGGTCCTTTCCAGATATCAGTTCAATATTTTCCGAGCATTTCTCCCCTCCCTCAAACCATTCCAGTTATCCCCTGTCTTTTCCAGATATCGCCCTTTAATCTCTCCCAAGTTATCCCCCTTCTCAATCCCCAAAAATTTATTTTTAAAGGGTCATCTATGCCGCTTCTCATTCAGGAATACTTCAAGGAATTTCCCTTACTTCTGGCTCTACAATATTTAATTATCTAGCTGAAAATGAACGTTTTGAAGCTGGATGTGTTGTAAATCAACATTACATGGCTATTGGTAATTTTAGAAATTTTTCTGATTTTTCCGAAAAAATTTTATTTAGGTGGATTTTCTGGCAATTTGCTAGTTTTTGAAAAAAATTTAATTACAAATCAACAACCCTTGTTAACAATTTCATGTTCTAGCGAAATTCGAATGACGCCAATTTTTGATGAAAAATTTAATTTAATTTGGGGTGATTATTCTGGAATTATTTACAATTTAAATATTCAAAATGGAGAGTTGAAACAAATTTTTAATTGTGCTAAACATTCTTTTGGATCGCTTAGAACAAGTCCTTTACTTGACAACAATTTGATAATTTTTGCAACTTTAAATGGATTTCTTTTTGCTATTGATAAGGTAAGGGATACTAGGGATGTCAAGGGTTACCCGAAACCCGGACGGAAACCCCCAAGAACTGAACTTTTTTCAACCCAAAACCTAAACGTTTTTCCGACTCGAACCCCGATCTGAAGAAAATTTTGAAAACCAGACACGAACCCCAATCTGACTTTTTTCTCAACCCGTGATAATCTCTGACACCTACACCTTTTCCCCGCTCCCAACATTTTACTAAAATTAAAACAAATTAACCACAGATTAGTGGTAAACACTACTGGCAAACCAAACTTGATTCACCCATCTTTTCTCAACCTATAGGCTTTTCAGTGGATGATAATCGTTCTTTTTGTATAGCTTTGACGGTTAAAGGAGGATTATGTTGTGTTAAAATATCTAATGGAGACGTGGTAAGGAAATTAGGAATTATCGTAAATGTTCTAATAGAAGCCCATACCCAATAGAAAACCCTATTAGAAGTCCATCTCTAATAAAAGCCTATAGAAGCCCTATTAGTAGCCCACTCTGGGACCTAATGAAAAATAAAAGCATGGAGCTTATTTGAACATTTAAATTATTTTTAAAATTAAAAAATTATAAAAAATCTAAAAAAAATTTTTTTTTCAGATTTGTCAAATTAATTTGGACAACAACACTATCACTTCTATAACAAATACCCCAACATTTTTTGATTCTCCAACACCTCTAAATTTTTCAAATTATTTCTTAATTTCTGCTGGTAAATCACACTTACTTTTAATTAAATATAATGAGCTTAACAACAATTTTGTATTTATTAAACAAATTATTTTGCCAAACACAACATGTATTGTTAAAAGACCTTTAATTTTGAATGAAGACGTGTTTGTACTTAATTCTACGGGTTAATATAATTTTTTAAATAAAATCAGAAATAAAAGAAATCAGAATAAAAAGTCAGAATAAAAATCAGAATTGAAAAAAAAACAAAAATTAGAACAATCAGAAAAACAGGAAACCAGAATTTTTTAAAATCAGAAACCAGAATTTAAAATCAGAATTTCCAAAAAAATCAAAAATCAGAATTTATAAAATCAGAATAATCAGAAAATCAGAATTTTTAAAAATCTGAATAATACCCATTAAAATAATACCCTTATAAACAAATCAGAATTTTCTTTTAAATTGCCAGGCTCTCTTTTTCTCCTCAAATCAGAAGCAATAATTTCTAACAACAAAAATCAACAACAACCTTCTGCTCATTTAATAATTGATCTCAATGCTGAAACATTTGGACATCCATTAATTCTACCCCTACATAAAAACAATGAGGAAGAAGTTTTTAATATTGTAATTGGAACACGTAAAAATTTATTACATTGTTTTGTTTTTAATTTTTTTAATGATCAAACCGAGTGATAAAAAAATTAAATTATTTTTAAAAAATAAATTTTAACAGATGCTAAATAATTTTTAAAATTTAAATAGAATCCACCCCCCCCCCCTCTTTTTTAAACAAAAAACATGTACTAGGGCTGAAAATTTTTTTTCTTAGAAATGTTCAGTATTAAAATGGCAAAATTCGTTTTTAAAGAATAGGTCAGTGTTAGATTTTGGCCAGAAATGGTCCTTTGTTTAATACCTCTGCCTGCACTCTTTTCTTTAAAAATTAAAATTTCTTCCCAAACAACCTAACCTTATTTCTTTATGAGATTACACATTTTGTCAAACTAAAAAAATTTTTTTGTCACACAAACCAATAGAATAAGGTTAGGTTGTATTTTTTGAAATTTCCTCCTTTCTTTTTTCAAGTTTATTATTACATGCTTACCTAAATATCCAAATTTTTATTTGCTTTCCCCTACAAAAATATTTATTTTGTTCAATTACTTAACTATTATTAGGTCATCACTTATTTACAGACGGGGATATTTTTGAGTCTATTTCCCCAATTTCTTTTATTTCCTTCTCTTCCCCCAAGACTTTTACTGACTGGTCATGATCTTGAGGTTAAACTTTAAAATTTTCAATAAGAAAATGGGAAAAGGATTTTTGTGACGGGAGGAAAGAGGATGAGGAAAAGAACGATGGGATGGGATAAGGGTGGGGGATATGATTAAAGAGAAAAGAGGAAGAACACGGACTAAAAAAATTTTTTTTTATTTTATTTGTTGAGGAAAAGAAAAGGACACTGGTCATTCTAAGTAGGCGGAGTTTTTTAAATCGCTCTAGCGGGGCGATTTGTTTTACAAAACGTGGAGAAGTACACAAACAGAAAAGTGAATTTCTTTTGAATTTTGTTGTTGCACAAAAAGGTATAGTGGTCACGATTTTATACAAAAAAAATTTTTGTAAAATTTACAACGAAAAAAAAACACAAATTCTTAACCAGCAGCATTAAAAAATAAAAAAATTTTTGTTAAAAAAATTTTTTAAATGGAACAACAACACCAATTAATTTATAAACCTATACCTATTAAAATTGAAGGAATTTTTAATAATTATTTTAATAATGAAAAGAAAAATGAGGATAATGAAGAACAATTAAATTCAAAATTATTATTGACACAACAATTAAATTCTATTAATAATACTGCTAGAAGAATGTCTGCACCAGCAACACTTTTCCCACAAAATTTACAATTTTTACAAGAACAACAAGCAAAAAAGGTATAATTTAAAAAATTTATCTAGACAGGGGTGTGCCAAAACAGATTTTAAAAAGTGCAAGACGAAATACGAAGTACCAAAAAAGTCGAAACACGAAAGAAGAAAGGCGAAATTCGTCGAAACACCAAAAAGACGAAATTCGGCGAAAGACGAAAGAAGAGAGGCGAAACCCTCCACCCCTGATCCAGAACTTTAAGAACATTACTTTTCATAATTTTATAGAATCAACAACAATCAACAACATACATTAATAATCCTTTATTAAAATCTTCACCCTTTTCACCTAATAATAATTTTGGAACAAATTTTGTTCTATTTCAACGTTTATTAAACAATTTAATTTTGTTAAATCAACAACAGAGTCAACAACAAAATAATCAACAATTATTTATTAATGCTTCATCTTCAATTGAAAAATTACAAAAGCATGAAACTAAGGAAGAAAATGGTTAAAAAAAATTTTTTTTTCTAAAATTATCTTCAATTTTCTAATTAACTAAAAATCCCCCTTCTAATTTATAAATTTTTCCAAATAAAAAATTGTTTCAAAAATCCAGAATTCCTTTTAAAAAAATCAAAGAAATCCCCCTTCTCCTTAAAAAAATTTTTTCCCTTCTTATAAAGTCAGTCATCTGTTAAAGAATATAAACGTGTTAAAAAATTATTATTTGATGGCAAACAGAAAAAAGTGAAAATAATATATAATAATTGGGATATAAATATTATTTATTTGTTTATTTTATTGGAAAAACGGAGAAAGAAAAAAAAAGTAAAAATATGATTTTTGTATTTTTTCTTAAACTGGTTTACAAATAGGAAGAAAAACGTGTTTTTGAAACGCCCCTTTGATTTATATAATTTAAAAAATATAAACAATACAAATTTTTCTAAAGATGCTAATACAAATCCTAATGTTAATTACTCCCAACAAAATAAATATCCTCTAGTTTCTAAACTTTTAAATGAGAATGTCTCAAAATTTGATAATGACAAGATTGAAGAAAAACAACAACAACAACAACACACATCTTCCACAACACAAAAACAGCAAGAATTAACATTTACTACTTCCTCCTCTCCTTCCTATTTAAATTTTAATACTATAACAAATATTTCATCATCACAAATTCAACAACAAATTCAACAACAACAACAAAAATATCCTCAAAAACACCAAAAACACCTACATTTAAGACGATTAAGTGAACCAACAATATTAATTAATAATAATGGACAAGAAGAGCAACAAAAATTAAATTTAGATATTGAGAATATATATCAACAACAATCAAAAATTAGGAGAAGAAGCAGAGAAGGTTAGATAGGGAGAAAATTAAGTAGATTGAAGGGATTAAAGATTTAGATATTAATTAAATTTGGCAAGAATCCCGAGAAAATTTTGAGCTGTTCTTTGAAATTTTTAGAATATTTTGCCTATTTTTTAAATCCAAAATACATTTAAAATCCCCCAATCTTTGGAATATCAACAACAATCAAAATATATATCATTTTCAGGACAAGTCACATATCTTTGGGAGTTGTAAGTTAAGTTATACGTATAAAATGGTATAAAATAGAGACTAAAAATACATATCTCCCTCCCCCTCTCTCGACCGCACATCCTCCCCCTCCTAAAAAATCTCTTAATATCCCAACCACCCTTCTTTTCATCCCTCTCGCCCCTACAAAATCTCTCGATCTAAAGGTATAAAATAGAAATTCAAAGCTACATTTATCCCTCTCAACTTAAAAAATCTTAAAATTTCTTCTAGTTTACTACATCTTCTGTCTGATAAACAATATACACCAAAATACATCAAATGGTTAGACCAACAAAAACGTATTTTTCTTAAAAAATTTCCAACTTTTCTTTTAATTTTTAGGTGTTTTTAAACTTGTCGATTCCAAAACTGTAAATTTTCTAATTTTTTAATTAACTCAAAAAAATTTTTTTAAGGTTTCAAAATTATGGGGAGCACATAAAAACAAACCAGGGATGAATTATGAAACAATGGGAAGAGCACTTAGATATTACTACCAAAGGTATGTAAAAACAGACAAAAATCAGAATTTACGAAAAACAGAACAAAAATCAGATCAGAATGAAAAACACAAAAAATCAAAATATTATATTTACTTTTTAAGAGGAATTTTGGAAAAAGTTGAAGGTCAACGACTAGTTTATCGTTTCATTGATGAAGATGTCCTACATACTATTATTTAATCATCACTCACACTTATATAAATAAAATCACACTTTAAAATCTTAATTTTTTAGCTACCTATATATAAATTATTCAACACGTAAATTAATACCCCAACCCTTCCCACGGCTCCAAAGGTTAAGAGGAATTTTGGAAATGAAGAACTTAAATTACTTCTATCCTCCACCCAATGTTCTATTTTTACCACCTAATAATAACATATCCCCTTCTCCAAAAAAATCTGTCCCCGAAAAAATCGACCCCAAAGTTACATCCCTAGAAAACTATTATAAAAAAAATTCCTTTATTTTTAAGTATTTTTAAAAATTACAAAAAAATCAACTTAACTTAAAAATGTTTTTTTTCTCTCGTTTTTATCCATTTTATAGTCATCCAAACCCCCAAAGTACAATTTTTGAGAAATTCAGAATGAAGAGAAATAATATTTTCCTTCCAAATACCCCTAAGTAAATTTTAATTAAAAATTTTTTTTTGAAATTTTCCAACTAACCTAACAGTTGTTATAGCCTTTTTAAAATGTCCATCTTGTGCCAACCCAAGTGAAATATAAAGATAACAACGAGCAATAGAAATTGGATCACCCAAAATTTGAGCAATTTTTAATTGACGCAAGGAAACACGCAAAGCTGCTTTGACCTTACAAATAGAATAGAAATTTGAAAAAAAAATTTTTAAATGGAAAAAATATACAAATTTTTCGCTGAAAAATCCCATTGCAGAAACAGCTCCACCCAAAGTACCTAAGGAAAAAATTATTAACATTATTTCACACTACTACTCCTTCAACTTACTTAGCCTCCACATTTCGCTTTCCAATTCCAGAACTTTATGAAGAAATTGTAAAATCAAATTGTCCCTTTAAAAAATATAAAATTGTTAAAAAAAACGAAGAATTTCTGTTTTAAACAGATATCGTCAAACAAACAGAAACTTTGCATCCAAAAATTATTTATAAAAAATACCAATATTTATCAATATGATAATCACCAATATACTTCTCCTGACATTGTTTCGTCCGTCTTGACAGTACCAAAATTACACCCGAAAATTAAAAAAAATTTTAATTTTAATAATAATTTAAAAAAAACCTTTTGACTTTCAACAGCCTTATCACCACCAAGAACTCTTTCATAAATTTTTCCAATCCATCTTTTCCTTGATTTGTATTCAATTTTTTCCAAATAATTTTTAAAAAAGAGAAGAGTACGCATTGAGACAGCTCGGAAAATTAATAAATTTGTAATAGAATCAAGTCTTTTTCCATTTAAATTTAAATCAAAACGATAAATTGAAGTTTTTGGTTTGTTGCTTTGTAAAGAAAAAGAGGTTGTTGTTGTACTAGAACATTCATCCATTTATTTTTTTTTTTTGGAAAAAAATATTTCTAAAAAAATTTAAAAATTTTTAAAAAGTATTTATGGAAATATCCAACAAAAGAAAAATTAAAAAATTTAAAAATAATTATTTATTAAAATTTTAAAAACAAAACAAAAACGGTAGAGGAAACATCGGATGGTGACATATCGGGATGGAACAAATATCGAGTTTTGTTGAAAAAAATATGTATGGAATTTATTTTCTCTTCAATAGGACTATCCAAAATCCATTGGCATTAAGTCCCGAAAACAGTATATTGCAGCTGTTCACGCTTTGAAATATCCCGATATGTCTGGCTTCCACACAAAAATAAAAAAAACTTTCCTCCCTTTTATTTAAAAAGAGAAAGCTTTTTTAATGCATAAACAAAAAATTTTGGCATTTCTGCTCTAATAACATTAAAATTAATATTTTTATTTAAACCAATACTTCCCTGTCCTCCTTCTTCAAAATAATTTTCTTCACCTTTCCCTTCCGTTCCTTTAATTATTTCAGGTAAATGAACTTCACCCAAATGCATAAACATTGGCAATTTTCTCAAATCATTTTTTCTTAAATTTAATGCTTCCATTGCTTGTTTGTTTAATGCTGTTTTTATTGGATCTAATGCCTGATTTTTTGGATTATTTGGCCGTGTATATTTTTGGTCACCAATTAAAGGACAATCTAGGCCATAATATAAATGACTTCTTACCACATTTATTAAACCTTAAAAAATTTTTTTTAAATTTCAAAAAAATTTTTAATCAAACCCGTTCTAGTAAATGCATCAATTAATGAAACTTGAGCACTTTTGTTAAAATCAATCAATTTACAATCCGTATTTAAATGAAAAATATGGTCATCACTTGAAGCTCTTCCCAATAATGGACAGAATTTTACGTTGCCATTTTTAATAACCTAAAACTTGAAAAAATAATTAGAATAGAACAAAATGTCAACTAAAAATATGATTATCCTGACTACACTCAAATAAGGCTAGAGTGGATCCGAATCAGAGCTGTTCGAACCAAAAAAATCCTTCGCAAATCGAAATTTCAAAGCCGCTCTGATCCGGATATTCGGACCCGAAAATAGACCGAATATAAATTAATTCTCGGTTCGGATATCGAACCCGGACATCTGGCTATTTCCCAGAATAAGTCAGCCCCGTCCCAACACCGTTTTAAATTTTAATACTGACCCCAAAAGATTTTGGAATGAAATGTCACCATAACCCAGAAATTACTTTCTAAATTTAAAAGTTAGAAAATACCTTAATCAAAGGAATACTGACACGTGTTTTATCAGGCATTTGAGCAAAAAAATTTTTGCATAAACAACGGAAACGAAAATAAAAGTGTTGTTGATCAAGTAGAGTCCGAAGTTCTTGTTGCTTTTTAGAATTTCTTTAAAAATTACAAAAATTATATTAAAATAAATTTAAAATGAACTTTGCAAAAATAATAATTCCACTGCATGGTTTATCCAATGAATTAACCAAATGAAGCCTGTTAACATTTGGGGCTACTCTCTTCCTAAGCTTCTAGAAAAGAAAATAAATGGTTTATAAATTGTCATATCTTGAAGTATTTGCCCCGCCTTGATTTTTATGGCCATAAAAATCAAGAGAACCCAGGCCGATCAGTTCAATCACCTCCTAATCAAATTTCGGTTTGGTTCTCATCCCAGCATTTCTCTGGTCATTTCATAAATAAATTTTCAAAAGAGAGCTTTTCCTTATGATCGGTGGGTCGAGCTCCGCGGTAGGGCTCGTCCAACACACGGAGCCCAGTGAGAGACTTGTCGGAGCCAACGACAAGTCTGACATAAACATTCTTCAAAAAATGAAAACCTGTAAAATTCTGTCCAATTGAGCCTGATCTTTTGGAGCACCAGAATAAGCAACTTGAAAGGGTTTATCAAAAGCAATCACTTCATCTTTAAAAAAATACACATCATACATAAAAAATTTACAAAAAAACCTGTTTCATAAACTATCCTTTGTGCCATGAATTCAACCAATTCTTCATCACTAAATTTCCAAACAGGATCCACATAACTCCATAATTCTCTAATTCCCGTATTTTGTTGATTAATTAATCCAAAAACATCTTTAGTAGAAAGTTCTTCATAACCAGATGTTTGTCTGAATGGAAAAATTAGAATAAGGGTTCTCAGGACCTAGATACATAAAGAAATAAACAGTAAATACACAGGGAATCGTAGGCGCAAAATACTAAAATAACAAAAAGCCAAAGCCTCAAAAGCCGCCGAAACGCCAAACTGTGGGAATGACGCTTTTGGTGGTTCGGTTTTCTGGCGCTTTGGCATTACGGTATTATACCCTAAAGACAATTAAAGCAAAATGGACTATAAATCAGAAAACCCCAATGAAAGCTATAAATCTGAAGTCCCAAATTCAATAGAAATCGGGCCAAGAACAAGGAAATATTCAAAAATCTATAGTCAATCAAAAACCACCCAATCTCTACAACCCCCAACATCTAACCAATTTAAAATAAAAAAGCAAGTAAAACCTTTCAAAATGTTCAGTAAAAAAATCTTCTCCTTCTCCTTCCTGTCCACTTTGTTGTTTATTTTCTTTTGAGTTTTTAATCAATTCTGGGAAGAAATGTTCATCAAATAAATTTCCATTTTCTTTAATTTTTGTAGTTTTCCTGTTGATATTTTGTTGTTTATTAAAATGAGAATTTGGTAAAGGAAGTGAATCCAATTTTTTTAAGCCAAAAATATCGTCTTCGATTTCAGACATTGGAAAAAATCTTAAAAAATAAAAAATTTTTAGATGAAATTTATTTTTTTCACTCAATGGCAATATGGGTACAGCCCGTTTAGGCGCGGGCCGGTTAGGCGCGACCGGTTAGGCGCGACCGATTAGGCGCCGGCCGGTTAGGCGCGCGGCCGATTAGGCGCCGGCCGTTTAGGCGCCAAGCCTATTAATTAAATATTCGATTATAATCAATTAGAATGGTCCCATCGACCATCAAATGGGACAATTCTGAATTATAAAACAAAAATTTTACAAAAAAATTTTCTAAAATTAAAAAACCGGCCTAACTAGTTTACGTACCAGACTCAAAATCAGCTCGATTGGATGATTCTGAACAAAGTTATGATCAACAGAATCTTCGCTGGAAAAACTGTTTTTGTGCTGCTACGGAGGGTAGGCCGGGCATGGTCTTCGCTACACGATGGCCGTGCTTCGCTGCGGTCGTGCTCGCTTCGCTCGCGGCGACCGTAGCGAAGCGTCGGCCGTCGTTCCGCTCGACATCCCGGCTTCCTCCGCACCGGCAAACTTTTTTCCGCGAAAGCCTTATGTGAGGGTGGTGCATTTGTCCGGGATTATCAGAATCTATCTATTTTCAGGATTTGGAGGAGCATTTCGTTCAATATTTAATTAAAAGGCTTGGCGCCTAAACGGCCGGCGCCTAATCGGCCGCGCGCCTAACCGGCCGGCGCCTAATCGGTCGCGCCTAACCGGTCGCGCCTAACCGGCCCGCGCCTAAACGGGCGTGTCCCTGGCAATATGTCATCTTGCATTTTGTTATGTATACTTCCCATTTTCATTTTTAAGTGAAAGAGTCTAAACGAAGAACTAATTAGAGAAAGAGAAGTTAAAAATATAACAGATATTTGAGAGACATAAGAAAGAGAAGTTTAGTGACAGAGAAGTATGGAGAAAGAAATAGTTTGTTGAAGGTCCTACAAATTTTTCCTCTTTACTTCACGACACTAAATTTAAAAAATAATTTCACCCTCTATATATACTCACATTTTTCGTCATTTGCCGGCGCGCTCTCTTTCCGAGAGACAACCAATCTCAGAATGGGCCCCCTCGGTCCGAGTAAAAAGGCTCCCGCGCCGCTGGTCTATGACTGGTGCTGCACGGTTCAAAAGAGTTTAAACAATTAGGCAAAAAACCAAAGTTAAATCTCTCCCACCAAAAAATGGTGTTTCGGATGAGTGAAACGAAAATACAGCGCGCCAGGTGAAGTCCTCCGTGTTGGTCACTTTGTGACTTTTGGAGGTCGCTCTTTTTGCTCTGGAATGAAGAATGTAATAAATAGAGCCTGGACAGAGAAGTATGGAGAAAGAAATCCGTTATCGTTGCCATGGTAACCGTTCAAAAAAAATATATTTTTACTCAGAAAATTTCTTTAAAAAATGTTAATCTTATTGTCCAAATTAACCATCATTTTAATAATAAATTTTCCTTCATCAACTACAGCGTTAGAATTCGAATTATTACCCCAAGAATTTTATTTACCTTTTATTGATGTCTTAAAAATTCAAAAGGGGCATTTTCTACCAATTATAAAATATCAATTAAAAAATAAAGAAGAGGAATATTTAAATTGGTTAAATGATCAAATTGAAAGAGAAATCGATGGAGAGGACAGCAAAAATAATTTTAAAAATTTTGAACAATTTTTAAAAATTTCAGAAGGGATATTAGGGTCTAGAAAAACTCTTCTGAAATTTCAAAATAATTTTGTAGCCAAAAATGAAGAATTTAATAATAATTTTACTTGTGAAGCGACACAGAAGTTAATAGAAGATAGTAAAAGAAATTTTTCTGTTGCTTGTTTAGATGAAAATGAAATTCCAAAAATAATTAAAATTAATTTTTGTAATAAAGAAGAATGTGGTGAAATTGAAACAAGGAGTAGATTTGAATTGAAACGAGGAAGATTTCATTGCCCTTCTGGTATATTTTTTGATTAAAAATCATGAAAAATAAAAGGGAGGAAAACAAGGATTTTAACCCCTTTTTTGAGAAAAATTTAAAAAACCTTGAAAACTTTGAATTTCAAAATATTCACGAAAAAATAATTAAAAATAAACCTCTCTTTTTTAAACACAGAAATAACTTGTATTGCGGAAATTCTTCTGGATAAAATACCAACAACATTCGAATTCAAAATATTAATAAATATTATTTTATTTTGTCTAATTGTTTTTGTAACAAAAGAAATGTCAATATAAAATTTTTTGGATTAAGAGATCAAAAAAATTAAAAAAAAACTTGTTAATAAATTGTAGTTATTTTTTCTTTGATTTAACATTCTTCCATTTACACTGTCCATATTTATAAAGTAAGCAATCCAAACATTTGGGACCAACAGGAAGGCAAATAGTCTGTCCAAAACCAACAAGTAACTGATTTATTGTACTCCATTCATTTCTTTAATGGAAAAGATTTTTTTTTTGAAAATTTTTTCAGAATTTTCAAACGTAAAGTAGAAGGTTCAAACAACCCCCCCCCCTTCTCCTTGTAGGAAAATAGTTTTTATTTTTAGGGCAGTGGTGGGTATTGGATGCTTTTTTTGGCTTCGGTTCCGGGCCAAAATCCTAGTTCCAGTTCCGCTGAAGCCGGCTCCAGAGCCAGTTCCCAGAGGCCATCTCCAGCAATCGTTTCGAGGAAATGGAATCTTATTTACTATATTAAAAAAAATACTTTGGCAAAACTTCTCTCAATTCAAATTCTGTTTGTTCTGGTGTTTTTGTTTTAACCCAATTTAAACGATTAGATATCCTATGTACATGAGTATCTACACCAATTCCTTCTCCAATACGTCCAAAAGCTATTTGAATTGTTAAATTTGCCATTTTTGGGCCGACACCTAAAAATTGAAAATTTTCAAAATTTTCAAAAAACCAGACCTGGAAGTTCGCATAATCCTTCAAAAGTATTTGGAATGTCATCATTATATTTCTCACGAAGAATAGCACAAACACGTTTTAAATATTCTGTTTTTCTCTGAAAAAGAAATTTTTTCGAAATTTAACCAGGGGAAATTTAAAAAACCTTGTAGAATCCAACAGGTTTTAATAATTCTTCCAATTGTTCTTTGGGAAATTCAAGAAGTGAAGAAATTGAACAGCCAGCAGTTTTAAGTCTCTAAAAATATTTAGTGGAATAGTTGATATAGTGGGATCAGTCCATGAGATCAACTCCAAAGAGATTAACTAATATATGGGCAGGTGATGTCAGGGGGTGCTGTACTCTACGGAGTTGATCTCGTGGGGTGGATTCGTTAATCATTTGAGGAAAATTCTGAAAAATGAAAATGCCTGAACGTGGATAGGAATGGGACGGGTTATCCGAAATCCAATACCCGAAACAAAAAACCTAAGTCTTCGTCCCAAAATCTAATGCCCTTTTTCTCTACCCTGCCCATCCTTCTTATAAAGTACAGGAAAGAAAAATCTCCCCAAACTTTGATCTCTATAAAAATATTTATTTACCTACTTCCATAGCAGCACTAGTAACCTGATCTTTTGTTTGGCTCGATAACATTAAAGCCACAAGTGTTTGAAAATGAAAAGTTTTTGGATCAGCATTTTTATCAGCACAAGTATGGCATCCCATTAAATCCACTGGGGCATCTGCATTTTGACGCATTGATTTAATTAGTAAAATATTTTGAGAAATTTTGTCTTCTTTAGATTTGTTCAAATCTTCAATTTCGTTTGTTGTACAATTAGAATTTTTGTTGTAGCCATATTTTTTAATAATTCTTGCTGATGAACGTCTAAGTGACATCTAAAAATCAACAAAAAGATCAACTAAAATCAGTTAAAAATCAACAAAAAACATTAGAAATGTCTTTTGCAATTTTTTACACATCTGGACATTTTTAAATTTTGGGATTTTGACATTTTATTCACTATTTAACACTTTTTCGAGAAATACCTTTCTCTATTTCTCTAACGCTATAGTGTCTCTTAATTTTATTTTAGTATAAAAGAGACTTTTATTTCAAATGATTCTCGAGTAATGATTGATGAGAATTCACCGATTTTTTTCTTTTTTTTTTATAATTTTTTTCATTTTTTAGTGATTATTTATTTATTCTTTTTTGAAAAATGGGTGAAAAAGGCTCAGAAAAGTACAGTTTCTCACTTACTACGTTCAGGTTATTTTAAGTGTTTAACTTTTTTTTAATTTTCATTTTCTATAGCCCCTCTGGGAAGCTTATGCAAATTGAATATGCCATGAATGCTGTAAAGAGTGGTTCTCCATCTGTTGGACTTAAAGGTTTTTTGAATTAATTCTATTGTAAACGAGGATTCGACCTCTCGGGACGGGGAGAGGTGTCCGTGTTTCTCAAACATTCCATGTTCCTGTTCTTACGAGGGACAAGGGTTCGAGGAACATCGAGGAGAGGAATCCGAATTGCGGAGCGGGGAACGGGGGCTCTGGGGTACATCTCTCTCCGTCTCCGTGAATTCCCTTCCCCGAGAAATGGTGATCGAACTCTATTTTAAATTCACAAATTACTTTTTCAGCAAAGGATTGCGTTGTTTTGGCTACTGAAAATAAGAATTCTCTTCTTCTAAATCCTGAAAGTAAAATTGAGAGTATTACTTCTCATGTTGGATGTGCTCATAGTGGAATGGGGCCTGATTCTCGGTTATTTTTATTATTAAAAAGTCAACTTTAAAAAACAGTCTAAAAGTGATTTTAAAACCTTAAAAATTATTTAATTCCCTATTTCGGGGGTCGGGATTTCCAATCCAAAAAACGTCAGGGATTGATGATTTTTGGGAATCGGGACGGCTAGAAAATTTTTGATTTTTATCTTAATTTTACTTTTTATTTTAAAGAATTCTTGTTCGCAAAGCACGCAAGATCGCTGCTGAATACAAATTACAATATGGTGAACCTATGCCAATAATTCAACTTGCAGCAAAAATAGCCGCAATAATGCAAGAATATACACAATCTGGGTATTTTTTAAATTTATTTTTCAAAAAAATTTTCCTTTCAAAGCGGTGTTCGGCCATTTGGTGTCTCTTTGCTTATTGGAGGTTGGGATGAATCAAAGGGGCCAATGTTATTCCAAATTGATCCATCGGTTTATTTTTAATTTTTATTCGGTTAAAAAATTTTTCTTTTCAAAGGGTTCATATTTTGCGTGGCAAGCTACTGCAATTGGCAAAAATGATAATAATGCTAAAACTTTTTTGGAGAAACGTTATGACTCTAATAATGAGAAAATGGATGCTATTCATACTGCTCTTTTAACTTTGCGAGAATCTTATGAGTAAATTATTTTTATTTTTTTTGAAAATTTTTCTGAAATTTAAGAACTTTTAAAAAAATTATCCGAAAATTTTTAAAAAATTTTTCTCAAAAAAATTTTTTTTTTCTTTTAGCATTGGAATGACTGAAGAGAATGTTGAATTAGCTATATGCTCGAAAGATGAGGGATTTAAGCGCTTGACTAAAGAAGAGTTGAAGGAACACATTATGAATCTTTAAAGATTAAAAGTTATATGTATTTTTTGAGAATTGAATTGCGTATTTGTTACATGAGTATAAAAATTATTGGAATATTTAAAAATTTTTGTTCTTTCCAAAGTGTTATTTAGTACACTATAAATTTTTTTGATGTTTTTTAAATTATTGTTTTTAACTAGGATGGTGGTGACCGGTTAATTTAGGTTAGTTGGTGACAGGCTCAAATTGGGAATTTTTTCAAAAAAATTTTTTTCTACAATTTGAGAACTTTGAAGAAATTTCCGATTTTAAGGACATTTGAGCCGTTGAAGAAGGCGTAAATTAACCGGCCGTCAAAAGCCTCTTTTAACACCAAATTCTCTCAAATTTGTTTCCTTGGTTTAGTTGGAGAATTATTAGTTTTCAACGTTAAGGGGGGTTGAAGGTTCGAATCTTTTTTAAGAAATTTAGAATTGTCTTCCATTTTTTAGTTAAAATTATACTTTAATTTCCTTTTGTATTTTTTAGAAAAGTATAAAAAATTATTGGAATATTTAAAAATTTCTTTTTAAAATTTAACATGAATAACGATAACAATAAAGAACAACAAGACAAGCCTTCACTACCAACTTCATCAGGACCATCAGATTTGTCAGTAAAATATGCTAAATGGGATAAATTAGCAAAAGAAGTTGATGAGAATGATGAGACGGAAGATAGTGTTGATAAATTATTTCAGGTTTTTTAAAATAAAATTTAAAGGGGGTCCCTTTAGTGGTGGCACTGGTTGAGAAATAAGGTCTGGGTTCGGGCCGTATTTCCAAAAAAATTTTAGGATCGGGTTTCGGATTGAACAATAAGTTGGGTTCCTGGTTCCCTTAACTAAAATGAGTAGAGGATTAAATCCAATCAAAAAAATTTTAGAAAATATACCAAGACGCTAGTGATGATACAAAAAAGGCAATGATTAAATCATTTACCGAATCTAAAGGGACTGTCTTGTCAACAAATTGGAGTGAAGTTAAAAAAGCTCAAGTTCAAATGAAGCCACCAAAAGGAAGTGAATTTAAGCCTTATGAAAAATAGAAGGAAGGAGAAAATAAAGAGAGGTTTCAAGATTTATTTTTAAAATGTAACTTTTTTGATATTACGTTGGCTGACACCCCCTCAATTTTTTTCTTCCTTTTTGAACCTTTAGGGGGTCCCCCAATGTTGGTATTCTCTTAAAAATGTTTTCAAAATTGCCATAAGATTCTCCAAATTGTTGTCCTTTCAAAAAGAAGGGTTTTTTGTCCTTTCCTTTCAGAAACCTTCATCACCATCCGATTTGAAGGCTCATAGATAGGATCACTTCAAGAAGAATAAGGGGAAATTAGGGAAGGAAGAAAAAAAGGGTCAAGAAAAGGGAAGGATCTAAAAATGAAGGGGTGTCAGTCCATATTATACCTAACTTTTAAACAAGAAATTTAATTGTTTGGAATTTTTAAAAAATAAATAAATCTTCCAAAAATAAAAAAAAAGTTCGACTCATATTTCTTTTCTAAATCCTCTTACATTAGAACATTTTTTTAAAGAATTTCAAATTTCTTTATAAATATAGTCTTAAAATAACAAAAAAAAACAAAAAATACTTTTTTTTCATGTTTTTGCCAATTTAGCCCTTTTCTCCTCCAAAACAACTTCAGCCCTTGCACGTTTTTTAGTTCCACGTTTAAGCTTTTCATATATTCTTTTATGCTTTTTGGGTATCATCATTTCTCTCAATTTTAAATTATGACCCTTGAAAAAATGAAGAAATTTTAAGAGAATTTTTAGGCTTAAATAAATACACTATGGATGGGTTGGGTTCAAGAAAAAGATCGGACCGGATCTGGGGTTCAATGTTTTTCTATGTCAGGTTTCGGATAGGATCAAACAAAAATTTGAATTCAGCCCTGAGAAAATGTCTGAAAAAAATTTAACAAAGCAAATAACGAGTTGGGGTTTCAAATTTTTCTTCGGATCAGGTTTCGGATCGAAAAGAACACCCCGACCCTCTATGATACACTCTCCTAAATTCTAAATAAATTTTAAAAAATTAAAAACCTCTTCATTAATTTTCTTTTGTTCACTTTCCTTGTAAATTCTCGATTTTTGAACACTCATACCTTTATTATTTTCATCTTGTTGTTGTTGCTTGTTCTTTTTATTCTTCTTTTTAAGTAAACCTTCTCCTTTCTTTTCTTTTTGATTGCCTTTAAAAAATTTTTTTAAATAAAGTTTCGAGTAGGGCTGGACATTAGAGATCGGTATTTTCAAAAATCCTGGATCTGGATTTAGGATAGTTTCCTGGACAGGCTTCTTGATCTGGATCCAGAAAAAATCCAGGACGATCAAAAAATGTGTGGATCTGGATCCAGGAAAAATCATGAATGGATCCAGACGGATCTCTATTGGACATAAACGGCTAACCGAACCGAAAACCTTAAGCCGAAAAAAAAACACCGGCCGATAACCGAAGACCTTTTGTGTCCAATCCTAATAAAAAACGCAAACCTTTTTCTTCTGGTTTTCCCTCCACATTTTCTTCTACTTTTGTTTCATCTTCATTATTCTTCTGTTGTTCATTACTTATTAACAAAGAATTATTTAATCTTTCATTATCTCCAATAAATGGCGATAAATGTGGAGGTAATGTTGTTGATGGTGCATACAATATTGTAGGTAGTAAACGACGAGAATTGAAACAATCAAATATCCATTGAGGTTGAATATATATTCTTAGAAAAATTTTTTGAAAAAATTTTTTTGGAAAAAATTTCAAGAAAATTTTTCGAAAAATTTCCAAAAAAAATTTTCAGTTCTTTGAGAAAAAATATTTTTAATTGAAAGCAAACCTATTTATAATCATTTCTTTCATTTCTCTATCAACAATTTGATGTGTAATTAATTCACTAGATACATTTGTAATTGATCCAACAGGATAACAATCCTCCCAACAAACATCACCACCACTGAAAAAATTTTTTTGAACAATTTATAGACCCAAGAAGCAATTTTAATTAAAGTCAAGATGCTCTTACATTATGACCTTCCAGAGTTATGACTCTCTTATGATCTTTCAAACCTTCCAATCTTAGGTAGGCACACTTAGGAGCACCTGGAAGCAACTAGGAGTTTCAGTTACCCCCCCCCCCCCCCCCAAAAAAACGAAAAAAATTTTTGATAAAGAGAAGGGGGTTACAAAACAGTTCAAGGTCTTTAAAAGTTCTATTCAAATCCCTTGTAAATCCTAACAGATAATTTAAAAAAATATAAAAAATTTACCCAGCACGTATAACAAAAGCCAAAGGTTCTTTAGGAACTTCTCTGTTAATAAAAAATCTCATTTTTGAAAATAACGTTTTTAATGCTTCATTTTGTCTTAATAATTCACTCAAATCTTCCTCTTTAATTTCTTTCACATCTTCTTTTTCTCCTTCATCATTTTCCTCTTCTTCTTTTTCAAAAGTATCAATTTGACAAATATCTAATTCTTCTTCAGTTTTTTCAATTTTAGCTAATGGAAATGCTAAAGAAAATACACGATCATCCAAATGAGTAAATGAAGGTGTAGAATTAACTGAAAAAAACCATAGAAAAATGTTAAAAATAAATTTATTTAAAAAGTGATTAAAAGAAGCTTAAATATTTAAAGAAGTCTTTTAGAATATAGGGAAAAAAGTCCAAAAAATTTTTCAATAGTAGGGGAACACATTCACGTGTATTTTAAAATGAATGAATAAAACGAATTTTCAACCAGTTCTGGGTATGGCCTCGGGAGCTAGCTCTGGAGCTAACAATAAGACTGAAATGCCAGAGACTGAAACCAAGATGTGCAAAAGGTAGGAGCCAGAGGTACAAAATGCCTAACACCCGTCACTATTCCCAGAAAGACCATAGAGGTAAAGACTTCATTAAATATTGTCGACATATTCGACAAATCCTTTTCCCCAGCCTACAAATCACTCACAATCTATTTCTTTATTAAAAATAAAAAACCCCCAAACCTTCATTCTCCGATTTATTTTGTTTTAATTGAAGTTGTGGCGGATAAAAAAGTCCAATAGATTTGTAAAGTCGAAAATTAACAGAACTAAGCAAAACAGAATAAAATTCAACAAAATAAGCGACAGTCTAAAATATAAAAATTAATAAAAAAAAATTTTTTTTAAAGAAATAAACCGTCAAATCCAATTCGTTTGCACGTCCAACAGAACGTTCATGACCTACAATCCAAGTTATTCGTTCTCCCATAACTTCTGCTTGATAATAAATTCCTTTTATTGAGATAAAAACCTTCAAAAATTTTTTTAGAAATTCTTGAATTATTAAAAAATATAGGATATCAAAATTAGACACTTGTAATCAAAAACAAGTTGTTGACCGCTGGTGGGTATCGAACCAACGACACGTACGGAAATTAACTTGCACATTACCGAATGAACCGAGGCACAGGACAATAAACTACCTTTTATTTTTTACTAGAACACGCACAAAAACTGTGTAAGGCTAAATCGGCGCAAGCCAAAAACTGACAGGGAAGTTGGTTCCCCGGCCATTGAATAAAATTTTTAATATAAATATTTAAAAGAAACCTTTTTAAGTGATTTAGATTCAATAATATAATGCATAAATTCAATCGTTAAACGTCGACATCGATTAATTAATTTTGCATTGGCAACTCTGGATTGGGTTAATGCAGCAAACGCAAAACACAAACAAAGAGCATCATCCAAATCGCGTAAAGCAGAAATAAATGTTGGGTAACTAGAAAAAATTTAAATAATTAATGAAAGAGGTTGTTAGCTTTGGGCCGTGAGTGAGATGATGTCAGTGACAATAGCAGGTAATGTCAGTGACATTTGGCATATCTCGCCTGGTGGAATTAGCCTCAGAGAAGGCCAGGTAAGAACTAACAATAAGACAGGAGCGAGACAAAGTTTCGAACACTAACCCCAGTCATCGAGAGGGCTGGGAGAGTCGCAATTTCGACGCAGCTCCTCCAACCCAGTCTCTAGTAGGAACCACAACCACCTTTCCAAAAAATTTCTAGAAAATATATTTACCGTTCTTTAATAATATGATCATAAGTAAACTTCGGTTTTCGACGAAACAAACTTTTAACTTTCAATTCTTCCTTTTTTGCTTTTGCATGATTAACTTTTTTGAGAAAAATCTTCAAGAAATGGGAATTAATAAATATTTTAAAAATTTAAAAAAACCTTATATTCTCTAAATTTGTTGATTAACGGTTCCTGAGCAAGAAATTTAATATCTCGGATGTGGTAATAAATTTTAGGTTCAGTACTTCCTCCCTTATTTGCCTTCTTTAAATGATTCGGTTCTCTCGGGTAAATTCCTTTAAGAATGCAAAGCCTCCCAAAATCTTTGAGGCTTAATTGAAGCTTTCTGAGAGCCTTCTTTCTTGAAATGTAGGTTGCTGCTGTTCCTGTTGTGTACTGGAAAAAAATTTTTTCTAAAAAAATGAACGTTAAAAAACCTTTTTCTTTATCCTCATGGTGATCAGTCAGCCTAAGCAAATTGTGAATACGACAAGCAAATAATAAATTTGTGGATTATTTTTTCCTAAAAAAAATTTTTTTTAACGAAAAAATCTAAAAAGGAAAAAATTATTAAAAAACGGGCAAAATACACCAAGACCCAAATGTCCTATCAAAGAAAAAATAAAAGTCTGCATCTCTAGCTGTACTATTTTCTTTTTTATAAACAGAATGCCAAAATTTTTTACAAGCTAGATTTTAGCTTTTTTAATTTTTTAGTTATTTTAAGCAAGCGCGTGAAGGGGAGAAATGAAAATAAACGAATGAAACGTATAAAAAATTTAAAAAAAAATGAAAAAATGAGGCCTCGGACCTTTGATTTTTGAAAAAAAAATTTTATTTTGGAAATTTAATTTGGCATAATGTCATTTATGTGGAAATTAGAGAAAAAAGCACGAAAAAGACTTTATTTAGAGACAGAGAAAAGTATTGATTTTCTGTTGAGTCTGACCTTCAATAACAGAAAATAAAGAGAAATCTCAAAAATCAGTTGATTTGATTAATCTCGAAAGAAATTCTTTCACTAAATGATTAACGACGAGAAAGAAGAATGTTCTTATTCATCATCAGACGAATCATCACAAGTTGTTTCCTTAGAAAACCGGTTACAATTAGAATCTGAATGGTTTCAAAAAGCTAGAGCTTCGTCTACTATTGAACAGGTTTTTTTACTTTTAATTGGGATTTGGCCTGTCCCCGGAAAGTAATTACCCCGGGAAGCCCCGTCCGAAGTGATCCCCTAAGGAAGCCACAGAACTCGAATTTTTCGCAACTCCTGTTCTCCGTAGGGTCGATCCCCGGGAAGGGAAGGAATTACCCAGGGGAAGCCCCGTCCGAAGTGATTCCCCTAAGGAAGCCACAGAGCACGAGGGAAGCCACAGAACTTGAATTCCTCGAAACTCCTGTTCTCCTTTTAATTCTTCAGAAATTTCAAAAAAAAAATTTTAAGCTCCGTTATTTGCTAGCTGATTGTTGTCGTCGTTTAAATGCCCAGCACAAATGTTCAGACCCAACATTAGCTTCAGAACCTCGAGCAAAACCTTCAACTGAACGTTTTCAATTGTCTTCAAAAGTTGTTCCCCCACAAGAAAGCAATTTGACTGCTTTGGTTATTTTAGCTGGAGATAGTGTTGTGCAGGCTGAGGTTTTTTTCTTTAATTTTTTGGCCTAAAAAACTTTAAAAAATTTCCCCAGGTTTCTTTAAAATATGCAAAAAGTGCCTCAGGATTTTATCGAGCAACAGCCCAACCAGATGTCCATTGGAAAATTGTAAGTATTAAAATTTGGTAAGATAGAGAGAGGCCTGGATCTGGATTCGATTTTTCATTGACCTCAATTTTTTCTTGACAAAGGTCAAAAATATGGGCAAGATTTTTAACCAGAATCAGATTTCGGTTTTTTAAAATTTCTGATCTTTCTGATAAACCTGACCTTCGTACTTCCCTTCTTCGTTTTTTCTTTCCTCAAGTATCAAAAATGGTTAGACTTCACTTTAGTGCCATAGGAAGATGGAATGAAGGAAGGAAACAAGTATGACCATTTTTAACACATTGAGGAAGGAGAAAAAAAGGCGGTTATGAAATTCAAGTTTCACTAATCTTTACTCTTTTTTCTAGCAACAACTTCAAGATGCTGCCAATACAATTGTGAGGGCATTGGGCTCATTATATCGAGTATTCTTTTTTTTTGAAGAATAAAAATCTTTTAAATTTAAAGGGACAACGTTTATATGCAGAAGCAATACAAAAAGGAGCGGATACAAGCCAACTTTTGCTTCAAATTTTCCAGTCTGTTAAAAATGATATTAAACTTTCCCGGTCTTCTTTGACAACGTAAAAAAATTTTTTTCCTAAGATATTTTTTAGATAATTTTTCAAACAATTTTTGATTTTTCAAGATTTTCAAAATAAATTTTTGGATTGAAATTTTTATTTTTTTCGGAAATTTTCAAAAATTTCAGAAAATTTTTTTAATTTTTAAAATTTCTTTTTCAGCCCAAAAAAGAAATCCTTAACGGAGCTTTGTAATTTCCATCCAATAAAATCATTTGTGCCTCCTTTACCTCACGATATTCTTCTTTCATTTTACTTGTCTTCTGCTAAATTAATTTGTGCTGCTTATCAGGTTGCACAAAAAGAAGGGACGCAAACTGTCACGGTTAATTTTTTAAAAATTATTTTTTTGAAATTTTCTCAATTTTTTAAAGGTTTTTCAAGCAGAATGTCAAATGCCGAAAATTGTAGAATTAATTCAACAATTAAATGTTGCCTTTGCTGTTGTACACGATTTTTTGGCTAATTTTAATCTTTTAATTGATGCAAAGAAATAAAAGAATTTTAAAGTATTTTAAAGACTTTTATTTGTAATATTCTGTAGGCGCTCTAGTTACCCCTTGGGCTTCTATTTTTCGAAGGGTCACTTTGAGTGGTTCTGGATGGGCCTCTATTAGAGAGGGGACTTCTATTTTTCAATGGGATATTTTAGTGGGGAGAAGCTATTAAAAGGACTAATATTGACCCTAAAAATTATTATTGGTATACACACTAAAGGAAGTATAGAAGATCCCACATGGGGAGGTTACGGGCTGGAACGGTTCGTTATCTATATTGTTCGTTATCTATATTTTATTGCTATCATAACTAAAAATAAAAATTTTTTAATTATACAAAGATTATTTTTTTAAAAACTGGGATTGCAATTATAAAGATAAATAACGGCAAAAATTTAAAAAATATATTAATGCACACATTTTTAATTAGTGAAAGAATAAAAATTACGCGAATCCATTTGAGGGGGTTATTGCAAGAAGAAAAAGTTTTGCTAATTGTGCTCTCGTTCCAAGTGCCAATCTTCTACGTCTTTCACAACGTTGTCTTTGTTCAATAGAGGGGTAATAATGTTCAAAAGTGCAAACTCGTAAATGTGGTCGAATTCTTAGTGAAGGCTCTACTGAACGAAAAATGTGGACATTTGATTGGTTGAGAAAAAGTGTAACGACTGAACGAGCATTTGGATGAAGAATACGAGCTGAAGCAAAATCAGCACTAAAAAAAGAAAGAATGAGTAGAATACCAATACCAGTCATCTCAGTCTTAGAGCCTTCTAAATAAATCCCCACCATTTTTAGAGGTTTGAAAAATGGAGCCACCCTTTGTAATAAAGCCTCCTTTGGCGGCTGATTTACCAATAGAGGCTTATTTGTATTATAGCCCCTTAATAAAACACCCCACCACATAGAGGACGGTTGAAAAAGTCTCCTAATAACCCCCTCTCATTAGAGGATAATTGAAGAATGGAACTCCCTCTCCCCCTCCTCTTAATACATATAGCCACCCTCCTCTTAAAGGATTGGAAAACATTCTGAAAAATTATTTAAAGAAATACCCAAATAATGCAGCTACTGGCCATTCATCATCCGAATCAAATCTTCCCCTATCTTTATGAATAACAAATGCTTCAGCTTCTTTAGGTGTTAATCCAGTTACAATTTGATTAAATTCTGTAAATCCAATAGGAAAGAAGACTTGAAAATGTTGAATTGTATTTAACCGGACGCGATCAAGAAAATCTGGTTGAAAATCAGAAAATGGTGAAAGAAGCAGGAAAAGATTTTGTTGTCCAAAACGATCAACCTTTTTAAAAAAAATTTTTTTTAATATTCTTTATGAAAAATTAGTAAAGAAAAACCGCTTCATCCAATGCTGCTAATTCTATTGTTGTCCGATAATTTGGATCGGGTTTGAGAAGTAAAAGGTCTGATTCCATTGAACGACATCTTTAAAAAGAAATTTTGAAACTTAGTTTTTATTTTTTTTAATTGTGAGGGGCCAAAACCTCCCAAACGGTCGCCGAATACCAAAAACTGTGAATAAATTTAAAAATACACAAATTTCTACTATTACAATCACGTGCAACTTTACTTCCAAGAAAAGAGAGGTTGTTGCCAACAATCCACATTTTGGTATTTTAACGTGTCTTTTGGGGTGTGGGGTCTTTCGGCGTCTTTTAGTGGGGGGATTTTTGGTATTTTACGTTTTTGGTATTAACAAAATTTAAATTCTCATCCAAACCTTCGTCTCATTTCTGCCAAATTTTCCCCCAACAATCGAAGGGGCAATGCTTCAACATTTCTAGCAGCAACTAAAACTCTTAATTGACGCCCTTCTACTGCTCCCGACACACAAATTGATAAAATTCGACGCAAAAGGGGATGAAGACTGTAAATTTGGGCTGGAGTTTCTACTGGGACTAGAAAAAAGTTTCGAAGGGTTTTTTAAAATTGAATTAAAAAAGAAACCTAAAAGAGCAATTTCTCGATCCTCTTTAACATAAGGGACTTTTTCCAACAATTTTGTAGAATGTATGGGTCTGCTAACTTGTATACGTTCAAATATTTCATTGTTATTACAATCCAAATCAATTAAATAATCAATTCCTCTGGTTGGGTTAAAATGTCTAAAAATTAAAAAAATTTTTGATGAGGATAGTTTTCTCGCTTCTGCTTTAGTTTATGTGTGCAATGAACCTTTATGAGTCCAATGAAAAAGTACTGGTACTTATCAGGGATATCATGGGTTACCTGAAACCCGAACTTTTTTTAGATCCTAAACCCAATCCGAGAAATTTTCCAAACCCAAACACAAAATTCTCAATACGTGAAATCCCTGGTACTTATAAAGACACCATCTTCACTAAAGTCAGCACTACTTTCTTCATCGTGCTTATAAAATTTTGTTCAGTCATTATTGGAGTAATAAAAATTCTGTTAGGCTTCATAAAAGTTCAGTGGACTTATAAATTTTCATTGGACTCAAAAATTTCATTGGAAACATAAAAATTAGACCATGAGCCTTATTTTTTGAAATTAAACAAACTTGTATCCTTCAATAAATTTTGCTCCACCATTTAAACATTTACTTTTAGTTAATGCTTCGTTAAATACTTGTGTCCATTCTACACGTTCATCTTCACTCAAATCAGCACTACTTTCTTCTGGATTATTGCTAAATCTTTTCCAATCTGAAGTAACTAATTCCCATACTGGAGCTGAAAAAAGGAAAGTTTTATTCGTGAATAAATTAGCACTATCGTCGTTCCCCACCCCATATTCTCCTTCCCCTCCCCCATATGATCTCTTTCAATGGGTTCCTGTATTCCCAAAATAACCTTTTAATGGATAGAGCTCTACTAACCAGAAGTGGGTCAAAACAGTCAGAGGTGTCGGAAATCGGAACTGTCGGAAATGGCTCAAAAGTTGGAACTCGGAAATCAGAAATCAAAATTTTTTTCCATAATTCCAAAATTTCGGAAGGAAAAAAACGTCGGAAATCGGAATTCTGCTACTAACTTAAAGTTCTGATACAACTCCCGAATACAGGCCCATTCGTTGAATACTAGTTTTGGGTACTTAACGACATAGATACCTAATCTACTCCTACTCCCCATGAGGGGAAGTACCAAAAAAATTCTTTAAAAAAACCTTGAAATCGATTTAAAGGCTTTGAAGCATCCATAATTCCAATAGGCCATCCAGTCTCTTCTTTTGTATAATACTTTTCTGTTTCTTCCTCTAACGATTTAATTTCTTCTTCGATTCGAATAAATTCAACATTTAAAAAATGTTTCGTCAAAGCAGAAATATCCAATTCAGAAAGTAATGGAGAAATTGTTAATGAATTATTGAAAAGAGGAGAAAGGGCAAGACGTTCAATTTGATCTAAAAAATCATGGGGGCTTTAAGAAATTTTTTCAAATAATTAGTGATTGGACGCTCGTAGCACAAGGACGAGTACAAGCCAAAAACTGGAATGTTGCGAAGTACGGGTAAGAGGAAAACTTTTTTCCCTCCCCCAAGCCCATAGCCAGGATTTTTTGTCTCCTCCACCCCCTCCCCTTAAAATTTGAAACGAGACCAAGAATAAAATTGGTAAGAGAAACGAAAGTTCCAATCACTGGTAGTAAAAAATAACAAACAAACCATGTATAGATGGAGAAAGGCTTTGTTGATCATCAGAAGAAACACGCCACCAACGATGCTCGTATCCTTGAAATGTTGAAACACAACTAAGATTGGCTGCTAGTCGAATACAAGTTTCCAAAGCAAAATTCTTTTAAAGAAAATTTTCAAAAAAATTTTTTTTTAAAAACCTCTCCATTCCCCGAAGTTGATGTCAAAGCCAATCCATTACATAAATGTCTTCCTTGAGCTAATACATTCATTGCTGGTGATGAAAATAAAATTCCAGCTTCAACAAGACAATGACCTCCATCTTCTTCATTTTGGTTTTTATTCTTTATTTCATTAATATTCCATCCAAAAGCGACAGGGGAATTCCACAAAAGTGAATTTACAAGTCTTTCTAATTCATAAATATTGACAAAAGTTGAATCTGGTAAAAGCAAGTACCAATTTGCTGGGTTGTTGAGAGACTAGAAAAGATGAAAATGAATCTCTTTGGACTAAAAAAAAGGGGGGGGGGTTTCCTTTACCGAAGCTAAACTACTGCACCGAATCCCCTTCTCCACTCCCAGGCACGTAACCCCGAAACCCGGTCCAAAGAAAATCTTAAAAATCCAACCCAACCTTTTCCTCAACCCATGACATCCCTGGGTACGGCCCTGTTCTCTCCCATTTATAAAAAAATAAACCTTACAATATTGGCAATGGCATTGAGCAACGAGACAGGATCAGAACGAACAATAACTGGCTGAGAATTTGCAGGAAAATCAGAAGCAGCAAGTTTACCAACAGAAACCAAAATTTTGACAGGCACTTTTGGAGACAATAATTGATATAAGGAAGCGGCAGTAGATGCACGGGCCAATAAGAATATTAAAAGGTTTGGCCGAATACCCAATTCTGTTGCTGCAAATCGAGGGCGATTCAACTAAAGGTAAAAAAAGTTTTTGAAAATTTTTTGAATTTTGAAGAAATGGGGGGGGGGGCAAGGGCGTAGATAAAAATTAATTTTCTCTGTGGGACCAAGGATGTCACGAGTCATCCCAAACTCACAACTTTTTTGCCCAGACACGAGAAATCTTCGAAAACCCGACCCTCATTAAATTTTTTCACTGATCCGGCCCGAACTTTTTTTGGCCCGCGTCCTCATCCGAAAAAATTTTGAAAACCCGACACGGGCCACGACCCCGTCCTAGGAAAATATTGAAAACTGAAACCAGAAACCTGTTTGGGACACTAACATAATCTTCCTCAAGACGTTTAAAAATAATTAAAACCTTAATATGTTGACTAATAAAATTATTTTGTCCATTTTCTTCACGTTTTTGTTCCAAAATTATTCTTTCCCAATTTTCAGCTAATTGAATTCCTCCTTCCCTTCCTTCATAATTCTTTTCTTCTTTATTCAATTCAACTTCTTTATTTCCTCCAAAAATTAGCCAACTTAATAAAAGACCAAAAATAAATCCAAAGATGGAGTTCCAACGTCTGATGCCCATAACTCCACCATAGAGAGAGGTTTTTAATTAACTTTAAAAAAATTTGGAGTTTAATTTGAAAAATAATTTACGAGAAAAGGAAACGATTTAAAAAAACAAATATTTTTTGTAAAAAAAAAATTATTTTTTTATCAAAAATAAAAAAAAATTTTAGTAAAAATAACGTAGTAGTTATAGACGCAACAAAATAAAATATCTTCTTTTGAGATGTAAAATTTTACAATGTTAAAAATAAAAAAAAACAATTTTAAAAATGCTAAAAAGATATTAAAAAATAGTTAGAAATAAAATTATTACGCCTTTAAAGAGATGTCAAGGGGTTTAAAAATGTAGTAGGGAGGGTTGAGTTTCCGAAATTTTCTTCAGATCGGGATCTGGGTCACAAAAAAAGTCTGATTATCGACCCTTGACATCCCTAATCTATTAAAAGTTTACTTTGAACTTTCCTAAAAAAAATTTTTTTTTCACCGGTAATCTCGTCAAAAATATTTTTTTTCTTCTTCCTTCTATATTTCTTCTCTTTCACCAATAATTAAAATTCCATTATTAGTATTGGGTTCTTTTGAATTAAACAACATTTTTGATGATTTTGGAGACATTTTAGTCGAATTTCTCAATTTTATAGTTTTTTCCCTTTTTGCTTCGGGTAGAGCACAAAGCAGAACTGGGAGGAAAAATAGTCCATGCAACAAACCTAAAATTTTTTTTAAAAATTAAAAAAAAATGAAAATTAAAATAAACCTATAGAAACAACAACAAAAATCTTTAAAAAAAATAATTTAAAAAATTTTTAATTAAAAAAAATAAAAAAATTTTATTTTACCGTTTTAGCAAATGCAACCTTAACATTTGGGGGGAAAGGGAAATATTTTTAAAATAAAAAAATTAGAAAATTTACAATGGCATAGGTTGGAAGAAAAACAAGAGGAACCATGCAAAGAGCAGTGGAAATTCCTTTTGGAAAAATTTTAAAAAATTTTCATAAAAAAAATTTTTTTTTCTAAAAAAAACCTGCTTGTAACATTGGAGG
This sequence comes from Meloidogyne arenaria, assembly GCA_036172955.1. NCBI lineage: Eukaryota > Metazoa > Nematoda > Chromadorea > Rhabditida > Meloidogynidae > Meloidogyne > Meloidogyne arenaria. Next base: position 4,147,002 of record JARQAB010000029.1, on the reverse strand, counting down.
GCACATTTCTGTATTTGGAGAAAAAAAAATTTCAAAAATTTTAATTTTATTCCACTAACCATCCAAACTTTGTGCTATCCTTTCTATACTTGATCCCTGTTTTGTGTAGTATTGATGAGCAATGTGAGCCTTAAAAATAAATTTTTTGGGAATTTTTATTGCTGGAAATTATTGAAAATCTGTAAAAAATAGAAAAAATTCTTTCTGAAAATTTTCGAAAAAATATTTATAAATTTCAGAAAATTAAAAAAAAATATTTCTTTCAGAGATTTTTTTCCAATAATTTTCACAAAAAATTTTTCTTATAAAATTTTTCCACAAACCGTATAATCAACACTAAAACCAGTAGCCAAAAGTACATCCACCATTGTAATCTTAACAAAGAAAAAAAATTTTTTAATTAAAAAATAAAAATTTTAACCGGATCCAAATCTGCACCACACCAACTTAGAGTTCCAACAAGCGCTGTAAAATTTAGATTTTAATCTTAAAAATTTTCTGATTTTTTTTAAATAAAAAAAATTTTAAAAAATTTTAATAAACCAAACTAAAACAAATCGAGCTTATACAAATTCCAATAACACAAACACCGGCAGGGTGAGCGATAAATAGAGAGCATATCAAAACCATACAAACAACAGTTACAGCAATAGAGCCAATCAAATCAATTTTAACGGTTAATAACATATTTAAAACTGGACTGAAAAAAATTAAATAATTAAATATAAATTTCAGGAAATTTCCAAAAATTTTCCAGAAATTTTCAAAATTAAAAAAATTTTTATTTCTTACGAGTCAGCATCATACATCGAAGCATTAAAACTTTTTTCATATTTTTCAAGTATTATTCTAACTTTTTCTTCCATAACAGCACGATTCCACCATTCAGTCATTCCTTTATTTACAATGGAAAATTGAAAAGATTTTAATTCGATGCTGCCATGTCTGTGAAAATTTAAAAAATAATTTCAGAAAATTTTATGAAAAATTTTCTAAAAATTTTTCAAAAATTTCTAAAAAATTTTCAGAGAATTACAAAAATTTTTTCAAAAATTGTTTAATTAAAAAAAATCAAAAATTTACCCATTTTTCTCATATTTCACAGTCGGCGGATTTCCAATAGAATTCATAAAAAAAGGAAGATTGTCCAAACTAAATTTATATTTTCCTTTGGGTCCAAGACCTAAAGACTGCCAAAAATGAGTATTTTTCTTGTCAAATTCCTCATAAGGTCGAAGGAAGAGAAGTGTTCTGTTTGGGCCCCAACTTTCTGGTAATCCTTCCAATTCGGCAACCATTTTATTGAATGAAGAATACTTTAAAAATAAATAAATATTAATTTAAAAGATTAAATTTCATAGCCCTTCCCCTCTCTGTCCTCTTTTTTCCTTCCTCAAAGTAGGTTAGAAGGTCACAGATTTGCTTTATTTCCTCGTTAAGCCTTTAGACTACAACTCCCAAAAAAATATTTACAAAAAATTTTGCGTTCGAAACAGCAAATTAAACACCAAAATTTTGGCTCCCCCCCCCCCCCCCCCCCATGAAATCGATCCCGTGGCTACGCCTTGGTCTATGTCGTGAGTGATCAAGTCTACTTTTTTTCCTAAAAATCTTTTATTGAAAAACGAGCTATAATAATCCCCAGAGACAACTTAGGCACAATCCTGGATTCTAAAAAGTAGAGCTGGGTACGTATCGCTATAGAGTAAGGCGAGAGGTGAAAAGGGACGAAATCCAATTTAATAAAAAAATACAGAAAAACCTCTTCCGGGTCAGTCAAATTAAGTGGTCGATTAACCAAAATACAAAGCGGGAAAAATTCATCAAATACATCCCCAACAGAATCCAATGAATACGCCAAAGGTGAGTCAGAAGGAAATGCTTTGGATGGCTCGAAGGTTGATTTAAACCTGAAAATTGGATTAAAAAAATATTTTTTTCATTTTTTGAAATTTTTTTTCTGAAATTTTTTAAAAATTTTTCAAAAAATTTATGAAATTTTTTAATAAAAAATTCAAAAATTTTTTAATTCAAAAAAAAACCTCAAAACTCCACTCGTTCCAACAATATAAAGAATTATAGCCAATAAAAAAGCAAAAAAACGTCCTCTAGTTGAATGAATAAATTTTGCGTATTGAAAAGCTTTTGAACAAGTTTGAGGCGCTTGGGGAAGTTGTTGAGGTGTCATTAATGCAATTAAAGGTTTTTCATTATTTTCTGGTTGTTGGGGTATTAAAATTGAAGTTTGTTTTGTAATTGGAAAATGAGTAGAGAGAAGAATCAGAACTGGGGCTAACAACTAAATTTATTATTAAAAATCAGAATTATTTGTGTTTTTAATTGGAAAATATTTATTTATACAAATCAGAGTTTTTACGTGTTTTCCCAAATCAGAAAATGTTTTAAAAACCAATGAATGTATTTTCTTAATTCAGAATTTATTTCAGAATTTTTCAGAATCAGAAGTATTTTTAGAATCAAAATTTAATTTCAAAAACAGAATTAATTTCAGAATCAGAATTTCCAGAATCAGAATTATTTTTCAGAAATTTATCAATCAGAATTAATTTCAGAATTATTTTCTATTTTCAGAATCAGAATTATTTTCGAATTATGTTTCACAATTAATTTATTAATAAAATCAGAATAAAATACAAAAATATTCTGATTGTTAAAATAAACACAAAAAAATTCTGATATATTAAATTTAAAAACACATAAACCGTAAATGTAAGAATATAATCAACCAAAACACCAATCTATTAAAAAATAAATTTAGAAAAAATTTAAAAAATTCCCTTACAGAAGTACACAAACAAAATAAACTCATTGTTGGGGCAGGAGTAAAATAGCCAATACCAAAAGCTGTTGTGTTTGTTAATGAAGTTATTGTTATTGATGGGCCAATATGGACTAACAAAAAAAATTAAAAAAAATATTTTTTTGGAAAATTTTCTTAAGAAATTAAAAAGAAAAATTTCCCAAAAATTCTAAAAATTATTTAGAAAAAAACCTAAAACTTTTGATAGTCTTTGTTTTAAGCATTTAATGTCTCTGTGTTGCTGCCACGATTGTAACATTATAAATCTGAAAAGAAAAAAATATTCTTGATAATTGAAAAAAATTTTCTAAAAACATACGCGTCATCCACACCAACACCAGCTATCAAAAATGGGGTTACGCACATTAAGGTGTCTTTAAACAAGAAATTTTTTTGAAAATTAAAAAAAAATTTTGGGATATGTGCCTATTTATAAAAAAATTTTTTCTATTTTCAAGAATTCGAAAATTTTTTGGAAAATTTTTTGGAGGCTTAATTTTCATTAAAAATTCTCCAAAAAACCTCACAAATTCTATTTCCAAGCCAAGTAGAAAATCCAAAAGCAGCAACAGTTGACAATAATGGACACAATATAGAAATTAAAACAATTAATCCAATTGCGGGTATTTTGACTAAATTACTCATTTTTTGATAAACAACAAAAGAAACAAAAATTAATAAAAGTAAAAGACCAATTGACATTAAAATTGTTGCCTAAAAATTTTTTTAATTTTTAAATAAAAAAATTTTTGGAAAATTTTCAAAATTTTTAACTGCCAAAAAATCCAAAAATTTTAGTACAAAAAAATCGTAATGTTTCAAAAATTTTGATTTTTTTAGGAATTTTTAAGAAAAAATTTTTTTAAGAATCTTTCAAAAAAATTTAAAAAATTTTAAGAACCTGAATTGCTCCACGTATCATTTCTCTTAAAAAAATATTTTTTCCTCAAAAAAATTTTTCAAAAAAAAACCTGTTAGCAATTTCGTCCCCAAATATTTGAAATTGTACATATTTAAATCTTTTCCCTCTCTGAGATTCTTCAAATAAATTTAGAGTAACATTCCTCAGTTGTTTAATATTTTCTTTTGTGTCAGCTCTACTAAAATACCAAAGAATAATTGTTCGGACATAAATTTGAGAATTTTTTGAATTTTGTTTTTTATTGATATTTTTGGGTGATTTGTCATCTCTATCTGTTAAAGAAAAAATTTTTTTAATTTTTTTAAAAATTTAATTTTATGACTAAAATAAATTTCAAATAAAAAAATCCAAAATTTTTTAAAAAATTTTCAAAGAAAAATTTTAGAAAAACTTCAGAGAGATTCAAATAAAATTATGATAAAAAAATCAACATTAAAAAACTTTCCAAAAAATTAAAAAAAAATTTTTTTTAAGTGAAGTTTCTATTTAAAATAATTTTCTTCTGAAAAATTTTCATAAAATTCTGATTTTCAACAAATTTGCAGTCTTTTAAAGAATTAAAAAAATTAAAGTTTTTAATTAAATCACCAACCAGTAACAACTCCAAACAAATTAGATCCAACAAAAAGAGGAGAACCAAAATAATAAGAAAATGGGTGATCTAATTTTAAAAATGAAGAAGAAGAATTGTTAATTAAATTTTGCTTGAAAAAAAATATTTTTTTTAATTTTAATAAAAAAAAACAAACAGCAATTAAATGGAAAGGTCTATTCAAATTACAAAGAGGATCACACCCACGCATTCTGAAAATAAAAAAAAATGAGTTTATTTATATATTTATTTAACCACTAGGGTGTGTACACCACTAGGTTATCAGAATTTAAAAAATTGAAACATAAAATTCTGATTCTTTAAAAATAAATTCTGATTCTGAAAAAAATAAAATTCTGATTTGTTTGAAAATTCTGATTTAAAAATTCTGAAAAAAATTCCTGATTTAGAAAAATTCTGATATTTTTAAATTCTGATCTTTTAAAAATCAGAACCAGAAATTAAAAATATTCTGATTTTTAAAAATTTTAACTCTTACCCCGTTTTTCCATCCCTCAAAGACAAAGTTGAATCCAATTCAGCATCAAGTTGTAAAACTTCTCTTAAATGTGTTTCACGAAGCATAGTTCCACCATCTTTCGCTTTGAATAGCATAAAAGCGCGTTGGGGTGAAGTTGAAAGATTAAAAAATTCCTTGTAAATAGAAGCTTCTCTAAAAATCAGAAAAATTTTCTTGAAGGAAAAAAATTTTTTACCTCATAGATTTTGAATTTAAAGGGCTAAAGGACGCTCGAATATCATATTCTATAAAATAAGAAAAATATTCTTTTTATAAATTCTGATTTTTAAAAAATAATATTCTGATTTATAAACCAGATCTCAGAAAAAATCAGAATTTTTTATAACCAGAATTAAAAAAAATCAGAATTATTTTTTAAAAATTGAGATTTTTTAATCAGAAATTTTTAAATCAGAATTCTTTGTAAAATCGGAATTTTTTTAAAAATCAGAATAGTTTCAAAAAAAATCAGAATTTTTTAATTTTTAAATAAAGATTTCCAAACCAATGTCCATATTAATTAATTGCAAGGAGAGCACAATTAAAAAGCAAACACTTGCAAAAATATGCCTAATTGGATGACGAGCAATAAAATCACCAAGAAACGCATTTGCAGTGTCAAAAAGACTGTAGATATTGCAGCACATTTCTTTTGTTTTTTTTATTTTTATTTAATTGTGTATTTTCTTTTGTTTTTACATGGAAATCAGAAATTTTAAAAATACAGAAAATCAGAAATTAAAAAATCAGAAATAAAAAAATCAGAATTCTAAAAAAATCAAACTTAAAAAATATCAGAAATTTTTAAAAATCAGAATTTAAAAAATCAGAATTAAAATATCAGAATTTTAGAAATACAGAAATCAGAATTATAAAACATCAGAATTTTATAAATTCAAAATCAGAATATTAAAAAATCAGAAATATTGATTTTTTTAAATTTCTGATTTCTTTTCCCCTATTATTTAAAGTTGCAATTTAAAATTAATTTTAAATAAAAAAAAATAAAAACGGACCGTCCTATAGCAACAGCAATATAAATAGTTGTCGTCGTTCGGGCCTTATTTGATGAAAACGGCCGCAGAAATAAATTAAAACAAGGCAAAGAGAAGAAAAAGAAGAATAACAGAGCTGAAAAAAAGTGGGGGGGATTAAAAAAAATTAATGGGCGGGACAAACCACCCACACACGAAAAAAAAAATTTTTTTTCTTATATTAAAAGAAGAGAAAAAACCGTTAATATAATGGCCAAACCAAAACTTTTTTCTTCTCCTTCCTTCTTTTTCTTTTATTTGTAAATGTTTGGCTTCTTCTTCGATTGAAATGACGATGTTGTTAATTGCTTCATCTTTCAAGTCATTCTTCATCATCTTCATTTTTTCTTCTTTTTCCTCCTCCACTTTCTCCTCTTCTTCATCCTCATCTTCTTCCTCTTCCTGCCCTTTTTCATCCTTCTCTTTCTCTTCATCTTCACTTTCTTCCTTCCCCCCATCTTCATCCTCCTCTTCCCCTTCAGATTCTTCATCCTCCTCTTCATCTTCTTCCTCTTCACCTCCTTCATCCTCTTCCTCTTCCTCTTTTTCATCTTCACCTCCTTCCTCATCATTCTTCACATCTTCATCATCCTCTTCCTCCCTCTCTCCCTCCTCCTCGTCTTCCTCATCCTTCTCATCTTCCCTCTCCTCCACTCTCTTCATTTCCTCTTCATCCTCTACCTTTCCCATTTTTTCAATTTTACAACTCAAATTTTCTTCATTTTCACCAACCAAAATAGTTGTAAAAGAAGAAAACTTCTTCTTTATTGGCCAAAACCGGTTATTATTCTTCTCATCAATTTTTTCATTAATAACGTTGTTGTTGTTGTTGTTGTCCTCTTGTTTTTTTGTAGTAATAAAGTTTGAATGATTACTTTGTCTGGCTCGGGCACAGTGATCCAGTGATCCATTTGCACAGTAAGACAATTGCACAGAGGACCATTGCACAGAAGACAATTGCACGGTAATCGGTGGTTAAGTGGCTTTGTGTTAGACTTTCTAATAAGTTTCTTAATAATAAAATGGTGTTTCTTCGAATTTTTTTTTGCTCTGGTCTAGTTTATGTGTCCAATCAAATTTTATGAGGCCAATCAAGAGTTTATAAGTACAATGATAAAATTTCCAAAATTTTCGGAAATCTGAATTTCGACCCACATCTGGGTCGACCCACTATTTGCACTAGCTAAAGGATAGCAATAGCTATAGCCCAGCTGCTTTACTTAAAACAGTCGAAGCTCGAAATTTGTATAATTTAAGGGATACTATGGAATTATATATTCTTTGGCCCTTATATGTTTTTTGTGGTAATAAATTCGAATATGCAAATTATAGCTCATTCGAAAGAGCTCTTCGAGTTGAGTCGACAGACACCAAAATTATCTTGATTGGATGATTCTGAACGAAGTTAGACCTGTAGGTGAATGAGCCTTGCGTTTATTTGGAGAGTTTCGCAAATAAAAAGGTCGTTTTGCGAATAAATGGGCAGGTCGTTTTGCGAATAAACATCACTTTACTGTGCTGTCCTCAGTGTAATTGTCCTCTGTGCAATTGTCTTACTGTGCAAATGGATCACTGTGCCCGAGTCGTGTCACCCTTTGTCTTCTTCTTTTTTTGCTCTTACTGCTGCCATTTTTACTACTTAATTTTAAGTTGTCTTCATTAGTCAAGTTAATAAGAGTTAATTTTGTTGTAGTTGTTGTTGTTGTTTTATTCATACGTTATTTGATGAGTAAATAAATTCTAGAAATAATATAAGGGGGAAAATATTAAAAAATTCAAAAAAAAATTTTTTCTCGGAAATTTCGAAAATTCTGGCAATATTTTTACTATTTTTAATTTTTTCCCTTTTTTTAGCATTTTCAGTAAAGTTGCAAATAAATTTAGAAAAAAAATTCCGGAAAATTGTAAAAAGTTTTTATTATTTTTTCAAAAAGGCTACTCTATAAAACATTAAAAAATGACCGTCAAATATATTATTTTTGTTGTTCTCGTTAAAAAAATAATTCCTCTATATATATATATGGCTGTTTTAGTTAATCCCCCTTCAATTATTAAATATCCTCTCCTACGCTATTTTTTTTCTATTTTCCTAAATATTTTTTAAATAAAAATTTAATCCCATTTTTTGGATTACCTACAAGTCCAAGTCCATCCCCGTTTCTTACCTACTATAAAATTATTTTTGAGGAACATAGCTAGGAGAGGATTTTTACTGGACGCAAGCGCGGATTGCGTAAATTACGTGGGTCCGTGAAAATCCGTGGAAGTCGAAACTGGAACACCCCTGTTATATAGGTATTATTGTTGTCCCAAAACAAGCCGCCCAGCCACCTTTTTTTACCTACTATAAAATTAATTTTAAAGAAGCTTGACGAAAATGATTTTAAAGAACAGCAAAAATCACTGCTAGAATTTCCGAGAAAAATAAGGGAGATTTTAAAAATAAAAATAAAAACAAACCTCAAAAAATTTCTTCCACCGATTTAGTCCAAAAAATCGTTCATATATCATATTACCAAAAAAATAAATTTACAACAAAGCCACAGCAAGAGAGAAAAAGATCATCTTATATTAAGTAGAAGAATGTACATAAAACTGGTTATTCATCTTCTTCTTCTTTTTATTCATCTCCATAAATTATTTTATATATTTTACTAGAACACTATAAAAATAAAAAAATTGATTGGAAAGATTGTGGACTGGACAGAAATCATATCTAAAAGTACAAAAAAAATTTTTTTTTTTTTGAAAAAAAAAATTTAAAAAATAGGGGAAAATTTTGTTTTTTGAGGGGAGGGAGGGGACTCCAATTTCAAAAAAAAATCACCCCGCGTGGTGCAGTGGTTAACACCCCCGACTTGCACATAATGGGAGACTCAGGTTCGATGCCTGACAACAGTTAGTGGTTGCGGTCTCTGTATAGCACTTACACAGGTGGCACACCGAGGAAATCGGGTCCCTCAAAAACAAAATTTTTCCAGAAAATCTCTATTAAAAAATAAAAATTATTTATTTTTATTTTGTAAAATATATAAAATTATATAAATATAAAATATATCAAAATATTTAATAAAATGCAAATAATCTTTTTATTCATTTTTATATATTGATCAAATAATAAAAAAAAACAAACAAATTTTTAAAAACAAAAAAAAACGGAAAAAATTTTTAAAAACAATTTTAATAATTTCATGAAGCAGCCTGACAAAACAAACAAAAATTTTTAAATAAAAAATAAAATTGAAATATGTATATAATTTTAATACATAAAAAAGGCAAATAAATAAAAAAAAGAGAAGAGCATCTCGAACTCTCCTCCATTTTTTTTTCTCTCAAAGATCCCCAAAAAAATAAAAATTAATAATTTTTTAAATACAAATTTAGAGCAGGATAGGGGTAAAATCAAAATTTTTAAAAATTGTCAAGGTGGGAAACCAAAAAAATAATAAGGCTTTCCTCAATAGAGAGATTGAGGAAAAAATTGGTTTTTAATTTCACACCCTTAACCACCTCTAAAAATTAAAAAAAGAGAAGAAAAAAAATTTTTTTAAGTATATTTGAAGGAAGAAAAAAGTCTTTCTGACGATCTGTGATCAAACGAGAAAAATAATAAAATATATAATTAAAAAATATTTTTTTAAATACAAAATATATATTAAAATGTTGTCCATTTTAAATGAAAAACGAGTGTGTGTGTGTGTACATAAACCCGCAAAAAAATATTTTTTTCTTCAAAAAATGAAGTAAAATTTTGGGAAACAAAAAAATATTTTTTATATATTAAGTAGATTTTTTTTTGGTTATTTTCTTTAAAGAGGTTTCCTCATTAGGGGGATTGAGAATTTCTAAAAAAAATTCTTTAGATCAAAAAATGATAATAAAGCCATAATGCCAAAACGCCGAACGTTTTTCAACGTCTTTTCCATAATTTGGTATTTAGACGTGCTATGTATGTATGTGTTTAATATTTCGGTATTTAATATTATTATGCGTCCCAAAAAATCAACCAAAGAAGGGATACCACTTTTACTTGATCTTACGACGCGCTCCAAAAAAAAGATAAAAATAAAAAAATATTTTTTACACCTCCCAAAATTTTAGAAAAAAAATTCTTAAAAAAACCTTCTTTTCACAAATCTTCTTCTCATAATCATTGAATTTGTCTAGATTTATTAGCATTTTCACTACTAACACTATTATTTTCCAATAATTTTAAATTTGAAGCATTTCCACTATTTAATTGTTGTTGGGCTAATCTAATTTGTCTCATTAAAAATTCTTGTTCAACTGGATTCATTCGTAAATTTGTTGTTGGATTTGTTAATGAATTTGAAATAAGTGAAGATGGTGGTGGAGGTAATAATATAGATGATGAATTATTATTATTTGTTTGTTGAGTTGTTGTTGTTGTTGATGTTGGAGTTATTCCTCCAATTTTTGACAAATTCTTGAAAAAAAAACGAGATGAAAAAAATTTTTTTTAAGACAGACTAACCTAGTGTTTGGGTCCTATAATAACGGGAGTACCGAAAAAGAACCGAAATATTTTTCTTGTATTGAGAGTACAAAACCGTGCCAAAAAACTACCTAAACTACTAACCTCACAAAAAGTACACAAGCGGAAAAGATCTTATTTTAAGTTAATACATTAATTAATACACCTTAGATTGGGTATATTTATATCATTCAGACAACCCCCTCGCCTACGTGTTAATCAAAAATTAAAAAAAAAATGTATCATAAATTTAATAAGAGTACCCAATTTTGAGAAATATATTATGGTGAATTGTCAGACTATTTAAATAATTAAATTAAAAAAAAATTTTTAAATACCAACCAAATCTCCTCCTCCTGTCCCTCCTCCTCCACCTCTAGTACATCTCATAAGCAATCGTTGTTGATCTGCTGTCAATGAAGCTGTCTGATTTTGAGATGGAGGAAAAGCAATTTTCGGTTCCAACTATTAATAAAAAAAATTTCTTCCAAAAATTAAAAAAAAAATTTCTGACCGATTGTCCACTCAAAAAAGCAGCCAAAATACCTTCTGTTCCACCTCCACCACCGCTTCCGGCAAGTAATAAATCATTAGCAAAACTATTATTGGTTGTTGGTGGTGATAATAAATTTGTCAAATTATTGTTGGAAGATTGAAGATTATTTCCAAGTAAAATTGAAGAAGAAGAATTTAACAAGGAAGAATCTAAAGAAGAATTAAAATTTGATTGTTGTTGTTGAGGATTTAAAATCGAATTTGAAGATGTTGACAAAGTAGAGGAAGATGATGAAGCAAACGTTGAGGAAGAAGATGAGGATGAAGGTATTGATGTTGCTGAAGAAGAAAAAGAAGAAGAATTATTGTTGGGTTGTTGATGTCCTTGTTGTCCTCCTTGTACTTGTTTAAGTCCTTGTCCTTGCCCCTGCTGTTGTTGTTGAAGCAATGCAAGCGCTCTCAATTGTTGCTGTTGCTGCTGTGAACAATTATTATTTGAAGCATTTGTTGAAGCATTTTTTAAACCATTTTCATACATCATTAAAGATGACAATAAATTTGTCGAATTGCTATTGTTGTTTAACATCAACGAATTTAACGAAGAATTATTTGGAAGAGCTGGAGGTGGTTGTTGTTGTTGTTGTTGAGGAAGAGAAGGAGGTGCTAAAACTGGTGCTGCTATAGCAGCTGCAGCAGCTAATGTTGAAAGCCCAGAATTATTTGAATTATTGAAAGAATTATTGTTTATATTAGAATATCCTCCTCCTCCACCACCACCACTAAATTGAGCAAGTAAAGAAGCTGCCAAAGAATTCTAGAGAAAAAAATATTTTTTAAGTTGGATTAAAAAATTATTTTTTGAAAATTATGTCAAAAATAGGGTTGTCGCCTCATGGAGAATGTTCGGATATTCGAAAAATGAACCAAAAAACCGAACCAAAATTTTCGGCTATCCGATACCGAACGAAGAACTGAACCGAAAAATCATCCGTTCTTCGATTCTGTTCCGAACCGACAACAAAAATTATTTATTCCCTACCGAATTTAAAGCATTTTGTTGTTGTTGCTGTAAAGCATTTAATAAATTTGCTTGTTGTTGTAATTGTGCAGCAGCTGCAGCATCACTATTACCACTTGTTAATGACCCTGTTCCTGGACCTAATGGTTGTATTGGAAAACCACCAAATAATTGTTGTTGGTGTTGATGATGTTGTTGTCCTCCCCCTATGACTCCTCCATTATTTAATCCAGTCAAAAGAGAATTATTGTTGTTTAAATTTGGAGCCCCAAAAGGTTGTTGTTGTTGAGGAAATAGTCCAGTTAATGCTGCAGCAGAAAGCAAACTATTATTGACATCAGAAGATGGTTTATTAATGTTTTGAAGGCGAGACAAGAGAGTGGAAGTTAGAAGAGATCTTTAAGAAAACAATTAATTATTTGTAGAAATTCTAATTTCTGTGTGTCGTCCTATTACAATTAAAAATTCTGGTTTTAAAATAAATTCTGATCTCGTGTATTTTCCGCATTAATAATTAAAAATTCTGATTTTTGTATTTTAAAAACCAGAACATTATCTATATATTTGATTAATTCTGAAATTTTTTCCTTACTCATTTAAAGCCATTTGTTGCTGCTGTTGATTTGATTGTTGCTGCTGTTGTTGCGTAAAAAGCAAATTTAATTGTTGTTGTAAATTTAATAGAGAAGGAGCAGCAGCAGACAAATTCTGTTGTTGATGTTGTTGTTGTTGTTGTGAAGCAACAATATTTCCACTATTAATTACTGTTTTTCCGCCAGAACGTTGTAATTGTTGATGCTTTTGTTGTTGCTCTTGTAATTGAATAAATTGTTGTTGTTGCTGCTGATGGGAAGTTGATGTTATTGAAACATTTGATGAATTTTGAGGATGTTGTATATTGCTATTATTTCTCATTTGATTGTTGTTAACTGTAAAAATAGGAAAATTATTTTTTGAAAATTCTGATTTTTGAAATTCTGATTTGGAAAAAATTCTGATTTAGAAAAATTCTGATTTTAAAAATTCTGATAGTAAAAGTTCTGATTTAGAAAAAATTTCTGATTTTAGAAATTCTGGTAAGAAAAAATATATTCTGATTGACACGAATTTCTGATTTGCAAAAAAATTGTAAAAGGAGCACTACACCACGGCAAACAAATTTTTCTGGAGAATATTTTTCTTCTATAGCTACCCCTCCCCTCTTTATTAGTCACAAAAAATTAAGCATTTTTCATCCTATATAGCACCCTCACCTCTCTATCAGGGCTGTGCGCCAGAATTTTTGCGTGGCGCGCCAAATGCCAATTTTTCAAATTTTCAAATCACGCCAAACGCCAAAATCGGCCAAAAACGACGCCAAAACGCCAAAAATTAAAAAAACGTCAAAAATGCCAAACGCCAAAAATTTTTTATTTTTGAATTTTCACGACTTCCAGAAGCCAAAATTCATCCTTTTTTAGCGCCTACAGCCAAAATTATTGAAATTTGTTAAGAACAAGAGCAGAAATCCTACTTTGAGTAAAAAATTGCAAGAAAAATGGAAAAATCACAACCCCAGAATTGTAGGATATCGAAGTTTTAGATGTCCAGATATCCTCTTGTACCTCCCGATGTAAGGGACTTAGAAAGGATTAAGGAAGATATTAGTGGACTTTGATAGATTAATAGGATTGATGGATATTGGAAAATTGAAGAAAAGTGCATTAAGTTTGGACATCTATAGGAGAGAACAAGGGAGACCTGGTACGGCCAAGGTGCACGCCAAACGCCAAGACGCCAAAATCGGCCAAAAATCACGCCAAAACGCCATGACGCACAGCCCTGCTCTCTATTAAAGACTCAAAAAATTAATACTAAAATTTTTCAATTTTAGTATTAAAAAAAATTTCTTTTCACATACTTTTCCCTCTCTGTTGTAATGTATTATGTAATGCCGCTAATCCAGATTTCCTTTCCATTTTTCCTCCACCTCCACCACCACTACTTCCACTACCACTACAAAAAGTAGCATGTCTACCAGCAATTCCAATTGTTGGGGTTGTTGTTAAGGTGGAATTTGTGGAAGGGGCACGTCCCACACAAGATGAGGTGGATGATTTTTTTGTTGTTGTTGTTGTACTTGCTTGGTGTTTAGCAATTTCATGGGCTATTACAGCATGCATATTACACCAACGACGATTCTAAATTAAAAAAAAATTTAAGAAAAATTTCAAAAAAATTTTTTTGAAATTTTCAAAAAAAATCCGAAAAAAAATTTCAAAAAAAAAATCTCAAAAATTTTCCTAGAATTTTCAAAAAAGAATTCAAAAATTTTTTTAAAAAAAATTTTTGAATAAATCTACTTTAAATGGAATGTTTTGTTGTTGTTGCTGTTGAGGCAAATTATTTTGATGAGATTTTGAAGTTGTTGTTGTGTTTGTTAATGTTTGAGAGGCAGCCAAAGAAGCAGCCAATTGTGATGCTAATGGCAAGCCTTGAGGAAATGTTGAAGAAGATTGATTATTGACAAGTCTTTGGAGATCTGTTGGGGCTAGCTAAAAAATTAAAAAAAATTTTTTTTAATTTCCAAAAAAAAAATTTTTAATTTCCAAAAAAAATTTTCTTGAGAAAACTTCAAAAAAGATTCCAAAAAATTTCTGAAATTTTTTTGCACTTTCCAGAAAAAAATTTCCAGAAATTCTTAAAAAAAATTTTTTTTAAACAACAAAAATTTAAAGTCACCTTTTGAAGAGAAGGAAATCCTGCTGAAAGATTTGACGCTGCATGAGCCATTAAAACTGGGTCGATGGAATATAAAGAAGCAAAGGATTGCAACTTTAAAAATTTATTTTTCAAAATTAAAAAAAAAATTAGTTTTTCCATACATTAAATGCCAATTCTGGATTTTTTTGTAATGCTTGTTGTAATGATTCTTGTGAGGAAGATAACAATTTTTGTTGTAAATTAATTGATGAACTACCATTTGAAATGGATGAAAGACCATCTACTTTAAAAAAATTTTTTAATTTGAAAAATCCAAAAATTTTTTTTTCAAAATTTCTAAGATTGTTCAGAAGAAGATTTTCTTCAAATCCCAAAAAATTTTCAAATCTCAGAAAAAAATTTTTTTTAATTCTTGAAAAAAATTTTTTTCAAAATTTCTAAAATTGTTCAAAAGAAGATTTTCTTCAAATCCCAAAAAATTTTCAAATCTCAAAAAAAAATTTTTTTTAATTCTTGAAAAAAATTTTTTTCAAAATTTCTAAAATTGTTCAAAAGAAGATTTTCTTCAAATCCCAAAAAATTTTCAAATCTCAAAAAAAAATTTTTTTTAATTCTTGAAAAAAATTTTTTTCAAGACGTTTCAAAAAAATTTCTTTAAATTCCAAAAAATTTCAAGTAATTTTTTTTATAAATTTTCTGATAAATCATCGTTTTGAAATTAAAAATTTTTTTTCCAATTTCCAAAAAAATTTTATTTTTTATTTTTCCTTTTTCTCACCAATCATTCCTCCTCCACCTCCACCTGCACAATCATTATTCTTTTTAATATTATTAGATAACAAATTATTATTTTGTTGTAAAATTGTTGTCGATTTATTATTATCAATATTATTATTTAAACGTTCAATACTTGAAATAACTGAAAGTGAAGGAATTTGTTGTTGTTGATAAGTAGAAGAAGTAGAAGAGGAGGAAGTTGTTGTTGATGTTGATGTAACAGCAATTCCAATCAAAATACCACTTCTAAAAAAAATAAAAAAGAAAATTAAATTTAAAAAATAAAAAAGATGTTAAAGTGTGTGTGTGTGTGTGTACTTTTAAATTTTAGATTTTATTGTTAGAAAGAAAAAAAAATAAAAAAAAAATTTTTTTCTAAAATTAATTTAATTTTGAAAAAAAAAACTTTTTTTTCAAAATTAAATTAAAGAATAAATTATGGGGGAAAATAAATGAAAAAAAAATAATAATTTTTAAACTAAAAATAAAAATATATTTTGAAATCAAAAAAGAAAACAATTTTCAATTAAAATTTTTTTTCAAAAAATGAAAAAACATTTTCCAAAAAATTTTTCCAAAAAATTTTTATTTTTAGCGGCCCTAAAAGTATTAAATACAGAGAGGAAAAATTATAAGAATTCAACAAATTTTAAAAAAAATACTTTCTAGAAATTTCAAAATAATAAAATTTAAGGGATATTTCCTGTTTGTGAATTAAAAAATTTCTCCAAAAAAATTTCAAAAAAAATTATTTTTTTAGAAAATTTTTCTTACTTATTTCCATCATCCGATTCTAATTTTGCCATTTTATTTGGAGGTTGTCTAATCAATGACGACGAATTATTATGATTATTATTCAAACCCATTGGTGATTGAATTAAACCGTTTCTATGAACAGTAGCAATACCAATAGTAGCTGAAGGACGTTTCATTTCTGAAAACGAGAAAAATTTTTAGAGTTAAGTATTTATTGATATAACCTCCCCCTCCTCCTCTTCTCAGATTAGTTTTCCCTTTATTTTTTTATGTGACTCAAAATGGAAGATTTTCCTTTCTCCCGAGCAACAAAAATTAGGAAGCGGGTTTTCTAAAATTTTCAAAAAAAAATACGCTTATTAAAAACCCTTTTAAAATTTCTATTCGTCTAACTTACTAGAGAATACAAGAACCTTGGTCTTGGATTTTTTTTCCGAGTTTTTTTAGTATTTAAATATTTTTGGTCTTGGACATGTCTAAAACTTTTATTTAAAATACTTAAGGAAAATGATTGATAATACAAGAAAAATTAATCTGAGAAACTCAAATAGTGTGTGAAGAGGAGCGGATATTAAAAATAGAACAGGGGGATTTTAAATAAGTATACACTACCTAATTTTGATTGTTCCCTCAAAAACTCATTTTCATTATTAAACAAATTAAAATTGTTGTTGTTGTTGTTTTCATTTTCTACAACAAATTTTTCAATTTTTATTTTGTCTAAAAGCGAATTTGAAGAAGAAGAAGAAGAGCCTGTACTTGTACAAGGAACATCAATTAAATTGTTATTATTATTTTTAATTAAATCAGAATTTGATGATAATAAAAGTGATGTTGTTGTTGAACCATCAATAAATTTGCCGTTATAAGAAGGAAGAAAGTTTAACTGAAAAAAAAATTTTTTTTTAATTTGAAAATTATTTAAAAAAATTTTTTTAATTTTAGTGTCTATTTATGTGTCTATTTTTCTATTTTTCACACAAAAAAAATTTTTTTTTAATTAATAATCATTGCCAAACAATCAGTCTATTTATTAATTTTTAATCAAATTAGTACAAAAAAATATTTTTTCCACAAAAAATTTTTTTTAATTTTTAAAAATTTTGGAAAAATAATTTTTTAATTTTTTTATCTATTAATTTTTTTTTTATTAAATCAAATTATAAAAAAATTTTTTTATTAAATCAAATTATAAAACAATTTTTTTCAGAAAAAATTTCAAAGTGTGGGAAAAAAAAAATTATTTTTTTCGTAGTTTGATTAACCAACAGACACTGTTTGGCAATGATTTTTTAATTTTATGTATAATTTTTTTTTCTTTTTATTTGCTTAATCAACCACCCCCCCTTTTTTTAAAAAAAATTTTTAATGACTAAAAATAGAAAAGTATAAATGTGGAATTTAATGAATTAATATTTTTGTTTGTTTGTCTCGAATTTAAAAAATAGTAAACAAGACCAACAAAAATTAAAAAAGGAGGAAGAAGTTAAAAAATAATAAAATTTAAAATTAATCAACAAAAAACAGAGACAGAAAAAAGGAGAGGGAGAGACTTGATTTGATTAAAAGTTGTTTTCTAAACAAAAAATATTTTTTTAAGAAGAGAATGAGGGAGAGACTGAAAGTCGATTTAAAAAAAAATTTATATATTTATTTTTATAATTTAAAGAGCAATTAAAAAAATAATTTTTATTTTTCAAAAAATTTTTTCCCCCAATTTCTAAACACCAAAACATTTTAAATATTTAAAACATCAACATAATCTCTCACTTTTTTTTCTATTTTTCTCACAAAAAAAATTTTTTTTATTCACGCAAAAATATAAAAAAAAAAAATTTTTTTTTGAAAGGTATTCTATGAATGTACTTTCATTTAAAAATTGATTTTTACATTTATTTTTATGTCGGGGATAATAAAAGAAAAAAAAATGTGAAAAGGGATATATAACAAAAAAAATGTAAAAAAAAGTGGGGTTGTGGCCTGTGGTTCAGGGGAAACACACACACACACACACAAATGTTTGTGTGTGTGTGTGTGGGTACTTGAATGTTTAACAAAAAAAAAAAGATAGAAGGAACAAAAATAAAAATAGGTATATAAAAATAGTAGAGAGGTAAATACTCGTTTATTTATGTGAGTGAGGTGACAGACTAACTGGGAGACGAGAATCGAGAGCCATGAAAAAATTTGAAAAAATTCATTTCGAGAAAATTTGCCGCGGTCCAGTCTCTCTAGAGTGAAAAAAGTGAAAGACTAAAATGGCAAATAAAATTCTATCCCGGTCCTATCTTATCAAGGTATTGTTTTGATAATGATTTGATTATTAATTTTCTGATTATTCTGATTCTGATTTTTAATTCTGATTATTATTACAAACGCCCGTCTTCTTAAGCATACTGTACTACACAGCAACTTAAAATAGGCAGAGGGTGCAACCAGGTTTTCAGTGCTGTTTCAGTACTATGGTTTCAGTGCCAGGATTTCAGTGCTAAAGTTTCAGTGTGTGAACTCTTTCAGTGTATATGAGTTGTATAAAATGATTAAAATTAAATGTTAATCATTCTAATTAACATTTAATGCCATTTTAAATTAAAATACATTTTCTAAAATAAGTTTTTCCCTTAATTTTTCATTTTCTAAGGTTGGTTTATTCGGCCATTCAAAAAAATTGTTTCCCATTTAAAAAATCAATAAATTTGGCCTTAAAACAAAGATAAGACCTTGTTTAACGATTTCGTTAAGATAGATTTTTTGTTCTCTAAGTTTTTTTTCGAGATAAAGCTTCTCGAAGTTGGCACATCAAATCCTTAGAGAAATAGCACGCGAAAAAAATAGACCGAGAAAGAAACAGAGAAAACCCTTTATTTATTTCAGTGCCACTGAAACGGGTCTTGGTTGCAGGTTAAGTTGCTGTGTACTAGGGCCCCATGCTTTTAAAATTGAGTTAGGTTGAATTTTAAATTTTTTAATTACTATTTTGTTTTTGCTAGCGAAATGTGAGGCGGTTGAAGGCCGACTTAACCCCCCGCTAGCGTTTAAAGAGACGGAACAAAAATAAAAATATATAAATAGTAGAATGAGGTAAATGTGCATGTGAGCGTGTAAAGGTGCCAGACTAACTGCCAACAACAAAACAAAAAAAAATAGAGAGGGACAGCAAAATTGAGAGCCAATTTTCTCTTTTATTTTTTTAAGCCAAAAAAAAGGCAGAAAAAAAGTGCAAAATTGTAAAAGCGACGTGTGGGGACGACAAATTGCCAATATGGACACAAAAAAGAATAAAAATATTGTTTAAAATAAACAAAAGAAAAAGGGAAACAAGAAAAAAAAATTTTTTTATTGTGACAAAATAAAAAGGGGGAGAAAAGGAATTTGATCAAATTACTTCTAAAAAAATTATATTTCCTTATTGCTTCACTAGAAAAAAAATATTTTTTTTTCTGATTAAATCTCTCAAGTCAGCCAAGTTAACAAAATGTCTCACAACAGAACAAAAAAATCGGAATGGAATAGTTAGGGGAAAAATTGGAAAATTTGAACTAAAAAAATCTCTCCGAAAATCTAAAAAAAATTAATTGAGACATTTTGTCAACTTGGCAATTTATCCAAAAATTAAAAAAAAATATAAAAAATATTAAACATTAAAAATAAAATTCCAAATACAGACAAACAAAAAGTACAAATTATTATGTGCCAACTAGGTAAGTATTTAGTAGACATCCCCCCCCCCTCCCTTTCACCTCACACAAATAAGTACATTTTTTAAAATAATATTTTTTATTATGAATAAAAAAAATAAAAATAATATTTTTAAAACTTTTGGCAACACGAGAAAAATGTAAAAAATTAAAAGAGAGACGTGAGAAAAATAAAAAAAAATAAAAATGAGAATAAAGTCAAATAAAAAATATAAAAACTTTTTTTTACTTATTTTAAACAAATATTTGGAATAATGTAAACAAAATTTTTAAGAGAATTAAAAAAAATTCTTTTTGAAAAAAATAAAGTGCAAAAAAATATTTTTAAAAATGTAAGACAAAATTTAGTTAATCATCCACTAATTTTTTCAAAAAAAATTTAAATTATCTCTAGTATTTTTAAAAATTCCACAAAAAAAATTAAAAGTACACGAAGTAGATAAATAAAAACAAATACATAAATAGACTCTTTATTTAATCTAAAAATAAATTTTTTATATTAAAAACGCGCCATCAACAGACACTGACTGACTGTGTCCTTTCCCTGTCATTTTTAACAAGTCCTCCTGTCACCCCCCCCCCTCTTTTAATAAAAAAAAATATTTTTTAATGCCAAAAGAATAGGTATATTATATAAAAGAGGAAGCACAAGTACACATTTTCTATATGGCACACTTTTTTATGGCAATTCCAAAAATGACAGCACCCCCCCCCCCCCGTTAAGCATAAAAAAAGGGAAAAGGAGGGAAAAATGTAAGCCTAGTTGATGTTTTCTTATGTGAGGAGCCTATGTGTATGCCTTTGTATATGCCAGTCAATCGTCGTCGTAAAAAAAAGCTTTTTCTTTCCTTCTCTTTTTTTTGGGATAAAAAAAAGGGAGAAAAGGCCTCCTCCTTCCTCCCCTTTTTATTTATAACAATGTTGTTTTATATTTTTTTAAGTGAAAAGAAAATAAAGGCTGACGGCTTTTCTAAAAGCTACACATAAATTTTCTCTCCCCCTCTTTTTTATTCTTGTCTCCTTTTTTGGCACATGAGTGCATAAGAGTACACAAATATTTTTATTTTTTTTTACACACAAATACTTGTACATATTTGTGTTAAGTAGGAGAGAAGGGGGATATATAAAAGGGAAAAAAATTAAAAAAAAAAAAAGAGAAAATTAAATAATAAAATCAAAAAAAAATAAACAAATTTTTTAGAGACTACATAGAAGAAAAATAAAAAAATTTTTAAGAATTGAGGGTGTCTAGAGAAAATTTAAAAAAAAAAGTTTGGAGGGGTTTTTCCTTAACCTATGTAGGAAAAAAATTTTTTAAATAATGATGAGAGGAAAATAGAAAAAAAAAATTTTTTTCAAGGGGAGAAAAGAAAAACTAGAAAGAAAATTTTTTTAAGAAAAATTGTATGGAGGAGAGAAAGGTTGGGGTTCATTTTAAACGGGTGATAAAATTCAAAATACAAATATAATATAGAAAAAAAATATTTCTTAAAAAAGGAAAGAAAAAATTTAGGAGGGCTAATTTAAAATGGGATAAACTAATTAAAATAGAATTTGTATGTAAAATATATAACAATTTAATTTTCCTAACCAAAAAAAAATTTTTTTTTATTAAATTTATTTTTAAAATAAAATAAATTTATTACACTTTAATTAATTTAAAAAAATACTACCGTCAAAAAAAAAAACACAAAAAATTTTTTTTATTTAATTTAAAATAAATTTTTATTTTCAATCTATAATTTCCCCCACCTTCTTTTGTTGACGTGCAGCAATTTTTTCAGCAGCTAAAGCAGCTTTTTTCTCCATTTTTAAACGTTTTTTTTCTTCACGACAACGCTCTTTTTCAATCTTTTTAGCTTCTCTTTCAATTCGTTGTTGTTCACGTCTTGAAGTTATTTTATTATTATTTAATAATGATGATGATATTTCTTTTATATTATTATTGTTGTTGTTCACAACAGTTAATGGAATCTAAAAATTAAAAAAAAATATTTTTTGTTGATATTCAACGGTTTGTCCCCTCCCAAAGGCTCATGTCAACCCCAGTCTACTCCCTTATTTCCTTGGGTAACGGGAGGGATTTAGGGCAAGTACCCTTCCCATTTCATACTTGAGTTCGACACACGTTCCCTGACTGACATTAGAAGGGAATTCTTCGAGAAGAACGAGGGAAGTCTTTCCGGAAGGGTAAGAGAGACCTTCAATATTATTAGTTCCCTTACTAAGAGTTAGACCCCGTCCTTTTTGGGAAAGAAATTTAAAGTGAACGAGGGAGGTGGTCGCCAGAGGTGAGTCAGAATTTCGATTTCAGACGTTTTTCCCTTCCGATTCCCAAAAAAAGATTTTGATTTCCGAGTTCCGAATTTTGAGCCAGTTCCGATTTCCGACACCTTTGACTGTTCCGACCCACCTCTGGAGGTCTCCCTTCTCCAACCCAGAATCCCCCTCATTATCCATTTTAAAAAAAAATTAAATTTTTAAACAAAAACCGTTTTATTTACTCCATTATTTTCTTCATCATTATCATCATCCATACAACAAATATTATTATTAGCAAAAGGCGTAAGTGTTGAAGAAACATTTGTAGAAATTGACGACAAATTATTTAAATTATTTGGCAAATTTTCATTTGTTGCTGTTGGAGTTGGTGTTGAAATAATTAATTTATTATTCTTTCTTTGCCGATTTTCTTCCTTTTCACGCTTCCTTCTTTCCTTACGTTCCAATCGAGCAAGTTGTCGTTGTTCAGAATTATCCTTCTTCTCTCGTTTCGAATCATTTTCGGCCTTTAGAAAAATTTTTTTTTTGAAATTTTTAAAATAAATAACAAAAAAAACCTTTCTCTTCCTCCCCATCTTTTTAATTTTTCCAGCACGAACAGCTTCTTCATAACGCCTTTTTCTCTTTTTATCCTCTTCCATTTGTTTTAAACAATCTTCGTGTTTTTTCAACAACTAGAAAATGGAAATATAAATTTTCGATTAAATTAAAATTTTTCGGAAAATAACCCCCAAATATTTTAATGTTTCTAAAAAATTTATTTGGATATGGAAGAAATCGGTACCCGAAGTTTTCGGTAAATACAAAAATTAAAAAAAATCTGGTCTTTGATTTTGAATTTTTAGCCTAATAACGGTTTCTTTTTTGAGAGGGGGTAGGGTTAAAAATCCCTCCATTAAAAAATTTCCAGTATCAAAATAGGTAGCCAAAACAACCCTAATTTAATCACCAAATTTTTGTTGTATTTTAAAAAATATAAAAATAACTTCCCCAATTTTCAAAAATTTTTTTAAAATATTTTTTAACAAAAATTAAAATTAAAACCTTCTCTCCTAAACTTACCAAAAAATCATCCATTGAATGAAAAAGCAAAAGAGAAAATTCATCAATCACAATTTCTTTTATCAAGTCCTCTTCTTCTCCCTTCTTAATTTCATCGTCTTGTTGTTCATTTCTTATTTTTTCTTCCCCTTCCCCCTCATCTTCAAAATCTTCTTCTTCTTCTTCTATTTCACCCATATCTATTGCATTTTGTTTATTATTATTAATTTTTGCACAAGAAGACGAAGAAATGTCACAGTAATTAACACATTTTTTACGTAAATTTAAACCTGGGTATTTTTTAGACAAAGCTTGTTGAGAACGTGGACAGACAAAACTTTAAAAAATTAATTATTTGAATAAAAAATTTGAAAAAATATTTCGAAAAATATTTCGAAATCTTTTACGTCTTTTACATAATCTCGTTGGAATTTGAGTCGTATTTGGGGAGGGGGGGGGATAGACCGGGGGATGTGCCATGGCCTATTTTAAAAACCGCAAGACCGAAGAAAAAAAATAAAAATCGAAAGACAAAAAACAAAGGAGGAAGGGCAAAAAAAGACGGAAGAAGGTGGAAGATTTGTCCAAATTTAGTGATTAAAATTCGAGAGATTCATGCCCTATTTAGGTATAAACTTGAAATTTCTTTTTGCCTTGTAAAATAAACACATTGAAAAATAATGAAAAATTCTTAAAATTTTCAATTCAAAATTTTTTCCAAAAACACTCTCCTATTCAAAATACCATTAAAAATATTTCCCAAATATTTTCTTAATATTTACATACAAAAAATAATAACAAAATAAACGTCACGAAAATTACACCCACCTATTTTTCCAATTCTTCCCTCCCTCCCTCACACACTCCCCCCCCCCCTCACTTCACCTTCTCAAAAATAAAATAAAAGAAACCTGTGTTTGCCAATGCTGACATATTCTCTAATTAATTCTTCATTTGTATATTTAATTGATAAAATTTCTTTATTTTGAAGTATTTTAAGTTGCTGATTTTTGTTTAATACATCCAGTTTGCAACGTTTTTTGCTGTTGATATTATTAATTAATGGACGTGACTTTCTATAAAAATATAGATATTTAAAAATTAGAAGAAAAGAAGTATCAAACGCTTAAAAATTTCAATATCTGATCCAATTTTAAAAAGGATGTAGTAGATCAGAATTAACAATTTCTTTAGTTAACCGAAGCCCAAGCTCGTCAAGTCAAAGGAAAGCCTTCAGTCAATCCACTAAACCCGAAACTTTCAATTAACCAAAGTCGGTTCGATAAAACGAATTTCGGTTAAACGAAGCAGAATCGTTAAACTGAACCAAAGTCATCGATTCTTCGGTTCGCATAAAACCCGATAACCCAAGGAAAAAACACCCTGAAAGTAAGAAAAACAACTCTTAAAATCCCAAAGGAATCATTCTTATAAACCCTTTAAAAATACAAAATCTAAGATAAATTTAAAAACAAACTTATTGCAAGGAAGTGCTGGCGTCTTAAAACAATTTTGATCACCAATAACTGTAGCAGCTTCAATTTTTGTCCCATAATTATTTGTCTCTTCCTTGTCGTCCACCTTATTCTCCTCTTGTAAATTTTTTTCATTTTCTTCAGCAAATTGCACAATTTCATTTAAAACGCCATTTTGAATTGGTTTTTGTCCACATTCTTTCAAATTTTGTTCATTTTTATTGTCAAAAGAATTTTTATTTTCCATAAAATTGGATGAGACATTTGGTCCCACATCAATTTTTGTATTTATAATTTTTGATGTTGAAGCAATATTTGTGTCAAATAATACATAAGAAGCTGGAGAAGAAGAATTATTTTGTTGTTTATCTTCTTCCTCTTTCATTTATATAGAAAGATGAAAGAATAAAGATGAAAAAAATAACAGTAGAATAGCTTTATATTTATATCAAAATAGCTAAAAAAATAAAAAAAAAATAAGAAAATTTTTCTAAAAAATTCAATAAAAACAAGAATCGAAAGCGGCGTTTGAGTCAGAACCTAGTAAAAGATAAGTCCGATCCTGGGCCTAAAGCCTGAGTCGAATCCTGGATTCGACCAGCCCAGGTAGCTATGTCGGATCTTAAGCCCAAAGTCCGTGTAAGAGCATGAGACATTTGGTCCCACCCTGAGCCTCAAGTCTGGGTTAGACCCTAGGCCCAAATTCCAGGCCAGACTCTGGGCTGAAGTCCATTCCCAGAAAGAACTTAGGTCAGGCCAAGACCCCGACTTATTTCTAAACCTCTGAAGTCTGTGTCGAGATCCTGACTTTAGGCCCAGGTAGTTAGGTCAGATTCTGGGTTCACAGGGGAGAAAGATTTAAAACCAAATGAAAAAGAGTTAATGACTCAAAAGGGTCAAATTTCAAATAAACGTTGAAAATTAAAAAAATACAAAGAATATAATATTTTTATTTATTTAAACGAGTTAACAAAAAGTCTCAAAAACCAAAAAACCCTCAAAAAAAAATATTTTCCAAATATAGAAAAGGAAAAAGCATCACACGAATTTTATTTATTTTAAAAAATGCAAAAAATGTAACGGGGATTTTTTTTTTTGCTTAAAATTTTAAAAAATACAAAAAAAAATTTTGTCATTGTTTAAAAATTGCATAAAAATATAAAATAAAATTTACTCTACTAAAATAAATATTTACAAGACAAACAAATCATTAATACCGTTGAAAAATGTTTTTAAAGAGAAAATGAAGGGAGAAAAATTTTTTTTTATTTTTTCAATTTTTTCTTCTCTCTTACTCTTTAATACTGCGATCTGTGCTATACAAGAATCTCTTTTTTCTCTTATCTTTTAAATTATCTTTCTCTAACCTTTCTCTATTATACACTAAAACGACCCAACAAGACTTCTCTAACCCTTATCTCTTTCCGTTTTCTCTGACTTCAAGGCTCCGACATTTTGCCAATTACACATTTTGCCAACAAAGGGAAAACACCACGTTTTGACATCAAGTTTGTTGACAAAAAGCGTGTTTTTAGCCTTGCTGGCAAAATGTGGAATTTGCAAATATGAGCACACGGACTTCAAATGAAGCAATTCAACGCACTATTTCCTTATAGCTTTGACAATCTTCCCCACTTCAAGGCTCCGACATTTTGCCAATTACACATTTTGCCAACAAAGGGAAAACACCACGTTTTGACATCAAGTTTGTTGACAAAAAGCGTGTTTTTAGCCTTGCTGGCAAAATGTGGAATTTGCAAATATGAGCACACGGACTTCAAATGAAGCAATTCAACGCACTATTTCCTTATAGCTTTGACAATCTTCCCCACGAACGAATCAATAGAGTATAAGAGCGTCTATGTATGACTACTACCATTTTTCTATAAACCTCCGAAAAATGTCCTTGCTTGCCGCCCTTAAAGAACCAGCTGCTTTAGGAAAAATATATGTAAAAGAATATTTATTTATGTTCCAGACAGAAGATCACATTGGAAAAAAAGATTTAAAAAAAAGAAAATAATTAAGACTCTAATGGTTAGGGTTAGATAATAATTGATATTTTAACTTGAAAAGAATATGATTTTAAGGGGTCAAATTGGAAAAAAAATCTTTTAATCAGAAATTTCAATAAAAAGATGTAAAAGGGTATACAGTGGAATCTCTCTAGAACAACACCCTTTCTGGCTGAAATTTTCTCATGAAAGAGGGAAAGAAACGTAGGAAGCAGAGGATGACCCTGGTTAAAAAAATGTCGGGACAGCTTTCGGATCTAAGTTTTCAGAAATTTCGTATCTTAGGTAACCTGCCTCATCCCTAGCGGACAGAAGCGAAGTCAAGCAAATCACCGGACCGAAAAGAGACGTGGAAGCGTAACAAAGAGAGATTCCACTGCATTGGCGTAAAAAGAAAATTTAGATGATTTTCATGGAGTAATTTAAGATAAGAAAAGAGAAATGGAAATGTGAATGAAAAAAAATTTAAAAAAATATATAATCAGCTAATAAATAGTCGTGGAAGAGGGAGGGGGTGGAGAGGAGGGAGTAGAAAGCTTTTGCACCTTTTGGCGATGTAAAAAAGGTTCTTTAATTTATGAATTTCTCTGTTAAGTCAAGGATCTGTCTCAAAAGGTTAAAAAAAATTTTTTTATAATTTATAAGGAAGTATTTTCCGACCTTTTTTTTATTTTTAAAGACATGAAATAAAGATAGCCGCCACACATACAAAAAGAAATTTATTTTTAAATAAACAACATTTTTTTTCAACAAATTTCATAAAAGTACTTAAAAAGTACATGTAAACTTTTACCTATATCACACAGTCTATTGCACTTTTTTTAAAAAAAAAATCTAAAAATATATAAACATCTCTCAAAAAATTAAAAAAATATTTTTTCTCATAGGAGGTACTCGTCAGGGATGTGCTCTGGCTTATTTAAAAAAAAAGGAAGGTGGAAGCAAAAAATACAGAAAACGGTGGAAGACGGAAGAGATCCCCTATCTCTTGTACTCCTCCAAAAAATCATTAACGTTCGGACGGTTTTGAAAAAAAATTTTTTTTCAAAAAAAAAACAAGAAAAATCATATTGAAGCAAGTAAAGACGGATCAAAATAAAATTAAAACAAAAAATTTTTCAAGATAAAAAAAGAACAAAAATCAAAAAGATATATGTATTTTACAGGCTTTTTAATGAAAGATTTATTATTATTCTTTAAAAAAATTTTTTAAAAATAAATAATTTAAAAAGAACATAAATAAAAGTAAACAAAAATAGAAAAAAAAAATTTAAAAAAAAAATTTAAAAAATTGCCCAAAAATATATTTTTATATATTAAGCAAAGAAAATCAATAAATAAAAATAAAATAAATTTTTCAAAAAAAATAAAAAGGGGAAGGAAAAAGAATTAGTAAATTTGTGTGTGTAAAGTAAAAAATATAGAAAAGTAGAAGAGTAGCAAAAATAAAAGCGGTAAAAAGAATTGAAGGGAAGGAGGGAAAAATATATTTTTAGTGGCCAGCCGTCACACAGCACAACAAAATATTAGATAAATATACACGAGACAAATATTAAAAAATTTAAAAAAATAAAAAAAAAGAAAGAAAAGGGGATGAGCTGAAAATAAAAATAAATAAAAAAAATAAAATATTTTTAATTTTAAAAATTTATTTGCGAAAGATTTTTCCTTAAAATTATTAAAAATAGACCCATTTTTAAAATTAAATTTCATTTAAAAAATTAACCAAAAAAATTAAAAATTAATTTTAAGAAAATTCAATATTTTAATAAAATATTAGTCTCTCTGTCTATTTTTAATTGATTTTTTTAAATTGATAAAGAAAGAAATTTGGCCAATTAAGAATGGGAATACTGTTTTTTAAAAAAAATTCTCCCACTTAATTAGTTAAATTTTTGAAATTTTTTGAAAATTTTTTCTCATTTTTTAGCTTCTAAAAATATTTTTTCAGAAGCTAAAAAATATTTTAAAAACACAATAGCAAAGCAGACACTTAAAATAAAAATTGCGCCCCTTAGTGGTATCAAACCCACAACCTCTTTCATTAAGAACCCAACACCCTAACCAATACACCAAAATGCTTCATGCTAAAAATCTTTAATTAACTTACTTCTTTCTAATTAATTACTCAAAAATTAAATAAAATCACTAAAAAACTAAAATACGCAAAAAATATAAATTTAAAAAATTAAAAATCTTAAAAATTAAAAAAAAATAAATTGAAGGATGATAAAATAAAAATGAGAAGAAAAAATAAAAATTGAGAAAAAAAGAAAGAAAAAAGGGTAAAAATCGGGAAAATGAGAAAAAAAAAGAAAGGGAAAAATTGAGGGGGGGGGGGGGGAAGCAAAAGAAAAATAAATTTAGGTGAACAACAGCAAAAATGTAAAGAAAATAAATATATTCTTTTATTTTAACAAAAAAAATTTTTTTTTCTAATTCATTTGCAAAAAAGCACGTTTTCTTTCTTTTTTAATTTTCTGTTTATTTTTATTTTTATTGGTCAATTGAAAATTCAAAAAAAAATTAAAAAAAATTTTTTTTTGTTAAAAAGATGGACTTTTCTTTTTAACATTTAAAAATAAATTTTTTTAGGGCTTAACACCTTAATTTTAGAATAACAAAGTCGAAAATGCGGTAATAAGGGTGAGAGAATTAACGCAATGAGAGAGGGGGAGTAATCTTATTAAAAAATTAACCTCTCTCGTTGGCCAATACTTTTAAGAAAGACTATCTTAAATTAATTTAATTTTAGACATTATAGAGATCTAATTCTAAGGTGTCTGAGAATGTATTTTTAAAAATTAAAAAAAATGTCTGACCCATGAAACTTATTTAAAAAAAATCCTTAAAATCGACCCAATGTCCTAGTAAATTTTCCCCAATTTTCAAAAAATGAGAAAAAAAATTTCAAAAAAATTCGAAGGAGTAGCGACGTTAAAATAGGGTGACAGATAAATAAACAAAAAATTTAAAAAAAAATTTTTTAAAAATTAAAAAACCTTGTACAAAAAAATTCTGTATCAGCACACACAAACAAAATCAATAAAAATTTAAACCACCAATTTTTATGTGCAAATAGTAGAAGTAGTAAAATAAATAGAAGAAATGACTGCTTGCTCTCTCTCTGATGTGTTGACAACAAAAAATAATAATAAGAAGAAGAAAGAATTATTTAATAATTTTTCTTTTTTATTTTAGACAAATAAAAATATTTTTGTAAATTTTTATCTAAAAATTATTTTTTAAAATTTTGAAGCCATCTCTATTTGAAGCCATCCGAGTCGACCTATCGAAAGATACAAGCCATCCCTCTCTAATAGAAGCCCAACCGAGTCGACCTACCTAAAGATATATGCCCGACTCTAATAGAAGCCCATCTCTAATAAGAGACCATCTCTAATAGAAGCCCATCTCCAATAGAAGCCTAGTCCCAGGCATTGAATACATTGAAAAATAGAGGCCCTGGGCTTTATTAGAGCATTTAAGGTAAAGATAAATTTAAATAATATTGATTTTCTAAAAAGAAAAAAGCGAGAAAAAAAATCTAAAATTAAATATTTCTTAAAAATCAATATGTGATGGAAAAAGACAAATTATCCAATATTAAAAATAATGAAAAAAAATTTTTTTCGAGTAAAACACGAATGATTAATTAAATAAAAAAAATAAATAAAAAATTTGGAAAAAAGGAACGAGAATTTTGATGAATTATTAAATTAAAGAAAAAAGCGAGAAAAAAATTCAAGGTTATTAAAGGCTTCCCTAAATAAATTGAAAAATTTCCCTAAAAATAATTTGAAAAAATATTTTAAAAATTATGAAAAAAATTAGAAAAACTTTTTATTTTTGGAGGGTAGACTGAACAGTTATCGAGGCACCACTTCCTAGGGGAAAAGCATTTGAGGCTGTTTGGAGACAGAATAAAAATAGAAATATAGTAAAAACAATAGTCAACAGAGAGAAATTTTTAGAAAATTAAAAAAATTTTCAAAAAAAAATTTTCTCGTAAAAATTTTAAAAAACGCGAAAATTTTATTTTTCGAAAAATTAAAAAAATTTTCAAAAAAATCTCAAAAAAATATTCTTGATTTTCATTTAATTTTATTTTATATTGATGTAGCTATTTAATAAAATAAACTAAAAATAAATTAAAGAAGGAAAAAAATTTTGTTGAGAAAAATGCGAAAAAATGTCAATAGAGCAAAAGAAGAAAAACCAGCTGCTTTAGGAAAAATATATGTAAAAGAATATTTATTTATGTTCCAGACAGAAGATCACATTGGAAAAAAAGATTTAAAAAAAAGAAAATAATTAAGACTCTAATGGTTAGGGTTAGATAATAATTGATATTTTAACTTGAAAAGAATATGATTTTAAGGGGTCAAATTGGAAAAAAAATCTTTTAATCAGAAATTTCAATAAAAAGATGTAAAAGGGTATACAGTGGAATCTCTCTAGAACAACACCCTTTCTGGCTGAAATTTTCTCATGAAAGAGGGAAAGAAACGTAGGAAGCAGAGGATGACCCTGGTTAAAAAAATGTCGGGACAGCTTTCGGATCTAAGTTTTCAGAAATTTCGTATCTTAGGTAACCTGCCTCATCCCTAGCGGACAGAAGCGAAGTCAAGCAAATCACCGGACCGAAAAGAGACGTGGAAGCGTAACAAAGAGAGATTCCACTGCATTGGCGTAAAAAGAAAATTTAGATGATTTTCATGGAGTAATTTAAGATAAGAAAAGAGAAATGGAAATGTGAATGAAAAAAAATTTAAAAAAATATATAATCAGCTAATAAATAGTCGTGGAAGAGGGAGGGGGTGGAGAGGAGGGAGTAGAAAGCTTTTGCACCTTTTGGCGATGTAAAAAAGGTTCTTTAATTTATGAATTTCTCTGTTAAGTCAAGGATCTGTCTCAAAAGGTTAAAAAAAATTTTTTTATAATTTATAAGGAAGTATTTTCCGACCTTTTTTTTATTTTTAAAGACATGAAATAAAGATAGCCGCCACACATACAAAAAGAAATTTATTTTTAAATAAACAACATTTTTTTTCAACAAATTTCATAAAAGTACTTAAAAAGTACATGTAAACTTTTACCTATATCACACAGTCTATTGCACTTTTTTTAAAAAAAAATCTAAAAATATATAAACATCTCTCAAAAAATTAAAAAAATATTTTTCTCATAGGAGGTACTCGTCAGGGATGTGCTCTGGCTTATTTAAAAAAAAAGGAAGGTGGAAGCAAAAAATACAGAAAACGGTGGAAGACGGAAGAGATCCCCTATCTCTTGTACTCCTCCAAAAAATCATTAACGTTCGGACGGTTTTGAAAAAAAATTTTTTTTCAAAAAAAAAACAAGAAAAATCATATTGAAGCAAGTAAAGACGGATCAAAATAAAATTAAAACAAAAAATTTTTCAAGATAAAAAAAGAACAAAAATCAAAAAGATATATGTATTTTACAGGCTTTTTAATGAAAGATTTATTATTATTCTTTAAAAAAATTTTTTAAAAATAAATAATTTAAAAAGAACATAAATAAAAGTAAACAAAAATAGAAAAAAAAAAATTTAAAAAAAAAATTTAAAAAATTGCCCAAAAATATATTTTTATATATTAAGCAAAGAAAATCAATAAATAAAAATAAAATAAATTTTTCAAAAAAAATAAAAAGGGGAAGGAAAAAGAATTAGTAAATTTGTGTGTGTAAAGTAAAAAATATAGAAAAGTAGAAGAGTAGCAAAAATAAAAGCGGTAAAAAGAATTGAAGGGAAGGAGGGAAAAATATATTTTTAGTGGCCAGCCGTCACACAGCACAACAAAATATTAGATAAATATACACGAGACAAATATTAAAAAATTTAAAAAAATAAAAAAAAAGAAAGAAAAGGGGATGAGCTGAAAATAAAAATAAATAAAAAAAATAAAATATTTTTAATTTTAAAAATTTATTTGCGAAAGATTTTTCCTTAAAATTATTAAAAATAGACCCATTTTTAAAATTAAATTTCATTTAAAAAATTAACCAAAAAAATTAAAAATTAATTTTAAGAAAATTCAATATTTTAATAAAATATTAGTCTCTCTGTCTATTTTTAATTGATTTTTTTAAATTGATAAAGAAAGAAATTTGGCCAATTAAGAATGGGAATACTGTTTTTTAAAAAAAATTCTCCCACTTAATTAGTTAAATTTTTGAAATTTTTTGAAAATTTTTTTTCATTTTTTAGCTTCTAAAAATATTTTTTCAGAAGCTAAAAAATATTTTAAAAACACAATAGCCAAGCAGACACTTAAAATAAAGATTGCACCCCTTAGCGGTATCAAACCCACAACCTCTTTCATTAAGAACCCAACACCCTAACCAATACACCAAAATGCTTCATGCTAAAAATCTTTAATTAACTTACTTCTTTCTAATTAATTACTCAAAAATTAAATAAAATCACTAAAAAACTAAAATACGCAAAAAATATAAATAAATTTAAAAAATTAAAAATCTTAAAAATTAAAAAAAAATAAATTGAAGGATGATAAAATAAAAATGAGAAGAAAAAATAAAAATTGAGAAAAAAAGAAAGAAAAAAGGGTAAAAATCGGGAAAATGAGAAAAAAAAAGAAAGGGAAAAATTGAGGGGGGGGGGGGAAGCAAAAGAAAAATAAATTTAGGTGAACAACAGCAAAAATGTAAAGAAAATAAATATATTCTTTTATTTTAACAAAAAAAATTTTTTTTTCTAATTCATTTGCAAAAAAGCACGTTTTCTTTCTTTTTTAATTTTCTGTTTATTTTTATTTTTATTGGTCAATTGAAAATTCAAAAAAAAATTAAAAAAAATTTTTTTTTGTTAAAAAGATGGACTTTTCTTTTTAACATTTAAAAATAAATTTTTTTAGGGCTTAACACCTTAATTTTAGAATAACAAAGTCGAAAATGCGGTAATAAGGGTGAGAGAATTAACGCAATGAGAGAGGGGGAGTAATCTTATTAAAAAATTAACCTCTCTCGTTGGCCAATACTTTTAAGAAAGACTATCTTAAATTAATTTAATTTTAGACATTATAGAGATCTAATTCTAAGGTGTCTGAGAATGTATTTTTAAAAATTAAAAAAAATGTCTGACCCATGAAACTTATTTAAAAAAAATCCTTAAAATCGACCCAATGTCCTAGTAAATTTTCCCCAATTTTCAAAAAATGAGAAAAAAAATTTCAAAAAAATTCGAAGGAGTAGCGACGTTAAAATAGGGTGACAGATAAATAAACAAAAAATTTAAAAAAAAATTTTTTAAAAATTAAAAAACCTTGTACAAAAAAATTCTGTATCAGCACACACAAACAAAATCAATAAAAATTTAAACCACCAATTTTTATGTGCAAATAGTAGAAGTAGTAAAATAAATAGAAGAAATGACTGCTTGCTCTCTCTCTGATGTGTTGACAACAAAAAATAATAATAAGAAGAAGAAAGAATTATTTAATAATTTTTCTTTTTTATTTTAGACAAATAAAAATATTTTTGTAAATTTTTATCTAAAAATTATTTTTTAAAATTTTGAAGCCATCTCTATTTGAAGCCATCCGAGTCGACCTATCGAAAGATACAAGCCATCCCTCTCTAATAGAAGCCCAACCGAGTCGACCTACCTAAAGATATATGACCGACTCTAATAAAAGCCCATCTCTAATAAGAGACCATCTCCAATAGAAGCCCATCACCAATAGAAGCCTAGTCCCAGGCATTGAATACATTGAAAAATAGAGGCCCTGGGCTTTATTAGAGCATTTAAGGTAAAGATAAATTTAAATAATATTGATTTTCTAAAATTAAATATTTCTTAAAAATCAATATGTGATGGAAAAAGACAAATTATCCAATATTAAAAATAATGAAAAAAAATTTTTTTCGAGTAAAACACGAATGATTAATAAAATAAAAAAAAATAAATAAAAAATTTGGAAAAAAGGAACGAGAATTTTGATGATATATGACCGACTAATAAATTGAAAAATTTCCCTAAAAATAATTTGAAAAAATATTTTAAAAATTAAGAAAAAAATTAGAAAAACTTTTTATTTTTTGAGGGTAGACTGAACAGTTATCGAGGCACTACTTCCGAGGGGAAAAGCATTTGAGGCTGTTTGGAGACAGAATAAAAATAGAAACATAGTAAAAACAATAGTCAACAGAGAGAAATTTTTAGAAAATTAAAAAAAATTTCAAAAAAAATTTTCTCGTAAAAATTTAAAAAAACGCGAAAATTTTATTTTTCGAAAAATTAAAAAAAAATTCTCAAAAAAATCTCAAAAAAATATTCTTAATTTTCATTTAATTTTATTTTATATTGATGTAGCTATTTAATAAAATAAACTAAAAATAAATTAAAGAAGGAAAAAAATTTTGTTGAGAAAAATGCGAAAAAATGTCAATAGAGCAAAAGAAGAAAAAAAGAATTTTTATTTTATTTTTTCCTCTCCCTTCCCTTCCAAATAAAAAAAAATTTTTTTTACTCTATTAAAAATGTACTACCAAGCACAACTCTATAAACATTTCTTCTCTACCATAAGACCCTCAAAAAAAAAAAGAAAAATAGAAAGATATCTTTTTAGAAAAATACCCTAAAGATCAACAATCTATTGTAAAGAATATTCACACGGATTTTTGTTCAAAAAAATGTTTCAAAAAAATTTTTCTGAAAATTTTTATATAGGAATTGGCCCTACAGTGTTCAAGAATTGGGTTCAGAATGAGCTGATAGAAAAAATAATCAACGGAATTCTTTGCGAAATTTGTAAAAAAATAAAAAAAAAATCTAAAAAAAACAAAAATCTTGCGAAATCTTTGAGCCGAGTTAAAGGGGTTCAAAAATTTCAAAGAGAAACAGGGGCTCAAAATGGTCAAAATTTTAAGATAATAAATTAGACCTAAAATATGCTTCAATTATTTCAAAAACTATTTTATAAATCCAAAAGGCTTACGAAAAGTTAGAAAATTTTTCCCAATTTTTTCGAAAAATTTTTTCCCAATTTCAATCAAAATTTCAAATTCAAAAATCTCCCGAAAAATTTTTAAAAATATTCCCTAATTTTTAAAAACCTTTTAAAAAACCTGTTTTAATTTTTTAAAAAAAGAATTGTTGATCTATAGGAGTAAAATAATTCGTCGCTTTCCCGCTCATCACCACCACCCTCTCTCCAACTCTCTTGTCTAATAAAATAGAAAAATGTTTGTTGTATTTTATCTTCCTAGAGAATAAAGCAAAAAAAAAATAAAAATAAATAAAATTAAAAATATAAAAGAACATTGAACAAATAAATAAATTAAAAATATAAAAATTATTTTTTTTAACGTAAAATGAAAAAAATTGGTTCCTAAAAATAAAATAACTAAAAAATTAAATTGGAAAAAAAATTTTAAGAAGAGGATTTGAGAAAAAACACAAAAGGGAAAGATGTGAAATTTTTTTAGGGGAATAGGCTTAAAAGAGAAATTTTTCAAATTTTTTGGCAAAACCCCCCCCCCCCTTTTTTTTTAATTTTCTCCCAAAAATATCCAAAATTTGGAAAATTTAACGAATTAAAAGGAAAAATTTTTCAAAAATAATTTCATTTTAAAGATGTCGATTTTTATTTTAAAACAGTATTATCCTACTTAATTAATTTCTTTATCAATTTTAAAAAATCTAAAAATCGATAAGAGATTAGGGAAACACCTACCACCGAAAAATTTATTCGAAAAAATCCCACATATTCCGAAAAAAATCGAAAAAAATTTCTTTTGCTGTTTGAAAAAATAAAATCTGATATTTTTAAATATAAAAATTAAAAAATAATTCCGGAAAAGTGTAATTTAATAAATAAGCAGAAAAAGAGAGTAAGTAATATATTGATAGATTTTTTTGGACGATAAAAAATGTTACGCGAAAGGAATGCAGCTGCACTAACCCCCTTTTTTAACACCCACTTATAAAAATAGAATATATTTTTAGAATTTGTTTTCTTTTCAAAAATGAATTTAAATGAATTTCTTTAATTTTAGAAATCCTCAAAAAATTTTTAAAAAATTTCACAAAAAATAATTTCGAATTTTCTCCAAAAAATAAAATAAAAAATTTCTAAAAATTTCAAAAGAATTTTTTAAAAAAATACTAAAAAATTCAAAAAATTAAAAAACAAACAAACCAAGACTAAGATTTTGAAAAATTTTCAAAAAAATTTCCCAAAAAATTTTTCAAAAAATTAAGACTCTTCAAAAATTAAAAAAATTTCTAAGAATTAAAAAAACAACCGCTGATGGATTAGAACCTGGACAAAGTTAAAGCCAAAAGCTAGGCATCAGCAAAGTTAATAGCCAGTAAAAAACACTTTAGAAAATTGCGAGCGTCAAAAAAAGTCTTTCCAAAAATAGAAAAGTAAAGCATGTGAAAAAGAAAACTAAAAAGAAAAAATAAAAGTTTAAAAATTTTAAAAATGTTTAAAAAATTTTTTGGATTTAAAATACCAATTAAAATATGCAAAATAAAAAATTAAAGAAACAAAATTTTTATCAAAAACCCTAAAAACTTTTTTCAAACAAACAAATAAAATTTTCTAATTTCCAAAATATTATTTTTCATCTTAAATTTATCTATACAAAAATTCTGCTTGCAAATTTGCTGCCAATTCTGGCTCCCAACGATCACCATTTGATAAAAGCTTTTCTTTATTATAAAGTAATTCTTCGTGTGTTTCTGTTGAATATTCAAAGTTTGGACCCTTAAAATAAAGGTTGAATTAAAAAATTTAAATAATTTATTGATTTAAAATTATCGTTGGACCCGTCGGTGTCGGAATCGAAAAGTCTGTGTTCGGGTTATGCCGGGGTTGTGGATGTCGAGTTCGGGGTCAAGGGTTTCAGTGTCGCGGTTCTCCGGGGTTGAGGCTTTCTGGATCAATACTGAACTTAAAAAAAGCACCCAGAACAAGCTGTAGAACCACGAATTTAGAGTTTCTTTTTTATCAAAATAAATCTATCTAAACAAAAAAAGGTCAAGTTTCGAGGTTGGGGCCCAATCTTCTGAATTTTAAAAAATCTTTAAAAAAATTTATACCTCAACAATAGCATCAACAGGACAAGCTTCTTGACATAACCCACAATAAATACATTTTGTCATATCAATATCATAACGTGTTGTACGTCTACTACCGTCTGGACGTGTTTCAGTCTCGATTGTTATTGCCTAAAAATTATATTTAAGAAAAAGAATAAAATTTTCAAAAAAAAAGCCTGGGCAGGGCATATAGCCTCACACAGCTTACAAGCAATACAACGCTCCTCGCCCGAAGGATAGCGACGAAGTGCATGTTCTCCTCGAAAACGCGTACTAAGCGGGCCCTTCTCAAAAGGGTAATTAATTGTTGCCGGCTCCATAAACATGTGTCCAAAAACGTGGGCAAAACCTTTAAAAAATATTTAAAAGTAAAAATTTATAGGAGCTAATTACGAACCATGAATCAATTCTTTAAGCATAACTCGCTCCATCCCTGCTTTAATGTCACCTTTAAGCGTTCCATCGGATTCTTCAATCATTCCAACATATTCTTAAAATAAAAATTTAATATAAGTCCTAGGCCTGTATTCTTCAATGCCTACTATGGTGGGCTTTTAATAAAACATTGACTTCTATTGAAGCCGAGGGCCTATTAGAACATTCACAGGTATTTAAAAAATATTTAAAAAAAAAAAGATAAAAAAAACAAACTATATTTATTTCGAACTGATCCAAGTGCCACAGATAATACACGATTTTGAAGTAAATTGCGGAAATAATTATGCATTTTCTAAAAAAATAATTAAAAACAAAAACAAAAGCTTCAACTATTAAATATTGAAAAAAAGAAATTTCAAAAAATAACCCATAAATCTAAAATTAAAATCCACAAAAGTAGAAAATTTTATTTATTAAAAAATGACTAGGTATAAAAAAGACTAGATTATTAAAAGAAAATTACGTAAAATTAAAGAAATTTGAAATAAAAAATAAAAACTTAAAACCCCCCAAGTAAAATGCGCAAAAATAAAATGTGACGAAATGTCACAAAACCATTTTGTCGTTTCTAGTAAACTTTCCGCATTTTTGGTGTTTTGAAAGAAAATAAAAGTTGAAATAACAAGATGCATATATAATGTTTCGTCTTCTCTTTTTCTTTTCTCTACTTTTTATCACTTCTCTACCACTTTTTCTCAAGACTCGGCCAAATTTTCCTTTGATCTATACATATGATGGCCTTTATTTACTGAATGAAAATGGAAGTTATTTGTGTCTGTATGACTCCCATTTTTGTCCTCAGCTTTGCAAGCATGGCCTTTCAAAGTTTCCACCAATTCCCCAGCTGGACATGGCCCCATAGCAGCTAATTTATTTGTATATTCTGATCCATATCCACTTTTAAATTCTCTATCACCCTGTAATTTTAATGCAGTAGATGGGCGTACTGCTGCAGGGCGGGAAGCATAAGTATCCGAAGGAATTTGTTGGAAATTATCGTTGTAATTGGTGGATTTATTGAAGGATTCTGTTAAGTAAAGTGAAGAGAATTTATCAAAAAAACCCTCAAATTCCCCCTTAAATCCCCGATATACCTTCCGGTCCTGCCAACACAAACTCTGACCGTCGGGGCACTGGATGGGCTCTCTCCACCAATTCTTTGTGACCATAATGCTCTCGAGTGACCGTACTTTCTGGAGCAAATTCTGATCCTTGAGGAGGTAAAAATATTCCTGAAGGTTGTGGCACTTTTCGCTCAGCACGCTCTCCACGGGTATGCGAATATTCGGTAGCATTGACTGTTCTTTCTTCTCCAATTTTGCCGCTACGCTAGAAAAGGTTTTATTTTTAAGCAAAAAAATTAAAAAAATACTACATCAAAAAGTTCCGAATCCTTTGGACGTCGCATTGGATGTCGATCACCCCTTTTTCCTTCTTCATATTGATAATCATTTTTGCTGACAGACCCTTCTGCAGCCATTCTTCCTTCATTACGCCAAATTTCTTCATTTTCTCCTTGTTTTCGACTTTCAAAGCGTTCCCCTGGACCTCTTTGAGCATATTCACTGTGTGCAACACTTAGGGATTCGAAGGGTCCTTGTACACGTAGAATATCAGAATCTGGAGGTTTTCGCATTTCAAAGCGATCCCCACGGCCTCCTTTATATTCACTTCGATTTACAGTTGTATGCTCATTTGGGCCTTCATTCTTAAAAAAAGAAATTAAGTTCAAACCCCCTCCCCTCCAAAAAATATTTTTAAATTCACAAACCTTCCAAATCTCAGATTCAACAGGTCGTTTAGCCTCAAAGCGATCCCCACGGCCTCCTTTATATTCACTCCGATTTACTGTTGTGTGCTCATTTGGGCCTTCATTCTTAAAAAAGAAAAAAATTTTTGTAGGTCCAAGCCTGCTCCCCTACCCATATTAAAAAAAAGAAAACATTTTTAACGTTCCCCACCCTCTCCCCCTCTTCCAAAAAAATTTTTTTAAACTCACAAACCTTCCAAATCTCAGATTCCACATGTCGTTTAGCCTCAAATCTTTCCCCTCGTTTAGGTCCATATTCTGAACGCTGATTCGTTTCCACATGAAATGGACCTTCACCACGAAGGATATTTGATTCACGGGGACGTGCAGCTACTGGCCTTTCACCTCTCGCTCCTCCTTTCCCGTATTCCGCATTAACTCCACTTTTTTCAAGCGATGTACCATTTGCATTCTTTTTTAATTATTAAGGAAATTACAAAATAATTCAAAAAAACCTTCCAAAGGTCAGAAGTTTTTGGTCTAACAGCTTCTGTTCTTTCTGAACGTTTTGGCGCATATTCACTCTGATTTACTGTTTGATGGATATTATTAGAATCAGAACCTCCAAAGATAGGTGTTGTAGCGGTTGGGCGAGTTGGACGTACACGTTGTTGAACTGGAAAAAATAAAAATTTTCCTTTCAATGGACTATCGTCTACTGTGTACAAAAATTTAGTTCTTTTGGTACCATTCGAATTAAGCCCCCCCCCCCCCTACGAGTTTCCGTTTTCGAGCATATCCGTTTTCGAGCAAAATGACTTTAAATCGAGTTATACCCGATCAGAGTATCGGTCTGTGGGATGGAGTCTCAGTTAAAAAAAAATTTTTTCCAAACCTCCATTTTGTAACGCACGTTCACTTTCCTCTCTGTAAGTACTTCGAAGCATTTGTTGTTGTTGTTGTTGATTATTTTGTCCGTCAGTCAACTGAATTTGAGAATTTTGTCCACGCTTTCTAAATGCGGCAGAAGTAACAAAACGTTGATTACGTGCTTCTGTTAGTGCTTTTTGCTGTTCAGAAAAATCTACTGGTTTTTCGTTTGAGTGAAATGGCTAGAGGGAAATAAAATATGATACTTTCCGATTATCTATCCCCATTTTTCTTTTCTCCTTTAAAGAAAAGAAGGCAAATAATGATCAAGGAAATCTATGGTGATAAACACCTGGCTTTGCCAATGCTTGAAGATCTGTGTATTACACATTCCTTTACGTGTTCCAGAGCTTGGTACTTATCGCCATAGATTTACTTGACCCTTATTTGCCACTTATCATTTTTAAAGGAAAAAAGAGAAACAGAAGAAATGAAAATGGGGGGAGATAATCGGATTGTACCGAAAAAAAGAATATTTTGTGAAAAAAAATTTTTTGTGCGCAATTAAAAAAAATTATATTTTTTTTTGTGCCAACAAGTGCCAAAGGAAAAAAAAATTCTTTTATATAAATAATAAAGAGATTATGGGTAAACTTATTTTCTCACTCACTTAGCAACAGAGAGAGATAAAAAATTTCCTTACTTATCCAATAAAATAAATAAAAATATAAAATAGGATGTGCGAAAAGCTAAAAATCTTGTGCTTAACTAAAATTGACTGGAATTTCCCTATAAAACTCAAAAATTAAAAAAAATTAAATTAAAAGAATAAAATTAACAAAAAATCAATATGAAAAATTAGAAAATTTTTAGAAAAATGAAGGTGTGCAAATAAAAGAAAAATTAAAAAATAAAATTCACTCCAAAATTTCATTACTTATTGTATTATTTACTCAAATAATTACCCTGGGGAATTAATGTTTAAATCTCTCCCTGGAGGAATTAAATAGAATAATTAGTAGAGACGAGGTAATTATTTGAGGTTATTTTAGAAAAGCTACTTATTTAATTATTTTTAAAGGGGCAATTTTCAACCTGTGGCTGGAGGGGCTAATTTACTAAGGAGGGGTAATATTTGAGTAAATATGGTATTCCCGAAAAATAGCCAAAAATATTTCTTAAAATATTTTTTCAAAAATTTTTTAAAAATTACTCACAATTGTCCTGTCAAGTGTCAGCTCCGGATTAGGACGTGCCGGCTTAGCCCTTTCACTAACATTGGCAGTTGTAGCAAATTCTTTTCGGTAAAAATGGCTGCTGTTTCCATTCCCATTATTGCTGCTCTTTTCACCAAAAGGGGAAAAACCAGTGGCAGCTGAACGATTTAATGGGCATTGATGTCGTCTTTAAATTAAAAATTTTTTTTTGAATTTTAAAATTAAAAAAAGAAACCCGCAAGTACAAATTTCACAAATACATTGAGGGCCATGTTGAGTTGTTACCATTTTTTGGTGAATTAATAAAAGGTGGAATATCAAGAAAAAATGGAGTTTGCGTGGATTAATCTGAAAAATAAATTTTTTTAATTAGAAAATTATTTAAAAAGAGGAGAATTGACCGCAATTTTACTAACAAGGGAACATTGGATACTTTATACAAAAATTTGGAACTTTTTTTGGTACCAATCGATAGAGGGCCATCGACTTCTTATTGAGAAGTGATGCGGGTTTTCTTGCAAAATCACTTTGGGCCAAGTTATGGCCATTCAAAGTTAGACCACTAGGATTTGTACACAGTATCCGATGTTCCCTTACAAGGAAAAAAATATTCGGGAAAAAAATATTCGGGATATTTCAAGGTACGAACAGCTACTCTACAGGTTTCAGGACCTATGGCCAACGGGTTCTTGAATAGTACAATGCCCTATTAAGGAAAAGAATTTTTGTTTTAGAACCAGCGTAAATACCCAAGAAGATTTACTGCATTTTTTAATAGCAACTAGAAAAATACAAAAAAAGTAAAGTTAAAAACATGCACTTTTCTTAAAATAGACTAACAGTGGAAAATGCTTAAAAATGTATTTATTTACTTATTTGGCTTCTCTTTTATTTCTCTCTAATTTTTAGTTTTTATCTTGAGATTGAATTATTTGAAGAAAAAGAAAGGAAGAAAAGTGCAAAGAATAAATTGAAAATTAAATTTGGACATTTTCCAAAAGAAGGGGGTACTTGAGAAAGAATTGCCTCATGTCAAGAAAATTGAGAAGAATAAAAGTAAATTATGGAAGTATAAGGGAAGATTTTTTTGATTAAATTTGTTAAAACAATTTTTTACGAAAATTGTTTTGTTTTGGGGAAATTGTTTTGGGGAAATTATCGTTGAGGGACCCCTTTTTTCCTCCCCAAATTTTTTCTCTCGAATGTACCAGGGATCTAGTCGACATAAAGATTAAATTCCCGATTTCGGGAATAGGTAATTCTCTTATTTTTTTAATTCCCGATTTTCGGTCGGTTAGATCATTTAGATCCTTGAGACTCATTATACCTTGAAGAAAAAAGGAAGGGAAAGTGTCTTTTTCTTAAACTTGCCAAAAATTAATTAATTCCTTTTGATCGTTTCTTTGCAAAATACAAAAACGGGAATTGGGAAGAACGAAAATCAGTCTGATTCGCACAGAAAAAAATAACGGAAAAAACTATGGGAAGAAAAAAAGGGGTCCATAAACAACAATATCACCCTTGTTTTGCTAAACTTATTCAAAAATCTAAAAAATTCCAAAAATATTTTATTTTTTACAATTTTACTACTATTCTGTTATTGTTTGTGTCAAATGTCCTCTTTTATTTCCGTTTCATTTTTTCTCTTTAGGGATTTATTGCGGGAAATATTTGTGGGTGACAAAAAAGAGTAAAATGAAACGAGTGCCCTTGGATAGATGAGGGAAAAATTTTTTTCTTTTTTTTCTTACTAGGCATGTCCTTATTGGTGGTAAGTGGAAAGAAAAATAAATGGGTGAGACTTACACGTATATATAAAATGCATGCCACCTAAAAAATATAAAGACGGCACTGGGGAGAAAAAGAGTGCGCAAAAAGGGGTTTTGCGTTGTTATAAATTTTTTTTAAAAAAGAGAAATATCGAAAAGAAAAAGTTTAGCAAAACAAGACTAAAAAGAACAGGACTTAAAGGTACTTGTGTCGTTTCCCTCCCTCACCCAATTTTTTCTTTGATATACAAAATGGCCAGTCATTTTTTTCCTTGTATAATGATAACACAGGTCATTCAATGAAGCAGTGACAGACCATTTTTTACCTGAAGGATAAAATTGGATGGGGGAGGGAAACAACACAAGCACCAACTTAAACGGCAAGAATAAAAAAATAATAAACCTGAATTAACCAAAAATTTTTGGCGCACAGAAAAGATGACAAATAAGCTGTCAAGCAATAATATTCGAACGTAGGCAAAACAAGAAAAAACAAATTCAAATAAGTGAAGGTATGGTGAAATGAATGAGCCCAATTTGCGCTGTAAGCAAAAAGGCGGCCGTCCCATCCTCTCCCTTCTTTTTACGTGTTTTGCGAACCAAAACAGGCTTGCCTGGCCATAAATGATAGAAAATATTAATAAA
This sequence comes from Meloidogyne arenaria, assembly GCA_036172955.1. Lineage (NCBI taxonomy): Eukaryota > Metazoa > Nematoda > Chromadorea > Rhabditida > Meloidogynidae > Meloidogyne > Meloidogyne arenaria. Next base: position 4,102,573 of record JARQAB010000029.1, on the reverse strand, counting down.
GATAAGAAAAGAAACAAAAATACAAACCTTTAAATGTGTAGAGTAATATTCTTTTCGTGTTCCATTCGGCTGAACACACAAACAAAAGCGATTTCAAAACTTTTTTTAGAAAGGAAATTTTTGCTGAAAAGTAAAAATTCATGTGACATTCTTTAGTCAAAAAATCAATTTTAATAATAGAAAGACGTTTTTAAATAAATAAAAATAATTTTCACTAAAAGGGGTCGAACCCACGACCATTTGTCATAGAAAACTAAAATTTTCCAACTACACTAAAGAGCCCAACCCCAACAAAAACTACACTTTGAGGGATTTTAATGGAATTTTGCCTGAATATTAAATAAAGATGAATAAAAATATATATTAAACATAAAATTTGAAATTTATATAAAAAATCGACATAATAATAAATTTATCAATTTATTTTAAAAATTAAATCAAAAATTTTATTGGGTAAAAAATAAAAAATTTAAGTATATACAGGGAATGGGATCAATTTTTTAGTCTTTTTTTAATCAAAATTCGACCTTCAAAAATTTTTTAAATTGATCCCATCTCAAATTTATTAATCAAAAAAAAATTCAAAAAATTTTAAAAATACATTATAAAGCCTTTCCCCCTCCACAACAACTCGTAAACCGCCAATAATTACCGTCACCATGCCTTCCATTAATTTCTGCAGTCAATTCTAAAACAGATGCCTTTCTTTCTTTTTCATCATTTTCTCCTTCTTTATTTGCATCAACAGCGTTTAAAAGCCTTGTTGTAAGGTCAAAAAACATTTCGCTCACATTTTGGCCAGATTTTGCACTTGTCTCGATAAAAGGAATGTCATAATCCTAATTGAGGGGAAAATTTTTTAAAAATAAACTATTTATGTATAAAGAGGATCCAAATTTATTAATTTGGATTTATTAATTTTTTCTTTCTAATGTGGAAAATATTATTGAAAACTCTAATCCCTCCCAAAATCCCCGTATCCACCAAAAACCTCCCCAATAACCTTTGCAAGTTGTCTTCCTTCATCTGACCTAACTTTCCTCTGATGTCCCAAATCCACTTTATTTCCAACCAAAGTTAAAGCAACTTCATCCTTTGCATATTCCTTAACCTGGGCAAGCCAATCCCTTATATGTTCAAAGCTTGCACGATTAGTTACATCATAAATTAGCAAAAGGGCATCGGCATCTCTGTAGTAAGAAGCTGTTAGGCTGCGGAAACGTTCTTGGCCTGCAGTGTCCCAAACCTATAAAAATATGAAAAATTTTGTTTTTCCAATGCTTTTACCTGTAATTTAACTCGTCTCCTTCCCAATTCAAGCACCTTGTTCTATAAAATTAAAAAAATCAAATTATCGTAAACGGAAAAATTAAGCCTTGGGCTTCTATTTTCCGCATATCTTTGACTGGGCTTCTATTAGAGAGCGATTTTTCAATAGGCTACTTTGAGTGGACTGGACCTTTCTTAGAGAGGGATGAGCTTCTGTCTTTTTAATGTCTCCTTGATGGCTGTAGAGGACTCCTATAGAGTGGGCTTCTATTAGATATGGGTTTCTAATAGAGCCGGGCTTATGTTAGAGCCTTCAATATTAATAGAAATAAACCTACTCTATAATCAATGCCAACAGTCGAGATAAAATTACTTTAAAAATAAAGATTAAAAAGAATTTTTAATAAAATCAAACTTGTTCATAAAAGTATTGTCCTTGAAACGAATTAAAATACAAGTTTTGCCCGTACAACTATCACCAAGTAACATTACCTTAAAATAAATTTATTTAACTTAAAAAATAAATTTAAAATAAAATTACAGTGAAGCCACAGTCAACATCACAAAACAAAGAATTTTTTCTTTCACGAGGCGTTATAGGCAAACGCATTAAAATCTTTTAAATTCAGTTTCTAGAGTTAAAATACCAAGAAAAATTTTTAAAAAATTTAAAAAAATTTCAAAAAAATTTCAAAAAATCCAAATTTCAACAATTTTCCAAAATTCAAAAAATTTTAAAATTTCAAAAAATTTCAAAAAAATTTTTTCATAAAATTTTTAATAAAATCAAACTTGTTGATTTTTTGAAATTTTTGAAAAATTTTATGAAAAAATTTTTTTGTTTTAAAATTGTATCTTTTAATTAATTTTAAAATTATAGCCTTTAAAATAATGAGAGAGATATTTATAGAATAAAAAGCTTCTACTTAGTTAAGCCATTATATTTATTTGCTTTACATTAGTAAAAAAGCATTGATAGATTATTCCCCTTTTTAAAAAAAACTCGGGAGTGCGCCAAAAATTTTTCTTTCTCTAATAATTAGCCATCAAAAAACAAATTTGAAAGCGCACACAAATATAGCGCTAATTGCCAGTCGATTTTACATATTTTATAAATATTGCCTTAAGTGAGGGCTTTTTTAAAGAGAAAATCTCTTTAAAAAAGAGAAATATAGCTACTTTTTTGAAAAAACAAAAAAATTTCAAAAATTGTACTAAAATTTTTATTTTCTTAAAAATTATTCCACGCCTACTAGTTACTCAAAAAATGCCAAAAATTAAAAAAAATTAAGAAAAAATCCTAAAACGTCTAAGGATAACCATAACACTACGCCTACTAACTGCCTAAAACCCCCAAAAAAATTAAAAAAAAAAATAATTTGAAAAAGAATCCTAAAAATTTCTAACAATTTTCCATAACAACATAAAAAATAGCTACTTTTAGAAAAAAAGGAAACAACAAAATTTCAAATTTCCCATTTTTTTTAAATTATTCCACGCCTATTAATTACCTAAAAAATCCCAAATACCCCAAAAATTAAAAAAAAATAATTCGAAAAAATCCTAAAAAAATTTTTCTAGAATAACCATAACAACGTAAAATATAGCCCCTTAATTTAAAAAAAATTTTCTTTGAGAGATTCGTGAGAATAAAAAAAAGAATTTACTTATTTACTTTGTATTCCCCTTTAAGCATTTGTTTATAACTTATTTCTTTTTAAAGAGAGAATGCCCTAGCTAACGAGGCCAATCAAACTTTATAAAAAAACTCCAGTATTTTTTACTAGCCAGAGAGAAGGAAAAAAATATTTTTGGACAAGAAAGAAATATTGAAAAAATAAATTTAAAAAAATAAATTTTGTTGAAAAATATCTTCCCCTCACCTCCCCCCCCCCCCCCATTCCCCTCATCATGTGAATTATTATTTTATAAAAAAATAATACGCTTCTCCCAAGCTTTTCAATTTTATTTTTCAAAAAATTGAAAAGATAAAAGCCGGTTATTGGCTCAAGTACTTAAAAGGAATTCAAGGTTTTTTTGAAGCAGCTGCAAAAACACATAAATAAAATTATTGGGTTCATCCCAAAAGATCGAAAATATCAAATACTGAACAATAAATTAAATGCGGAATGGAATGGTGAAAATGAGAAATAAAATTCTTTCTCATAAATTTGCAAAAGAAGGAATTCCTAAAATTAAAGAAACCTTTCAGCTAGACATGGATTTCGAGAATTAAATATTAAAAAGCTTTCTTGTCTTTAAAGTATAAATAAGGAATTAATTTAAAAAACAAGAGAAAAGTCAAAGAATATGCTAGGAAATTCACAACCTAAAAGGTTACAAGTCTCGGTATTCTTTATTTTACTGACCTACATCCTTAAGGTTTGAAGAGTAAGTAATTAAGTATGCAGAGACCAAATATGAGCCAAGAATTCGTTAAGTTTGGACTCTGAACCCGAAATCGACAGTTCAATTCAGGATTAAAATTCTAGATTAAAATTTCTTCCAGGGATCAGTAAACTTGAGGATTACCCAAATCTCAAAAGTAGGCGTCTTAATGTCTCAAGTCCCTACTTTCCCAAGCAGTAGGGACTACTTTACAAGTCCCTACTTTCCCAAGCATAAAATCATTAAAAGTCAACAAAAACATTTTTTCAAATCCAAAATCTTTTAACAACTTAACAGAATTAACTTTCAACTTTTTATAAACCTTTAGATATTATTCAATCCTCTTCATCGTCACCGCCTCCTCCTCCACCTCCCGAAGCAGCCTTCTTCAAATTCTTTCTCTTGACACGTCCTGGAGGTCCACCAGCAAGATAAGATTTTGTGGAGAAGTCAATATGCTTTTGAGAGTCGAGACGAACAATGAATGATGGAATATTGACTACTTGTCGACGAATTCTGAATTAGATTAATAGGAAAAACGAGATAAAACTGCGGATCAGGATTACTATTCAAGAGGTTAAAAGTCAGAGAGTCCCTTCTATTTTAAACTGGTGCCGAAACCGTCGCAAACTAATGGGTGAAACAAAATGTGTTTCAACCGTTGTCACTTTTCTCCTATAAACCTTGAAAATCGAAATGGCATATTTGTAGGACAATCATAAGCTGATGCTAGAAGGATGGAAATTGCCCGTTAAGAGACAATTAAAGACCAGAAAGGCCAATAGTTAAGAGCACGTTTTGTCTTATATTTTCTAGTGACCCCTTACACCCGCAATCTCTACTTCCCCATAATAGTCCAAAAAGAGAACCAGCCCAGCTTGTTTATAAACTAAAAATAAACCGAATGTGCTTTTGACGGATAAGAACACGAGCATGGTGAATTGATTTAGCCAATCCCGATTTGAAAACTTGTGTTTGCAAACGACGCTCCAAAAAGTCTTCAACACGCAAACCAAGAACGTAGTCCAATTTCATCTTATCTTCCAAAAGAACTCCAATACGAACCAAACGACGAAGAAGAGCATTTCCTTCGAATAAGCGTCGAGGATCCTTATCTTCCAATGTTAAAAGTTCACGAGCAGCTTTACGAATCTTTGCCAAAGTTAACTTGACACGCCAAACTTCACATTTATTTCGTAAACCAAACTCGCCAATTAATTTTAATTCCTAAAATGAAGTTAAATATGGGAAAAAGTAATTAAAAACCTGATCTAAACGCTCCTTCTCGAATGGACGTCGAGGCACGTCATAAACTTTAGAAAATACATGCTTTATACGAGGCATCTTATTTTACTTTTTAAGCTTGAAAAATAGAAAAATTAAATAGAAAAAAAAATAAAGCAATCAAAATACAACCAAAATCCAAGAAAATGATCAAAAAAAAGTTTTGGATAAAACAAATTGCTAGACTCGACTTTCATTAAAAACAATGAACGAAAAAAGATAATATAAAAAAAGAGAGAATTTAGAGAAAAATAGAAATAGATAGAATTTCGAAAAGTGGTAACTAGGGCAAAATATTTCAAAACATCAACTAATATAAAATACCAGAAGTGTTAGTAGAGTCTCGAGGCCATTTTGTCATTAAAAAATTTCGCAATTTGAACCCTCTAAAATTTCCCCAAATTTTTTTAAAATTATTTTAGCAGATTTAGCTTATAGTTATCACAGATGAAGCGACACGACCCTTCTTGTTCATCTTCAGTAAAACAACAAATTTATCACGAAAAACAAAGAAAGCAACTTTGCCTGCTTCACACCTTGAATAATTTATTTCAACGAAGAGAATTTAGTCAACAAGAGCTTGACGAAATTTGTGAAAGGTTTTCTTTTTAAATTTTAATTTTTAAATTAATTTAAAAATTTTTGGTTGTAGTATAGTATACCGGTGGAGAGGTTTCAATACGAGCCTATGGTTTTTCGATTTTTGGGGACCTATATCTCGGTCCACAGGCATCTCCGGAAAAAAAGAGTGGTACCATTCGACTCAGCTCGTCGAGACGAATCGGATGGTATGGGTCTTATATCGAAACCTTTCCACCGGTATACTACAGCCAAATTTATAGACTTGACGACCGCAGATGTTTTAATCCCCACCGTTCATGGTTTGGTTTGGGGAATTATGATGCAAATATTTTATTAATTGCCTTACAATCTAGAGATTTTACAGGACGATATTTTGACAAAAGATTGTAAATTTTAAATTTTTCTGGTATAATTTCGGTATATGAAACAGACGCCAACCTGACAGAATTACATGTCTTTCGAAAAAGCCAAAAATCAGCCTGATTCGATGTTCCTGAACAGAATTATCGAGCCGAAAATTCAGCTTGGTCCCACGTATAGTTTTTCAGTTTTCAGAGGTTCTCGAACCCATATTTGAGTCTACAGCCTAATTTTGGTACCGTTGAGCTCGGCTAACTGTTTGAATAATATGTAATTTGTCCAGTTTGGTTATGTGTCGTATACCGAAATTTTTCCGTTTTTAATAATTTTTTTCATTTTAAGACCAGCTTCTCGCATTAAACACGATTTAATTTATGCCTATATTTTCAATATACCTTCGCTGCCATTCACTCTCTTGCCATTTTTTATAGGCAGACATTGGGTATTTTTTTTTAATTTTTTTACAAAATATTTTTTCCTTTTTCTCAGTTTGCCGTTCTATCAATAAACAATATTTACTACAATTTAGACTCAAAACTTGATGCTCCAACAAAAATTACTGGAAATTTTAACGCTTTTATTGATAAATTATTGGAAGCTGGAAATGAATTATTGTTGGTAGTTGAACCAGAAAACGAGAATAATTGTATAATTAATTTGGAAGAATGTAAGGATAAATGAGGATAGGTATACAGATTTTTTAAATATTTTCTTGCGGGTTTTTCTAATATATAAATATAGAATAAAAGAATTTTAATGGATTTTTTTGAACGGTTATTACATGTCCCATCGTTCAGGACTGATTTCACAAGAAAACTTATGTAGGAGACGTTGAATATCTAGACTATTTTTCAAGAAAATTTTCTTTGAGGCTCGAAATCATTAACTAAATAGACTTAAGAACCTGATGGGGGAAATGTTTGATTAGACTGAAGACTTTAAAAAATTGTTATATAACTAGAATAACGTTAAGAAGCCAGACTGATCAAAAAATTCTCGCGAGATCCTGTCTCTGCTATTTTTAATTCTTAAAATTCATCTTATCATAAATGAAAAACAACCAATTTATTGACTTTTTATCTTATAAGTATTTATTTTATTTCTCTAAAAATACTTGTAAAATTTAAAATTCTAAGGCTTTGATTCGTTATCAAGTTTATTTGTTCCTTCTAATGGGTAGGCAGTGTGTTTGTGAATTTGAGGATCTGCTGGGTCGATAGGTCCGAGTTCGAGCTTTTAAAAAATATTTTTACCAAAAAATGCCAAAAAATTTAAAAAATACCCTCAGTCGATTATCCCATGGATCTGAGTGTGCAACCATCAATCCTCCTTTTTTGTATGGTTCGCCCAATGGTACAACACAAGCATTTGGAATTAGTCTCCGACGAAGAAGTAGAGGCCCGAGAAGACTAAAAATAGAAGGGTCTACCCCAGAAGGTCACCAACTTAGTGGTCAAATGTTCTTAGAGGTCTCTCCCACTAGAGGTCAACTGATCCTGGAGGCAACTCCGAGCGGGGGAATTGATCTCAAGGGTCATTTGTCACCTAGAACGTTGACCTCTATGGAGTTGACCTTCTGGGCTTATCCAAATAAAAATTAAAACAAAATAAACGAACCGAAGTAACATTTCTCCAATGGGAGAACAAAAAAGGAGAGCCAATAAAATTGTTTCTAGAGAAAGCAAAATCCCACCGCTTTCAACACTTTCTCTTCCAGTTCCCCTCATATGAAAACATACAATTGCTGGGGCAATAATTAATTGTAAGCTTCCTTTAGGTAAAATCGCTAATGAGATAAATAGGCGTTCTGAAGGGGTTCTTCTCTGTCCTGTTGAACAACAAAATGTACAGGCTAGTCCTGTAGCTAAGCGGACTAACAAAGAAAGAAGTAAAAATAGGAAGGCGTCGAGAAGTTTTGTTGAGGAAAACTTGAAAAGAGAGAAAAATTTTTTGATAAAAAAATCGTCCTCAAAGACTTAAAGGTACTTATGTCGTTTCCCTCCCCCACTCAAATTTCTCTAAAATGTATAAAATGGTCAGACTTTTTTTCCTCCATGGCTCACTTTATCTTCCTTTGTAATATTATTCAATCAGTCAGCCTTACCATAAGAAAATAAAGTCTGACCATTATGTACATTTTAAAGAAAATTTACTGGGGGAGGGAAACGACATAAATACCAGACTTACAAGTGAAGTAAAATCAAGAAGAGATCCAAATAGAAGAAAAAGAAGAGGAGAAGCTATCAATTCCCAAAAAAGTCTCAATCCGTTTTCTTCAGTCCTCGTCTTTAAAATTTAAAAATTAAGTTAAAAACCTCTAGAAAAAATTTCATACTCCTCTCCTGTTATCAATTTGCCAATTTATAGCAGCAACTAAAGTCATAATCAAAACAGCTGTAGGCCCAGCAATTACACACCCAATCTCTCTAGCGCCAAAATGAAAGGCGGAACCAACACTTAATAAAATCAAAACTCTTGTAAAATGAACTAAATGGGCATCAGGTCGAGGAAAAAAGCGAAGAAGAAACCCAGCAGAAATTCCAATAATTGCACCAATTAATAATTCTCCAGGAATTCGACTTAGAGTGTAGGAAAGTTGTTCTGAAAAGATTTGATATTTGAAAGAAATTGTTTTTACTATGGGGAGAGAGGAAACTAGGGGTCTGAAAATTTTTAAAAAAAATCCTGAAATATTAGGGGGGTTAAGGTGCTGATTGTGCTTTAAAAAATTTAAAAAAAAATTTTCCCTTCCAACCCCTAGACATTTTTTTCACGCTTTTGATGATCCCCTTTATTATTATAAAAATTGATGACCCCTTTATTTTATTTCCTATTCTCACTACAATCACAGTCTTTCTCCTATCCCCCACCCCCATTATTTTTTATTTTCATTCACAAAGATTACATTGATTCCTTCTCTTTCTCACCCTTTTGATGAGCTACAAAAAGATTTTTTTCTAGAGAGAAAATGGGCAATTCTTCCCAGTTAATTTTCCATTTCTTCCCAGAAAAATTTTTCTTCCGTTTTCTCTTCCGAAGAAAAATCGGGAAAACTTCATCCTATCCCCCCATCACATTTCTTCACATTTTCCCATTAATATTTTGAATATACCATATTTTGTAGTCATCGCTTCAAAAGCAACACCAAAACCAGCTAGCGCAAAAATATTATCCAAAATAGTGCTACAAAATAATTTTTTTCAAAAAAAAATTTTTTTGAAATTTTTTTTAATTTTCAGAAATTTTTTTTGAATTTTTAAATTAAAAATTTTCAAAAAAAATTTCAAAAATTTTCAAAAAATCTTCAAAAAACCTGAATAAAATAATTGTTGGAATTCCAGAATCATCATTATTTGTAAATTGTTTTTCTTCCAAGCGTTTAATTGTTGGTACAATAACTGGAGGAGAAGAAGCAGAAATTGCAAAACTTTGAAATTTTTTTTGAAATTTTTAAAAATTTTTAAAAAAAACCCAAAAAGTAAAGCAATTGATAAATTAATTTTAAATAAAAGTGTGGCGGCCAATAAAATAATTAAACATTCGATTAAAGGGCAGAGAATGCCTAACAAGCAAATGAGTGACTGAAAAATAAAATTTTGAGTTTAGTGTATTTTGAAAAAAATTTTTTTTGAAAATTTTGGAAATTTTTTTGAAAAATTTCCAAAATTTTCTTAAAAATTATTTTTTTGAAAATTTTTCAAGGTTAAAAATTTTTTTTAATTTTTGAATTTTTTTAAAAAATCTGAAAATTTTTTTGAAGATTTTTAAAAAACCGAAAAAATTTTTTTCGATAATTTTTCAAAAAAAATTTTTTTTAATCCGGAAAAAAATTTTGAAAATAAAAAATAAACCTGAACCATTAGGAGTTTAAAAAAATTTTTTTTTAAATACCCACCAAATTATGCAAAAGAGAAGACGAATTAATTCCCAACATTGCTCGAATAATTACAACAAGAAAAGCAATTTCAACAATAAAAGTCCCTCCATTATTCGAATTTGGTAAAGTTAATAATTCTCTAATTTGTCCAAAATTGGCAATTAAACATCCAACAATTAAAGGGCCAGCAAGTGAGGGGAGATATATTTTATTTAAAATTCTGCCAATACACAATGAAAGTGCCAACAAAAAGAATATTGATAAAATTAAATATGAAGTGGTTGTAAAGGTTGAGGGAGGCAAATTTTGTTTCCAAAAATGGGGAAGAAAATTATTAATTTTTTAAAAATAAAAAAATTTCAAAGGAAAGTACTTTGCCATTATAAGCACGCAAATTTTATCCAGCGAGGGCTTAACTGGTCGCAAATTCTGTTCAGAATAATTAATTTTAGTATCATTCGACTCGGATTGACGGGCTCTTTCGAATGAGTTGTCATTTGTAATATGTCAATTTTTGGCCCTAAAAATAAGCTTGGCCCCCTATGGTTTTTCCAATTTTGGCGGGACCTAGATCTCGATTAGCAGGCAACAATCAATTTACACCAACGAGAAAAACGAAAATATAAATCGAAAGACTTTGGAACCGGACATTGGCTAAAATCAGAACTAAAGAATCTGTGGGCATATAATGAAAAAGTACCAAAAAAAAAAAAAGAAATACGAGTTAAGTTGACAACATTGTCTAAAAGGAGAGGAAAATGGAAAGTCTTCAAAATGAGTTTTTTCTTCCAAAGTATGGTTGCTCGAAGTTAATGATAGTTGAGGAGGGTAAACTATTTGTTGTTTTTGTTGAGTAATTGTTAAAGGATGAAGTAAAGATCTTTCAAATATTGCTGTCAAGGAAGCATATAGAGCCGCAAAAATGATAAATGAAGTGATTATAAAATTGGTCTTAAAAAAGGTCTTTAGATCTAATTTTCTAGGGAGTGGCTCTGTCACTGCCAGAGGGTGATTGCAGTTTCCAGTCCATTCCTGAAGTCTTACAACCTCAATACCTATTGATCCTGAAGGCCTACAAACTCTTGATAAGACCCGGTTCTGCATTTTAGATCAGTGGTGGAGCAGGTTGAGAAAAAAGACGGGTAGGGTATCAAATAAACCGACCCATCCGTTTTTAGGCCTATGGTTCAGGGACATTCGGTGTAGGCATTTAGGGCTGAGACCCCACAGTTTTTCTACTAGTTCTAATCTTTTGCTAACCCTTATATAATACTTTTAAACTCTACCTCTCGATGATTAATAACATTGATGAACATATTTCGAAGATTGGCACCTAAACGTGTAGCAGTAATCGTAGTGGTAGAATGGGCATAAGTTGAATCCATTGTTGTTTAATTTTACAAAAAAACAATAAAATGTATAGAAGGAAAAAAATGATTCTATTGCAGCAATTACTCATTTTTTAAAAAAGTTACTGAAAAAAAAAGATTTGCATAAATTTTACTTTTGAGCGAGGCGAGAAACGTAAAATCACGTAAAATCGTAAATTTTAGTACAAATAGCCAGCAGCGATCAAACTGTGGCGATGAAATGGGCGTTATAATTAAGAGGCGATGAAAAAGTTAGCGACAAAAAGTATTTGACCAAGAAAATTTTTTTTCTAATTTTTCTGTAAAATTTTTTTGCAAGGGTTCGGTTTTTTTCTGTTTAAAATGGGTTAATTTTTTCAATTTTTGTCTAGTTCATTAATCCAATTTTATACTTAATACAATTTTCTATTGATTTCTTCGTGTTTTGTTGATTAAAGTAAAGCCTATTGATTGCTACGAATGAAAAATTTCTGCAGGTATTCATCTCTTTTTTTAATTCTACTTTAGAATTTTCCCTAGGAGTTTATCACACGCCTTACCGGCCATTTTAACTTGGTCTTTAATTGTTGGCTGCTCAGCGGCTTTTTTCTATATTCTTGTTCCTGCATTAATTATCAAACTTGGGACGTTTGGTTACCTTTTTTGTGCGATAGACTTTGTTCTCTTTGCTTTTTGTATTTCAAATCTTTTTATGGCGACGACAATGGATCCTGGTTTGTTTAATTATATCCGTTTTAATTATAAAATTTAAATTTTAAGGTACTCATCCAATTGGTTTGTTTACTTTTTCGGTTCTATTGGTGATATTCAATTTCGTATCCCCTTCTTTTTACTTCCTCGGAAGTACTAAAAGGGTCAAATGGTTAAAAATGACCATACCCCTCTCATTTCAGCACCTCCCCTTTTTTCTTTTTCTAAGTGCCCAAAATGTTCGGAATTTTTTTGTGTCATGGGTTCGAACCTTGTCTGGGGTCTGAATTTTTTAAGCACCCATTTTTAGTATTTTATTGAAGTTAAAAGAGAGAGGGTTCGAAATTGAGCATTGCCGTTCAATTTTAAACTAAAATTTACTTTAAAGCAACCTCTTCTGAAGTAGCCAATTTGGACGATTTTCGTTCGCCTCTTTATAAAAGTGTGGAGATAAACGGAATAACAGTCAGAATGAAATGGTGCGTCACTTGCAAATTCTACAGACCTCCGCGTTCTTCACACTGTTCGGTTTGTAACAGGTAATGATTGTCTAGTGGGAAAAGTCCGCAAGATTTCGCCGCAAATCAATGATTTTTTTTTAGATGCATCGATTGCTTCGATCACCACTGCCCTTGGGTCCACAATTGTATTGGTCGACGAAATTATCGCAACTTTTTTTTGTTCCTTTTCTTCCTCAGCTGGCATATGATTTGTGTGTTCAGCCTTTCATTAAGCTACACACTCTTAAGTCGTCGAGATATTCTTACAAGGCCAAATCTTTGCTCAATTGTGTTAATGTCAATTTGTACTTTACTTGCTGTTCCTGTTATTGGATTGACTTGCTTTCACATCGTTCTTGTTTTGAGAGCGAGGACGACAAATGAACAGGTTTTTTTTGAATTTATTATGTTATTCAAGTCAGTTTTCCTTTAAGGTAACGAATAAATTCCGTGCTGGTCTAAATCCGTTCACTGTCGGATGTTGTGGAAATTTGTGCCATTCTTTATGCTCCAGCCAATTTCCAACGTATTTTTTAAATTTACTTTTTTAGCTAGTTATTTCTTCAATTAGCAGTTATGAGAGGCCTAACAAGAAAAAACAAAAGGTACCTAGAGAAGCAGTTATTGTTTATGTACCAGAATGCGACAATCAAAAGGATGGTCAGATCAGGGTAAATTTGGCTTATTCTGAGAAAATCGTTTTAAAATAATTTAGTTGAAGAGAGGTGTTGGTGAAGACAGCGCGGTTTCAATTGGTACAGCAGTCTCAGGTGTTGGATTTAAATCGGCAAATTCTTTAAATCGTGTAAGAATGATTGCTGATTCAAGGGAAGACGATTCTAGATGTAATTTATTCAATGCGGATGAAGATGAAGAAGAAAATCAAAAGAAGTTGGAAGTGAAAGTCAACAATATTTCGGCTAATATTGATTGTGAAGTTTGTTTTGAATTTTTTTGTGGTTTTTTTGGTATTAAGGGCCGGGTCAGATTTTATGCGTCTGCGCCAGACTTTTGGCGTTTAGACCCTGATTACGCTTTTGACTGATATTGATTTTTAGTTACCTCTTTCGGCATATGAACGTAGTCTTCACGAAGCTTACAAGGATGTTTCACATGTTCGCCTTTCTAGTTCGGAAAATTCAGCTACACAATCATTACTTGGTGGTGGAATTATCAAAGGTCTTTGTAAAGCAGATTTAAAGAATGTTAGAAGCAATAGAAGGAACAACAGCAGCCCAACAAAAAGAAATTCTTTTCATGGAATGTTATCAATTAATAGAAAAAATGAAGCATCACCAAATGGAGTAATGACAAGTATTTCAGAATGTAGTAGAGGAAATTCTACAATTTATACTAATACAACTACAACATCTTTACTAACTGAAAATGAAATGTCAAGAAGTACTAGACCGCTTAAATTTACGGAGGTTTGTCTTTATTTCTAATTCAAACGAGATTTTTTATATTTATTATTTGGGTTTTTTCGGGGGCTTAAGACTTGAGATCGGCACGGGAGGGATTCTGTACTGTATTGTCAGTGATTCTGTCTCAGAATCTTGGGTTTTAGGCGACAAATGGATTCCGGATTTACGACATTGATCCCGCGTGATCCCTCCCTTTTGACCTTTTTGAACTCAATATCGTTACGGAATCCCTGAAATGCGATTTTACCGACCTATAATTTAGATAAGCCAAAAGAATTCAAATTTTACATGTGTATTAATATTTTAGGTGTAAAATACCTACCTATAATGCTACAATAAATACTTTAAGGCTGTTCGAGTACATGACAATCTAAACAGTAACAGTGTTGGTAGTCGTGGTTGAGATATATGGATTGATAGATGTTTTTGTGTCTCTAAAAGAAGGTATATCATATAAATTCATTTATTGCATCCAGAGATTCTTTTTTTTGCTTTACTCAACAAAAAACATAAAAAAATATGTATATTCTATATTTTTCCATTTTTACAAAGAAAAACTTCATATCCCTTGTTGTAATTAATTGGAAAGGTCGTTTGATTTATAAGGGAATTTTGAGAGGTTCTCGTTGGGTCAATGTCATTGACCTTTCCAATTATGTATTTTCATTTTTTTTGTTTATCTCCCTTTTTCATCTTATATATCAATCATTTTTTCTCCTCAAAATTTTGCCAGGCTTGAATATTTTTTTTGCATGTTTTTAGAATTGTTTCGGATCTCAGAGTCTGATGTGAGTGTGCATTGAAAGTTATAAAAAAATACTATAAGTTTTATAAATATATTTTTCCAGTTTGAAAATTCATGACTTGTTGTATTTTATTCGTTTTTTTTTCATTTTGCTATAAAATTATTTTTGATTACAAATATTGGTTTTTCTCCCCAAAAAGTCTACAGGCTTAATAATACCTTTCTGATTTTTTTATTAATATTTTAAAATAATTTGAGGAGACAATGGTAAAGTTTATTGGACTTAAAATTCAAGGAATTCGAAGTATTGGTGATTCGCCGCAGTGCATTAATTTTTTGACTCCGTTAACTATAATTCAAGGACCTAATGGGACGGGAAAGACGGTTTGATTAATTTATAAAAAATTTTTAATTTTGTATTTTTCGTTTTTAGACGGTCATTGAGGCCTTAAATTACATTACTACAGGTGCCTTGCCAGCAGGAAAAATGCCAACATTTATTCACAATAATCAGGTTTATTTTAAGTTTTGTTTAAGTTCATTTTATTTTTAATTAGATTGCAAACAAGCCAAGAGTTGATGCTTTGGTGCAACTTATCTTCAAGGACATTAAAGGCAATACCTGTACTGCAACCAAGCGATTGAATGCGAGTGTTGTACGAGGGGTATGTTTAACATTTAAAAATAATTTTTCTTGATTGTTTTTTATTTTTCCAGGGAAAATTGACGACAAAATCTGACGAGTTTAATCTTAAAATTGTTGATAAATTTGGCAATCCAAAGTCACTTTCTTCAAAAATTGGTGATTTCAACAAAGAGGTTTAATGTTTTAAAATTAAGAAGATTCTTTTTATTTTTAAGATGCTCAATCTAATTGGTGTGCCTAAGGCAATTCTTGAATTTGTTCTATTCTGTCACCAAGAAGAATCAAATTGGTAAGGTCCCCAAGCTTTTTGTATTTTGCCAGCAAGTGATTAAAACGGATTAAATTTGTTTTGGAAGGAAGGAAAATTTCTGACCATTCTATAATTAATAGGAAGAAGCTTGGGGAGGAAAAGGGGGCCCATAAACTACAATTTTACCAATGATTGTTTTTTAGGCCTCTCTCTGAACCAAAAGAATTAAAACAACGTTTTGATGCAATATTTGAAGTTACAAAATATGTAAAGGCTTTGGATGCAATCAAAAGAAATATTAAAGAATTGGTATTTTTAAATTATTCCTAGATTTTGTTCAATGTAATATTTTTTAGAACCTGCAAATTCAATTAATTGACAAAGAACTTCCTCATTTGGAAAGTAATTTGCGTTCTAGAGCTGAGGTATGAAACTAAATTCAATTTTAAAAAATTTATTTTTATTTTCAAGTTAACTATGAATTATGACACAAGCCGTACAACATTAAAACAAAATCGTGTAATAATTGACAATTTGTTGGAAGAAAAGAAAGTTGTTGAAGCAGAATTAGTTGTAACTCGAGAAAAGTTGGAAAAAGCTGTTGAAGCATCACATAAATTTGGTTAATTTATTTTTGTCAAATTAACAAAGAAAAAAAATTTTTTAGAAGTAATTAAAGGGAAGATAAACACACATCAACGTTATATGGAAGAATTTCTTACTGAAAGTAATTATCCTGGAACACGTGAACAATTGTTAATTGCTATTAATGATGTTTGTTTTATTGGAAAATTGAAGGAAAATTAAAAAAAAAATTTTTTAGATCAGCCATTCTAGTGAAATACTTGAAGCTGAAGCTAATAGAATGACTATTGTTCGTGATATTTCAACTTTTGCGAAGAAAATTGCTGATTTGAAAAAAGAAGAAGAATATTTTCGTGAAAGAATGATTGAATATGATTCTAAACAGATGGTTTTTAATTATTACTTTTAAAATATAATTTTATAAATTTAAGGTCATGAAAAATCGTGAGGATGAATATTTGAATTTTTTGAATCAACTTTCTGAGAAATACCAGATTCCATGTAACTTTTTTTTTATATTTAAAATAATTTTTTAGTAGGACCAACCTTTATTGACAAACTTAAAGCTCAGGCTGGTGTCACAATGGCGAAAGCGGCTGAATCGATTGTGAGTTTAAAAGCTAGGGTTGGACCCCGTGCCAGTCTGGCCGCGATCCCCGATTCATTTTGTCGAGCCCAACCCCGACTCGGAAATTTTTGATCTCGAAGGGTCGGGGTCGTCCAACCCTAGTATAAACCCATTAATTTAGAATTAATTTTTAAATTTTAGAAAGTTGAGTCTGCACGTGCAGATGAATTATCTGACAATATTGAAAACTTGCGCATTCAATTGGCTGAATACAAAAGTGAAAGCCAGTCTAAACGACAAGAATTTTACAAACTCTCTCAGGCAATTTGTATCGCTGAACGAGATTTTAAGAATGCAGAAAATGCTTCAAATGCGTAAGTTTTTTTAGAGCTTTTAAAACAAAATTTGTAAGAAATTCTTCTTTTAGAGTTGTTAAACTTTCTCAAGAAATTGTCAAATGGGAGACTCAATTACAATCACTCGGTGATTTCAAATTGTTAGATGATATTTGGGATAATCTTCAAGAGATGCAAAGTGCTTTGAATGTTCTTCGATTGGATTTGATGGAATTAGGTGCTGGTACTTCTATTGATGATGCAAGAGAAATGTCAACAGCTGTTTTGGAGAGAATGAATGGTAAATTGGAAACTGTCTCTAGCCATATTACTGTTTTGAAAAAACGAGTGCAAATTACAAATCAGGTAATTTATGTTTTGTAATACACAGGTCGGCTACTTTCTGAATAGCCCCCCCCCCTTTGTCTGAGTCTCGCGTAGTTGAGGAAAATAAATGAGGAAAAAAAGAAAAATTGAAGGTAAAATTGGGACTCAAACAAGTTGGGAGGGGGGCTACTCACAAGGTACCTAGGTCACATTTTTTTGACTAAAGGAATATAAATATTTTTTCAGTTAATGGAATTTAAAGATAGAAAAGCTTTGGCTGGAGAAAAAGTTGTTCAAATTGAATCTATGAAACAAAAGTTGGATCAAAATAAAGAACAACTTAAAGAAGTTGAATCATTACTTGCTTCTGCAAATCAACATTTGCCTGGTCTTGAAAAAGAAATTTCAAAACTTGAAGGGGAAAGGACCAAAATTTTAAAAGAAATTTGTACTAAAGAACGAGATGCTCAAATTGTTGTTGATTCTATTAATCTTGCAATTTCAAAAATAAATGATATGAAAAATTTGAATGAAAGAGATCGTGATTCAACGGATTCAACAGACGATTTTAGAGAAAAAGTATTTTTTGTTTTACTTAATATTTATTTTTAAATTTAATTTTTAGATGGAAGAAAAGAGGCGCGAAGTTGATGGATTATTGGAACAACGACGTAAATTAGAAACTCAATTGAGCGGGGTTGAAAATAGAAAGTATGAATTAAAACGTTTACAAGAGCAATTATCGAGAATGGATATTCAGAAAGAGGTTTATCTATTTTTTGTAATGATTGAGGCTAGGAAAAGCAAACAGAATTGGTAGGTTCTCTTAATCTTCCTTGTGTTTTCCTCGTGTTGGAATCGAAAAAGGAAAAAGGCTCAAAACTACCAATTTTGCTTGGTTTTCCTAGCCTTACAATTAGTAATGATAAAATGCGTGTTTTTATTTTTAGATTGATTTGTTGCAAAGAGAATTAAGAGAAGCAAAAGAAAGTGCAATGATGGAAGGAATTGAAAGTTTAACTGAAACTAGAACGAAGGTTTTTTTAATTTTTGAATAAAATTTTTACACTTTTATTTATTAAGGAAAACAGACTTAGTCAACGTGCTGTTGAGATTAACAATAAAATTCATGAAAAGAATGGAGAACAATTACAATTGAGAAAGAAAATTGAAGATTTGAAAAGACAATTATCTGAAACACGTTATGTGGATGCAAAAAAACTTTATATTGGTAAAATGGTTGAACGACAAGTTACTTTAGAAGCTATTGAGGTATGGGGGTTTTTTTCTAATATAATTTCAATAACCAAAGACCGAAATGCCAAACTCCCTAAAGCATGTTGAAATACTAACAATAAAATGTAGATTGTTAACAATCTTCCGCATTGAAGGAGTAAAATTCTTTTTGTTTGAAAAACCTTTTCCGCATGATTGTAACAAACCTATATATGTATTAGTGATGTTCGGGAGAAGAAAAAACTCGGGAATCGGGAAACGGGAGTCGGGTCGGGAAATGACCTCGGGAGTCGGGATCGGGAGTCGGGAATTTACAATAAAAAAGTTTTTGGCGCCTTCGGCGCCAAAATTCCGATTTTTTGCGCCGCAGGTGAAAATTTTGGAAAAATAAGCCACCAGATCTCTTCTTTTTCAGTGCCGCAGGCGAAAATTTTGAGAATTTTTGAAGGTCGTAGGCGAAAAAATTCACTTTTTCGATCTCCATATTTGTCCCCATCCCCCTTTCCCCAATTTCGTGGCTAGGGGAGGGTGGGCTCTAGCCTTCTCGATACGCCCTTGACCTATTCCATCGAACTTTTTAACTTTTAATCTTTTGACAACCCTCTTAATCTCAAATCCTCTATCTGCGCCGCAGGCGAAAATTTTTTTTAAGTTTGGATGGTTAAGAACCCGACTTCTTACTTTATCTACCGCCGGAGGCGAAAATTTTGAGAATTGGAAAGCCAATTAGCAAAAATTTTTTAAATTTGGAATACCAAGAAGTATTCTTCATTTTATGCGCCGCAGGCGAAAATTTTTGAAAATTCATGACTAAATTAATTTTTCTAGAGTTTTTTCACGTTTACTAATATTAAAATATAATAACTGTAAAATTTTAAAATCAGAATCAAAGTTAAAAAACATTTATTTTTGGAAGGAAAAATCATTTAATCATATTTTCAACCTGGGATTCGAACCCGTCTCCATGATATTCAAAGTGAGTGAAGTCACTCAACCTAACCACTGAACCATCGCTCAACAATAGTTGTATGGGAAAAAAATTAAATATTTTATTTTTTTTTTATTTTCACTTTCCCTTTTTTATTTTTTCCCTTTAATTTTTTTCCTTTGAAAAATGAAATTTTGCCAAAAAAAGCCATTCTTAGGGGTGTAAAAATTTCCCGACTTAGTCGGGAATTGCTATCGGGAGTCGGGATCGGGATCGGGAGGCCAAAAACTCGGGAAATTTTCCCGAGTCGGGAGTCGGGATCGGGATACCCGAACATCACTAATATGTATATATTTTTCTATGGTTTGGTATTTTGGCAGTTTTTGTGGGTGTGGTATCTCGGCGTTTGGTGCACTCTCCAAATTTTAATATAACTCAAAAAATTTTTTTAAGGATCTTGATAGATATTATAAAACTGTTGATGATTCAATTATTGAATTTCATCAACACAAAATGGAACAAATTAATTCAATTTTGTCTGAACTTTGGGCACGTGTATATCAAGGGAATGATATTGAAACGATTAAAATAAAATCACAAACTGTTGGGTCTGCTGAAAAGAAAAAGTCTTATGATTATAGGTTTGTTTTGTGTTTTATTTCTTAAAAAATTTTTTTTAATTAGTGTTGTTATGACTGTTGATCAAACTGATATTGACATGCGTGATAGATGCAGTGCTGGACAAAAAGTTTTGGCTTCAATTTTAATTCGAATTGCTTTGGCTGATGTATTTGCTGGAAATTGTAGAATTTTGGCACTTGGTTTTTTTTAATTTAATTTTCTTTTTAAATTGTAATTTTCATTTGTAGATGAACCAACAACTAATTTAGATGCTGATAAGGTTTTGAAATTTTTTGAATATATTTGGACTGAAAAATGATTTAAGGTAGAAAATATTGGAACAATGTTAAAGAATTTAATAGAAGTTCAAAAACCACCAACAGATAGTGCAATTGGTGTTCGAGGAATATATGATAGTGATGATGCTGATTTTGAAGAACCAACTGGGCGAGGTGCTGGAGCAGTACAAGAAGAAGATATTACAATGCCTGAATCAACAATTTCTGGTTCTGTGAAAAGACAATTGGATGGTACTAATGCTACTACAAGTACTCAAGCAGCATATTCAAAATCTCTTCAATTAATTGTTATTACACACGATCGACGACTGGTTTAATTTTTTGAATTTTTTTCAATTTTTAAAAATTTTCAAAAATTATTAGGTCGAACATTTATACATGGCTTGTCGTCCCGAATATATTTATGGACTTTCTAAAGATGAAAATGGAGTTTCACATATCAAAGCTTACAATCAAATTGCTTCAAATGATCTTTTTAATTGATGAACTTTTACTTGATAAGACATTAAAAGTATGCGGCCTTATGGACTTTTTTTTATTTAATTTATTTTTTAAAATTTTTAATATTTATTTTAAAAAACTTTTGACTTGAGTCGCTTCTTTCTGTTTTCTAAGATTTTTCTAAGAGATGAGATCTTGAATCAAAATTAGAGGGAATCTTCAAATTTCCAGGCCTGCTATGTGTATTTTTTCAACCTGACCCGTGCCGGAATTTCCGGGTTAAACCCGAAAACCTGGATTTAATCAAAATAAAAGATAAGAAGCGCGAATTAAGTCAAAAGTTTCCCACGGTATTTTTTAATACTCATAAAAATTGATCTGATCAAAAAATCAAATTTTTGTGAATTTCAAAAGAAATCTCGCTACAATTTTATAAATATTTTGCTATTTATTTTTGAACATTTTAAATTTTAATTTGTTTGATACACATTTCAAAACAATACTTTTATTTATTTTTAAGTTTAACAATTTTTTGCCATTAAAAAACATTTATTTTACAATTTACTCTTTTCCTTCTCTTCAATCTCATTTTTTAATGTTTGAAGAGTTTGAGAGGAGGAATTTTCAATAAGATTTCCACTATTAAATAAATTTTCTGGATCAAGTTGGGAACGCAAAGATTCCATTAAAGAAACACCCAAAGGTCCAATAGTTGTGGGTAACCAACGTTTTCGAATTTTTCCAATTCCGTGGTGGTGGGAAATGCTTCCTCCACAAGCTAGAATTTCGTCTCGGGCTGCGGACTTTTTTTAAATAAGCTTAATTTTTGTTGGAAAATTACCTCAATATGTTCATATATCTCCAATGCTTTAAGTACATCCATTCCACGATAATTAAATGCGTAATAAAAATAAACACAGACACCGGAGTCATATATTTGGGTTACCCTTGGAATTTTTTAAAATTATTAAAAAAAATTTTTTTTCAGGTTTTTAGGATGCTTTTTCAGATCTATTTCAATAATGAATTCAAAATTTACCTGAAAGTAGCAAGAATATGTTGTTCAATTCCTCTTTTACGTGCTTCATGTACTAGCAACGTCTTTACGTTTTTACACAAATTTAATACTTTAGTCCAAGGAACGGATGTTTCAAAAGACTCGCCTGCAGTTAAAAACAGGTTTATTTTCGAATTATTTTTAATTAAATTACCAATAACATTTAGATCTAAAGCTAAGTCTCGAAGATAGGCTATTGCAAATGTTAGCCGATAGCCGAACTGTCCGTTCTCGTCTGGTGCTCGAATACCTCCAAATGTTGAAGCAAGTGTGAAAAGGCGCTGCCTTTCTGTTTGGACTTCTTCTGCGGTACCTTCAAAGACGCATGTTGTGGCTACCATTTGGTCAGGCTGGTTAGTTAAAAACATTTTTATACATATAAATTCTTTGGGTATCCTCGTGCTCGAATTATAATTTACCGTAAATTCTCAAATATAAGAACTATGCTTCTATTTTTAGTGTCTGCCTTGACATATATTAAACTGGACTTCTATTGGAATCGGGGCTTCGAACTTATATTAGTGCATTCACAATATTTTCTTTCTCAAAATTCTCACCTGAAACCCTTTCCATCGCGTAAGATAAACTTTAGCCAATGATTGCCATATAGCACTACTAATATGCCCTTCCTGTACGCGCATAGCCTGTCCCATTTGAAATTGTGCATTGTCAACTAGTCTAAGGGAGGCTGGTTGGCACCTCTTTTTTAAGAAAAGTATTTTTTTTATTTTGATAAAGTAAGTAAGTTACTTTAAGTGCAACAGCTCTAAAGAAATTAACACCGCTCTCAAAATCTTTAAAAAATTTTTTTCATTTTTAATCTTCGTTTGTAAAATTAACTTACCGGGAAATATTATAGCGCCAAAGCAGCGCTGTTCTGGCATCGGAAATATTTTTAGCGTAGCTTCACTTATCACCCCCATTTGTCCTTCAGACCCAAGTAGTATTTGTAACAAATCGGGCCCCGAAGATAGTCGTGGTACTTGCCCTAGCCTTCTGGGTTGTAAAATACCGCGGCTGGTGCAAATACGCACAGAAAGTATTAAATCCTTTGGAATTCTTTTTGGATTCTTTCTTTTCTTTTTAAATTACCTCAATATTGCCGTATTTATTCTTTTTCATTCCTGAGGCGCGAGTCTGTATTTATTATTTTCAAAAAAATTTCTCCAGTTTTTTCGAAACTTACGGAAATCCAACCGCCCAATGTACTAAATATTAATTAAAAAATTTTTCTAAATATTTTAACATAATTCTGACCTAAATTCAAGTGAATCAGGCTCATGTCCACAAGTAAATCCTCTATCATTTAACTTTAAAATTTCATAGGATTTCATTAAAAAATCTTTTAGACGCCTACTTGTTTCTCTAAATCCTGTCCAAGAATTCCCTAAAAATTCCTTTGAATTTTTCTTTTATTTTTCTACTAACCGCTTGTACTGTTGCTGTCATATTTTTTACATCCAGATTTAATATTGAAGACATCATTTCCATATCTACTGAACAAATTAATTTTTGAGAATTTTCTGGACATAATAATGCTTGTGAAACACAAGTTCCACCTCCTATTGGAATTAATAAAGCTTCAAATTTTTTAGCTCCTTCGATTATCTTCAGAATAAAAATCATGTTTTCCGATTAATTTCTCATTTTAAAAATTTACTTTTAAAATTTGTTTCTCATTTCTTGGCCAAATAACCAAATCAGGAATTCGTCCAACTTTTCCTGTTCTAATAGAAATTATTTCTGCCAATGTTTGTCCATGTGAACGTGCAAGTCTAGTCAATGATGCATCCGAATAGTAGATATCTTCAACTCGAAGAAATTCCAAAAATTGTTGATTAGAAATTAATGGTGACGGAATTTGAAGTGATTGAATAGAAACACTCGGCGTTCTAACTTCAACATCAATTCCAAGATTTTTCTCTACCCAAGGCCTAAGTCCGGGGAGTGGTTTTCCGTCCAAATCGGCATATCTTAAGAGAAGATTTAGGGTTTTTAGTGTATTGTAAATATTCTAATAAAAGCTCATCTCTTATAGAAGCCCGTGCTCTAGCCTATTAGAAGTCTACTCAATGGGACTTTTTGAAGAATAAACGCTCAAGGCTTTTTTTTAGGATATTTACGGTATCTCAATTCCTCTAGAAAATACTTTTTGCTTCGCATATAAAAATGCCCATTCTCTGGCGAAAGTTCAAAGTTTGAGTGAATATATCCCCATCCATTCCATTTTAGCTCGTTATCTCGAAAAGAATTTGTATGAGATTGAAATTCGTTGATTGAAGTATTTATATTAGTTAATTTTGAAGAGGAGGAGGACGAAGACATTTTGCAAAGAAATGTTTGTATAAAAATTGATTGCAGTAGAAAGTCATTTTTAGGTAAAAAAGTTATTTTTGATAAGCTTAAAATGATAAGAAAATTAGGGTCGATAATTGAAGGTTATTTTTTCTTGTTCTATTTTAATATCTCAAACTTGCTAACTAGGTGATATATTTTAATTTTTTTCAGAAAGAAATATTTTTTCCTTCCGTTTGATCTCGAGATTTTTCTATTATTTTTACCTCATTTTCTCATTTTGTGGCAACCGTTTTTGAAGGAACGTCTTATTTCCTCTTTACTTTGAGATGACGTATTAATATTAGTGAGAGAAAATTAGAGGAGAAGATAGGGAGGGATAACTGAGCTAATAGACTGGATAAGTAAAATAAAGCTTAGCTTGCACAAACAACTTTAATCTGCTAATATCTATCTCAACTTGAGTTGAATTTCTGGGATTTTAAGTCTATAAATCTGTTGGTTTTGAATATTTTTCAGGATTTTCTTGACAAATTTCATTTCTTTTTGGATAAAATTAATCTAAATAATGCGAGATTTAGATCAGACCTGCTCATGGATACGGATTTTGCTATCCGTATCCGGATATATCCGTGAGGTCCATATCCGTATCCGTTTGTATCCGTCCAACTTTTTAGGCATATCCATCCGCGGATATCCGCGGATATATCCGTTTTTTCTCAAAATGGTCAGCCTGGCTAGAATTTTCAAAATGGTCAAATTTATTTAAATTCGAGTAATGGTTAGACAATGAGGTAATAATTGGATGCAGCAAAAGTAACCTTGCTTATGAACATTGGAGGTTCGAAAATCGGAAGGCAGAGATAGGAATTCCGACCCAACGCTGCTTATAGAAATTATACCGACAAAAAAATTTTGAAAATTTTTGAGAATTTTTGAAAAGTTAAATTCCCGGTTTCGGGCCGAAATGAAAATTTCGGTTAACTGAGATTTTAATTTTAGCGCCGCAGGCGAAAATTTTGGGAAACAACGAAGCAAAATATTTTTCATTTTCAGCGCCGCAGGCGAAAATTTTGAGAATTCTAGAAGGGCGTAGGCCAAAAAATCCACTTTTTTGCCAATCCCTCCGAAAATTTTTCTTTTCCCAATTCGGGAGTGGGTGGGGGAATTCCTCATACCCCTCTGAAAACCTTCGTTTGCTCAGCTAAAAGAGAACGAGCTAATTTTGCTCGTACTCACCAATGAATTTGGCCTGAACTTGTACTTCGTACCTTAAGTGGGTAAGCACATTGGAGCGTCGTAGATGGAAATTTTGAAGCTGGAAGGCAAGAAACGAGTTCTTCATTGTAGCGCCGCAGGCGAAAATTTGAGAATTTCAATGATTTAGAAGCCAGATTTCTTTCTTTTTTAGCGCCGCAGGCGAAAATTTTAAAAATTTTGAAAGGCCGAAAGCGAAAAAAATTCACTTTCATTGCACCGCAGGCTGGAATTTTGAGATGGATATCCGCGGATTTGAAGCATCGTATCCGTATCCGTCCGTATCCGTCCAATTTTTTAAAAAACACTATCCATATCCATCCGTATCCGCGGATATCCGCGGGTATCCGGATATTATCCGTATCCGTGAGCAGGTCTGATTTAGATTTACTATTTCGAGAAATTTTTTCTAGTTATAATGTTTTACTTGACTCGGACTGATCAGAGATTGATCATTCTCCTCTGGAAAAGGATCATTTCAAAGAAAAACACTTTTCTTTTTTCAAAATAATTTTTTTACTTTCTTTTATTAGATACCTAAAAAAACAAATATTAGGCTCTATTCTTCCACGCCAACTCTTTTCTTCTATTTTCTATATAACCCTTCATTCCTCAACACCAACAATTTTTTTTTCAAAATTTAAAGAGCCCTTTTTTTACCTTTATTATTTTTCTTGACACTCCAAGCATATGGATTATATAGTAATCTGTCGCTTTCCATGCTTTTACTAACTAATATTTTTTCTATTTTCATTTTTTTGTCCTATCAAAAATCTAATTTTCTTTTATAAATGTCCAGTTGTTCAGAGAAGGTTGACAAAAATTGTTCAAAAACACCTGAACTGAAATATTAATGATCAAATATTTTCGTTCCATAAATAATTTTTAACTGTAAAATTATTAAAGTTAAAGGATATACAGTATTTACACAACTACTTACACTCTCTCTCAAATTAATTACTCCTTCTCAAACCCCCTCTAAATAGAGGTTGAAGGAATAATTAACCCCTCAAAAATATTTACTTTACATATTTTTCCAAAATTCCAGTATTTAATTTTATAAATTTATTTTTCAACTTTTAACAATTTTCTTTAACTTTTTAATATTAAAAATGAAAAAAAAAACAAAGGGATTAATATATAAAAATAATATATAAATCTAATATATCCGAAAAACGAGGGAGAAAGTGAAAAAATCAGCAAGCAGCCTTTCTTTTTCTGTTATTCTTTTCATTCATTTTCTAGTCGATCACAAGTTTATTATAAGAAAAGACGGCAGCTTTCTGCCTTGATTTTTGGGGCAAACAAAAAATTTTTTTTCAGTTTTTGCTTTATTATAAAAATTGAACGAAATGACGAGATTATTGATTAATGTCATGGCTAATAATTAGTGCATTTTTTTACTCTAATGTTTTGGGATTTTTAATTTTAATAAAAAGTTCAAAATATACCCAGTCAAAACACCTACTTAATATACCGTAAATGCTCTAATTATGGGCTCTATTCTTTAATGTGTTTATTTTGAGTGGGCTTGTATTAGAACAGGCTTTTATTAGAGAGTTGGTGTATATTTTTTGATGGGCCTCCTGGGATGAGCTTTTATTATATATGGGCTTTTAATAGATCCGGGCTTTAATTAGAGCATTTGCGTTAAATTTTTACACTTTAATAAAACCTAATTTTCTTGTATTTCCACAGTAAAAATCAATTTTTTCCTAAATTTATTTTCAGAAAATTTATTATGGTATTACGCAATGGAAGCGCGTTATCAGAATCTTTGGCATTGAGTGCAGCTTCTGATGAACCTAGCACTTCACAACCGATTCGTGTGGATGAATTAGACCATTATGATGAAGATTGGATTAGACCATTTCCTTTGAAAGATGGAGTTAAAATTCGGAAAGGAGAAAAATTCTCTGATTATTATGTAAGAGAAATGTCTGATTATTTAATGGGTGAACGGACATATCAGTACGGGCTATAGGAATTGCTTTGAGAAAGATAACATCTTGCGTGTTTAGCTCTAAAACATATACCGTATTTATTCTAATAGAATGGCAGCCATTCTATTTTTCAATACCCCAAAAATTGAGATTAAATTGAGGTGCCATTCAATTAGAATAAATACGGTAACTATTTTCTTGAGGCAGTGGGTTTATTTCGGAATTTGATTCTCGATTCCATGACCCTGTGGCCATAGGTCCCGAAATCAGTGGTGTAACTTTTCATAAATTGTAATATTCCAATATGTCCGCATGCCATTAAAGGATATTCTTGAACATTTCTTTTTATTTTTCCAGACACTCTATGAGGAGATTGGTGAAGGCAAATTTGGAAAAGTTTATAGATGCATTGAAAAAGCAACTGGACTAACTTTGGCAGCTAAATGTATTAAAATTCGAAAAGATACAGATTTTGAGAAGGTTGAGAAAGAAGTTAATATAATGACACAAGTAAAAAAAATATTTGAGAAAAATTTTAATTTTTGTTTAATTTAGATGAGGCACAAATGTATAGCCCAAATATATGATGCATTCGCAACTGATTCAAATGATGTAATTCTTATAATGGAAATTGTGCAAGGTGGAGAATTGTTTGACCGTGTAGCTGATGATAGTTATATTTTAACGGAAATGGCTGTAGCTCTAATAATGTTTCAAATTTGTGAGGTGAATTATCAAAAAAAATTCAAAAAAAAATTTCAAAAAAATTTCAAAAAAAATTTTTCCAAAAAATTTTTTTTCAATAAAATTTCCACTTAAAGGCAATTCGCTACATTCACAGTCAAAACATTATTCACTTGGATCTTAAACCAGAAAATATTATGTGTGTTTCTCAAACATCTAACAAAATTAAACTTATAGATTTTGGGCTTGCACAATGGTGAATACAGAAAAATTAAAAAAAAATTTTTTTTAATTTTTTAAAGGTATGATGGCAGCAAAGATTTAATGTTTATGGCTGGAACTCCAGAGGCAAAAAATTTTTTTTATAAATTAAAAAAAATTTTTTTTTGATTTTAGTTTGCCGCTCCAGAAGTGATTAAATATGAGCCGCTAGATTTTCACACGGACATGTGGTAATGTTTCATTTAATTATAAAAAGTTTCCGGAAAAATTAAATATTAAATAAAAATAAGTTTAAATAAATTTAAAAATGAATTCCGAGAAAAATTTCTCTAAATATAATTTTTAAATTTATTTTTAAAGGTTATTTAATTTAAAATAATTTATTAGGTCTCTAGGCGTTATTGCTTACATACTGTGAGTTTATATATTTTTTTTTAATTATTAGATTTTTAAATATTATTTTAAAAAAATTATTGATCCAATCAGAGCCTTAGGCTTCTATTTTTCAACGGGGCACTTTACTGGGTTTCTATTAGACTTGCACACGAATACTGATCTTGGTATCCGTATCAGGATATTTACGGCGGATACGGGCGGATATCCGCAGGCATTTTGATATTATTTGTATCCGTATCCGTGTGCAAGTCTGGTTTCTATTAAATGAGCTTCTATTAGATTATTGGACTTCCTTGGGTTGGCTCGTATTAGATATTATGAGCTTCTAATAAATAGAGAATTAGAGCTTTAATTAGAGCATTTACTGCATTAAAAAAATTTTTTTTTAATTTTTTTTCAAGCCTTTCGGGTCAATCTCCTTTCCTCGGTGAAACATTAGCACATACTTATTGTAATGTAGAAAAAGGAAGATGGATGTTTTGTGAAGAATTTAGAGAAAATGGAATATCTGATGATGCAAAAGATTTTATTTCTCGTCTTTTAATTGTTGAAAAAGAGTTGAGAGTTTTCTCTTTTAATAATTTTGAAAAATTTTAAAAATCTTTCAGAAAAAGAATTCTTCCTGATGAATGTCTCAGGCATTGTTGGTTACTTAAAAACAGAGAAAGAGCAGCATTAGCTGGAGCAGCTAGTCGTGCAATAAGTCCAGCATTATTACCTTGTGAACAACAACCTTTGGCAGTTGAAAAATTGCGTAGCTATGTGAAAAATAAAAAATTTAGGCGGCTAGTTTTTGGTGTGCTATTTGTTAATTCGGTTATGAGAATGTTGAGGACTTTGCAACAAAATAAAAGTAGTCATGGAATTGATTATGTTAAGGTATTTTGTTTTGTGGATTGTGGGAGGGACTGGGCCATTAGGGCGCGGGGCCATTAGGGCGCGCGAGCTTATAAAACAGTGAGTTGCTTATCAAAAAAGATAAAATTTTGCAATAATAACTCTCATGCCTTTATCTACCTTCTCCAAAAATTTCAAAATTTTTGATCAAGAATTTCGGAAATTGTGGCCAAAAATGTTGATTTTCCGAAAAAATGCCTAATTTTTCGCGGTCTATCGACTATAACTTCAGAAATATTCGATGAAAAATTCTGAAATTTCTGGAGGAGGTAGTCAATGATGTTAAAGAAATTTGAGAAAATTTTCATAAATTTCGGTTTCGCCTAAGTGTCAGTTTCTAGTGCTGGCGCCCTAATGGCCCCGCGCCCTTATGACCCCGGAGTTTTCTCTTAAATTTTTGTTTATTTGTAGAATATGTTAGCTGTTGCTGAGTGTTGTCCAGAACGTCAAGATGAAAGCAGTATGTTATTAAAAGCATTTACTAAAAAGAGGGGAGAACCAACGCCAGAAAAAACGCCAGAAAGGTTAGCAGCAGCAGCAACAACAACTGAAACAAATGGTCAACAACAACAAAAGTCTAAGAAGGAGGAAATTAATATTGTTAAAGAAAATGAAGAAAAGCCACAAACTCCTTCAACAACTCGTAGAAAAGTTAGAAAAGAAAAGGAACGCAATAATGGAGAAGATTTGGCAAAGAAAAGAAGTAAATCAGAAGCTAGACGTACTGTTGATCAGCAAAGAACTAGATCAAGTACTGAACATACATCAACTAAAAAACAACGACAAGATAATGAACAGGAAAAGGAAGGGGAAGGAGGGAATATTAAGGTATAAAGAATATTTTTAGTGATTGGAATTTTGTCCGAAATACTGAAAAAACCCCGATATCGATAGGGGTACACCCCGATGTACCGCGAGACCGCCGAGCTATAACTTTGTTAAAAATTGTCGAATCCGTGGCGCCCTGGTATGGTTCGATTCAGCTGGTCGAGCCGCATCGAACCATACCAGGGCGCCACGAATTTGACAATTTTTAACAAAGTTATAGCTCGGCGGTACATTGGCCTGCTCCCTATCGATAAATGCTGATTAACTTCATAATTTTATTTTACCTTATTCCGTACCATACTACCGATATGAAATACCGAAAAATGCCGACGATAGGCGGAACGGTCCGATCACTAATTATTTTTAAAAAATATTTAAAAATCGAAAAAAAAATTTTCCAAAGAAAATAAGCAAATCATCAATTTCCAAGTTTGGATTAAATGAAGAAAAAAATCAAAAGCCTAGAACAGAAGAAAAAGAAAAACAAAATCAACCTAAAAATAAATCCCCACAACCAGCAACAAAAAATTTTGGAATTAATGTAATGAAATTGGCTCAAAATTTGGAAGAAGTTCCCCCAAAACAACAAATAAATGCTCTTACAAAAATTAAACAACAACAACAAGAAGAAGAAGAGGAGAAGAATCAACACCAACAAGCTTCTCCTAAAAATTCTTTTGTTAGTAAAATGTTACAAAGATTGGAACAACAAAAACAAGAAGAACAAATAAAAAATAAGGAGCAACAACAACAACAACAACCATTAATATTTGCTGTAGCAGCTATACCTTTAAAGAAGGAAGATAATTTAATTATTAAATCACCTAAAGTTGATAGAAAAATTCCAATTAATTGGAGGGAAGAAGTTGCAATGAGAGCGGAGGAGGAAGGAAAGGTTGGGTGGTTGTAATAATTTCTTTTGTAATTTGGAATCGGAATAACGTATTGGGGGCGGAGAGGGGGGGGGGTGGTGGTCTTGCATATCTAAGGAAATATTAGTTGATGATTGGAGGAGCCTATTTATCTTGTCTTGCTTTCGACTGAGGAAGATCACGGTCTTGAGGTGTCTTATTTCGCGAGTCATAACTTTTTTGATTCTTGTGCGATTTAAATAATTATTTTATCAATTGAAAGCTCTGGATGTAAGGATCAAACAGAATTGATTTAATCTGATGATTAACAAAAAGTGGGCTGTAATTTTTGTAAGATCTGATATAATTAATACTCTTAAATAAACTAATTCTCACATCCAGAGCTTTTTACTTGAATAATAAATAAAGAGTCAAAAAAAGTTATGGCCCAAAATATGGCTCCCGGACAATGCGTCAGTGGACAATGCGTCAGTGGAAAATGCGTCAGTGGACAATCGGTCAGTATTGACATAAAGTGATTAAAAGTGATGATATAAAGAGATAAAAATTGACTGATATCCCTTCAAATCGGCTGATCTCAATCTTAATCCAACTAAATAACTTAATATCTCTGTTAATCCTCCCAAACTCGAGATATAGTCTTTAATCCCAACAAATCCCTCTATATCTCTTTTAAACCCCAAAATCCTTTTTCGAATACTCCTAATCTGTTTATATCCCATCTTTAGTCTTCCTATATCATTTTTTATCTCTTTATATCATCACTTTTAATCACTTTATGTCAATACTGACCGATTGTCCACTGACGCATTTTCCACTGACGCATTGTCCGGACACGCAAAATATGGCCTCGAGGCTGAGGGCGATTCTGAAACTTCCCCTACCCCGTTTGTTTTGTGAGATTCTTTGTTCTTTGAAAAATCCACAGTTATTATTCAAAAATTCATATCCTAGATTCTAGAGGCCCCATTGTCTTTATCTTTTACCTTGTTATACTGCGAATTGAGAGCCCAATCGAATGAGCTATGGTAAATACCATTAGGAGCCTCAACCCTGTGATAAAATATTAATATCGGGTTTGAAAATATAATTTTTAATTATTTTTAGTTTGTCGCAGATGATTTAACTCCTTATGAAAGAGAACGATCCCATACAACAACTGAAAAACGCAAAAAACTTGTTAAAAGAAAAGTTAGTAAAGTAAAAACTACCGAAAATGAAGAAGAACAATTAAAATTTGAAGAAAAAATGGAAATTGATCAAAATAAAAAAGAAAATAAACAAAATGGGCATTGTAAAAATAAAAAAGAAGAAGAAAAAATGGAATTGGATAATAATAATGAAAATTTAATTAAGCCACAAACACCTAGAACAAAGAAAAAAATGATTTTGGTTAGAAAAAGAAGAGAATCAACTGTGGCACCGACTGATGGAATAAGTGTTGAGAAAGGAGTAAAATTATTTATTTTTAAAATTAATTCGATCTAAATATGACTGATCTATTTATCTTTTCGGTCGCTCGGAATTTTTCCAATGGTATAAGATCTGATCATTCTTTAAGAAGTTATTAACTTATAACTTCTGAAATCGTGATTATCGTTCTTGGGCCATAGTTTTTTTTGTATTTCAATCTTTTCTTAAGATTTGTATATCAATGAAAGGCCCTCGGTTTGACTAAAAAAAATAAAAATAAGTGTTGAGAAAGGGGTAAAGTGTGAAGTTAAAGTCCTTGAGAAGTTATCATCATCTAATAGTGCAGAAAGTCGTGACTTCCTATATTTATTAGGCCATAACTTTCTTGAACTTCAATCTTTTCTCATGAATTATATATCTATCAAAAGCTCTGGATTTCTGGATGATTTTTTCCCAATGAGATTATTAAGGTCTGATCATTCCTCGAAAAGTTATCAACTGATAAATTTTGAAAATCGTGATTTTCTATCTTTCTTGGGCCATATTTTCTTTGTATATTAATTTTTTCTCAAGATTTATATATCAATCGAAAGCCCTCGATTTACTAAGTATTTTTCCTAATTGGTTAAAATCTGTTCAATCCTTAAGAAGTTTTATTAACTGATAAATTCGGAAAATCGTGATTTCGGATATTTATTGGGCCATAACTTTCTTGAACGCCAATCTTTTCTCATGAATTATATATCAATCGAAAGCTATGGGTTTACTGATTATTTTTTCCAATGAGACTGTTAAGATCTGATCATCCCTCGAGAAGTTATCAACTGATAAGTTACGAAAATCGTGATTTTCTATCTTTCTTGGACCATATTTTCTTTGTATATTAATTTTTTCTCAAGATTTATATATCAATCGAAAGCCCTCGATTTACTAAGTATTTTTCCTAATTGGTTAAAATCTGTTCAATCCTTAAGAAGTTTTATTAACTGATAAATTCGGAAAATCGTGATTTCGGATATTTATTGGGCCATAACTTTCTTGAACGCCAATCTTTTCTCATGAATTATATATCAATCGAAAGCTATGGGTTTACTGATTATTTTTTCCAATGAGACTGTTAAGATCTGATCATCCCTCGAGAAGTTATCAACTGATAAGTTACGAAAATCGTGATTTTCTATCTTTCTTGGACCATATTTTCTTTGTATATCAATTTTTTCTCAAGATTTATATACCAATCGAAAGCTCTCGGTTTACTGAGTATTTTTCCCAATGGGTCTGATAAAATCCTTTCAATTCTTAAGAAGTTATTAACTGATAAATTCGGAAAGTCGTGACTTCCTATATTTATTAGGCCATAACTTTCTTGAACTTCAATCTTTTCTCATGAATTATATATCTATCAAAAGCTCTGGATTTCTGGATGATTTTTTCCCAATGAGATTATTAAGGTCTGATCATTCCTCGAAAAGTTATCAACTGATAAATTTTGAAAATCGTGATTTTCTATCTTTCTTGGGCCATATTTTCTTTGTATATTAATTTTTTCTCAAGATTTATATATCAATCGAAAGCCCTCGATTTACTAAGTATTTTTCCTAATTGGTTAAAATCTGTTCAATCCTTAAGAAGTTTTATTAACTGATAAATTCGGAAAATCGTGATTTCGGATATTTATTGGGCCATAACTTTCTTGAACGCCAATCTTTTCTCATGAATTATATATCAATCGAAAGCTATGGGTTTACTGATTATTTTTTCCAATGAGACTGTTAAGATCTGATCATCCCTCGAGAAGTTATCAACTGATAAGTTACGAAAATCGTGATTTTCTATCTTTCTTGGACCATATTTTCTTTGTATATCAATTTTTTCTCAAGATTTATATACCAATCGAAAGCTCTCGGTTTACTGAGTATTTTTCCCAATGGGTCTGATAAAATCCTTTCAATTCTTAAGAAGTTATTAACTGATAAATTCGGAAAATCGTGACTTCCTATGTTTATTAGGCCATAACTTTCTCGAACTTTAATCTTTTCTCATGAATTATATATCAATCGAAAGCTATGGGTTTACAGATTATTTTTTCCAATAAGACTGATAAGATCTGATCATTCATTAAGAAGTTATTACTCGATAAGCTCGAGAAATCGTGATTTTCTATTTTTATTGGGCCATTGTTTCTTTGTATAGCAATCTTTTATCAAGATTTATAAATCAATGAAAGGCCCTCGGTTTACTGAGTATTTTTCCCAATGGGTCTGATAAATCCGTTAAATCCTTAAGAAGTTATCAGCTAATAAGCGCAGAAGATCGTTCCTCGAGACGTTATTATTCCTCGAGAAGTTATCAACTGTTAAGTTGGGAAAATCGTGATTTTCTATCGTTCTTGGGCTTTAGTTTCTTTGTATAGCAATCTTTTCTCAAGATTCATATATTTATCAAAAGCCCTCGGTTTACTGGGTATTTTTCCCAATGGGTCTGATAAAATCCGTTCAATCCTTAATAAGTTATTAACTGATAAATTCAGAAAATCGTCATTTTTTATGTTTATTGGGCCGTAACTTTTTGTAGGTTGATCTGGTCAAATCAATCCTGCTAGATAAAATAACCCACACATCCAGAGCTTTCGATTGATATAATATTTATTTAAATCGGTTAAGAATCAAAAAGGTTATGGCCCAAAATATAACCTTGAGACTGATAGTTAATTTTGTAGCCCCTCAAAAATAGTTTTAAAAATTTTTAAAAATGGCAATGCGCAAAAAAAAAAAAAAAAATGGCAATGCGCCATTTTTTAAAAAAAAAAATGGCAATGCGCAAAAAAAAAAAAAAAAAAAAAAAAAAAAAAAAAAATGGCAATTAAAATTGCAAAGGGCAAATTGCGCATTGCATTAAAAAAAAAAAAAAAAAAAAAAAAAAAATGGCAATGCGCAAAAAAAAAAAAAAAATGGCAAATGCGCAAATGGCAATGCGCAAATGGCTAGCTATGGATAAAGAAAGTAAACAACAAAAGTTTAGTTGTCGACGACCACCAACACCGATAAACGGGCCAATCCCTGAATGGGCTAAATAATTAATTTTTAGAGATAAGATATTTTTTTGTGAATTTACACACATTTTCTTTGTCCCAGTTTTTAATAATGCTCAACTTTATATATTTACAGAACCACTTTTATATTATACGAGTTAATCGTTCCGATTTTAAATTGTATTTTTTCAAACGATAAATTAATCAAATTTTTTGATTTTTTCAAAATTAAAAATTTTAATAAATTTTTAAAAATAAATTATCGATTAGTATTGATTTTATCGATTAGTATCGATTTTTTGAAAATTAAAAATTTTTAAAAAATAAATTATCGATTAGTATTGATTTTATCGATTAGTATCGATTTTTTTGAAAATTAAAAATTTTTAAAAAATAAATTATCGATTAGTATTGATTTTATCGATTAGTATCGATTTTTTGAAAATTAAAAATTTTTAAAAAATAAATTATCGATTAGTATTGATTTTATCGATTAGTATCGATTTTTTTGAAAATTAAAAATTTTTAAAAAATAAATTATCGATTAGTATTGATTTTATCGATTAGTATCGATTTTTTGTAAAATTAAAATTTTTAAAAAATAAATTATCGATTAGTATTGATTTTATCGATTAGTATCGATTTTTTTGAAAATTAAAAATTTTTAAAAAATAAATTATCGATTAGTATTGATTTTATCGATTAGTATCGATTTTTTGAAAATTAAAAATTTTTAAAAAATAAATTATCGATTAGTATTGATTTTATCGATTGCTATTTTTGAAAATTAAAAATTTTTAAAAAATAATTATCGATTAGTATTGATTTTATCGATTAGTATCGATTTTTTAAAATTAAAAATTTTTAAAAAATAAATTATCGATTAGTATTGATTTTATCGATTGCTATCGATTAGTATCGATTTTTTGGAAATTAAAAAAATTTTTAAAAATTAATTATCGATTGATATCGATTTTATAATTTAGCCAGTCCGCTCTCAACAAGCCGCGATCAGCTGACCTCAGTCTCATATTTACTTTTCTTCTCTAACAACACTATTTCTTTTATATAATTTCTCCAACTTTGGGGACAGAGTGTCATTTATTTTACATATCACATTATGCCATTATTTGGCGTTTTTTAAATTTTTAATTTTTCATAGAAACCATGCTTTATTAAAAATAAAAATACTGAATAAAAAACAATCTCACATTATTTTTCTTAAATTTTCCTCTCGTGTTCGTGTTGTGGTCATCAAGCTACATCTAAAATAATAAATAAAATAAATATAAAAGATTTAACTGAATTTATGAAAATTGTTACAAATTCGAGAGCAGTTTTAAGCCTATAACTTTCAAGTTTTTAGACCATTTCGAACAATTCTTATATCAATCGAAAGCTCTGGATGTGTGGAGTATTTTAGCTAACAGGATTGATTTGATATGATCATTCTACAAAAAGTTACATCTTGATAAGTACGCGCAATCATGATTTTTGATATTTATTCGTTTATAACTTGTTGTAAAATGATCAGATCAAATCGATCTTATTAGATAAAATAATCCTTACATCCAGAGCTTTATATTGACATAATAATTATTTAAATCAGTTTGACATAATAATTATTAAGATTCAAAAAAGTTATAGCCCAAAGTATGGCCTCGTGATTGGAACGTCTATTTTTTGGCCCATACTCTTTAAATTTTTTTGACAATTTTGAATAATTCTTATATCAATCGAAAGCTCTTGATATCCTTATTCTTTTTCTTAGGAGAAACAATTTAATCAGAAATCAAACAAAAAGTTTGAGAAAGGATAAAGACAGAAAATCGTAATTTCTCAGTACTCTATGGTAAAAAGAATTAGTGAATAAAGAGCTCTTGATTAATAAAAGAATTATGACATATAATATGTACAAATCCGATTTGGGGGATTAGATTATGGTAAACTTAAAATTTGATTTTTATAAGTGTGCCCACACCCACACATCATTACCAACACACCCACACAAGTAAACATTTCCAAGTCCTCAAAATAGAAAAATTTTTTAAGTATGCTGAACTTAAACATTGGCAACCTAAAAGTGTTTTTATTTTTTCTTTAACCTCGTATATTCATAAAGTAAAACAACTCTTTTTTTTTTTAAAAAAACTGGGGTTAGAGGAACCTAACCCCAGCTTTCTTTAGCCTAAAAATGCGCATAAAAACAAAAGAAAGGTTATGTGCCAAGAAATGCATCAAAAATTAAACTGTCCAAAAACAAAGTCCTCCTCCTCCTTCCCTAGGCCCAGTTTAAAAAAACAGTAGTGGAGGAAGGTTTATACAATTTTAAAAAAAACGGGGAGGAGGAGAAGGAAAAAATAGGTGTCTTATAAGTGCCACTACCCACCCAAACAACACACAAACACATACAAACGTAAACAGTTTCCAAAATTAGGAATATGGAATTGACATCAATTTTTAAAAATATCACCTATACCCTTTTGTATTTGTCAGTTTTTTTTATCAAAACAATTATTTTTATTAAAAATTCTTTTATTACTTTTTTTTTAATTTTTTTTAATTTTACTTTAAAGTTTATAGAAAAAAATATATTTATTTTATTTATTTAATGTTTTTGACATTTTATTTTTAAAATATTTTTTTTTGTTTATTTATAATTTTCTTATATGTCTCTAAAATGGAATATAAGCACGCAAATCTAATGAAGATGGGCAAAAGAATAAAAATAATTTTTTTTTATTTTTATAAAATCATTTTTTTGGGATAAAAACTTAATAAAATATTAATTAAGAACATACCTTCTTAGAAAAAAAATATTTTTATGTTTTAATATATATGGCATTTTTTAATTTGTTGTGTTTTGAAAAGAGCAAGAAATCTTAAATGAATTTAGCGGAGCAGTTCAACAAAGTCCCGGGTTCGAGTCAACTAAGTCCCGGCCCTATAACCCAAGAGGGTGTCAATAATTTTTAATGTTCTTGTTATCAATGGCTAGAGCATTATAAAGGGACTACACGAAACCAAAGAATCAGAATTCTCAATTGGTTGATAAAAAAATTTATGATCCAAAAACTAACCGGTCCTATAACCCACGAGGACCTTTTCAAAAAAATCTGATTTTTTCGGCGGGTCCGGGACTCAGTTAAGGTGTGCGTGAATTTAGGTATATATTTTTAAGATAACGTTTTGGATATATAAAAGGATTTTAGAAGTAAACCTCTGTATTCAAAAACTCCCCAAAATTAAATAAAAACCTAATTCATAAATCTTCTAAAATAAAAACAACTTAATCCCCTTTAATTACTCTATATTATTTCCTTCTAATTATTTTTAAAGTTTATATATGTAAAATTGAAATATCCATTAAATAACACACTTTTAATTAAATACTTTTATTATATTAAAACACGTTATCTCACACTTAGTAATTAATCGCGCGCCCTCAAAAATCTTAAATTATTTACTATGTTAATTAATTAGCCATTCCCCCACGCCTTCTAAAATATTCAAAAAAAATAATAATTATCATTATGGCGTGACCCTAAAATTTTTTTAAAATATTTATTAAAAATTAATTTTTTTTTTCTCTTATTAATTTATTCCCCCGCAATCCACGAAAAAATACCAACATTTTTTTAAATTAATAAATACTTAATAAAAAATATTTAAAAAATATAAATTAATAAAAAAATATTTAAAAAATAAAATAAAAATTTTATTGTGTTTTGACCTCTAAAATATATGTATAGTTTTAAAATTTTTCGAGCTTACCCCAAAAAATATAAATATTAACAAAAATATTTTCTTAATTTTAATAAATAGTATAAACAAAATAAGGCTAAAATATTTTTTATAATAAAAAAATAAAAAAAAAGGTTAAAAATCTGTTAAGTTCCAGGGTCCTATTTTGACTAGAGATCGGACTTGGCGGGTCGTACGAGAATCGAGATCTCGAAAAGTCTCGATCTCGATAACCGAGATTTTCGATCGAGATCTCGTCTCGGTCGGGTCTCTAATTTTGGCCAAAAACCTTTTTTTTAATAAAAAAATTATTTTTCAAAAATTTTTTTAATATTAAAAAAAATTTTTTTTCTCAAGGGGAACTAATCCAAATTCTATTCTTTTTAAAAATCCTCCAAAAAAATAAAAATGCGAACAAAAAAAAGATATGAACTCTTAAACAAAAAGAACAAAGAATTTTGTTTGTTCCTTTCCAAAAATAAAAACTTTAAAAATACCAAAAATAAATTTTGCCAAAGAAATTAAATATTCACAAAAATAAGTGACATAACCATCAATCATTTTTACATCATTTTAATAATTAAAAAAAAATTTTTTTTTAAATATGTATTTAACTATCACCCTCACTTCAAAAATTGGCAATTTATTCTCTTTTGTATTTATTTTTAAATTTTTTTATAAAAATTAATTTTATCTTTTTAAAATAAATTTCTTTTTAATTGGCTCTCAAAATTATTACCGTTTATCTTATGAAAAATAAAAAAATAATTTTTTTACAAAACACAATATTAGTTGCTTTAATATAAGCCCAGGCTCTACTAAGCCCAGCTCAATATTTAATACAAGCCCTAGCCCGAGAATGCCCATTGAAAAATATAAGCTCACTCTCTAATAGAAGCACATCTGCGTAAAAGCCCAGTCAATGAGAAAAACCCCCTCTCTAATAAAAGCCCCTCTCTAATAAAAGCCCCCTCTCTAATATAAACCCAAGCAGAGATACATTAAAAATTGAAGCCCAGGGCCTATAGTATTAGAGAATATTAGAGCATTTACTGTATATAAACAATTTTTACTAAAATTGTTATCAAAAAAATACTAGAAAATAAAAAACAAACAAGAAATCCGGAAAATTTCAAAAATTAAAATTTCCTTCAATTTCTAGATTAATTATGGATAAATTTCAGAGAGAGAAAATTTTTTCAAAAAAAAAGGAAGGAAATCGTCAACAGATTAAAAAATATATGTATATAATTAATACAAAAAAATTTTAAAAAAATCTAAAAAAGGAAAATAAAAAATTTCAAATTTTCCATTTTCTCGTGTTTTTTAGTTAGTGAGAAGACCCATTTTTTAAAAAAAAATTTATTTTTATTTTTTGTTTGATAGGAAGTTTTTCTTTTCTCTTATGCGCAAAAAATTGTAGTTTTTTTTTTCTGGTTTCGTCACAAAAAAATTTTTTAAACCCAAAAATAGGTATATTTTTTATATCTTCCTCATTTTCTTATCAAATGTACTTTTAAAATATTTAAATTTAAAAAAAGTATTAAGAGAAAAAATTTTTTCTTGTTTAATATTAAAATTAATTCTTCCTTTTTTTCTTAAAAAATGCCACATTTTAACACAATTACAATATTTAAAATTTAACACCCACCCAATAACACTCAAATTTAGTAGATACCGAAAAATAACGCTTTTTTCAAAATTTTCCGGTACGGTATCAGTTTACCGTACCGTGTCCAACATTCAAGATTCATTCAAACATAAAAGATACTTTTTTAAAAACAGACCTAAACACCAAAACACCTTATAACAGACACTGGATATGAGAATTTAGTCCATGGGATAAAAAGTAC
The DNA here is from genome assembly GCA_036172955.1 of Meloidogyne arenaria. Taxonomy (NCBI): domain Eukaryota; kingdom Metazoa; phylum Nematoda; class Chromadorea; order Rhabditida; family Meloidogynidae; genus Meloidogyne; species Meloidogyne arenaria. Next base: position 4,061,356 of record JARQAB010000029.1, on the reverse strand, counting down.
CTCTTACCCCCATTCGCTCCCTTTGCGCATTACTATAGAATCTAATCTAACTTAATCTTAAAAAAGTCTAAATTCTCATACATATTCTTTTTAAAAAAATTTTTTCTAACCTACATCATAACTGTAAAATTAAATAGTAAACATTGCAAAATTACCAGAAAAAAAAAAGTTCAAAAAAATATTATTATATCCAAAATTTACTTAAAATAGTTTCTAATCCATCTATTTCAAAAAAAAAATTTTTTTTGCTGTTTATGGAATATTTTTAATGTTAAACATAAAAATAATTCTATAATTATCCCTCTTCTTATTCATTTTTTAATAGTGTTTTTAAATAAATAATAATTTTTTTCTAAATTTAGTCAATTAATCTTTGTAAAAAAATTAAAGGATTGATGGTCTTTTGTGTGTTTTAATTTAATTTTTTTTTTTTTAAAATGTTTCATTTTTTCCAGTTTAATTTTTTTATTATTTGTTAGCTAAAAGAAATTTTTTTAAGGCTAAAATATGCATAAGGGAACGTGCCATTCCAATTTTCAAAAACCGGAAAAAAAATCCTTAGGGCTAGAAAAACAAATCTTATAATGAGAGCACCCTAAAATCGCTTAGGCGGTATCCCAGACATGTATCTGGACGGACATAACGGGATATTTCAAAGTCAAACAGATATTCTACATGGTTTCACGACATACAGCTATTGGGTTTTGGACAGTGCCTTATGTTTTAGAACTTAAGCAAATACGCAAGAAGTTATATTTTTGTAACTGAAATTCCGATATATCCTTCCAACAATCCCAATATGTCCTTCCCTAACTTCAAAATATTTTTAAAAGATAAAAAAAAGTATATCCTTTTTCTCTCATTTTTTATACTTAATAACTGAATTAAATTTACTATTAAATGATATTAACCTAAAATTTAGTAAAAGCATAAAATAAAAATTAACTTTAAAATTGCCATTAATTTTTTAAAAAAACGTCTATAAAGATAAAAAAAACACACACACCTACCTATTTATAGAAAAATTTATTTAAAAGGAACCTTTTTTTATTTAAAAAAATAAACCTGTCTTTTATCAATATAAATTAATTTTAAGTAAACAAACTTAAAATTAATTTAGACCAAAATTTAGAAAAACTCCCAACAACAACTTCGCAAACAACAACCTCTTCAATAAATCTTAATCTCTTATCCGTCCCTATAAATAAAACTTTTTTTTTCAAAAAAATTAAACACCAAAGTTGACGACAAATTTTTTTAAAAAATAATTGTGCGTCACTCAACTAATTTTAAAACTTTTTTTTACGCATTCTTCCTTCCCCCTATCATCTTCCCCCCAAAAAACGCGTCATTTTCTTCCATGTTTTTTGTTTATTTATTTTTTCTTCCTTTCTTTGATGCAAAAAAACTTTTTTCTGTCTAAAATTTTCTCTTTTAAAAATTCTGATCTCATTTCCTTTTCATTTTTTATTCTCATTGTTTATTCATTTTCTCCGGTTTTCCGGATGTCTTAAATTGTTAAAAGTGCAAAAAAAAAAGCGTTTTTTGTGTAACACCCCAACTTATACATAATTCCTCCCCCCCCCCCCCTCCTTTAAAAAGTGTGCGCAAAGCAATCTTGGCGCACGTTTATTCACCCATTTTTCTTCTCTTAAAAAAATTTTTTGGCGCACACATTTTTAATTTTTTATTCACACAAATAATTCTGTAAACCCCTCATATTTTTTTAAAAAATTTTCAATATACCGTGATATGTTTTTATTAATGCTCGCAGGAACACTGGTTGTCTAAAAGAAAAGAGGCGGGCGGTGTCCATTAAAAACTCGCGCACAATTTTTTACAAACTTAAAGCTGGAAAAATGCTTTTAATGAAAAGATTATATAAATATATTAAAAACTTTAATGTATTGGCAAACCATCTCTCTTGATGATGACTTTTGCGCGCGTTTTTTCCCCAAAATAAAATGACATATATCTCATAGTAATTGAACATCTCTAATACCCATTAGTTTCCTTCCCCCACACTAAAGTTAGAGGTTCCTGGAAGGTTGGGGTTTCGTATATCCGGAAACGCTAACTTTACTCCACACGTAACCAAACCAATTTAACATAGTATCCCTTAAGATATCCTTGCAGTTCCCTTCACCACCCTAAGTTTCTTCCAAAAAATAAGTTCTTCCAAAACCTTCTTATTTTGTCTCAGTAAAAAAACTGATTTCATTTAAAATGATTTCACTTATTATATAATAATAATATTTAAAAATTATAATTTTACTTCCAAAAATGGCCCCCCATTAATATGCGCATAAAACACACAACAAAAAATAGTAATTTTATTATTATTATTTATCTCCTATATTCACACCCAAATAAAAAAAGTAAATGCCAGTACTTAATTAAATTATATAAAAAATAATAAAAGAAAAAAAAATCGTAAAGAAAGATAAATAAAAATGATGAGATAAAATAGAGCCTAAAATATATAAGAAAACAACAGATTTTTTAAGGAAGCATTTTTTCAGAAAAAAAGAAACGTTTCCCTATTTTATTATTAATAAAAAATGTATTTATTTCCCTTTATTTATTTTTAAATTTATTAAGCTCCTTTTAATATAATTTACAAAAATAGGCTAACGAGGAAAGAAAAAAAATTTTTTATCAAAAAAAAGGGATAAGCGAATTTCAGATTGAACCCAGAGTCTGTGATTTGTGTGAAAAAATCGCAGGCTTTAAACAATAAACTTAAAATAATGAGGCCAGAAAGGGTTGTAAACTATATAATTTTTAATTGAACTTAAGTTCTATCTTGGGGGGTTTCTTCTATTTTTACGTGAAAAAACCGCATGCTTTTGAACACTATTCTCGCAGTTATAATCAGAAAAAAGTACAAAAAAAAAACAAACATTTTTCCTAGTTTTTGAAGTACTTTTGTTGCATAAAAATATGTGTACTTTTAATATTTACGTAATATATAAAAAAATTCTTTTTTTTCAACTCAATTACAAGAAAATCTTATTCCTCATTACAAAAATTTATTTTCTTTTTTTTTGAATAATTATCAATTATAATATTTATTCTATAAACTTTAATATTATTAGTGTTCTACTAATAAATAATGAACTACTTTCCCCTTTTTTTATTTACATTATTTAAAATTTCTTTTGTTCTTGTGTGTGTGTGTGTGAATTATTCAAAGTAGATAAACTAAATGTCCCTCATCCCCCTTTACTAATTAGCCTTTTTTCTTAGAAAATACTCTTGCCTATAAATTATAATAATTTTTTTTATATTTTTTAAGGGAACATTTATTGCAACTTTCAAAGATCCTTTATTCTATTTATTTTATCATCCTCAAAAAAATTTTTTTTCTTCTTCCTTCAATGCTTTTTAACGAGCATAATAATTCTTGCGCATCTTTTAATATCAACAATTTTATTTGGAATTCAATGACGTCGCTACAAAGTGATGATGAACAAAATAGACAGGAAAGGCAACAAAAACAACTTTGCAACAAGTATATGCAACACAACAACAACAGACAAATTAACAATGAGACAGCAATGACAACAAAAATAGAAGAAGCAACAAAAATAGGACAACAATCAGCAAAAATTAATTTTGAATACAGCAGAAATATAGAAAGAAAAAATTACAACAAGAACAACACTAGAACTAACAACAAAACAGTCATTTTAAGAACACAAAAATCATCTAGAAATAATTCACGATTATCAACCACAATTGTTGTTCTTTTTCTTTTTTGTTATATTCCATTGACGGTAAATGCTCGTCAAAGGCGTTTATTGGATGGAGAATCTGACTCCGAAGGAGAATCATTGCCAAATAGTGAAATAACTTTACCAGAAGAGTGCTATCATCGGTAAGACCCAACTTTTAATAGTTCCCCCAATCTCTTGATTTTTTAGATACTCCAACACAGACCATCATTCATCATTGATGCATTGGTTACACAGAAAAAACTCTTCTCATTATTCACCAATTTCGCCATCATATCAGCAGGCACTGCTCAAGTTACAGGTAGAAAATTTTTTTATCACAAAAGAAAATATTTCCGGAAATGATTTTAACTTGGTATTTGAAACTTAAGTTTAAAAAACTCAAGTCTGTACTATTTTTATCTACATATGACTTAACAGTTACATAAACACCTATTTACTTTGCCAACTTTTTTTTTAACTTTTCAAAAAAATATTCATAAACAACCACACAAACACATTAACGTCATCATTCCATTTTTAACTTTTTAAATTAAACCAAGTGTTTATTAAGCCCTAAATATTTTTAAAATACTTCCAGATGTCTCTTAAAGGCTTTTGACTACAAAAAATTTTTTAACTGCTTAATCCCCTTTTTTTAGACAAAAGTAGAAGGGAGAGAATGAGAAAGATTTAAGCGAAGTGTAAAAAGTTAAATTAGCTTTGTCGCAAAAATTTTTGTATTAGGTTAAAAGTACTTATTTTTACTCTCGAAAAAATTAATTTTTAAAGCCTCAAAGAAAAAGATATTTTTAAATTTCAAAAAAAAATAATTTTTCGAAATAATTGAGACAGATGTTTATAATTGGGTATTATTAAAATAAGTAACATTTATTATTAATTATGCAATGGTTGTTTACGTAGCTAAAGTCAAAAATAGAAATATTTTCCAAAAATAATAAAGTCCAAAAACTAAAAAAAAATAAAAAATTTATTACTTAAAGGCACAAGAACTAGCGCATGGAGTGCAGGTTACATCGGGAGCTTCAAGTTGTAATACAAGAAAGATGAAAGTAAGATAATTTCGATTTGTAGTTAGGATGTCTTGGGTTACTCGAAATCCCATCCGAAAATTTTTTTGTAAACATAACCCGCTTTTCGCAACCCTAGACATCCCTAAATTTGTAGATAAAGATAAAAAAAATAAAATAATCTTTAAAATTATTTTTTAAAGGTTATCAGTGCAACTACACCATTGAGGGAAAGAGCATTGTGTCAGTTTGAATATGTAAGCAAACAAAAAAATTTCTTAAGTCTAAAGAATTTTATTTTTAAAGATTCTCAATTACAATCCACAAAGAATTCCATCAACATTTACCGAAGTAAAATGTTCATGTCCAAAACCATCAATTAGAATGGTTGGGAATCGAATGTTTGAATGTGAACCTTTGCGTTATCAAGTTCGAGTTCTACTATTTGATCCACAATGTTTAACTTATGTTGAGCATATTGAAACAATAGCATTAGCATGTCTACCAGTTATTCAGGTGGTTTGCATTTTCCCCAAAACATACAGAAATACACAAAAAAAAATCAGGGACGTCACGAGTTGAGAAAAAAGTTGAGTTGGATTTCGGGCCGAGTCAGTTAGAAGATTAAGTGAGAAAAAAGATCGGGTTCCGGGTCGGACTTTAGAAATTCTCCGGCTCTGAGTAGCCTGTGACATCCCTGATACAAACACAAAAAACATCCCTTAACCAAATTTCATTTTTAAAGGCAAATACAAACGCTGAAGGTGAATCAAATGAAGCTATGGTGCAAGTACCAGCAGATGCACCTTCATTTATTCCAACATAAAAGATTCCTATTCTTTGAGCTACTTTTTTTTAAATTGTACAGGAAATTTGTTATTTTACTAATTAATCTCTCTCTCTCTCTTTATCCTTTTCTTTTATCCTCACCAAAAATTTTCCTAAGTTTTTAATTTTTTCTTTATCCTTTTTATCGTTTTTTTACATTTTTATCTTATTCTATTTTGTTAATCTCTTATCTTTTACTAACTAAATATATTTAATTCCTTTGCACTCTAACAATTAGAGATGCCCAAGACTCTTGGTCTTAAGTCTTGATCTCGAGTCTGGGAAAATTTTTGGTCTTGGACATCTCTACTAACCATAATATTTTTTAATCTTACATAGAAAATAGTTTCATTATTTGGAATTTAATAAAAACAACACATTATGAACTCTTTAAAAAAGCACCTATAATCATTCAAAAAAGATCTACAAATTGTTTCCAAAAATTATCTAGAAATTAAGCCAAAATTTAATATTTACTAAAATTCCATCCAAATATTTTTTTACTAATTTACATATCTCTCTCCCCCTTTTTGTTATTTTTTTTCTCTTCACCTATTTTTCTTGATCTCCACAAAAAATAATATTCAAATAACCTCTCTCTCTCTTTTTTCTATTAAATTTTTTTTATATCCCAGTTATTTTATTTTTTTAATTATATCTAATAATTTCACATAATAATCCCTCCATTCTAGTTTTAAATAATAATTAATATATATTTCTTATATTAATTTACAAAATTTTGATAATAAAATTTACAGTAAAAAAAAGTTTTTTTTGGAATTTTTAAATAAAATAAAGTGGAATTTTTGTGAAAAATAAAATGAAAAGAAATGAAAAATTTTTTTTAAAGAGCAGAACTATAGAATAAAAATAAGGAAAAGATAGTAAAAATAAAAAAAAAATTAGAAAAAATTTAAAAAATTAAAAAATACAGGTGTGTTGGTAATGTTTAAGCGCGCGTTCTAATAAAAATACACGGGAAATTTACCCCATTAAAATACCGTTAAAAATTAAAAAAAAATTTTTTAAATTAAAAAAAAAACACACCCACCTCAAACATACATATTCACCCTTCTATTGATCATCATCATCATCTGGTTCATCCAATTGTTGTTGCAAATGTGTACGTTTTGTCCATCTCTTGATACGCTTCCATCTCAGACTTGCCCTAAAAAAAGAAAGAAAAAAATTTTTTTAATAAATTTTAAACCAAAATTTATTTATTTTATTCAATCTCTGTTTAAATTTACGGTCTCAAAAATTAAATTAATAAACCCAAAATAAAATAAGGGTTAGTTGGTCATCCAAAAAAATTTTCGAGTAATATTTTCCCGCGAAAGTTTCTGTCAGACATGCATATAACGTTTATAAATTAAAAATTTAACCAATTTTTAAATTAAAAATAGAAAATCATTTTCTTACTTTCTCATTTCAGCATTCTCCGTTTTTCTAGTCCTTCGTTTTCTTGACCATATCATTGAAGCCAAATCAACTTTTAAACGACCTACAAAGAATTTTTTTAATTTTAAAATCACAAAAAACCTCCCGAACCTTTTACTCTTGTAATTCCTTTAGATTGAAGCATTTTTAATTCTTCAATTTGGTCCTTTAAAGTTTCCATTGCAGCAACATCTTTAGCCAAATGATTAATTGTTTCTCTATCGGCAACTTGTCTTAATTGTGCAAAAATTGGACGATAAGCATCTTCTTTACTTTTTGTAGAAAAATAACGATCAGGAAATACCAAATATTTTCCTTTTTCAGAAATGTTTGTCTTTAAAAAAAAATTTTTTTTTAATCAAGAAAAATTGCTGAAAATAAACCTTAACAATATTTAAATATTCTGCCAACATTCGATGTTCCAAAATAATAGCACGTTTTGCTGCACGTATACGCATTAAACGATTATAGCGATTGAAACGGGCAAAGTTTGTCTCTGAAAAAAATAATTTTAAAATTTTTAAAATAATATAGTAATTAATAAAAAAATTTTAAATGAGAATTAAAAAATAAAATCAAAACCGTTTTACTACAAAAGGACTTAAACAAATTAACTCCTTAGAACCGAATACACTACACCGCAAAGAAAGACTTAAAAGCAGAAAATTTAAGGGAAAAATATATTGAATTAATGTAGTAAAATCAAAGGATTCAAAGCGGAAAAAATCTCGATATTTCTCGATATATCTTGCCGACATTCCCATCCCAATGTCTAGTTTAAAATTAAAAAAAATTTTTTTCCATTTCCTTACCATTCAAAAATCTATCAGATTCTGTTGTTTGTTCATTTTCTGCCAAAAAGACAAGCTGTGTAATTAATTGTTCAGCCTCATTCTTATATTCCTTAAAAACAAAAAATTTCTTCTTTCGAAAAATTTAAAAATTAAACCGTTTCAAATTCATCTCTATAAGGCAAATAAGTTAAAAGCTGCAAATCTTCTTCATCAAATCTTGCAACTGTATGGGCATCCATTGGATGAGGCGGAAAATTGTAAAAATATGGGTTGTATTTGGAACTTGCATAAAGTAGAGTTATTTGTTCAGGAGACAGAAATTCTTTAAAAAAATTTCTAAATTATCAGAAATTAAAAAAACCTCTTTTCTCTTTAATTTGTTGATTCTTTTTGTTTGGAGTATTATTGACACTACTTGCTTCACCATTACTATTTCCATCCAAATTAATTGCTGCTTCGGAAAGTTCCAAAGAAGTTTTTCGTGATTTACCACGTATTGCTTCAGCAGCAACATTTTTTGCAGCAGCAAGTAATTGTTCTTTTCTGGACTGGAAAAAGGAGAAAATTTTTTGTCGATTTTTCTAAAAAAATTTTTAAAAAAGAGCAGATTAGACTAACAAATTAGGAATGTCACGGGTTACCCGAAATCCTGACTTTTTTTTCACCCGAACCCCGATCCGAAGAAAAATTAAAACCCGATCCGAAAACCTATTTTTACCTCAACCCGTTACATACCTGATACAAAAAATTAAAAAATACTTTTCTTTCAAGCATTCCATTGCTAGAAATCTCATTATTGTCAGTTATTGATTCTTGTGATGAATTTCGTTTTTCACCAATTTCGGGCAATTCCTCATCCGATTCTTCCTAAATATTAAAAAAATTAGTACAAAAAATAAAAAAATAAAAAAACCTCTTCATCAAAATAATTTCTCTTCGTGCTAAGAGGAGACGAATTTATTAAATTTGAACTTGATGATATCGTACATGATTTTTCTTCAATTTTACGAGAAATATCCTTTAAAAATTAAAAAATTTTTTAAAAACATCTTAAAACAAATTTAAAACCATTTTTCCATTCCTCGTATTCCCATCACATTCAAAATCATTTTTTACAGCATTGGTACTAGTGGATGTAGAAGGGAGAGTAATATCAGTACACGTTGTTATATAATCAGAATCTGGGTCTTAAAATAATTTGTTGAGAATATAAAGAAATTATAAGAAAAATATATACTTTGCACATCGTTCTCGGACCAATCTTTGACATAACCACTGAAAAGAATTTAATTTGAAAAGACCGATAATGAGTTATTTAATAATGCCATGAACAAGGGACTTGGAGATCGAGTTGTATCTGGACCAAAGCTAAATTTTTCCTGAACACACACAAATAACGCAAATTTTTTAAGTTCCGAAAAGTTTTGCTAGACTCAAGCTAAACTTAAAGCCAAGTAACCCGCTCATGCCAGGTCAAATCCAGAGCATAAACCCAATCTCGATCTCTAAACCCACTCAAAAGAAAAAAATCAAACAAACCGAGAATAATTTTTCAAAACATATTGGCCTATCGGACCACGTATAAAACATTTATCCAAACGTTCCAAAGCATCAGTTAATGTCTTCTTTCTTCCCCAATCTTTGCTCAATTCAGGCCATTGATTTAAATGTGAGTGTAAAAGAGCATTTAAAAGTTGTAAATCTTCTTGTGCTCCCCAAGGAGTTTGAGTATCATTTTCAAAAAATGTAGGGGGTCCAATTGCATCACAAAAAGTGTAACGATGAGATCGAGTGTGAGGATGTGATTCCATACCCATACGAAGACACTAAAAGGAAAAAATTTTATTATGAATTTTGGAGAATTGACTCAATCCGCAAGTTTTATCCGCAAAAATTTAAGGACAATATCTATGTAATAAAAAACAGACAACTCCCCACATAGTGCAAAAAATCAAAATTAATCACAAACCTCAATACAAATGAGCACTTCACACTGTTCACAATCCAAACATTTTGCATAAGTTATTGAAGGCGACAATTCATCCAAACAAAATGAACAAGCCAATTTATTTGCATCAGAGAATGCGGGAAGATTTTGTTGCTCTCGCTTCATTTCATACCAAGAAGATTCAGTTATAGGTTCAAGTAAAACAGTTACACGATAAAATTGAAGAGTTATATCCTAAAAATTGTGAATTTTTTTGATCAAAAATCTCAGAAATTTACTTGATCTTCTCTAGTCTCAGATATAGCCTTTTGCATTAATTAGCAAATAAAACAATATGCATACTTCAAAATTTAACTAATAAATATAAAATTTCTAGGAAGAATATTGGAGCACCAATTAAAATTAAAAAATTTACTTTGTTGATTGTAGGACGAAGTTTTTTGTTGTATAAATGAATAAGCTTTTCTTGTATAAATCTGAAAAAGTCGTTTAGGTTATAAAAAATAAACAAAAAAAAAAGTGATTGAAAACTCAAGAAAAACCACAAATTTTTAAAAAATAAATTGGCAAAACATTTTTTACCACAATGACATTTCAGTTTGTTTACAAAATTACATTTTATCAAAAGTATATTTCAAAATGTAAACTCCTACACTAATCGTCAAAATACCCAATTTCTCTAACCATCTCCTTTCCTTAGTCAATAGAGTCTCAAATACTCGTTGACATCTCTCTCTCCTCCCTTATATTCCTATACTCTAATAGTCTAATTATATTTTCCCCTTTGTGAGCTTCTTTTTTTAATCTCGACTTAAAGATTGATCTTTATATTTGACAAACTAAAACGGGAAATTGGAACGCCTTAAAAAACTCTCGTTTTACATCAAACAAAAATTATTTTTACGTCATCATATGCCTACTAGAAAAGAGAACAGAAAGAAGAAATGATCCCGTTCCTTATTTAACTTTTTCTTTTCTTTTTTTAAAAAGTGATTATGAAATACTGTGTGTTCAAGAAATCAATAAACGATAAACAAATAAATTAATCAAAAATAGAAAAATATTCTAATTAATTTTCCTTCTCCCCTACCATTTTTAGATGTAAAAAAAATTCGAAAAAAAATTTCAAAAAAAAAAATAATTATTTGGCATGTTCGAATTTTTAAAATGCTGGTTTTCTGCAATTTGCAAATTTATCGAAGAAACGGTAAGGCTTCAAGGATATGGAGCTATTCCTTATTTGATGGCAATTAATTCGCTTTTTTGGTTGGTTTTTTTAAATTATTTTTAAAAATCTTTAAATAATCTTTTTTAGTTTTGTTTGTTTTTATGCTTCTAGAGAAGTGCAATTACGTGTACTTTATAGCCTTGTTGGTTCAATTCTTGTCAAGGATTTATTATTAACAAAAAAACACCAACACCCGTTTTTGGCGGTGCTCTCATGGTGCTTTGCTGATGTTTTCAGAGTATAAAATTTTTAATTTTTTTATGAAAAATAAAATTAGATGGAGTAAAAAATGTTTTTTTATCAATGATAAAAATATTTCTTATCACTGATAAAAAAATTTATTTTATCTAAAAACTTTCCAAAAATTTTAAACCTCAACAACCCCTTCACCTCCCCAGCGGGGTTCGAACCTCAGACCAACTCACCTGTAGTCTAACCTGCTAACCATTACACCATCGAGAACACATAACATTCCTCTTTTATTTTTTACCTTAATTAAATTAATTTTTTTAATCTTACCTAATTTTTAAGTCTATCTCCGTCGGACTCTTCCTTTATTCAGTACAAATTCTAACTGAAGGGATAGACGAAAGAAAAGCATTTTTTGCATCTCTTGCCGCAGGTTTTTATTTTTTTTTAATTTCTAAAAAAATTTTCTAAAATTTTTTTCAGTTTTTTGTCTAATAATTTCTCCCGTCTATCACCACCACCAAACAAATGAAAAATTGGCATATTATGCAAAAATGATTTTAAATTGGTTAAAAAATGTTTTGATATATTTAATTATTCAACCAATTTTATGTTTATGGGAATGGACAAAATTTTTGTTTTTATTTCGTTGGATGCCTAGTATGAGTTTTTTAAACAAATTCTATGCCTTCCCTTTCTGACTAAGGTCTCTTGACTTTTTTGGACTTCTTGACTAGGGTTATCGGTTTGGAAACCGGAGGATTTTCGGTTTAGGATATCCAAAGATTTTTTCCCAAAAACTTGGCAACTACCTTATCCTTGACTATTATAGCTTCAGTAGCTATGGAAGAATAGCTTCAGAGATTTTGAAATCTCCGGAGCTGGAAAAAAATTTAAAAGGAGCTGCAGCCACAAAACGCTCAATACTTCCTTCTATAATTTCCCCTTAAAATCCTTTTTTAAAAAATTTCCAAATCTTAACATCTGCCCTTTTATTAATTTATCTTTCTTTCTATGACCTTGAAAAAAAATATGCGAATCAAATTTGATCTTTTTTACAAAATAGCTGTCATTTAAAAATATTTTTATTAACCTTCACGCACTCTTAGAAAAAACATTTACACGTAATTATTGCGTAACTAACAAATTTTTTTTTAAATTTATCCATTTCAAGAAAAATGCCTAAAAAATTAATTAAATTACTTCCTTGATTGTTTAAAAAAAATTTTTTTTTGAATTTTTAAAATAAATCCTTATGTTAAGATAGAAATTTAGTAGGAAAACTTTAACAAAAATTGTCGAAATTTTTTAATAGAAAAATAAAACTGCATCACCTATTAAAATTTAATCCCCCCTCTCCTTTTTTATTTCCAATATAATTCAAACTAAAAATCCTTTTTTTCTAATATTTAATTCACAAATAAAAAATATATTTGAGGTTTTTTGTCTAAAAATTAACCCCTTTTTTCTTAATAAGAATATTTTTAAAAAATATTTTTTTAAAAATATGTAATTGCTTTTTGTCAAAAATTTCTTAACAAATTTTTTAAAAAAATTAAAATTTTATTTCCTCCTTCCCTCATTTAATTTTTTCAGTTTTAACCAATCAATTATTAAATTTACTGTCTACAATCAAAAATTGGGTAAACTTGTACTTTTGGCAACCAATTTGTACTTTTGGCAATTTTTTAAAATTGTGGTTTCAATATTTTTTTTATTTTTATTGGTTTGTTGATTTGTGGAATTTTACAAAAAGTAGACTACTCAATCCTTTATTTATTCAACTTGAACGTTTACTTGATTTTTTTGTTTATATTTTTGGTTGTTATTGGCTTAAACCTGCGCTTTTATATATTGGAAGGTAAAAAAAAAGAAAAAAATTTTTTTGAGGGTGGAAAGAGAGGGAGGAAAAAAAACTTTTTTTGTTTAATTAGTAGACAAGAGGGAAAAATATTACTTAAAAATTATTTATCTAGTTAATTCTCTCTCACTCACTCGAAAATTAATTTTTTTAAATAAAAAATCTAAAAAATATTTGTCTGAAAATTTTCAAAAAAATTTTCTAAAATTTTTTTGAATTTAAAATTCCGAAAAAAATTTTTGCTGAAATTTTCAAAAAAATTTTTTTTTGAAATTTTTTCCGAGTCTAAAAATTTCAGAAAAGATTTTTCTTTTCTGAATTTTTAGTCAACCCAATCTTTCAAAAAAAAAGCTTTAAAGTTTTATTTTTAAAATTAATCATTGAATAATTTTTCCCCCATTTTGAAAGTTTTCCCCATTCTCTCTCGTAAAAATGATTTTTTTTATTAAATTATTCTCCCCCTTATTTTTAATATTTTTTGGGAATTAATAAAAATATTTCACAATTTAAATAATAAGATTTAAAAAATATTTTTTTAGAATTCCCCACAAAAAATTTCTCGATTAATTTTTAAAATAAAACATATATTTAACAGGAATCCATCCAACATATTAAAAATAAATTCTCAATTTTTCCCATTTTTTTTTCAATTTCCGATTTTTTTGGGGATTGGGAACGACTAGACCTCTCTCTTAATTAATTTAAAAAACTTCAAAAGAAAATTTAAAAAAATTTCAAAAAAAATTTTTTCCCTCTAGAACAATTGGACATCTTATAAAATCAACTTTTGGCCTTATTTGGCGTGCTTCAAAATCTTTAGCTTCGCAAACTTTTATTTATTTAATTTGGCCTATATTTTTAATGGTTGGGAATCAATTAAGTTTAATGGCTTTGTTAATTTATTCTAATGCAATATATCCTTTAATTATTATTTTATATGGAAAATATAAAAAATTGGAAGATTTGGTTTTAATTAATTTACTTGGTCCTTTAGTTAAAAAAATTCTTGATAAATTACCACAACGGAACCCGTTGGAGAGTAAGTTGCTCAATTTTTTTTAAATTTTTGAGCAAGGGTGGGCCTGGTTGAGAGAAAAAAAGTCTGGGTTGGGTTTCAGGACAATTTTTCACAATTTTCTTCTAACCTGGGTTCTGGGCCACCCCTTTAAGAAATCTAATTTTTGAATTTTAACTAGAGTTCGACACCGTCCCATGATTGGGTCTTCGGTTTTATAATCCGTTCTTTCGGGTTTGCAGTTTTTCGAGTTTTTCTAATTTTACTTCCCACCACTTCACTATCCACGTTCCCACACCCAATTCCACCCTTACTTTTATCCCCACTTTCCTCTCCCCTTTGCCTTTATTTAACACTACATTTAAATTCAAAAGAAAATTTTTTTTGAAAATTTTCAGCAGATTCGGAACACGAATTTGACGAGTTTTTACCTTCGGATTTTGAAAACGAAGAAGAAAATGAACAACAAAATATAGAAATAAATGAAAATAGAATTAAAAATCAACGTGAAAATTTACAAGGAGGAAACAATAAAAATAATAAAAATGGATTTGGAATAGATGAAATAGATTCAATTTCTTCTCAACTTTCTTTTGGTAATTAAAAAAAATTTCTTAATATGTATAACCCCTCCCTCATTTATCTAACCAAAAAATCTTCCCTCTTCAACCGAACCTAAAAATAATTTTAATCCCATTCATACTCCATTCATACTAGTTCACTAATAAATTTTTTTCCCTTTTGCCCAACTACTAAATGGCAGAGTGACGTTCAAGATAAAAAAATGCTTCTGTACTTAAGGCTAAGCCAAAAAACTCCCCAAGAAGTCTTGAATATCCTTCTACATACTAACTTGACTATTCCAAGTCCAACAAAAAAATTTTTTTCAGAACTCAAATCACCCCAAGGAAGTCTTTCCCCCCTCTCCTCCTTCATCTTATCTAACCAAAAATAATTTTAAAAAATTTCTAATTTAATTTTCCCCCTCATTTTTAGACGATGAAGAGGAAGCTCACGCTCTTCTTTCGGGTCTCCGTCAAATAGATATATCCGAATCTGATTCTGATACCGATGCTTTTCTACCTTCTTTTGCTATTAAAAAACGACAACAACAACAACAAAATGATAAAAATCTTGTTGGAGAATTTTAGTCAAAATTTTTTTAAAAATTTTTTAAAGTATTTACGTGCTTCCAGAGGATAGATTGAATTTTAATTTAATTAATTATTTCTCAATTTATTCTCTTAGGATATTTTTATAATACGCTAACTGATCTCAATTTCTCTCTAAAAAATACTAGGGTGCTCGTTCCTCTTTTTATTTTATTTCTCGCTGACTAGAAAAAAAAGGTCTTACTTGGATGTTAATTCTGATATCCTTTTTTTGATGGCCTCGGAAAAATTTTTTTTGAACAATTAACAGAAACCTAAGTCATTTTAAATTTTTCTAGTCACCAATTCTCCTATATTTTCTATTTCCTAAAATTGTCCACACCTTATTTTTGGGTATTTTCCGAGTTTCTCAATTTTTTTATTTAATTTTTTTATTTAAGTAAACTACCAAAGCATATCCCGATTTGTCCAATGTCCAAATTCCAAAAGTTGCCCAATTTTTTAAATTTGTCCAATACGTGTCCAGGTTCCAAAATTATTTTTCAATCCAGAATTAAATATCTAAAGTTAAAAAAATCGGGATTATTATTTATTATATTTCTCCTCTGCTTATTAAAATATTTTCGGCATTGATTCGACAATTTTAATATAAAAATAAAGTATGAAAACATTTTTAAAATCACACTTTAAAATTTTACAAATAAAGACAAGTAAAATAAGAGAAGGGTTAAAAAAGCTGTGTTTCGAAAGGTATTTTTTAATTTCTAAAAAAAATTTTTTTTTGAATTTTCTAAATTTTTAAATATTTTAAAAATCAGAATACCCTAAAAATATTCTTTTTTTAACACAGCTCTTTAATAATAATTAAAATATTTTTTGAAGAATTGGGAACCCGTTTCTTCTTTGGCTCTAATAAGTAAGATTGGAAAGAGAAGTGGCAAGAGAGTTAAGGGAGAAAAATTAAGGGAGAAAACAATAAAAAAAATACCGGGAGAGAGAGGATTTGGAATTTAATTTTGAATGAAAGAATTTTGATAATTAAGTGCTTAATTAGTGCCTAATTAATTAACAAAAAATATAAGAGAGAAACAAGAGATTTTTGAGGAGGATTAAAAGACTTTTTTATTTTGTAGAGTAGTTGAGCAATCCAACAAAAAATTTTTTTGTACACTTCCATCCACTTGTTAAATTTTTCGAATAAACCTCAAGGTAAATCTTGCTGTCCTTCCATTCGGCCGAAAAATTATCTTAAAATTAAAAAATGAAAAAAATTCAAATGAAAAGAAATTCAAAAAATTTCAAAAAAATTTTCAAGGTGAAAAAATTTTTTACTGAACCCTCCCCTCTAAAATTTGATTTTTAATCGCAGAAACCAAATTAAAAATCATTTTTTAATTTTATTAAACTAAAATTTATTCGTTCAACTTTTTTTCAAGTTCCCCTCAAAAAAATCCTCACATAAATTTGACTTCCATCAGATTCTATAAAGAAAAAAAAAAGAAATTTTTAAAATTATCTAAAAATTTATTTAAAAAAAATGTTTTTTATTGTTTTTATTGTTAATTAATTTTGTTATTTTTTGTTTAATTTTGATTCAATAAAAAACTTTTTTCGCAAACTTTTCACCTGTATCTTCCTTTGGCCGGTAACAACAACTTTAAAAAAATTTTTTTTAATTAATTTTTAAAAATTAAAAACCTCCTAAATCCAGTTAACCGAATGTCCAATTTGTGTTTAATTTCGACATATGACTGGAGAAAAATTTTTTTTAATTTTATAAAATATTTATATAAGCAAGCCTGGCATCCATATGAACAAGGAAACTAGAAAAATTTAATTAAAGAAAATTTTTTTAAATTAAATTACCTCTCCATCACTTAATCTAAAACGAATATGACTTCCTTCAGGTGCCTTTAAATTAAAAAAAATTTTCTTGAAATTTTTCCAAAAAAATTTTCAAAAAATTAAAAAAAATTTTTTGAGATTTTTCCGAAATTTTTTTAATTTTTAATTTCAAAAAATTCGATTTTTTTTCTCCCTTACAGAAATTCTCCAATAACATTGAACATTTTTGTTAAAGGAAGGATTTAAATTTGTTTGTTGATTACGAGAATCCTTAAAATATAATTAAATTTTAAAAATTAAAATTTCTTTTACATGCAATTCTGGTGACCTAAGTGTTTGCCACTGATCGGTAGCTATTAATTCACCTCCACAAACGCTTGGTTGTAACCTTTCGCATTCAACTCCACCAAGTGCTATTTTAGAAAAATTAAAAAAAAAATTAATTTTTTAATTTAGAAATTTAATTTTTGAAAATTTTCTTTATTTTTTTAATTATTTTTTTAATTTTTCAGAAAAATTTTTCCCAGCAATTTTTTAAAAAATTTTTCCCTTACCATCAGGGCATTTACAAACATTGCAATTGTTTGGATCTGGATAACCGCCAGCCTGGCAACGCAACTAAGAAAAAAATTTTTTCCCAATAAAAAAAATTTTTTTTACGTTTCTTCCAAATCCTTCACAAGCATTTGGACAATAAATATCATTAATCATTTTTGCATCAAGAAAGGCCATTCTTTCTGTTCCCATCTAAAATTTGTGTGTATTTTTTTCAAGTTTAATTTTAAATGAAAAATACAAAATTGGAAAATACAAAAACAAACTTTAATAAAATAATAATTCAAGTTTGTATTTTTCAAGTTTATTTAATGTATTTTTCTTGTATTTCTTTCAAGTTTATTAATTTTATTAAAGTTTGTATTTTTCTCGTTTTATGTATTTTTCCAAGTTTATTTTTTCAAGTTTATTTTACAGTTTATTCAAGTTTGTATTTTATATTCTGATCTCTTTTATGTATTTTTGCAAGTTTATTTATGTAATGTATTTTAGTATAATTTGTATTTTCTTTTATAACGTATTTGTCTATGTATTTTTCTTCAAGTTTATTTTCTGTATTTTTTTCACTTTTGTATTTCTTTTGTATTTCTCCAAGTTTTATTTCTCAAATTTATTTAAGTTTGTATTTTTCTCTTTTTATGTAATTTCCCAAGTTTATTTTTAGTGTTTTTGTATTTCCTGATTTTGTATCTTTTATTATGTATTTTTCTTCAAGTTTATTTTCTGTATTTTTTTAATTTGTATTTTTTAATTTTGTATTTTTTCAAGTTTTATTATTTAATTAAAACACACTCACAGTTGTAACATATTTTAATTCTTTCGGTACAATTGTAAAATCAGTTACTTGTCTCGCATGCGCAACCCAAAAGAAAAATTAATTTTTTAATTAATTGAAAAAGTAAAATTAACTGCATGATAATGCATTAATGAGCCATAATCATAACTTTTAAATAAAAAAATAGAAATTTTCACAAAAATATTTTTTAAGCTTACGGAGAGCGCCGGCCGGAGACCTTCAAATTAAGAAAATTAAAAAAAATTCAAAGAATTCAAAAAAATTTTTTAAGACCTGTTTAATAGCAAAAGCTTGAAGCATTGAACGGAAAGGCATAAAAGACTAAAATTAAAAAAATTCCATTCAAAAATCAGTCAAAATTCAAGTCAAAGCAACTTACAGCTGTTGCCTCCTCCAAAACATTTCTCCAATTTATACTTATATAACGCTCCCTATCTGGTCTTTGACTTTAAAAATAAAAATTTAATTCTTATTTTTAAAAATAATTATTTAACTGTGTATGCCAAAATCCAAGGGCATGACCTGTTTCATGTGCAACTACATATTCCTCGGCACATTCTGAGCCAATAACTTTAAGCAAAAATTCATTTTTTTTTCTTTAAATTTTAGTAAGAGAAAAAGGTAAAAGTTTAGACCCTCGGCTAGGCATCAATACTGCAATCTCAATACTGCATCAATACTGCTTTACATTCCTCCCTTTCTTATAAATCTTAAATCTCAGACTCGGGATTTTTTAAATTCTAAATAGCTAGACCCGGTCTCTAATTAGAAACATCGCCTTTTAAATGTTTTTTAATGCTAGCAAGCTAAATCTCTCTTCTTCCTTACAATTTTCAATTCTTTACTTAAACAAAAAATTTGTTTTAAACTCACTAATATCTTGAAATCCACCATTCCTTCCAATATATTCAGTAAAACAACTTTAAAAATTAAATTTAAAAAATCATTTCAAAGGAATTCCCCCCACCTATCTCCCCTTTCAAGCACATATCTAATTGCATCTGTAGATTGTAAATTTTCACGGAAACGTAAACATGTTGCTTCCTTTCAATAAAAATTTTTTTAAATCTAATTTTAAATTTTTTACCTCCCACATTTTTATTCCACGACGAATTAAACTTTGGAAATTTGCTGAAAAAATTTTTAAAAATTTTTTGAAAAAAAATTTTTTTTTTAATTTTTTTGAAATTTTTCTTGAGAATTTTTAAAAAATTAAAAAAAATTTCCAAACCATCTCCTCCCCATATTTGAAACGGAACTAGATTACTTGGCCATTCATATACTTGACCAGCAATTACCTTTGAAATTTTTAAATATTTTTTTTTATTTTCTTTTAACCTGTCTTTTTCGTCTCAAATTTAAATTCGACATTTTTGTTCTCGAGAAGCGCTCTAAAAATGAAAAACTTTCTAAGTTTTTTTGAAATTAAAAAAAATTTTCCGGAATTAAAAAAAATTTTTTTGAAATTTCTAAAAAAATTTTTGACACCTGTAATAGTAAAAAAATGTGGAGCTGATTTTTCTCCAGCCATAGGTTCAAGCCCAGGTAAAATTGGAAATGATCGATTTGAAGGGATATGAAGTAATATTGGCCTTCCCATTTTTGCAATATTCAAAACAAAAAATAAAAGTCCAGTCCAAAAAGGGGAAGAAGAAGAAACCATCGGATGGCTGGACTAAAAATTTTGAAAAAATTTGAAAAAAAATTTTTTAAAGAAAAATCCAAAGGTTAAGGCCATGCAGCAGACATGGGCTTTCTTCCCCTACGGCCTTACGTCTGCCGCATTTTATCTTCTTTCAGTTTTCTTCCGCCTTTCAGTTTTCTGCTTTTTAAAATTCGCCAGGGCCCATCCCTGATGTTCAGTAGAATTAATAATACAATTATTTAGTAATACAATTGCGCATATACATGTAATAATATTTAAAAATAAATTGATCCGGCGCCGCGCAACTTATACTAGCTAGTAACACAACAAAAAGCAGAAAGCCCCGTAAGGTAAAAAATCAGTAAAGGAAAGAATAAAAAAATTGATCAAAAAATGAGGAAAAGAATTTTGTATGTTTCATACAAAACAACATAAAAAATAATAAGTTTTTAACAATTAAAAAAATTGCTTTTGTTGAGGAAGGTGATGATGATGAGAATAAAAAAAAGGTATGAGGAGGAGGACAGACAAAAAAAAATTATATTTTTTGAATGGAAAAGCTTTTGCCGGTTGTAATTTTCTCTCTAATAGTAAAGTAAAAAAGCTACATATATATTGCCGGTTCTAGTAGAGCCATCAAAAAAAAATTAAAAACCTGTCTCTTTTCTGAACGGAGAGAAGAGAGAAAAGAGAGGAGGAAATTTGTGAAGGGAAAATGAAGAGGAATATAACAATTAAATATTATTATTGCCCAATTGTGAAGAATGAATTAAAAATTTTGTAAATAAAAGAATTGGCTTTGAAATAATGCCCAACGGAATTTTAAAAAATTAAATTGAAAAAATTAGAAATAGTCGAGAGATCGAATCGAGAGTCCTCTTCCCCTTCAAGAGAGAGATCCCTCACCCCTCCCCTTCAAGAGAGAGACTGCTCCCTCCCCTTCAAGATAGAGATTCCTCCCCTTCCCTCCCTTTCAAGATCCCCTTCTTCCCTACAAAGCCCCTCTTATGGATAATTTTTAAAAAAAAGAAACTCAAAAAATATTCATTGGATATGAATGACTCCTCTGGATATTATCACCTTTATAAACGACTGATCTCTTTAAGGGTACTTGATCTCTTTAAAAGAACTAACGTAATTGCAGTTCCTTGTCCCAAATTTTATCGCGATTTCTCTATAGTCGAGAGATCCCTTTTTCCTTCCGGATATATTAAAAAAAATACATAAAAAATTCCTTCGGATATCTTCTAACATCATTAGAATTACTATTAATAATATTATTAATAATATCATAAAAATATTATTAATCCTAATGACTGGTCCTTTTGGGGGAAATACGCTAGTCAAAGGTTCCTTGTCCCGCTAAAAATAATTCCAAATATTTTTCGCAAGTTCGCTATTAGTCAGAAAATATTTTCTAAAAAAGATATATGGTCTCGGGCAAATGAATGTTCTGAAATTAATTTTATATATATTGCGCTAACAAAAAAAATCAAATAAATTGCAAGGCCGTGATCTATTCACACACACGCATTTTTTCTTCCCCTTTTTATTGGCAACCTTGACACTTTTTTTGCCCCAAATTTTAACAAAAAAGGAGAAAGAAAAATCGGATTTAGAATTTATATTTATAAACCCTTTTAAAGGAAAAAAAAAGAAAATTTTTCTAAATGCAAATAAAAATATTATTATTGGAGGTCGCGGTCGATCACTCAACAAAAGACGTAAAAATAATTTTTTTTTGGAGCATGTACCCTCTTAAAAAAGACATATAGGAATAAGTGTGTGATGGCCCCCGGGCACTTTGACCGCGTAATTTTCTCTCCCCTTCTATAAATTTTTTAATACCTTTTAGAAAATTTTTTTTCTTCTTCTTTACCCTCGAATGAACGGCCGATAGTTTTGTGTTATTGTCGTTGTTATTAGAGAAGACGACCTAAGCAACCAAAAAAAGCTTCTTCCAAAAAGGTAAAGCAATCTTTTCTTTTGATGATGATCCTCCTCCTCTTCTTTTTTTTTCGCATCGCTTGAAAGAATTACAGCAACAGCGGCCTCGAAATGGGACGAATAAAGGAAAGGAAGAACCTGTCCTGTTGCTAAAAACAAATCAAAACCTAAAAAAAGATCGAAATCAAATAGAGAGAGAAAGAATTATCTGACATAATTATCTAGCTTGATTAGTTCTCATTAAATATTCATTATTGACAAATTTTTGACAACTAATGAGTATGAGACAAATATCCAAAAATCTATTCAAGACATATTCTAAACTAATCCGAAAAAAAATTTTCCCCCCAAATTTTTTAATAAGAGTTGAAAATTGATCTGGAGATTGATCAAAACTATTCAGAAGATCAGCAAAGAACGCGATCAATGTTGAATCTCCTGAATTGATCTTTCAACTATCCATCTCACTTCTTCACCTTATTTTCCTCAACCAGCTATTAATTAAACCATTTCTCCCTGACACCCCCCCCCCCCCCCAGCTTCTTCACGTCCCCACGCCTCACACCTCCCCCAGCTTCTTCATGCCCCCTCCCCTTGCTCCCAGCTTCTTCATAACCCCCTTCATGTCCCCCCTGCTCACCGCTTCATCCACCCCGCACACCTCCTCCCTTCCCCCAATTTCTGCCCCCCCCCCCGCCCCGCCTCTCCTCCACCTTCTCTCTCTTTTTTATCTTATTTTCCAAAATTGTTTCCCAATTTTTAATCCAAATCCTAAAATTTTTTTTTCTTTTTCCAAAAATTGCGTTTCAGATAAGCTTTTTTTAATAGAAAACAGGAAAAGTGTAAATATAATTTTTTTCAAAAAAAAAAAGGTAAAGCGTAACCACCACCAACTAAAAAAGAGAGAAAATGGGATTATTTTATTTTATATTGCGCGCTTTTTGTGTTTCTTTTTTTGTGTTTTATTTTATTTTACAACCTTGAACTAAAACAATCTTTTTTAGAACAAGAAGTAAAATTAAAAGGAGAAAAAATTACATAAATTTTAACTGTAATTAAAGATGTTTTTTTTATTATTCCCTTTTAAGTTTTGGGGTTAAAAAAAATTTTTTTTCTTAAATTGACAAAAAATTTCCGAAAATTTTTTTTTAACCCAATAAAACATTAAATTTTCAATTAAAGAAAATTATTGTTTTATTTAAAAAAAATTTTTTTTAAGTAAATTGTTAGTAAAAATTTTTATAGTCAATGAGCATTATTTTATTTTTATTGCACAGAAAAGTAAAAAAAAATTCTTTAGAGATTATAATAATTTTTTGAAAGAAAAAAAATTTTTTTTGAAAAAATTTTTTTTGAAAAAATTAAAAAAATTTTTTTCTTTCAGTTTAGATGCTTACACAAAATTTTTAAATCTTAATTAGAAAAATATTTTTTTCCTTGAGTTTGTTAAAGCTTTAATTTAAGCAGTTTTTATTGTTATTGTTGTTAGTTATGTTACAGGGTTGTTGATGTAATGGTGTTATGTTTGATAAAATTTTATGATATTCGGGCAATTGAGAACGGTAAAAATTGACAGTTTTGACTTTTAATTCTTGAGAGGCTTCCTTTAAAAAAATTTTTTTTTCAGAAAAAAATTTTTAAGAAAAATTTTTTTCAAAATTTTCGAAAATTTTCAAAAAGTTTCCCACCTCATCCACCAACCAAATACAATTATTGTGTGATTGCAAAGCTGAAAAAAATATATTTTTTTAATTTTAATTAATTTTAAATTAAAAATTTTACCACTGGCAGTGCACATATGAGAAATTCCCTTTTCTACAGCCTTGTGTACAGCTAAAGCTTTATGAGAACCACTCGCCAAAACCAAAATCTAAAAGAAAGAAAGATTTTTTTGGAAAAAAATTTTTCTCAGAAATTTTCAAAAAAAATTTCTGAAAAATTTTTCAATTAAAAAAATTTAAAAACCCCAATCGAAATTTTTTTGAAAATTTTTTCATAAAAAAATTTTTTTTTCTAACCTCTCTAGCTTCCATTAAAGTGCCAACACCAACAGTTATTGCCTTAAAATAAAAAATAATAAATTTTAAAATCATTAAAAAAATAAAAATTATTATAAAACCTTTATAGGAACCTGACTACAATCATTTTGAAAGAAACGTGAATTTGCCAAAATTGTTTCATTATTGAGTGCCTGTACACGTGTTCGACTCTAAAAAAATTGAAAAAAAAATTTTTTTAATTAAAAAAAACGTTTAGACTACTGCCAGGTTCATTAAAAGCTAAATGTCCATCTGAACCAATACCTTTAATAAAAAATTATTTTTAAACATTTTTAATAAAAATTAATTTACCAGAAACAAATAAATCAATCCCTCCAGCAGTTCGAATTGCTTCTCTAAAAATTTTTTAAAAAAATTAAAAATCGAAAAAAAATTTTTCAAACTCATAACGATTGCATTCGTCTAAAAGAGAAGGTGCTTGCCCATTTGGAATGTCAATCTAAGAAAATTTTTGTGAAATAAAATAAAATTCATTAAAATACGCTTACATTTAAAGGGTCAATGTCAATGTGACTACAAAATTAAAAAATTTTTTTTTCCAAATTTTTCTTGAAAATCAAAAGAATATTCAAAGGTTTTTATTTCTTCAACGAAAGACCCAATTTCCAAAAAAAAATCAAAAATAAAAAAAAATAAAAATTTTTGATTTTTTTTGAAAAACAAAAATTTAGGAATGTACTTTCCAACAAAACCAGAAGTTAAACAAATAAAAAAATTCAGAAAAAAACAAAATCAAAAAAACAAAAAAAAATTCCCCCAAAAATTAACCCAAAATAAAAACTAACCTAAATAAATTTTCAAACATAAAATGTCGATAACTTTGTGGATGTAGAGGAGAAATTCCAACATATCTTTACAAAAATTAAATTAAAAAATTTTTTTTAAAAACTTATTACTCATCCATATTAAAAGTTTTTACACGTTTAAATGAAATTTTTCCCATTTTGTAAAATTCAACAAGTTTTGAATACATTCCGATAGGAGTACTTCCTAGGAAAAAAATTTTTCTCAAATTTCAGAAAATTTCAAAAAAAAAATTAAAAAATTTACAAAAAAAAATTTCAAAAAAAATCCAAACCTGTAGGAAGACCCAAAACAAAAAATTTCTTATTATTTTCATTTTCTTTACAAAAATCAACAATTCTTTTACAAACAAATTCAGCCGCAAAAGTTGAGATTTCATTATAGTCTTTGAGCAATACAAATTTCATTTTTCTTTAAAAAATATTTACAGAAAAATATAGAGAGATCTGAAAAAAATTTTTAAACTAGAAATTAGCTCTTTTAATCGTTTTACCAAATATTTCCTTATCTAAAAAATTATTTTTAGGGGAAAAATTGATAAGAAAAAATATAAAAAATATGTAAAGAATATTAATTACTTAAATAAATAAAAAAAATTTTATTTACCTAAAAACAAATATTATTTTTGATTAAATAAACATCAAAAATAACAATCAAAAAATAATTAATTAATTAGCCAACCAAAAAATTTTTTGAACCTTTTTAAATTTACTAATTTTTTTTCAAACTCATCCTCCTCATTTTTCAATTCCAAAAAAATTAATTATTCTCATCAATGTCCAGTTGCTTCCCTTCTAAAAAGTTCTTCAGCAGGATTGTTACTTGGCGATTTTGAATAATCCGGCTTGCAAGTCTTTTCCCAACTTGCCTCATAAGGATTAAAACCAAGTTCTAAATTAAAATGAAAAATAATCAGAATTAAAAGAATTCTGAATTTTTTAAAAATTCTGGTTTAAATTTTGCAAAGAAGAAGAATTTTTTGTGTTTTTCATTCAGAAAATCAGAATTAAAAATTTAAAAAATACAAAAAATTCTGATTTTCTAACAACAAAAACACAGAAATTTTAATTTAATTAAAAATCAGAATTTTCGTGTCATTATTTTTAAGCAAAAAAAACAAAAAAATTCTGATTTAAATTTTACAAAAAATCAGAATTTTATATTGTCCTTTATTAACCAATAATACAAAAAATTCTGATTTTCTAACAACAAAAACACAGAAATTTTAATTTAATTAAAAATCAGAATTTTCGTGTCATTATTTTTAAGCAAATAAAAAACAAAAAAATTCTGATTTAAATTTTACAAAAAATCAGAATTTTATATTATCCTTTATTAACCAATAATACAAAAAATTCTGATTTTTCTTTAAATTTAAATCAGAATTGTGTGAAAAAATCAGAATTTTTTGTATTTTTATTTTAACCCTAGAAAAAATACAAAAAATTAAACTTACTCTCCATAACTGCACGCTTTTGTTTTTTACGATTTCTTTTATCTTTCTCCTCAAAAGTCATTGGTTCAAGCAACTCCAAAAATACACCACAAGCAACTTTAAATTAAAATTAATTATTTTTCAATTAAATTAAAAAATAAAACTTGTAGAATTTTCAGAATTTCGAAGAGTAAAGCGTTGCTGTGGTAACATAAATTGATCAACACTAATGAAAAAAATTTTTTTTAATTTAAAAAAAAATTTCAAAAAATTTTTTTGACTCACTTATATTCCAAAATAATTTCAGCATGCTAAAAAATTTCTTTTAAAAAATAATTATTTTCAAAAAACCTCTCCAGGCATAATAAAATCTTTATTTGTATCCAAAATTCGAATATTCCCAACACAATTCCAAGTTAACGAAAAGACTTGTTCCGCAAAATAATTGGCAATAGGAAGTTTTGAACCTCCCTCTTCTGGACGTAAAACGTAAATTTGAGCACGAACTAAATTTAAAAAATAAAATAGAAATTTTTCGGACCAAAAGGGTAAATAGAACATAAGGCAAGAAATGAAAAGGGACACCCAAAATTTAAAATTTCCCAAAATAATTTTAAAAAATGAAAAACAAAACCCCCATAAGCCTACGTAAAAATAAAATTTATTTAAAAAAACCTCTATCAGTAAGCAAATGTTTATGTCCTTGAGGTAAAAGAACACATCCCCTTTTAAGATCTTTTGGTTCAACACCACGAAGCAGAATACCTTAACAAAAAATTTTTCTTAATTCTTTAAAACTTTCTCCAGTGGCGGCTCAACTGTCTCTACATTTATTTGAGCCGCCACAAGCGAAAATTAATCGGTCTCCAAAAACCCAATTTTAAAAATAAAAAAAATAATACCCAATTGATCTCCAGGTTCACCTTTATCAACAGTTTTACAAAATGTTTCCAAACCTATAAAATACAAATTTAATTTAAAAATTCTTTAAAATTAAAAAAATATAACCATTAACAACAGTAGTCTTATTTTTTCCTTGCCCAGCAATTACCAGTTTGTCACCTTTCTTTACTGATCCTTGTTCTAATTTACCAGTGACAACTCCACCTTTTCCTGTAAGAAAAATTTTTTTAATTTAAATTATCATTTCATCAAAAAATAAACCTTCAATATTATAAACTTTTTCAACAGCAAAAATAGTTTCATCATTAACCTCACGTTTAGGAATTTTAAAATAATTATCCAAAGTTTCAAGAAGTTTAAAAACAGATTTTTCACCAATTTCAGGATTTTTTCCTTCCAAAGCAGATAATGCCGAGCCAATAATTATCTTTAAAAAAAATTTTTTTAATCGGATAACAATATAACCCTTACAGAAAACCTTTTTTACCCCTAACCTTTTGTTAGGGTAAAAAAATCGAATCTTATAATCAGTACATTATTTAATAGTAGCTCCCCCGCCCCATAACCATCCAAAGTGGAAAAATGTATTTTAAATTGAGGCGTAAATATTGTTAGTATGGGACAGAGATTTGACTGGTACTCAAAACGCCGGTCATCTTTCGACCAGAAATAAAAAAAATCCGATACAAAAAATTTTCGAAACCCAGATCCGAAACCCGATCCTAACTGCTTTCACAACCCGTCCCTCATATGGTATGAAGAGTATATTTATGGTGAGGATTGACTGCATGGAGGTTATCTCCATATACTACTTTAATATCATACCGGAATTTCATCTCCAGGATATTCATATTCATTCAAAAGTTCTCTAACTTCCATTTCAACAAGTTCACGAGTTTCTTCATCATTTACTTCATCACATTTATTTAAATAAACACAAATATTATGTTGAGGAATTCCACATTGACGAGCCAACAATAAATGCTCTCTAGTCTAAAAATTAAAACTTTAAATCAAGTCGCCATAAAAAAACCTGTGGCATAGGCCCATCAGTAATTGCTACAACAAGAATGGCTCCTTCCATTTGTGCAGCTCCTAAAAAATTGTTTAAAATAAATTTAAAAAGCAAAAAATTAAAAAAAACCGGTGATCATGTTTTTAATGTAGTCAGCATGTCCAGGACAATCAATATGTGCATAATGACGAGCATCCGTTTCTAAAAAATTCTTTACATGAGAATGTTAAAAATCCATCTATAGATCCGAGAAACATTAAATTCCACTCCCTCCAAAAATGAAATTAAAAAAAAATCCCAAACCATATTCAATATGAGCAGTATTAATGGTAATGCCACGAGAACGCTCTTCTGGTGCATTATCAATATCCTCATACCTAAAAGGAAAATTTTTTTTACAATTACACAGAAACAAACTTTGCAAATTTTGCCTTCTTTGAAGCAGCAAGTACTTAAATAAAATTTTTTTAGAAAAAATTAGAGCTAAACCTTTTGTAATCGCTGACGTAAGAGTAGTCTTTCCTATAAAAAAATTTTTTATTTTAAAAATTTTTAAAAAATAATCATTACCGTGATCAACATGCCCAATTGTACCAACATTAAGATGAGGCTTTGTACGCTTGAAAACAGGCCTCGAGCCAGGAATGTAGGTCGCATACAAGCGCTCTAAATTAAAAAAATCAAATATTTTTAAGCAGAATAAAAGCAAACTTGAAGCTAGAAAAAAAGAAGTCTTTGCCAAAATCATTGAAAATTCTAAAATCTTTTTCTAAATCAATTTCTAAAAAATTTTTTTTGAAAAATTGAGAATATTAAATAGTTATAAAAAAAATAATAAAAGATATTGACAAATAAAATAGTAAAAAAATAAAATTTTTTAATATTATCTTAAATTTACAGATATGTATGCGTATTATTAAAAATCTCCCAGAGTTAAGGAGAGCTTATGTCACTTAAAAATAAAAATACGGGGACATATTTTTCAAATTTGGTTTTTGGTATTTTTTTCAAATAAAGAATTTTCCATGTTTATCACAAGGGGTGTGCCTTTCATCGTATTGGGCCTTTGCCCCCGAGCCTTTCGCCAAATTTCGCCTTTTTTAGGTTGGTTGGACCTTTGGTCCTTCGTTTTGGCCTTCTACTTTTTAAAATTTATCTTGGCAAACCCCTGAGTTCCGTAAATTTTTTGCGGAAATGAAATATGTCCGCAAAATTAATATAACAAAATTAAACAACAACAAAATTAATTTGAGAATAAAAAACCTCTCAAAAAAACAATTAAATAATAAAAGTAGTAGAATCAGAATTTGAACAAACCAATGAAGCATTAAATGGACTACAAGTTAAAACATTTATAGGCAAATTCCATTTTACAGTTTCAATATTTAAATTATCTGCTAATAAAGATTGACCATTTTTAAATGGATTCATTAATTTATCACAAGTAATTACAAATTGAAAATGAATACGCCATCTTACTTTAACTGAAATAAGAAAAAAGTAAAAAATAGATATTTACTATGAATATTTTTAAGGTTCCAAAGACGTAACTAATGTAAAAGTTCTGCTTTTGACAAGGGAGAGGGGATAAAATGGGACTAATAAAGACTGACCATTTTGAAAAAAACTGGAAATTTTAAAATGAGCAGTGTTTGCACAGTCTCATGGATAGAGTTGGTCTCTCCGATCCACTGGGTATGAATGATTTTGGGTCAGAGTTTAGCCAAAAAAAGGTCCGGGTCGGGTCGGAAATAGAAGAGATCCAAATAATAAACGTAAAATAATTTTAGAAATAAAAATTTTTTTCTAAAGCAAACCAAATTCTGTAGTAAAACATGGCACAGCAGTCATTGGCAATGCAAGTTTAAAATAAGTTTGTTCCATAAATGCAGTAATTGAATGCTCTTTACAATGTGAACAAAAATTTTCAGGTTTTGAATCATCTAATAAATTTGTTTCGACAGTTTCAGCAATTATTAGAGTCTTTTTTTAAAAAATAAAATCATAATAGAAAAATTCAAAAAAAACCTGAAGACAATTGATCCCATCACGAGGAAAATCTAACCTTCCAATTACATCATCACCCAATTTAAATGTATTTTTTAACATTGTAATTTTTGCAAATATTGTTCCAGAATTACCAATTTCATAAAGTCTTGAAAATAAAATTTAAAAAATTAGATAATGTCCTCAACCTTCTCTTCCGTGAAGAACAAATCTCTTGAATTTTCGCCATAGCGATTTCAACAATTGACAGCCTAAAATTAAACTTGTTTATTAGAAAATAGAGAATTGTAATGTGGGATCTAATGTCACTAGCAATGCTTGGAAATTTAAAATTCACCCCCAAATTTTCGCCCTGTACCACTACACCCTATAATTTTTGATGTTGGCAAGCGTCCAATCAGTAGTCCCCAGGTCCTAAATGTAAAAAGGTTATATCCAAACAACAAGCCCTTCAAATCTAAAAAGAACCTTGGCAACTCCAATTTAAAATCTGGACAATCAAGCAATTCTTTAGGAGTCTCTTCAATTTCAATTGGTGGTTCTTCAACATCAACACCTATATTTAATACTTTAATTGGCAATTGTGACATTTTTAATGGAGATTCTGGTTGTTGAGCAGCACAAGAGATATACCAAAAATATTTTTTGTAATGACCCTTAAAGGGAAAATTTTTTTTAATCTATCAGAAAAAATTTCAGAAAATTTTGTAAAAAAATTTTCTAAAATTTTTCAAATTTTCCAAAATTTTCAAAAAAAAATTTTTTTCAAAAAAAACCTTAAAACTAGGCGGAACATCAAGTAAAGGAATCAAATGTTTTGCTTCAAATTTTTTAACTTCTCCAGGATTAATTGTTATATCACAAAAAAGAAGTGTTGGATCCGAGGCAAAAATTGCATTTTTCGCTTTTGTAAAAGAAGTTTTTAGCCTTTGCCTTTTTACACTTTCTTTATCGTTAGGAGAAGAAGCTTCACAAAATAATTGAACACAACTCCAAGCTATTGATTTTGACAATTCTTGATGGGTATTTTTGAATGTTACCTACCAAAAAAATTTTTTTTTAAATTTGAGAAATTTTTGTCTGCAATTGGGTGTCCGCAAAATAAAGTAAAGCGGAGCTTAGCTCTCCTTCAGAGAGCTAAGCTTTATTCGGCGGCTATGATCGAACAAGCATCTTCAATTTCCCCAAAGTTATGTTTACCCCGAACATTTTCAAAATGAGACTTGTACCCCAAGTTAAGGTCAAAACAGTTTAGGTCAACTAGGATAAAGTTAAGGTCAAACTAGGATAAAATTAAGAGAACCCTTCCTGAAAGCACTTTCCGGTACCCAAAATGCAGGCCCAGATATGCTTCTAACCTAGCTGGTTCAGATTTTTCCTACCGGTCAAACAAATCGAAATGGTATTCCAACCCTTTAACTTAATTTAAAAAAATTTTTCAAACCTCAACTTCAACATCTTCTCCAGTCAAAAAACAACCGCCTTTCCTTCTCAATTCCATCACAACTTCTATGCTCATTCCAAAAATAAAAAAATCTAAAAAAAATTAAAAATATTAATTTAAAGATAAAAATGGATTAAAAACAACATTAAAATGATCAAAACAATTTTCAAAAATTTTTATATAAATTAAAAATCTAAAATAAAATCTAAAAAACTATTGTTGTAAAGCTTCTTTTGTTGCTGTTGTTCTTCTTGATCCAATAATATTTTTAAGGTAAAATTCACCAGCTCTATATGAAGAACGTACTAAAGGACCAGAAGCTGTATAACTGAAAAAAGATTGAATGTCTAAAAATTAAAAGACAGGGAAATCCTAAAAGACAGAAAATAATTTAAAAGAAAAGTAGCAGACAAGGGCATGGAAAATTTAAAAAAATTGTAAGCAAGCTGAGTTGTTAGTTCTTGGAAACTTTTCAGATATTATAACCGAACCGAAGAACTGACCCGAAAAGTCCCCCGGTTTTCGGTCAGCGACAACTCTAGTAACAAGTCTAGGCCCGTAGCAAGGGGGTCCTCTTTCGAACAAGAGCGTATCCAAAAAGACTAATTTTTAAGCAACAAAAGATGTTCAAAGACCCTAAAAAACCCCAAAAATACTTACAGAAAGCCCATTTGATCCCCTTTAATTTTCCATTCATCAAATTTTTGCGGTGTTATCCAATTTTTAACAGCCATATGCCTCTTTGTTGGCTGTATATATTGACCCAAGGTTAGGGCTTCTACACCAACTAATCTCAAATCTTTCATTGCTTGTTCAATTTCTTCATCTTCTTCACCCAATCCAAGCATTATTGAACTTTTCGTTACAAGTAAAGGATTTTCCTTTAAAATGCAAAAAAAATTTAAAAAATTCAAAAATAAAAGAAACCTCTTTAGCACATTCCAAAACACGTAAAGATTGGTCATACTTTGCCCTAGGATCTCTTACAAAAGAAGTTAGGCGTTCAACAGTTTCTATATTGTGAGCAAATACTTCTAATCCTGAATTTGCTACTCTTTGAATTGACTGAACACTTCCAGCAAAATCTGTTTTGGAAATATATAAAATTAGAAAAATATCAAATAAAAGTCAAATAATGAATCAAATGAGATAAGTTCCAACACAGGACAAATACTGAACGTAAGATGAAGGGCCCAGACACTCAGACTTTTTAGACCCAACACATATCCAAAAAACCAATCCATATCCAACCCCGAATTTTTCCACAATTCGTCCTATCATTGGTATAAACCTAGTCGTTCAAGTCTTATACCGAATATTAATAAACAAAAAAATCAACCTGGCACAAGGCACTCAACCAAAATATGAGGACATTCTCTTTTTAAATGTTCAACAGTTAGTGCTATATGTGAAGCCCCGCCATCAGGTAAATCATCTCTTTAAGGGTTAAAATTGATAAAAAATTATCAAAGACAAGCAAACCTATCAACAGAAGTCAAAACAATATAATCTACACCCCAACTACTGATTGCAATAGCCGTATTTTTGGGTTCATCTGGGTCTAACGGAGGGGGCCGTTTGGCTGTTTTGACTGAACAAAATCTTTAAAAATAAAAAATTTTTGAGTTAAAACAAAATGAAGAAAATACCTACATCCACGTGTACAAGAATCTCCCATTAACATTATTGTTGCAGTTGAGGGTGTTTCAGGTCCACCGCCCCAACATTCACTGAAACACAAAATCTACAAGGTAAAATGAACAAACAAGTTTACCCAATATTTGGACATCGAGCTTCCTAAAAAAATTTTTTTGATAAAATAAATGAAGGTTTAAAGAAAACCTGACAAACAGTAGAAAGTTTTAAACCTCTCAATTGTTTTGCCAATTTTTGACGATTAACCTAAATTAATTAAATTTAAACAAAC
Source organism: Meloidogyne arenaria (assembly GCA_036172955.1). Taxonomy (NCBI): domain Eukaryota; kingdom Metazoa; phylum Nematoda; class Chromadorea; order Rhabditida; family Meloidogynidae; genus Meloidogyne; species Meloidogyne arenaria. The sequence continues at coordinate 4,027,811 of JARQAB010000029.1, read as the reverse complement.
AATTTTTATAGGAAACAGGACAGTCAATCAATAGCCCACTGTCTACCGCAAGCCCCAACTAAACTTAAAAATCATAGCAAGTCAGTCTGCTTAAGTAGACATACAACCCCCAACTAATTTGGCCGGATACCCCATGACCCCATTATATGATAAAGCGGTTTGCTGGCTTTCTCCAAAGGATTCTCACGCTTAGAATGCTTTATACTTTGTACCCCTAGAATCACTATCGACATGACTAAATCAAATAATTCAGGAACCTAGTTAGGCTGCATTGAACCCCTAAAAGTCGGGCCATCTTTTAAAACAAACATCTTTTTCTGTCATTTTAACATCTCTTTTTAACCATTCAGGCAATCGAAGACGTCCATCAGTTGTTCTTAAATCCATATTTGTTCTTGTTGGCTTTTCATTGGAAGAAATAAAATCATTAAATGTTAGACCATCATTTGGAAGATGGGCAAAATTTCTTCTAATTTGATTTAAGGCACTTCTGTTGCTATATTTAAATAAGGTCATGAGTAATTCTGTTCTTTATTGATTTTTGGGGTAAAAACCTGCAAAGAAAACTTCAAACTGTTAAGAAAAAATGATAAAAGAACTCGAGAAAAGTTAAGAAAAATCACTAGAAATTTTTAACAATTTTCAAATAAACGCCTCGATTTTTGGCGTAATTTTTGGCATTCTATTTATTTAACGTTAAACTGTCTAACTCTCTCGCCGTCTCTCTTTAATTACCCTTATCTTTTCTGTTACAGTTATACTTCCGCTTTGACCGTAATTTTCAACCTTATTTTCTTTAAAAATTTTTCTTTGAAAATCCTATCCAAAAAAAAATTTTTTTTCAAAGGCAATGGATGGTTTATTATTAGCTTCTATAACGTTTCTTTGTACAGTTTTTGCAATAATAATTGGGTATATTTCTAAATTTAAAATAAATTTTAATTTATTTGTCTCTAGATTTGTCCTCAAATTATGGTTTGATGAACGTAATTCAAAAATTGCTGTTGATGAAATGCTTAGAAGAAATGAATCTTCAAAAAGCAAAAGTATAATTTAATATAAATTTATCCCACAAATTAAGAAGCTGGACAGGGGCGAGGTTTGGGGGGGGGGGGGGGGGTTTCTTGTACCCAATGTCTTACACAATTGCTTTTTTAAGGAAATTCCTCACATATGTCGAGCTTGGATCTGTTGTAAGACTGGGGATTTCATGTACCCAATGTCTGACCCTAGATTTTTTAGGGTCAGACCTTGACCCTAGATATCTCTCCCTGGATTTTTTTCCTTGGATTTCTATAGGATTCGAAAATCAGTCAAAACCCCAACTTATTAAAAATCACTAATTTTATAGCAAAGGCCAAAACCCCCTCACCAACTTCTTCACCTTCCACTTCACGAAAAAATGATATCAGAGAAGAAAATGAAGAGAGGAAACAAAATTTTGACGATGAAGACGCATTACCAAAGAGAAGTAAACACAGCAGAAGTCCTGTGAATGATGATGAAGATGCCGGTATATTTTTTTTAATTTCAAAAAATCCCCAAGAAATTTTTAAGGCCCTTTTCTGGATGAATCTACCTCAGAAAAGAAAATTGGCAAAAAGAAAATGGCTAAATTACAAGCTAAAGCGGAAGCAAAAGTTTTACGAGAACAACAATTAGAAGAACGTGAAGCTAAAAAACGAAGGGAAGAAGAAGCTGAACAACTCAAAGAAGAGAAAAGATTGAGGGAAGAAGAAGAGGAGAGGGAAAGAAATGAAAAATTGAAGAAAGAGAAGGAAGAAAGAGAAAAACAAGAAAGGGAAGATTATTTAAAGGTTTGTTTTTTTAAAAATCTTTTGAAAAAAAAATTGTTAGACTCTAAAGTGAAATCCATGGAAAATCAGGTGGCCTCCCTCGCCTATAAGACGGAAAATAGTGAGAATCACATTAGTCAGAACTTTGTCGCTTAGCTAACTGAAAATCATTCCAACTTCCAAGTGAACTTGTAGGGCTTGATAAAATTTTTAGAGTTTTCCTTATTCTTAAATATGTAGAACAAGCATCTATTTAACTATACTCCTTTGTTTTAAAGTTTAAAGAATCATTTAATGTTAGTGAACAAGGCTTTGATAATGAAAATAATGAGGAAGATGACCCAACTGAATTCACTACAAAATTACTTGGATATTTGAGAAAAAGAAAGGTTTGTGAATTTTTCTTTTGAAGGACTAAAAGCATATAGCTATTAATTTCCTAAGGCTGAGCAGTAGGCGGCGTGGTGTAATGGCTAACACATCAGTCCGGTCTACTGAAGATGCTGGTTCGCTCCCAGCCGCCGAATAACCTTTTGCACTAGCTAAAGGAGAGAAATAGCTATAGCCCAGCTGCTTTACTCTACTAATGTAAGAAGGTTTTCCAGGAAGTCCTTTTACTCCCTTACCTCTCTCAAGAAAAATTTTTTTTCAAATTTTTTAGAGAATGACATTTGATCCCAGAGGACCCAAAAAATTTTATTTTAATCGAAAAAAATTTTTCTTAAGGTTGTACACGTTGACCAGGTCTCATCAAATTTCCATTTAAAACCAGATGTTACTATTGAAAGAATAAATTCATTATTAGAAGAAAAATTAATTACTGGTGTTTTTGATGATAGAGGTTTTTCTAATTTTCAAAAAAATCAAAAAAATTTTTCTCCAATTTTTAGGTCTTTTTATATTTATCAGCCCAGAGGAATTAAACAATGGTTTTCTTAAATTTAAATTTTAAAAGAATTCTTTTATTTTAAAGTTGCCAAATTTATTACCCAAAGAGGAAGAGTAGCCCTTTCTGAAATTGCCGAGAACAGCTCAAAATTGATTTCTTTTGTTACACCTTCAGATTAAAGAATATACCTATTTTTGTTTTTAAAGATTCGGATAGATCATTTACCATGGATGGGCCGTGGTTAAAAAAATTTTTTTCTAAAAAATCAAAAATTTTTTGATTTCGGGTAAAAAAATTTTTTTACCCGAAATCAAAGACTTTGACTTTTCTCCGACTCGAAACCCCAACTTTTCTCAGTCCAATCCATCCCTGTCACTCTTTCACCTTTAAATTGTTCTTTCCAATTGGAGAGATCACCCACCAACAGAGGTAGACCTTGGTTAACCCCCGAGATCAAAATTTTTTTCTTTAACCCCAGCCCATCCTTGCCTTTCACCTCTCTCTTCATTTTTTAAATTGTTTTTTTTCCTGTCCCCTTTTATTTCTTTTATTGTAAAAAATTAAAAAAAAATTTTTTCTCTTATTTTTTATGACGAATTCAAATCATTACTTTTTATGATTTAACTATTTTTTTCTTAATTTAAATATTCTATTATTTTTTTAAAGGAAAAAAATTCATTTTTAAAAAACTAAAAGAAAAATGAGCAGTGGAATGGATTTACATTTATTTCAACAAGCGCGTGCTGCCGTTGACCAACTTAAACGCGAGAAGAATATTGGTCGTATTTCGACTTCAAAAGCGATAGAAACGCTTCTCAGGTTTTATTTTTATTTCAAATTCTTTATTCGATTAAAAAACAATTCTGATTTTATTAAATTTTTTTGAAACCAGAAGTGTTCAACTCTGAATTTTCTATAAATCAGAATTCTGATTTAATTGGAAAATCAGAACTATGCAAAAATTCTGGTTTTTAAAAATCAGAATTTTAAATCATAACCCTTCAATACCAGAATTCCGATTTCGAAAAATGAGAATCATACAAATTTCTGATTTTATAACCAGAAATCAGAATTTTTAAAACGGGATTCTGGTATAAAATCAGAATTCTGATTTCCTCTAAAATTCTGATTTTTTAAATTTTCCTATATTTTTCTCTCAACAGTTATACGCGTGAAATCCAAAAAGATGACTATTTACTTAACGGATTCCCAACTGACAAAATGAATCCATTCCGCCAAAAATCAAGCTTCCAATGCCTTTTGCTTTGAAAACTGATTTAAATACTGATGTGAGAGTTTAAAAAGAATAAGAGATAAATTAAAATTGGTGCTAAACAAAATTTAAAAAAAAACAAACAAAATATTTGTGTCATTTTATACATGAATTTGTGGTAAAAATAATTTTTAAATTTTTTTGATAAAAAAATAAAAATCTAAAAAACATTTTTTTATTAAAAAGAGAATTCTCCCTAATTAAGATATTAATTTTTAATGGGTCTCATAAATAGGGTAGCGGATCAAGAAAAATCCCTGGATCCTATCTTTTTTTATTCAGATAACGAACCGAAAATTTAGGATACCCAGGCTTTTTAGATCCGTATCCGCTAATCTTGAAATAATTTTGAGGGGGACAAAAGGATATTAAAATTTTCTCAAATTAGAAATATTGAGCGTCACAAGGAAATGCATGAGAATATTTAAAAAAAACCTCTCTCTCAATTTAACTCCAAACATCTGCTTGATATAACCGTTGACGTTCCATATCCTTCATTAATTTTTGACCTTCCTCAATTCCAAGTCCACCAACTTGTTCAAAAATTTTATACATTGTATTTTGAACATCTCTAGCCATATTACGAGCATCTCTTTAAAAATTAAAAATTTTTTTTTGAAAATTTTAAAAAAATTCAAAAACTAACCCACAAACATAAACAGCTGCCCCTTGTTTTATAAGAGACCAAATACGTTCACGATTATCCCAAAGTTTGTTTTGAACATAAATTTTTTCGTCTTGTAAACGTGAATAGGCAACATGTAATTCTGTTAGAACACCCGAAGTGATAAATTCCTGTAGGAAAAATTTCTTTAAAGTTAGATGTTTTAAAAGAATCCTTGGTGTAGGATCATTTGTTTGAACGAACCTACCCCCTAGAAATTTCGGATCAGTTTCAGTTAACTTAAGGCTTTGGTTTGGGGTTTCAGGAGGGCGACAATACTTTCATTGGGTCTAAATAAGCGATCGTATAATGAGGTGTATGTAAATTGGAGGTATTGCTTGAGTAACTCCCTTAACCCAGTGGATAACCAAATGCCTTAAAAACTCATCTCAAATGAAGGACCTAATTTTTGGAGTAACCAAAGAAATGAGGACCCCAACTGTATTCAACTATCCCAGGTCCAAGTCTCACATCACTCCCATTCAACTATCCCAAGTTTCACCCCCCCCCCTCCCCCTCAAAAAGTTTCAAAAATTAAACAAAAAAACCTCCATTTCCTCTCTATAAATATGGTCATGTTCCGGATGTCTACAACCAAAATATAAATGCATTTCACCAATATCTTTTCCCCCAGACTTCTTTTGCCACAATCTTTCATGTAGAAATCCTCTAAAAGGTGCAAAACCAGTTCCAGGTCCAATCATCACAACTGGGGTTAACAATTTATTTGGAAGTCTCAAAGTTGATTTTCTTATGAAAATCGGGACAGAATGTCCTTCAGACAATTTATACAAATAATTTGTACAAACTCCTTTGAATACTCGATTTTCATCAATTTGGTGTCTAATTAGCAACGCTGTTATTGCAATTTTTAAATTTGTTGATTTTGGTGATGAAGAAATTGAATAATAACGAGCTTGTAAACGTGGCAACATTTCCAATAATAAATCTAATGGAGGTTTACAATCAGTAAAAGTAGCCAAAATGTCAACTATACTACGACGCTCTTTGACAATATAATCGGCATACAAGGCCTGTAAAAATAAAAAAATATCGCATTTAGGGGAGAGGTACTTATTTTTTCAACCTGTAGCTGAAGAGGGTAAAATTAACAGGGAGGGGATAATTATTTGAGTAAATACGGGCAGCTTTTTAAAATTTAATAGAAAATCATAAAATTATAATCTGAAAAGAACCCCCAGATTATAAAAATAAATAGATTTTCTGATAGTGGACAACCTCTAGAATTTTTTTATAAAAAAATTTAAAAAACAAACCAATCCTTCCTCGCTTGCTGTACTCAATAACAATAAACGTTCTTTAGTCTCATTATTTTCACAAAAATCGGCCAATGCTTTCAAAACGTGAGATTTAACAGGTGAATTAATATCAACATAATGAGTTAACTTAAAAAAATAAAAATTAAATTTTCAAAAAATAAAATAAAAATATACCGCTGTTCGATAAGTACATGGACAAGGAAATGGATGTTTTTTGGTGCTTTCCTCTATAAAATTAAAAAAAATTTCAACTGTTCTTTGTGGTGTAGTCGGACAAATTTAGGATTTTAGCATTTTCACTTTTAAGAGGTTAGTGTTCAAACACAAGAAAGAAAATATCGATTTTAAATTTTTAATCGTTCCACCTTAGTGGTCGTTAGATAAATTATATCCTTTGTGGTGTAGTCGGATAAATTTAGGTTATGTTCAATTTTCATTTTTTAAAGGTAGAAGGTTCGAACCCGGCCGAAGGAAAATAATTTTTCCTGGCAATATATTTTATCAGAAAATATTTAAAAAAATTCTTTCAAAAAAACTAACCATCAAGATTAATCAATTTAAATATTGTATCCAAATTAACTTCAAGTAATTCCCCCAATTTTTCAACCAATTCGGGTTCATTTGTTGGAAAAACAGCAACATGGTCACCAGCATCATAACGAACTTTAGCTGAGTCAATATCAAATTCTACATGTCGACAAGACCTTTCACTTTGATTTGTGTGTAATTCGCGATTAACAGAAATTTTTGAAAGGAATGGATTTTTTTGGTCAAAAGGCCTGAGAAAATTTTTTTGTGAATTTTTGAAAATAAAAAAAATTTCTTACGGTCGCTGTTTTTCAAAAGCTCCAATCCGTCCAAATTCTCCTTTAAAGATAGGCCCATTTTGTTCAGTTATTATTTCAAGTTTGTATTGACGATCCAAACTTCCATTATTTACCAAATCCCATCCAAAACGAGAAGACACAGTTGAAAGGAAATGTTCCCTCCACCTAGAGAAAGAAATTTTTTAAGTAGAAGGTAAAAAAATTTGATAAGGGTAGCTTTCAGTGTTCGCTGGGGAAAAATTGTGGCATAGTCGAACTCAGGTCCGGGATTTGAAGTAAAAGAAAGACAGTTTCCTCTCTTCTCAAATCCTCCAAAAACCCGAAATTTTGACTGGTCATAACTCGGCCCAAAGTCATCTTGTAAAAAAACGAAAATCACTTTGCAATAGGAAGTCGAGGGTATCGAATGGTACCAAAAAGTAAATCAAATTAGCAATGACAGAAAAAGATGTTCCTTCATCAGTCGATTACCTACAGTCAAACTTTAAAAAATATCAAAAGAGCACTCTTTCCATTTTCCCCAGGGACCAGTAAAAGGCTACCCTTTACCAAAAATCCCTTAAAATACAACAATACCGCATAAAATCTTCTTCCAAATTTCCATCATCATCAGCCAATCCAAGTTCACAAATTCTTTCAGCTCCAAGTTCTTCCAATCTTTTATCAAAAAATTTCCCTACAGCATTGTAATGCTCATATGTTTTATTTCCAAGTCCAAAAACAGAATATTTAAGTTTTGCCAAGTCTGATTCATTATTTGTAAAATATTCGTGTAAAGCTTGGGCACTTAAAGAAATTTTTTATTAAAAAAGAAGAGAATAAAAAATTTTATTCTTCGATGGTGGGATCAAAAGTCACCTAAAAATTTTACAAATAATTTGTCGAGGACATTAAAGGAGGGAATAAAAAATTAATAAAATTTAATTTTTCGAAGTGGGATCAAATGTCACCTAGAAAATTTTAAAAATATTTTTCCAAAAAATCAAATCCTTAAACAGACAAACAGAACGACAACAATATACCCTAAAAATTTTTAAACTCGACTTTACGCTTCCTCTCTTCCTCCTAAAAAGAAAATAAAAATTCAAACTTGTCAGTAGGGTCACCCTCTCCATAAGTCGCAACAAAAAGTAAAAGAATTGGATCTTCAAATTCTTCAGTAATTTTTGGTAAGTCTTCCGCTTCAATTTCTTCAGGGTCAATTAATAAAGGCTTTTTGCCAAAACGTCCAAAATCTTTTGCTAAACGTCCAGCCAATTCCTCCCCAGTTCCAGTCTGGGAACCATAGAGAATTAAAATCTGAAAAAAAATTTTGTATTAATTTTCAGAAATTTCTAAAAAATTTTCTGACAGATCCAAGGCCCATTTTTGATTAAAAAAGGTTTTCATTAAAAATTTAAAACGTATGTCTATCAACCGGATTCGAACCCGCCTCTATTTAACAGGAAATCCCAGATGGTTCCCACTACACTAAATATATCAAATTTTGTGGTAAGAAAAATCTGAAAAAAAATTTTCTGACGAGGCCCAAGTCCATTTTTTATCAAAAAATATTTCTCCTAAAAATTTAAAAACATTCAGTAGCCAAAAGGATTCGAACCCCTCTTATTCCCCGACAAATCCAAACACAACCAACTACACCACTCACTCACTTATCTGAACCTCTCAATTAAACGCCTAAAAACCTGTCTATTTTCATTCTTCATCCTATTCAAAAAGGATTTATCCATTTTATTGCTAGTCAATGACCCATTTGATAAATTATTTGTTAAAGTTGTACTGCTATTTTTAGGTGTCGAAGAATGCAAATTAAAATAATAAATTATAGCTATTGTTGTTATAACTAAAATTACAGCAATATCAACAATGTCAAACATTTGAATTAAATAATTTAATGAGGAGGTTAACCAATCCATTTTTCTATTTTAATTAAATCTAAAAAATGAAGAAAAAAATTATTCATAAAAATCTATAAAAAATTGAGGAAAAATTTTTTTAATTAAAAAAACAAGGAAAAATCAAACACCCTTTAGAGTCTCGCTTTTGTGGGGAGATAATTTCTCTCTCCCCTTAAGTTCAGACTCTAACAGTAATTTTTGAAACATTTATTTTTTTCTAAAATTAAGAGAAACATTTGAATAAAAAAATTTTTTTAGAAAAATCAATAAAAATTTAAGAGAATTTTTTAAGTAAAAAGATTTAATTCTTGTCTAATTTCTTAAATAAAAGACGGCTCCCCCAGTCTTTTATTACCCCTTTTTTCTTCGTGTTTCTTTTAAGGTCATACGTTCCCTATTATTAAATAAGTGTTAATTCATGTGCGTAGAACGCGCAAAGAATATTTTTAACATCTACCAAATTTTTGTGTACCTCAAAAAGGACTAAATTTAAAAATCAAAACCCCCTTTTTGGGCTGTACCCCCCCTCCCGTTAGAGTCTGGTGTTCGGGTATTCCCGCGGCACTACCTAAAATACCGACTCGGTATTTTTCGGTACTTTTAGTTATTCCCAGTGCTGGTATTGAAAAGATCCACTTGTCGAACCCTTTAGAGTCTGACTTTTGTGGAGAGATACTTTTTTCTTCCCTTATATTCAGACTCTAATGGTAATTTTGAAAAAGGGGGATTTATTTTAAAGAAGTGTCATTTAATTAGAATTTTTTATACTTTTATTTTTATGTATCGATAAGGAAATTAAATTGTTATCTAATTATAGTTTGTGATGAAGGATGTCTATAATTTTTCTTCTTTAAGTTCCCCCTACTACCCCTTAATTTTATCTCTTACTAAACACATTGTTTTGTAGTTTATAATTCTTACTAATTAAAATATTTTTGTGTTTGATAATTTTAAATTTTTTTTCTTCCTTTATGTTTAGGCTAAAAAATTTAAAAAAATCCAAAAATTTTTTATAAATCTCTTAAGAGAACCATTAGAGTCTGGAAATAAGGGAATAGAAAATTTATTTCACCACAAGAGTCAGACTCTAATAGACAGACCTGGTCACGGATACTGATTTTGGTATCCGTATTCGGATATTTACGGCGGATACAGGCGGATATCCGCAGGCATCTTGACATTATCCATATCCGTATCCATGACCAGGTCTGCTAATAGATTATAATGGGGTTTTTAAGATTATGTATTATTTTTATAATTTGTGTGTTTTGTTGCCTCAATTTTTTGATTTTTAAAAGAATATTTTTTTCTTTCTCAATATTTTTCTAAAAAATTATTTTGGAGCAATAAATTTAGGTATTTAATGAATTAAACAATTTTTGTTATATGTAATTTTGTAGTTTTATTGTAATATGTATATAATAATATTTATGCTGTCAGTATATTAAAAATTTTGACAAAATTAAAAAAAAGAATTAATTTAGAAAATAAGTATGGGCAAAAGAATTTTAAAAAATTATAATTATACATACATACTTCCTTCTTGATTTTATTATTTTTAAGAATTTACAACCAGTGGTTGGAATTCTGAAATTTGCTCGTATGTACTTCGTACACAGGTACGAGTACGAATTTTGGTACGAGCTTCCAACCACTGTCCACAACATAATAAAAAAAATCTTAAAATCAAGAAGAAAAAAATCTTTTGAACAAAAAAAAGATGTCACGGGTTTACTTGAAACTTTAGTCTCGAAACTCGATCCTAACAAATTTTTGAACGACCCGACTTTCTTTTTTCAACCCGTGACATCTATGATTTACATATTTTCTTGAGATTATGCACGAATGTAACAAAATATGTGTTAGTGTATGCACGAATGGAATGACATAGAGAAAAAAATTTTTTTGAAGGTAGTTTGGAAAGGGTTATAAATTAAAATTTAAAAAAAAATTGGTGGACAGAAAATTCCATCAAAAATTTAAATCAAAATAATTTTAGCCTAGAAAAAAAGTCTCAAAATGGTCACCAATTTTTTAAAAGGTTAAAATAAAATATTGAAAAACTTTAGTGATTAATCAACCTTTTCTATTATTCCATCATCTAAACAATTTTTTTCATTATTTCTCCTATTATTAATACAGACTGGATTTAATTCCTATAAATAATAAGTTTTATAAAAGATTTTTTATGAAAAGATATTTAAAAAATTTTTAATATAACGAGGTAATAAAATATTATCACTTATAAGACCCCCTCCTTTGGTTCTAAAAATCTTCTTGAGACTAGAAATCATAGATCACCTTAAGATCACAACCCCCCCCCCTCCCCCATGCAAATCAAATTTAAAAAATCGAATTTCAAATCAAGGAGTAAGTTAAATAGGCATTTCCAGTCACCATCTCAATAAAATTTAAAAAACATTAGTATCTCAAAAAAATTGAGAAGTAATTTACATTAGCGTATCTTATACTTAGAGGTCCGAATAATATTCCAAAAATATTCTCTCTCCTTTTTTAAACTTACATCTTCACTAGCAAAATCAGCAAGATCCCCACCATCACCAATATCAACATCCTCCAAATCTTCTCCATCTTCTTCTTGTCCATAAACAAATTCTTCATTAATTACATTTCTTTTCATTATTTCATCATCCAAATCAATATCAAAATTATAAGCTTCTGGCATAATTTGAACATTATTTAAAACATATGAAGCCTTTGAAAGGAAAAAAATTTTTTTGAAATTAAAAAAATTTTTTTCTTACCTTAACAAATTCATCAGAAGCATAATTTTCAATATATCTTACAATTTGACGAAATGTTGGACGCTAAAAAAAATTTTTTTTTGAATTAAAAAAAATTTTTTTTTAATTTTTGAATTTTCAAAAAAAAATTTAAAAAATAACGTTCGAAATACCAAAAAATTTTTTTTTGAATAAATTAAATTTTTTACTTCTCTAGGATCATATTTCCAACATAAAAGCATCAATCCATACCTTCAAATAATTAATTTAGAAAAAAAATTTTTTAATAAAAATTTTACCAAAAATCAGGACATCCTGTAGGTTTATTCAAAACATGCCTTTGAACACCCGTATAATTAAATACTTGATCATTTCCTAACCCAGCATAAGGTTGTTGACCTAGAAATTATTTAAATTAAAAAATTTTAACAACAAAAATCGACACAAAAAATATGCGAGGACAATAAGAGAAAGAGAAACAAGCGATCAGGTTTATTACCTAATCAGACCAGGAATTTTTTCACAGGCCCCCATAGCCTGGTAATTTAAACGAAAAGATTATAGTCCTCGGGGGTTTTAGCTTAAAATTAGCCTGGAAAACAAAATTTAAAAAATACTACAAATTGAGGACTTGTTTTCATGGATTCGAATTTTAGCTTGAAAAATCCCACGACCCTGATTTATCTAAAAATAAAAAACAGACCATATGAATCTCTAAGGTTTGAATTTTTCAATTATTTTATCCCTACCCTCTCCCAATTTTCCACCCCCAATTTAACAAAAAAAATGAAAAAAACCTAAAGTCAACATTTCATATAAAACAATTCCATAAGACCAAACATCCGATTTTAATGTAAATTTGCCATCTTTTAATGATTCTGGTGCCATCCATCTAACAGGCATTAAACGTTTACCAGCAGGTTTGTAATATTCCTTTAAAAAATTATTTAAAAATTTATTTTTTAAAAATTAAAAAAAAAATACATGATAATAAATATCTCTTGCCATACCAAAATCACCAATTTTTACCGATTCATTAGCATGTACCTTAAAAATAATAATTAAAAAAATCTTGGTGCGACATTTTATCCCAAAAATATTTTCCCAAAAAAAATCCAAACAAAAATTAAAAAACTATTTTTTGGGGATGACATGTCACCTCTCAATAAAAAAATAAACTATAAATTTAATGAATACACTAACCATGCAATTTCTAGCAGCCAAATCTCTATGACAAAATTTTAAAGATTCCAAATATGCCATTCCATCGGCTATTTGTGCAGCCCAATTAAAATACTGATTTGCTGTAGGTAATGGACGATTTTCTTTGTTTTCTTCTGCTCCAGGTCGATGTGAACGAAGAAAATCACGCAAATTTCCCTTAAAAATTGAAAAAAAAATTTTTTTTTTTTTTTTTAAAAAATTTGTATAAAATGTCACCCCGAAAAATTTTTTTTCCAAACCTTTTCCATAAGTTCCATAACAACTAAAACAGGTTGACCATCAGAAACAACACCATAAAGTTTTACAATAAATGATGTATTAAATTGTTTCATAACGCTAGCCTTTACAAAAATAAATTTAAAATTAAAAAAAAATTCAAGCAAATATTCTCATATTTTTTCTAAAAAAATGTTTCCTTTTTTTAATTTATCCAGAAAAACGCACATCGGTGTCCGTTGTTAATATGAAGGAAGGAAAATAATAATAAACAAACTAGAATCCCAAACAAAAAGAATTTTTTTATTGGACACAAATAGTTTCATTGTTCCCCATCAGGGCTGTCCGCAAGTGAAAAAAATTTTCAGCAGCCGGAATCCACAAGTCCAAAAAACCACGCAATCCGCAATTGCGGACAGCACTGTTCCCCATCTTTAATATGACCATAAATTTAGACTATGTATTGTAGACCTCCACCTTTAACGTGAAAGTCATGAACCCATAATTTTGAGGAAAAAAAACTAAAAAAGAGCTTAAAAGCCCCCTCTTCCCCCACCCAAAAAAAATTAATAAAAAACCTCAATAAGAAAGTGTAATCTTTCAGCATTTGAAGCAGTTTCTGGTACTGTCTTAACAGCACAATCACCAAAAGTTTCACCCATTATAGAACGAACACTTTTTCCATAACCACGAAAAACTTTTCCAAAAGTTCCTCTTCCAATTTCCTGTTCCAAAATTATATCATCTCTTTTTAATTCCCATTCATCGGCTTTATAAAGTTCCATTTGACTCAAATATTCTGGATTGGCAGATATTGTTTGTCTTTAAATTATTAAAAAAAATTTTTTTTGAAAGAAATTTTAAAGAATTTTCAAAAAAAATCAGAAAATTAAAAAAAAATTTACGAAAATTTTTCAAAAATTCCATAGAAAAATTTTCAAAAAATTTTAATTAGAAAAAACCTCCAGTATTCTTCAACTTTTTTTCCAAACATTCTATTAACAAAATAATAAATTACAATTCCTGATATAATTAAAACTAAAACAACAATTGATGCAGAAATTGAAACAACCTTTAGAAAAAAATTTCTTTATAGAAACAAATAAAATCCAACCCTATTTTTTAGATATATGTACCCCGTTAAGGCTAAAAAATCGAAGTAACTTAAAGTAGGGATAGCACTTAAATTGGAGGGTATCCTCTAATAGGAGATATTTCAAAAAAAATTATACCCTTTAATAAGAGGTATCTTAAATTGGGGGTATCGCGCTTAATTAGCTCATCTCACCCACGCAATAGTAACCCAAATTAAAAAAAAGTAAACCCAATTTTGAGGATATAAAAATAAAGTTGGACCTTATTTATAACTTTGAAAAAATTTTTTTCAATTTACCTTAAAAGTAAATATACTTGGTGTACGAATTTCAAATAAATCTTTAATTATTGTATAATTTGGATTAAAATTGCTAGCAATTAAAGCTGATGTTTCTGTTCGAATGTGTAGGGTATATAAACCATCAGCAATACCAGAAAATGTAACGCCTGATTCATTGATAAATCTTTCGAAGGTAATACATTGATCATAGGGTGTCTAAATAAAAATAATTTTTTAATTAGAAAAAATTAAAAAAAAATTTTTGCGGACAAATTTTGCGGAGCGAAACATAATGTAAAACATTAAAATGTCAAACAGTCAAAAGGTACTTATCTCCTCCTCCTCCTGCTCCACCCACCCCTACCCACAATTCGTGTTATAGTTAAAATGTCATTGAAATGCCAAAGGACAATGTTTGACATTTCAACCCCCACTGTTTGAGATTTCAACGGATTTGGGGGGGGGGGTGTTTGACATTTCAACATTTGACGTTTTGAAATTATAACCTTATCTCTTTTCATAATGAAAACCCCAATTATTAAAAAAACTAATTCAGAAAAAATTTTTTTTTCAAACTAACACTGTCATCATTCTTTGTAAGTTTAGCTCTAAACGCAAGAATAAATCCATTGGGAAATTCTGGTGGTTCCCAATAAATTCTTTTTTCATTAATTTTGTCAGTTGTTGAATTTGATAATAAAATTGTATTTGGGTCAATCATATCATTTTCAGCTGAAATTTCAAATAAAATTTTTAAGGAAAAACCAAAAAGATTTCACGTATAGGCAAGGTCCTTGCAGATGTCCAAGCTGGCCTTCCCGAACAATAATTATCTGAAGCACTAATATTTTGACAGGCATAGACCTAAGAAAAAAATTTTTGAAAAAATTCAGAAAAAAATTTAGAGAAATTTCAAAAAAATTTTCAAAAAAAAAATAAAATTTTTTTGAAAATTTTTCAAAAAAAAATTCAAAAATTTTCAAAAAAAATTTTTTTTAATTTTTCTGAAAATTAAAAAAAAAATTTTCAAAAAAGTTTTCCAAAAAAATTTTTTTACTCACTGTAATATGATATTCAGAATAATGCGGTAATCCAGAAAGTATAAACGTTGTCCCAGTTACATTCATTTTTCCATGTGTATAATTTAAATTAATTCCTTCAAAAATCATATTTCCACTAGAAACATTTAATTCTGTTGAATTATAATATTTTATTGTTGGTATTGCTTTTTGATTATTATTGTTGACATGTCGACGAGTACGATTAGGTTTTTGTTGTTGTTGTTGTGATGGTTCAGTATCTGCAGAGGATTTTGACATAAAATTGGGATCTCTTGGATATTTGTATCTGAAAAATTGGATAGAAAGACAATATTATTTTTTTAAATGTTAAAATGCATCTTTAGACTAGAGCTGTCGGATAGTTGGAAATCTATCGGATCCGACAAAATTACTTTAGACAATGCTTGAGTGCCCAGAAATCATTAATGATGTGATAAACCCCAGGAATAAATCGAGAATATTTTTTAAATTTCAGGAGTAGGGTTGCCATTTTCGAATCGGGCCGTTCGAGTCGTTTTCGAGCCTCATTTTTATCGAATCGGGTTGACGTTCGATGCCTGTTCAGATCTTTTGAACAAAAATGGGCCGGCAACCCTATTCAAAAGTATTCAGTAAAATCTCAAAAAAAAATTTTTTTATATCCCAAT
This sequence comes from Meloidogyne arenaria, assembly GCA_036172955.1. Classification (NCBI taxonomy): domain Eukaryota; kingdom Metazoa; phylum Nematoda; class Chromadorea; order Rhabditida; family Meloidogynidae; genus Meloidogyne; species Meloidogyne arenaria. The sequence continues at coordinate 4,011,917 of JARQAB010000029.1, read as the reverse complement.
AGTGAAAAATTAATCTAAAATTAATCAATTATTTATTTACAATATTGTATCAAGCGACCCAGCAAAAGCAAAATTGTTATGCCTGCGATAGCGTAAATTTTGTGATAATATTTTTTGTTGTTGTTGTTGCTGATGTTTTTCTTCAAATTTTTGTTGTAAACCTTTATGTTTATTAATATTATTAGCTTCATTATTATTATTAGTTGTTGATCCAGTACAATGATTTGGATCATAATTTACATCGCAACTTAAATTAGTTATTAATAAAAGCATAATAGGGGGGATGTGTGTGAAAAAAGCATTAAAAAGCAGGAAAATGTTAGTGTTTTTATTAATTTTTTTAAAGTGCAGAAAAAAATTAAAACTAACTTTTGAACAAAAACAGTATTTTGTAAAGCATCTAAAAAAATAAAAAAAATTGGTATTAATCAACGAACTCTTAAAGAAAAAAACAATTTTTAAGTAATAATACCACCCCAGAAAAACGACTGTCTAATCCACAACTCCAAAAATTAAAAAAAAATCAGAACGATTTCCTAGAGTTTTAAAAAGGAACCAACCAAACTGTAAAAGTCAAAACTTTGTACATACTTACCAAAAGAAAGAGCGTTATCAAATTACTTTTTACGGGAAAAAAAGCTAAAAAAAAAGTATATGGCTACAAAGTTTAGGAAAATTGGTTTGGATGGTTCATTTGTTAAAAGGCAAAGATCCCCCAGATTCAATTTATTTCTAAAAAATTGAAAAAAAAACCTTCAAAACTATTGCTATCTTTACGTGCAGCATCTAAATCATTTGAATCTTTTTTCTTTTTATTAGAATTTAATTCTCCAGAATAATCACTTGCTCCATTATTATTATTACTACATTTACAACATCCTTCTTTTGCTGAACAAGTATCTTTGTTGTTATCTTTTGTAATAAATGGAGGAAATAAATTTGATGGAATATTTTTTGATGAAACAATTGTATTAACTATAAAAAAATTTTTTTTTGATTTTTTAAAAAATAAAAAAAAATTTTTTTTGAAAATTTTCATTTTTTAATTTTTCGAAAAAATTTTTTTAGAAATTTCAAAAAAAGAATTCCAAAAATTTTTTTTAATTTTTCAAAAATTTTTCGAAAAAAATTTTTTTCCTTCCCCTACTTCTTTTGTCACAAACATCATCAGCATTAACTGTATTATATTCAATTGCAAGATTCCAAGAGACATGAAAAAAATTTTTTTTATAAAATTAATTTAAAAATTAATACCATATAATGTGTAATATCACCATACGCTTCTAATGGTGGGTCCCAATTTAATCTAAAAATTTAAAAAAATTTGAAAAAAATAGTAAAGCTAAAAATAAATATATATACACATCAGGGGTCAGTCAGAAATGACAAAACTGCCGAAAATGGGAACTGTCGGAAATCGGAAATGTGTTAAAAGTCGGAAATCAGACTTCCGACCGACCAAACTCTGATGCGCATTAATTAATTAATAAATTCAAAAAAATTTAAAAATTACTTGATAGAATTTGGACTCAATGCAATAGAAGCTCGCATTCGTGGAGGATCCTATAAACATAAAAAAATTAAGAACACTGGAATTAAAAATTATACCGGGACACCAAACAATGTTTTAACATAAAGAATAGGAGATATTGCATTCTTTGCACCTAAAAAATAAAAAAATTTAGAATTTTAATATTAATTTTTCAAATTAAAAAATTTCAAGTTTTTGAAAACTTAAAAAAAAATTTCTGAACCTTCAAAAAAAAACTTTTTGAATTTTTTTTGAAGGTTCAGAAAATTTTACCAAAAATTTTAAATTTAAAAAAAGTTCAAAATTTCAAAATTTTTGAAAATTTTTTAGAATAAAGAAATAAAATACCAGGATGATTAACTACACGTGTTTGTACATAAACAGCATAAAGTGTATTTGCTTCAACTCCTTGATTTATTAATTCCCCTTTAGGCGAACTTGTTCCAGCATCTTCCCCAGAAATATCTTCCTTTGTTGAATCACTTCCATCAGTTACAAAATACATACTCCACGAATCTGAACAAGCTGAACGATCATCATCAATTGTCATATTTAAATTGATTTTGTCAACTTTTTTGTAAAATATCTGCGTGTGGAAAGAAAAAAGTTTTAATAAATTTTTGATAATTAAAATATTTTTTTTTTCAAAAATTTTCAACAAATTTTTGAAAAATTTTTTTTTTAAATTTCGAAAAATTTTTTAAAAGAATTTTAAAAAAAATTTGTTAAAAATTAAAAAAAAATTTTTCTGGAAATTTTCAAAAAAATTTTTACAGAGAATTACGTAAAGAATTTCGCAAAATTTTTTTAAAGAATTTCAAAAACCCAAAAAAATTTTTCCAAAAATTTTTCTAAAAAAATTTTTTACAGAAAGCCCATGTGAGTATTTAAACATTTCATTAAAAAATTTTTACAAAAAAATCCACAAACCATATATCCCAAAAATTTTCTATGGTCCATATCAGTAGTATTAAAAGGTGTCCAAGTAATCACAAATCCATAAGAATAAACAGAAACAATTTTTACTTCTAAAGGAATTTCATCACAAATAGCTTTATCTCCATTACTAAATGGGGAAACATCACTTTCACCAACACATTTAGCTTTGTTGTTTTCATCTCCAAATTCTGTACACACTTTCATTCCCAAATGTTCAATAAAGTCTTTAATCTTCAAAACGGGGAAAAAATTTTTTTAAGAAAATATCAAAAAATTTTTTTCAAAATTTTTTAAAAAAAATATCAAAAATTTTTTTCAAGAATTCCTAAACCCCAACCCCATTATTTTATTTTCATTTACATATTCTAAAAGATTTCCCTAATTTATTTTCCTTATTCCTTCTTTTAAAAATCAACAACGTTCAATAGGTAAGGAAAAAAAAAATTAAAAACCATGGAAGGAATAGTAACAAATTTCAATTAAAAATCATATCAAAATTTTTTTAAAAATCGCAGGCAGGACTAGGGAGCAAAGAGGTCCAAAAATCTTAGCATCGTGTGAGCAGGGACCGCTTTTACGGAAAACCTTGGTTGCGGTAAATTCAGTTTCAGAAAGAAAATTAGAAACACCCAAGTGAGCTTTACTCCAGGAAATTCCCTTTATTTGGGGACAAATGTCGAACCCTATTTTATGTCCCCTATTTTTTAATTTCAAAAAAAAATCAAAATAAAAACCTTATCATAACACAACATTCGATTATTTTGAAAGCTTATTTTTCCTCTCAATATTTCAATTTTATGTTCTTCATCAACAATAAATAATTGTCGCAAATTTTGATTTTCAAAAACAACTAAAGCATATAAATTTTTCCATAATTGTTGTCCATGTATTCGTCTAAGTTTTTTAAACATATGAAGTGACATAAATGCAGAAGAAAAACGAATTAGAAGATAACTGAAATGAAAATGAAAAAAAAGTTAAAGCAGAAAAGGCAAGCCTTAAGAGCAGAGCTGTTCCGAAACAACTCTGCTTGGATGGGAATCTAACGCTAAAGCCCAGCCTACCGGAGAACAAAAGCAAAAAATTTTTGTTTTGTTCGATTTTCAAAAAGGAACACTCCTCACCAGGGTTGACGGCTTGAACCGAAAAGAACCGATGTATTTTCGGTTTGGTTCCTCGATTCGCTTTCGGATATCCAAAAATTTTTCGAGACCAGAGAAGATTATAATAGATTCACTCAAACTTACCCAGTAATTTCTTCAATTTCACCAAATGCTTCAGTAAATTTTTCTGCACTAGTAGATTCAATTCCAATTCTCATATCAATTTCTAAATTTCCTTCAATCATATTACATTTTGAAAATTTGAGTGCAGAGCTAATTGAATCAACGGTATCTCCAGGACATTTTTTTGGACAAAAATTGATACATTCAATACAAGAATGGGAATTTAATGGATCTTAAAAAAATTTTTTTTTGCCTTTTTCTTCCAATAAAAAACAAAAAAACCTTCTCTATAACCATTAGGACATTCATAACTACAATGTTTTTTAAATGCTTTCCATACAGATTTTTCATCAGCGCTAGGATATGATGTTACTGGATATAAAGCTTCACATTCATATTTTGTTAGACAACGACGACCAAGTTGCTCATATCTTTTTAATGAAAATTTTAATTTTAAATAACGTTCGAAATTTTTAAATTGCCGGACCCGGTATTCGGGGTTTTTCCATAAACTAACACAAGCCGAGTTTTCAGGGCTAAAACACCACATGAAGCATGCAAAAACCGTATTAATCAAAATATGCGTTTTTCAGGCTCCTGGACCTGGAAAACCACAATCCTGGTCTCGGTTCAGTTTTTTCACATGTCCGATCGGGTTTCTAAAAACGGCCTAGTTTTTATTAAATGGTAGTCAATTTCTACACGAATTCCAATAAAAACTGCCAAAAAATCCCCAAAAAAGGAAAAATATTGAAAAAAAAACAAAAATTAATTTACAAATGATCAGGACATTTAGAAACACATTGACCATTCAAATCCAAATGACGGCAAGAAAAACATGCAAAAGTATCATTTGGTCTAGTACATCCACCAATACATCTTTGAAAAAATTAATTTTTTTAATTAAAAAAAATAAAATTTTATACTCTTCATGACAAAGTTCATCATTTATTGTACAACCAGAAAGAGTCTTTTGATTGTTTATGCATACTAAATTTGAAAAAAAAATAATTTTTGATTATAAAACTGAAAAAGATTTTTAAGCAGTGACAGCCAAAATCGATTCTTCTCGGATCAAGGATTTGTAACCAGAGCAGCACCGGAATCGGTTGGCTATTTCGAAATTATTCCATTCGTTTTAATTTGGTTCCTAGGCTAAATCATATCGGAAAAAATCTGGAGATTACGAGAAAAAGCCTGGGATTTAGAGCACAGACTCCTGAAAAATCCGGTCTTATCCCCCGTCCGGCCACTAATTTTCTGTAATACAATTTAGAGGAAACAAATAGAAAAACCGGCAAACTTTAAATAATTTAAATAAATTAAAGAAAAAATTACTTCTCTGACAGTGCGTATTATTCCAACAAGCCTTTAAAAATTAAGAAAATCAAAAACAACTTCAAAAAAAATTTTCGAACCATATTAGAAGTAAACGGATCTCTAAAACAATGTGGATCATTTTCACTTGTAGGACAATCATTTTTGCAATGGCCAGCAACTTGACTAAAAAAGATTTGATTATTTTTAAAATTAAAATTTAAGAAAAAAAACAAACTCAATAATTAAATCGCGTATATTTCCAATTAATATTTGTTTCCAAGAAATACTTCGAGTATAACATAAACGAGGATTTTCAGTTATTCTAACACCACCATTTTTTATTGCAACGAGTTTTGTTAGACTAGAAAAAAAATTTCTTAAATTTTAAACAGATAAAAGATGAACAATGGCTAAATCACAAGCCATTAGCTAATTGCGTAGATTTCAAGGTAAATTTGGTTTGGAGAAATGAGGTCCCAGGTCGAAAAACAACCTCCCCCTATCTTCATGATACTTTAACCCAAAAAACCTACAACTTTTGAAAGATATTTATCCTCATTAATCCTTCTAAATCCCTCGATATTCGCTTTAAAAACTTGTAGGTATTTTGTGTCAATAGGTCTTTTGGATGGACTCCGACTGAAAAGACATTTGATCAAATTCGCTATTTTTCTTATCAGCCAATTTCCAACAGCAAGAAAAAACTCAAAGTTTAGCCCTTTATCCCCAAATCCTCTTCATCGAATTCAGACAAAAAATAAACACAATTTAAAATAAATAAAATACCCAATATCCCTCAAATCATAATTTTGATATACAACAAGAGCATAATTCATAATTAATGAATGACCACCAATTACTCGAAGATTTGGGAAAATACGTCCAAGGCTTGTTAATCCACTTTAAAAAAATATTTAAAAATTTGAAAAAATTTTTAAAAGAAAAACCGTATTTGAAAAACCAAAATTGAGCCAGTTATTTCACGTAAATTTTCAAAAACTGGGAACAAATCTGAAAAATTAGAAAAAAATTTGTAAGTAAAAATTAACAAAAAAACTGACCATCAGTAAGATTGCTTCTTGTAATCTTAATTTTTAAAAAATTTCAAAATAATTTTAAAATAAAAAAAACCATAGAAATAGTAAAATCCCCTTCCAAAATTGTGCATTCTCTATATTTTAATTTCCTCTCCTTTCCATCCTCATCTGTTTTCATATTTCTACGAGGTTGATGAAACGCATTTCTTGGATCATTTCTAATATCGACAGAACTGAAAAAAGGGAAAAATAAAAATTATGTGCTAAGATGTTACGAATTTAGAAAAAACCGAGTCGGGTTTTCGAAACCTGGAAAATTTCTCAAATCGTGTACTGTAGGAGAAAACTCCGGGTTTCAGGTAAACAATGACATCCCTGCTCAGACCCTCCAATATACAAAACCCATTCAAAAAAAGTAGATAAAAAAATACAAATTTTTACCCGCATCGAACTTCATTCTCCATTAAATAAACCTTTACAAATTTAAAAATATAATTTTAAAAAGAAATTATGTAAATACAAAATTTGCTGCCATCAAAGTAATAATGAAAATACACAAAACAACAAACATTCGTGTAGAGATAGAGCCAAACATAATTCAAAAAACTAATGCCGAAACTAAAAATTTTAAAAATATTATTTTTAAATAGGACGAAGACCACCCAATTTTAAATTTAAACAATGTTTCATGGATAATTAAAAAGAATAAATTAGTTAATACCTTTAAAAAAGGTGTTTGTAAATTGTTTGCGTAGTATCTATGGAGTGAATATAAGAAGAGATTTGCTGCTGTTGTTGTTGTATGTTTAATGGATTATAATTCGCCTTTTGCCAATAAAAATATATAATCCTTAAAGGTTTCCCTTGAATGAACAGGGAGAGGGGATAAAGGTATATTAAAAAATTATTAAAAAATTTTTCTCATGAGAGAAACAAACAAGCATAAAAAAATATATGTATAAATCTCTCTCTCTCACTCGCTTCAATATGAAAGAGAAAAAATGTAATAAAACATTTGTAATAATTAGTAAAATCCAGAAAATATATTTATACGACAATCAAATTATTTTTTAAACAAAAATTTTTTAAATCAAAATTTTAACCATTTTTCCATTTTTTCTTTTGCCAATTTTTTAATCGTCCTCTCACGGACCGACACCATCTTCTCTTTCCATTGTTCTTTACTAACCTTTAATTCCTCAGCATGTGATTGTATTGTACTACGCATAAATTTAATAGCATCGTCTTTAACTTTTGTTAAAAGTTGAAAAGTTTCAAGCGATTTTTCACGCGCTTTTCTAAAAAAAAAAAAAATTTTCCTCTAAAATTAAAAAACAAACATTTCTTCATCAATTCTTCTAGTTTCATATTGGTGAAAAAGTGCATGAGCAGAAGCTTGTCGTTCATCAGATAATTCTTTCCAAACTAACATTTCTTCAAAATGAACTGCTCTAACATTATAATCAAATTTTTTCTCTTGTTGAAGCATTTTATTTTGTTGCTCTTTTCGTTCTTTATCCAGAAAGTTACGCTTAAGAAAAACATTTTTCCTTTAAATTAGAAAATTTTTAATAAACCTTCTCTCTAGAAAATTGTTGCAAATCCATTTTCTCAACAGCTTCTTCGCCCAATTCTTTAACCAACAATTCATATAAAGGTTGTGATTTTTGTTTTTTCATTCGATCGGCAGCTACTTTAAGTTGAATTTCGGCCTAGAAAATTTTTGTAAAAAAATTCTTTTGTCAAAATTTTTTGTTTGGACTTTTTGTAAAGGTCCCAAATTTGTCTATAAAAAAAGTAGAATTCAAAAATAGGAGAATACCAGGTATGCTATTGTAAACAGAGGGAATGACCTTGAAATTCCAAATAACTTAATTCTCAGATTTGGCATTTCTATAAGTTTCTTTAAACTTTTTAACTAATAATTTACCAAAAAAAACCCAGGAAAAAAACAGACTTAGAAAATAATATACCTGTTCCGCCAACTTTCGACGCTGTTCGTTTTCTTTATTTTCTTCCATTAATTTTTTATATTCTTCAGTTCGACGTTTTTCTTCTTGTTTATTAGCCAACATCTGAACTTGCAACATCTTTTCTTTTTTCATCTGTTCAGTACTTTCTTTATAATATTCAATTTTTTTACGACGTCCAAGTATACGCTCAAAATCGTCATCTTTATGAGTTAAATAAATTTTAATTTGGCGGGCCAACTAAAAAATATGCAGGATTAGTAAGCTTAAAAACATAAAAAACCTTTTCTTGAAGCTCCTTAACTGAAATTTGGTCTATTTCGAGATAAATATCTTGCAAAATTGAATAAAATGAAGCTACATGCATTTTAATTTTTGAAACCTGAAAAATAAGATAAAGGAATTTATTTGCAGTGTTTAAAAGAAACCTCAGAAATATTTCCATTTTCATTTTCAAGTTCACTTGCCAAGATAGCATCTTCCGGTCCAAAATAAATACAATTTTGACGATGATCAATATGTATGAAAACTAAATGGCGTTTACAAATATCAACTAAAAATTGTTCCAATTGCATTCGATTATAAAATGGAATAATTTCAGAAAGATGTTCAAGTGTTATTGACTCATAAATTGATGAAATCTGTAAATTTTAAAGGAAGATTTAAAGGATCAGTTGATCTAGACTTTTTAAGTTTTCATATAAGATGAGAGCGAGATTTTCAAATTAAAACTAACAATGACTAACCTAACCTATTGCCAATTTTTGACCCTTATGATCGTGACCCTCAAATCGAAAAGGTTCCTCCTTTCTCTTTTTTTAATCAAAATTGGAAAAGAAGTGGAAAGGAAAAAACGGGAGTCACATTATTCTCTTTTTCGAAAAAGCCATAATATGGCAAACAGTTCTCTCTACACGATGGTACAAAAAAATTACGAAATTTTTACTAACAGTTCGGAATGTTTCCTTGTAAGGAAAACCAATTCTAAAGAAAAACTGATTCTAGGATAACGGGTTACGAACAAGTTTGACGGTTCCCAAAAATTTCGGAATACCAAGACCAAAACCGAAAATATCAGCTACTCGGTGTTTTTCCTAGCCCGATATGCGAACCACCAACCCAAGTTCCTAACTCTAATTAAAAATTAAAAAAAACCTGTTTCATTATTTTTACAGCAACATTTTGTATAATCGAACTAGAATATTGACCAAACTCATAACCTAATTTTTCACCCAATCGTTCGATTTCTAAAATCATTCCTTGAACATTGGAGGCAATGATCAACGGATCAAAATCATTTTCAATACATTTGTATAATTTAGTAACTTCAGGTGCTGCAATCTCCGGAATGTTTAAACGAGCAATCTCTTTCAAAATTCCATTACGAGTTGGTATAATCGCCATACGTAAAAGTGTGGATAGAATTCTACAAAAAATGTGATAAGAAAAAACTAGAGATCGGCCTTGGTCTGCATTTCACCCTGGATCTTTCCAGGATTCAAAGTCAAAACAAAACATTTTCACTATTACTTAATTTTTTCTTGATTCTGATTTTTCTTTACACAAGGTTAAAAATCTGGTCAAGGTACTAAACCAAAATTTAAAAGCTTCAGGTGCTGAAACTTTTTCTTCAAATTGAAGGATTTGAAAATTACCGAAAGATTTGAAAAATTAAAATTATTTCAAAAAATAAAAAATTTAACCTTGTATTGGTAACATGCTGTTCTTCAACATCCAAATATTTTGATAAAATTGAAAGATTTTCAGCCCCATCAGGAATACTAAGCGTTGCTAAAAGAACTCGAGTAGCCTGATCTGTAGCCTCTTCACCAGTAAATTGTTTTTTCATATCCTTGTAAATATTAAATTTTTGTAAGAGTGAAGCAGCATGGAAGAGATTATTTCCACCTTTCCAAAAAACAAGAGCAATCTAAAATGCTAAACTTTAAAAAATTGATTTTATAACAACCTTGTCATAATAATTAGCATAACTAGAGGGCTTGGCGATTTTCTTATCCTTTCCAATTTGCATTAAATTATGAAGATCTAAATTCAAATTTAGGGGATCAGATAATAAAAACAAACCTTCAGCAGTTTTATAAGCTTCTTGCCATAATTCCATATTTATTGCAGTGTCTAATTGGCACAAACGAGTTTCCAACATAAGAGTCAACGAGTCGATATTTGTCAATTTAATCCTTAAAATCAAAATTTAATAAAAATTTGGAGAAAATAAGCAGACGCGTGAGCTGGAATTGTTTGCGCCTGTTGAGCTTTTTGAACTTGTGTAAGATGAAGGCTTAAAAAATTAAATGAAGAAATTCAAAATTTTGGGCAAACCGTAACATATCCGAAAGTTTACGAAATTCATTGCGTCGTTGGTATTGAAGACAAAAAGCAAAAGATTGACGGGCAATATGGTGGTAAATCTGTTCCACATAAACATTATTACGCACCAAATCGAGACAGTTCCTATAAGTATCCCATTGAAAACGAAGCCAAGGACTTAGGACAGTTCGGTCCATTCGATCTTGTGGAACAGCGCCAGACACAACCGACAATAACAAACTGAAAAGGAGATAAATTGTTGAACTAATAAATGAAAATACTTCTCTGGCATATCCGCAACATCCAAATCATCAATTTCTTCCATCTTTTCAATAGAAGATTTTTGAGCCTCCAAAGTTTTTTTCTCAGCAAGAGTAAGCAAAGCTGAAAAAACAGTCTCAAGCGACTTTACAGCAACCTGTTCAAGAAAATAAAAAGTGAAGGCAGGATAAAACCGCAACGTCTTGATTTATCAAAAGCCTGCAATACTAAACCAAAGTGTGGAAACTAACCAAAGTGTGGAAAATACCAAAGTGTGGAAAAAACTAAACGGTTCCGCCTTACGACGGGTATTGCATTTCCTCAGCAGTTTGGAATTTCAAGCCTTTTTCCACATTTGGTATTTCGAGGGTTTTTGAAGGTTTGGTATTTCAAGCTCTGGCATTACAAGATCATAGCGGATAAAAGTGGTTAAACCTGTTGAGTTAACATCTTATACTGATAAAGTCCGTCTTTTGCTACAGTAGAGTTACGCAGAGAAACGCAGAGTTCAACATATTTGAGCATAATTTGTTCGTGTATTTGTGACCATTGCTTCTGACGACGACCCTAGAAATGGAAAAACTTAAAGAAGTTATCAAGTTAAAACCTTGATTAAATCATAAAGATTTTGAAGCGCATCTCGTTGTTTACCAACAGAAATAAATTCATAAGCTCGCTGCAACGCTGCCTCAGGTTTTTGATTTTGATGATAGTTTGCTCTCATAATAACAATAATAAATAAAAGAAAATAATCTTTATAATCTTCTGAAAATATGATAAATAAAAATAAAGAAAACGAAAAAGTGTTGCAAGAATAAATGAACGAAAAAACAAAACAACTTTTCTTCTCTTTTATACTCGGCTGCCTAAAATCCGCGCCCGCATATCTTGCCAATTCCATAACTTGCCAAAAGGGCTAAAAACCCATATTTTGCCAATAATGGCAAAATTCCATATCTTGCCAATAGGGGCAAAAATGCATATCTTGCCAAGCCATATCTTGCCAATAAGGGCAAAATCTTGCCAATCCGGAAAAAGGATTCCGGAAAGATGTCGTCCGGAAAAATTTTGAGGTTCCGTGATTTGAGAATTCCGTGACTTGTTGTTCCGCGACTTGTCTGACTTGTTGTTCCGCGACTTGACACGATTATATCAGACCCTAGTTCAAGTGGTAAAAGTATCAACAAATAAAGTTTTATCCAACAGAAAATTAATAATTCAATTTTATGTTTAAATTGGAAAAGAAGCATTTTAGTTTAAGAAAAGGTTATTTTAAAAGGACGATTTAAAAATAGAAAGAGTTAATGATCAGGAAGAAGAATGTATTTTATTAGAGTTGAAACCGGACCGGAATTTGGATATTTTGATGAATAAATGATTAACAATTTAAATGGTAATTTAAAAATAACAAAAGAATAAAATTTTAAAATGAAGAATTTAAAGAATTAAAATATTAGGGTGGTCATAGATCTTTTTTAATTTTTGATGTTATCGATTTTATCGAATCAAGCTTTCGAATGGTCCCCAGGCAATTTTAGAAACCACCCTAATATATTTGCGATGATTAATTACAATTAGGAAATTTACTTTAAAATTTAAATTATTTTAAATTAATTAATTTATTAAATTTATCTAATTAAATTAATAAGAAATATTTAAATTAATATTTAAATTTATTTAAAATTAATTTATTTAATTTAATTAATTTTTTAAATTATTTAAATTAATATTAAATTGAATTAAAAATTTAAATTAAAGTTCGGCATTTGTCGACAAACCTTATTGCTGTTGCGCCTGCTGCGATTTACGGACATGTGGGGGCAAATATTTTCCTGCCTTCGGCGGTTCTTTCCCATCAACCTGCTGTTGTTGTGGTTGTTGACCTTGCTGCTGTGGCGGCGGTTGATTTGGTTGACCACGCTGTTGTGATGGTGGTTTCTGACCTTGATCACGCCATTGTTGCGTTTGCGGTGATGGTTCTTGACGGTCTTGACGCTGTTGTGGTCGAAGTTCCTGACGTTGTTGAGGTCGAGACTCCTGATGTTGTTGAGTTAGTGGCTTTTCTAACGGTTGACGCGGTTGAGGTATAGCTTCTACCTTACGAACTTGTTGTGGAGGCGGTTGTTCTTCTTTACGACGCTGTTCTTCCTCCAAACGCTTTTGACGTTCAACTTCAACTTGCCATTTCTTCATTCTTTCATTTGCCAATTTTTCAATAGCCTTCTCACGAACCGATTCCATCTTCTCTTTCCATTGTTCTTTACTAACCTTTAATTCCTCAGCATGTGATTGAATTGTACTACGCATAAATTTAATAGCATCGTCTTTAACTTTTGTTAAAAGTTGAAAAGTTTCAAGCGATTTTTCTCGTGCTTTTCTAAAAAATAAAACCAAAATTTTTCCTTCAAAAACATAAAAAACAAACATCTCTTCATCAATTCTTCTAGTTTCATATTGATCAAAAATTTCAGGAGCAGAAGCTTGTCGTTCATCAGATAATTCTTTCCAAACTAACATTTCTTCCAAATGAACTGCTCTAACATTATAATCAAATTTTTTCTCTTGTTGAAGCATTCTATTTTGTTGTTCTTTTCGTTCTTTATCCAAAAGGTTACGCTTTAAATTTTTTAAAATAAATTTAAAATTTTTTTTTGAAATTTAATAAACCTTCTCAATTATAAATTGCTCCAAATCCATCTTTTCAACAGCCTCTTCACCCAATTCTTTAACCAACATTTCGTATAATGGATGAGATTTTTGTTTTTGCATTCGCTCAGCAACTACTCTACGCTTAATTTCTTCCTAAAAGATTAAATATAAAAAATTATACTGAAAAATTATTCAATGGTTTTTGGGGAGTTTGCTATTCCAAAACGCTTCCCAAAACTTTAGCTAATAATTTTCCGAAAAAGACATTTATCCCAATAAGTAACAGGCTTAAAAGTAACTAAAAATATACTTGTTCAGCCAACTTTCGACGCTGTTCATTTTCTTTATTTTCTTCCATTAATTTTTTATATTCTTCAGTTCTACGTTTTTCTTCCTGTTTATTAGCCAACATCTGAACTTGCAACAACTTTTCTTGTTTCATTTGCTCAGTACTTTCTTTATAATGTTCAATCTTCTTACGACGTGCAAGTATACGTTCAAAATCGCCATCTTTATGAGTTAAATAAATTTTAATTTGGCGGGCCAACTAAAAAATACGTAGGATTAGCAAACTTAAAAAACACCAAAAAAACCTTTTCCTGCAACTCCTTAACTGAACTTTGGTCAATATCAAGATAAACATCCTGCAAACGTGAATAAACCGAAGATACTTGCATTTTAATTTTAGAAATCTAAATACATTTAAAAAAATTTAATAACCCATTAAATTAAAAAAAAGTAACCTCAGAAATATTTCCATTTTCACTTTCAAGTTCACTTGCCAAGATAGCATCTTCCGGTCCAAAATAAATACAATTTTGACGATGGTCAATATGTGCAGAAACTGAATGTTGTTTACAAATATCAACTAAAAATTGTTCCAATTGCATTCGATTATAAAATGGAATAATTCCAGACAGACGTTCAAGTGTTATTGACTCATAAATTGACGAAATCTAAATTTTAAATGAAAAATTAAAAGGCAAGTTGATTATGAATATACATTAAACACAAATTTTCTGACAAAAGCCGAGCCAGAAATACTGTTATATGGCTAATGTCCTTGAAACTAATAAAATTAAAAAAAACCTGTTTCACAATTTTCGCAGCAACAGTTTGTTTTATCGAATTAGAATATTGACTATATTCAGAATATCCCAACTTTTCACCCAATTTTTCAATCTCTAAAAGCATTCCTTGAACATTGGTGGCAATGTGTAAAGGATCAAAATCATTTTCAATACATTTGTATAATTTAAAAACTTCAGGTGCTGCAATCTCCGGAATGTTTAAACGAGCAATCTCTTTCAAAATTCCATTACGAGTTGGAATAATAGGCATACGTATAAGTGCGGATAGAATCCTAAAACATAAGGCGTGTCAACTAAAACCTCCAAAAAATACAAAATTTAACCTTGTATTAGCAACATGCTGTTCTTCAATATCCAAATGTTTTGTCAAAATTGAAGGATTTTCTGCCCCATCAGGAATGCTAATTGTTGCTAAAAGGACTCTTGTAGCCTGATCTGTAGCTTCTTCACCAGTAAATTGTTTTTTCATATCCTTGTAAATATTAAATTTTTGTAAGAGTGAAGCAGCATGGAAGAGAGTATTTCCTCCTTTCCAGAAGACTAGAGCAATCTGAAATTTGAAACTTAACAAAACTGGCTTTCTAAAAACCTTGTCATAATAATTGACATAGCTAGAAGGTTTAGCGATTTTCTTGTCCTTATCCTTTCCAATTTGCATCAAGTTATGAAGATCTTAATTTTTGCTTTAAGAATAATTTACATAATAAAAACAAACCTTCAGCACTTTTATAGGCTTCTTGCCACAATTCCATATTTATTGCAGTATCTAATTGGCACAAACGAGTTTCCAACATAAGAGTCAAAGATTCAATATTCGTCAATTTAATCCTTAAAATCAAAATTTAATAGAAATTTAGAGAAAATAAGCATACGCGTGAGCTGGAATTGTTTGCGCCTGTTGAGCTTTTTGAACTTGTGTAAGATGAAGACTTAAAATGAGAATAAATTCAAAATTTTGGACAAACCGTAACATATCCGAAAGTTTACGAAATTCATTTCGTCGCTGATATTGAAGACAAAAAGCAAAAGATTGACGAGCAATATGATGATAAATCTGTTCAACATAAACATTATTACGCAATAAATCGAGACAATTGCGAAAAGTATCCCATTGAAAACGAAGCCATGGACTGAGAACTGTGCGGTCCATTCGATCTTGCGGAACAGCACCAGACACAAACGACAAAAGAAGGCTGTTAGATAAAATAATTTGTTGAACTAATACATGAAACTACTTCTCAGGAGCATCAGCAACATCAAGATCATCAATTTCTTCAATTTTTTCAATAGAAGATTTTTGAGCTTCCAAAGTTTTTTGCTCAGCAAGAGTAAGAAAAGTTTCAAGAACAGTCTCCAGCGACTTTACAGCAACCTAGTTTAGAAGTAAAAAGTAGTGTAAAAAAGAAAAATCGTAGAAACCTGTTGAGTCAATATCTTATATTGATAAAGTCCATCCTTTGCCAGAGTTGAGTTGCGTAGGTTAACACAAAGCTCAACATATTTAAGCATAATTTGTTCATATATTTGTGACCATTGCTTTTGTCGGCGGCCCCATAATAATAGAAAACTTAAAAATTTAAAGAATTTAAAACCTTGATTAAATCATGAAGTGATTGAAGCGCATCTCGTTGTTTCCCAACAGAAATAAATTCATGAGCTCGTTGCAAAGCCGCCTCAGGCTTATGACTTTGATAGTTTGCTCTCATAATAATAATAAAAAAAAAATAATCTCTATAATCAACTGAAATAAGATAAAAATTAAGGTAAACGCGGAAAATGTTGCAAGACTGGAATAAACGAAAAAGAAAAATGACTTTTCTTTTCTGCCCATACTATTTTCAAATCTTAAAATAGTCAACAGAATTCGCGCAAGCGAGAGGAAAGGTGAGGAAAGGTCCATTGACGAAAAGTATTGACGGAAAACCCCTTGACAAAAAGTCGTACCACCAAAAATGTTTTTATGAAATGTCAAGTTTTAAACATTTTTTACATTTTCCGCTAAATTCTGTTGTCGTTATGTATTTTTAAAACACCAAAAATTCAAAATGTCCATATTAACTAAAAGTGTCAATTTGTCGTCGTGATTCTTTTTACCTGATGATTTGTCAATTTTTTTCGTTTTATAGTTTCTTGATTTTTAGATTTCTTATTCATGATTTCTGAAAAGTCAGGACTTGTAGTGCCTGTTGTTCTATGGGGGCCTAAACCCCCTCGAAGCCGAATCAAACAAATTTCATCAATACGGAATGGCAAAATAATTCTGACGGGAAGTGAAGATGGAATTGTAATGCAATGGATGGTAGACGAATCACTTGGATGGATCCAACCGCAAATGGTTATGTTGGCTCACAAAACTTGCATAAGCTGTATATCTCCTAATTCAACTTCTGTTTCTGCATCGTAAATTTTATTTTTATTTAACCTTTTTATTTAATCCTCTTTTCCAGGAAGTTCATCTCATGTTCAGAAGACGGGCATATTTGTCTTTGGGATTCTGCTGATGGAAGGATAATTGATAGTATGAGAACGAATTATGTTCATAGGAAAATGAAGCCCTACGTAAGATTTGTTTTTGTCTATTTGTCTGACAGATATTCCTTATTTTTGGAATTTTCCCTAGAATTCTTGAAGTAATCCCTTCTTTTTAAGGCTTGTAAAAATCTCCATGAAATTCTCTTTTGTGTTGGTGACTATACCGATGTTGTTGCAATTCATCCACATGATTTGAATGTCCTCTATACTCTTAATTCACGTGCTGAACCAGATTGGCTGAATTCCATCACTTTGGTTAAACCAAACGACAAGATTGGTAATTCTTTAAGTTTTGAACTATCTCTAGAATTTTATTTTTAAGATGTTCTAATTGGTGTATCTTTATCTGGTGTTGCCAAGCTTTGGTCCTTAAATGAATTAAATATGAAGGATAACACAACAAATATTTTATTTGAGGAAGAATCGAAATTTATAGCACCGAGGAATGTACATAGTGTAACTTGCTCAGAGAAGAATGTTAGAATGATGTTGGTTGTTTGTGCTAATTCTTGGCAGGTTATTGAATATTTGGTTTTCAGAATTTTTATCCATATAGCAGGCAAGGAGAAAGGCCGAAAATATCTTTTAAGAGTTTAACCTTCCCTCAAGAAAATTCTGGCGGGCCAGTGATTTTTTTTGATTCTCATTCGTATTCCTGATGCCATTGTTCCACAACCGTGAGGCCGCTGCTTCTGAAATCAGAGCTGCGGAACCTTCAGAGATGTCGAAATCGACAGGGCATTTTCTTGGATCCGTTAGGCGTTGGCAAAGATACCATATGACCCTAATTTCTAAAAATTTTTCAGGTTATTGATCCCAGCACCCTTGGTCAATTAGTTGTCTCTGAATGTGCTATTGAAGCCCTAGAAGGAATGATTGTAGATATTGATAAGGTTGCTATTGGATTTGCTGATTCAACAATTGTTTTGTTTCAGTTACCAAGAAGGTCTATTTTGTTAAATTCGCTTTAAAAAGTTTTCTTTTAAGTAAATTGGTTGGTCGACAAATTCGCGAGCGTTTTGGTGAGAAACCTTCGAACATTGCTGGAATTGAACAACCCTTTGTTTTTGCTCTCTTAAAAAGTGTTGCTTCTCCAAATTTACAGGTTTTTCTAATTTTTTAAAAAATTTTCAAATAAAATTTTCTCAGCCTCTTTTAAACCCGGTTAAATTTTTCTTCGATTCAAAACTTTCTTCTGATAAAACTCATCGTCAAATTACTTATCGGTTGGATGAACAAAGTTCTTCAATTAGTTTTTGGCATGTTCCAAAAAATTTGGAACTGTTGGTTAGCGAGTTTGTGAGAACACGACGTCCAATAGGTTTTTTTTATTTAAAAATTTTTATATTTTTTAAAGTTTATGAACCAACAATTAGACAGTGTCTTTCTGACGCTTGGAGTCGACTTTCCCCAACACCTCCTGCAATTGCTAGTTTTGAGGTTTCTTCTAAAGCTAATTTTGAGTTTTTATTAAGTTAATATTTTTAGTCTGGATTCACCATCCAAGCCACTATTTATGTGTCTACACAAGATAAGTTGTTTCTTGGAAGAAGTGACGGTTCAATAATGGTTTTTTTCTGATTATTTAATTTTTTTTATCAATTTTTAGACAATGAGTGTTTGTCAAGTAATAATGGTTGCTTTATTGGATGGTTACAATAACGGTTATTTTTCGGTTAAAAATTTGATTTCTAAAATATTTTTAGAATCTACCCAATTCAAAATACTCTCAAATGGTCATTCTAGTTCTGTGACTTGTTTTCTTTACCCTTTTTCTGAAAGCAATAGATATGATCCAAATTTATTACTTTCTGGTAGTGCTGATTTTTCTGTTATTGTTTGGAATGTAACAAATGATGAGAGGCTTCATCGTTTTTCTTCACAAGGAGGAACTATTACTCAATTGCTTGTTCCACCAGTTAATTGCAATGTAATTTTAATTAAAAAATGTCCGCAAAAATTTTTGCGGATTATCTGCAAAATATTTGCGGATTGTAAAATTTGTGAGAATTTTTAAATGTCTGCAAAGTTTGTCCGCAAATATTTGCGGATTATGAAGATCTTGAACATTGTCATTTATTTTCAGACTAAATTACTGGATTGTATATGTTGCATTGCTGCAGACAATTCTGCCTGTTTTGTTAGCTTAAAAAAGCTTCGATGTGTTCTTTTTGCTAGCAGACAACAATTTCCTATTGTTGATATTCGTTGGCGTCCTTTAAGTGATCAAATTTTGTTAAAATGTGAAGATGATTCTGTTTATGTTTGGAATATTGAAACAGGTTTCTTTGAGTTTTTCCGATTATTTTATGATTTTTAAAGGAGTGCTTGATCAAGTAATAACTGGATTAGCTTCTGATGAGGTTTATTTTATGTGTTCTTGTCATATCATTTTTGCCTATCTTTAAGATTTTGATGAACTCTTCAACTGATGAACAGTTTGGTTTTGGATCGGAATATGAAAATTCTTTTGGCACTGCTTCACAAACAGCTGTTCAAATGTTGAGGGCATTAAAACAAAAGGATATGGCAGCGGTAAAAATCTCAAAATTTCTTCCTCCTCCACCATCATCGGTTTGTATTACTTCTTCCTCTTCTTTTCGACGGGATTCTTCAGTTAATTCTTCTAATAATTTGTGTTGTTCTCCACCTTTTCGAGAACCTGATGACGAGGAAGAGGTTATTTTATGTACTGATGGTGGTGGTTTTTTCTCTTTATTCTATTATGTCAGATTAGAGTTGCACTATTAGGAAAAAATGTTGCACATTAGAGATTTTGTCAAGGCGAGATTACATTCAATAATCTTGATTATTGAGTCTTCTAATTATTAAATCCGCACAGACTTGTCAAAATCACTTTTGAATTTTTCTTTTCACATCATGATTCTTTCTTTTTTTTTCACCACAAATTTCAATCATTAGTATTCTATGATTAATTTTCCCTTTTTTAAAGATGAAAAAAATAATTGCTGGACAGCATGGAACAGACAAAGAAAATGATGATGATTCATCTACTATTAATATTAATAATACAAATTTACACCTCATATCTCCTCCCTTAGAAATTGTACAAATGTCTACATGTTCAGATACAACACATTTAATTTTATTTGATGTTAATGCATTAATAAGTTTGTTGAATTTTATTTTAAAGTTTAAAAATAGGTGCTTTCATTATTCCTAAAAATTCTAAATGTTAAACCGGATCGACGAAATTTCGGATTGGTTTTTTATTTCGGTTTCTTGTGCTATAAAATATTTTCGGATAATCGAATAATTTCTAGACTGTTGTATACAATTGTATATTGGTTTAATATGTACCAGGGATCCTGCCGTTCCGTTTCCTGAAAATCGGGAATTTTGACTTTTTTGGTTGGGCTCCCGATTCTCCGATATCGGGAATTTAGGTTATTTGGCGGCAAGATCTCTGATATGTCTCATATTTAAGAAGGAGAAGAAAAGAAAATGTGTGGAGATAATTGTCAAAAATTTCTATTTTTTTTAGATGGCCTTCTTATACTCGATTCATGTGATGATGAAAGAGAAAATTTTGATAAAGAAAGAATTAGCATAATAGATACAATAACAAATTATAATTGTGATTCAAAACATCAAAATGGGTTATCAAATTTAAATTATTTATCATTAAAAGAATTGTCAACCAATAATTCTTTGAATTTGATGCAACAAGATGGTGGAATCTCTTCCAGTAAAAATAATAATATTTTATTACAACAACAACCTTCACTTTATTTGGATACTGCAAAACTTTTAATTTCACTTTTACATGCTTGGGATAACGATGAATCTGTTGATGATATTGCAATAAATAGTTTAAAATTGTCTAGACCAAAAATACCTCTATGTTTTGGTACAATTTCTAAAGGTTTGCAGAAATTTTTTACGATTTTTTATTATTTTTTTATTTTACCCTTGGGTAATTTAAATAAAATACAGTCGAACCTTGAATTTAAATACACCCAAAATTAGATAATCTTTCAAATTTAAGTACGTTTTAAAATTTCTTTAAATACTAGGGGACGGATAGGGATTGGATCACTTAGTATGGATGTGATCTCTTCCGTTTACGGCTTCCCCGATTTCCGTCTTTTTTTTGCTTTTCCGTTCCCGCTGTCTGTCTTCCACTTTTTAAAATACGGCCTGCTACTTGGTTATACCCTCAATTTTGTATACCATTAATCTTTATATTCCGTTTTTTAATCGAGATCAGACTGCTTTATTTTAATTTAAAATTTTTTTTATAGGTTATGTTTCTCTCTACACACCATATTCTTCTGGGAAAATTCCAGCATTAGACGATTTTTCTTTTAAAAGTTTTTCAAAAAATATACATTGGCAGATGAGTAAAACATTAACAACAATTCATTTACTTGCAGTTGTATCACTTTCAAATACTTTAATGGCTTTGAAAAATCGTTATTATTATAATTCAAAAAAGATGTTTTTAAGGTTTGTTAAATATAAAGAGTAGTAACATGGCTTCCTCTTAAACCCCGATTTTACACTCGGAATTTCAACTCGACCCTGACGATTATTTTTGTCGAGAACCCAGGCCCGTAGGCAGGGGGTGGGGGGAATCCCCGACACTTACGACTCCCGACAAACCATGATCCTTGACATACTCGATCCCGAAGTTCGGATTGCCACCCTTTGTTAAATTTCTTTTAATTTGAAATTTTTTTAAAGACGTTCTCCTTCCTCGAAATCAACAGAAGAACAATTAAGTGAATGTGAAAGTCACAAAGTTAAACAAAGTTGGTCAAATATTGCAGCATTACATTGTATTCTTTTACCTGAAAGAATAAAATTTAAAAATTCATATGCTTCTCCGAAGCTTGATATGTTGGCAAGAAAGTGAGGAAAAAAATTATTTTTTAAGAAGGGTTGGACACTTTGGTTATAAACATGGAAATTTTGACGTTTTTTAAAGAAATTAACCGTTTTTATGAAATCTTAAAGCCAAAAATTTTTGGAAAACAGTGATTTAAAAAAATCCCCCAGAATAAAAATGATATTTATAACTAAGATTCAAAACCGAAACTGATTTTTTAAACGTTGCTTTATACTGAAACCAGGTGGTACCGCTTGTGTCTAACCCTATTTTTAAGGATTATTTTTATTTTTTCTTTTATCTATCAGATGGCAAGACAGTTGTATTGAAATTCGAGATGCTGCACAAGCTCTTTTAATTAGAGAACTGAATCGTCTTGGTCCAGAAGGTTTTTTTGAATCATCATTATTTTAATTTAATTCTTTTTCCAAACAAAGGCCGTCAACAATTAATCAAAAAATGGGCCAATTTTTTGCCTGTATTACTCGATCAATCAATTTCTATTTTTTCAACACAAAATGTTTCAACAACAAATCCACCTTCTTCCAAAAATTTGAATAATTCCGCCAATATAGAATATAATCCAACAGAATCACAACAACATCCAGACTCCTTATCAGCAATTTCAAGTACAAGAATATCTTCAGCATCATCAGTATCTTCATCAAAAAGTCCACCACCACCACGTCCAAGTGTTCCACCAATACCTCCAAGATCATCAAATTCTACACCTTTACCACAAGTTTTGCCTTTAACATCTATTGAAGATAATAATTCTTCTTCTTGTGATTTTTCAACAACAACAGCAACAACAAATAATTATTCACATAAAATATGTGTTAATCAAAGTAGTAAAAGTACTTCAATTAGTGGAGGAGAAGGAGGAGGGGAGAATACTAATAGTGATGTTACTGAACAAACAACAACTATAGCTTTTGCTTCGTCTTATAATACTTCAACAGAAAATCAACAACAACTGGAAAATTCTTCTACAATACTTGTAAGGAGAATATTAGATAAAAAATTAGAAAATATTTCTAATTTAATAGAATGATCAATTATATTTGGGTGGAATTAATCAAATACGTAGAAATCAGGCAACAGCAATTATTCTTCTGGGTGTTATGGGTATTTTCTTATTTTTCTTTTTTTTTGATTTTTGTAAATTACTGTGAATGCTCTAATTAAAGCCCGACTCTAATAAAAGCCCATCTCTAATAATAGATGCTCACCCGAGGGGACGACCCATCGAAAAATATAAGCCACTCTCTAATAGAAATCCACTTCAATATAACCACTTTAGGTGCCTTATTGACAAATATAGGCCCAGGGCGGGTAATTAAAAAATTTTTAAATCAAGCCTACACTAGTATTTTTAAAAAGAAAAAATCTTTTCAAAAAATTTTCTTCAGGTGCTGAATTCCCCAATGATTTACAACGCCATTTAGATATTTGCCGTGCTACAGCTCATTCATTATTAGAATTATTGTTATCTCCTACAACTGTTTATCCACCACTTTTAATTCCTCAAAATTCACTTTTGAGGAGAGCAGCGATAGATTTATTAGGAAGAGGATTTGTACTTTGGCAGGTTTTTTAGGAAAAAATTTTTGCTGTTCTAAAAAGACTTTTATAGCCTCATCTTGATTTGCCAAAAATGCTTATTGGATTACTCAATTTGGCTGCAGAGTGTGAAAGGCATTTGCCTGCAGGGTAATTTTAAATTAATATTGGACATCGAAAAAATTTTCTTTTCAGTCCTTTACCTCCTGGAGTACAACTCTCACCAGAAGCTGATGCATGTCGTACAGCTAGACATGCTTTATCACTTATTGCTTCTTCACGACCTCAAGCATTAATTACTGCACTTAATATGGAGGTTTTTAGTTTTTTTTTTTAAATTTTGATTTGACTATAAAATTTAGGTAATTCGTTATAATGCAGTAGCTCAACACCAAACAATTCAACATCCAATACCTAGCCCTTTAACAAAATCAAGAAATGAGGTACTCAGGCTTTTGGAACAATTATCAGAAAGGCAATATAATTTTGTTGTTGATTTAATTGTACAGGTTTGGTTATTTTTGTTTAAAAATAATATTTTTTGATGAGTTATCTAGAAAAAACAATGAAAAAGTTTTATGGTTTTTAATGGTTCTGATTTTTAGGTATGAAAAAAAAATAAAAACGACTTTGGCATTTATATTCGGATGGGCAGGAAGTCACAAAAATTACTCCTGAATTATAAAAAAATTTTAAGTTGGGAGGAATGTCTTTTGGATGTTTTTGTTGCCAAAGAGAGTCATAAGAATTCCAGCCTTGACTTTTTTTGATCTTAACGACGTCACTTTCCACCTATTAGCCTCTTGAATAGCAGAAATTTTTTTAGCCTCTTTTTTGAAAAATTTTTTTCTAGATACATATCTCTTTTTGATCAATTATTTTTAATAATCTTTATTTTTTTTAATTTAAAGGTTGGAGATATTCTAGTCCATTGCCTTGATTTGTCATTACTTAAACAACGATCTATAACAGATTTATTCCCTCCTATTGCAAAGTCTTATTTATTTTTTAATTAAATTTATTTTATTAATTTTTTCTAAGATTTTATATGGTTACTTATTGTCCAACAACACGTCGATTAGCATTTGGTGGAAAGAATGGAACTATAGTTATACATGAATTAAGATTATCTAAATCGCAGGTTTATTTTGAGTTTTTTTGAAATTAAAAAAAATAATTTTTTAGTCAGTTAAAGCCCACAATCACTGCATTAGCATTTTCTGAAGATGGGAAATATTTGGCAGCATATGCTGCCCAAGAAGCAAAAATTAGTTTTTGGCAAACTCAACAAACATTTTTGGTATTTTAATTTTTTTTTGAAAAAATTGTTCTGGAAAATTTTTTTTGAAAATTTTCTAAAATTTTTCTAAAATATTTTTTTTTTTTGAAATTTTTTGGGAAAAAAATTTTTTTTAATTTTTTGAAGTTTTTCTTAAAAATTTTTTATAAAAATTTTCTAAAATTCCTTTAATTTTTGGGAAAGAAAACTTGAAAAAAACAATAAAAAAAAAGATGTCGAAAATCTTTTTTTTTTTGAATTTTCAAATTTTTTTCAAAATTTTGTTTGGACAATTTTTTCTATTAATTTTCAAAAAAAAATTATTTTTTCTAATTAAAAAGGGAATGGGACAAAGTCAAGTTAGATGTGCACGAATGCAACCTGCACCAGGTGAATTCCTTGTAATAAGTCCTGGTGGAAGTTATCAATTATTTCGTGCAAGGCTTGTTTGGATTAATTCAAAATCTTTGACATTAATGTTACCAAATGGGAAAGAAAATAGATTTAGTGTTTAAACAAGTTTTTTTTAATTAATTTTAAAAATATTTGCTAGTTTATTTAGTTTATAGTAGAGTTAATGTCCAAAAAAAATTTATTATTCTAACACAACAAAAATTCACTTCCTATTTTTTTCTTTAAATATTTTTTTTAAATTTTGTTTTATATAAGTAAAACAATTCTCTCCTTAAAAATACACTTAAAAAATCTTATTTTTATTTTTTATTTTTGCTAACAAATTTTTTGTGACAAAAAATTCTTTTTTTTTTATTTTTTTAAATTCTATTTTCTTTTTAAAAATATTTTTACATAATATACCTATTTAAGAATTTTTCTAAGAAATCTTCGTGATTTTTCTTTTCTGTTGCGTAAAATTTGCGCACAATTAAAATTTTCTTGATCTCTTTCTATTAAATTTAAAGAAATGTGTTAGTCTGTGAAAAACTTTTTTCTTCTCCAAAATTCTATATTTTAAATATTTTTTTACTTTCATTAATCT
This sequence comes from Meloidogyne arenaria, assembly GCA_036172955.1. Lineage (NCBI taxonomy): Eukaryota > Metazoa > Nematoda > Chromadorea > Rhabditida > Meloidogynidae > Meloidogyne > Meloidogyne arenaria. The sequence continues at coordinate 3,986,342 of JARQAB010000029.1, read as the reverse complement.
TTTCTAGATTTGTAATTTAAAAAAATTTTAGAAGAAAAAAAATATTCAAAAAAATTTTCTTTATTTTTAATAATTAGAGAGAAAATTTAAAAAGTTTGCACCATTGAAACGAGAGACCGGACTTGAAGTGTCGAGATATCTCAAAAAATTTTGGATCTTGATAATCGACATTTTTGTTCGAAATAGCGTCTCGGTCCGGTCTCGTAGTAAAACAATTTAAAAAAAAGAATAAATAACAAATATGAAAATAATTTTTAATAATATTTCTGAAAAAGGGGCTAAATTTTAGGGCACATATTTTAGGTGAGCATTTTTTGTAAAAAAATATTTACCCGCGAGATCTTTAATTAAAAAATCTTTTTTTAGATTTTTTTATTCTTTAAATGTTTTGTGTGGACAATCTTCCAAATCGTTTGAAAATCTGGCCAATTGGAACTCGCCAAAATCTCGACGAATTTCTCTGAAATGGGCAAAAAAATTTGATTTGTGGTGGTGGGTTTTATTTTTAATAAAAGTTTTGATATAAAAATTTTTTGAAGGGAGGAAGGATTTTTGTGGTTTTTTTTCGGATAAGGGAAGTGTGGGTCTCAATTTTTAATTTTGAAATAATTTTTTTGTGAATATTTTTGTGAATTAACTTTTGAGTATACCACCTTGCTTAATTTTGTTTTTTTAAACTGAGGGTTGCGAGGAAGTTTGATTAGAGGTTAAAAAGGAGGGGGATGTTTGAAGAAGGGTTTTAAGAATATCCAAGAGGAATGTCGAGAGGGCCTACTTGCCTAATTTTGACTTTAGAGCAATTGAATAGGATGGGGAGGGGGGAGGGTTTAATGGGCTTTAATTACCTGCTTAATTCGAGCATTTGCTTCTGTAACGAATTATTATCTTCTATTAATTGTTGCTCTTTAATAATAATTTTGTCTTCATTATTATTTTTATCTTCCTCATCATCATCAATAGGAATAAAATGTGTATTTTCCCCCACACTGGGCAATAATTTTATATTTTTGTTGTTTTCTGCTCCCCAACTTGTAGCAGAAACTGACGAAGCATAAGAAGAAGAAAGGGGAGCAGAAGCAATTTCATATTCGTCCTCATAACCAATAGAATGGGATACTGATTGACGCCATTTTAGGGTTTTTAATAATTTTGCTGTTTTTGTTTTTAATCTTTCGTGGTTGTTGTTGGTGGTGGTGGGGGAGAATTGTTGCTAAAAAATGGGGGAAATATAGTTTAGCTCCTTTATAAGATGAATGCTGAAATTTTTTGTCTTATTAGGAGGCGTGTGTTAAAGGAGAGGAGATATATTTTATATGAGGCTAGGTCTTAAATAAAGGTGAGTAATGGGAAGTGAGGTTCTTCTTAATGGGAAGTGGGGTGTATCTTTGAAGGTGAGGTGGTGTCCTAAATAAGAGGTATTGCTTAGGCACCTCCTCCACCTATTGGCCAACCAAAATTTTAAAAACATGTTAAATGGTGTTGTAAAACTAAATATGTGGCATGGGACGGGATCCCTTACGGGATTTTGCGGAATCCCAGGTTTTAAGTCACGAACGGGATTACCGGTTACGGGATTAATCCAGCGATTCTGTCCCATTTGACCTCGTTGAAAAAAATCCCGTTAAGGGATCACGGAAAATGCGATTTCCCCTCAATCTATAACAAACCATTGACCCAATAGATGGTGAGCAACTTCTATCTGCTTCATTTCCATCACATTTAATATTAATTCTTTTACTGTTACTAGCAGCAGGTCTGCTACTATTACTTCTCCAATTTCTATCATTATTCAAAATAAGTGCTTGTCTTAATCTTTCAAGTTTTGAAATACTTTTTCTTTTCTGATTATTAAAGTGGAAAAATGAAGATAAAGATAATCTCTTATCATCATTTTCTTCATCTTTGTCAATAGCAGATTCAAAATCAGAACAGCATGAAGCTGCTAAAGAACGTTGACTATTTGTAGCATTTTCATATTCTGACATTGAATGATGGTGGTGGTGACAATAATAACGTCCATCTATATCATTATTAATTTTATTATTATTTGTCCAATCCTCTCGTGGAAAAGGACATTCAGGTTGTTGACCACCATGATTATTTGTTGTTTTTTGAGTGGTGGGAACACCTGCCATTTCCTGGGGGAAGGAAATTTTTTTTAATTGAGGGAAATTTTTGGGTACTTCTCCGTTATCCTTTCAAGGTTTTTGTTTACTTCTTATCTTTTTTTGATATATTTATTTTCTTCATTCCCCGCACTATACCAGTGATACTACGATATTTTTTGAGTTTCTGACCATTATGAGCCTTTTATTTTTTGTCTTTTAAAGCCCTATATCTCCGCCCACAGATGCAAGCCTCTCATGACTCTGGTGTCATTCGACTGCACTCGTCGAGCTCCTTCAAGCTCCTTCTCCTTCCTGTGAAGGTACATACTATTGTAAACTCAAATTTTTCTCTGCAGGGATAACAGAGAAGTACCAATTTTTAAGTAAAATTTACTTTTAACATTCTCTCCATTCTATTAGCTGCTTTATTTAATCTCTGTAAGGATGTAGTATTATTATTATATCCTCCATAATCATCCCCAGCAAACAAGGAAAGAGAAAATTCTGATCCACTAAATCCACCATTTTTACTAGAATTTTTTGAGAAATGTCTGCTGCGTTTATAGGGCTTTGTTGTTGTTTGTTTTTGCTGTTTTCCTATCAATTTCCTGTCTAAACTTGTATTGGTTGAAGGATGTGAACGATAGGAAGCCTCATTATTAGTGGAAATCGAAGAGGGGTGTCTCCACAATTTGTTTTTGAATGTACCAATCTTTGAACGTTCCTGAGTGTGTGGATGATAGCTTTCAGGATCAGAAAGTTCTGAGTAAACATCAGCTCTGTCTGCTTTATATTTTGGTTTTTTATTGATGTTAGTAAGTGGTGGACTTTCAGGGAAAAGGCTGAAAAAAGTAGAGTAGAAGTGCATATTTTTTTAGTTTTTATTAGAGTAGAAACCCGGCCCTGCGGGGTCAGGAGTGTCAGGGTTTGTAGAGGTAGTCTTCGGAGAACTTTTCTAATAATCAAAAATTTGGCCAAAGAAATCGTCGGGGTTTCGGGAATCAATGTTTTGCCTGACTCGGGGTTTGGGTCGAAATTCGGGGGTTTTGTCGTGGTAGAGTCTTCAGTATTTGGGTCGGGGTTTTTGCCAAATAAAATCGTCAGGGTTTAAGGGGTCAGGTTGCTACCCTAGTTTTCGTTTTACCGATATTGCCCATTAGCAACCATTTCAGGTGTTACCCATTCTAATTCAAGTGAATCCGTTTCTAAATTTAAATCAATTGAAAGTAATTCTGAAGAGCATAAAGATTGTGCTGATGAATGAATATTGTTGTTATTGTTGGTGTTGACACCAGAATTTTCAATTAAGGCATCTTCAGATAAGGGGTTTGCTCGAATGTGTGGTTGGATTGTTGCTGTTTTTTGACAATTTTCTTGAATATTTTGAACGTTTTTTGTTTCGTTTTCATCCTTGTTTGCATTATTTTGTTGTTGACTATTAGTTCGATGAGGGGGCAAAGGAGGGGGTAAAGGAGAAGTTAAAAATTGAGAAGCCGTTTGATTTGAAAGGGAGTTTAATAATGAATAGGCAACAAGTCCAGGGCCAACACTTAAATTTAAAAATTGGGTATTTGGGTGATTTATGAACTACCTTAAAGCGCTATTCTCATCAAAATGAAATTGGGAACGTGGACGTAATGCAAGAAAAACATCTTCGGATAAAAGAACACAACTACCACCCAAAGCGCTTGCTGCCTCTGCGAGTTTCTGAAAGGGAAAGGATGAGGGATTTGTTGAGAGCCCTAGCTTAAAGAGGAGAGAACCTTAGCACGTGTATTAGGTTGACCGAGTAATTCATATCGAGGCTTATCACCTCCAACAACAACAGAAAGAGCTGAACCGCAATCCATTCCAATAGCAATATCTAAAGCTTCGGACTCTGCCAAATCTTGTATAAATTGGGCGAGCTCTGCCAGACTTGAAAGTTGCTCACCAATCGTACAAGGGGCATCGTGGACCTGTAGAAATTAATTTTTTTGGGGTTTTCCTAAAAGAATCCTTTCCTACATTTTTGGCAAGTTCAGGCAAAATCCCACAAGCAGCTGTATAAAAACAATGAGATGTTCGGACCTTCTCTAATCTTGAACTTTCACTTAATTGCCCCAATCTTTGATCAATTTCACAGACAAGTCTGTTAAGCCTATCAAATCCAAATTCACCAACCCAGTCACCCGGACGTCCAATTTTGGCACAAAGAATGCCAACTGAAGGGCACAAATGGGAAAAGGGTTCATTTCTTGATCCAAAATTGAAGGCGATATGTGAAGGGAGGGCTATAAAAGGGGGAGATTTTTTTAATTTTTAAGTAGATGGTCCGGAACTTGTGCAGTTTCCGTCCCGTAAACCCCTTCCCTTTTTTCTTCTATATTCCTTTTATTAGGTCCTATTTTAGTATTTCATTTATTAGGTCCTATTTTAGTATTTAGCATTTTCTTCTAGAAAAAAAGAGGAGAAAAGGGGGCGGGGCTTATAGGACGTAAACTACACAAGTATCGGTTCTAAAATTTTACCATTCCTAAGTATTTGATCATTAAGAAACTCGGTTCTTTCCAACTTTTTCCCATCCTCTACTCCCTTTAGAAGAGCCAAAAAGTCCATCCTTAACAACAATTCATTTCGTCGTGCCAATAAAAATATTAAAAGGGAAAGGCCAATAAGCAAAGTTAAAATATCCAAACGAGCCAACAAATTTGGATATAAGTCAAAATGAGTTAAGAAAATATGTGGGCAAAAAAGAGCAATAGCAGAAAGAAGAACAAGTAAAAGAAGTGAAGATGAAAGACGTAAAAATGCTGAACAGCTTGAAAAAATAGGGGGGATATTGAGGGAGTAATGAGCTCTTAAGCTTACAGTAACATCCAAAGTGCCAAAGAAACTGCTGATAATTGATGGGGCTGGCAGGGAGTTAAAGAGATATCTGATGTTGAAGGTTCAGTAGGACAGGAGAACTATTAAAAGAATTTTTTTTAATTTTAAAAAATGGTTTTCTACAGTATTGGCAAGCCCACAAGTACACAAAGCAGTAAGAACTAAAAGTACGGTGACACAATAACCAAGAGATGTTCGCGTTACGAAAGGGCAAAAACTCTGAAAAAGTGAAGAAAAACTAGTAGCTATTATTAGTAATCGGAATTTTGTATTGTACCTACTACCGACAGTAATACCGAAGGATGCCGATCAACTTCAAAATTTTACCATACTGGGGTTGTCGGTTCTGGACCGAACCGAAGAACTTAGGATTTTTCGTTCGGTTTTACGGTTCTTTTCGGATATCCGAAGAATTTTCAGGAACCAACAACCCTACTGTGGAACGTGATGCCGGTAAATACCGAGGAATTTTTATGGCCATCGTATTACTGCACGGAAATTTTCTTAGTTTTTCTGTACAGTATTTCGTACCGTACCACAATACGGAATAGAGATAAATACGGAAAAATACCGTCGGTAGTACGGCACGGTCCGATCACTAATTATTAAAATTTAGTAATATTTTTACTTCAAGAAAGTTCGTATAAAGAGCTAACAAAAGAAGAAACATCAATATAAGAGCCAAAGCTAAAGTAGCCAAATTTGGCAACATTCTAGGCATTGCTAATGCTATTTAAAAATTTTTTTCAAGTCCATTCTCTTCCTAGGGTTCCGTGACTTTTGCGCCGAGAACATTTGCGCCGCGACTTATGCGCCGCGACTTATGCGCCGGGGGACTTATGCGCCGCGACTTTTGCGCCGGGCGACTTTTGCGCCGGACGACTTTTGCGCCGCCACTATCATTAATAACTATGAAAAACTACAGCCGGACCTCACTATAGAAGATGTAGGATAGTTGGAGATCTTCGGATATCAAGATCCGGATCCTATATCCGACCTAAAATTTTCGGCTATCCGGCCTTTTTCATATCCGGATATCTGGACCCGACAACACTACACTATAGTGCACCTCTTCTTGATACCTGAATAGAGGTGGCAGACCAAATATCTCTGTTTCCGAAAAAGTCAAGTTCTTTGAAGATGACCCCTCTAGGGGGTCGGTTTATTTTTCAACTTTCCATCTAGGGGGTCGGTTTATTAAAGGGGGCTATTGTACCTCACGAAATATTGTACTTCCTTAAATTCTTTCAGCTCCTGGATACCATTTTTTAAGGAGTAAACTATAATTAGGTCCGACTGTAGATATTATTTTTTAAAATTATTGCGGCGCACAAGTCGCGGCGCAAAAGTCGCCCGGCGCATAAGTCGCGGCGCAAAAGTCGCGGCGCAAATGTTCTCGGCGCAAAAGTCGTGATACCCTTCCTAGTACCTTGAAAAAGTCCAAAAAGGGCAAGAAATAAAACGCAAAGAGCCAATCCAGGAATTAACCATCTGTCTGGTTGAGCATGATAAGTCCGTTCCAAACGGGTATCAATAAATTTAAGTGTTAAAGGGTTAATTCCAGGAAGAAGGGGAGGCCCAGTAGCGCTGTCTAATTGGCGACATGATCCAATTCTAGGTAGTTTAGATGAACGTCTTGAGGAATTAGCAACAGAAACTAAGCGGCCTTTTGATGCAAAAGGATAATTAACACTTCTTTTTGTAAAAGGTGTTGTAGGAGCAGGAAATGTAGCAGAAACAGGTGTATTGAGAGTATTAGGAAATGCTGATACCTACTTTTTTAAAAAATATTTTTTCTGATTTCAAGAGGGATTAAGCAAAAGGGGGTTAGTTGTTCACTACCGGTTAACCAATGCCTCTGGTTTTCGGTTATGGCGTTTCGACCCCTGATCAGTTTCGACCCCACTTTTCGACATCCGATTTTCGTGGTCAGTTTCGACCTCCGGTTTTCGCTCATGGCCGGTTTTTGACCCCCCGGTTTTCGGTCTCTGTTTTCGGTTAACCGACCGCGAACAACCCTAGTCTATACTTTGGGTTGTTGCTGTTGTAAAAGTCTTAGTAGTAATTGTTGTAGTGTAAGCAGGGATAATCTTCTTGAAGGTGTTGGAAATAGTAATGGTTGAACAATTGGAGATGCTTCTGTTGTTGTTAATAATTTCCAGGCTCCTTGACCCATCTTTATTGATATAAATTAATATTTTAATTTTGATTGATCCTCGACCCAGTCTAACCCCGACCCCGAACTTTTTGACCCCTAAGGGTCCGAGTCCAACCCTAATTTTAATTTTGGGGTAAAAGGGACAAAAGGGTCAGTGACATTAAATTACACACTAACTCGTTCAGCAGCAAATTTTCCCCCAGCCAAATGTCTCCAAGTATCTTCAGAAAGCAAAATTGCCCCAGCCGGACAATTTGCTTCTAAATGAAGTGCAGCATCTATAGCCATTCCCATAACATCGTAATGCCAACGTCTAGAACCAACAATTCCTGCTGACAAACTCCCACTTCCAATACCAACTCTAATTTGTAATTGAGCTTCACTGTTGTTGTTGCTGTTATTGTTTGTTGCTTCACAAAATGATTGGCACAAATTTAAGAGATCAATAGAAAATTGACAGGCAATAGCTGCAGCATTAAAAGGAGAAGAAAATTGCTGAGATTTTTGTTGTTGGACGTTTTGGGCATTTTCTGAGTCAGTTATGGCCAAAGGAAGGCCAACTAGCGCTACTACAATCTCTGAACTTGTAGCTGGAACAAGTAAAAGGCCGCTTTCTTCTGCCAATTTTGCAACTCTCCAATCAAATTCATTTAAAAGTTTGGCAGAATCTGGGGGTTGTAATTGAAGTAATAAATTAGGTAGTCCATAAAGATGAGCAAAAACAACACTGCATTGATCAAAATGTTCGACAAAAACACGTGGAACTTCGGATACTCCTAATTGGCTTTGGACTGAGCGAACAATATGTGGAGGTAATGAACCAGACAAAATTTGGGCCTTAAAAATTTTTTGAAAAATTACAGTAAAAATTACTGAGATAATTAGCCTTTCAAATAACTGCTTCCTCCCTATTAATTAGTCCATCTAGCGCAGAGGTTGAAAAAATAATTACTTCCCCCCCCCCTAACTAAAAATAGTTATACTTAGCCTTTAAACAACAATATTCCCCTCCTTAGTAATTACCCCATTGAGACTAGAGCCCAGACCGAGAAAAGATCTCAGTTATCGAGATTTTTTCAGGATATCTTCTCGATTCTCGTACGACCCTTCCTATTATCCCCTCCAGTGAGAGGTTGAAACAAATATAATTTTTTTATCTCACCATCCTTCCAACTTCATTTTGTAATTCATTTTCATTGTCTAAAGCATGCCTAGCATTTAGAAAAACTGCTCGGCCAATTTTTCTGCCTAATTTTTAAAAAAAAATTTTTATACCAAAAGGCAACAAACTAGTAGAGAATGAATAAAGCCCAACAATATGTGCCCACAAATGGGCTAACAATAAAGCAATAGATTTTGTCAATCCAATCCCTTCATTCCTTTCATCTTCACGAATTGCGAGTAGGACAACACTGCTCAATTGTAAAAAAGAAATGGCCAAACAAATTGTAAAAGTAATTAAAAGTTGAAAAGGAAAGAAGGAATATAACAATAAAAGGATAGATAATGAAGGTAGTAAAGCTATGGCTGGCCAAAACATTAAAATTAGGGAATTTGAACATAACCAAATTGCACAAAAAGTGACTAGGGAGTGTTGGGTTGATGATGAGGCGCATGCTAGGCCGAGGGCGAGTGCTTTAAAATCAATTTTTAAGAAATAATTTTTGGGTCCAACCAAAATACCGAATTTCGCTCCCTCCCCTCCCTTTATTTTAATTATGTACATAATGGTCAGACTTCTTCAATTCTCGATTATCACTTTGAATATGCCACAAGGAAATCGAGTGAACTTAAAGAAGAAAGTCTGTCCATTATGATAAGAAAAAATAGAGGGGAGCAAGAAACTAACTATCACTTAAATTTCTGTCAATCCTCCAATAGAACCACATCTCTAATAGAAGGACACCCCTAATATAAGCACACCATACTAAGGTTGGCGGAAAGTTGGAAATCTTTGGATATCCGGATTCGGTATCCGAACCTAAAATTCCTGATATCCGGGCCTTTTTTCGGATCCGGATCCGCCAACCTTACACCCTACGAGAGGATTGAAAAATAGAAGCAAGTGTGGTCTATTAGAGCGTTAACAGTAATAAACTCGTTTACCAAGTCCAACAGAAGCAGATCCACTCAACCAAAAAAGGCTTGGGCCAGGTTCTGGAACACGAAAGAGAGCAAGAGCTAATTGTATAGGCACAAGAATAGTTAAAAGTTTGAGTAGATCACCAGCCGAGCGATGAAGCAATTGATGTCGGAAAAGTGCTTCTAATTGGGTACATCCAAAGGGTTGTGTTTTTAGTAGGGAAGACATTTTTGGTTAAAATAAATAGGTAAATAATTATTAACCCTTTGAAGAAAATTAAAAATTGAAATTAGACTGAATTTGAAAAATGGGATAAGTAAGACAATATGGAGAGATCATGGCAAGGTGGGATAACTGAGAGCTCTGGCGGTACATGAAGAGTAAGATGGGGAAATCATGTCATCTGGGATAATTTAAAGCTTTTTGTTAGCATATGAAACAAGCGCAGATAAGATAGAGAGGATGTGGTAAGCTAGGATAAGTGAGATAAGATGGAAGATACTGATGGTAAGGCGGGATAACCGAGAACTTCTTTTTGCTAGTATACGAAAAGTGAGATAAGGAGGAGAGGTGGGATAACTAAGAGCTTTTTTGATGGTACACTAAGAGGGATAAGATAGAGAGCTCATGGCCAGTGAGATAACTTGTGAGGATAACTATGAAAAATTATGATTAGATAACAGTTTGAAAAAATTTTTTCTTTAGGATTAAAAGTCTATCAACCTAATTTTTAAGAGACTAATTCAGCCAAAAATATAAAGTGAATATATGTTCTATTTTATTCAATTCTTTTTTTTTTTGGTTTAAAAAAAGTATTTTGCATTTTTAATTAAAAAAACTAGAAAATAAAATTAGGAAATAGGAGAGAAAAATGCATGGGAATGAGTACAAACATAAAATAAATGTTGGAAATGGCATAAGGTTTTGAGGGAGAAAATAAGGAAAAATAGTAAAAAAAGGTAGAAAAAGCCCGGAAGTGAATAATAATAATAAAATAGGAATAAAAATGGAAAGGATAAATAGGAAAAAAATAAAGAGGACATGGGGAGATAAAAGCTTTTTTGCTTTAAAAAAGAAGAAAATGTATGGGACACAATTTTATTGCTGTTAAAATTTTTTTTTGGATTTTTGGGAAATTTTTGGGGAAGATTTCTTGGCTATATAATAATTATTTTATGTTTTTTTCTCTTCAAATCCTTTTTATTTATTGAATGTTTTGGCTGTTTTTTAATTCTAAAACAATAAAAAATTGAAAATATTATAAATTACGGATAGATGACGGGTAGATAAAAAAGAAATTTTTCTGAAAATGATTTTTAGATTTAATTAGGGTTGCCTTTTATCGAGTCGGGCCGACGGGCGAGGAATTTTTTTCCGGGCTTGTTTTTATCGAGTCGGGCTGGTACGAGTCATTTTTTCGGGCCAAATATCTTAGGCCCGACTCGATCTTTCGGTCCAAGTCTCGGTCCATTCTGGCAACCCTATAATTAATAAGAAAGAAAAAGGGCCAAAACTTGAAAATTTTAAACAAAATGATTTTCAGAAAATTAAAAAAAAATTTCTTGGTTGTAATATAAATTTAAAATAAATAGAAAAAGGAGGGATTGAGAGAGGGAATGAATGTGTGTATGAAAAAAGATGATTAATAAATTATTGAAAAAATAATAAAAAATTTAAAAACTTTAATAAAGACCCTCTCTCTTAGAGATCTTTTATCAAAAAAATTTTTGTAAAAAAAATTTAAAAAAAATTTCAAAATCCGAGGGATAACCTATTCAAGTTGATTAAATGAAATATATGAAAAATAAAAAGATTTGTAAAATTTCCCCCAAGTTTATGGCCAAATGACGCCTCTGATGAGGAGGGAAGGAGTGGAGAGAGAGAAGGGAATGAGGGGGGGGGGACTGAGAGGGGAAATCAAATAATAAAATAAAAAAATTTTTTGGAGAGAAGGGACTTTCTATATTTAATTTTTTTGAAAAATTTTAGAGAAGGAAAAGGAGGGGATATGACAACTGTGTTTATTTGTGTGTGTGATATTTTTAAGAGGACTTCCAAAATATATTATAAATTTATTTATTTTGGAGATAGGAATAAGATTAGAAGATTAATTTTTATTTTAAAAAGATAGAGGAGAGAGAAGGAATTGAGAGAGACTTGAAAGTGATCGATTAAAAATCCTCCCAATTTTTTTCCAAATTGAACCAATCAGTCGAGATTAAATTAAATATTTGTTTGTAGGAAACACCCGAAAGTGTATTTTAGATGAATGATAATTTAGAAGGGGAGTGGAAAAGGGTAAGCTGATTGGAGGGGGATAAGGTGATTGAAGGATAGGGGAAATGGGGGATGCTGGGGTTGGGGGAAGAGCTGTGTCTCAAAATTTTTCTTTCAATTTTCATTTTTGACTTTTTGGTGATTTTTCCTATTTCGATATTTTTTTGGATTTTTATGAAACAGCTCTGGCTGGGGGAAGATTTGGATATTGAAGGAAAGATAATTTTAGAGGGGAATTGAAAGTATATTTTAAATGAATGATAATTTAAAGGGGAAGAGAGAGGGAGGGGGTTAGTTGATAGGAGAGAGGGATGAAGAGAGATTTAATGATTTAAGGAGAGGGAGAGATTTGGATTGGAGAGGAGGTGGGTTAGTTGGTTGGGGGAAGATTTGGAGATCGAAAGAAAAAAAATTTAGGGGAAAGATTTGTCTAAATCAATAAATGACAAGGGAAATAAAAATAAATTAAAGAAGGCTAAAAATAATATTATTATTATATTTTGATAATTTATAATCGACTTGAAGAGCTTTATTAAAATAGAAAAGATGATTGAATGTTTTTGGATGTTTAGAAAAATATATTTATTTAAAAAAAAAAGTAGCGGGAGAAGGGAAGGAAAAAAATTTTTTGAGGGCGTTTAGTGCGCAAATCGGGTGGAAGGAAGGAAACAGAAAAATTTTGTTGTTTTTACAAGTGGGAGGAATTAAGGGAAAAAAGAGAAAAGAATTTAATTGAGAGAAAAACATTCTAAAAACGGCGACCGCTACCTCATTTAATTGAAATTAAAAAAAAATTTGTTTTGGAGGGAGACCTTACACATTTATATAAAAATGAGCAATTTTATGAGGTTGAGGAGGGAGAGGGAAAACAGGAAGGAAAAACAGTTGAAATTGTGTTTTATTTATTTAAAATAATTTTTTCACACATAAAATTTTGTAACAAAAGATACAATTTAATTTTTTTAATTTGAAGGGGAGAAGAATAGAATTTTTAAATTTGAAGGGTAAAAATTTAGGAGGGGTCGGGGGTTCTCTGATTTTTTGGGAATTATTTTTTTAATTTCCAAAAGAGAAGTGAGGGAAGGGGGGGGGGGGAGAAGTGAGGGGAGGGGAAGAGGGAAAATAGAATTTTGGAGGGAAAAATTTTAGAAGCGGCAGGGGGATCTCATTTAGCCTCTAATTTTCTGGGAATTTATTTTTTAAAAATTCATTTTTATTCCATTAATTTAAAAAATTTAATTAAATCGAAACAGTTAAATGGTTAATTTAAAAAAATAATTTAGAAAAAATTTTTTATATACCATCTAATTTAATTTTAAGTAATATGTAGTGTTGTAAAATATTATTTAGTAGCATCTGAAGCGGTAAACTGAACAATGAATCCCTTGAAAATTTTTTCTTATTTTTAAAATTTGAAAAGTTTTTTTATGAATTTATGGAATATTTGTCATTCCAAAAATTATTTTATAAAATTTTTAAAATTAATTTTTTTGGGGGCAAATACAAGAGGAAACCTTAAAAATTTATCCCTCTCTTCGTTTAGCCTCCGGAAAAAATTTTCTTAAAGACTTTAAAAATTTTTTGTCAAACCTTTGCAGCCATTAATGAACGCCTCCGTACCCAAACAGTATATCTAGCTGCCCAGACAGGTTCAAATAAAGTTTGACAAATTCGAGAAGAATCCGGATCAGATTTGTCCTCACAAAAACAGTGAAAGACCTGAAAAGATTTTCGGAAGAATTTTAGACTTTTTAAAAATTTTAACAAAACCTCTTTTAATGGAAAAGGTTTTGGATCATTATGCGTTAGAAGTTGAATTGAATTTTGTTTAGCATAGGCTTGAAGCTCTGGATTAACCTTTTGGAAAAAAATTTTTATTGAACTTTTAAAAAATTTTTAGGTCTTTTTATTTTATAAAATATTTTATATTCGTTAATATTTTAATAAAATATTTTAATTTTGTTGGGTAATTTTTAGATTTTAAAATTTTTTGAATTTCGAGGTCTAAGAAATTTTTTCCAAAATTTCAAGACTAAAATAATTTCTGATTTTTTGAAAATTTTCAGGTCTAAAATTTTTTAGAAAAGTTTTTTTGAATTTAAAGACTCCCCTCCCCCTCCTCCTAACTCCTCCATCACTTTATTTAAAAAAAATTTTTATTTAAAAAAACTAACCACACAACATCCATCGATAAAAACATGAACAATTCCTGGTTTATGGACAGCTTTTTTAAATAAAAGGTCAAGCTCAGGTAATTGAAAATCGGCAACTCCCATATATAAAACCTTCCGCTGCGCTATCAACCCATTTTCTGTTTCTTTCCAAACACGCAAAACTTCGTTTAACCATTTTTCGTCAATTGAATCAGGAGAATTTGATTCAAAAATAAGAGGGAAAATTAAAATTTGTGTGAAAATTCTGCAAATTTTGTCCGCAAAAAGAATTGCGGACAAAATAAAAAAAATTTTTTAAATTAACCTGATTCCGGAAAAGATAAAATTAATTGTTCAATAGAATCCGTTTTAAGTTGTTTTATTACAGCCTCTAAAAATATTGAAAAGTTGAGAGATTTAAAATTTCTAGGGTTTCCCGAAAATGGAGCATCTTAGTAAAAATAGTGGCGAGTCTTTGAAAGTAAGCGCCGTGGGGGAAATGAGTGGTAGGGGTGGCAATTTTCAAAAACGTTTTAAATTCTTTAATTTCAATGCTCCAAAAATCCCAGACTTAAAAGACCCTTTAGGAGAAAATTTCTGACTAAAATACTCACCGAGGGCTTAAAAACCCCCTGAGGATTTAGAGATCAAAAAACCATTAAAAATCGCTTACCAACAGCATCTTTAATATAATCATAATCAAATTTCTCAAGAAAAAGTTTTAAAGTAATTTTCAAATCTTCTCTTTCATAAACATTGTCACAATGTTTTTTATCAACTAAAAGAAGCATTCCATCATCTCTAAAAAAAGGCTTTTTTAATTTAAAAGAAAAAAACAAACCCAACAGAAATATTTGAAGGTAAATTATTCAAAACCAATTTAAATGTTTCTTTAAGTTCTTCAGCAGAATTTGTAAATCTTTTAAGCTTCAAATCAACAAAAGTATTAATATTTCCTGTGTGTATACGAAAATGTTTTAATTTGTTTAATTGGTCGATTAGAGCGTTTAAAGTTGTAGAAGAAGATCTTTCTGTAGAAGAATTTGAAACTTCCATTGATTTTGTTGTTGAGTTGATTAGAATGGGTAGATCCCTTTAAATAAAAAAAATTAGAACAAATTAAAGGGGTTTTATATAATAAAATTTGTGATAAAAACTAGAAAGTTTGTGCAACACAATGTTTGTGTTCTCTCAAAGTTTGTGTACAACACAACTTTTTGTGTACACACAACTACAACACAATTTTCTCAAAGTTTGTGTACAACACAAACTTTGAGACTCTAAAAGATTGAATGTTGATGAGAGAGTATGACGAGAGAAAAAGTTTATGAATGTTTTTAAAAATGAGGCCTGTTTAGGTATTTTATATTTTTACATTTTGACATTTTATGTTTGGCTAGAGAGTGAAAATGATAGAGGAATGTTGAGATGAGAGATAAGGGTAGATGAATATTTTGAAAATTATGCCTTTTTAGTTATTTTTTGATTTTACATTTTGACATTTACCATTAACTAGAGAGTGAGTTAAAGAGAGAATCTGGGACGTTAGACAAAAAGTTGAAGCAGAGTCAAAATTTAGTGGGGTTGCTTCATTTTAGCTTCTTGTTTTGATCGTTTTTCAACTGATTTTTTTTCAATTTTTTAATATTTTCTTTTGTTTTAGACATTTTCCAATTCTGTTAGATGGCAAAAGCTGAAAATAATGATTCTGATGTAAAGCCTTCATCTTCAAATGAAGCAAGTTCAATTTGGTCTCAACACGTCGCTGATAATGGACGAATATATTTTTAGTAAAAAATTTTGTTTATTTTTATTTAAGAATTTTATTTAAGTAATAAAGTGACAAAAGTCTCTTCTTGGACTAAACCTGATGAATTGAAAACAAGTGAAGAGGTTTTGCTAAAGTGTTTTTGTTTCTAACTCATTTTTATTTTAAGAAGGAAAAATCAGTTTGGAGGGAATATAAAACGCCAGAAGGAAAAACATATTATTACAATACTGTTACAAAGATTACGACATGGACAAAACCTGAAATATTAAATGAAGGTATTAATTTTATTTGTCAATGGTTAGAGTTGGCGGATCTGGATCGGAAAGAAATTAGGGGAAAGAATTTCACAGGTCGAGGAAAAATTGGGCCGAAAAAGGCCCGTGTTCGTGGTAGTTATGTTAGCGGGGAATTAATAGGGGAAAAGTGTGGATTTGGGAAATTTGTTGGTTGGGTTTCTTGTCGAAAAACATTCAGGTTTCCGGTAGCTGCATCCCTTATGTTAGGTTGTCAAATCCGGCTATTCGGAGATTTCCCTGGATCCACTAACCCTAACCATAGTTTCCTTTTTTCAGTTAAAGATGAGAAACCTGAACCAGCCCAAAATACGCCAAATTCTGAAATCGAAAAAGCAATGGAGGCTACACTAATGGCTTTTGACGGAAAATCTGAAGATAAAAAGAAAAATAAAGTTGAGGAACCGAAGAAAGAAGAGCCTGAGGACGAACAGGAAATTAATTTGAAGAAACGGCAAATTGATGTTTTTAGAGAAATGCTCCAAGAAAAGGTTCACAAAATTTTCGAAATTTTCAAAAGAATTTTTTTAGGCTAACGACCGTCGTATAAATACAAACATGAGTTGGGAACAAGCTAGTAAATACATTCAACATGATGTTCGTTTCAAACTTTTACCCAAAGTTTCCGAGAAAAAACAAATTTTTAGTGCATGGAAGATTCAGAGATCAAAAGATGAAAGAGTGGGTTTTTATTTTTTAAATTATTGAAGTCGTGTTTTTTAAGCCGTTAAATTCTTAAAGAGGAATCTGTCAATTTCCTAGTTTTCCCATGGGGCTGTGCAGGATTTTTGGAAATACCTCCTTCAAGGGACGGATATCCATGGACTATAAATGTGGTTTACGCCATTTAGCGTTCCTAGCGCAAATTTTTTCAGCTGTTATTCCCTTGGATACGCCCCTGCCGTCCTTACATCCTAACGACCGGGTCATTATCGTTTAATGGCCATCGACGTAGTTTTCTTTTTTTCGTTTAAGATGATTTTTTAATAAAGTTTATTAAATCAAGAATTATTTTCTTCTTTTAGCATGAACGAAGAACAGCAATTAAAAAAGCTAAAGAAAATTTGGAAGAATGGTTTATTAAATAATTTTTGAAACAAAAAATTTTTTTCTTCAAAGGTTAATGTCTAATGTAAGAATGAAACCAACCTTAAGATACCATAAAGCTGAAAAATATTTTGCTGATGAACATTTATGGAGAGCAGTATCAGATGTTGAAAGAAGAGAAATTTTTGATGATGTTAAAAAAGCAATAATAAAATTGGATGCTGAACAGAAAAAAGTAACAAAAGAAAGAAATATAAAAACTTTGGGTGATATTTTGGAAGGAATGGATGATATAGATCATACAACAACTTGGGCACAAGCACAGAGAATTTTGATTGAAAATCCAGATTTTGCTAGAGATACAATTTTGCAAGGTTACTTTTTTGCTTTTAGGGAGGGAGGCCTTCATTTAAAAATATCACTGACTGATGTGCTGACTTGTATTTAAAAATTAGAGACTGATAGATAAAGTGAGTTACCCTTACTCTGTTATAGAGATCGGCCTGTGTCTGGACCAAGGCCTGGTTTTTCCTGAACCCAGAGTTCAGGCCCAGGCATTTTTTGACCTTCCTGGGTTTTCCTTGGACTACAGCCCCAGGAACTGGCCCAGGCTTTTCAAAAATTCCTATCTCTACTCTGTTATTTAGAAAATTCCTAACAGAACCCCCTTTGCTTCCATTACCTCCTTGATTTCTTTGAAGTTGCTTTCCTGGGAGAGATTTTTCTATACTTTTTAGATGGTTTTCTAAATTTTGACTTTTTGTTGAATAATTTTTGAAAAATATTTTCTTTTAGGTATGGATAAAGAAGATGCTTTAATTGTTTTTCAAAATCATATAAAATCTGCTGAAGGTCATTATCTCAAAGAAAAGCAAAATGAAGCGCTTAGAATAAAAAGAAGTGAACGCAAAACACGTGAACAATTTATTCAATTTTTGTCGGAATTGTTTGAAAGAGGATTGGTTTGTTTTTTTTAATTTTTTGTTTCCTAATAGACTAGTTCCCCTCACATTTTTTAAAAATGAATTTTTGGAGCTAATTCTTAATTGAATTTTTACGGAATTTGTGAAAAACAGTGGACGTCCCTAACTTTTATTATTAACTTTTTGTTGTATTTGAACACTAGAAATGCCCAAGCTTTTGGTTTTGTCTCATAACTTTAAATAAGAAAACCGTGGGACAAGAACATTAGTCTTGGGCCTTTCTAATGTTTAGATAAGCTATAAGAAAAGTTAAAACTTGTATCTTGAGACCCATTCTTTTTTTCTTGTATAATTTTTGGTGATGGGCGTCTTTGATAAACGCTATCCTTTTAAAAACTTTACCTAAAAAATATTTTATACTCAAAAAAATTTTTTAATTAAAGATAACACCAACAAGTACATGGGCATCATTATATCCAACAATTTCTGCTGATCGTCGTTTTGAAAATATGTTATTAACAACTGGTTCAACATCTTTAGATTTATTTAAATTTTATGTAGAAGATTTAAAAAATCAATTTTACACCGACAAAAAAATTGTTAAAGAAATTTTGGTTCAAAAAGAAATTGTATTGAAAGATTCTGTTGCTTTTGATCATTTTCAACAATGGATTAGAGAACATCCTAAAGGAAAGAAAATTTCTACAAATAGTTTAAAATTTTGTTATTATTCTCTGTGTGATAAAGCTATTGAGAAAGTGAAGGAAACTGAACGGGAAATGGATAAAAAGGTTTGTGAAAAAATTTTAATGATAATTTTATGGATTTTCTGGGGGTTTTGGTTAAGTCGACGTCACTTTAGATATTACCAATATTAGATAAAGCTCAATTTAAAATTTTTTATTTATCGATATTGAGTGACAGGGAGTTGTATAATCATACCCTGTTGGTTTTGTTCGTTATTACGATTGGCCTCATCCAATATTAGATACACTCGATATGTTTTTCATAATTTGGTTTTCCACTCGGTGGTGATGGGTTGCATTAGCGATACCCTCCTATTTAAGCCACAATTAATTTTAGGGTACGACTTTTTAATCCTAAGTCTGTAGCTTATAGCTAACAATAAGTCTGATTGTACGTTTTTCCTTGTTCTCTAAAAAATTTCAGATTTTTAGAAAAAGAAATTGGAAGAATCCTTTATTAATTTGTTGCAATCAATTACTCCACCAATAGAACCAGAAACTGAATGGGAACAAATTTTAGAATTAATAAAAGATGAAGAACAATATAAAGCTATAGAAGATGACCAATTAAAAGAACAAATATTTAATTTTTATATAAGGTCAATACAAGAAGCTTGTGGACATTTTCATGGACCAACAAAAGCAAATAGTACTACTACCTCTTCAACTAAAAAGAAGAAGGAAAAAAAGAAGAAGAAAAGAAAGAGTGAAGAGGTTTGGAATAAAAAAATTTTTTTGGGAAAATAAAAAAAAAATTTTTTTTGCGGGCAAATTTTGCGGATTCTGTTTAATTTTTAGTGGGACTGTTCCTCATGTCAGTGATAGAATTTTGCAAGGTCAATATAACAAGTCTTTTAATTTTTGATGGAGTCATGATTTGTCAAAATTATTATAAGTTTAACGCCGAGGCGGGAGATGCATAAGCAATACCCTTTGTTAAGATACGTTTTGGGGTACGATTTTTCGACCCCAGTGTGTAGCTTATAGTTAGGTCTTCCCCACTCAGTATTTAAATTTCAATGAAATATTTCATCAAACCATGAAAGGACTTGTTAATGACCTTATTAATTTTTAGTTTTGCATGTCCACAAAATTCGCCCGCAAAAAATATTTCTCTTTTAAATTTATTAAAAAAAATTTTTCTAGGATCATGATGATGACCGTGAACGTAAACCAAAAAAATCTAAAAAGAAAAAGAAAGAATCAAGTTCAGATGAAGAATGAGAATTTTAAAAATGTTTAACTTGAAGTTGTGTGGTTTTTTTAAAGTTTGATTTGTTTTATTTTTTTAAATAATATTTATCAATTTTGGGAATTATTTTTTAATTTTTTATAAGAGTTTTATTTAACTCTTTCCTAAATATTTCTACATTTTAATGTAATTTTTTTTGGTTTATATTATTTTTAGTATCAAAAAAATTATGGCTAAATCAACAAAACAACAACAACCATCTGATTCTAAAATGGTTTTTTTTTTATTTTTCTATTTCTAACAATAAATATTTATTAAGGTTAGTTCTGAACTATTTATTTTGACATATGGAGCATTAGTCAACGATTTGATAAGTGATTTGGAATCCCCTGAGGAAGTAAATCGTCAGTTGGACAAAATTGGTTACAATATGTTTGTTTTTATTTTAAAGTTTTGATGATTTTATGAAAAAGATAAATGGACATTGTTTTTGCGGGTTTTCCCTTTAATTTTTCATATGCCAAATAAATTCCTGTTAATTTATTGTACGGCAAAGTCAAAAAATTCTGGCAAAAATGCCAAATTGGGTGTAGTTGATAATTTTGAAAAACAGATGGAGGTTCGAATCCGTCTGTGGAGCCCCCCCCCCCCCCCCCCCCAAAAAAAAGAGAGGAAAGGTAGATGTCGAAAGTCTTTCGTAGAAAATTCCAACCCTATACAAATAAAAAATTTCTTCAGGGGTCTTCGACTTGCAGACGATTTTCTTTCTAAAAATCCACGTATTGGTAGATGTTCAGATTTTCGTCAAGTTATGGAGCTTATATCAAAAAATGGATTAAAAACTTATTTAGGTTATCTTTTCTATTTTTTAAAATTTAAATCGATTTTTGAAGGTGTTATAGCCCAAAGCAATCAAATTGGAAATGCTGGTGATGAATTTTCTTTAATTATTGACCAAAACCCATTGACTGAATTTGTTGAGAAACCTGTAGAATTTAAAGATTTGTGTTATTCTCAAGTAAAGATTTTTTTTAAAAATCTTTAAAATTTATTTTTTATGGTTTTTAGGTTATTTGTGGATGTATAAGAGGAGCATTAGAAGCAATGCATATGGAAGTGCAGGTTTTTAAAATTATTTTTTAAATTTAGAGGGTTTTTAAAAGTTAATTATGTCGAAAAATTATGTTTGTCTTTAAAAATAATTTTCCATTGGCGGATTCGAACTTTCGTCGACTTTCCCAAAAATTATCCCACTACACCAAAGATGACATTTTTGATGGGATGGTGGTTTTTTGCTGGGCTTATTTTTCTTTTGGTTTAGGAGGATCAAAAATTATTTTTTTAATAAAAAAGGTCACTCTTGTTGCTGATCTTCCAGATCCAACAGAATTAAGAATTAAATTCCATAGAATTTTGCATGAATCAATTCCTGCTGGAGATGAATTATAAATTTTCTAAAATATTTTTTTTGGGTTGTTTTTTTAATATTTAAATAAATTATTTAAAAATATTTTAATCTGTTTATTCATTTTTAAAGTTGATTTTTTTATATTTTAATTTTTCTTTCTTCTAAAATTTTTTTTCCTTTATTTTTATATGACATTTTGATTTGACAAGGATCAGAAAACAGAACAAAAATGGGCTCGTTGTCTATTCAGCCGCCTAGCGGAGCGATGAGAAATCTTACGGAAGTATGTTTATTTTCATAAAAATATTTTTTGGGGTTTGGCACTTTTTGGATATCCCTCCTCCTATGTTTGGGGTTCCGTCAATTTACTAATCAAAGATTTTCAAAATAGTTTTTGTGACTCTAATGTCCTCTAAAAATTTTGGGTATTTTGTCATGATTAATGCAAATTCTATTTATTTTCTCCTTTTCCTGCCTTATTTCTTTTTTATTTTGTGGTCCTCTCTTTTTAATCCCATAAACGTATTCATTAAATTCCTTAAATTTTATTTTTTTAGGTATTTGTTTACCTTCGAAATGCTACAAAACAAGAACAATTCTTTGCTGTAGATTTTGAACAAAAACAAGATTCTGGTAAAAAAATTTAAAAATTTTTTTTCTGAAAAATTTTTTTGAAATTTTTTTGGATTTGTGTGACAATTTTTTTGAAATTAAATTTTTTTTTTTAACTTCTAGAAGATACAGTTCGTCTAATAAATCTAAATGAAGACAAAATTTCTTATAACAAAACCCCTCCAGCATGGATTAATGTAATTGATGAAATTAATTATGAATTTACAAGAATTAAATCGAGAATATTTTCTTTGAGAGAATTACAAAATGTTTAGTTTTTGAATCTTTTAAATTAATTAAAAAAATTTTTCAGAAGAAATTGCGAAATCCTTCAATTGCTGATGATGAAATGACTTCAGAACAAGTTAAAATACAAGAATTAACTGAAGAAATAACTAACATGTTTAATCATGCTAGAAGGCTTATACGGTTTGTGAACTATTTTTTAAAATTTTATGCTGACGTTTTGTCCTAATGTTTTAGTTTAAATTCATTCAGCCTCCCTTTATCAATTTTCTATATTTTTATTAAATCATGTACATTAGAGTTAAGCCAGGATGGTTTGGGAAAAAGTCCATCTGGAAAATGTCAGGTTTCGTATTTCGAGGCGAAAAAGTTAGGTTAGTCCGTCCGATCGCTGATGTGCATTTGGTTTGAGTCGGATCTGGGAAATTTCTCGTGTTGTTTCTCGGTCTGGTTTCGCTTCTGAAAAAATTCGGATGCTGAGTAATTCGTCCGAACCCTGAAAAACTTAACCTGACGAAATGTCACTTATCTGCTTGACAATTTTTTAAATCTTTTCCCCCAAATTTCTAGTTTGTTGGAAGATTCAGATAATATTAGCGTTGGTGCTCTTGATGAAATTAGAAAGAATGTTATTTCCAATATGATGCTTACTTTAACTAATTTTATTACTGATTTTCGTGTTAGGTAAATTTTTAGATTTTTTTAATTAAAAAAATTTTTGCGACATTCCGTAAATTTTTTTGTGCACAGTCCGCAAAATTAATAAAAAAAAATTTCAGTCAATCAGATTATTTACGTCATTTGGATTCGAATAGTAAATTGGACTCATTCCTTGTTAAATCAGATGCTACAATTTTTGCTGCTCCATCAGAAATCCCTGTAATTGAGGAGGAACAATCAATTTTACAAATTCAGCAAATTCTTGAAAATGAACATGTTACAAAAGTTAGAGAAATGGAAATATTAAAAATAAGTAAATCTATTTTAGAAATGAATGGGATATTTAAAGGTTTTTTTTGAAAAATAATTTTGGAATTAAGAGAATTTTTTTAAAGATATTGCTTCAATGATTGTTGACCAAGGGACGATTTTGGATAGAATTGATTATAATGTAGAACATTCTTCGACTAAAATTAAATCGGCTTTGGAAAGGTTTGGAAAATAATTTTTTATCATTTTCTAAAATGAATGCAAAAATAATTTTACAAGATTGGAAAATACGTAGGACGCTATACTACCAACCGCCGAAATGCCAAAACTTTTGGGCGTTTGGCATTTCGTCGGTTGTCATTACGACGGTTTATATTTTGGTATCATGCCGGAAAATATATTCTATGTAAAAAATTTTTGCAGACAATTCGCAAAAACAAAGATTTTTTTTTGATTTTTTCTCATTAAAAATTTTTTCTTTTCAGTGTACAAAAAGCAGAGAAATATCAAAGAGGCAATAAAAAGATGCACTTAATTGTTTTACTTGCAGGATTTGCCATATTTTTGATACTTTTAATTATACTTACAAAATTCTGATCTCTCATTTTCTATAAAAAAAGAGTTTATAAATATATGATTTTAATTTTTTTAAATTTAATTTTTTAAGGGCTGAAATATATGCCTATTTAAATATCTTTAAAAATTTTTTAATAATTTTTTTTAGCTTTTTTTTAATTTTGAGTGTTTTGAAAAATGTTGCACAGTCGCAAGAAAGACAAGGAAAGCGATGAGGCTAATAGAGCAACAACGTCAAACGTAAGGAAAAAATTTTGTTTTGAAATTTATTTTGAAAATTTTTCGAAAAATTTCAAAAAAAATTTTTTTAATAAAATTATTTATTTTTAGGCTCACAATTATGTCCCGAATTTTAATGACTTGGAAGATTCAGAATTGGATGAAATAATAAAGAAAATATTGGTTTTTTAAATTTTTTAAATAAGCTTCAAAGATTAAATTTTAGATGGATAACATTAAACAAAAAAATGTTGAGGAAACAATGCAGGCTCTTGATCGACGAATGAAAATTCATTTGTGTCAACAACAATATCGTCTTCAACGAGATGATTTTGGAAAACAAGAGGTTTGTTTTTTAATTTTTTTTGGAAGAGGAATTGGGTCTGCAAATTTATTGGGTTTGCAAAATTTTATAGTTTTAAAAAATTTGTTTTGGTGGATAAGAACACGTATTAGCAAATATATTTTGGATTAAAAATTTAAAAAAAGTTTATTTCCCATTCCATAAGGTTTTATAAAATTTGGATGTAATAGGACTTCTCGTCCTCCGAGACATCGACAATTCTTATTGGCTAAAACCCCGACCCTAGCACCGAAAGCTCTACCCCGACAAACCCCGATCCCACTTCCGACTACCATTCTAATTTAAATTTTAAAATTTTTATCAATTTTAAGGGTCCCTCTTTTTACTGTGAACGAATGAAAAAAGCGCTTGAATCAAAAGATGATTTTAAAGAATTGTTGCAAAGCTTGGGAGTTATTTTAAGTACTCAAAATTATCCTTGGGTTGAGGAGGTTTGTTTTTGAAATTTTTTGAGAATTTTTTTATGATATTATTTTTTTAGTTTGGAAGAGAAGGAGGTTTTCAGCTTTTAGTTTCAATGATGTCCAAATTATTGGTCAAAATTGAACGTTTAAAAAGTGAAACAGATTTGGGTACTACTGCTGCAGATGATTATGTTTTTTGTTTGAATAAAATATTGGAAATATCAAGAGCTTGTCTTAATTGTGATGTAAGGAAATTTAATTTTTTGGCTCTATTACAGTTTATGAGTCCTATCAAAAAAAATCTTGGATTTTCCTTTGTGTTCCAAAGTTGGGGTATGGTGATTTTTAAAAATTTCAGAAAAACGACTATAACTTTCAGAATTTCGAGGAGTAGCGTAAGGAACGGTCCCAGCCCAGTGGGCGTAGGTCCTGAACATGAATAACTGTTACGCAACCATACCCCTTTAAAACACAGGAATCTAAATTTTTTGATTTGACTCATAAACTGCCCTAGAGCCCCAAAAATTCATTTAAAACTTAAGAAAAAAAATTTTTTCTCTAAAGGTTGGTATTCATTTCCTTCTTCGCCCAAATTCTCGTCTTTGCAGTAAAATGATTGAAGCGCTCTATGTGGCTATTGACTTAAAATCTGAAAGATCACACAATATCCCTAGCGACGTAATAAAACCTGAAAAACCACACAATCTGCCGATATGTGATCAATTAATTGTGTCGATTTTGACACTTTTGGCAGTAATTTCTTTTATGGGAAAAGATGATGGATTTGGACAATCTGAAATATCAGGGTTTTTTTATTATTATTGTAATTTTAAGTTGAAACTCATTTTAATAGTTTATCCTTTGGGGACGAAAAAATTTCATCTTATAGTAGTGGGGGACATCTCGATGACACTTTTTCACCAGCCCTCACCCAGATTAGACTCAGGAAGCCTGTTTTCCTAAAATTTTTGGTTCATATCGGTTTCAGATTTCCAGATCCGGATATTAAGAGGATTTCCCAGGATGCGCCAACTTCACCCAGAGACAAACCAGCCTTAGGTAAACGTATCCTTTGGGTAGTTAACACGGGTAATGATGGGTTCTATATGGAAAAGGGGTTCGACTTTGTTAAAAAAATTTTTGAAACTACTCTCTTTTATAGAAATTCTCTCCTTATAAAAGACATGACAACAGTTGCAGAAAAGAAAAATTTCAATTCTCGTTTTGCTTGTATTGTTAGATGTTTACATTTTAAAGATAAACAAATTACGGTTTTTAAGTTATTTTTAATTTTTAAGAAAAAAATTTTTTTAAGTACAAAGCTTTAGTTTTTATCAACACTTTATTGTCATGTATTGATGACAATGATTGGAGTGTTCGTATGTTGTGGAGAAATGAATTGATGTCTGCGGGATTGAAACCTTTACTTCCGGTAATTTTTAAGAAATTATTTTTGGGTTTTATCATGGTATCTAGGAAAATCCGCAAGTTTTGGCCGCAACTTTTTTGCGGATTTTCAAAAAAAAATTTTTTGTAAAGTCCGCAAATTTTATCCGTAATTTTTAATTGCAGATTTCCTCAAAAAAATTTCTAACAAACTAATAAAATTTTTTAAGAGTATTCGAAAAATAGCAGAAAAAGAAAATGAAACTATCGGATTAGCATTTACTTCATTCGAAAATGAATTGAAAGCTGATTATGATGAATTACTCAATCGTTTTGAAAATTTGTAGGAAAATTTTTAATTTTTAAGAAAAAAATTTTTTTGCATTTTAAAGAAAAGGAGATGTTAGCGATGTTTCTGATTGTACAAATATGCTAATTGCATCATGTAAAAATACAGATTGTGAATTTATTCTTCAAGAAATTTTTCTTCGTTTGCTTTTGGTTAATGATAGAAAATATAAAAGGTTTTTTTTTAATTTTTTGTTCATAAGTGGGCTTTGCGTTCTCTTTTTTCTTGGGGGTTTTCGAAGGTCCTTCTTTTCAAGGTTTTCCATGGCTGCCTTTTCCAAAGTTTTTCCAGGGTCCACTTACATGGGGGTTTTCTGGGGTCTCTAAGGTCACTTTTTCTTCGGTTTTCCCTTTTCATAGTGTTTCCATTGTCTCGTTTTCCACGGATTTCATATGACTCCTTTTTTTCCAAATATTATAAGAACCGCAAAAGGTAACCCCTACTAAAACCGGGAATTACTTTATATTGATTCTGATTGATGATATGTATTGATGAAAACTGGGAATAAATGAAAAGGGGGCGCTTAAACGACTCTACTGCTTAAACTAATTTTAAAAATAAATTTTTTTACAAAATTTTTTACAGAGAAGTCTATCTAAAAATGTTTTTACTGTGTGTATCAGAAATTGCATTTGGTGATATGGGTTATGGACCGAATTCAAAACAATTTAATTTTAGTATTCCAATAGGTTTGTTTAAACTTTTAAAGAAAGTTTAAAAAAAATTTTTTTTAAAGATGATACTTTGGAAAAAATCGAAAATCAATCAAACGAGCAACTCAATAAAAGGCTTGAATCCGCTATACAGGACAAACAAGAAGCTTTTTCTGTTCAGCTTCAGTATTATAAAAAAATACAGGAATATCAAGAAGAAACTAGCATGCTGAGAAAATATGTAAAAAATTTCTTGAGGCAGGCTAAAAATTTCTAAAAAAATTTTTTTTAAGTTGAAAAACAAGGGTGAAGCAGGAAATATTGTTCTTCCACCTGAAACAGTTTTTAATTTGCCTGCTCCATCAGAATTAACATTATCAGAATTGGAGAGATTTCCAAAACCTAAAAGTGTTCAACCAACAAGTTCTTCTTCAATGCCTCCGCCACCACCGCCACCCCCTCCGCTTCCTCCAAATTTGTTGAAAAAGGGAGGTGCTGGGGGTCCTGGTCCACCAGCACCGCCGCCGCCACCTCCAAATTTATTGTCAAAGTTTGGGAAGAATGCTCCTGGTGGTGGTCCACCTCCACCGCCAACACAACTTT
The DNA here is from genome assembly GCA_036172955.1 of Meloidogyne arenaria. NCBI lineage: Eukaryota > Metazoa > Nematoda > Chromadorea > Rhabditida > Meloidogynidae > Meloidogyne > Meloidogyne arenaria. Next base: position 3,958,973 of record JARQAB010000029.1, on the reverse strand, counting down.
TGCATAATGTTATTGAGATACCTGAATATTTGAGGAAGAAGAAGGAAAAAATAGCAGAAATTCCTATGAGAAAAATCCCGTGGAATGCCGCAATTGTAAGTTTCTTGATTTTATTTGGGTCCCTTTCTCAGTCTCCCAAAAAAGTCCGCAAATTTAATCCGCATTTCTTGTTCTGCTCGCAATTTGGTATTTCGGCATTACGACACGCTCAGCATTTATTTGTTAGTGCACAAAATAATTAGTTTTACTTGCGGATAAAATCGGAGACGCGGATTAAATTTGCGGATTTCTTTTGCGGATTTTTGGAAAATTAAAGGGATCGGAAGCAGACTTTTCAAAATTTTTTTTTTTTTAATTCAGATTAAACCTAACAATTTAAATAAAGAATCTCTTTGGGCGCAAATTGATGAAGATGAAATTGCGACAGATGATGTTTTTGATTTTTTAAAGATGAAATATTCGGCAACAAAGTATATTTTTAAATAAATTTTAGTAGATAATTTTATTTATTTTTAAGTAAAAGTAGTACAACATTAACAAATGATACAACCAAAAAACACTCAAAAATGAAGATTCCGCTTATTATTCAGGATCAAAAACAATTACAAACATTGGGTATTTTTTGAACTTTTGAAGAAAATCCTTAAAATTTAAAAATTATTTTGAAGCTATACTTCAGGGCTCGTGTAAACTAAGCTTTAAAGAATGGTATAATGCTTTGATGGAATTGAATGAAGCTGTATTACATTCTGAACTTGTTGGACAATTAAGAAATGCTTTGCCTTCAACAGACATTTTGAATAGATTAAAGGATTGTTCGGAGGCCGAAATGCAAAATATGCCTGAAGGAGAACAGGTTTTCTTTAATTTACAGAAATAGGACTGGACTAAGTTCTAGGGTTTTCTTGTAGCTAAAGCTTACAATTAGATCAAGACATTTTGTTGGAGTTACTGGTTTCTCTTCGACTTTATAGAAATCAAGCTGGGACTGAACCAAGGCATGGGTTATTTTCTTGGACTAGAACTGTCATTTTTTGACTTTTTTCTAAAATGATTATAAACGAAAAATTTTTACATTTTAGCACGTCCTAAAATTTTTACCTTAAATATTACAAATTTTCAGTTTATTGCAACTTTATCAAAAATCAAACATTTACCTATACGTTTGGAAGCAATACAGCTTTGGCTTTCATGGTCTGATCAATTTTCTGAACTCAAATCTGGAGTAACAACAATTGCTGAGGCGTGTGAGGTTTGCGAAAAATTACAAGAATTTTTTGAAAATTTTTCAAAATTTTTTAGGAAATAATAAAATCTCATGGCTTAAAGAATTTTATAAATCTTGTTTTGCTTGCTGGAAATTTTATGGGAAGAGTAAAGAGTTCTGGTGCAACATTTGCTTTTGAATTAGGGGCATTAAATAAGGTTTTTATTTCTTTTTAATTTGATTAAAAAATTTTTCTGTTTAATTTTTTCTAGTTGGTAGATACAAAAGATTGTGAAAATTCTGAAACACTCTTGCATGGTCTAATATTTTTATTTCATAAAAAATTTGATGGAAAATTTGACAAATTTGTTGTTGATGATTTTCACCATGTTTCTAAAGCTTGTAAGATTGATTATTTGGATTTGGAAAAGTCTATGAATTTATTGAAGAATTCTGTTAAAAAGGTTTTTTATCTAATTTTATTGTTAAAAATTATGGGAATGAGGATTGATGGAAGGTTTTTCTTATTTTTCGGGACAAAGTGTCATCTAAAAACTTGAAAATAAATTTCTCTAGTTTTTAACAATTTTTGTGACGAAATGTCATTTAGAGAATCTTTGGGGGCGAAATGTCATCCTGGAGAATTCTCCACTTCCCCCTGGTTATGTTTGGTTTTTGGGACGAAATGTCATCTATAACCTAGAGAATGAATTTCTCCTGCTTTTTTTTGCCAATTTTTGAAGTCAAAAAATCTAATATTAATTTTTTCAAAGATTTCTACACATTTGTTAACTTACCAAAAACAAATTGCTAATGATTGCTTTCAAGCAAAAATAAGTATTTTTGTGGAAACGGCACAAAAGGATTTATTTGTTATTGATTCGGTTTTTTTTTAATTTTTTGTGAATTAAAAATTTTTTTAACTTTTAAGCTTTGGGAACATATGACATTAAAATGGAAATCACTTGTCACGTATTTATGTTTTGATCCGAAAAAATATCCAATGGAAAGACTTTTTGGCGATTTAAATAATTTTATGTGTCAATATCAGGTTTTTATTTTTTTATTAATGAAAAAATATTTTGGGGGTTTCTATGGGTCTTTTTATAAAGTCCGTAGGTTCTGTCAGCAACATGGGACGAGCCTTAATACAAAAACTCCAAAAGCCTGTGAGTCCTGGTTGTCAACAGTCCATGGTTTTTTGAGGGGGGATTAGTATTTCGGCTTTTTTGGGAGGCTGAATATTTCGACGTTTTGTATTATGACATCATATCATCATTTTCTTAATTTTTTCCCTTTTAAGAATGCTTGGACACAAGTATCAAAATCTTTATATAAAAAATCTGAAGGAGGACGTAAAGAAGCTTCGTCTAAAATTGATAAAAGAAGAAAACCTCTTCATCAAATTCAACCAGAAATGGCTAATGAAGTGGCTAAAAAAGCTAGGGAAAGAATGAAAAGTAATCTGAATCAAAGTATGGATGGTGGAGGAGGAGGAGGTGTTATTGATAGAATTGAACAAATGCTTGTTGAAGGAAAATATAGGCCAGATTTACCTGAAGGAGCACAGAGGAGGTATAGAGTAAGAAGGAAAGGACAGCCAACAGTACAGGTTTTTAATTTTAATTTTTTGAGAGGGGGGGGGGGGGTTAAAAGTGAAAATGAATCGCTTGTGAGTCCTGGCCTTTTGCCAGGATTGTAAGTCCTGGTGAGTCCTTGCTTATCTGAAGGGCTCTACCAGGTTGTTTGTTTTTATCAGCCATTTCTGTTAAGGTCACCATTAATTCTCTAGTTTGGTATAACAATTTGGTATGGATTCCTTTGATGGCATGGGTCTTGAACTTTTGAATTTTAATGACTAATTTTCATTACCAGCTAGTTTTTTTATTTTGATTTTTTTTGGCGGACTCTGGCTTAATACAAAGCCAGAGTCTACAAGCGATTCATTTTTATAATCAACTCTCTTTAATTAAACAATTTTTTTTAATTTTTAAAGAAAAATTTGGATCCTCCTCCACCAAATAAATCATTGGAGCAACAACAACAACAATCTACTAATAATAATAAACCCTTGGATCCACCACCAAAATCTTTGGATCAACACAAATCTTTGCCGCATACACCAAAATCTCCATATGTGGCAGATGCAGTAAAAGCTCCAAGTGCTGTTGAATTATTACAACGACTTAGAGGATTAGATCCTTGACAGAAGAAAGGCATTTTAATTTTCTTATATACCAAAAAGTAAGAAAAAATTAATTATTATTCCCGATGATATACAAAAAAATGTAAATAAAATATATTTGGGGGATTGGACTTTTAACAATAAAGAAAATATTAAGGAAAATTTGGACCCAAAATTATTCCTAAAAAGGCATCATTTTTGGAGTTTTTTTCTCTTTTCTTGGGAGCAGGTCAATGTCTCGCTGTTACCCTTATTTTTAAAAATTTTATAGGTTCCTTTGGCATCCTTGTTTGATCATTAGGGATCCTCTTTTTTTACTAGGAATCCTCCCTGTATTCCGCAAAATGAGACAGTTCGCCAAATTTGAATATTTCGATCAGTAACTTTCTGCTGGTTTAGCTCTTTTGAAATTGGCCTCTGGAATAGGTCCCTGATCTAATTTAAAAAAAAAGCAAGTTCAATCCCTTATTATATATTTATTATTCTTTACATTCCTCTCTTTTATTGAATATTAATTACCAATTATTAAGTATTATTCACTTGAACGCTAATTTTTGCCTTTTATTATTTTATTTTATTTAAGCTCTTTCCTCAACACTTTATGGTTTTTTTGTGATTGTTTTTTTCTTTCATTTATTTCACTTAATTTTCAAACGAAAAAAAAATAATTTAGACTCTTGATTTCTCTTTCTGCCTTTAAACTTTTTTTCATTTTCTGGTTATGCCTAAAAAAAATAAAATTTAGCCTTAAATAAAATTTTTTTCGATTTTCTTGTTTAAATCAAAGAAAAATATTTTTATGTGAACTACTTAATTTTTTGGTACTATGCTTTATCCGCCCTCATTTTCCTATTTTTCTCCTTTCTCATAAATATTATGAAATGGTCAAATACAAATAAGGGTTAAGGATCAAATTTGATTTCACTTATTTGCCTTTGACCATTATGTAACATTTATGAGAAAGAAGAAAAAAGGAAAATGTGGGCGGATAAATGCAAGTACTAATTTTTTTATTAAAGATTATTTTAGATTAAAAAAAAATTTTTTTGATTAAAAATGAGTTATTATGGAAATGATATTTATCGATGGTCATCGAGGAAAGCAGAAGATGAGGAAAAGGAAAAGAAGGTTTTTTTTTAATTTTTTTTCTAAATTAAAAAAATTTTTGTTTAAGTATAATGAATTAATGCAAAGACAGAAGGAAGGAAAGGCTTCAGACACTGCTGTTGAAAATGAGTATGGATTTATTTTTTTAATTTTGTTTAGATTGAATCCAATTGTATGGGGGGATTGTGTTGGGTATCTGAAAAATTTCAATTTTTTCAGAAATTTTCAAAAAATCTGAAATTTTCGCGAAATTCACTTTATTTCTGATTCTTTTTTTGTCAGCAGAATCCCTGGTATTTTCTTTAAATAGAATATTTTATTTTGGATTCAATTTAAAAATTTTTTAATTTTTAAAATAACCTAAAAGATTTGCAGTTATTTTGAAGGGGACGATTCTGATGAGGAGGATAATAATAATGATGATGAACATGAAAAATCTGATGACACAAAAATACAAAAATATAATAAGAAAAATGGAGTTGAAAAAGAAAAGGAAGAAGAAGATGATGATGATGAATTAGATGCATTTATGGCACAAATAAATAAACAAGCACAAACAGAAATACATGAAAGTAGACAAAAGGTTTTTATTAAGTTATGGGATTTATGTGTAGTCGGGAGGTGTTTAGGGTTGACTATTACGGGCTTAAGTGTTCGAGTCCGTTGGGTGATTTTGTTTTTATTGTGGCCAAAAATTTGTGGGGATAACTTTTTGGAGTTTTGACAATTGTTTTTGATCTTTATCGCGTTAAATGTGTTCATGTTTTGACTGGTAGTTGTGGGCATGGCTGTTATGAAGTTGATGGTTCGAGTCTGCTTGCCGAAATTAATTTTTTATTTTATCAAATATTTTTTTAAATGGGTTCTTTCAATTTTTAAAAATCCTTATTGACTTTTGAAAAATTTTAAAATTTTTTTTTTATTTTTTTAGGAATTTTTAAATTTAATTTTATATTTTTTAAGGAAGAACACGTAATAAATACAGGTGACTTTACAGGAGGACAAGAAGGAAGAAATGATATTGAACAAGAAGATATGCAAGAAAGCATGATAAAGTATTATTTTTGAACAATTTTTTTAATTTAAAAAATTTTCTTTTAAAGATTTATGGAAGAATATAAAGAAAGACATGCAAGTGATGACGAAGATGAAAATGTTGTTGAATATGATGAAGAAGGAAATGTTTGTTTTTTTAATTTTTTGATGATTTTTAAATTTGTTTTTTGAAGGTTATTTGGACATGGAAGAAAGAAATTGATCCTCTGCCCCCTATTGACCATTCGGAAATTGAGTAAGATAAAAGTTTATTAAAAAAATTTTTTTTGTTAGGTTAAGTGTCAAAAATTTTTTTTGAAATAATGAATTTAAGGTACTAAATTGTTAGGCTGGACTATAAGGGTCGTACGAAAATCGAGATCGATATCTCAAAATATCTGATTCTGGATAACCTGAGTCTTTTGTTAGAAATCTTGTCTGTGTCCAATCTCTAATTAGAAATTAAAAAAAAATTTTCTTTAGCAGAATAAAAATAAAAGAACAAATTTTTTTAATTTCAGGTATAAACCTTTTGAAAAGAATTTTTATTCTGAACATCCAGATATTGCAGATTTGACATTACAACAAGCATTTGAATTGAGGATTACATTGGATGTATTTTTAATTTTTTTAAAAAGTTTAAAAAAATTTTTTTCAAATTTTTCTAGATTCGTGTTTATGGACAAAATATCCCAAAACCAGTTGTTAGTTTTGGACATTTCCAATTTGACAAACCCATAATGAATTTAATTGTTAAAAATGAATTTGAAAAGCCAACGCCTATACAAACACAGGTTTTTTTGTTTGAAGAAAATTTTTTTAGAAATTTTGAAAATTTTTAGAAATTATTTTTCGGAATTTTTAAGAATTCAAAAAAAAATTTTTTTGGAAATTTCTGAAAAATTTCTGAAATTTTTTAAAATTTTTATTTTACTTTTTTGAAAAAGTTTTTCAAGTGAAAATTATTTAAAAAAAATTTTTGAAATTTTTTTAGAAATTATTGAGTTAAAAAATTCTTTAAAAAATGTCAGTTTTAAGGCAGTTCCAGCAGCTTTATCAGGCAGAGATGTTTTGGGATTAGCAAAAACTGGAAGTGGAAAAACTTTGACTTATATATGGCCTACAATTGTGCATATAATGAATCAGGAAGAATTAGCACCGGGAGATGGACCGATTGCTTTAATTGTTGTTCCAACAAGAGAATTGGCTATTCAGGTTTGAAAAATTTTTTTAAATTTTTATAACAAATTTTTTGAAAAATTTTTTCAAAAAAAATTCCAAATTTTTTGAAATTTTCTTGGAATTTCTAATTTTAATTTTTTGTGAATTTTTTGAAAAATTTCTCTAAAAAAATTTTTTTTGAAAAAATTAAAAAAAATTTCTTTTTTAAGGTTTACAACGAAGCAAAGCGGTATACTTCCCTTTACAATATTGCTCTAGTTTGTGCTTATGGTGGTGGATCTAAATATGAACAGAAAAAAGCTTTGGAAAATGGAGCTGAATTAGTTATTGGAACACCTGTATGGGTTTTTTTGATATTATTTTTTAATAATTTTTAAATTTTGCAGGGAAGAATAATTGATTTGGTTAAAATTGAAGCAACAAACTTTTTAAGAACAACATTTCTTGTGCTTGACGAGGTTTGTTATTTTTTAAAATATTTTTTTAGTTTGGGTCTCAAAGCCTTCCCCTCTCTTCCCTTACTCTAGAAAGCAGCGCCCTATGGGTGATGGGGACTTGGATCATAATTTCAATTTTGTTGATCCTGGGGACCAGGCCCGTAGCCAGGGGGGGGAAGGGGGGGGAATTCCCCCCCCCCCGAAATGGGGAAATGGAAAATTTTGCGGAAGGGTTTGGGGGAGAAAAGTGAATTTTTTTGGTCTACGGCCTCTGAAATTCAAAAAATTTTCGCCTGCGGCGCTGAAAATAGAAGAAATCTGGCTTCTTGAGCTCCAAAATTCAAAAAATTTTCGCCTGCGGCGCTGAAAAGGTGAATTTTTTTGGCCTACGGCCTTCTAAAATTCTCAAAATTTTTGCCTGCGGCGCTGAAAATAAAAATTTTTGGCGCCTTCGGCGCCAAAAATTGGGCGCAAAGAAATTTTCCCCTCTTGTCCCCCCCCCCCCCCGAAAAAAAATCCTGGCTACGGGCCTGCTGGGGACCTAATTGTAAGATTAACGAGTAAAATACGGTTAGCTCGTACTGGGTACGTGTATTTTTAGGTTTGATTCTGTACGCCCCTCTTCCTCTAGGGGACAGCACGGATAGGGGGATTTAAATCAAAAAATCGTTTTTATCTACTTTAGAGACGTTAATGAGCTCTTACCTTTGCTCGATATTTTGTTTTTAAACACCAACTAACTAAAATCTTCAAAATTCAATTTTTTAAATTTTTTAGGTTGATAGAATGTTCGATTTGGGATTTGGTTTGTTTCTAAATTTTTTAAAAATTTTCAAAAAAAATTTTTTCTTTTAAAGAAGCCCAAGTAAAATCAATATCAGATCATATCCGTCCAGATAAACAATGTTTAGTATTCAGTGCAACATGTAAACCAAAAATTGAAAAATTAATAATGCACGTTTTGTATAATCCAATAAAAATTTTGTGTGGAGATATTGGTGAAAATACCTTGGTACAACAACAAATAATTGTTTTGTATAATCAAGAAATGAAATATGAATGGCTTTTTAGAAATATTGTTAATTTTATTACAAGTTTGGAATTTTTTATAAATTTTTAAAATTTTTCGAAAAAAATTTTTTTCAGTGGGAAAAGTACTCATTTTTGTGACAAAGAAAGCTGATGCTGAAGATGTTTCAAAGAAATTGGCTTTAAGAGATTTGGAAACGGTTTTACTGCATGGGGATATGCATCAACAGGTTTTTAAAAAATTTGAATTTAAAAAAATTTTAATTGGTTCGAGAGGGTCAGATTCCAAATGGTCAAAAATATTAAAAGAAATTTTTCAGACCACTTTCAAGGGATGCCTTTCAAGGCCTATTTTTTAATTGACGCAAAGTGGTCAGATCCAAAAATTTCCGAAATTTGATTTTCTAAAGAAAATTCTTTCAAAGAAATTTTAAAGGACGCATGGCCGAACTTTTTTTAATTAAAAAAATTTTTTAGGAAAGAAATGAAAGAATAACCTCATTCCGAACAAATAAATCTGTTTTGGTTGCAACAGATGTAGCAGGTTTTTTTAATTTAAAAATTTAAATTTTATTGTTAAATTTAAAGCAAGAGGATTGGATATACCCGAAATTCGAAATGTAATTAATTTTGATGTTGCTAGAGACATTGATACACATATTCATCGAATTGGAAGGACAGGAAGAGCTGGTAAGAAAAAAATGGAGAGGGAAAATAGGAAAATGGGGTTGAATATTTTTAATAAAATTTAAAACAGAACGTCAAGAAATACAAAAAATTTATTCTATAAAGGATTTTAGTTAAATTAAAAATAATTTTTGACGGTTGGGGCTCGAACCTCCACCTTTTATACCGGAAAAACTAAGGGTTTACCCAATACACCAAATGAGTTGTTGGGTTAATAAATGGCTCCACTATTTTACCCACAAGGAAAAAATCCTCGTTTTGCCAATAATTTTATTGGCAAACTTGGGGGGTTTTAATAGATTAATGAAAAATATAGCTTTGTACGAAAAAAAGATTTCTAATCATTTTAAATTATTTTTTAAATTCATTTTAAAGGTCATCAAGGCTCTGCATATACTTTAGTGTTAGAAAAAGATTCAGAATTTTGTGCTCATTTAATTGAAAATTTAAAATCATCAGACCAAGAAAAATTAATTTCTAATGAACTTGAACAAATTGCATTAAAATGCCAATGGTATGCAAAAAGACAAGAAAAAGAAAAAAATTTGAATGGAGGAAAAGTGATAGATGCAGCAGGGAATTATATTGGAATAAATCAATTTAAACCTAAAGAAAGACCTGGATTTGGATTGAAAAAGACTCCTACAACAAGTGGTGGTTTTGGATTAGAGGGGGGATCGTCTGGAGGAGGAGGTGGTAGAGGAAGTTCTTCGATTTTACAGAATCAACCAAGGTTTTTTTAGTTTTTGAGAGGGAGTTTTGGGAGATTTTTGAACATATTTTGGGGTTTTTCGTAATTTTTTGAGGGATAGATTTTGATATTTTTCGAAATTTTAAATATTTGAGAGGTAGAGTTTGAGGATTTTTTTTTAGAATTTTTGGCTTTTTTGAATATTTGATGGGTGGAGTTTGGCTTGGTTTTTTTTCGAGGGATTTTTGAGGGGTTCTGTTGTGGTAGTACTCCAAAAGGTTATATAATAAATATTGAATTAAAAAAATTTAAATATGTTTTTTTCTCTAAAATTATTCTTTTTAGTATAACAAAACAAATAGCGAGAGCAAAAACTTTAGTGGGAAGTGGAGGAGCTGCAGGAATGAATAAAATTGATATAATGAGATCTGCACTTAAAGTAAGAGTATAAGTAATTTTTTAAATTGTGTTGAATAGGTGAAAAAAGTCAAGGTTTCGAGTATAGGGATGGGTAGTTATGGGGAAAAATCGGGTCGGGTTTTCGAAAATTTCTTCTGATCGAGTTTCGCGACGAAAAAAGTTCGGGGTTCGGATATCGGAAACCGTGTCCCTGGCAAATAGCTTAAGATATCAGAAAAAATATTTTTCTAGGGAACATTTAAACATTCATTTCAACCTTCATCTACTGATGAATTTCATTCACGTCTTGGAGCAAGTGATCCTAGACCAGAATGGAAAATTAAATTGGAAGAACAAGCAGAAAGAATAAATAGAGAAATAAAAGAAAAACAGGAGGAAGAAGAAAAAGCTAAAAATGAAGAAGGAAAAGGAGAGGAAGAAAAAAATCTTCCTCAAAAGAAGAAAAGTCGATGGGATAGATAGAAAAAATGAGAAAAAGAATTTTTTTTGGTATTTTTAAAAATATTTTTGGTCATTTTTAAACAATTTGAAAGGAGAATGTGGTAGAGGGTCTAAAGGGGGAGGAAGACAAATTTCATTTAGAGATCGGTTTGAGGATCCAGACCGCGTGATATTTCCTTGATCCAGAATCAAAATCAAAGCCTTTTTTCAGTGTTCCTTGTGTTTTTTTGACTTAAGACCAAGAATCTGAGCAAGATTTTTGACCAAAATCAAGAATCAAGGGTTTTAAAATTTCCTGTCTCTAAACCAGGTAATATGGGAGGAGACGGATAAGAATGGTGGGGAACCCAAATTTCACCAGAAAAAAAGCAAAAATAAAATTCTTTAAAATTCATACCTTATCAAAAAAAACAAACTTAACAACAACAAAAATGTTAAAATCTACTTTTTAAATACTTCCTCAAAGCCTAATAATTCTGTTGTTGCACAAATTGTTGGTCATCAATACTATCCAAGTCATGTTTGGGTTCATCTCCAGTAGCTGCAAACATTTTTCTTCTGAAAAAATAAGAGGGAAATTGAGAGGGAAAAAAAGAAAAAATGAGAAATCTCTTACGCTCTTTCCAAATCTTCTGGATAAAAAATTTTTCTTACAGGCTCATCAATTTTAGGCCTTCTAATATTAAATATAGGTTCTTCAAATGGTGGATGTGCAGAATATGCATCAAACCAAAGTGGTCGATCTTCCCATTTTTGATTTCCAGAAGTTATAACGCCTAACACTCTTTAGGAAATAAAAGGGGAATTTTTAATTTTAAAAATTTTGAAAAGAAACCTTCCATAAATTGAACCAGCTCGATGAGATCGCATTAATATTGTAAATTTTGATGACATTTTTTCGGTTGTTTGTTTAGCTGCAAAGTGATACTTTTAAAGGAGGGATGTTTCTAAAATAGAAAAAAGAAATAGACTCGATAATCAAGAATGCGATATCGAACTTTTCGACAAAAATCGACTGTAAAGTTCGGTGCGATTTTGCGTTGTCAAATTGTTTTATTTCCCCTTCTTACCATTCTCAAAATTTACCACTTTGACATTATAGGTAAATATGCTAAATGTTATTTATTTAATTGAAAATTTCGTTTTGTCAACAAATGTACTGATTTTTGATTGACCAAATTTTCTTTAGTTAACTGTAAAATGGTAAACTTTAGTTTTTGTTTCTGATTTTGAGGGGAATTTTTTTGTAATTATTTTTCCATTAATTCATTCACTTTTATTTTAGTGTTAAGTCAAACAATTTTTAATATCACAAATCCTTTAATAAAATCTACAATGGAATTTCTTGAGGATGAAGATACGAAGGCATTTTTTGCGAAGCTTGAAGAAAGTGCTGATAAGGTTAATTAAATTTTGAAAAAATTTCATTTAAGTAGTTTTTATAGGAAGAAATTGATGATTCCTTTAGTGATGATAATTTATCAAATGATACTGCCGAATTTTTTGATCAATTGGAGTTGGCCGACCATCCTGATAAAAATGTTGAAGGAGGTGAAGGTTAGGAAGTTAAAAGTTTAATATGGGCCCAGCCTATTTAAGAATAAGGAAATAGAGGTGGAAGATGGCCGTTTCCTCAGAAGCTGAGTTAAGTAGGGTTAATGGTCTATCGACCGCTTGTTCGAGCGCTAGTTGACCGAACACAAAAATGGAGATAGAGCTTACTTACAATTAGTTGGAATGATCGTTCAACTAGATAAGTGACTCAGTCCTTGACGACAAGTGATTTTCCCTATTTGCCTTGGGCTATAAGCGTTTTCTCTATAGGTGGTGTTCTCGTATGCTTATCAGGGAATTACACCTTTCAACTTTATAAAGTATTATTATTTCACTTTAGATTCTAACATTAACGAAGATGTGAGTCAGGAGGTTGACGAACAAGTTATGGAAGAAGTTAATGAATATGTTAGTTTAGAGGTTAACGAAGACGTTGGCATGGAAGTTAACGAAGAAGTTATCGAAAAGATTAGCCTCCGTTACGAAGATTTAACAACAAGTCAAGAAGTTGATGAATATGTTGGTCAGGAAATTAGCAAAAATGTTAGTGAAGAAAAAGATGGATGTGAACAGGATACGGAGGTTATTAGCGACGAAAAATTTGATGACTTTTTGAGTAATGAGACAGATGTGCTTTTAAATGAATTTATGGCTAAATGGCGGAAATTACAGGATAAAAAGAGGTTTGTGTTTTTGACTATTTGTTTGTGTAATCTTGGGCATTTTGAAATAATTAATAGGATGGTTGGGATCCGAGTAGTTCATTTCATTCCGGCTCACATCAATTCAGTCCCATAAAACAAATTGCAATCGGTGAATGTCACTGAAAAATTCGGGATTTTAGTTTAGTTGATTGAAACTAAGTAAAATCTCAAACTCCACCGGACTTAGCAAACTTAATAATAATTCTTCAATAAAAAATTAAAAACAATTTTATTTAAAGAAAATATTTATTTATTTTTAGTTGGTAGAAAATATATAGAATGAATTAAGGAAATTTTTAAATCAAAGAAAAAATAAAAATTTTTACACATCTGTCAAAATTTCTTTTATTCTTTTTCTGTCCAAAGGATTTTGTAGAGTTGTTTACTAAAAATAAAAAGAATAGTTTTTTGAATAATTAAAGAAAAAATTTTGAAACTAAAGATTAACTTAATTTAAAAATAACAAATACAGTAGTATTTAATAATACTACTGTTTTTGACTTTAATAATATTAAATAATATTATTTTAAAAAAGTGATTTTTTACATTCACCACAAACAAAGGAAAAGTTTATGGATATTGTTTTTGTTGTTGATATTGTTGATCTGGAAAAAACTTTATAAATTTAATAATTTATTTTTATTTATTTTTCTATCCTGTCTAATACCCTCGCCTTCCCCTTTTTATTGACCTTCTCAAATTTCTAAAATTTTCTTTTTTAATCTCCCCTATTCTTTCCTCTATTTCAACTGGGATTTCTTCCAACTCAAATTCAATTTTCGGAGTTTGCGGGCGCTCGGCTTTAACCGTCTTTCTTTCTATTTGCTTTTTTACTAACTTTCGTACTTTAAAACTTGTAACTTTATCATATATCTGATATATCCATTTACTTATTATAATAATTACTACAATTCTAGTCAGTACTTTCCACCCATCTATTGTCCCTATTATCATTTGCAAAATTGAAGGTGTCTCTACCTTCAACCCTCCCCCCAGAAATGAGTTCTTACTTTCGAGTTTCCCAAAAATATGAGTGTTTGTTTTATATGCTTTAAAAATCTTCATCATTTCTATTTGGGGCTCTGACAAGTTAGTTACTATTAATTTCCTAAATATTTGCAATTCTGTTTCAAATTTTTGTGGTGACCAAAATTTTGATTGTATGTCTAATTGTTCTATTTCCTTAATAGGAATAGATTCCCCTGTTAACTGATTTATTTTTATCAATTTGTCTTCGATTAATATTGAAGTGAATTGATTTGTTTCACAAGACCTTTTTTCTGAATTTTTATTTACTATTAACGTCAGAGGATTAATGTGCATACTTATAGGTTGAAACTCTCGAGCTATTGTGATGTTCATTCTGGGTTCTTTATAACATTCTTTTGATGGGATAAATTGATAGTCGGATATCAAAGAGCAAGGCCAAAACTCGATAATGTCTTTTGCTACCCATTTTCCTTCGAGTAACTGGGAGTTTGATAACTTCCTAATTAAAAGTGTCGGATTTATGTTTGTTTCAGTTATGCTTATTGTGGCACTACTTATATAATCACATATCGATTTTGAATATGCTTGAAGAGCTTTTTGCATTTCTTTATCTGCGAAAATTGCGCGAGCTTGTAATTGTGCTTCGAGTTGACTAGTTCTCACTTCCCCATCTAATGGTTTTTCTTTTATTTCTCTTTTTACTCTTGAGCTTAATAGCCTATTTATATTTTGAAATACTCTCTCTTCGATTGCATACCCTTGCTGAGAGACGACAAAATTTTTTCCACAGGTATTAATATACTCAGGCTTATTAAATGTAAGTGCTAAATCTGGTGGATCGCTTAACCATCCATTCTTATATATAGTTCCATTTCGATATGTAAATTTTTTAAACAAGCATCTTTTTTCGTCTGTATTTGTTTCTCCATTTTTAACTTTCCAAACAATTATAGCTTCATTTCCAAGACGACAACTCCCATCGGAATAACTACAATGATTAATATCGTCAATGGGTGTGTATATTTTTTCTTTTCCTGGTTGAGTAATAACCGGGACTTTTTTCAAAATACAATTCACTGTTTCAGCTGTATTTTTTCCTATAGACCAATAACTATGTTCATATTTTAATTTATTTCCAGTGCTCATTGTTCCATCCTCTTCCCCATATAATTTCCCGACTTGACAACTTTTCGTTTGTTCCATTTCAAAACAATCTTCCTTGGACAATTTTATTGTTTCTTGACTTAGTTCTGTGAAGGGGTCATTCAGAATATTTGTCCAGTATATTACTTTATGCTTTATCATTGAACACATTATTGCTTGGAATGAATATTCCTTCTGGTCGGGTCTGTAAATAGTTAATCCTATATTTTCAGGTACACTTTCAAAAATTTTCCCTAGGCCTAAGCATGAGGATTTGTCATTTATTATCTTTACGTATTTTGACTCTGAATTTCTGTGGCAAATCATTGGGCTTTGACTTAAACCTACACTAAATAGTGATATAACTGTCAAAACTCCTAAAAAATATTTCGAATTAAAATACTCCCTTTTTCTTTGATAAATAATTTTATTACCTTTATTTTGATTTTCTTCCTTGCTTGAAGTCGGTTCTTCCCTTAATAGGGTCACTCTTTCTTGAATGCTTGGTATCTTTGTTATACGCTCATTAATATGAGTCCGTAAAGTTAATAATTCAGTAATCCTTTTTGTTATATTTTTATTTATATATTCGTTCGTTTCTTCATTTTTTGTTTTCCCTGATTCGGTTAACTTCATCAAAATTTTAAATTTTTCTAAATCATTTCTCTCAATAGAGTCAATTGTGTCTCAATAGACAATCAATTTCTCTTTTTCCTTCAATATTAATGGCCCTTGCTGTGTTTCCATCTATTTTAAATGGATCCATAATATAAATAATTCCTATATCTTTTTCTTCTCTCGGAATTAATTCCCCATTCTTCGGGTTAAATTTATAATTTTTACAATTTTGATTTTTTAGCCAAACAAAAAATGATTTTAAATTTTCTAGTAAGGAGGGCATATTTAGTAAATTCTTGCTCGTCTTCATTCGCTCGACTATCTCTTTTTGTAATTCATTATTTAAATAATTATTAATATTATTTCCTTCATATATTTCGGGTTTAAGTTTAAACAAGTTTGGAAGAAATTTTTTCTGAATTAAAAATGTTTCAATAAACATAATTAATGAGACTGAATTTATTCCTCCTTTTGTGGCATCATTAATTTCACTTGCCCAATTTTTTATCAAAACACACATTTTTCTGAACATAGGATTTATTTTATTCAATGTGTTCAGCCAGATTCCATTTAACAAACCTCCAAGATTTTCAGGACCTCCCATTGTTATATCTATTTTCTGGTTTAATAACCGAAATTTGATACATGGGACTTTGCTAAATTTAATAAATAATAAATCCTTTATTTCGAAGCTCATTTGAAGAATATGCTTTATTACTTTTAAATCTTCTTGGACACTTTTACCATCTTCTTTAAATTTATAAACTACTAAATCGAGATCAGAACCAGACAAAGCTGTTAACGCAACTGTGGACCCGAAAACTGCCACATTGCATTTACTCCAAGATTTATTTAATACGTTTTCAATTTCATTACAAATTCGCACTTTTCTGTCTATTTCATTTTCTTTCTCTACTATTTTTACAAAATGTGCTTCTAATTGCTTATTTAATAAATCAATAGCATTTTCCTCATTCTGTATATTAATCTCAATTTCATTAGTTTTCGAATGTTTAATAACATTTATTTTTTCAGACTGCTCAATAGCATCCGACCTTAATTTTATATTATAATCCCCTTGCTTACTATTTAATTGTTTTCTAAGTTCCATTAACAATAATCCGAGCTTGTTCTGTCCAATCCAGTTATTTGTATTGTCAGTTGGTTGCCTTTCCTTTATTAATTCTGAGTTACAACCAATTCCCCATGTTACATCGTAACTTGCTTCAATAAGCAAGCTAGTTCCAGTTTCCAACAACATGTTTTTTGCTTTTGGGTTCTGAGTGAATTTGGCAAATAACGCAGTTCTCATTATATCGAATTTTATGATTCTCCATTGCTGATATTTTATGTTGTTAATTTCTTTAAATTTTGCCATCCTCTTTAATTCCGCTGGTGATAGATGCCAATTATCCAGTATTTCATTTGCTAATTGATGATTGTTGTTGAATAATGCTTTTTGATAAGTGTAGTATCTTTCAACACAGTCGTAGGTGTTTCCATCGATTATAAAACGTAACTGTCGATTGAAGTTTGAAAACAAGAAATAATAGCCGAAGAATGCTAATGCTGGACCCTTTTCTGTGTTGACAATTCTGGGACCGGTTTGTGTTTCACGATAGTATGATGGGATTGAGGGAAAAATTTCCATTTTCCGGTAGTCAAAATTCGAAGTGTTTTGACTCTTAGTAGAGTCTTTATTGGTGCTTGTTGATGGACTCTTAATAGAGCCGTTGTTCGAACTTGTTGTTGGTAATTGGTTTAAATTATTTCGACTAATCTTCTTTATTGGTTCTGAAGAACTAGAAGCTTCTTCCACTTCCATGAACGTCCGTTTTGCTACTGAACTTCCTCTCATTTGCACGTCAAACTTCACGTTTTTACTCATTAATATATCAATAATTTCAGCGTTGTTAGATGTTGCTATATATTCATAATTTTCAAATTTTTTGCCAATAACTATTAATCTTCTTTTTTGACCTGCAAGAAATTCTGTAACCTGATGATACCATCTTGCTATTTTACTGGTGAATAAAAGAACGGTCCTGCATCTGGGCTGGAAAAACATTAATCTCTCAATAGAGATCCACCACTGATCGTCCAAATCTTTTTCAATAATAAAAGCTCTAGATCGATTGTGAATTATCCAAGAAGCCAATTTTTGAATTACAAAGTCCCCGATCAGAAGCACAGAACACACTACCATAAACGGCTTATTTAACGATTGTGACTTAATAGTCATCTTTGATTCAGGAATTTTAATTTCTTCTTCTTCCTCCTCCCTTTTATCTTCTTCTTCTTCAATTTCTCCCAAGGACGCAACATCTTCTTCATAATCCGGTTCAAAATCGTCCATTATTGCTGAAACGATAGTTTGATTTTTAAATTTAAATTTTTCCGTACTTTTATTTATATTTTTATCATTACTTATTTGATTATTTGTTTGATTATTTAATCGATTATTTATATTTTTATTATTTGGTTGATTAATGTTATTTATTATTTTATTGTGTTGTGAGTTTTTGTTTGTGGAATCAATATCATTTTGTGAATTATCTTTTATTTGACCTTTTTGTGAGTTTTTGTTTGTTAATTCTAGAGGGAATAAATGCTTAATAGCTCTTTCGAATGTTTTATTTCCTACTTTTACAATGGCGGTTCTTGGGGAGAGTAATTTTTGTATTTTCCCTAGTCTCCAACTGGATCTCGGAACATTCACTTCTTCTACTATTACCACTTCGTTAGCCTCAGGAAATTTACCACTTTTTTCAGTTCGACAGTTATTATATTTTTCCCTTAAATCAAGCAGATACGTGCTTTTCCAGGTTTCCCAAAATTTTTGTGATATACTTAAAGCACGCGAATATTTTTCTATTAACGTTTCACGATTATCATTTTCAAAATATGTAGGGTCTTCCTTATCAAATTCACGGGGATTAATATCCAAATTTTGATTTTTGAGACCAGGAATAGCTAAGTCAATTGGACGAAGAGGTGTAATATTTTCTGCGTCGCTTATATAAGACATAGGCCTTTCATTAACAATCCTTTCAACTTCAATAAGTAATGTTAAAAGTTCCTCAAAGCTTAATAGCTTGTTTCGAATTTCCCTTTTTAAGTGATGTTTTACTGATCTAATCATTCTTTCATATAATGCGCCTTTCCAGGGAGCGTATGGGGTAATAAAAATCCACTCTATTTGGTTTTGTGTTGAATAATTTTTGACTTTTTGGTCTTGGTAAATTTCTAACCATTTGTTTTTAATTTCATAATTTTCTTTAGTTAATTGTTTAATAACTTTGCTCCCTAAAACGAAATTGGTCCCATTATCTGATATAATTCGTTTGGGTACGCGCCATCTACGACAAAATCTAGTGAATGCTAAAAGAAATTTTTCGGCTGAAGCTTCGGTTACTAATTCGAGGTGTATTGTCCGAGCAAGAGCACAAACAAAAATTGCGCCCCAAACCTTTTGCTTTTCACTTCTTTCATTTATTTTAACCATCATGGGTCCAAAATAATCAATCCCAATTGTTTCCCATACTTGCTGGCCTGCTACTCTATAATCAGGCAGCGGAGGGGCCTCGGGGTATTGATATGCTTTGGCGTAAAATCTTGCGCACACCCAACATCTTGTAGATTTATTCTTTTTTATTACTGAATTTATTTTCGTTTTACACTTGGGTATCCAAAATTTTTGCCGAATCGTCATGGCTAGGTCTTCGGTACCCGAATGTTTTCTTTCTTTATGTAAATCCATAATAATTAGGTCTGTAATTTTACTTTTGTTTGGTAATAAAACTGGGTGAATTGTATCCGGACCTAATCCACTTTTTGGATTCGACCTTCCACCTTCCAGATCTCATTATCTTTAAAAAGTTTTAGATTTTTAATCGTTTCTTGTTCGGGTGGATATAAATGTTGAGCTTCTTTAATAAGAAAAGTCTCCGCATTTTTTATTTCATCAGATTTAAGAGGGGGAACGTTATTTATTTTTATTTCTGCCAATATTCTTTTAGCTAAATTTTTATCTATCGGAGCTTTTTTATTCATAATTCTTGTTTTGAAAATTTTTACAGCTCTTAAAACATAGGCTACTGTGTTTTTTAATCTTTTATATTGAGAGAATCTGTCATATTCGATTGTAGGAATTTTATCCTGAATTATTGACATCGACATTTCTAAGGTTGGTTGATTACTTTCTGTTAATACAAATGTTTCGGGATCAAATTCTTTTAAACTATTGGGCCAAGATTTATCGGGTTGAGATAACCATTTGGGTCCTTTGAACCAAAGTTCATTATTTTTTAACTGTGCCGGGGTGCATCCCCTAGAGGCAATGTCTGCGGGATTTTGTTTCCCATTAATATGAGAAACATAAAAGTTACGTATTTCTTTTACCCTGTTTTTTATAAATCTATCTTTTTCCTTCGAAGAATTTAAAAAATCGACAACATCAGTAGAATCAGTCCAAATCCTTACTTTATTGATTTTAATATATTTCTCTAATTCTTTTTTAATAAATTTTATATAAGTACAACAAAGTTTCGTGGAATGTAACTCTAGTCGTGGTATTGTTCTTTTCTTTGGGTTCATTTGGGTGGGTATCACTAAACTTTTGGCAAATATTAATTCAGAGTCGATTTTATCCTCTAAACATTTTGACCTCAGATATAACGCACAACCTAATCCAAAATAAGAAGCGTCAGAAAATCCGTGTATTTCATAAATTATTTCGTTATTATTAATATTGTGACAACGTCTAGGAAATTTAATAATTTCGTCGTTCCATAATTTCATTAAACTTTTCCATTTTTCTGAAATTTTTTCATCTGCTTCTGTATCCCATTTTAATTTTTTATTTAATTCTAGCTCTTGTCTAATTAATTTACCGGGTAAAATTACTGGACTTATTAGTCCTAGTGGATCAAAAGGTTTTGCAATTGTCGAAAGTACGTTTCGTCTCGTGACTTTATTTTCCGCGGGAAATTTTGACAGCTTAATAGCAAGTTCATCTTTTTTAATGTCCCAATTAATGCCTAAAAGTTTTGTTCCGTTTAATTCGCCTTTATCTTCCATTGGTATTTTTGCGCACTCTTGCCACGCGTTTGAAATGAATTCTCTTACATTCATATTTGCGTCGCTAAATATTTTCTTAATTTGTTTATACCTGTTCGTTAACTGTGAGGGGTCTTTAATTTCGGTCAATAAATTGTCAACATACGTGTCAACTTCTAATTCTTGAATTATTTCATTGTTGTAATTTTTATAATGATTTTTTAAAACAATGGCTAGGTGTGTTGGACTACAGATTACCCCAAACGTTACTCGACAAAATCTATACTCTTTAATATTACTATTTTCATTTTCAGGATTTTCATACCAGAGGAACCTTAAAGCGTCTCTGTCCTTTTGATTAATTCCAATTTGCAAAAAAGCTTTTTCTATGTCACAGGTTAATATATATTTTTTAATTCGAGCCCTTAATAGGATTCCTGTTAAATCATTATAGAGTTTTGGTCCTTTGTTCAGACATTGATTAAGACTCGGTAGATCCTTTCTTAATCTTGCACTAGCATCAAAAACTATTCGAATTTTTGTGAACTGTTTATCTTGTCTTTCAACGAAATGATGGGGGAGATAATGAGTAACTTCGCCCTTAATAGGGGGTGCTACCTCAATAATTCCTTTTTCTAATTGGTCTTTCATTATTTCATGATTGATTTAATAATCCTGGTTTCTCGATTAATTTTTTCTTGGTGGCTTTTAAACGTCCCATTGCAAGATAATAATTGTCAGTTAGATATTTTACTTCATTATTCCAACTTAATTTGACTTCATATCTTTCACCATTAAATCTAAGATTTTTCTCGAATTCTTCCATCCATTTTTCATTTTCATCGATTTCTGTGTCTCCTAATCCTATTGTCTCTAATTGGTTATGTCTCTCTACTATTTTTGAAAGTTCATCATCTTCAAAATTAAATTCGTGATTATTTCTACAAAATTCGACGGACTTATTATTTGTGGAAGCAGTTGTGATATTACATTTATTTTTAGGCTTTTCTTTTTTAATTTTACCTTCTCCGGAAATTATATATCCCAATTTTGTTTTGCTAATCCAAAACCCATTAGCTAATTGTTCAATTGGTTTTACTCCTAAATAATTGTAATAATCGCTTCCAATTAATAATTGTGGTTTTAATAATTTCGGTTTTATTTGAATTTTATTAGTAGTAATTTTTGACATATCATTTCGATTAAATTCAATCATTAATAATTTTGGCATTACTTGGTCTAGTCCACGACCTTTTAATAACATATCTAATTTTTCTCCTTTTAGTCCAAATTCTACTATATTCGATTTATAATTTCCTAGTTTTGCTCCCCCTAGTCCTTTAACATCAAAATCGATTTTCTCAATTGTTGGCAAATGCAGCTCTTTAATAAGAGTGCTTGAGATATAACTTTTTTCACTGCCATCATCTAAGAATGCAATAATAGATGCTTTTCTGTGAGGTTTTAATGGGTTGTAAATACAAACTTCAATACATTTTAATAAAGATTGAATTTCCCCTGGGTCCTTTTGACAACTTCTCAGTGAAGTAGAAATTGAAGTAATGGGTTTATCTGGATCTTTTTCATCTTCCGTTGTTGTTGCACTAGATTGTACGTATTTTCGTCTTCTGTCACACAGCGCTGGGTTATGTCCTATTGATTTACACAAAAAACATTTTCTGTAATAATTCATGCATTTCTGAATATTATGCCCCTTTTTTAAACAAATTATACATAATTCTCTTGTTTTACATCGTTCAGTACGCTCTGCTACATTTTTGTATTTTCTGCAATCTAATGGAAAATGTTGCCTATCGCAGAATGCACAGGGATATCTGGCTGGACTTCGACTTGAACTTGATATACTTTGGCTTCTACTAGAGCTCCCATATCTGTATCGCCTCTCTCTAACGTCAGATTTTCTATCTCGGTACCTTGCTTCTCTACCGTAGCCCCTATTTCTATCTCTGTATTTATTATAGTCTCTGTTTCTATTATTGTATTTTTGGCTTTCTGTGTCTGACCCTTTTTGATCCTTAGTTGGCCAAGGTGAGCTGCGTCTTTGTGGACTTTGACTATTAAAAGAGGATTGTGAGGATTTACTACTTGAACTCATATTTCTTAAATTATTTGGGTATCGTTTATTTAAGCTGTTATTGTCCTTATTCTGTTTGGCATTTTTATATTTTACTGCTAAATTCATTGTTGAGTATTTCTCATTTTCATTTCGACTTTTATAATCATTTTTCTCCCGATTACCTCTTTCATAAATTTCATCTACTTGCTTTATTTGCTCAATAGCTTCCTGAAAGGTTTGCCTAAATAATGTGGTTGACCATGAATTTTTTAGAGGATTTGCTAATTTTTTCTCAATATATTTTTGCAGGACTTTCTTAGATATTTTTTGCTCTAAATTTAAATAAATTTGAGGCGTGCTTAGATCTTGACTATAATTTTCCAACTGCCTACAGATTCTTTCAATTTCTATCTGCAGACTTTCGTCATCATGAGTATTTCGAGATGCGGGTAATCGCGAAAGCTTGTTATGCAAATCTCTAATCAAGTTTTCTTGCCTTCCATATTTATTTTTTAACAGCTCAATAGCAGTATCATAGTTATTCGAAGAGAAAGGAACTAGACCTTGTATAGCCTTTTTCGCTTCGTCCCTTAATAGGGAATCGAGATACGTCATTTTTTGGACGGGGTCTAGACTGACATCTAAATGTATTGTGGATTCGAATAATGGCCAAAAATTTTCCCAATCAGACCCGTTGAACTCATGAAGAGTTAACGCTGGTAATGCAATATTTCTTCGGGTTTGCCTATTTGTCGAGTTTGTATCTAATAACATTTGAATTTGGTATTTTCTGTCTCTTATTTTTTCGAGTCGGATGTTACAACTATTCTGAAATTCTTGGAGTTCAATTGTATTTATACTTTGTAAATATTCGTTATTTATTATCAATCTATCTGCTGGCGCCGCGTGCTGCATAATTTCTGCTATTCTGGTTTTACTTGAGCGTATTTCATCAATTTGTATTACAATTTCATCATACCATTCTTTTAATAACTCTAACTGGCAGGTTAGCGCGTGCCTTTGTGTACTAGATGTTATCTGCGCCGGAACTTCCATCAGAGGCTTATTGATATATAACTCCAGCACGGTTCGCGCTGTTTCAATTTTATCGATGTATAAACTCTGTGCCATATTATTTTGCGTTTAACAGGATGGGGGTCGGGTGGGACAAACAAAAACTCAGTGTTTTTTATTATAAAAATTTAACAGAAAAGTTTCAAATTTTAAAATATATTAATATATATTTTAAAAGTTGTAGGACAAACAAAAACTCACACAATTTTATTAATTTTTATTAAGTTTATTGTATTTTTTATTAAAATATTTCTAATTCTTTTCTCGGGTGTATATACTACTATAAAATTAGTTTTTCTTTTAATTTTTCTTTTAAAGAATTTTTGAAAATTAATTTTTCTAAAAAATTTTTTGGAGTTATTGAGATAATTGTTTTTGATAAAGTATGAATTTGGAAATTTCGAAATATATTAATATATATTCTCTTAATTTTCCAAATTAAAACTAAAGCTCAGTTCAATTTGGAGTTGTTTATTTTTAATTGAACTATTTTTTGACGATATAAAAGAAAAATATTTTTATTGGATTTTTGATTGGTTTATTTTTATTTGAGCAGTCCCCTTTTTGTATTTTGGGTACTGTAGTGATTGTCGGTTAGCTACTCAATTTTCAGAAAAAGAATTTTAGAACTCAAAAAAGATTTAATTTAAATTTTAAATAATTATTTTTTAGATAGATTTTACTTTTTTAATATTTTTTGAGAAATTAATTATTTTTGATTTAATTAATATTTGCAACAAAGGAATATTAGATAAGATTCTAATAAATTTAAATTCAATAATTTAAAATTGCCAAAAAAAATTTGTTTGAATTTTTTCCGAGTGGTTCTTGATTAATTCAGTTTTTCCGTAAAAATACTTGCTTCTGTTAAATTTAAATTCAATAATTTAAGTTTTTTCAGACAAAAATATATTTATAGTTTTTAGACTTGTTTTAAAACAAATTTTCTTTTATATTTATTTTTAACAGAACAAAAGAGCAGTATTTCTAATATTTTTTCGTAAAAAAAACAAAGAAATAAACGATTTAAAATTAGATAATATTAAAAGTATTTTGCTTTGTAAATTAATAATTTAAATTTAATAATTTAAATATCTATATTAATTTACTGGTTACAAATATTTAAATTAAGTTGAGGAGAAACAAGAAAAAATAATAGTAGAAAAAGCAAGCCGAAAGAATTTAAATAAAATTACCAGAAAATTAAAGAATAGTAATAAAAATATTTATTTTAAGAAAAATTGTTTTTTAGAAAAAATTGAGTAAAAAGTAGAAAATTTTCTAAAAATATTCCAGTAAGCTAAGGAGAACAACAAAAAAAAGGAATTTTAGGGAGAGTTACAGTAAATTGAAGAGAAAGAAGAGAAAGAAAAAAAATTTTTTAGGGAAAGAAAAATTAAGAAATTATATTTATTAAAAAGGAGAGAGGAGATTAAATTTAATAATTTTGTTGTTAAAATAATTTAAAAAATTTAAAGGGAATTTGCCTGAAAATAATTCAAAATTTTACAAAATTTATATTTAATGTTTATTTTAATTTTATTTTTTAAATTTAGATTTTTGAAAATTATATTTTTATATTTCTTTTTGAAATTTTTATTTTTTAAAAATTGAATTTACGTTATCCAAGTGCAATTTTTCCAACAGTTTTTTCTTCAATTCCAACGGTATTTTCCAATTTCACTAGAAGGCAGATTCTTTTGTCAAAGCGTGCTCGCCACTAAAACAAATTGCAATCGGTGAATGTCACTGAAAAATTCGGGATTTTAGTTTAGTTGATTGAAACTAAGTAAAATCTCAAACTCCACCGGACTTAGCAAACTTAATAATAATTCTTCAATAAAAAATTAAAAACAATTTTATTTAAAGAAAATATTTATTTATTTTTAGTTGGTAGAAAATATATAGAATGAATTAAGGAAATTTTTAAATCAAAGAAAAAATAAAAATTTTTACACATCTGTCAAAATTTCTTTTATTCTTTTTCTGTCCAAAGGATTTTGTAGAGTTGTTTACTAAAAATAAAAAGAATAGTTTTTTGAATAATTAAAGAAAAAATTTTGAAACTAAAGATTAACTTAATTTAAAAATAACAAATACAGTAGTATTTAATAATACTACTGTTTTTGACTTTAATAATATTAAATAATATTATTTTAAAAAAGTGATTTTTTACACCCAACCCGATAACTAATGAATGGGTGGTCACTTTTTATGTGTATTTAGCCAAATTAAATTTTTCGTTGTAAGCTAGTGTAATTAGGATTGGATGTTTGATATGACCGAAATATCCGTTTTCGGACCGAAAATTTTCCATTTAAACCCATTAGATCAGGATGGCACTTTTACCTCATTTGGGAGGCATTTGCCCCCCCCTTTTTTTCCACTTTACATTGCCACCTTTTTGAGAAGCCATGCTACCCTTTTAGCGGAAATTTTCTTTGTAAATATTCCATAATAAAGTTGATTCGGTAATAGTTAAGTTTGTGTTTCCCCTTTTTTTACTTTTGGCTGTAGTGTAGTGTACCGAGGTAAAAGTTAGGGACGTGACATATGTCATTCGATTGGTCTCGACGAGCTGAGTCGAACGGTACCACTCCCAATTTCAGGAAATGATTCTGGACCGAGTTATAGGTCCCGAAATATTGAAAAACCTTGGGGGAGTAAGGTCGATTTTGGTATATACTACGTCCCAAACTTTTATTTCGGTACACTACATTGCAGCCGAAAGAAAAAAGGGGAAACACAAACTTAACTATTACCGTTGATTCTATTCAAAATTTTTCAGGGAATTCTTTAAAATGGAACTCAAAAAAATGGAATTGGACAATGCTTTATCTGGCCGAGTGAAAAAAGTTGGTTGCAAATGGAACGAATATGAAAATGGGACCACGAATGAATTACGCAATGCCTTGAAAGAATTAAGAATGTCAAGAAATTAAATAAATATACTCTTGCAGAGTAGAAAAAATAGAAAGAAAAAAAGAGGGGGGTGACTTCTAAGTGTCTCACTTTTTTTGTAAATTACTTTGGCTGTCTCATATTTTTTCTCAGGACTTTTTTAAAGAAGAAGCGATTTTTTCTATAAATTATTGATTTTTTTCCTTTTCCTGATTGTTTTGATCACATGTATTCTTTCCCTCTTAAAAAAGAGAAAAAATCGTCGTCAAAAATCATAGCATATTCAAAGAGATTTATGTTTGTGAACGTAGGCAAATTGTGTTGTCTTCGTTCTCTTACCATTTCTAAAATTTACCATTTTGACATAGTAGAGAAATATGCGAAATGTTTTCAAAAACTTCATTTTGTCAACAAATGTATTGATTTTTGATTGACCAACTTTTCTTTTGTTAACTATAAATTGGATAATTTTAATTTTGTTATTTTTTTTTTGTTTTTTTAATTGTTTTGATTCCACGTACATTTTTTCTCCTTTAAAGTTAGGTTTGTTGTCGAACACCGAATAATCGAGGTTTTTTGGTTAATTACAGATATCCTATGTTTTTTCCAGTAGTTGACAACGTACCCTTTGCTTTTTACATTACACTTTACTCAATAATAATCAATGTTTTTTTGTTTATTTTAGAATTGACCAAAAAACAAATATGGATTTGCATCCTTCTACTGCTGAAAAGGATGATGTAAATTCTGAAAATAATCAAAAATCTGACGCCAACTTTTCTCTTGGAGCAACACCAACAGTGTTAACTTCATTTTCTGAAGCTTTAAATGAAAAAAATTTTGATGAAAATGATATGAAAGATGTACAGTTACATGAAGAAATTTGTTCTGACAAGGATTCGAAAAAACCGGAGGATGGAGGAGGAAATGGTTACATTGAGGATAAAATTGGTGTAACTGGACAAGTGAAGGAAGGAGAGAAAAATTTGGAATCTGTGAGTTATTTTTAGGGTTATTTATGCAACCTATAAATGTCCGCAAGGTTTGTCCGCAATTTGTGGTTGTGGGTTCGAACCTGCTCGGAAAAATTATTTTTTTTCGCTTTATTAAAAAGATTAAAGTAGGGGGCTTTTGGGATCTGATATTTCGACCTTTTAGTATACGCATTATATCGGGCTAGTAGGGACTCTTAATTGATGCCACATTTTTAACTCTTTCAGTTGGTTGCGCAATTGTCGAGTGAAACATTGAAGGATAAAAAAATTTCTCTTGAAGATTTGATAAGACGTTGCAAAGACTGTAGTGAGAATAAAAGGTTTTTTTAATTAAAATTATTTTATTAATATGTGTAGAGTTTATATGTGTAAAGTCATAGGGTTTCGGTTCGAAATGAAGACTCTTTAAAAATGTCATTACAGCTGTCTCGTATTTTTAGATACCCCCTTGAAAATGAAAAATTTGTACCTTGTAATATGGGCTTTAGAAGCTCACCCAACCAATGGCCAACCTAATTTTACTAGTTTAATCTGATGGGTGCCTAGCAAATATGGGTCGTATTATAGTAAAGTTCTGGGCGTGTATTCATAAGTTTTTTCAGACGGGCTTTAACTCGATAAAAGTCTGGATTTAGAGTAATTCGACTTATCCTTGGTGCCTAGATTGTGTGTATTAAAAAATTAAGGCTTGTCTGTGTCTAAAAATTTTATTTTTTAAGCATAATAATTAAAATGGACGGTTGGAAAGAACAGTTAATTTCTCTATCTTATATATACCCAGAAAATGATGAACAAAAGAATGTTTCTGAACTTGTTTTGCAACTTTTTTCAATTCTCTTATTTCATGTTATTCGTTTAAAAAAGGATGGTTGGAAAGTCTGGGTATGTTTTTAATTTTGTTATAAATTTTTTCAGTTATTAAAGGTATGGAATTTTTCTTGAAATTTTTTAACCTTGGTTTTTTTCATTATAATCTTAAAACCGCATGTTTTGTCCGCAAAAATTTTAGTTCAGCCTTTTAATTATAACAATATCCATAAAATTTTTAATCTATTTTCTTTTAAAAAGGTTGAGACAATAGAAACAGTTCATGCAAAATTTTTGTGGCAAAGATATCTCAAGAACTTGAAACAAAAACAAGAAGAAGATGCTCGAAAAAAATTGGGAGAAAATTTAAATAATAAAAATGATCATTCTTCTTCTTCTGGTGGAGGAATATCGTCACTTTATAGAACTCCAAATTTTGTTTGGTCTTCAGTACAAATCCGATTTTTAAATAATTTGTTGATGTCAATACAAGCTTTGGTACAGGAATGGAAAGAGTATTTTTCGAAATTTTTTTCTAAAATTTTTTTTTAATTTTTTAGTTCATCCAGTCCAATTGCTGATTATTTAAATAATCCGGATAATCGTGTAAATTTTATTTTTGTTTTAAACTTTTTTCTAAATAAGATCAGGATTCTTACACTTGAACTTTGTTAGGGAAGGAACCCTAGTGAGCAATTAAAAAATTTTTTTCATTCATTGAAAATATTATTTTTTGCTTTTTCAATTTATTAGGGTTTAACCATCAAAACAAAAAATTTTTTTTATTTCTAAAAATTTTTTTGATTTTAGAAAGAATGGTATAAGGACTTAAGTTAACTCTTTTTGGATTAATTACCTAATTTATTAAAAAAAATTTTCAGGTTTTCATTAAAAATACTGTCCATTTATTTTCTCAATATGCAGACAGTTTAGTAATGGCTTGTGGAGGTTTATTATATTTTTTTTTGAAAAAGAAAATAATTTATTATTTTTCAGGTCTTTTACCATTACTTGCAGCAGCAACAGCACCAACAGTTAATTTAATAATTATTTATTTAGAAAATTTTTTAAAAATTAAAGAGTGAATTAGAACTTTTTGATACAACCCAACAAGAATTGGATATTTCTGTTGCTGTTTATTTTTTGGAAATTTTTGCTGAAATTGCTGATGTTTTTATTTTTACATCTCCACTTACACTTAACGAATTGGAACAAGAAAAAAATATGCCTGTTGGGGGGATTTTGAGACAAGCACTTCGATTGTGTAAGGTTTTTTAATTTTTTTAAAATTTAACATTAAAGGGGGGTAATGCTGTTGTAAACTTCGTTTTTAATAGATACAGCCAAAAATTAGGCACTCAGGGGAGTCACTTAAAATTTCCCCCTATTTAATGTACTCTTTTTTATAACGGACAATTTTTTGAGCCCCAAGCAGATATCTGAAAATGAATTCGAATTTTTTAATTGATATTTGACACGTTGACATTTGTCATTTGAAATTTTTTGATTTTTCTGTTCTAATTTTTGGGTGTAAAAATTACATTCAATCACATTCTAAATTTAATTAGTTTTTTAAACTATCCCTTAATTTTTATAAATTTTTTTAGCAGCAACATCAGCAGTTCTAGGAATTTTATCAAGTATTTTAACCAACAATGAATCAATATTTGGATCAGAAATTAATTCTACAAAATATGAAGCAATTAGAGAATTTATTAAAAATAAGTCAACAAATGTGGAAGTTAAAGATCAATTGCTTCAAACAATGGATTTGCAACGTTTAAAGAATTTAATTTACAGAGATATGGTTTGTGAGAACATTTTTTTGAAAATTAAAATTTTTTTGACATTTTGACTTCGAAAAAATTTTATGTTTTGAAAAAATTTTTCTGAAAAATTTTTATAATTTTTAAAATTTAATTATTTAAAGAAAGAAGCTAAACAAGCACAATTTTTGGTCCCTTCTATTGTCTACTTTTTGTCTGTTTTGATGGTTTTTCGTTATGGAGATAAATTACATAAATCAATAGAACCTGTAACTCCACTATTTCGTGAAATTTTGTGTGATTTTCGTTCTTTTCTTAAAAAAACTTTGTTGGAAACACATGGACAAGAAATTATGAATGATGATAATGGTTTTTTTGATTTTTTGAAATTTTTTAAATTTTTGGAATTTTTAAGTTATGCATACACTTAAAAATGGTAGTGTAATAGAAATTGTAAGGCTTTTATGTTCTCCAAAATGGCAAACTCCGCTTAAAAAACATGAGTTGGCGTTTATTGAGCTGGATAATGAAGGTTTGTGGAAAGGTTTTTTTGAAACAAAATTTTTTGGGGAATGGTTTTTTAATTTAAACTAGGTTCTTCTCTACCAACCGGTATCAGCTCTGTCCGCAAATAAAAAATTTTTCCTCCGCAATTACGGCCAGCCCTGGTCTTTATGCCTAATTTTCGGTTATGGCCTTTTTTTAACTTTTTTGTTAACAATGTTGTTGAGTTCTGTTTATTTTAAATAATTTTTTTGCTATTTTTGTATCCTTAAATAACCATTTCATTAAACTAAAAAAATTTTTTAAGGTCGCCTGATGGCCAATGTGTCGCAAAAAAACTCTTTACTTGTTGCTAATGAATTGTTTGATCGTTTTAAAATGAATTATCTTCCATCTCAAGTTCAACTTGACTTTTTAAAATGCCTCAATTTCGAACAATTATTCTCTCTAAAACAAACCAGATTTTATTGTTACAAGTTAATTAATAAATATGAGGGAGAATTGGCAAGAAAGAAATTCACTAGACTCACGCTGGTATGACTAATTTAATGATTTAACTTTGTTTTTAGTCGAATGCAGTATTATCTGGTTATCAAATATTGTCTACTAATGATGTATCTGGATTTGTTTTGAATGATCATCTTAGGGAGAAGGTTAGATTAATTTTTAATTGCGATTAGATTACATGTATTTTTCAGTGGCAAGCAAAGGTAGATGGATCTATTCCGTTGTTTTTATATAATTTGGGGGGTGTTTTTACATCATTTAACGACTTTTTTGTGCTTTTGGAGTTGTCAAATTATCTGAGATGTAAGTTATCTGATATATACCAGAGTTGTGCCGGTTTCGCCTTTCGCGTTTTTTGGACTTTGCGTTTCGCGTGTCGCTTTTTTAATTTTCTTTCGGAATTCGCGTTTAACTTTCGCGTTTCGCTTTTTAAAATATGTTTCGGCACACCTCTGATATTTACCTTGTTTTTTGTTTTATATTTTTGCTTATTAGGTGAATGGTATATTTTGAAACTGACAAACATCCCAAAAAGTATTGAAGAAATGATTATTATTCGACTTTGGTTACAACAACTTTTTAATTATTCTTTTGAAAAAGTCGAGTTTCGAGATGTTATATTTAATCCAAAATTAATTAATTTATTATTTGGTGACGACGAAACAATTTTTAAACAATTTCGTGTTAAACATCTCCATCTACAAACTATTAACGATAATATTTTGAACCTAGCTTTAAATCATTTTTTCATTTATGGGCTCCTTTTAATTCAGAGTAATTATTTCAATATGGAAAGATACATTGATATTTTATTCAATATTATAATAAATGATGGCAATAAATTACCTGGAGTTTCCTTCGGTGTTTTTAAGATTACCACACTTTATGATCGTACTATTGAAGTTTGTTATTCAAAGTTTAAAATAAATTTTAGTAGATAATATCTAAGTACTTTTCAAAAATGGCGCCTGATTTTAGTTATATTTTAGTGAACTAATACAAAATTTCAAATTGCCTAAGGGAAGCATAGATTGTTGAGATTAAGTTTTTTCTAAAGTTCGTATTTTTCCCCTTAATAAAGGGGAGGGGGCTAAAGTTTAAGTTAACTCTATTTAAAAATTAACTATGAAAATAAACTTTAAATTTTAGTATATAACAACATCCAAAGATTTCTCAAAAATGGTCTCTAATATTGACTTGCTTTATTTGCCACACACAAATTTTAACTTGCCCGAGAGAGCAGAAATTATTGGAATTGATCAAAATATTACAAAATATCAAATTGCCAATATTTACAATCCAAAAGTCAAATTTATTTTGGATATTAAACCTAAAGGAGTAAAATTTAAGAGGACATTATAAAAAAACTTTTTTTAGTAATTTATTTGACAACAAAATATTTAAAAAAATATGATTTATTTTTATTGAATTTAAATTAAGCTTTTTTGTTTTATTTATTTTTTTTCAGTTTAAAGCCTGCCAATTTGTTTTTAAATATCTTTAAACTTTATTCTTATTGTTATATAATTTGGGTCCAACCTTTTTGGCAGGCTGAGTTTAAATCTGCAAAAAAATTTTTTTTCAAGTTTCTCTAGTAAATTTATTTTATTACTTTT
The DNA here is from genome assembly GCA_036172955.1 of Meloidogyne arenaria. Classification (NCBI taxonomy): domain Eukaryota; kingdom Metazoa; phylum Nematoda; class Chromadorea; order Rhabditida; family Meloidogynidae; genus Meloidogyne; species Meloidogyne arenaria. The sequence goes on along the minus strand of JARQAB010000029.1, from coordinate 3,926,238 downwards.
AAATTTAGAAAAGGAGTGAACAATCTGTGGATGTTATGTCGTCCAAAAGTCCATAAGTTTTCTTCCCAAAAAGGACCCGCACGGAATCTGACCCGTGACGATCTCTATATATAAGGGTATATCTGTTCTACTCGTTCCATTTTATTTTTTATCATAAAAAACCTGTTTCCGTTTTGTACGGATAAAGTTCAAGAAGATTATTCTTCAATTCTTTTGATACAAACATCAGAAACATGATTAGTTTCATTATTAGATAACACAAATTTTATTTTTGGATTATAAATATTGACAATTTTGTAATCGGTAGATTTACAAGTTAAGAAACAGAAGATTGAAGTCTCGCAAGTTCGAACATATTCCGCTGTCTCGGGTAATTTAAAATTTTTGACCGATACATAAGCCAGGAAAATATCGGTCACCATTTTTGAAAAATCCTTTGATGTTGTTATATACTAAAATTAAAATTTATTTTTCGCCATTAATTTTTAAATAACTCACTTCAATAATAAGATCGTAAAGCCTTGAAAGTTCAAAACTTGTGAAACGAACTGCGGGTATTTTATTTCCTTCATTAATTATAATATTGAATAAAATATCAGTATATTTTTCAACGATGTCGTCCTGCGAAAGATGAATGTCAAGATAACCGTAAATTGTAAAATGGTTTAGAGCAAATTCAAATATATTTCCGTTTACATCATCTCTAATGAATAGAATGGTGTGAACATAAAATTGTTTAAGAATTGTTTTGTCGTTATCAAATAATAAATTGATCATTTCTGGATTAAATATAATATTATCAAATTCAGCAAATTTAAAATAAGCATATTGAAAAAGTTGTTTTAACCAATATCGAACAATAACCATTTCATTTATTGTTTTTGGAATGTTTGGCAATTCCAGAATAAAACGGGGTTTCTTGTAATCTAAATAGAAAAAATGATATGGTAAAATTGAAGTTACCTCCCCCCCCCTTTTTTTTAAGTAGATTTGCAATCATAACTCCCGTAGATTTTTTTCAACCTTTCGTTAAAGACGGGACCTGATTAATCCAGTAATCCCGTTCACCGCTTAAAATGAGATTTTGGACAGGATCCCATAAAATCCCGCAATGGATCCCGATCCATTCCTAAAGGTATAGTTAGAAGGTTACCTGTATTCGTCATATGAACAGCAATGTCTTGAATGTCATCTTCAATATCATCTACAGAATCATAATTAACTGCATGTAGAAACAAAGGAATAGATTTAGATATCGCCTTTTCCCACTGAAAAATACAAGAACATAATCAATATTAAAATTTCCTTTATAACCTTCTCCAAAAGATGATCATTCAAGACAAAATCAGAAACTACAGGTTCAAAATTGATGAATACACAGGGACACATCTCTTGACTTTTGGTGCGAAACTAGAATTATTTTGAATAAAAAGTTAATATTTACCAGTCTAAGTATAAAAATGAAATGAATTTATTCTTCGTAGACCTATCCCTTACACCTTCCAAATTACCGATATGCCCCTTAATGCAAACTCCCCCGATATCCACCTTAATTCTCCAAATCCACATTAACCCCACCAAATGCCCAGATTAAATAATTATAAAGAGAGATATCGAGGATTTAGAGGTATATCGTGGACTATCTAATCCCTGTAAATCCCTATTAATCCTTCCAGAACCTGCCAAATCCACCAATATTTCCCTTAAGCCGTTAAATTCACATTAATCTCTAAGTCCTTTGAATAAACACGTATAGATTAATGATGCCCCCAAATTTTCTGAATGATGCCCCCGGCAAAGTGAAAAGTACGCGCTCCAATTATAAATTTAAAAAAAAGTTAATATTTACCAGGTTAAGACTACAAAATTCCATTCTCGCTAATTCTCCCTCATATTTCTTAATTAAATTGTAAAAATAAAAATTGGTTTGTTTAAGAGAAAATAATTGCTTAAATTTTAAACATTTTAAAACATCAAGTTGAACTTCAGATGGAAGAGAAAACATTTTTAATCAGTATCTGTAGAAGAAAGATTTATATAAAAAATACAATTTATAGATATTCCACAATTTTATTATTGGCTGAAAAAAGGCACTCCATCCGTTTAAGGGGGCCGCCGTTCTCTGACTGTTATGAGGTCATAATTACGACCTCAGATTTCAAGAACCCACGTTATATTTTTGAAAATATCTGTTAGTAAGGATTAAAGATTAATTTTATTAATAGAAAAATTACATTAGCCTCATAACGGTCAGAGAACTGTGACTCTCTTAAACTCAGGTTTGCCTGAAAATTCAAAGTATACGCCAAACGATTCCTCCCGCTGAGCTAAGTTCGAATTTATACTCATTTTCTAGAAGACTAAAACTCGCAGAGATAGTTGCTCTGAAAATTAAAGCCACTCCAATCGTTTAAAGGGGCACTCATCTCTGACCATTATGAGACTATAAGTTTGGCACCAAATTTTGAACCATCTACATGTGAAAAATAAATTTTAGTAGGGAGAAAATGATTAATTTTGATTGGTAGAAGAGAGAGAATAAAATAATGGTTTGATAAAACGGTAGCCCCCTTAAACGGCAGGAGTGCCAAATAAAAAAACCATGGTGGGGATCAATCTGACTTTTGGGGGCGAAAAATACAAATCTACAAATGATAGCCCATTCGACTCAGACACGAATGAAACGCAATATGGCCTAAAATGAGTGGGTTTTCAATAGTTGGGGGATAGGGGGGTCTGTATCATTGTGAGTTTTCGTCTCCTAGAAGGAGTCAACTTAGCTGGGATACGGAATGGATTTGTATATATTTCGAATTTAGGTTTGAGGCCCTCTAGTATAGTGACCCCTTATTATTTAAAAACACAAAAATCGCGCAGTGGTAAAAAAACGTTGATTTTATTGCCAAAAAATTTTTTTTCCTGCGGACAATTACAAATTTAATCATTTTTATCAATAATTTTATGTCTAATTTAGTGGAAAAGTCTAAAAAGTCGCGAATCATTTTATTAAGTAAAAGTCGAATAAATGCCAAAACGAACTTGAACAAGTTTGGTTTATATATAAGGTGAAAAAGGGTGAAAAGGCAATTTATAAGTAAAGCTAGGGTTTATAGGCACGACCCCCCCCCATATTTTCCTTTGTTTTTAAGAAAATTTCCCGCCAATTTTTCTCTAATTACTTCATAAATTCTGTATGTCTAACAAATGAGTGATGAGTTAAAATTGACAGGGGTCAATGATGGTTAGTTGACGGTCCATATTTTCTATTTGGTCCGGTTTCGGTTTGACATTAACAAATATTTAAATAATTCGAATGATCTTTGAACGGTGGAAAAATGTTGAGAGGCATTATAAGTATGGAATTTGAATATGGTGGATATGAAAATGTGGGGAATTTGAATGAGGGAAATGATTGCCCCCTTCTATAATTTTAAAAATTTTTTATTACTTTCAAAATTTTTTTCTCATTTGAATAATTCCTTTAAGGGAGCAGCGAGCCCAACTTATCGCCGAGCTATAACTTCGTTCAGAATTGTCGAATCCGGGATGCACTGGTATGGGTAGATGCGTCTCGACGAGCGGAATCGAACCATACTAGGTTGGTAAATTTTTAAGTCTTCTATAAATGATTTACTTGGATGGCATGTTCTTTTTTTAAATTTATTTTTAATACATACATACTATGTCTGACGGCTTCCAAATCATTTTAAGACTAATGTGGCACTGAAAACTTTAAAAAATCTTAAATTTTTAAAAAATTTTATATACGCAATTGTCGTCCGCAATTGTCGCATCCGCAATTGTCGTCCGCAATTGTCGTCCGCAATTGTCGCATCCGCAATTGTCGCATCCGCACGTGCATATCCGCAATTGTCGTACCGCCACGTTTTGTGTATTTTTGCCGTATAGGAACATTTTGAGATTGGCCAAATCGGAAGGTGGCAAGAACTGGGGTTTTTATTTGGCGGCCCAAATTGAGGTGGGCCGAACTGGGGTCTTTGCCTAATTTTTGAATGTTTTGATTCCACGTATTTTTTCTTTAATAATTACCATGTTTGTCGACTTAAGCAAGCCGCCAACCTAAAAACCTGAATTTATATAAGTTGATCTGAAAAATTGACATTTTTTCCAGTTTTTAGTTTGAAATAGAGGTCGGTAAAATCGCATTCCGGGAATCCCGAAACGGGATTTTTTGCAAAAAAATTTACAATCCCGGTAAATTTGTTCGTCGCTTAATCCCGTTCGGGATTCTGTCCCGTGCTGGCCTCTTTTTTGTAACCTTCAACATAACCTAAATATTTCTAAAAAAATTTTTTAGAGTATAAAAAAATAAAAATGGATTCGCATCCTTCTAATGCTGTGGAGGATGATGTAAATTCTGAAAATAATAAAAAATCTGACGCCAACTTTTCTCCACGTGGTGTTACACCAACAGTATTAACTTCGTTTTCTGAAGCTTTAAATGAAAAAAATTTTGATGAAAATGAAATGAGAGATGTTCAGTTATACGAAGAAATTTGTTCTGAAGACGATTCGGAAAAATCAGAGGATGAAGGAGGAAATGTTTACAATGAAGATAAGATTGAGGGAACTGGACAAGAGGAGGGAGGTGATGATGAAAATGAAGCAGCGATCTCAGAAAAACATTTGGAATTTGTGAGTTGTCAATTTAAAGTTAAATTTAATGGGACGTAGAAAAGTCCGCAAATTTTGTCCGCAAATTGTGGTTTGTGGTCACAATTAAAATAGTCGTGGTTCGAACCCGCGCTGGGAATCTATTTTTTCTTTCACTTTCTTAAAAAGACTGCAGTCGGAGTTTTTTCCTTAACCTCGTTTTCTGTTTGATTCGAGTCAGGAAACTGGACAAGTTGTTAAGGGTCGATTTTTCTAATTTCTGATATCTAAGTCATTTTCATGGGTTCGAACCCGCGCGGGAAGCATATTTTTTACTTTAAATTTAAAACGTACCTTAAATAAAAGTTGTCAATTTTTCTTTTTAAAGGAATCTCTTTCTCAAATTAAAAATTCCCAATTGGGGAAGACAGTTGTAATTCATTCAAATGATGAAACTCCTCAAGAAACCTTTTCTCGACTAAAAGATGCCTGTATTGAAGGAACTTTGACGTATGAAGATATTATGGATGGACTCTTTAATACGGTTTGTTTGTGGGGTTTTTTAATGTAATCGAACGGGTTTGGGTCTCCGAACTCTGACACCCTTTTGAAGATTTTTTTGTTTTTCGGTTTTTTGGGCTGTTAGACGAGTTTGGGTGGATTCTTATATAATTGAAGGATGTCATCAATGGTGACTTTGATATCAATTTGTGATTATGGCGTTTTTCCCCAGTTTGGTATTTCGACATTTTGGCCTCCCCTAATTGAAGATTCATTTTCACTTTATTTTTCAGTTAGTCGGCGGCCCATTTGACTTGGAATCAAGATATGTTCTTCAGAATTGTGAAAATGTAAAGTTGATGTTAGAATTGACTGATTTGTGTCCCCCAAAGATACAGGTTTTGGTAATTCTTCGGTTTACCCCCCCCCCTCCTTTTTCGTTCCTCAAAGTATTAAAAAATGGTCAGTCAATCTTAACTTATAGAACACATCGAGCTGAGTCGAATGACACCAAAATCAACAAAATCCGACTTGATTTGACCGAAATACAGACTCCTGAAAATTGTACAACCACAGGGGTGATTTTTTGAATTAAAAAAAGTTTATGCAAATGATAGCTCATTCGAAAGAGCTCGTCGAGCTGAGTAGAATGACACTAAAATGACGTGATCCGACTTGATTTGACAAAGTTATGACATTATTAAGACCTACCGGAGTCGATGATTTATGTCATATCTTTGTCAAATCAAGTCGGATCACGTCGATTTTGGTGACATTCGACTCAGCTTGACGTCCTCTTTCGAATGAGCTATCATTTCTATGAATTCTCGTCCATAAGATTTTACGCCCCAGTGGTTCTGGGGTCTGTATTTCGGTCAAATCAAGTCGGATTTTGTTGATTTTGGTGTCATTCGACTCAGCTCGATGTGTTCTATAAGTTAAGATTGACTGACCATTTTTTAATACTTTGAGGAACGAAAAAGGAGGGGGGGGGGTAAACCGAAGAATTACCCAGGTTTTTTTTGTAAATTTTTGCCTGTTAAGAATTTTTTTTATTAAAGGCAGAAATTTGGAGCATTTTTGTTGCTATTGTCAAAAAGAGTTTTTTAAATTTGGAAATTTGGTATATTTTTTTATTTTTTATCAAAAAAGAATCTTTGTTCAGTACAAAATCTGGCCTCGTTTCTCTTCTTCTGGATAGATTACCTGATGCTGATTTTATTATAGCCGATTTATTTATTCAATTACTTACAGTGCTCACTGGATATAGTATTTCTGTAAAAGAATTTAAACATTTTTTGAAGTCGTTAAAATTTGATAATAATTGCTGGGTAAGTTTTTTTGATAATAAAAAATATTTTCCGTTAGTTGGGTTCGAACCTCCGTCATTTTTGGGGGGTGACCAAAAATTATCCAACTACACCAGGGAATTGAAAATGCAAAGTTTAGCTTATTTTAAGTAATAGAGTGTTTTGGCGTGCTTTGTTTTTTGAACTCGAATTTCATTCCTTATCCCCTGTAAAAATCGTATCTTATGAGAAGGCCTTTTCTAACGTCGGGAATATCGCTTAGGCACAGCTCCCGCCCTGTTAACAAAATTTTAAAAATTAAATTTTTTTTTCAGAAACGCAATTCAATCAAATTACTCAATGTAATGGCAGAAATGCCTAAACGTGAAGGACCTGATGTATTTTTTGCTTTTCCTGGGAAAGCTTCAGCGGTTTCTTTTTAAATTTTTTCCTATTTTTACAAGTCATTTTTAGGGCATATTCATTCCTCCATTAAATCGATGGCCACATCAAAATGGTTGGACATTTTGTACTTGGTTTAGAATGGATCCATTAAATAGTGTTTATTTTGAAAGAGAAAAGCCTTTTTTATTCAAGTTTGTTTTTTTTAGATTTTTTTTTTAGTTTTTTTTTGGCCTGGTAGAAGATTTGTTTACGTCCAATAACCGTCATAATTTAACTTTTTCGATCAAGCAGGCATGGTTGATCTCTCAACTGTCCAAGCATTTTTATATTTTTGACTTGTGCTTGGGTAGCCTATTCTAAAAAAACTTTAAGCTTGGGTTGGTCTTCGAGCTGTCGGGTTAACTCTTTTGGAAAACTGGGAGGGTGAAAATAGATTATCATGGTCAGTGAGTTATGACTAACAATTCTGTAAATTATTTTGTCCTCAAAAAGGAAACTATTTTTTACAATTTTTTCAGTTTTTCAACACCTAAAGGAAATGGATATTTTTCTTATTTTATGGGCTCTTGTTTAGTTTTACGTTGTATTAGAGCGCCTGGAAAAGAAATTATGCGTTGTATAAAATTTGAATTTATGCCTCGTAAATGGTACCATATTGCCTTAACTTTTATTTATTCTCGTTGGTCAAAAGGAGAAATTCATTGTTTTGTTGATGGTTGTTTAGTTGAAGTTATTGATTCTAATTGGTTTGTTTTTTAATTTTTAATTGTTGTTTGGCACGGGACGTCTTAAATAATTTCGTGGGAGATTCTTGAGGGTTATGTAATCATTTTTGACTGAAAAAACCAAGGGTCGTATTTCGTGAGGAAGAGGGCTATATTGGAGTGCGCCAAGCCTCTAGCCACTCTGATGTTCCTTTGCTGAAAAGTTCCTTTGCTGACCGTTTATTCAAAAGCAGTTCAACCTCGCTGTAAGATACACCCTTAGAAACATCAATAGGGTTGGTGCACCCCCTGATCCGCACACCCCTTGAGATCCGATCCCTCGATACACCCTTCCCTGGATACACCCTTGCCGTAAATTGTGTCTTATAATTTGTATTTAATAATTCGACTATATTTATTTCTTTTTTTTAGGCTAGTTTCTCAAAACGAACATTTTGATCATTGTTATATTGGTTGTGGACATGAAGAAGATGAAGGAGAGGCTTTTAGTGGACAAATGGCTGCAATATATGTTCTTTCACAATCAATTACACCTCAACAAGCAGCTTGTCTTCATTATTTGGGATCTTCTTATCAATCACATTTTAAACATAAAAGTGAATCTAATTTGCCTGAAAATTATAAAAAGGTTTGGAAATTTTTTAAAAATTTTTGAAAAATTATCTTTGAGTTTTTAAAGTTGTTATTTGATGGAAAATTGAGCGAATCAATTATTTTTTCGTATTGTCCAAAAGATTGTCATGGACAGATGGTTTTGTCACACCCACCGGTGATTTTTTAAATTTTTTTTGAATAATTTTGGAATAATATATATAAATTTGGAATTGAAAATAATTACTTGATCAAGCGATTAGTTTATTGTCAGTTAAAAAATTTTTTTCGAGAATAGGGATGTATTCTACTTTTGGACTTCCATATTTAGGGACGTGAATTCCCAAGATCCCGATATTTTAATTCAAAGGATGGGTTTACTAATCTTTTACCCGCGCAGAAATCCTTTTTTTTCTTCACGCACTTTTTTAATGATTTTACTTTCATAATATGTTTTATTTATTTTTCGTTTGTTATTTGTCCGCAAAAATTGTCCGCAAAATCTTCAAAACAAAAAAAATTATTTCAACCCTCGGTTTAATTTTTCTTTTCTTTTCACAGAATACTTCAAAAAATGCTACAAATTCTTATTTTGTTCAAGTTCCTCATGCAATTATGAAAAATGTTTTTTAAATAAAATCTAGATTCTAATAAATTTTTCTTTAATTTTTTAAAGGGCGTAGAAGTAATAACAACCCATTCAATACATAATTCTTTACATTCTGTTGGTGGTATTCAAATGCTCTTGCCTTTATTTTCTCAAATTGATATGACAAAAGAAGAGAATATTGAAGAAGAAATCTGGTTTGAACTTTTTTTTTACTTTTTGGGATCAAATGTCCAAAAAATTTTTGTGGGATTAAATGTCTGAAAGTTTTAAAAATAAATTTTTTTCGGAGATAAATCACTACCTTCTAGTCGAAAAATTTGTTTTTCGCGAGGATAAAATGTTATAAAATTTAAAAAATTTTTGTTTTTGAGATTTCTCGGGAAAATTATTTTGGGATCAAATGTCGTAAAATTTTTATTTTTTTTAGTTCAAAATTACTCACTGTAATTGCTACGCTGCTTGGAACTTCTCTAAATTCTCAACAACAATTTTTACAATGCCGAGGATTTTCTGTCATTTCAAATTTATTACAAAACTCTTCTAATGTTCATTTAAGTGTGAACCTTTTGGAGGTTTTTTAAATTTTTTATTTTAATTTTTAAAAAATTTTTTTTTAATTTTTTAAAAAATATTTTAGACATTTATTTCAATGTCTAAAGCTTTTGTCAATTTCAATAATGGGTTGCCTTTACTTAAACAATTGGTAGAAAGTGTTTTTCTTGCATCACATCTATGGTTGAAAGCTGAACCTTTAGTTTGTTTTTTTATTTTTTAAACTTTTAATTAGGTTTTGTAACCGAAAATTTGTTATTTTTTGACAAAAATTAACTTGACTTCATAAACTTTAAAAACTGAACACTTTTTTAAAATTAGTGTTTACTTTTTTATAACCCCTAAACCTGTCTTTTTTAAATTTTTGTTGAATATTTTTGAAAAATTCTTTGAGAAAAATTCTTGAACTCATCTAGAACCTTAATACAGCACCACAAGGTCAGGGAAAGACATTTTCGCTTTAAAATTTCGGAAATAGGGACTAGGAGGAAATTTTAAATTTTATTTTTCCTTTGATAAGGTCCAAGTTCGTTTATATACATTTTTGGCAAATGAGTTCTTTTCAAATATTGATTTGATACAAATTGTCCGTCGAACACAAACTGTTGTTATTTTAATGAATACTTTGAAAAAATATTGGATAACACTGCCAAGTGGATATATTGAGGAGGAAGGCGAGGAGGAAGAAAGGGAAAATGCTCAAAATAAATCTCCTTCAAAAAATAATAATACAAATTTTGATCGTTCAGCTATAGTACATGTCCGTACTTGCATATTAAAATTGGTTTACAATTTTACTTTTTTGTGTTGTGAAGGAAGTGAAGAAAGAGATGATGAATTACAATGCATTTTTAATTTTATTGCTACAACTAATGAGGTTTTTTTTGAGAAATTTTTTTATTTTTGGGGATTTTTTTGGTTAGGTTGATGAGTGGGAAGGAGATGGAGAAGATTTTTAATATTTTAGGAGTGAACGGGGGATTGGAAATACATTTTTGTTGTCAAATTTTTGGAATCAAGAAGCAGATACTGGGAAGATTTATTTTTTTATCTGAATGGAGGGGGAGCGGGGAATTTTGTTAAGGCAATTTTTACTATTTCCCGTTGACTGGATAAACCTTTTGGTTACTGAATATTTAGAAAATGTTTTTCAGGATGACAATCTTTATGATGTTCTAACTCAAACTATGCAACAAATATCTGATCATCCTGCAATTTTGGTTTTTATTAATTTTTAAATTTGAATAATTTTTTTAATTTTTAAAGGTTCCAGCATTTGACAAAAAGAAAGTTATTTGTATTATTTTCAACTTAATTAGTTCACCTAATGAATTGATAAAAATACCAGCTTTGAAAATGTTTGGATATTATTTATGCAGATCTACACAAAAGTTTGTTTGTACTTTTTAATTTTTTTAAAATTTTTCTCCTTGGTTCACTCTTCCAAGATTAATGTTCGGTAAAATAATTTTTTTGGATTCGGAGACCGAATTTTGGATTTCCATGCGGAACCGTGTCCTGCGGATTTTTTTCGGATTAATCGGCAAAAACTCCAGAAAATCATGGTCGAATCCGGTCCGTTGTGGACTAATTGTTATCGATCGCCCATTTCCAACAGTTAACTTAATTATCTTTTACGACATTTTTTTACGACATTTCACAAATTTGTGTTCTTAGAAATTTTTTGGGTCTTATTTGGGACAAAACGGCATTTACTCTTCCACATTTTCTTTTTAAATTTCTAATTTTGGGGGTTTTTAAATAATGGATTTTTTTAAATCAGAAAATTTTTTTCATTTTTAGACGTAAAAACGAGTCAATCAATCAACGAAATTTATTTCACTTATTAACTGATAAATTAATGCTCAATTGCCATTCTCTTTCTTTAGCAACTTACAACGCTTTATTTGAAATTTTGGTAGAATTAGTATGTCCAGAGATTTTATTTGTCAAACATGAAGAATTGCCAATAGAAAACACAAGATTTGAAAATCCACAAATATTAAAAGTTGTTGCACAATTGCTAATTCAAAGTGAAGAATCAAGTGAAACATTGAGAGTTAAAAAAATTTTTCTTCAAGATTTGATAAGACATTGCAAAGATTGTAGAGAGAATAGAAGGTTTTTTAAAATAATTTTTATGGGGGTTTTTAATAATTTTAAAAATGTTTTTGAGAGAAAAAAAATTTTTTATGATGTAGATGGGAGATATCGTTTGAGCAGCTTCCCTGTTCAATTGCTAACATATTTTTACCAAACTTGTCTTAATCTGTGGGATATTCTTGTATTGGGTTAGGTTATTGTTTTCAAAATTTTCTTTGGATCAGATTTCGGGCAAAAAAGGTCCGGGTTTCGAGACCCCATCTCTGGTGCCAAGTACATATTATGTGTATCTAAAATGAAGATTGACTATGATTACGAAATTTATTTTTTTAAAGAATAATACTTCAAATGAGTGTTTGGCAAGAATGGTTAATTTCTCTATCTTATATTTACCCAGAAAACGAAGAACAAAATAATGTTTCTGAACTTGTTTTTCAACTTTTTTCAATTCTCTTATTTCATGCTATACGTTTAGAATATGGTGGTTGGAGAGTTTGGGTATGTTTTTTAATTTTTATAAATTTTTTAAGTCAATAAAGGTTGGGAATCTTTCTTGAAATTTTTTGAACCCTGTTTTCTTTTCATTATAATCTTAAAAATCCGCAAGTTTTGTCCGCAAAAATTTTTCGAAAATTTTTTGCCTTTTCAGCCTTTTAAGTCTGACAATGAAACAATAATAAATAAAAATTCTTATTTTCTTCTTTTCAATAAAGGTTGATACAATGGCTATAGCTCATTCTAAAGTTTCTTGGCAAAAATATCGCAAAAATCTGACTCAAAAACAAGAAGAAGATTCTCGAAAAAAATTGGGAGAAAATTCAAATAAAAATGATCAAACGTCTTCTTCTGGTGGAGGAGTATCATCACTTTATAGAACTCCAGATTTTGTTTGGTCTCAAGTACAAATTCAATTTTTAAATGATTTATTGATGTTAATACAAGCTGTGGTACAGGAATGGAAAGAGTATTTTTTGAAATTTTTTTCTAAAATTAAAAAAAAATTTTTTAAAGTTCGCCTAGTCCAATTGCTGATTATTTAAATAATTCGGATAATCATGTAAATTTTATTTTTTAAAATTATTTTTGAAATAGGCGTAGGAATCTTTCACTAGCAATTTATAAGTGATAAGCTCTAGTGTTCAAAGAAAATTTTTTAAAATTTTTTTTCCTTATGGAATTTTTATTTTTGTCATTTTTAGCGTGTGGGCTAATTTAAAGAAATTTTCTTTTCAATCTTTTTTAAGAGTTTTCTCTGTTTCTAGAGTTTATAGGGCTTTAACTATCTCTGGGTTAAGTAACTATTTTATTAAAAAATTTTATTTTTCAGGTTTTTATAACCAATACAGTCCACATATTTTCCCAACTTGCAGACAGTTTAGTAATGGCTTGTGGAGGTTTATTTAAAAAAATTTTTTTGAATAAAATTTGATATTTAATTTTTTAGGACTTTTACCATTGCTTGCAGCAGCAACCGCACCAACAGTTAATTTAATAATTTTTTATTTAGAAAATTTTTTAAAAATTAAAGAGTGAATTAGAACTTTTTGATACAACCCAGCAAGAATTGGATATTTCCGATGCTGCTTATTTTTTGGAAATTTTTGCAGAAATTGCTGATGTTTTTATTTTTACATCTCCACTTACACTTAACGAATTGGAACAAGAAAAAAATATGCCGGCTGGGGGAATTTTGAGACAAGCACTTAGATTGTGTAAGCTTATTTTAATTTTTAAAGATTAAGGAGGTTTGGGGTTTTGATTGTTAAATTGGTTAATAAAGTTAAGGACTTCATTCTTTAACACCGCCAAAAATTTGGTACTCTGAGGAGTTACCTAAAAATTTTTCAATAAGGCATAATTTTTTCAAACCTAAGGGGATATCTAAAAATGTGATTTAATGTTGAGTCCAAAAATGTAATTTTGTTAATTAACATTCGACACTTTGACAGTTGTAATTTTGAAATTTTTCCTCGATTTTTTTGGATTTTTGTTTCTTAATTTTATGGGCTCTAAAAGTTAAACACTGGGCTCTAAAAGTACTGGGGCTCTAAAAGTAAACAATATCTTACTGGGCTCTAAAAGTAAACAATATCTTAATTTTTAAAAAATTTTTAGCAGCAACATCAGCAGTTAGAGGAATCTTATCAAGTATTTTAAGCAACAATGAATCTATTTTTGGATCAGAAATTAATTCTACAAAATATGAAGCAATTAGAAAATTTATTAAAAATAAGTCAACAAATGTGGAAGTTAAAGATCAGTTGCTTCAAACAATGGATTTGCAACGTTTAAAGAATTTGATTTATAGAGATATGGTTTGTGAAAAAAAATTTTCTGACTTTTCTAAAATTTTTAAAATTTATTTTTAAAGGAAGAAGTTAAACAAGCACAATTTTTGGCCCTTTCTATAGTCTATTTTTTGTCTGTTTTAATGGTTTCTCGTTATAGAGATATTCTTGAACCTCCACCACAACAACTACAAATAAATTCAGGAGGAGTTGGTAATTCTGCAAATAATTTAAAGAATAATTTGTTGAATGATGGAAAACAATCTGGTAAATTTTGACAAATTTTTCAAATTGGGATAAACTGTCCAACAATTTTCTGTAAAATTTTAAGTATCGAAAGCAGGAATCCTGTTGGACTGATTCCAGAAATTGAAAATTTTATTTTTTTTATGTCGGCAAGGATCTGTGATCCTAAATTGATTATTTTTCTGTTAATTTGGATGAAATGTCTATTCCAGGGAACGAGCCGAAAATCGGGAATTCCCGACGATTTTTTGGGTCGGGATCCCGATTTCCTAAAATCGGGAATTTTGTTTTTATGTCGGCTCGTTTCCTGGTCTATTCTAAAATTTAAAAATTTTTTTGAATTTTTTTCTATTTTTCTAGTAACCAAAGAATCTGAAAAATTAAATTCAATATCAGAAGAAGATAAAAATGAAGAAGAAAATCATTTGACTAATGAAAATGAGGACGAAAAAGAAGATGATTTAGAAGAAGAAAATGTTGATGAAATTAATTCTAATAAATTGTATGAAGAAGGAAATGAAGAAAAAGCCAATAATGAAGTAGTTAAGCAGATTTCATCAATTCGGTTAAATGAAAATTCTAATGAAACGAATATTAATAAGGATGAAAATTCGGATGCAAATAAATATGAACCTCATCATTTGACTAGGTAAACAAATTTAAAAAATTTGTCCGCAAAAAATTTTTTGTCCGCAAAATTTTTTGTTTTAGTTTAAAAAATATTTTTTGTATTTTTAAAGCTTAAACCGGCCTGATTTTGTTCTTTCATCAAATGAAAATTCTATTGAAAGAAGACGTTATCTTACAGATAAATTGCAAAAATCAATAGAACCTGTCATTCCTTTATTTCGTGAAATTTTGTGTGATTTCCGTTCCTTTCTTCAAAAAACTTTATTGGGAACACATGGACAAGAAATTATGAATGATGTTCGAGGTTTTTTTTGATTTTTGAAATTTTTTTTAAAAATTTTAAATTTTTTAAAGTTATGCACACACTTAAAAATGGAAGTGTAATCGAAATTGTAATGCTTCTGTGTTCACAAGAATGGCAAACTTCGCTCCAAAAGCATTCTGGATTAGCATTTATAGAGCTGGTTAATGAAGGTTTGCAATAAAAAATTTTTGAAAAATTTTGGAGAAGAGTTTTAAATTTTAACTAGGGTTAATTACTACCGGTTATTAACCGGTATCTTTTAGTTTTCGGTTATGCCCCGCTTTTGACCCGATGATTTCATTTCGGGTACCACCGGTAAATAACCCTATATCTGAACGTTTGGGATTTTATGTCTCTTCCTGTTTCCAGTTCTTACAATTAGAACATTTTTCTTAACACTGTTATGTAAGAGGGAGCTCTTCTTATTTTAGGTAATTTTATATTCACCTTTTGCATCCTAAATTCATTTCAATAAAATAAAAAGAATTTTTCTTAGGCCGTTTAATGGCTCATGCCACACGAGATCATATTTTGCGTGTTGCAAATGAAGCAGATTTTATTTTGAATAGACTTAGAGCTGAAGATGTTAGTAAACATGCACAATTTGAGGTTTCTTTTTTAATTTTTTGAACATTAAAAAAAATTTTTTTTCAATTTTTAGAGTGAAGTAAATGATCAATTGCAACATAGAAAAACAGAAGAACAACTTTCTAATCAATTAATAATTTCTGCTAGACGTAGAGAATTTATACAATCAACAAAATTTTTGGAAAAGATTGTAAATATATTAACAAGTCCAACAGGTGCTTGGTATTCAGATTTGCAGAAAAATATGTAAGAGAGGTTTTTTTAATTTTTTTAGGATCTGAGAATTTTTTAAATTTGGATTTTGTTTATTTTTTGGATTAGAAATAGGATTGTATTTAAATTTGGGAATATATGGTTCTCTCCTTTTATGACTTGGAAAGTCTGCAAGTCTTATCCGTAAATGCCCTACTGTTCTTTTTATTTTTAGAAAAACTGATTTTTTAATTTTTATAATTTGTTGGCCTATATTAGGTTAGCACAAAAACCGGTAAACCGCACGGTTAATTTTTCCCTGTGACGGGTCTTTTTCTCACTGTGCTCTTCTTTCCTCTCTTTTTGACCTGCTTCAGGGAAAAATTAACCGGGCGGTTAACCGGTTTTGTGCTACTTTAGTCTATATAACAGTGATGTCACGGATTTCCTTAATACTGGATACTTTGATCCGAAACCCTGACAATTTTTCGATCAGAAATCCTACTCTGTCCAGAAATCCCCTACTACCAGTGATATCCCTGCTATATAAAAGAGCAAAAATTATATAAAATTCAAACTAGAATTAAACAGAAAGACTTGCGGATAAAATTTGCGGACTTTCAAGATCATAAGAAAATGAATAGCAAAAAATATTTTATTAATTAAATTTTTTAGGCCAAAATTTGAAAAATTGGATGTTTGGGAAGATGATTCACGTATGAGAAGACGTTTTGTACATAATCCTTATGGTCAACGTCATTCAATATCTTCTAATGAAAAAACAACAAAAAATTTGGGAGAAGAACAAAATAAAATTAGAAAAGATGAAGATTTAAATAAATTATTAAGAGATTTGGCAAGAAAAATGATTGCTTCTGGTGGTGTTTCTAAAACGAATAATATATTGCAACAATTTGTTGATGAAACAGAAATTGAAAGATTAATTAGAGAAGAAGAGAATAGTAATAGTGTTAATGCAACTACCAATGCTGCTTCTGAAAATAAAAATGGTAAAATCAGAATTTTTTATTTTCTTTTTAAAGGTGTAGTTCTGGGAAAATCAGAATTTTTGTTTATTTCAAGTCAGAATGTCCCATAACAAAAGATCAGAAGTCAATAATTTCTGGTTTTTTTTCTGGAACCCATCAGAATTCTGGTTTAAAAAATTCTGTCTTTTTGTTCCTGATGGTTAATGGGATATTCTGATTTATAAAAAAGAAATTCTGATTTCCCCATAATTACTGTTATGTATAATGTAGGGAATTCTTATTTAAACTTTATTCTTTTAATTAATTAAATTAAATAATTTATTCTGATTTTTAATTAATTAATTTATTTTTTGCAGGTCAATCAACATTCAGCACCTTTGCTAAACTAATAGCCCCAGGCGTTATCGTTCCAGGTAATTTATACATTAAAATTTTTTTGTATAATTTTACATTACATATTTTTTAAAGGAACAATTACATTAACCGGTTCTGATTTGTATTTTGATGCTGATGAAGATGACCAATCATTTAAACAAAATTTACAGGTGGGTAAAAATTTTTTTTTTGTTTTGCTTGAAAAAAAATTTTTTGGAGGTAGAAAAAGTTAAGATTATAAAATAAGGAAAATTTTAATTTTTGGGGGTTGCGCGCGAAAAATTTTTTTTCTAAATTGTTAACACGACTTTATTTTTTTTCTAATATTAGAGAGAAGGGGGAAAATAAATATTTTGAGGGATATACTCTATTTCCTTTCCTCTATATTAAGTATATAACTTTTGTGTGCATTTTTGGGTAAATTATATTTGACGGATATTTGGGTTGACGTCCTCATGTCAAAAGTTGTCATTCTTTCTTACTCTTTTACTCTATTAGGGGAAAGATTTTAAATACTATTAGAGAGGTTGAAGAGTTTCTTTCTTTTTAAGATTTTAATGTAAAAATAGCCTTCTTTTTCGTACCATCTTCTTTTTTTCTTTAAATTCTTTTTCTTCTAATTGGCGGCCTTCATTTTCTCTTGAGTCATCGTGCATTTTGTCTTTTTTTTTGTTGTTGATATTTTTGATTTTGTATAGTTTTTTTGGAACAAATTATCTCGTTTTTTTCTTGTTTGTTGCTTTCTTAGTCTAATTTGTTTAAAAATATTTTTTATTAAGAGACTAGAAAAATATTTACAAAATGATTTAAATGTAAAATAACAAGATTAATTTAAAAAATATACTATATAATACAGTCAAACTTATAAAAAAATTTTGGTTGCTAAATTTTAACTAATGTGAATAGGAGTGCCATTTGATGGAAAATCTTCGGATATCCTTGAATTAAACCGAAAAAGTCCTCAGTACCTCGGATGTTTGTCTGTCCGACACCCTAAGTATTAAGCATGTGTTAATGACATTTCTAATAATAACCATAGTTGACTGTAATATATAATTTGAATGATAAAAACAAAAAATAAAATAATCCCCAATTTATTAATATTAACGAATATAACTTCTTTTTTTGGCTATAATCTTTCTAAAGACTTTACATCCAACATTAATTGTCTTACTAATGCCCAGACAGCTTTTGCACTTTCATCTAACGATTTTGTTGACTTTCCTCTTAATAAATCTAAATGTGGTAAAAAGAAATGAGGACAACGACGACATTGTAAACAGCTAACTAATTGAAGTAGAATTCCTTTAAAAGAAAAATTTTTTTATTGAGATTTTAAGTAAAATTGGGAGCCAGATATATTGGGACGTACATATCGGGATTGTGGGAACAAAAATAACTTCTTGCGTATTTACGTGGGTTTTAAAACAATAAATTTTCTCTTTAATTGGACAATATGTCCAGAGGCCTTAGGTCGTGGAATCTTATCCTCGATATGTCCGTCCCGATACGTCTGGAACCAAAAAAGATTTTTTAAAAACCAATAAGTCTATCTCCAATACAAAAATCATGCCATTCATTATCACTATAATGTTTTTCACATTCATAAAGTACCAAATTTTTAATCAAATAATTTGTAACACTTGACCCAGCAAAATTTAAATGTCTATCTCTCAAAGTTTTTAAAATTGAAAAAACGCGTCCTCTATTAATATGTTCAAGTAATATTTGTTCTGCTTGTGTCATACTAATCATCCAAGCATCACCTTCCATCATACTACTACTGCTTGAATTTGTTGTTATTGTTGTTGTATTATTTAATTGTTGTTGGGATTGGGGTTGTTGGAGTAATATTTGGTTGTGTTGTTGTTTATTTGTTATAGTTGTTGTTGCTGAAGATGAGATTGGCCATATATCTTTACTTAAAAGGTTAAATCCTTCAATTCTAACTTCTTTTGCTACTTCAGCACTAGGCCATTGTATTTGGGGACTAGGCCAATGATTTGCTGAACGAGGCCAAATTCCATTGCATCGAAAGGCGCAAGTTAGCTAGAATCAGGAATTTTGATTTTTAGACTTTTTTAGACTTGTGAACCTGAACAATATATTTTCCATAAACTAAAAGTTTAACATCATTCCCTTCTTGTAAAAATTTACATTTTTCATTAAATGGAGGTTTTTCTATTGTTTGTGTAACAAGTGTTTGAAATCGAGAACGTATCTTTCTTGCAGATAAATATCCACTTGCAGTAATAAATTCAACCCACAGAGACATTGATCTCTTACGCCCATCACTCAATTTTAGAACGGCACAACCAGGAATTGATCCATCATCAACAAAATTAAAAACTCCCATCTTAAAAAGTTGAGATTTTTTTATACGAAGGCGTATGGCTTCTGTGGTAATACTTCCCCCATTCCACTTAGAAGGGAGGTTGACCGCAGTGGGCGGCTCGGAACTGGGATAGATCCGCAGCTAAATTTTTGAGTGTGGAGGGGATAACGTGAGCGCTTCCCTTTTAAAATCAAGCTTATTAGACCTATAGTTTCTTTGTTAGCAAAAAATTATTATTTTAATTTTACTTGATTGAGATAAAGTATAACTTCAAATTCATGAGATGAATGGACTTCTAACTTTAAAATTAAAATTTTCCTTTAATTAAAAGATTTTTTTCTGTGCAACTTACTCCTTCAAATAAGCCATCATTCTTTTGAATAAATGTTGAGATGAATCGGGGTTCCTAAACCGAGAAAAAAATCCTTCTACTCTTTTTATCTCAAAAAAACTAACCAAATGCTCAACATTTTTAAGTACATCCTGAATTACTTCACTAACTAAAATTATAGCTTTTTGTATTTCCATTTTTCGGGCTTGGACTTTATCAGTAATAAATAAATTAATTTGTTGATAACAAGCTGCGTTCTGGCAAAGCATTTTAATTTTTTATTTTTGCTAAAATTAAAGAAATTTAAATTTGAATCGAAATCCGTTACGAGAAGTAACCTAGATCTCGCTAGCCGAGATCTTTGTTCGAAATCTGGTCCCGGTCCGATCGCTAGTTTCGAGTACTTAAAGCAATTAGAATGAGCTGTAATAAAATTTAGGTATAGAGAGGGATTTTTGTGTTTTAAGATTTAAAAAGATTGTTTGAGCATAATTTTTAACCACGTTAACAAGCTTGCTTATATTTAATTTCAAAAAAAGACGGAAATTAAATATGGATAGATATAACAAAAATTATATACATACAAAATAATTAATTAATCATTATTTTTTTTTCTCTTTTTTTGAGTAGTGCGCGACGCTATAATTAAAAATAACACATATTATCAATAATTAATAAACCGCAAAAAATATGTATTATTTTTTGACATTAAAAAAGGAAGAATAATATGTATTATATTATTTTTAGCGAATAATTGTGAAAATGAATTTTATTTTGTGTGTGAAAAAATGTGAAAAATAAAACTTGGCGAGTAAAATTGTTTTTGGAGAGGCAGGCGTTAAAATTTGAAAGAATAAATGGAAAAAAGGAAAAATAAAAGGGGGTGGAAAGAAGAGAGGAGGGGGGTGGCGCACTGTAATATTATTTAGGTAGTTGAAAATTGAATTAGCGAGAAGTAAAATAAAAAAAATTTTTTTTTGGCCCCGCCTTTTTGATTTTTGTAATTTAATTAAGGGAAAATATTTTTTTGTAAAATTTTCAAAAAATAGGTTCGAAAAAAGTTTTTTTAAGTTTATAAGTGTGTAACAACATTTGCGAATTGAATTTGCGGACAGTCACTAGACCCTTCCATATTAGAGTATTAAAAAGATTTTTTATGTTGCCAAAATAGATGGACAGGCCTAGCCTGCGACAAATATTATTTTCGCTAATCCGTAAGCCAGATTTTGAATTTAATCTTATCCAGGACTGGACCGGCCTGATTTTTCTGGATTATAATCCGGTCCGGTTTTACTTCGGTAAAAATTGTTGATCACCCCACTTGACCAAATGTTTGCCTATTTCCATAGGCAAACACACAATCGACAGTTAAATTTTTCGAGACGAATCTCAATTGACCTATTTCCATTTTTATCCGCAAATTTTTTTCTGAACTTAAAAACTATAATATTGTTATTATTAATATCACCAATTGATCGGTTATATAAATTCTCCGACTGGTTAATGATTGTGTGTGTATTGTTTTAATTTATATATTAGGTAGAAAAGAAAAAAACAATCGACAATTGTTTTCTTTAAAAAAAAGTTAATTTTTATTGACACATTTTTGAAAAATAAGTAAGAGAAAAGGTTAAGGTAAAACAATTTGGTGGATTTTAGTATAATAGAAATATGTGAAAAGATTAAATTTTCGGCAAGATTTTTGTTGGAATCTGTGTATTTAAAAAATTGCTATAGAGGGAGATAGGACTGAAAGACAGACGGGATCAACCTTTTCTCAATATTTTACAGTTCCCCTTTCGCGGGGTAAGTGCGCCATTCCTCTAGATCCGCCTTTGATCGACAGTTAAATTTTTCGAGACGAATCTCAATTGATCATCAAATCATGTTTACATTGTACTAAGGAATACGGAAGATCTAGCTGTCTATGTTTTAAACACTCACTAGGCGGAACTTTAAGACTATTAAAAAATAAAGCAAACCAGCGCGCACCCGTAGCTCCTCAGTCGGTAGTGCACCTGGCGTATTGAGCAAAATCACCTAGCAATAACTGCCATGAGGACGCAGAATCTATGCCTGCCAGGAGCTAAACTTTTATCTTTCTTAACTTTATATATAATTTTTAGAGTCTCCAATATTGTGATAATTTACACCATTCTCGATGGAATTTTCAAGAAATTCGTGCAATTTTCCTTCGTCGATTTTTACTTCAGTATACATCTTTGGAATTATTTTTGGATTCGAGAAGTTTGTTTAAAAATTTTTTCACAGGAAAAGAAAAATTAATTTTTTAAAGCTGCTATAATGTTTGCTTTCCGCGATATGGAAACTGTTCAACGTGTTGTTTCTTTATTGCCTCCTGTTGGTGTTGGAGTTAAATATGGATTGCCTCAAAGCAGAAAATCGAGTTTAATGACTCCATGGCAATTATTTAAGCATTCTAATATGCCTCAGGTTTTTTTTATAAAAATTAATTTATACGACTTCACAGCAGGGGAGGGATGTGTTAATTGCATTCGGATTTTCTTCCGGTTTGAAATCCAATCTGGAAAAAATTTTGAAGACCCTACCCTAGCCCGACTCGATTTTTTTCTCAGTCCACCATTCCATGCTTTTACAGAATTTTTAGGAAATAAACTTGGACCTCATTTATAGATGGGACTAAACATCTTAAATCGAGTTTTTCTGGTACCTATTTTTTTCGTGGGTTTTTTAACCTATTGACCAGCCAAATCTTAAAAGACGATTAGTTGTTTCTTTTATTTGATATCTTTTATAATGAATCCGGCTTTTTTTTTTATCCGCATTAGCTTTTAAGATTAAATTTTATTAAATTAATTTTTCAAAAAAAACTTTTTTTTTAGAAATGGCAACAAAGAGAAATATCTAATTTTGATTATCTCATGTTTTTGAACACAATAGCTGGCCGTACTTATAATGATTTAAATCAATATCCTGTATTTCCTTGGATTTTAAGCAATTATTCTTCTGGTTTTCTTTTTATTCTTAAATTTGATTTTTAATTTATTATTTTAGAAAATATTGATTTGAATGATGCAGCAAATTTTAGAGATTTGTCAAAGGTTTTTAAAAATTTTTTTTGGGATTTTTTTGTGGACTTCCCCTGCCTCGATGACGATTAGTTTTGGTTAGTAAATATCATGGTTAGGCTCCAAACTTGAAACATCCGGGCTTGGGATATTATCTTCCGTTTTTCACTTGTAAAATTCAAAAAGGCTCATCCCTGTTATGTATATTAAATTTGTGTTAATTTTTTGGTTATCCTGCTATATCGTCCGCGAAATTTTCTATGCAAGTTTTATCGGCTAAAATTTCTAAAAAAAAAGTTCTCAAACCAGTCCCTGACTTCTTTTTCCAAAATTTATATTTTTTAAAATTAAATTTTAAATTTTTCTAGCCTATTGGTGCATTATCCGAAACTAGAAAAAAATTATTTAAAGAACGTTTTAATAATTGGGATGATCCAGAAATTCCACCATTTCATTATGGAACACACTATTCAAATGCAGCATTTGTACTAAATTGGTTATTTCGTTTAGAACCTTTTACAACATTTTATTTACAATTAAATGATAGCAAAATTTTTGAAAATGTCAATTCAAATCGCCTATTTCATTCAATTGAAGAAACTTGGGAACATTGTTTAACTGATACACATGATGTAAAAGAATTAATTCCAGAATTATTTTATTTAACAGAAATGTTTTTGTTTAATGAAAATAATTGTTATGAAGATAATTTGGGAATTAGAGAAGATGGAAATAAAATTGGAAATGTTGTTTTGCCTAAATGGGCTAATGGAAAAGCGGAAGAATTTGTTAAAATACATAGAAAAGCGTTGGAAAGTGATTTGGGTTAGTTTTGAATTTTTTAAATTTTTTTGCGGATTTTTTTAGATTTTTTGCGGATTTTTTAATTTGTGAATCCAATTAAGCCTTATGAGTTCAATGAACCATTACGAGTTCACGGAATATTTATGAATCTAATAAAAACATGTCTCCAATCAAATTGGACACATAATGGTCTATTGGACTCATAAATTATACCAGAACCTAATTTTTAAATTTTTGCAGACAGTTTTTGCGGACTTTCTGAATTTTGTGAATAAATATATCTTATAGAATAGTAATGTTAAATAATACTATTTTATTTAAAAAAGAAGAAGAAAAAGTCCACGAAAAAATATTTTTCTTTTCCTTACAAATTTTGAACAATTCAAAAAATATTTTTCATTTAAATTTTTTTTAGTTTCTTGTCAACTAAATCAATGGATTGATTTAATTTTTGGTTATAAACAACGTGGAGCTGAAGCGGTTTAATTTTATTAATTTTAAATTTTTATAATTTCTTTTATTTTTAGATTCGTGCATTAAATACTTTTTATTATTTAACATATGAGGGTGCATTTAATTTGCGTTCAATAGAAAATGCTGCTTTGAGGGAAAGTATACAACAACAAATATTAAATTTTGGACAAACTCCGGCACAATTGTTAAATGAACCACATCCTCCTAGACATTCTATAATGACTATGGTTTGGTTTAGAAAAAAATTATTTTTAAATTCTTTTGTAAAACAATTTTTAATTTGGGAATTTTTTTGGATTTTCCCTTGTTTTTTACTTCCAGATTAAATAATTAATTCTTAAATGAAGTATGGGGCGTTAAAAACATAAGCAAGGAATAGTTGCTGGTGGTGTATTGTATAGGGTTTTAGACTATAGTTAGCGAGGGTCGTGGGTTCGAATCCTTTTGATGGAATAATTTTTATTTTGATTAAAAAATATTTTTAATTAATTCTGATTATGATAGCTTGTCTAAAAAAATTTTTTTAAATAATTTTTTAAGAGTCCTCTAATATTCAAAACTTGCCCTAATGATCTTTGTATGATTATGAAATTTATTTCAAATAGTCCAGTTGTGCATATTACTGCAAATACTTTTCAACAAGTAGATAATCCTACATTAAGTTTGTTTTTTTGTTTATAAATTAAATTTTAATAAAAATTGTTTTTTTAAAGTAACTATTGCGCAAAATTTGGTTTTTGCTTTGAATCGTTGGAATCCAAATTATAATCGTTTGTTTTTTAAATTTGTAATTTTTGGTTTTGCGGATAATTTTTGCGGACATGTTTTTAAATTTTGACGACGGGGGTTTTTTTTAAGAAATTTCGGTTTTAAAATATTTCTAGTACTGCTCTTGTGACAAGATCTATTTATTAATTAGAAAAAGAGTTCGCAAAAATTTGTCCGCAAAAACATTTTTGTCAGGAAAAATTATTTTTTATTCAATTTTTTTGCTAAGGTATTTTTAATTTAGAACCCTCTAAACAGCATTCATCTACAGTTGTACCTCCTTTTGATGCAGAAAAAAATGAAAATAATAAAAATAATAATGCTACTTCCTCATCATCAACTTCCTCAGTTAATCAACAATTAGATAATTCTATTTCACCATCAGAACTTCCAATAACAGTAGATCCTCTACTTGCAGTTGGAAATCCGTCACAAAAATTGCCTAAAAGACATTTGGGTTTGATTTAAAAATAAAAAAAATTTCAAAGAAATGTCCGCAAATTTTGTCCGCAAAAATTTTTTGCGGATTTTTTAAATTTTTTAAATTTATTTTTTAATTTTTTCTTTTATTATAAAGGCGATTCTTTTGATCAAAGATTACAAATAACCTCAGCCAATTTTGTTTGTTCAGTAGACAGTAAATATATAATTGCTTGTGGATATACAGATTATAGCTTTAGAATTATAGAAACTGAAAATGGTTTGTTTAATTTTTTATATAAATTTTTTAAAAATAAATTTTTCTAAAAATAAAAAAAAATTTAAATGAAAAATAATTTTGATTTTTTGGGATAAACACAAATATTAAATTTTACCCTAAGATCTCGGGTTCGATTCCTGTTGGTTAAATTAATTTTTATTTTTTTGGTAAAATATCTCTAATTTTTTTAGAATTTTTAGAAATTATTTTTCATTTGAAAAATAATTTTTGGTTTTTGGAAAAATTTCCAAATTCTTTTAAAAAATATCTAATGGGTTAACGATTTTACTGTGGTATAGTGGTTCACCGCTTACTTAGTTTTCGATAGGTAAAATAGACAATGGTTTGGTCCTTTTCGCTGAAATTAATTTTTATTTTAATGAAAAAATATTTTTATTTAATTTTTAAATTAAAAATAAATTTAAAAATTAATTTTAGCGCAAGTTAGACAAGTAATTTATGGACATGGAGATGTTGTAACATGTTTAGCACGTTCAGAAACTACACTTTTTGCTGATAGTTATATAGCTTCGGGAAGTGCTGATTGTACAGTTGTTTTGTGGCATTTTAGTCAGAATACGGGGACTATAGCTGGAGAATTTAATTCTTTAGGGGAATTGCCTGTACCTAGAGCTATATTGACTGGACATGAAGCTGTTATTACAGGTTTATTTTTGGGAGGGGGAATTTTTTAAAAATAAATTATTTTTAGCAATAACTGTTTCTGCTGAACATGGACTTGTTATTTCTGGAGCAAAAGGTTTTTGTTTTTTATTAAAAAAATTTCTTCGGGAAAAGTTTTGGGAAAAACTCCTTTTGTTTTTCGTTGCATACACCTCCTCTTATTCCCTTCCCCTTATTCCCCTCCCAAAAATTAATTTTCTCGTTTCAAAAAAAATTTTTTTTTTAAAAGAGGGATAATTATTTTATTCTTGTTAGGACCTTACTACAGTGCGTCCATATCATATTAAAGATAAGATATGATAAAAAATACAAGTGGTCGTATAATTTACGGACGCACTGTACATATGTCACTCCTTTTTAAATTTTTTGAAATTTCCATCTGATTGTGACTGTTATTTTTCTCACCCCTCTAACATAAGAATTAATATTTTTTTGCAAAAAATTTTTCCAATTTTTTAAAATTTGAAAAATTTTTTTAAAGACGGAACATTATTAATACACACAACAATGGGTGATTTTCTTCGAAATATTGAATTTAATGATGGAAATTTATCAACAATTAATCAAATTTTGTTGAATAGAGATTGCCAACTTGCGGTTTGAATTTTTTTATTTTTTTAAGAAAATTTAAAATTTTTTGGTAATTTAACCAAAAAAATTTTTTTTTCAAAATTTTTGGATTTTTTTGAAAATTTTAAAAATTTCACAAAATTTTTAAAAAAATTTAAAAATTTCCGAATTTTTTTTTTGAAATTTTTTTGAAAATTCAAACATTTATAAAATTTCTAGAAAATTTTTTAAGAAATTTTCTAGCTTTTTTTAATTTTTTAAACAAAATTTCCAAAAAAATTTTTTCATTAAATTTAAAGATATTTCATGGTTTACAACAAAAATTAATTTCAACATTCAGTGTTAACGGAAAATTTCTTGGTCAAATAGAAATTCAACAAGAAGGAAAAATTTTATCTTCAGTATTATCCAGAGATGGAGAATATTTTATTATTGGAACAGAAAATGGAAAAATTTTAATTTTCCGTCTATTTCCTTTAGAATTAATTTATTCTTATGCACAAACTGATAGTTTAATTAAATCTATTGCAATTTCAACAAATCAAAAATTTGTTTTTGGTGGATTAGATAGTGGGGCTATTGTAAGTTTTGAAAAAAAAATTTTTTTTTAATTTTTGGGAAGCAAAAAAAAATTTATTTTAATTTTAAAATAAATTTTTTTAGCTCCCCGTGTAGGCATGGATGAAATAAAAAAATTTTTTTTGTTATATCGTTTTGGAACGAAATCGAAACGAAATGATGCCCTTACCTGTTAACGAGAGTCTGTCTCCTAAAGAAATTTTTTTAATAAAATTTTTTAAAGGTTGTTTTCAATGTGGATTTTAATCGTTTTGATACTTGTAGACAACAACAACAGACAATCCAAAGACGAAAATAAAATTTAGAAAAAAAATTTTTAATTTAAATGATACTTAATTTCAAAAAAAAATTTTTAGGGGGAAAATCTGTGAAAAGTAAAAATAATGCTCACAAATTTATAAAAAAATTGTGGCAAATTAAAATTAATTTCACTTTTATTTTAAAAAATATTTTATTATTTTTTCTTTGTTGCTATTTTTGATGCTTAATTTTAATTTAATTATGAATTAATTATAATTTAATATACCTATGCCCCTTGTCTATTCATTCTCTCTATTTTTTTCTTTCTATTGTTTTTTTTAATAGTTTTTTTGGATAAAATAAATGACATTAAAAAATTTAAAAGTAAATTCTAAAAATTGAATTTTTATTTCTTTTAATATATCTTTTTCTATTGAAAATACGTCTGATCTCACTTATGTGATGTTGACTAGGGGGGATTCACGAGTTGAAAAAAAGTTGGGTCGGGGTTTCAAAATTTTCTCCGGATCGGATTTCGATTCAAAAAATGTCACAGGGTTTCGGTTACCGGAAACCCCGAAACATCGATAATGCGTGCACTCACTCTACGCTTTTTTAAAATGTGGTTGGTTACCAAGTACGCAAATGTCGTTTCGTGAGCGTTGGAACACCCAAAAAATTTCTTAGACAATACCCCCCTCACTTTATTATACCCCTGGTTTTTTTTTGAAAATTTTCAGCCTAAGGCTGTAAAAAACATAAGTGAGGTCCGACTACAAAATTTTTTTAAATTATTGAATAAATTAAAAATTTTAATTTTTTTTCAGATTAATTTTCTCTTTCAACTACTAATAAAATTTCTTTTCTGTGCTACTTGTTGTCTTCTTTTTAAATTTCTTTGAACAGCTGTTTGTATTCCAACAAATTTCTTACACTTTTCTGCTCCATCCTCTGCAAGCCTTGCTTCTTGAACAATTATGCGGGTAGGTACAAGACGGAATGGAAAACTTGGCTGTATAAATTGACATGAGAACGCGTAAACGTTCATACAGGCTATCTGAAAAAATTTTGAAAAATTTTTTGGAAAATTTTCAAAGAATTTTTTTGATGAAAAAAATTCAAAAACAACGAATTTTAAAAATTTCGGAAAAAATTTTTTCGAATTTTTTGTTGAGAAAACCTGTTCCTGAACAAGACCTTCACGGCATTCATTTCTGTCTTCGCCTTTGATTTCTCTTAAAATTTAAAAATTAATTATTTTTAAAATTTTATGCAGCAAGTTTGTCTAGTCCGTGTGATTTTTAATTTTTTTGTAAATTAATACTCAAAAAATATTTTTTAATTGGTCCGCAAATATCGTCCGCAAATTTAAAAAATTTTCTCGACAAGATTTTTAATTTTATTTTATAATGGAAAATGGAAAGATTTTTTCAAAGATATAAAAAATATTAGAGGGACGAAAAAAATATATTTAAAAATTTTTTTAATATTTGCGGACAACTTTTGCGGATTTTTTTAAATTTTATTTTTTTAAAAATCATATTTTTTATTGGCTAATTTTTTTGAGATTATTAATTAAATTTAATTTATTTAATTTATTTTATACCTTTCATTATTTTTTTCTTCCCCTCCATTTTCTTTTTCATTTTGTAACAACCTTTTTTCCATTCTCATCCAATAATTACCACGTTGCTTTCTTAAGCATTCTCTTAATCTAATGGCTAAAAGCTCGGCTAAAATCTTTTTAAAGAGAAGAAAATAAAGAAAGAAAATATTTATTTATATTTTACCTTTTCTTTTTTATGTTTAAGCAAATTTGGAGGAAATTTAAGACGAAAGCTTTTAGCCATTGTTTCTGCTCCTTTGGGACAATCTGTGAGGGGAAAAGAAATTTAATTATTTTTTAATTCTGAAATATTTTAGAATTAGAATTTAAAAATCAGAATTAACCGAACTAAAAAATCAGAATTATAAGTCAGAAGTTAGAAACCAAAATTTAAGAATCAGAACTTAAAATTCAGAATTTAGAATTTCAGAATTAGACATCAGAATTTAAAACCAGAACTTAAGAATCAGAATTAAAAATCAGAACTAAAAATCAGAATAATTAAAAATCAGAATTATTAAAACCAGAATTTACGAATCAGAATTTAAAAATCAGAATTTACGAATCAGAATTATAAGTCAGAATTAAAAATCAGAAAACTCATTTTTACTCATTTCTCTCTCTACTTTTACTATTTTCTCTCTTTCTTCCTCTACTTTTGAACTTTTATTTTTATTTTTCTAACTTACTTGTAATATCAAAATCCTGTCTAAACCAACTTTCCCATTTTTGATCTAATACACCCCAAGCAGTTGATTTATTTGAAGAATTATTTTGTTTTCCTTTAGTTAATTTTTGTGGTCGTATAGTGGATGAAGAAATGGACTTTTGAGTGTTTCCATTATTGTTATTTTCAACAAGTGATGGGGGGACTGTTATTGGCTATAAAATAAAAGGGATATAAAGGGATTTTTTGAATGAATTTTTTATTGAGTTTTTAAGTGTATTTTTTTATTTTAAATTTTGTCCGCAAAATTTTGTCCGCATTTTTAAAAATTTTATTTTTTTTCTACTTTTTGTCCGCAAATTTTGTCCGCATTTTTAAAATTTATTTTTTTTTAATTTTGTCTGCAAATTTTGTCCGCATTTTTAAAATTTATTTTTTTTTTTAATTTTGTCCGCAAATTTTGTCCGCAATTTTTGTCCGCATTTTTAAAATTTATTTTTTTTAAATTTTGTCCGCAAATTTTGTCCGCATTTTTAAAATTTATTTTTTTTTAAATTTTGTCCGCATTTTTTTAAATTTTTTTACTATTTAAAAAAATTTTTTTCTTCCATTCCCCTTCACCTGAACATTCCCTCTCTCAACAAATCTGGGTAACTCAACAAGATTAGGAAGTACTGGTAATGGTGTTTTTTGTTGTTGTTGTGTATTATTAATTGTTGTTAGAAGTGTAGTTGTTGTTGGTAGAGTCGTTGTTTCTGTTGTTGGAACGGTTGTTGTTAGTTCTGTTGTTGTCTCTGTTGGTGGGGGTGGTGGGGTTGGGGGTGGTTGTGTCTCTGGTGTAATATCTTGATTAGCTGCAATTTCAACTATATTTTGTTCTTCTTCTGGTAATGTTTCGGGCAATTCAAATTTTGTGTTTGCAAAGGATTGGTGTTGGCAGTTAATTAAATTTGTAAATTGAAGAAGAAAATTGAGAAATATGGGAAAAATGAAAAGAAGATTCATTTTTATGTTTTCTTTAAAAAAATTTTTTGGTTTTGATAATGTGTTTTTTGGTTATTGTCCGCAAATATTTTTGCGGACTTTTTTTTATTTTAATTTTTTAAAATTATTTTTGTAATTTTTCTCGATATTTTTGGATTTTTTGACTGAAAATTAAATACGAGTATCTACATATTTAGATATCTTTTTTGCCGTTGTCCGCAAATTTTTTGCGGACTTTTCTGTTTTTGTGCAAATTTTTGTTTTTCTTTCTTGTTTTCACACAAAACGGATTTTTTGTTTTTGTGTGTGAATATACAAGCAAATAAAATAATTTACTATAAATTTCATTAAAAATAACACAAGAAAAAATTTTTTTGGACAGAAAAAAATATTTGCGGACATTTAAAAAATTTTTTTAAATTAAAATAATTAAATATTTGTAGATATTTTCACTTTTTTTTTAATTTTTTTTTCTGTTGACCAGTTGTTATTTTATTGTTTTATTTATTGTTTGATGTATCTACATGCGTGAATAAATTTTGGGGAGAAAAATAAAAATAAATATTTATTTTTATATATGTATATTAGCCATTGGAGAGGAGGATGTCGTCACCTTGTGGCGATTTTTCTTCTTCTTCTCTCATAGCTCGTCTCTCTGTCTTGATTTTTATTTATCCTAAAGATCACTATCTCCTGATGATTTATTTAAATTTTTTTTGTGTATTTGAGGCGGACAATATATTTCTTTTTTTAAGTCTTTAATTTTTTTGTCCGCAAGTTTTGTCCGCAAACTTTAGTTTTTTGCATGAGCATACCTCGCTTATGGACTTATATCCTCTTACACTGATAAGTTTTGTGAGGGTAGCTGATTTTTTGTGATTTTAGATTTAGAGTTTTTGATTTTTAAATGTCCGCAAATTTTGTCCGCAAAATTTAAAGTCCGCAAAAAAAATTTTTTTTTAATGCTTTCAAAAATTTTTTTCAGATTACCAATATTTTTTTTCAACATTTTTGTGTGATCTTTTGGAATTTTTAAAATATTTTTTCCTCTTTTCATCTTTTTTTGAGATAAAAAAAATTTTTTTTTGACGAACAAAAAAATTCTTTTCTTTTTTTGCCACTTTTATTCTCTCATCTCTCTTTAAAAAATAAATATCTAAATAGATATAAAAATAATTGCGCGACCAATCGAGCAAAGAAAAAAGAAAAATTTTTGTTGCTATTCCTCCTCTTTTTTCATGAAAAATACCAAAAATCTCCACGGCTTTTGGTGTTGTTTTTGTGAAGAGAGAGGGGGAGGGGAGGGGATATTTTCTTTTTATTATCCGCTTTGTAAAAAGAGATGAAGAGAGAAAATTAATAAAGATTAGCTTTTTTTATAATGAGAATAAACAGCGGGAATGAACGGATTAAAAAAGAAATTATTTTTTAGAGAGAGTGGGTGTTTTTAATTTTTTTGAATAATTCTTAATCTAAAAAATCCGCAATTTTTGTCCGCAAAAATATTATTTTGTCCGCAAATTTTTTTGTCCGCAATTCTTGTCCGCAAAAAATTTTTTATCCGCTAAATTTTTTTGTCCGCAAATTTTGTAAAAAATCCGCAAAAAAGATCCGTAATATCTAAAAATTAATTTTATAATACATATTTTTCATTTTCCATTTCAAATTTAAAAATTTTAAACATTAATTTTATTATTATTTCCCCCTTTAAAAATCTCTTCAAATCCCCCCTTCAATAAAAAAAAATACTTTTTTTTTATTCCCATTAATATTTACCCTTTTTTCTTTTATTTATATATATCGATTTAAGTCCCTCCAATCTTTCCACGCCATTTTTATCTGTCATTTCCTCTCAACTCGCAATTTTTTTTCTTGACAATTTTTTGTTCTTTCTCAGCAACAAATGCCGTTGTATTTATAAATTAGTATATATGACAATTCGCCAATTAATGGAAAATATTTAATTTGGTCGAAGGGAAAATTAAAAAAAATTTTTTTATAAAAGAAATTTTTTTTGTTAAAGTTGAGAAGATAAAATCTATATATATATAAATTTTGGATATGTTGAGAGGGAAAGATTGACGTTTTTCTATGTCCTTTTATCGGTTTCCCATTAAAAAATGTTTTTTGGGTAATATTTCACAGTGTGACAAAAATAAATTTTTTCCCTTTATGGCGAAGTGAAAGTCGACAAAGATTTGGTGAAGTGAAATTTAAAGAATCGAATTTTGTGTCAACATATTTGACCAAAAACATGTTTTGCCAATAAGGCTAAAATTCACGTTTTGGCAACAGTCTTGTGACAAAACGTGTGTTTTTACCCTTGTTGGCAAAACGTGTTGTTGGTAAAATATGGGAGAGCAACCGGATTTTCCTTCTCTTTTCCTTTTCTCTTTATTTTTCTCTGTTTCTTTTTTCTCTCTCTTTTAACATTTCTCTCGCTTCATTTTGTTTCTCTTTTTTCTTTTCTTCCTTTATTTTTCTAATAATCCCAAAGTAAATATTTGACGGGAATGATGCTAGAGGAGTGACTTGGCCAATAATTCCTTAAGCACTTGGACACGGTTTTTTTCTGTGCGTGTTTGTGAAAGGGGTTAAGAAGAAAAGAAAGAAGAAACAATGAACAGAGGAGAGAGAGAGAATGCCGTCAGCCCTTCTTAAGACCTCAAAAAAATATTGGGAGGCGACAAAATGAAGAAAAAAAAGTTGGCCATCGAATAAAAAATTTTTTTTGTTTCTTTAGTCACTTCTTTTCTCAGCTCTTATTTTTTAAATTTTGTGTTCAAAATCAAAAACTTTTTAAGTTTTTATATTTGTTTAATATTCTTCTTGCCTTTCAATATTTTTCTCTTTTTTTAATTCCTCTTTTTGCCCTGTTTTAAATTTTTATTTTTTTCTTTGCACTCATCGCCACGCAGCCAGCGTGTGTTGATCATCATCTGATTATCGCCTTATATTCTCCTCTTTACTCTTTTTCTCTAACCTTTCGTACTGTTTAAAGCGTTGTTTTTCCGTTTTGCGTGATTTTTTCCTTGAAATAAAGCCACGCAAAAATTTTAAAAATTAAAAAAAAATTTGTGTTTTTTAGATTCAAAACTGAAACTGGAGGTCGTTAATTCTTCTCCTGGTCGCTCCACAAATGGAGTTGGATCATCTTCTATTCATCAACAACAACAACAAACTCCCTCCTCATCATCCTCAAATTTTCACTTGCCTGAATTAAAACCTGTGATTAACAATAATAATGGTAATCATCATGATGGTGCTAATGAAAGTCTAAATGTTTCTACAGAAGAAGGTTTCTTTCTTTTAAAAAATTTTTTTTTGGAAGGGAGCCAAGTTTTGTAGGTTATCCCAAACCGATTTTTGCGCACATGTTTATATGCGGACTCATAATGGTCAGTAGAGATCGAAATTTTTGAAAAGCTTGTGCCTATTCTGGGACTCTTGGGTTTGGTTTATTGCTCTGGACCGGATCCTGGGCCTGTAGTCCAGGAAAAATCCAGGTCCAGAAAAAACCCAGGAAGGACAAAAAATGTCTGGGCTTGGACTCTGGGTTCAGGAAAAACCCAGGCCCTTGTCCAGCCCCTGCTCGATCTCTACTGGTCAAATATAAAAAAGATGCTCTGACCATTATGATTGTTGTTCGCATAAATAATCCGTAAAAACTGGTTTGGTACACCCCCACAAGTATTTTTTATTCTTTCAGAAATTAGCGCCTATGACCGTCAACAACAACAAATTGAAATTGCTATAGCTGCTGCTATAAATGGAGGAAGTATTACCAGTCCTTTCCGTGAAAGTGATGGTGGTGCTTCGTCCTCTTCATTTACTTCAAGTAATGACGAATTTTTGCATCGTTTAGTTAATGCTGTTAGAAGAGAACCTTGTTTATATAATCCAAATGATGAACATCATGGAAACAAACATTCTAGTGCGCAATACAGGGTTTTTATTTTTTAAATAATTTAAAAATATTTTTATTGGGTTTTTTGGGGGATTCCTACCGGAGCAGGACGAATAGGCGCGGCCGAATAGGCGCGGACGAATAGGCGCCATTTTTTCGGCGCAGCCTATTTTCGGCGTTTAAGGCAAAAACGCATAAACACATCAATTTACGCGGAAAAAAGTTTTTGCCGCTGCGGAGGAAGCCGGGCATGTCGAGCGGAACGACGGCCGCCGCTTCGCTACGGTCGCCGCGAGCGAAGCGAGCATGACCGCAGCGAAGCACGGCCATCGTGTAGCGAAGACCATGCCCGGCCTACCCTCCGTAGCAGCACAAAAACAGTTTTTCCAGCGAAGATTCAGTTGGTCATAAGTTTGTGCATAATTAGTAATCAAGCTGGTGTCGGTATCATTCGACTTTGCTCGTCGAACTCATGCAAATGAGTTATTATTTGTATATTTAAAATTTTTCCCTAAACGCCGAAAACATGCTGCGCCGAAAAAATGGCGCCTATTCGTCCGCGCCTATTCGGCCGCGCCTATTAGTCGTGTACCCATTCCTACGTATTTGTAAATCGATAGGTTATTATTAATAAAATATAGCTTGAAGTTTTGTGGATTTAATTATGATTGGTTTTGGTGTAGTTGGAAGCGCCTTGGTTTAGCCCTTATAGTTCGATGGTTCGACCACCACTGCGGGTCATTTATTAATATTTGGTTCAAAGTTTATGTCTAATTGATTTTTAACTTTTTTAAAAACATTTCCCCCATTATTAAAATTTTTTAAAGGCTGCTGTTTGGCAAAGACTTGTAAAAGAATTAAATTACCACGAAGATGCCCATTCACTCCAAACTCAATGGAAACGTCTCAGAGAGCGTTATGTTAGAGAAAGACGAAGAAAAGCTGCAAAAGATTTTTTTGATCCTCTTACTGGAGGTGTTTCTTCTGTCAAAAATTTTCATTTGATGCATTGGATAGATGAATTCCTTCCTGATATTTCCAATAATCAATCTTCATCATCCAATTCTTCAAACAATGGTTTATATTTTTATTTATGGGATGGGGGAGGTGGAGATGTTTATAGGTCGTGGTTAGGTTAGTTCTTGACACAAACTAACTAAGATTAGATTTTCAATAGTATGCGTTTCCTTCGAAATTAGTGTGAGTAGATTATTGTTTCCGAGTATCTGCGGAGGACGATTTTCCTCTTCCATATTTTAAAGATGAAGTGAGAAGGTCCCAGATCGATTATCGGATCCTCTCCTTGTTTTTCAAAATTTTTATTCCGGGCTGTATTTTTTTAATTTTCTATCCTGTGGTAATTTTTTAATCAAAAAATTTTTGACTCAAATATTTTTTAGTTTCTATGCACTTGCCTATTACAAGTATTTCTGACCGACAACAACATCAACAACAGCAATATTTTGAGCCGCTTAATAACGGGTTTATTTTTTAATTTGTTGAACTAAACTAATTTTTTAATTCAAGTTTTGGGAATATTGGAATCTGTAAATCTTCATTAAATGGCCCATCAACATCTGCAATTGGTACCAAGAAAAATGAATCAACAAACGGGTCGCCAAGCTCTACAAGCAGTGAAACAAGTACAATCTCTGGAGGAGGTGGACAGCAACAACAACAAATAGTTTTACCCAATTTGAGGCATCAAATAAAATCTGAAATTAATGGTGGAAGTGCTTTTTACTCTACTGGAAAGGTTTTTATAAGAATTTTTCAGTTAGAAAATTGGAGGTTTTCGGTAGTTTGCAATTCGTATATCGGTTTTATGGCAGGATTCAAAACATGAGTATGTCTTAAGACTTAGAGTTTGGTTTTTAGAGTTGGCCTAGGCTCGAGCCCCTCTTTTCCTCCGTAATGGGTGTGGATTGTTTTATTGATTTATTTTACATTTATCGATTTATGCTAAAATCTTATAATTTCTTTTTCGTCTGTGCTCGATCATTTATTCACCATTCGGTTAAAAAGTTCTGTTGGAGGGATATATTGTTTTGTCAATTCCCTCTCTTAATTTCCCGTTTTATTGATCACAGACGCGTAAAAGAAAGTGTATAGGAGTTGTTAGAGTGTCCAAAGTCGAAAAAATTTTCTAACCCCTAAGACTTAAAACTGCATCTCTTTACCTAGCTAGTCAATCGTTTCAATTTTCCGTTTTATTCTGATAAAATACAATAAATTTTTAAAGGCAAATCAATTAATGTACAAATTGAGAGAAGAATTGGGCCTTAGAATGCCTCCAGTAATTGGACTTGTAAATAATATTGGACAAGAACAGCAACAACAACAACATCTCAATATTAGTCCTCATCAATTACAAATGCCAACAGAAACTTTAAGGCCAATTTCAGCTGAATGTTATCAACAAATTGGAATTTTACCTCAACAACAGCATTCCATTCAAGGTTTATTTTTGTGTAATAAAATTTGGCTTAAGTGAAAATACGGATTTTGGCCGTGTTTTGTCGTAACCGTCGTTATGCTTGACCTTACCGGGTACCCGTCCTACCCCGTCCTACATCCTCCGCCTTAAGAAGGATGATGGACGTTTTTTGCTGTGTCTCGATTGGCCTGGCCCATGTGTGGGACGGATTACCCGATTCTAAATCCAACTCGACTTACTTTTTATCGGACCAATCCCTCTTTTGCGTCCTCCGACGAGCAACATTTTTCCCGCGGAGATCTTTGGAATGGGTTTGAACATTTTCTTTAACT
This sequence comes from Meloidogyne arenaria, assembly GCA_036172955.1. Taxonomy (NCBI): domain Eukaryota; kingdom Metazoa; phylum Nematoda; class Chromadorea; order Rhabditida; family Meloidogynidae; genus Meloidogyne; species Meloidogyne arenaria. The sequence continues at coordinate 3,888,768 of JARQAB010000029.1, read as the reverse complement.
TTCCCCTGCCCAATAAAAGATAAAAATTTTCTTAAAAAATTTTTTTAGATATTCAAAACGATTATTTTCATCATCAACAACAACAGCCATCTTCTTCAACATCTACACCAAATGAAGTACAAATTTCTTCTCCTTATTTAAATAGAAGAAAACGTTCAGCATTGGATAGTTTAATGCTCTTACAACAACAATCAACAAATAATGAAAGAATTTTACAAAGAAATAATAATAATAATAGAACAAAGGAGCAACAACAACAACAAATTATTGGAGAATCTGGTGTTTTTTATTAAAAATTTTTTTTTGAAAATTCTAAGAAAATTTTTGTATATTAATTTATTGATCTTTGACAGTTCTTCCCTCTCTCCAATCGATTCCTTTTCAATTATATTCTCACAATTCTTGGCAATCATAATCTGACAGTGAGAGAGTTGTTTTAAGATTCCGTTTTCTTCCAAATTTTTTCTTTGACCTGTCCGTTTCAATCGTTTTTTGGGGGGTTTTAAGACTTTACTGATTTTTTAAAATGCGGAAGAGCCTTCCCATATTTTTGGGTCTGTTTTGTCCATGTCTGATCTCTACCTTTTAAATTACTTATAATTTCCTTTCACTTTAACATTGTTGGATTTTTCCATTTGTGGCTTCTTAAATGTTGGAGAGGAACAAGAATTCCTCAAAATAGTACAAAAAATTTTTTGATAAATTTTTTTTATTTCAATTTTTTCTTTAACCAGAACATTTACTTATTCAACAACAGCAACAACAACAAATTCCATCAATAGCTTTAGCTATACATAATAATCAACAGCAGCAACATCATTTGCCGTCACCACATCAGGTACCTTAATTTTCTTAAATATTTTTCAAAATTTTTTTCAAAAAGGCTCCATCAGTTCATTCAATTAGATCATCAAATTCAAATTCTTCAACATCTTTACAACAACAACAAAATAATTTAAATAATTTATTATTACCTTCAACATCATCAACAATAACTGTTGGTCAACAACAACAACAAGCAAGTTCATCTACTACAAACACAACAATTATACCTCAACAACAACAACAACAACAATTATTTCAACAACAAGAAGAAATTGTTGAAAATGAAGAAGGAAATTTTATTGAAATGATTGGTTAGTTGAAGAAAAAATTAAAAATAATTTTTTTTTTGAAAATTTTTTTCCTTATTTTCAGTGAGACATTTAAAAAATTTGAATGAAGATGAGGTAAAAAATTAAAATAATTAACTAGTTAAATTTCTATTTTTTTAAAGAAAGTTGTTACAAAAATGAATATTCAACGAATATTAATGGATGCACGTTTTGGTAGAGGTGCTTGTGTTAGAATGTTTAATGAGTGAGTTTGTTTATTAAAAAAATTTTTTCTTAAGTTGGTCTTATCTGATTCTTATATCAATCGAAAGTTCTCGGTAAACAGATTATTTTTGCTAATGTGACTGGTATGATCTGACCATTCCTTAGGAAATTATTAACTGATAAGTTCGGAAAATCGTGATTTCCGTTGTTTATTGGACTGTGATTTTTATGTTCTAGTAAAATAAATCTGGTTAATAAAATAATCCCCAAATTAAGAGCTTTCGATTGATATAATATTTATTTAAATTGGTTAGGAATCAATTAAGTTATGACTCAAAATATGGTCTCAAGATTGATAAGGCGATTTCAAAAAAATTTTATTTTGTAAAAAACTTTCCGGATAATTGTAAAAACTTTGCAAACATTTGTAAAGTTTTTACAATTATCCGGAAAGTTTAAAACTTGACTGAGAGCTTTTAAGCAGAATAAACTTTCCGGAAACCTTTAAATAAAATTTTAAGCTATTTATAATTTTACAATTCGCAACTAGACCTTTTTCCGGAAACCATTTGTAAAACTTTTTTTACGGAAAGTTTATTTACACCAGAGATGTGCGCCATAGTGTTAGGCGTGTTCTAAAACTTTGAGAAATTGGCGTTTGGCGCGCCATGCGAAAATTGTTGCGCACAACCCTGATTTATATTTTAGTATAAAATAAGCGTTAGACATGTCTGCAGGGCTTTGATTTAAATATTTTTTTATATTTTAGTGAACTAGCTATGGAACAACAACGTCAACAACAACAACAACACTTGCAACAATAAATATATTTAAAAATATCCGGTCTTCAATTTTTAATTTTACAAAAACAACCAAGAGATACACGTTACAAAAAACACCTCTAAAAATTTTTTAATTTTTTAAATTAAAATTTTTATTCAATAGAAAAACAACAAACACAAAAAATATATAAAAATCCCAACAATTGTAGATAATTAATATTTTAATTAATTTTGACTTTTTTTGAAAGTAATTTTTCTCGTGCATTTTTTGTTGTTTGTCTTTTTACAGGTGCGGGACAAAATGTTTTTTTATGAATTTTGTAGTTCAAAAGTTAGATGATCCAGTACCTCAAATTTTGTGTGAATTGATATAAATTAGCCAAATATCAAAATTCCCTTAATTTTTAAATGTTTTTAAATGTTTATCTGTTTTTTATTGGAAATGAGTAAAGAAATTGAGAAGTTAATTATTTGAGTGTTTGTTAATTTAAAAATGCGCAAATCTGGCATAATGTATAATTTACAAATGTCATTTTGTCCCCATAGTTAGAGAAAGCGAAATTTAAAAATAGTGTTGGCAGAGAAAAAAAGAATTTTTGGTGGACATTGAACATTATGTTTATTTTGAACAATGTGGCATTTTGTCGCAGCATACAGATAGGCATTTTGTCGCACCTATACAGTTAGGCATTTTGTCGCATCTATACATGTATGCATTTTGTCGCGTAATAATTTAGGCATTTTGTCATTTTTTAACAGTGAGTCGTTTTGTCGTATCTCAAGAGGTGAGGCATTTTGTCGTATAAAATATTTTTAATTTTCAGAAAAACGATACTAATCGATAAAATCAATACTAATCGATATATTGATTTTTTAAAATTGCAAAATATTTTTAATTTCCAAAAAATCGATAAAATCAATACTAATCGATATATTGATTTTTTAAAATTGTAAATTATTTTTAATTTCCAAAAAATCGATACTAATCGATAAAATCAATCTAATCGATATATTGATTTTTTAAAATTGTAAAATATTTTTAATTTCTAAAAAATCGATAAAATCAATACTAATCGATATATTGTTTTTTAAAATTGTAAATTATTTTTAATTTCCAAAAAATCGATACTAATCGATATATTGATTTTTTAAAATTGCAAAATATTTTTAATCTTCAAAAAATCGATAAAATCAATACTAATCGATATATTGATTTTTTTAAATTGTAAATTATTTTTAATTTCCAAAAAATCGATAAAATCAATACTAATCGATATATTGATTTTTTAAAATTGTAAAATATTTTTAATTTCCAAAAAATCGATAAAATCAATACTAATTTTCCAAAGTCAAAACTTAATAAATTCGCTGTTTTACTACAGGCATTCGGCACAAAACAATATAAAGTGAAAAGGGGAAAATATTTTTTGTCATTTGGCTAAATTAAAATAATATCAATCAATATATAATCATCAATAACTTTCTCTTTTTGTCAGGCGTGCAGCGTAGACTTCAACAAGTTTTAACTTAAGAAAAAAATCTTTAAAAAAATTCTAAATAAAAATAAACCGTCGATGGATTTAAATGCGGTTTCAATTTATCAAGTCCAATCGAAGCACTCATCGAAACCAAACAAATTATTGACGCTCTACGAACCATTGATTGCGAATTTTCATAACACTTTAAAGAAAAGAATTTATTTTATTTTTAAATTTTATTTTCTTGATAGAGAATTAAATGAGGAGCCATTGTGTTATAGGCATAACCAAAGAATTATTACTTTACAGAAATATGGAAACGTGAAATTTTTGCAAACGATAGATTTCTAGTGTAACACAAGACTTAAGTCCCCCTTTCATTAAGACATGTGAAAACACAAAGATTTTGATTAAAGTGGGACAAAGCTGACACCCATAAGATCCATTGACTTTTAAGGGAGTCGCTTAATTTACACAAAAAGCTTGTTTGAAATTTTTAAATGATTCTTTGGTGGTCTCAAAATTAAAAAAAAACAAAAATCATATTTGGAATCATAAACATTTTTTGCGTAAATTAAGAGGAAAGGTTAAAAAAACTTGCAGATTTTCCCCAATATTAATATTAAAAAATAATTTACCCGAACCATTCGTTGTACATTATCTGGCATCATTACTTCAACCTAAAAACACAAAATCAAATTTTAAAAATAATCAAAATTAGATTTATTTAAGAAAAACCTCATCAGGTGGAAGTTTACTAATTAAATTGCTCATCATTTTTATTGCTCCAGACAATTGATGGTATTTACTATTTTTATCATCAATAACTGCTGTTAATAAATTAACACAAGTTTTGGACGGCAATTTTGTGGCAATTGCTGCACCACATTCTTCAGCTTTAAAAAATTTATTTTAAATTTTCTCCTAAAAATAATAAAAAAACCTGCTTTTACAACTTGTGCATCATCATTTTCGTGTGCATCCAAAGTATTTAATAAAAGAAGTTCTGTCTTTGTTAAAAGTCGTTTTGGTTGGGACAAACTAAAGAAAAAAATTTATTTGAAAATTTTTTTAAAGAAAAAATTAAGTTAAGAACTTTTAAAACTCAAATTTTCAACTTTTATTTAATTAAAAATAAAAATTCCTCACTCAGAAAAAATGTCCCAGTCAAAAGGTGTCGAACCCACAACCCTTCTCACAAAAGCCTAACACACTAACCTCCACACCATACGACTATTTAACAAGCTTTCTAAGGTTAATAACTACAAACTTTACCAAAGCTCCTTCATAGCCTTTAATGCGCCAGCTTTTATTGTTCCAGCATTATTTAAAGGATGTAAAATAGTTTGTTGAATAATATAAAAAATATCATTAAAAACTTCATCCCAATTTGCAATTTCACCATTTTTGATTAATTGAGTAAGAGAACGAAGAGAATTCTCAACATTATCAATATTTCTGTGAAAAATAAAAAAAAATTTTTAGAAAATTTCAAAAAATTTCGTCATATGTCCCGGAAACCGAATCAAATAGACAATATGACATCTGAAAGGGCTCGTCAAAATGAGTTGAATGACACCAAAATTAAGCTTCGGTCTCTACTATGAGCCGAGATATATCCCCTGAAAATCGAAAAACCCCAAGGGAAAGGGGATCGGGGTAAAAATTCAATTACACAATCAGCTCGACAGGCTATTTCAGGTGACATAGTGCCTGTCTGAATCCATTTTCGGGACATATGACGAAATTTTAAAAATTTCAAAAAAATTTTTTCTTCCAAACTTACTCATGCTTATCAGACAAAACATTAATTATTTTTTGAATTTTAATAGTATTTGTTTGTGCAGCCATTGATGCAGCAGTTAATGGTGGTGGTGTTGTTCCATTTTTATGAATATTTAAAGGTATTGGAGTATGTGATGCTGGGCCATTTTTATGGTGAGAAGTTGGAGTCATTGGAGATGGTTTTTTAACTAATGGAGAAGGATCTAGAAAAAAAATAAACAGTGATAAAAAGAAGTAATAATATAATTTAGTTAAGTCGTAAAACAACGAGGTCTTCTGTTAGTCCAGGAAACCAAAAACTGTTAAAAAACTTTTGGCCATATAGGTCTAATCCAGAAAGCCGAAAAATATGCCTGGACCCTTATTACAAGAAAAATACAGGCCTTTACAAGGGTCCATACGTCTCCAAAGAGGAGAATGGCTTGGGATCGGAATTCAGGTAACGAGAGTTAGAAAACCCCTTCCAACGCCGCTATTAAATACTGGAATTTGATTTAAAAAACAGAAAAAACACACGTGTTATCGGTGGTTTAACACTTGTCGCACTATTCGAAGCCATTGGAGGATTTTGCCGACGAACAATTCTTGGAGGAACCAAATTTCGGCGAGCGCTGGTATGATTCAAATCACTTGCTGAACGTTTATTCAAAAAGGCTAAAAAATATATTTAAATTATTTCTTAAAATTAAAAAAATAAACCAGAATTTTGTGAATTATAAAGTCCTCTATTCGGATTTGGAAGATTGTCACGTTCAGAATTTATAGAATGAGTTGAAGAAGCTGTACTAGAACGTTCAATAAGCATTCGCTGCTTGGCTGGTTCAAGCTCCTTGAAAAATTAAAAAAATTTTTTGACGAATCTCTGGGTCCTTAAAAATCTCTTAATTCTTGTTAAATCAAAATAATAAAAATTTCCAAACCTGAAAAAGTATTTCTGCTTTTGTTGGATAATTGCTTTGTAAACCTTCAAATGCTTGACGAGCAATTACTCTAGCTTCAGAATCAGCATCACTCAAAGCCAACTTTATGGAATGTGTCAATTCACCAGAATGTTTTTCAACAAGAGTTGGATCCCATTGATTTATAATAATACAAATTAATTCAATTGACATTCTAAAAGATTAAAAAAAATAAATTAGAAAATAGAAAAAAGGAAGGAATTAATAGTTTTTAATCCATAAAATAATATAGACAAAGATTTTGAAGCTAACAAAGATTTTGAAAATTTCTTCAAAAAATTTTTTACAAAATATAATTATGGATAATCCATGTCAGATAACAATTATAGATCGAAAAAAAATAAAAACATAGAGTGGGACTCGAACCACGGACCACCTCCACATAAATCCCAGAACTCAACCACTAGACCAGAAACGTAATTAACAGAAAACTAATTTTAGTTGTTACAAGATTATCAAAAAATTAAAACCTTCTAATCTCCTTCGCCTTGTGTGAAATATGTTGAACAATAAGAGTGAGTATTTTTGAATGATGAATATTCTAAATATATTCAAATTTAAAAAATATTTAAAAAGTAAAAAACCTTTGTAATAAAAATATTGCAATTTCGTCCAGAACTAGCCATTACTTTAGCCGAATTTTGTGTTATATTTAAAGTTATTGGAATAATAGCTTCAGCTACACGCCAAAATGAAGTTCCCAACTTTTCACAGAAGAAACTTCAAAAAGACAAATTTTTTGGGAGAAAGCGAGGATTAAATGATTTGATGTTTCGTTACTAGTTCACAAGAATTAGACTCCTTCTTAGGCAGTCAGAAATGGTGCCCACTCTCCCGAAAATTTTCCATGGCCACGTACCTAATCCTCTATCCGATTTTCATTCAAATTAAGAGGTTAATTACACAAAGAAACAGTACTGTTAATAAAGGCCAGTCCGAAAATAAGTCAAAAAACTGCCCAAAATTTAAAGTTATTCCAATTTTTTGAACAGAAATCAGGATCGAATCTAATGTTGAGGAAAATGCTTATCCCTAACTATAACAAAAATAACAATTCCCTAAGTATTTTACAAGAGAAAACTAAAAAACAAACGCAATCGTCATGCAAGTTTCACGGCAAACTTGAGAACGCAAATCCTTAACAGACACTTCCAAAGCAGTTCCAAGCAATCCATAAACTTGTTCAGCAAAAGGAGCATAACATCCAATATCGTGTTTAATTAATCCTCGTAATGATTGGAGCTTAAAAAATTTATTTTAAAAGAAATGTCAAGAAAAAGAAAACCGCTTTAATTCGTTTTGTCCAATCATTGTTTGTATTTTCCAAAATTACCGCTTGCTTTTGACATTCAGCAATCAAATCTTTGAGGGAAGTAACCTAGAATTGCGTTTAATTAAAAGATATTACGAAAGCCATAAAAGGTTTTCAAACCCAAGAAAACTCGAAAAAGCTTGGTACAAACCAGAGATGGGTAAAATCGCATTCCCGGGATCCCGCAATGGAATTAATTTTCGAAAAATCGAACCGAAGAGATCCTGGTGGATTAGTCACTAAATACAGGTAATCCCGTTTGACGCTTAAACCTGGAGTCCGGGTCAGAATCCTGGGAAGTTCCATAGGGGATCCCTCCTTGGCCAATCTCTAGTACTCCCCTGGAAGACGAAAATGACTTTATCTTTTTTATGACTATAGAATCAAAATTCTAACAAAAAATCCTTACCCTTAAGTCCAGAACAGCCTCAAACGCTTGACGAAATTGTTCTTCACTCACAGCACCGGCGGTTAAAGAAGAAGCTAAAAATGAATTTTGTTAAAGTATTTAATGAAAAAATTTACCCGAATTTGTTGGTCTAACACGCGTTTTATTTTGCATAATTTAATTTGAATGATTTGTAGAGGTTTATACAAAGCTCGCAATAAAATAGGGGGAAGTTTAACAATTGAAATCTAAAAAAAACAAGGGATTATTGAAGTTTTCAAACAGATTGTGGGCAAAAATACGACCTAACTTGAGGATTTAAAGCAGCAAGGAAAAAACTAAACGGAAATCAATCTTTCCTGGAACAAAAAAAATAAAAAAACTTTTGGCTCATACATATTTGACCAATCCCACATTTTGCCAATAAGGGTAAAAACTTGCATTTCGTCGATAAGGTCTCGTTAGTAAAACGTAAGTTTTTAGCCTTATTGGTAAAATATGGAATTGGTAAAGTGGGAGATGAAACTTTAAGGCGGACATAGAGAAATCTCTAAACTTTTCTTTTTATCTCTAACCTATTTTTTTATCTTTACTCTCTCATTTTTTCAAAAATGACAATTGGTCCCATTTAAATGACAGTTTATCCCACCCATTATTTTTTTAAAAAGCTCTCATCATTTCTGGGATATCTCAAGTCCTTTTTGACTTAGATCCTAAATTTTTTTCTATTTTTTTAAGAAAAACAAATGAGTTCCTCAAAATCTTCAACCTCTTCCTCAACTCAGCAACCAACTGTTGTCGACATAAATTCATTAACTATTGAAGAACTTTCTGGTTTACAACAACAACTTAGTGCCGAATTATCTTTTTTTAATGAATCTTTAAATGAATTGAGAAGTGTTTCTAATCGCTTTGGAAGATGTCAAGTGACCTTGGATTCTATAAATCCCGAGGAAAAGAATAAAAAAGCGTTAATTCCGCTATCAGAATCGGTTAGTTCTTTTTCTAAATTATTTTGTTTTGCTTTAAGCTTTCAGCATAGTCATCCCACTGAGAGCCTGAGAGCCGACCATTAGTTTATAGGGGATAGAGTTGGTCTAGGTCAGGGCATGGGGGTTTTTCTTACCTAAAGTCCAGATTAATGCGTTAATCCCTCTCTAACTCCCAAAAGCATCTTTCGAGCTTCCTGAATTTTTCTTTGGAGTTTGGATTTTCCTGGACGAACCGAGGCCTGGGGATTTTGGACTTTCACCAAGTTTCCTGGATCTGAGTTTTCTTGGACTCCAGGCACTCGATCCGGTTCAGCTCATTAAACCAGTAATCAAGGCCCAGACTTTTATTTAACTCTCAATCTCTAATACTTTTACCATAAATAAAAATAATTTTTTAAAGGTTTATATTGAAGCTAAAGTTATTGATCCAGACAAATATTTGGTTGAAATTGGTGCTGGTTATTTTGCTAGAATGAATCGAAAACAGGCTTTGGATTATTTTAAAAGGTTTTTTTCTTCTTTAATTTTTTAAAAATTTTTTTAATTTTCAAAGAAAATATGCATTTTTGGACGGCCAAATAAACACAATAAATAAGAGTGTTATTCCAGAAAAACAACAACTTAGGCAAATGGTTTTGATGGCTTTACAAAAGAAGATTCAGGCTACCACTTCTGCTAAATGATTTTTCTCGTCTGGATTTTTTGTTGTTTTTTTATTTGACTTGAGTTTTTTTAATTTTTTTATTTGGTTATATTTTTGGGGGTCCAATTCTTTAAGTAAATTTGAGTTTTTTCTAAAATTAAAAAAAATTTTTTCTGGCTTTTCCCACTCACCTTTAATCAGAACTTGAATGTATTTATTTGTCCCAATTTTTGGAATTGGTTAGAATGGAATACCCCTTTTAGAATTGGAATATCCCATTCCCTCAGAATACTCCAACTTTTGGAATACCCCGATTTTTGGAATTACCCCTGGAATTGTATATCCCAATTTTTTTGAAATATATATATCCCAAATTCGGGTACCGAAAACAGGCTTGAATTATTTTCCCAATTTTTGAAAATAACCTAAAATTATTTTTAAAAATTTTTAATTCGTCCAAAAAATGTAACCAAATATTTTTTTTTAAATTAAATTTCGCCTCCATTTAAAAATTTTTTGGTTTTTACTTAAAAATAAAAAAAGAAATGTTAAAATTTGTTTGTTATTAAAATTAAATAAAAAAATTTTTTGTTTATTTAAATATTTTTAATTTTTAAAATTTATTTATTTCTAGAATTTTAAATACTCTTTAAAAATATTTTTAAAAAATGAGGGGAAGATTACCCAAAAATAATACACACCTCGCATTTTTATTAGATCTTTTTCAATCTAAAAAGGTTTTTTTTAATATTTTAGAATTTTTAAATTTGTTTTTTTTTTCAAGCGTGTTGACGGCAGAGAATGGACTGATTTTCGTTCTTTTGATGTTAGTTATGATCCAACTTGTAGATTAACACACATTCGATTGGGGAAAACAAGGTTTTTAATTTTTAAGGGGGGGGGGGCCACTGGTGACTTTGATTAACGGAGAAAAATAAATTGTTTAGTATTCACCAAAAATTTTTGCTTACCATCTCCACATAACTTTACAAAATTTTTCTCCACTAATTTAAATTTTAAAATTTCAAAAAAATTTTTTTTTCATAAAGGTTAATGTGCGCATTAGACGCAGAAATTTCAGCACCCAGAAAAAGTACAAAACCAGGTGCTGGCTCTATTGCTTTTTCTGTCGATTTTCTTCCAATGGCGCATCCCTCAGCTGTTGAAACAAATTCTTTTGATAATGAAATAGAGCAGTGTTTGATTATTTTGGAATCTTTGTTTAGAGATACTTATTGCTTAGATTTTGATACTTTATGTATTGAGTCGAATAAGTAAGGTTTCATTTAATTTTAAAATTTTATTTTTTTACGGACAAAATTTGCGGACAGAAAAAATTTTTTGCGGACAAAATTTGCATACTGAAAATTTTATTTTTTTGCGGATAGAATTTTGCGGACTGACACTAATTTAAAAATTAATTTTCAAAAAAATTTCAAAAAAAGAAGTGTCAAATTTAAATTAAATTAAAAGATCCCCTCCAAAAAAGGAACATTATATATATTTTCTAGGAAGACGGGAATTAAAAAAAAATTTTCCAGAAAAGTTTCTATTAAACAAAATTAAATGTCATACAAAATTTGATGGATTTTTTTGTTTATTAATTAAATTTGACATTTTGATGAAGTACGTTATTCCAATAATAAGTTTTTTTATTACTTCCTGGTCAATTTATTTTTTGAGGAATTAAATTTTTTTATATGATGACGTTACTTCCTATTTGTCTGGAAAGTTCAAATTTTCTAGACACGTATTTTTTTCCTCAAAAAACCTGTAAACAGATATTTGCGGACTGACATTTGCGGAGAAAGGTGGAATCTTAATACAATTCACGAGAATATTTTAGCTCCTTTTGGGGGTCATTTGTGCATCAAACTATTAATATATACAAAATTATGGTGAATGTTATCCGTAAATGTCCGTCCGCAAAAAATTTTCCTGTCCGCAAAAAAAATTTTTTTGTCCGCAAAAATTTTTTCTGTCCGCAAAAAATTTTTTATGTCCGCAAACCCCCCATTTTCTACCATTTCTTACCTATAATTTACCTAGATATGTATTTGACATAAAATGTGAAATAAAAATTCTTGATTATGATGGAGGCTTGTGGGATGCATCAGTTTTGGCTGTGTCTTGTGCCATAACACATTTTAAAAGAAGTGATGTTAGTTATAATTCTATAACTAAAAAACTTATTGTGGTAAATTTTTTAATAAAAATTAATTTTAAATTTAATTTTTAAAAAGCATTCAAATGATAAACCACCAATTCCTTTGACTGTTTATTACAAACCGGTAACTACTACATTTGGATTTATTAATGGAATGTAAGTTTTTCTTTTAAATTTTAATCAATTCTTAGTCTTAAAAATTCAAAAAAATCAAGATGCCAAAATGCTCAAAATGCCAAAAATCTGTCTTATACCCATCCCGCTTATTCAACCTCCCATTTAACATCTCCAACTTATCCCAACCATTCTCACATATGCCAAATAGCCAAAATGCCCATATACTTCCCCTTCTTATCCACTCTTCCATTTATCCCTGATATATTTTCACGCTCTTATTGTTCTCACACTCATTCTCACTCTTAGTTATCCTCTTTCAAGAAAGTTTTGAAATTTGGGATAAAATGTCATCAAAATATAATTTAAAAATTCTTCTATTTTTAAGTGAGGACCCAATAATAGACCCAACAATGGAAGAATCACTTCTAGTAGACGGATTTTTAATAATTGGGGGTAATCATCGTGACGAAATTTGTTTAATTAGTCAAAGTGGGAATTTAAATGCAAATCAGAAATCGGTAAAACGAAAAAAAATTTTTTTTTAATTTTCAAAAAAATTTTTTTTCAGATCGAAAAATGTTGTGAAATTGCTTTAAAAAATGTTAAAGAATTAATTGGGTATATTAACACAATTAAAATTAAATAAAAATTTATATTTAATTTTTAATTGTTTTAATTATTGTTTTGTTTTAAAAAATAAATTTATAAAATTATTTTTAGTAAGAAATTCAATTTATTTTTGGAACACTTAATTAATTATTTAATTATTGTTATTCTTAATTTTTAAAAAACAAATAAAATTTTATACACTAAAATTTACGTAAAACTATACTAAAAACAATTCCCCCTTCTGTTTAAAATTTATATTTTTTTTAACTTTTTTAAAGCCCACAATATTGTTTAAAAAATAAACAAAAAAATTTCCTTTCGTCTTCCAAAGCTTCTTTCTATTAGAAATTCCAAAAATCAAAACTAACACGTCAAAAAAATTTTTTTGTCCAAAAATAATAATTTCCTCCAATAAACAGACTCTCTAATACTTAACCAATACTTGCACGTAATTATTACATTTTTTAATTATGCCTATACCTAACTGCAAAAAAATTTTCCCTTATATTTTCTCTCCTTTTAAGTTAATTTTTGCAGAAATTTTGCATTTAATTTTGTAGAAAATTAATTTTTAATTTTTTTATTTTATGCAAAATTTTTTTTTTCCGAAAGAAATTTTTTTTTCAAAAAATTGCCATTTACATAAAAATATTTTTGAGCCAAAAAACTACGCACTAATTAATATACTAACGAAAATGCCTTAATAAAACAACCCACAAATCCCTCCTCCAATCTCCCTCATTATTTATTAAATTAAATCAAGCACACACAAAAAACGCCTTAAGGCCTTACTCATCTCTAAAAAAATCTCCTTATTTAGATATTTAAACAAAAAACAGAAAAAAAAACTATTTTTCTTTTAAGGTTATGCCATCATCACTTTTCTCCTTAATCTTGCCAAATTAATGTTTTCCTTCCCTCTCCCTCTCACTTTCCCCTTCCTTTTCCCTTCTCAATTTTGGCCTCCCCCTCAAATTTAGTTTATATTTATACTTATTAACACGGACAGAAAAAAATTTTTTTGACTGCTGACAGCTGGTTTTTTTGTGTTTGTTTGATGGATCCTCTAGCTTATAAGGAAATGTGTTTAATCTTTGCTTATCCTTCCCCCTTTCCTCCCCTCCCCCTCCTCCCTTTCCTCTCCTTCTACTTTACATAAATGTGCCAAACAAAACTAATACCTTTTTCTTTTCACTTTATCCATTTCCTCCTTAATTTTATATGCTAAACTAGAATATATAAATATTTATCCTATCCCTCAAAATCTAATTTAACTCAGCTAAAACATGAACTGTATTTTCTTAAGACAAGAAAGTTTCCTCTTTAGCCTTAGTTGCTAAAACCAAAAAAAAATTAAAATTGGACTTTGTACGTTCACGCCACCCGTCACCCCTCTTATATTGTTCAGGATTAACGGATAACAACTAAACTAATGTTCATGACGTGGAAAAATTTCATTGCATGGGGGATGGGACACAGAACCATCCTGGAAACAGACAAAAGTTTCCACTTCAACCCTAGAACCATCCTGGAATCAGCCCAAATCGAAGCACAATCTTTCTGCTAGAAAAGAGCCCCAATCTTCTGATAGTGCGGACAAAACGCTTTTTTAATTTTTTCCAATTCTAATTATCCAAAGTTCCGGGTTATTTATCCTAAAAAAGGATAAGAAACATCCCATTCCAAAAATTAATTTGTTCGTTTCCCAAAGAATTTGTGTAATTTGTCACAACTTTTTTTAATTTAAAAGGTCTCTTATATAAAAAGGTGACGGCTGGCACGAACACACAGCACAAGTTAATTCATTTAAATATCCCCTCTTATTCATTCCTTCATTTTTACTCATCTCCATAAAAACATTTTTTAAATTAGTTGACTCTCCTTTCTAATCCTTCAAAATGTACTGACTGCCCTTTGACAAAAAATAAAAAATATTTTTTAAACGACTTTTTCCCCTTCTTAAAAGTCGTTAAAAAATAATTTTTTTCGAAAAAAATGTGTTGCTAATAATCTTTTGGTATTTTAAAATAATGTGCTTGGGGCTTTAAAGAATTTATAAAATTAAAAAATTAAAAAGATAAGAGTTAATTCTTTAATCATTTTTAGAGATTAGTCCCTCCCCTACTCCCCTTATTCAAATTCTATATAAACACAAATTTCACAAAACTAAACTTCCTCTTTTAAATAATTTTTAAACTTCTCAAAAAATTCTAAAGAATTTTTAAAACTTCCTAATAGACCATAATAACGTAAATCTTCTAAAGAAACTTCTATTTTTTTCTATGTATCCTCTCGTAGGGTTGCTTTACACATAGTAGGAGTGTGCTTCTGTTCGAAAATGTGGTTCTATTAGATTTATTCCTTTCTAACCAGGGCTGAATCAAAAAATCATGAATTTTTTTTCGAAAAATCCGAAAATTTTAAAGAATCTAAAATAAAATTCGGAAACTCTACATCTCGCGAACCTATAGAAATTCACGACCTTATAGTTGTGAGCTAAACATAATTCACACAATTCCAAACATATTAAATTTCCCCCTTTCTCACACTTTTCAGTTTTTTTCCAAAAAAATCACACAAAATTCTCCCCACTAAAAATGGAGCAGTTCAAAAAAATTTCATCTTCTTCAATAACAACAACATCCTTCACAAACCCATCCTCATTTAAATATTCTCCCCTAAATTTATTTTTTATAATCTCCCTAATTTTATTAATTCAATCATTTAATAACAACAATAATCAAGTTAATGCATACATTTCCTCCAACACCAATAACATTCCCTCTTCAAATACATTTTTTCGGCTAGTAAGAAGTGATGGGGATGATTCTCAACAACAAAAACACCCTGCACTTTTAAGTCGGTATGGACGTGCTGCTGTGTTATCCCGTTATGGAAAAAGAAGTGGTGGACGTGCAATTGTTGCTTCTCCTTCGAGTTATGATACACAACAGAGTAAGGAAGGAGAATAAAAAAATTTTTTTTGGAGGTGCCCTTCCCAGGGCTATCCGCAATTGCAAATTTTAGAAACAAAATTGCGGGCTGCGGCTGCGAAAAATTTTTTTCACTTGTTGACAGCCCTGGTCCTTCCCCCTTTACACCCTGCATGGTTGACAAAAGACAGCAACTCCAAAAGACAACGGGATCCAAAGACTAAAAGCCAAAGACATTGAGAATCAAAGGGGTAATCAAAACATTAAGGAGACAACTACAAGAAAACGAATCTGTTAAGAGACTAGATAAGAGATTCATCTTGTAGTCGTAGAAGGAAATTCCAAAAAGCCCTCAAGATTCCCTGGCCTAGGAAAAAGACTAATGTAAGGATTAGCCATGGATTCAGACTTGATCACTTACAAACAAATACACAAACAAACAGAAAATCACTGACAACCTCGCCTAAACCTTTAATCTCTCAACACTCCTCAAAAACTCTAAAATTAAAAATATTCTTTTTTTTATAGCAGGCCCCCTATTTTTATGTCGTCCAACAGTTGAAAATCTTTTATTTTTGCGCTGTCATCCTTACAGAACTTGAAGACAAATTAAACTAACGAACCATATCTTGCTTTAACTACTAAACAACAACTACAACAATAATTTTGAAGGGAAATGGAGAGAAAGAAAAATTTAAAAATAAGGGTTAGAATTTAAAAAAAAAGTTTTTAAAAAATTGTATAAATATTATCCTAATAAATAAATAAATTTTTTGTATTTTAAAAATTCCAGATTTTTTTATTTAATTAGTAAAACCTAATGTAGTAGTATACATATTTCTAACTTGACCTTGAACTCCTTGCTAAACACCTAATTAGGTCGGCTCATTAAAATATATATACTTTTTAGTGTTTTCTAATAAGACCCAAAATTTTAGATTTTTTTTTTGATTAAGCATTCAGGGAGTTCTGATTTTTTTAAATGTTGATGCCCCTCTTAAAAAATCCCATAAAATTCAATAAATTTTTTGCATTATTTATGCTCAAAAATATTTTTCAATTTTCTTAAAATGATTTAAAAAAATTTTTTGAATTTATTTTTATCTTTTTGTCAAGATAATCTCTCTCTCTCACACACATCATCCTTTCCTTTTTTAAAATATTTTAAAAAATTACCGTTGTTGCCTTTATTGTTGTCCACATTTCTTCGCACATTTCTTCCTTCTCAGGAACGATAGTACCGCGGCTCAGAACGAACATCAGCCAATGTTTTGTCGATCTGTGAAAAAAACCAAATTGAAAATAAATGAAAAAGAAAAAAATCTTTTTAACTGATGTCTTGACTTTGATAAAAAAAAAAAGGGGATCCAAGAAAATCAAGGTGTCTCGATCAACACCAATCTTCAATAAACCCCCAATAAAACTATAAAAATAAAAACCTTTTCCAAAAATCGGTCTTTTGGCCTCTGCGTTAATTGCACAAAATTAGAGCCAACAATTCTCGAGTCTTGACGTCTAACAGAACCACCCCCATATAAATGTGAAGCAAAAGGAGACTGGGAATTTGTTGAAGAACAATCAAAAAGCATTTGTTTATCAGTATTTCGCCAATTTCCAAAACCTCTTTTTTCGCCTTCCAAAGAATCCCAACCAGTTGTAGATGAAGATGAACATGTAGAAACTGGGCGAAGAGAGGAGGGGGCGCCCAACTATAGAAAAAATTTTTTAAATTAAAATTGGTCACCGACTCTGATTCCGACAAAATTTTGTTCCCGAACTCTATCCCTGACAATCCATTCCCCGATATCCCCGCTCCACGAAAGAATTCCCTCCCACGGGTCTGGAACCAACCCAAATTATTATATTAAAAAGAAACTGGACAGAGGTCCAGTTTCTTTTTAATATAATAATTTGGGTTGGTTCCAGACCCGTGGGAGGGAATTCTTTCGTGAGAGAAAGGATCGCCCAACTATCCTATTAAAAAATTTTTTGAAACTAAAATTAGGGTTAAAATTTGTCCCCGAACCCCGAAAATCCATTTAACAACATCCCCATTCCCCAAAAAAACTTCCCGACGGGTCAATAACCATCCCTCATTAAAATCAAGATAAACATAAAATAAACCCTGTAAGTTCCAAGCGCTGAACTTCGATGAGAAGGAATAGAACTTGGATTAGCCGTCACTGTAGAGAAGTATTCTGTAGACGACTTTGGTGTATAAACAGGAAACAATGAAGGGCGGCTGTCTAATAAACCACTGCTGCTAATGCCTAATTCTGCATAAATTTCGTCTAAAGGCGATTTCCATAGTTGATCATCATCTATAAGGTAAATTTGAAATTTTAGTGAGCCAAAAAAATTTTTTAAACAAATTTTTGAGCAACCAGATTCGAACCCACAACCCTTTTATTCTCAAAACTAGACCACTACCACCAACTTGACCAAACCGAAGTTCTAATCGATTACAAAAATCTTAGTTAATAACCTTTCGAAAATTCAGATTTTCATCCCCGTTTACAAAGAAATTCCCAAACTAATAAAAAAAAACAAACTTGAATCATCCAAAGCATCTCTCCCTAATTGTGATTCTACTCGTCTCATAGCAGCAGCACTAATTTTTGGTCGATTATCAACACCAAGAATTCTTTGACTAGCATTTAATAGTCCTTGTTGTCCATTGGGTGGAGCAAAAGAAGGAGGGAGAGGAAAGCCACCACCACCATAACCTTCAGCTTGCTCAGGACGAAAAATGTTACGAACTGAAAAAATACTAAAATTGTTGGATCGTAAGAATAAAACGATCAATTAACAAAAGAGCAAAACGACACTCCAGCCAATTGTGCCAAAATGCCGCAACAGCAGTCCTATTTAGGGTTGGTCCTCTTGTACCGGGAACTTTTTCAGGGAACGGAGGGTCCTTTGAACTCTAAGGATCGTGAAAAATAAGCTAGAAATCGACGTGTGAGGTCGGTTAGTTAAGAAATCGGGGTCGGGGACCAAGCCTATTTCTTTCAGCTTAGATTTAAAAAAGAAAACCTAAATTCTCGTAGCTTTTAGTCATTGGACCTCCAGAAATCTCATTTTTGTGAAGACGTGTTGGATCGAATTCTCTTGACCATTGTTCTTGTATTCGATCGGTGTAGCCAATACTTGAAGGAATATATCCTGGACCCCATGCTGACGAGGAAGTTGATGTAGAGAGGGGATAAGAAGACATTTTTTAAAGAAATATATTTGAATCGTCTCACATTTGAAATTTCCTTGAAAAAAAAATTACTAACATAAGTTCGGTAAACTTTGTTGTAGTGGGATAATTTCAAGTTTAAACGGCAAATAGGTTGAGGGTTCGAACCCCTTTCATGGAAAATAATTTTTATTCTAATAAAAACTTTGTTTTGATGCAAAATTTAATTTTTGGGGATTTTAAAAATAATTTTAGGCATTTTAGAAATTTTATAACACAAATTATTTTTAAAAATCAATTTCTCATTAGAATGTGTTAAAATTCTAGAATGAAAAAAAAATTTTTGTTGAACAATTAATGGATATTTTCCAAGTTCTAAAAGTTTTAATCGATGAATAAAATAAAAAAGGATTTGGCCGTTTTCAATCAAGAAAAGATCAATTCGCCGATATTTTACTCTTTTTGACAGCTGCTTCCTTGCATTCATTTTCAACACACTCTCGTTTTATTAGCTTTTTGCTTTTAGTTTTTTCTTTGTTTTGCAATATTTTGAAAACATGGAAAATAAGTTAAATTACTTACATTGTTTTTGCAAAATTGAAAAAAAATCTTGAAGCAAATTTCTTGAAATTTTTGGCAAAAATAAAATAGTAATAATGTAGATCATTTGGATGATTATAATTTAGTTGAAAACGGACAAAACGTCCAAACCTGTCAATTTCCAAAATGTATAAAAACCAATTAATTTTAGGACATTTATTTAATTATTCTACTATTCAAATATTTTAAAATATTTTAATCTTTTATTCTTAAAAAAACTAAATTTTTATTTTCAAAAATATAAATGTAGTATGTAAAAATTACTTGCACAAAAAAAATAAATTTTTACATTTTTAAAAAGGAAAAAAAAAATTTTTTTTTGAGAAAGGAAAGAAAAATATATCGTATGTAGAGTAAAAATAAAACTTTTTTGGAAGATAAAAAATAATAATAAAATTTTTGTGTGAAAAAGTATCTTTTTTTTGAATGTATATATTGAGATCAGACAATTTTAAAAATGAAAGTTGTGTAGATGTGAAAAGAAAAACAAGAAATTTTCAGATCAAAGTAATGCAAGATTTTTTCTGTATACAATCCTCTCATCACAAAAATATATAAAACAATAAAAAATATCCTTTTAAACCTCAATATATTTTAAAAATAATTTTTAAACAAAACAATTAATCACAAGCCTTGCCAACAATTCCAAAAACTTTGGTGTAGTGGGAAAAATTTAAGTTATAACAGCTAATAGGTTGAGGGTTCGAACCCCACTCACGGAAAACAATTTTTATTTCAATTAAAACTTTGTTTTAATGTAAAATTTAATTTTTTTTTAGGATTTAAAAAAATAATTTGAACCATTTTTAATAAAGAAACTAATAATAAAAAGTATTTTTCTAATCTAAACTGTATTATTTTTTCTGTTGACAAAACTAACTAAATTGCTTTTTCCTGCCAAATCTTAATTTTCTATCAAAATTTCCAATACTCGGAATTATTTTTTTTAAATTCATTTTTAACTCTCTTTTACGGCATTTCTACCCGTACATCCTCCGCCGTTTGCTTTCTTAAAATTTTTCCATTATTTAAAAAATCATCATTTCCTCCCTGTTGTTCACCAATATCCCCATCACTTAAAGAATGTTGTTGCTGATTTTTAAAATTTCTTTTCTGCCATTTTCCTCCACCTTCCATTGTTCTTCCTCCTCCACTACTACCCAGTCCTCCACTTCTACTACTTCCCCCACCACCTCCTCCACCTTTTTTACGCCGAAAATCACCAGGGGCAGTTAATGCACGAGAATTTTCATTCATTGTAGTTGATGGAAGAATACCACCAGCTTCATCTACACGAGCTAAAGAAGAACGAGTAGTTGACGGAGAAATTGTTGCTGTTGTTTTTGGGATTATAAATGATTGGGGAAGTGATGCTTCCATATTTTTGGCATTACGATTTCCTTAAAAAAATAACGAAAAATTAAAAATTCGTTCAAATAATAAACCTTTTAAAGAGTAGAAAATAATAGCTTCTTGTCCACTTGTATTTTCATCATTATTAGAATTACTGGTAGATTCAACATCAGCAGATGGATTGTGACTGAGCGAACGAGAACGTGAAAGCTTTAATGAAAAAAATTTAAGAAAATTCCAAGAATTTTTCGAAATTTCTCAAAAAATTTCCAAAAAAAATCGAAGATTAAAAAAAAATTTTTTCCCAAAAATTTTTCTAAAAATTTTCAAAAAATTTTCCCAAAAATTTTTCGAAATAATTCTCCCTCAAAAAAAAATAAATTTGCAAACCCTAACAAGTGCTGTATTAACATGTCGACGTCCTGTTACTGCTCGAAAAAGACGTAAAGGACCATTACTTTTAGTTTCACGTTTTTGATGTTTATCGGTTTCTTCCTGCATTTTTCCACCAACATTTCCCTCAACAATTTGTTTAGTTCCTTCTCTTCCTTCACCTTCTTCTAAAGAACTAGGTGACAGATCATCTCCAACATTTTGTGAATGTCTTTCAATTTGTGCTTGTACAATTTCACAATGAACAGAAGATGAAGATGGCAAAATTGTTGAATTATTAGTAACTTGAAAATTGTCGCTACCAATCTTTAAAAAAAATAATTTTTGAGAAATTTAAATAAAAAATTTTGAGGGGTCCCTAAACTAACATATAAACTATAAAGGATTAATGAAGCTTAAGATATGTTTCCGTTTAAAATTTTTACAAAATTATTATTGTATTTTAATTGTGCCCTTAATTCTTGTGTCCTTTGAGAAAATAAAGAAATTTTGATAGAGGAATGGAAGAATAGAATGGAAAATAGAATGAATGTTGTTTGACCTGAGAAATGAGTGGGGAATGAAGAAACGGGTGCCGGAAAATTAGGCTCTGGAAAATTGGGCTCCAAGATTTTTCGGAAATTTGGGCTCCAGCGGTAATTTGGGCTCTGCGTGAAAAAATCGGAATATTGGGCTCTAAAATTTTGGGCTCCGGAGGAATTTTGGGCTCTGAGGAAAAAAGTCAAATTATGCAAACCTACGGAGCGAAGCCGAGTTCTGGGTTCGGAACCTACGGCCAGTTGGTCTGGGTGAGTACTTGGCCCTATTCCTTTAAAGTATACTCAAATTGGTTCAAATTAGTCGTCCGATTCAGTGGAATTTGATAAAGATATCCTATTCCTTCCAAGAACAGTTGGGCGTACACGCAAAATCTCCCGATTTCGAAGACTCATCTCTAATTTTTGCATAATTTGACTTTTTCCTCAGAGCCCAAAATTCCTCCGGAGCCCAAAATTTTAGAGCCCAATATTCCGATTTTTTCACGCAGAGCCCAAATTACCGCTGGAGCCCAATTTTCCGAAAAGTTGGAGCCCAAATTTCCGAAAAATCTTGGAGCCCAATTTTCCATAAGCCCAATTTTCCGGACACCGAAGAAACATAAAAACATTGAAGATAAGATTTCTAGCATAATGAAAGATTTTCCCGTGCCTTAACACAAAACAAGAATTATAAATCAGAAAGGACAAAAAATTACCAAATCTTTTTGATTCATCCCTATCCTTTTTTTTCTCCTAAACTTAATCCCTCTCTTACGAAAACTTAAACAAAATTTTTTTTAAAAAACCTGAACAAATTGTGGCGATGTTGAAGGAGAAAAACCAAACGGATCGTGTACTTCAGTAACAACCGGGAAAGGATTGGCAGAATCGCTACATGTTGATTCTATACTTAATCTGTCTCCTTCTCGATGATTATTATTGTTGACATTTCCTCCTCCTCTCCCTCCACCAGCTCTTCCCCCACCACTTGGAGCATCATCATCCACACTTGCTGAAAATTGTGCTGGCCTACTACGGCTACTAACATGATAACCAAAAGCTTTTAATATATCAGATTTACACATTGGACACGTTCGATGTTCTAATAGCCATGGATCAACACAACTTTTGTGGAAAATGTGCCTGAAATTTTTTTTATGAATTTTAGAAGGGGACAACCCAGAAGGTCAAGCGATCCTAAGGGTCACCTTGGAAAAAATCAAGTTACCCAGGTCAAATCCAAAAATTAAGAGTAACTGCCAAACAAGGTAGAAGGAAGCAGGCCCACCTATTCCTGATCTTGATTCCCCTTTATCCGCCCAAATATCTGAATCTGACTTTTAGGATCATCTCATCCTTTGGAAGTTGAACTTTAAAGGACCTTCTCACCCCTTCTGGGGTGACCCATTTTAATCGTAAAATGGGAAGTTAGAAAGACCTTAGAAATTCAAAAAAAGTAAACAAACCTGCATGGAAGTTGCCTCAATATATCTCCAGGTTTATAAGGATCAATACAAACAGGACAGTCTGAATTTAATTCTCGATCCCCAGATTTTACTGGACGTGTTGGAATTCTAGCCAAAGCTTTTTTTGCAGCATTAAACAGCCTTAAAAAATTATAAAAATATTAACACGATTAAAATCGGTCATATCCGATATTAAGTTAAACAAATACTGTGGGTACGGGATTCTAGAAGTCTGGACACAAGGAGTGTACTGAAACTGATTGAAAAAATCGAAAGGCGAAACTTCGAATGTTAATCTAAAAACCGTTTCGCGAAAGGCGAAATTGCACAATCCTTACTGACATGAATGTGAGGGCAGAATAACTCTTTGAACGGAAAGTCAAGTACTTGTTGAAATTCTCGATTCAGTTTTTAGTGGAAGAATTTGAAAATATTCGAGACTCTTCCTTTTACATTTAACAACAAAATAAAAAATAAACAAAACCTTCTCTGTAGTCTATCTTTTGCATGAGCATAACGAAAACGTTGAACATAATAAAATACTAGCCAGGCCAGTGAAATTACAATTAAAATAATAAAAGAAATTGAAACAAATAAGACCTTAAAATTTAAAATAAATTAATGAGAAAAATCGGTACTTGTGCAGTTTCCATCCCATAGGCCCCGCCTCTTTTTTTCTCTCTTTTTTTTATAAAGTACACATGGGTAAATATTCTCATTCTTCAATTCTGGTTCATTATGAGAATCGATTACCTTTTTGCGGATAAATAGAAAAGGGGCAGGGCTTATGGGATGGAAACTACATAAATCCCCCAAAAAAATTCAAAAAAACATACTGATGTTTTTGAAAAACTTTTGAGAGATTCATTACTCGCATCACCATTAGGATCACATAAAGAAAGTAAACCTCCATCATCATCTGAAGACGAAGTTGAAAACACAAATTTAACTAATGGCGAATTTCCGGGTGTTGTTCGACTAGAAGAAGGGCGTAATCGTTCCAATTCTTTATCAACAACAACTAAGAAAGTAAAATTAAAAAAAATTTTCTAAAGAAATGGTTGTGTACTCTCTTCGAGAAATCGGTTCTTAAAAATTTTTTAAAACATCTTAAAAATATATCTCCAATCACTCATGTACTTATGAAAATTTTTCACCGTTTTTTTCTTTTCAAAAAATTTTTTCTAAAAAGCTGACTGGTGTGAGTGGAACAAGATATAAAAAAAGAAGAATTTCATTTATTCCTAGTCCGTTCTGGCTAATCAGCTCTCGTTTCCCCCTAAAATGCCAAAGCGCGAGAAAAATAATTTTCCTTGTTAGAAAACCACCCATTCCCGAAAATTAAAAAAAAACCACAAACTAATCAAAGACTGAAGTTTTGCATTAACTGCCAACTGTGTAAGCGCTCTATGCAAATGTAACAATTCTTGCGGACATTTGGAACATTCTTCACATTTAGCCACCAAATAACCACTTCCAGGTAAATAAGCTGTAGTTGGTTCAACAGATAAAGGAGAACAAACATTTTTGGTTAAAACGTCCATTCCAACAAGTTGATATTGTGACAGTGTTTGGACTGCTGGATTGTTGCTGTTGCTATTTGGTATGTTACTTGAAGAAGAGGAAAGAGCGTTTCCACAGGCCAGAGAAATACCACCATTACTACCAACTTGGGAGTCCTTTTGAAGTAAAAAATAAATTAAAAAAAATTTTTTTTTCAAGGCCTCAAAACTTATTTTCAGTCATCAAAAATCATTTTACTTTTGTTTAAAAAAGTTTGTCCACTGAACGGATTCGAACCCACGACCCCTTATCGAACAAGACAAAACATCAACCAACTACACCAAAACAACATAAATTAAATAAATCTTACAAAATCGAATTTTTTTTCGAGGCCTAAAAGATTTTTGGTCACCAAAAATATTTTACTTTTATTTAAAAATGTTTGCCCACCAAACGGACTCGAACCCATGACCCTAACTCAAACACACTAACCAACTACAATAAACTCCACCTTAACAAAACTCATTTTAAAAACTTAAAAAATAACCTGAAGGCTTTGAGGAATTGACAATAACAATAGTAGAATTAAAAGAAAATGAGGTTGAAGATGAAAATAATAACGACAGCTATAAAGCAGAAAAGTGCAAAGACGGCAATTTGGCATTTCTAAAAATAATTTACCTTAAATTAAAGAAAAAAAATTTTTTTTTGAAAATTTTTTCAAAAATTTCTTTAAAACACGATTGTGACCATTAAAAAATAATATATAGATTTTGTATTAAATAATAGGTAAATATACTCATTTAAAAATAAAAGATGAAGAAAACTAGTTAAAAATCAGTAAAATAAAGGTGTGTGTAGATGAGTGAGCAATAAACAACAAACAAAACAAAAATGAGGGAAAAGCAACAAAACAAAAAAAATTTTTTTCTCAAAAAAAAATTCTTTTTATTATTCAAAATAAACCAAAAATAGATATGTATAAATTCTCGTATTTTTATTTAACTTGTCCAAAAATTTCAGAATTTTTAAGCAAGAAATTCGGAAATTGTGCTTGATTTTTCAAAAAATACCTAGTTTTGAGGTTTATCAACTATAACTTGATAAAAATTTTATCAAAAATTCTGAAATTTTTGGAGGAGATAGTTAAGCAAGTTAAAGAAATTTGAAAAAATTTTCATAAATTTAGGACCGCCTAAAGTGCCAGTTTCGAGTCTCGCGCCAAAACGATCCCGCGCCAAAATCGTCCTAACCCCAAAAATAGACATTATCAATAAAAATATTTATTTAACAGTTAAAAATAATTTTTTCCCTATTTTTGAAAAAAGGAAGAATTTTTGTGCGTAAACAAATTAATAGAAATATTGTAAAAATATTCTCTCCTTCTCTTCTCTATTTTTATTTAAAAATAGGGGAGGTCTTGATTTTTAATTTACTATTTTGCCCTTTCTTGGTAAAAAAACATGAGATTATTTAATTTAAAAATTATTGCAACAATTTTAAATAAAAACAAAAAAATATTTAAAAATGGTCAGAATTTAAAAATGGTCAGAATTTAAAAATGGTCAAAATCATTTTATTAATTTTGCCACATTTCAAGGCAGTAAAAATTGGAACTCTTGTTCTAGAAACTTTTTTTATTGTTCTCGGAACATCTTCACCAAACCCCCCCCGTTCTCGGCATATGTAGGTGTACTCATAGAAAGAGAGGGTAAGACAAAAGAAATGTTGAAAAGAATTTTAATAAAAATAATGGAAAATTAAAATTTTAAATTGGAAAATTTAGAAGACCAAAAAAAAATTAAAATTCTACAAAAATAAATATTAAAAAAAAATTTTATTTTGCTCCATTTCTATTTTTAAAATAGGGAAAGAAACCCATTGTTCGAAAAAAAATTTTTTTTTAATTTTCTATTTTTAATTTTTTTGTCATTTTTAGAAAAATATTTAATATTTTTAAAAGATTTTTAATGTTTAATAAAAAAAAGAAGAGATTAATTACAAAAAAAAACAAAGATTTTAAAAATAATTTAAGCCAAAACACAAATTTTCTGGAGAAAAATTGATTAAAAAAAATAAATGACATCATATTCTCCCCATGAAAAAATTTTTTTTTCAAAGGTAAACGATAGGGGTGGACAAGACCGGTTCTAAGAAAGCGGGAGTTTTTAGCCAAAAAATTAACCATTTTTATAAAATTTAAAAACCCAAAAAATTTTAGAAAACGAGTGATTTTCTAAAAAAATTCCGGAAAAAAATTTAAAAGATACCGGACCCAGGGTACCGGTTAATAACTCGGTAGTATCCAACCCTTGTAAATATTCTAATTTTAAAAAATAAATAGAAAGACTAAGAATAATGAAAAAATTAAATTTATAAAAAAATTTTTTAATTAAAAATTTACTATGGAAACCGAAAAAAAAATTTTTTTTTCTCTTTAAAAACTATACAAAAAATTAAAAGTAATAAAATAAATAGAGTTTAGTTCGAAAAAAAAATTTTTTTAATAATCACAAAAATATTTTTTGCGGATATAACTTGCGGACTTTTGGGAGAGTAAAGGAAAATTAAAAATGAAGACAAGGACCCAAAAGATTTAACTATTAATTTTTTCCGCTTAAAGAAACACAAAAACTGACCACCCCAACAATTTTCCCATAAAAAGTATGTTTTGGTGTAGTGGGAAAATGCTTAGTTTACTGAAGAAAAAGAAGCAAGGTTCGATTCCACTTGATAGAAAATAAATTTTTTCGACTAGAAAGATTGAAAGAACAAAACGAGGAAAGGACAGACTTGAAAAAAATTTTTTGGAAGTTTTTAAAAATTAAAAAATAAACAAAAAAAATTTTGCGGACAAAAAATTTGCGGATATACAACACACCTGATAAAAAATTTTTCAAAGGGAAAAAGAAAAAAATCTTCCAGGGAAAGAATTGAAATAAAAAAATTTTTTGCGCACAACATTTGCGGACTAACATAAAATTCAATTAAAAAATAAAATATTCAAGAAAAAAATGATAATTTTTTAGAGGTAAAATAATTTTAAAAAAAGAGAAAAAGAGAATAAATACAATTAATAATGCGCATAATTTTTTTCTAAAACAATTTTCAGAAAAAAAACTGGACGAATGAAAAAAAAGTGTTTGTAAGTAAATAGAAAAAAAATTAAATGGAAAATGACATCAAATAAATGTAATTAGCGAGGATTTATATATTTTTTGTTGTAAAAAAAGCAGGAAATGAAAAATGAATAAATGGATATATGGAAGAAAAATTAAATAGAAAAAAAATTATTAAAAAATTTTTTGAGAAATATTTAATAATTGCGGACAAATATTGCGGACGTTGGTTAGTTTTATAGGTTTTCTAGAATGGATAGAGCTTCGAACTGTGCAAACCAAAAATATTTAAAGGAATTAAATATTCCAAAAATAGAATTAATAAAATAGAATGAAACCTTATTAAAATGCTAGAAATATTAAAAGAACGGATCAAACAAGATTTATTTTTAGATTTGATAGTAGTTGAAGTATTATTACAGGATTTTGGCTTGAAAAAAAAAATAAAAAAAAATTTTTTTTTATTCGATTATTAAAAAATCTAAAGAATAACGTAGTGATTAATATTTTTTTTTTTCTTTTTTTTTTACGCCTATTTTACGTAGTGATTAATTTGCTGAAAATTGATAAATTTGCGGACATAATTTGCGGACAAAAATTTGCGGAAAAAGATTTGCGGACAAAACTTGCGGACAAAAATTTGCGGACAAAAATCTTACAATCGAATTTTTACTTAATTTTACTCCAGTCAAAACAGTTATAATTTCCCAAAACAAAAAATTTTCCCCCATTATTTTACTTAAAATTAATGTAAAAAATGTTGCTATTAAATACAAAAACAAGAAAGAATTCTTGAGAAAAAATGTAAAAATGCACTTAAAAATAAAAGAAAAATGAGAGAACATACAAACAAAATATATTTTTACGCCTATTTTACGTTTTTTCTAACAACGACCTTTTAGTTAAAAAAGTAAAAAAAAATCTCTCAAAATTAAATTCCCATGAGAAGACAATTTTCAAGAAGTTAAATGGAATAGAAAAAAAGAGTATAGCAACACAGAGAAATTTTTTGAATTAAAAATTGATATCATTTTTGGAATTTATTTAAGAAAAATTGTATGGGATTAGTCAAATATCAATATAAAATACCATCTTGAAATAACAAAAAAGTGGATCTTACAATGAGTGTAGCTTAAAAATTGAGAGGTGTCGAAACAGTTTTCTCACACAATAGCCTAACAAATTAGAAAAACTTTTCCAAAATCGAGCTGGGGATTTTGGAAAAAACCCTTGAAACAAAAAATCATACATATTGTAAGAACGATTCACCCAGCAGCATTCAAAACGCTTAGGCGGGGGATTAAGAGGTATACCTAATAATTAAGAGGTATACCCAATAGCCAACCAAATTTCTAAAAAAAACCTATCCTAAATCGAGGTCTATCTTAAAATGAGGTTCTTATTAAAAGAAATACCTTCACGTATTTTCAGACCCAAATGGTCTCAAAAATTCGTAAAAATGCCTATAAACGCGCAAAAAATTAAAAAACAATTTTCACAAAAAAAAATAATTGGGGGAAAACTAAAAACAAATGTCTATTAGAAATGCACTTTTAAAGGAGTAAAAAAATCTTAATTTTGAATCTCTTTTTTGTGCGGAAAAATCCCCAATTGCGCCAATTGGAGTGAAAAAAGAAAAGAAAAATTAAATGAGTTTGTACGGCAAACTCATTTAGTTACCCGTCTCTCTTCCCCTCTAACTACCTCCCCTATAAGAAAAAAATTTTTTTTTAAATTTCCGCTTCAAAACTTGCACTAAGGGCATTAAAAATTAATTTTCTTTGTAATCAGAAAAAATAAATAATTAAAAGAGAGAAAAAAATAAAAATTAAATAGTCCAGATGTGCGCAAAAATTATGTAGATTTATAGATAGCGTTGTCGAAAAATTGGAGATCCCGAAAGTCAAGGAAGTCGAAACAAAAAGAAATTTTCAAAATTTTGAAAATTCCCCATTACATGTGGCGAATGACTACTCGAAAATTTCCCCCAAATTTCCTACTCCTACGTCTGAGAAAATTTTTTGTAAAGCAGGGTTGAGTGGGTTATACGAAACCTGGACTTTTTCGACCCGAAACCCGACAAGAGAATTTTTTTGAAAAACGGACCCGAAATTTTTCCTAAATCTGACCCATCCCTATTTGTAGAGACTAAAGCTCCAGACTTACAAATTAACGCTCTACTACTCATTAACAAAACCTAAAGGCTCCCAAAAATTTTTTGAAGAATTTTCAAGGGGTTTTAGAAAAGAGAGAAGCTTTTTTAAAATATTAAAGGATTCAGATTAGTAATTTTAATATTAATTTTTAATGCCTAAAAATGTTAAACACGCATGAGACAACTAGTATGAATAAAAAAGAGAGGAAATGTCAGTCTGTGTCAATAATGCCGAAGCAATTTTTGCCGCTTTTCTCGGCATTCTCTCTCGATGCCATTAGCAACGAGAAAATAATCAATAAAAGGCCCGGTTGGCATATACAAAGAAGGGTGGATACAAAGGGGAGGAAATGTTTGACAAAAAAATTGAGAGAGGAACGGGGATATGAAACAAAAGACGTGAGTGCCGTTAACACAATAAAGGGAAGAAAAATGAGAGGAAAAATGAGGAAAAAAAAGGAATATGTAAAAAAACTTGAAGAAACTAATACAAAGAACAGAAAAAAGAAAGGAATTTACTATAAGGACACGAGATTAATAGAAAGAAAAAAAAAGTTGAGAATTAAAAGAAATATTTAAATGAAGAAAAAAATTTGGAAGTAAAATTTGTAAAAACAGAAAATTTTGTTAAATTAGAAGAAATAGAAAAAAGACAATTTTCTATAAGAATTGAAGGGGTTTTAAAAGCAAAATTTAGTTAAAAACGAATAGAAAAGAGATGGGCTTCTAAAGGTCTTAACTATGACATTCTATCCCATCTAACCAATATTTAATAGAAAATTTTCTAGCTAAAAAATAATTATTATTTACAAATATTTTAGAGGAATAATTCTGCAGAATATATAATTTATGTCTAAGTAGAAAAGGGAACTTATGCAGTTTAAGTACACACCCCATTTATTCGCGAAGAAAGTCTTTTTCACTTTATTTCTAGTAATATTTGTTTGCTTAATTTTAGTGTTTCTGTTTGTTTTTTTAAGTTTTTTCTTTTTTCTGTTTGTTTGCTTGTTTAAGTTATCCGTTTTTAGTATTAATAAAAATGGATGAACTTAAAAATTTCAATATACACGATTTATCATTACAAAAGAAGATGCTGACTTTTTGCAATGGCTTCAAGATAAAAAACTCATCTGGACAAATCGATATTGTGAATGCAACAAACAAATGACAAAACTTTACAAAAAGGGTCAAAATTGGCCAGAGAAACTAGGTTTGACCATTTTGAGCTTTTTATTATTAGTAATTAAATCAAAGATGGTGTCAATAAAACAGTTGAGATTGACGAGACGGTGCTTTGCAAACCTAAATACCACAAAGGAAGAGAATTGGCAAAAGAACAACAATGGTTTTTCGGGGGGATCGAACGGGGAAGTGGGAAGAAAGAATTTTTGTGGAGAAAAAAATTTGGGGGTGTGAATATATTTTACAATTTTTGGACTCAGATTGCTGAAGAGTATCGAATCACATCTTGATATAACATTTGTTCTTTATATAAATATTTCATTTTGCGAATAAATGGTTTCTTTTTTTGCGAATAAATGGGGTGTGTACTTAAACTGCATAAGTTCCTAGAAAAGAATTGAAGACTTGAAAACGTTGCTGAATGGTCATCAACAGACATTGGCTATTGGTCAGGATTTTAGAAATATTTTAGGGACATTAAGGAAGAAAAAATTTCCAAAAAATTTTTGATTTCTAAACTGTTAAATAAAATTGACCTTATAATAATTATACGATACATTAAATAAATTTAAATACAGATTTATTATAAATACACATTAAACAAATATAGCGTATAAAATGTTGGGGCCATTTTTAACTCCAAAATGGGTGAAAATGAAAATAGAGCTATTTCAAGTCTGTGGCTATAAAGTACCCAGCTCTGCTTTTTAGAACCAATTCAAACGTTGTCAATACCAGTGCCTTTTGAATAGAGACCGGCAAAATCGTGTTTGCGGGATCCCGCGTGCGGGATTTTTTTCCAAAATTTTTGCGGGACAGGATTTTGCGGATAAATCCTGCAAAAATCCCGCATTCTAAATTTGCGGGATCCCGCGCGGGATTGCGGGATTTTTTTTAAATTTTGAAAAAATTCGAAAAATTACAAAGGGGACGGTAAAGTTTAGCCTGAAAAACAAGCTAATGATCCGTCTCAGTGAGCTAAATGAACTATTACCACTTCCTAATGCAAAAACCCAACTTTTGAGGATTGACTTTTGAGGATCCAACCTTTGCTGATCCCGTGGCACGACACTTGAGGATCTTTTGATCCTCAGTCAGACCCTCCGGAGTTGAGGATCTGACTATTTAGAATACAATATAACTAAAATACGAGCTGCAGGAATACAAATAATTGTTGGCTGAATTTTATTTAGAATGCTAAAAAGAGAATTAGATTAATGGAGTGAAAGCTTTTATAAACGAATATTAAACGGTCAAAACAATAAAGACAAAATTAAATAGAAATTGAAGCACTAAAATTGATACTATCGCATTATACCGCCACATGTCCGCAAATGTTTGTCCGCAAGTTTTTACTCATCTTCTCTTCTCGTAAAGATTAAAGGAAACCGTAAATGATTAATATAATGGTCATGGATTAATTTTATTTCAATAACGCAGTGAATTTGACAAAGGCGTCACTCAAATAAATACTGCACAAAACTTGCGGACAAACATTTGCGGACATTTGGCGGCTAAAAATTAGTCTAAGAATACTTAAAAATAGCTTGGCAGTTTTTAAACTGCTAATAAAAACAAACAAAAAATGGGCAACAAATTTTTATTTAAATTCAATGAAAATTAAATCATATCACTCCAGAAGTCCATATCCCTCTTATATTCCAAGCACTTGTCCATATTAACGATAGAAACAGTCCCCATCCAATTACCCTCTTGGTAAAACTGAAATTTCACTTTTGGATTATAAATATTGGTAATTTGGTATTTTGTAGAATCTCCCTCCTCTTCAATATTTTCTGCTCGCTCAGGCAATTTAATTTCGGATGGATCATAAAATAAGTCAACAATAGGCACCATTTTTGAGAAATCCTTGGATGTCGTTATATACTAAAAATTAAAGTTTTGATTTCAACTGTAATTTTAAATAACTCGGCACTTATCGGTTATCCCTACGGACTTTTTGCGGACATAATGTCTCAGGGGGACATAATGTCTCAGGGTATAAAGTTGAAAGTTTGTAATACAGAGACCTAATTGATGACGACATGTGTTACACTCCCAAACTGGACATTGTTTCAAATATAGACTACATTCAATCGTTTAATTGGTAGACAATGGCATAGGAAAGAGGAAGGGAGAAACCGACCATTTTGTACAATTTTGTCCACAAAAAAAGTCCGCAAAGAGTGTCCGCAAAAGTCCGTAGGGATAAACGAAAAGTACCAAATAACTTACTTCAACAACACGATCATAAAGTCGTGTAGGCTTAAAAATCACGAAAGTAACTCGAGGGAATTTATCGCCTTCATTTATTATAATGTTGAATAAAGTATCCGTATATTGCTCAAGAATGTCGACGTCGTCGTCTTGCATGAAAACGAGCATAAGAGTCTTATAAACTGCGCAGTGATTTAAACCAAATTTCAAACAATTTTCAAATTTATCATTGTTAGTGCCTATAACAGCTGCCTGAATGTGGAATTGAAGACTTGTTTTGCCGTCATTATCAAATAATAAATCAATCATTGCTGGATTAAATATATTTTTAAACCCGGCCTTTGCAAAGGCACAATTGGAAAGTTGCCTCAACCAAAATTGAACGATAACCATTTCAAAAGATTTTGGATAGTTTGGCAATTTAAGAATATAACTATGTTCTTTGTTATCTAGATAGAAAAATGCTTTAAATTTAAAATAAAGGCTTAAGTTAAAAAATTAGGGACCAGTATCAATTAACATTCAACCAGTCAGAAAGGTGAGTTTTATTACTCCCCTTCAAGGCTGTGGAACGCCAAACGCCAATTTTTCAAATTGGCGTTTGGCGCCAAAAAACGCCACGCAAAACACCATAACGCTCAGCCTGTTCCCTTCCTCCCAAAAGGAAAAGCCCCCACCCTGTTCATGTATCAAAAGTAGGGTTGCAGTTTTCGAGTCAGGCCGACGGTCGAGGCATTTTTTCTGGGATTGTTTTTATCGAATCTGGCCGTACGCATCTTTTTAGGGCCAAATATCTTAGGCCCGACTCGATCTTTCGGTCCGGGTCGGTCCATTTTAGCAGCCCTAATCAGTCTTATAAAATAGGTTAAGTCGATGAATTATTCCAATTCACAGACCCGGCTTAATCAATTGAACAGCAAAGTCTTCAACAACGTCAAGATGATGATTTTCAAAAAAACCTTCAACGCCTGATTGCAAAAACAACGGAATAGATTTATATACCGCTGTTTTCCACTGAAAAAATAAAAGTAATTTAATCTAAATTAAAAATTTTAACCTTCTCCATAAGATTATCATCCAAAGCAAAGTCAGAAACTTCAGGTTCAAGTTTAATGAACTCAAAGGACTCCATCTCTTCATTATTGACATATTTGGCAGCAATCTAAAATTAAATTTCAAATCAAAAATTGGTCAATATTTACCAGTGAGAGTTCAAGGAATTCCATTCTAGCCAAGCTTCCCTCATATTTTTCAATTAAATTTCGAAAATAAAAGTTGATTTGTTTAACAGAGAATAATTGCTCGAAATTAAGACATTTCAAAACATCAAATTGTACTTCAGGTGGAAGAGAAAGAAACATTTTTAACAGCAAAACTCTTAACAAAAAAGTAAAGTAAACCGAATTAAAAAATTAAATTGACAGATTTTAAACAACTAGAAAGTGATGAAAATAAATAAAACAATAAAGCTTTTATAGTAATCTCTATAGTCAAGAAAATTAAATATATTTTTTCCACATTTTGTGGTCCAACAAATTAACAGAATTTTCTATATTGCCCTCTCAAATTCTGCTCTTCTATTTTTCTGATATAAATACAGGAAAAAGATCTTGACGGTCATCATTGGAGAAATAAAATTTTATTTTTGGATTCAGTAGATGAGAATGGGAGTTAAATGGGAGTGAGAATGGGAGTTAAATTACTTTTTTCTTCCAAAGAATGAATTTTCAAAATTGAATTTTCAAAGATTTTCGCCTGAAGAGCATATAATGTAGAAATCTGGCCCCTTGGCCTTCCAAAATTCAAAAAATTTTTGTATTAAATTTGGCTTATTGGCCTTCCAAATTTTTGAAAATTTAGTGTGGGGTTCATCCAAAATATTACAAGAAGAATTCCGTCATATCTCCCATACTCTGTATTTGACAAACAATATATGTCATTTAAAAGAATTTGACGAGCTGCGTCGAACGACACCAAGGTTAGGTTCGAACATCACCTATGGACCGGGATATAGGTCCCTTAAACTCGAAAACCTTTATTTTAAAATGTTATTCAAGAAGGGACACCCATTTTACTTTTTAGAAATTTTCCTACAGTAATTCCATGTTTGATGATTGTAAAATTTAAATTTGGTTTCCTTCATTCATTCATCTTCTTTCATTCAAATTTCTTTCACTTTCATATTGCTCACATTCCTGATATTCAAATTTAATCCTTGAAATGCCTCTCAACATTTTTCCATATTTTAAAATTCCTTTTAACTATTTAAATATTTGTCAATGTCAAACCGA
This sequence comes from Meloidogyne arenaria, assembly GCA_036172955.1. NCBI lineage: Eukaryota > Metazoa > Nematoda > Chromadorea > Rhabditida > Meloidogynidae > Meloidogyne > Meloidogyne arenaria. The sequence continues at coordinate 3,853,303 of JARQAB010000029.1, read as the reverse complement.
AACCGGACCAGAAAAAAATATGGACTGCTAACTGACCATCACTGACCCCTGTCTTTCTCATTTAAACCCATCACTCGTTCAGCAGACACGGAGAATTTATGAAGAAATTAGAGAAAATTGGCGGGAAATCCTCCCATTTTCCCTTGTTTTTAAGAAAATTTCCCAGCATTTTTCTCTGGTTACTTCATAAACTCTCCGTGTCAATAAATGTGTGCTGAGTTAAAATGAGAAAGACAGGGTCAGTGATGGTCAGTTAGCGGTTTTTTCGTGCAAATAAACTTATTATAAATTGCCTTTCCGCCCCTTTTTTTCCTTATATATAAACTAAACTTATTTTAGTTCGTTCTGGCATTTATTTAACCTTTACATACTAAAACGTGTCGCGACTTTTTAGACCAAAGCCATTTTTCTAGGCCAACGTCAATTCCGCCATTTTATGGCGGCGGCGATGGTTTGCCTCGCCATTAGTGGAAAATAGCATGCAATTTTCGGACCGCTGCGATAGGAATCGATTGGTATATATTGTGACTTTTTAGCAATAATAAAATTGCGGAATATTTATAAGTTCTATTTTTTCTATATATCAGATACTGATTAAAAATGCTTTATCTTCCACCTGAAGTTCAATTTGATGTTTTAAAATGTCTTGATTTCGACCAATTATTTTCTCTTAAACAAGCCAACTTTTATTTTCGAAATTTGATTAATAAATACGAGGGAGGATTAGCACGAAAAGCAGTCTATCGACTTAGAATGGTAAGCATTAATCAATTTTTTTTAAAATTGATTTTAGATGGGTACCGAAAAAATCTATTTTAAATATGTAGAACCTGAACATTATCAATTTGTTCTGAATGATCAACTTAAGGAGGAGGTTAAATTAAATTTTAATTTTGATCAGATTACTTGTAATTTTCAGTGGGAAAAAGCTATGGCTGAGTCTATTCCTTTGTTTTTACATGGTGTTGAACATATTCAGGATGACATGGAAAACGTTTTTTTTCTAACGGAGATACCAGATAGTGATGATAGTTTAGGTTAGACCATTTTTAGCTTTTTTAGGAAATTGTATATCATTCGAAAGACCGGTAATCTGCTTCATTGGTCCCAATAAAAATTATTAAAAAGTGATTTTTCGATATTCTTGAGGTTTGTCAGTAGACAAACCTCAAGTGTGCTAAGTTGGAATTTGTTCAAGTTTTAGTTATTTCGAATCCCTGACCCGAATTCGACATAGTCTGATTCGGGGTAAAAAAATTTTAAATTAAAAATCTAAGCTATAAGCTGACACGCCTATTCGAACTGAATCGAATGGTATCAAAATTATTATGTTTAGATACACTTAAAATATACCTAAGAAATTTTTTGGGAATAGAAGGCCCTATTCATCTAGAAATAAGGTTATTTTTATAAATGATATATTTTTTACATATTTTTATATAACTGAAATAGGAGTAAGATTTGGTCAGCTGATTTTGCCAATCATCCCAAAAACTATTGAAGAAATGATTATTGTTCGATATTGTTTAGAACAACTTTTTAACTGTTTTTTTCAATGTGCTGAATTTACAAATATAATATTTAATCCAAAAATGATCAATTTATTATTTGATAACGACAAAACAATTCCTAGACAATTTCACGTTCAAGAACTCACATTAGTGGCTAGAAATGATATTAAAGTGTAATCCTGCAGAATATTCTGAAAATCATTTTATAAAGATTATCGAAAATGCTGAGCACCAATCTGATATCAGATTTTGTCAAATATAACAGTTTATCTATGAAATTATTATTTATTTTTAAAAATTATTAATTTATTTAAATAATTTTTATTGGATGAGTTCCAATGTAGGCGACTGTTTGGAACGAAATATTTGATATTGTCTTAAACCGGATATCACTACTTTATTATTCAGTCGAGAATTGACTTGTTATTAAAATCAAGTACTTGATATAAAAGCATAAATTCAATATCAAATTAGTGATCAGCATTGTCGGTTACCTATATAAAATGATCTTCACAATAATTTTTAAGGAGTCTCCGAGATACAGGATTACCTATAAACGAAAATATTTTTGAATTCGCTTTAAATCATTTTGTAATTTACGGTAATCTTGGATTCAGTCTTAATCAGAACAACATTGGAAAATATATTGATGTTTTATTCAATATCATAATAAACGAAGGCAATAAATTACCTGAAATTTGCTTCAATATTAAATCTTCAATACTTTATTATCGTATCATTGAAGTGAGTTATTTATTGAAAATTTGTGTTGGGGTCGATAAGTTCATGTCTAGGTTAAGGGGAATTGGATTAATTTTTTAAATTTTAGTATATAACAACATCTAAAGATGTTTCAAAGATGGTGCCTACTATTACTTTAAATTGTGGTTTAATAGTACCATTGAACGAGAGAGCAGAAAATGTTGAAAATACACAAGAATATGGTTCAAAAGTTATAAAATATCAATTTTCCAATATTTATTGCCCAAAAGTGAAATTTTCATTTTGGCATCAGAATATGAAATTTTTCAACGGAGAAGATCTGATTGAAATCAAAAAAATGGAAGAGAAAAATTAAAGAAGGCGAAAAACATTGGCAAAATTCCGTCATAAGTCACGTAAACCGATTCGGATGATCAATGTCATTTTAATGACCTCGCCGAGCTCGGTTAGATGGCATCAACTATGGGTCAGCTCGTCGAGTTTTTCGAATGACATTTTTTTCCAATTCGGAGTGTGGGAGAAATGACGGAATTTTTCCTTTTTATTAAGAACGATAGAAAATTTTTTTAAAAATTATTTTTAAATTTCATTGACTTTTGATAAAATTGTTTGGCACTACTAAAGATGAGGGTGCTTTTTCACCTTGCCTCCCCCCCCCCATTATTTTTCGTACCTAAGATTGTACATACTGGTCAGATTTTCTTCCTCTATTCCCCTGTGGCATATTCAAACAAGATACTGACTGATTTGGTTCTTTTTTTACCTTGATAGTTGTTCAACTTCTAAATTTAAGGGTCCGTTTTCCATGAATAAGTCCAAGCTTTCTAGCCTTGGGTCAAAATCGTAGTCGTTTAAACGTAGATTTTAAAGAATATGCAAATATTTGAAATTTTTATTTGCAAGTTGCTAGAAGTAAGTCATTTAAAAGAAAGGAAAAAAGTCCGCAGAAAAAGCACCCATGCCAATTATTTTTTGATATAATTTATTTCTGACTGGTCAGATTAGTTTCTTAAATCAGATTACGTTCGTCTTAGTTTCATCAGACCCACCAGATTTCAATTTTTTTATGATTTTTTAAAGAAATTTCTACTTCTCTTCTTCCTTTTCATTTTCTTACCCACTGCGTCAAACAGAAGAAATTTTTTTGTCGAAAGCGAATATGGGCTGTATAGCTACACCGAGATCGAAACTTGAAGTATATACCATTCGATTCGCCGAGCTGAGTTCAAATATGCAAGAATTTTCTGCGGAAGACGAAAATTCGCAGAAATACTGGCGATTGAAAATCGAAAAACCATAGGGGGGAGGGGTGCCGGAATTTTGGTCACCAAGATTTTTCGGAATTTTGGTCGCCAAACGAGAAAAACAAATCTTACCTAAAACTGATATCAAAGTGATAAAAATTGTTTTTCAATTACCAGTTGATCAATTTCAATGTTGATCACTCTGCCAGTTAATCAATCATCCGGGAGAGTGATCGAGAGTGATCAGCCGGGAAAGTGATAAACATTGAAATTGATCAACTGAGGGTTGAAAAATCATTTTTTATCACTTTGATATCAGTTTTAGGTAAGATTTGTTTTTCTCGTTTGGTGACCAAAATTTCAGTGCCCAATATTCCGTTTTTTGCTTGGTGACCAATATTCCGCTGGTGACCAAAATTACAAAAAAATTGGTGACCAAAGTTCCGAAAAATCGTGGTGACTAAAATTCCAGTGACCAAAATTCCGTACACCGGGGGAGTCAACAGAGGCATTCATAGGAAGACGGAAAACATTCTTAGCAAAATTTTAAAACAAGTGAAACTGCGATTTAATTAAGATCAGAAAATTTTAAGTTCACTCGTAATTCCGAACGTCAAATCCCCTGATATCCGTCCAAATTCACGTCTCTTAAAATCCACCTATAATCCATTCCAATTGTTGTATAGTGGTGACACTACTATAAAAGCCACTGTTAGCGTCAGTCTAATTGGATCATACTAGCCCGGCTAGTCCCTGATCTCCTTCGTCTGTTCCCACTCTATCCCTTCGCCTACACATTGTTATTTCTCTTTGGATAAACTGCTAATCATTGCACGTCGACTTTCGTACAACCCTCGTACATAACACCAATCCCTCTTAATCTCTTGATATCAAGTAGCCCTCCTGATCTCTCTATTTATAAACTGATTTTATTGGTAAAAATAAAATCTTGAAAAAATACAGATACAGGCCGGTATAACGAAATTTCTGTTTTGTATTTTTCGGAATCGGTATTTTTCTATATACCAAATACCGAAAAAGGGCATTTGATTAACACTACTAAGTAATGATAAAAATAGATAAAATAAAAAATTTTGATTTAAATAAAATGAAAATTAAATATTTTTTAAATATTTCCGCTGTCCAATATATCAACAAAAAATTTATGTCCTCTTAACTTCTATTCTTTCATCCGTTTAATTTTAACATATAAACCAGTTGACCCGTACGATCGACATTCACTCACATCAAATGAAAATTTAACAGATGGATTATGCTTCTTATTGACAAGTATAAATTTTGTAGATCTTCCACTAATTTCAACCTTTTCTGCTCCTTGGGGCACTTTAAATTCTTTCAAGTCTGCTCTAAATATTAAAGTAATCTCAGGTACAACTTTTGAAAGATCTGTAGATGTTGTCAAATGCTAAAATTTGAATTTATTTTTTAAACTTTGATTTTTAAATTTCTGAATTACTTCAATAACCCTGTTAAAATGTATTGGAAAAATGCAATATTCAAATTCAACATAAAGTAAGCGATTGGGTCGGTTTGTTATAATATTGAATAAAATATCAAATTGTTGCTCGGAAAATTCTCCATTTCTAAAGATTCTAAACTGTTGATACAATGTAAAATGTACTAGCCCAGAATTCAAAAAATTTTCAATTGTATTATTGTTAGCCCCTAAAAAGTGTAGACGTTCGACGTTAAATCGTTTAGAAATTGTTTGGTCATTATCAAATAACAAATTAATCATTTCCGGATTAAATATAATATTTTCAAAATAGCCATGTTGAAAAGCACAATCAAAAAGTTGCTTTAACCAAAATCGGATAATAGCCATTTCTTCACAAGATTTTGGAATGTTTGGCAATTCCAGAAAACGATAATTTTCGTTGTTATACCAGGACGCTAAACGAAAAAAAATGACATTGATAAAATTCAGGTTTGCGGTGAATGCTTGAGTCAAAAAATCAGGATCTGTATATAGCAAATCAATCAACACTATAGGTGAAAAGCGAGTGGAGAGCCCATAAAGGTTGCAAAATTTTTATTTCTGGTGGGGACCACAAAAACGAAGGTTTGCCCAAATATTTTAACCCATTCTTATCGCAACAAAAACCTTTCATATCCAATTTAATCATAACATTTCCAATATCATCACCCTCATTTAGATACAATGGAATAGATTCATATATCGCTGTTCTCCACTGAAAAAACATAAGCAATCTAATCACAATTAAAAATTAATTTAACCTTCTCCATAAGTTGATCGTTCAAAAAAAGATCAGAATTCGCTATGTCAGGTTCAAACTTAATCTTCTTAGAGGAATCCGACTTGCGCACAATCTTTTTGGTGACAACCTAAATCAATTTTTAAATCGAAAAATTAGTTAAATTTACCAATCTAAGTCTATAGAACTCTTTTCGTCGTAATTCTCTCTTATGTTGATTAATTAAACTGTAAAAGTAACGATTGGTTTGTTTAAGAGCCAGCAAATATTCATAATCGAGCTCTTTTAGAATTGCAAGTTGAACGTCAATTCGAAAAGATTTAAAGAATTCAAATTCAAAGAATTTAAGCGACGACATTCTACACCCCTTGTTGTCTTTTTTTTTTAATTTTGAATAAATAAAAATTAAAAATAAATTGGCAGGTTTTAAACTGCTAAAACTGATAAAAATGAATAAAAAATTAATTAAACAAAAATTAAATAATATTTTCAATATTCTGTTTTCCTCTCAAATTCTGCTCTTTAATTTTTGTAATAATAACCAGTAACCAAACATAAACCAATTAGTATGTAATAGTAACAGACATTAACCAATCCCCTCATTGACAAATAAAATATTCTCTTTTGGCTTATTATAAATATGGACAATTTGGTATTCTGTAAAATCTATCAGTTTCAATACTTTCTGCTCTCTCAGGCAATTTAAAATTTCTTTGGTGAATCATAAACCAAATCAACAATAGGCACACTTTTTGAAATGTTTAGATGTCGTTATATACTAAAATTTACATTTATTTTTAATAGGATCGGAACCAGGCGATGGACGTAATTAAGGATTGCGTGGTTTTTTTTCACTTATGGATTGTGGCTGCGGAATTCTTTTCATTTGTGTCCACCCCTGGTCGAACCCCTCACTGACTGTTAACGAAATTGCAGTTCAGTAACGAGACAATTAAAACAAGTAAAAAAGGAAGCAAGGGACTAGGTCCAACCCAATTTTCAAATTTAATTTTTAAATAACTTGCTTCAACAAAAAGATCATAAAGCATTGTAAACTTTCTGGATTAAATTTAACATTTCCAAAATTGATTTGATAAAAAGAACAATTTAAAAGAAATTTTAATCAAAGTTGAACAATAATCATTTCTTCTATATTTTTGGGTTGTTATGCAATTTCAGAATATAATGGGATATTATGTCACCTAAATAGAAAATGATTTAATAATCCTTTAATGTTGCAATAAGAGCTTTAGTTCAAGAAATTAACACTCAACCATTCAGAAGGATTTACAAAATATCAACTACAAAAAATTTTTATAAGCTTGAATGCAAAAAGATGGGGAGGAATATTGAAATTAGAGAAATTTAAAAGTCCGCGCGAAAATACCAACAATCTCATAAAATGAGAATTAATTATTCCAGCTTATTTTATATCACAAACCTTAAAGCAGTCTTCAATATCAATTTTTGTATAATCTTCAATAATTGATATAATCTTCAATAACTCCATTAAAAAATAAATTTATCCATAAAATTTATCCAAGCATTAAATAATTAGTCAGTGTTGAATTAAATATATTTTCAATTCATTGTTTTTTAATTTTACGGCATTTCCACCCGTACACCCCCTGCTGTTTGCTTTCATTAAATTTTTTCACTATTTAAAAAATCATCATTTCCTCCTTCTTGTTGTTCAACAAAATCTCCATCAATTAAAGAATGTTGGTGCTGATTTTTAAAATTTCTTTTTTTGGCGTTTTCCTCCCCCTTCCATTGTACAACTTCTACTTCCACCACACCACCTCCTCCTTTTTTTACGCCTAAAATCACCAGGGGCAGTTAATGCACGAGAATTTTCAGTCATTGTTGTTGAAGGTAGAATACCACCAGCTTCATCAACACGAGCTAAAGATGAACGAGTAGTTGATGGGGAAATGGTTGCTGTTGTTGTTCCTGGAATTATTGTATTGGTAAATGACTGGGGAAGTGATGTTTCCAAATTTTTGGCGTTACGATTTCCTTAAAAAATAAATTTAAAAAATTTTTAAAAAAATAAAAAAAATAAATTTTAAAAATAAAAAAAAAAATAAAAAATAAAAAAAAAATTTTTAAATTTTTAAAAAAATATTTACCAAAAAATTTTCCAAAAAAATAAAAATTTATTTAAAGAAACCTTTAAAATAGAAAATAATAGCTTCTTGTCCACTTGTATGTTCATTATTATTAGGATTACTGGAAGATTCAACATCAGCAGATGGATTATGACTGAGCGAACGAGAATGTGAGAGCTTTAAATTAAAAAAATTTTTTCTGAAAAAAAATTCCAAGAAATTTTCAAAAATTAAAAAAAATGTTGGTTGACCTGAGAAATGAGTGGGAAATAAACATATAACACTGAAGAAAAGATTTTTAGCCTAATGAAAAATTTTCTTGTTCGAAATTTAAAAATTTTTTTTGGTATTCCTGCCGTTTAAGAAGGCCGCTATTTTCTGACCATTGTGAGACTATAATTTTGGCAACAAGTTTTGAACCTCCTTATATTACCTGTGAAAAATAATTGTAAGGAGGAAAGGACTAATCTTGATTGATAGAAAACTTAATAAAATACATTGGTTTTATAAAACGGCAGCTCCCTTAAACGACGGGAGTGCCGAAACTTAATCTCGTGCTTTAACACAGAACATGAATTATAAACAAGAAAAAAGGACAAGAAATTTCCAAATCATTTTAATCATTCCTACATTAACATTCTTCTCATAACCCTAATCCCCTTTATTGGTTAATAAATTAATAAAAAATTTTTTTAAAAAACCTGAACAAATTGTGGCGATGTTGAAGGAGAAAAACCAAATGGATCGTGTACTTCAGTAACAACAAAGAAAGGATTAGCAAAATCGCTACATGTTGATTCTATACTTAATCTGTCTCCTTCTCTATGATTGTTATTGTTGACATTCCCTTCTCCTCCACCTCCAACTCCTCTTTCCCCAACCACTTGGAGCATCATCTACACTTACATGATAAAAGCTGTTTTTGCAGCGTTAAATAGCCTTAAAAATTGAGTTTAAAATGGTGGTGTCCCTATTTCTATACTGTGGCCATGGGCACGGAACTAGGTTTCAGGAGGGTAAAAAACAAATGAAAGCTATTGGGACATGAATTAGAATCTCCAACTCGAGATAATCGAGGTTCAAACGAGATTTCATCTCACAATCAGCCTGATCTCTGATCTGAGATTTAACAGCTAAAATTTAGAAGCCCAAGAAGACTCAAGGAAACTAATGCCAAAAACAAAAATTATCAGAGAACCTTTTAAGGACCTCCCTTTCCCATTTAAAAAATAAGAAAAAACCTCTGTAATCTATCTTTTGCATGAGCATACCGAAAACGTTGAACATAATAAAATTCTAACCAAGCCGATGAAATTACAATACACCAATAAAAGAGATTGAAACAAATAAAACCTTTAAAATAATTTAAAAATCCCAAAAAAATTCAAAAAAACATACTGGTGTTTTTGAAAAACTTTTGAAAGATATCACCATTAAGATCACAAAGAGAAAGTAAACCTCCATCATCATCTGAAGACAAAGTTGAAAATACAAATTTAACTAAAGGAGAATTTCCTGGTGTTGTTCGACTTGAGGAAGGTCGTAATCGTTCCAATTCTTTATCAACAACTGGAAAAAATAAAATAAATTTAGTGTAAAAAATTTGTTAGGGGGTTGTTATTAAAAATCAAAAAGGAGTGTCTGAAAAATCAAGGAAACGATTCTTCTCCTAAAAACCTAGTGGAAACCTAAAGGGCTAACAAAAAGGGAGAAAAATGATGGCGAGAATCGCCAATTTCGAAACAAGTTTTTAAAAATAAAAAATAAAAAAACCACAAACTAATCAAAGACTGAAGTTTTGCATTAACTGCCATCTGTGTAAGAGCTCTATGCAAATGTAACAATTTTAGAGGACATTTAGAACATTCTTCACATTTAGCCACCAAATAACCACTTCCAGGCAAATAAGCTGTAGTTGGTTCAACAGATAAAGGAGAACAAACATTTTTGGTTAAAACGTCCATTCCAACAAGTTGATATTGTGACAATGTTTGGATTGCTGGATTGTTGCTGTTGCTATTTGGTATGTTACTTGAAGAAGAGGAAAGAGCGTTTCCGCAGGCTAAAGAAATACCACCACCACCACCACCACAACTTGTGAGTCTTCTAAAATAGGAAAATAATTTTAAAAAATTGAAAACTATTTTTTTCTTGATTAAAAATTTTTTTTCACGGCCTTATACTTATTATCGGTCATCAGAAACAATTTTACATTTATTTAAAAAAGTTATTCCCCGAAAGGATTCGAACCCAGACCCGTTTCTCAACCAAAACTAACTAGCAACCAACTAAACCAAGAAAACTCTCTAGCTTTTTACTGTTTTTGGGAAGTAGTTCTTTAGTTTTTGGGGTGATTGACAATTTCAGAATATAACGGGATATTATGTCACCTAAATATAAGAATGTCTTAATTAGTAATAGGGTTAGAGATTTGAGTTGTAGAACTATTTCATGAGATCGGGGTCTCATATATAGCAAAAATCAAAAACAGGAAGGTGATGTTTGCTGACATTCCCCCCTTCTTTGTTCCGCTGATCATTTTGAACTTTTCTGCTTGATGGATGAAAAGGGGAGTCAGCTAAACAACTGAGGTGAACACTGAGGTCTGTAGGGAAAGCCCAGTCCCTATTATACATGCTACTAGTCTCATAAAATGAGTTTAATGAACACACAAACCTGGTTTCTTCATCTGAACAGCAAAGCCTTTAATATCATCTTAATCTTCAGATTCATCATCAGAACCATCGCCACGACATACAAAAACAAAGGGATGGATTTATCTACCGCTGTTTTCCACTGAAAAAATACAAGAAATCTAATCAAAATTAGAAATTAATTTAACCTTCTCCATAAGTTGACCATTCAAAATAGATCCAGAAACTTCAGGTTCAAGTTAAATGATTTTATAGGAGTTCATCTCTAAGCTATCGATAGTTTTGTCAGCAATCTAAAATCAAATTTTAAATCAAAAATTGGTCAATATTTATACCAATGAGAGTTCAAGGAATTTCATTCGTGCCAATCCTCCCTCATATTTTTCAATTAAATTTCGAAAATAAAAGTTGGCTTGTTTAAGAGAAAATAATTGCTCGAAGTTCAGGCATTTTAAAACATCAAATTGTACTTCAGGTGGAAGAGAAAGAAATATTTTAAACGGTAAAAGTCTAAACAAAAAGGAAGAAAATAAAAGAAATTCAACCTAAATAGGACACTGAGAGTAAAACCGAAGAACATTTAAATGAGAAAATTTCCAGAAATTTGTAAATTCGATCAAATGAAATTACCTATTTGGAAAAATTTTTCACCACGAAAATATAGAATTTAACTGTCTTTTCCCTTTTATCTTATTTTTTTTTCTTTCACTCATTTTCTCTCATCTTTTTACACTCTCTCATCACCTCGCTCGTATTTACCACAAAATGTTAGACATGTTAAAATAAACTTGATGAGAGACAATGTAAAACAAGGAGAGCAAGTATTTAACAGCAATTAATACGGCCCTTTTTTGGCCAATTTTTAAGATAATTTTGTTTAAAGTGTTTTCCAGCGTGTGTCACCAAAAAAGTGACTAATTTATTTTAATCTAAATTTTATTAAAAAATCGTTTCAAATTTTTTCAGAGAGAATGAGAAAATGCTTTGGTAGCAGATTAATTAAAGGATTTATTTCGATTATTCGATGGGTTCCAATTGTTTTTGTTCTTTTAATTATTTGTTGGGCTTGGTATACTTATATTATTGAGTTTTGCTTTAGTAAGTTTTTAATTTAATTAAAAAATAAATTTTTTTCAAAGAAATTCTGGATGATGTTATTATTAGAATTATTTATCTTTTAATTGTCCATTTGCTTTTATTTATGTTTTTATGGTCATATATTAAAACTGTGATCTCAACTATTGGAAAGCCTTCAGAATTGGTATTTAATTTTTTATAAAAATAAGTTGAGGAAAATTTGGACTTTAAAAAATTTTCGGGGGTTTAATTAATTTTTTGATCACTTTCTGACCTTCCTGGAGATGAACCAATGCCAGGGGAAATCCTTAGATTTAAGAAAAACCCAAGAAATTCAAAAAATATCTTAGCGGGTTTAGGAACATTTACGTAATAGGAGAAGGGATGCGCCAATACTTTCTCATGTTCCTGAGTCCTTCCAAAGTTTTCGAGTAGAAATGACAAACTCACCTGCTTCCTTAGGTCCCTGAAAACACACATAGCCCTAATTTCTTATAGTAAAATCAGAGAAAAATAAAAATGAGCCCCTAAAACATTGACATAGTAAAAGAGGAGCTGCGCCTTCCTCGGGTTCCTGCAGTCCTTCCAAAGTTCTCGAGAAAAGATCTCCCTCTGGTTTTACGAACCAAAGGAAGCCCGCAACTTTTAGAACACCATTCACAGCGCTCTACCCTTTTTTTACAAAGAAAATGGAAAATAGTTAGAAATGAGTCTTTTTCATTTTTATTTCTGTTGAACAGACCTCTCCTCAAAAAAATTTTTCTAATTTTTTCCTTTTCCCCCACAGTTTCATATACCTATAGAAGTTCGTGAATATATTGCAGCTGCGACAAATGATCATGAATTTCGTTCAATATTGGAAGAATTTGTTAAAGAAAGGAATATTCCTTTATTAACTAGAGGTTATGATGGAGGGATACGTTTTTGTCTAAAATGTTCTTGTGTTAAACCTGATCGTGCTCATCATTGCTCTGTTTGTGGCCATTGTGTTTTGTTAGTATTTTTTATTTTTTTTTGATTCCGAATTTATTTTATTTTTAGAAAATTTGATCATCACTGCCCATGGTTTGATTTTATTTTTACCTGAAAATTTTGCGGATTCCCATTTTCTAGGAAAAAGATTTGCGGACAAAACTTGCGGACTTCTCGTTTCCTTAACAAAAAGATGTTTTTAAGAGCAAACTTTACGTCTTGTCTTCCTAAATCTTTTCCTCCTGATCAGTTTTCCTAGAAAAAAATTTGTGGACAAAACTTGCAGATTTTTAAATATCTTTTAAAAATTCTTTTTAAATTTTGAAATTTTTTGCGGACAAAACTTGCAGACATTCTGTCAAGATTTTTTAAAGCAATAATTCTCATAAAAAATTTTTTTCAAGGGTAAATACCTGTATCAATTATCGCAACTACAAATTTTTTATTCAATTTCTCGGATTTGGATTTTTAATGTGCGCATTTGTTTTCTTCACAATTCTTCCACATTTTATAAATTTTTGGTCAAAAGATGATCCAATGAAAGTTTCATTTCTACGAATAACTGTCTTCTTTCTTTTCTTCGTAACTGGAATGTTTGCAATTTCGTTGGGTTGTCTATTTGGTTATCATTTATTTTTGACTGGAAAAAATCGTTCAACAGTTGGTTTGTTTTTTTTGAAAATTTTTTTGGCTCTACTTTAGGGTATGAGTCCCATAAACTCCCAGGAATCTCTTTACCGTTGAAAAAAATATTTGCGGACAAAACTTGCGGACTTTCTCTCAATATTTTTTGATTCAGTTTGAACCAATTTCTCTATAACTTTTCCAAACACCTCGACATCCCTTTTAAGTCCCGAACTTAAGAGCAGGGTAATCCGCAATTGCGGACGTAAAATTGAATGTCTTTTTGACTTGCGAATTATGTTTTTGCGGATTTTGAAATTAAAATTGCGGCTTCGGAAAAATCCTTTCAATTTCGGGCAGTCCTGCTCAATATTCTCTTAATACGCCAGACTTGAACGTAAGAAAGATTCTTAAGCCCCCTTTTAACCACCCAAAAACATTTAATCCTCACAAAACTAATTTTGTGACTCATATACTCTAATGGGACGCATAAAAGTTCATGAGACGCATGTCTTAAAGTAGAGCCAAAATTTCAAAAATATTTTTCTTTTCTAGAATCTTTTCGTCCACCAGTCTTTGCTTATGGAGCAGATAGAAATGGTTTCAATCTGGGTGTAAAATCGAATTTTGCTGATATTTTTGGAAGTGAAAAGTTCAAGTGGTTTTTGCCTATTTTTACAAGGTTTTTTCAAATTTTTCTTTAATTTTTGGGCCAAGCTCTGGGTGACATTTTTCCGTCTCAACTTTATTAGGGGGTCTAGACAGAAAAACCCTAAATAGTTTCCAAATCATTTCTTGAAAAATACTTGTGGACAAAACTTGCGGACTTTTCGTCTCCATAACAAAACTTTAAATCTTCGGCCTTTAAAAACATGTATTCAACCCCCTTAACTTTTTTGGTCTAATTCAAGCTTGGTCTAACTCTTAGGGATGGAAAGGCTCACAATCAACAAAAATTCCTTAACGTTTTCAAACTAATTTAAAAAAAATTTTTTTCAGTACGGGTAACGGCCAATATTTTCCACAAAAAGCGGCAAGAGGAAACCAATCTCATCAATATCAAGGGAATAATTATCAAACAGGTAGAGCACTTCAAGGTTTAAATTAAATTTATAAATTTTATTAAAAAAAATTTTTTTAGCAGTCGAAGTTGTCTAATCAGGTTCATTTTTAATGCATTTTACCTAAAAGTCTCTCCGGAACAAGAAATATAAATAATTTTTAATTTCTATTTTGTCCTCATTTATATATAATTTTATTTTTATGCCAAATTTAATGTAAAAAACTTTAATTTTAATATTGTATTATCTCTCTAATAAATTTAAATTTTTTTTGAATCGGACAAGTTCCAAGCATTCCAGTAAACCTTGACATCTTTAGTGTGGGAGATGCAAAACATGAGAAATTTTCAATTTTACAAGAAAATTTTTTGCAAACGATTTTTTCAACATTGAACTTCCAGAAACATTTTTCAGAATCTTTAAAAGAACTAAAAACCATGGACTAAATAATTATGGCCCTCAAATTCACTGCAAGGGTGTCATGGATTTTTTACCCCATGCCTGACTCACTTCACCTAAAACAAATAAAATCGACCCACGCCTAGTTATATTAAAACAAATTTCTAAAAGCCCAAAACCACAAATAATCTCAAAAAATTTTCCCAAAAAATCCCTCGTCTTAAAAAATTAAATTTTAAATAAACAATATCATTTTTAATATTTTCTCAACAATAACAAATCAAAAAGAATATACTTCATCCAATTCTTCACAACTTTTCATTTAATTATAGTCCACATTCAAGCAGTTTGTTTAACTTCAGCTCCTCTAAAATTGAAAAAAAAAAGTTTTTAAAATTGTAACTTTTATCTTTTTACGGACAGCCTAAACTTAATAAACCTCAGTGATCTTTACAAGAATTATAGAGAAGTCAAGGTTGTTTCCAAAAAATATTAATGAGGCGGACTCCTCGTAAAAAAAAAGAACCTCCTATAATAGCCACAAAAACTTTTGTTAGAAAAAAAACCTTGCCCCGGCAGAAACTATCCTTGTGATATTCTAAAAATTGATCACTCTTTCCCCTCCCACTCCCCCAGAAATATAGTCAATAAGAAAATCCTAGTGATCTTTACAAATTATTCCCCCCTCATATCCCTACCCTACCCTATGCTTACAATCCCTTATATTCTCATTAAAAAATTTAAAAAATTCAAACTTTGCATTCTTCTTCTCCTCTCCCTTTTTCGAAGCCAAAATTGCCGCGCGACGAAGAACTGACGCATACGGATTTAATTTGACCATTAAACCATGTTTTCGCAAAGGATTACGATGAATTTTTGCAACCTTCGTTTGCTTGCGGACAGGACGTATAACTTTTGTAATTTCATCAGAACGAATAATTCTTGCAAAATCAGAATTTGTCATTTTTGCATGTGGAAGAGAAAATCCTTTTTTAACCCAAGATTTTTGTGTCCAAGTTCCATAAATTGAATCCAATTTACGAAAAGCACTTTCTGTCCAAATTGTAAAACGTCCTAAATGTCCTCCTGGAGCAATTTTTAACAAATTTATATGTTTGACAGATAAAAGAGTAATTCCAGGAATATTGCGAAAAGCACGAACAATTCCACCATCGTTGTTGTAAATTATTAGAGGGCCAAGTTTTTGTTTGTAGCGACGATTACGACGTTTGCCTTTACCAGCACGATAACGTTTGGATTTGTAAACCTTTAAAAAAATATAAAAAAATTGTGGGATAAAATGAGGAAGTAAAAAAATCCTAGGTTGAGATAAGTCCTTGGGATCCTGCTAGACCATTATATAGAATAGTAAATGGTGATCTGGATTCATCTCCTCTTTGAGAAAATGAATACCTAAATGATGTCTAAACAAAAGAAAGTTAGCCCACTCTCAAAAAGTTGGGATCATTGATAATTGAATTTTCAATTTCCTACGGCTTAGATTCAATCGAAAACTCATCTTGAGCTGACTTCAAAGCTTGAGGAAAGCCCAGATACATGATACACAAACTAAAAGTCAACCAATTCCAACTAAAGAAACAATAAGACAATGATACCCGTTCTCTTTATCCCTCTTTACTGAAATCTGTCTAAAAATCTCAAATTTCATTAATTCCTAGCAGCTAGTCGAATTCCCTAAACCAACATAAGTAGAAAAATAAAAACCTTTTCAATATCAGCCCAAACATTAGCTCGTTGCAAAAATCCGACAGCTTCCTTTGTTTTCGTGAATGATTCAATTTTGTCCGCAATCACCAATGGAACTTCACTAACTTGATCAATAACATGTCCACGTGCTTGAACTAATGCTGGCACTCCAGTTGCAGCAATTGCAGAAACAACAGCATAACGACGTTGAGCAATATTGATACGACGATGCCAGCGACGATAAACTTTTGTTGGAGCAAACATACGACCACCACGACACATATTTCCAAAAGCTCCTTGACCAGAACGATGAGTACCGCCACCACGTACACGAGGAATACGAGCGACAGCACGTCCAGTTCCCCATGACTCGGCAGATGTTTGGTGACCTAAATAAAGATTGGAAGTAGAATGTCTATATTATCAAGCCCCACAAGTATCCTTAAATTTCTAGTATGAGTGAACTCCTATAGGTTTTGGAAGGAAAAACTAATGACGAAATGAGGGAGCTTCCCGAGCCCGGAAAAACTCTCGACTAGAGATCAACAATGATGTACACTCATTGAAGTATCAGAGATCCTACAATACCTAAACGCCTCGTAGAATTGCTATCCTATCAGGCCCCCTCCCGTATGTCCCCAAATCCTTAATTGTACGAGGGTTTAATACGAGAAAATAAGCAAAAGAACCTCACAGATTCGAATGAATCAATAACGGAGGAAGCACACCCATCGAAAGGACCAGAGATTTTATCCTACCCAAAGCTACTAACCTAAATACCTTCAGCACACTCTTAAAAAAGAATTGAAAGATTATAAACCTGCAGCAGTCGAAACAGCATAAGCTTGTCTCTTATTCTTTCTCATTTGGTCGTGAATGAAGCTAACAATGTCTGGACGAATCGGAGCATGGAAAACTGCAGGAAGCTTGATTTGCGCTCCAGTCGTTTCATTCTTCTCATTGTAAACAGAAACTAAAGGTCGAGAAGCCATTTTTCAATATTTAACTGAAAAAAACTTTGAAGAATTTAACAAAAAATCAATCAAACAACTCTAAAAAATTCAAGAAAATATCAAGTTTTGAGCAAAAGACTTCTCACAACTCTTCTAAAAACTTTATATTTTGTCTTTTTCTCTAATCTACACTCTTTTCTTTATTGTCGAAAAATTAATAAAATGCGCGGCAAAAATTTATTCAAAATTACACACTATTTCCACGGCTCTCTAACACTTCTCCAATAAAAACAAAGAACAGTAGAGTCCAGAAATAATCAACACCTAAATAAATCAAAGGTAACAGACTCAAAGTATAACAACTTTTATCGTATAAAAAAATAAAGTATACACTATTTTTTAAAATTTTTATGTACATTAAAAATTGAAAAAGTTTTCAAAAAAAAATTTTTAAAAAGGAAAAGGAAGAAAGCTCAATTGAGATAAAATTACGCAAATAATAAATATTAAATAAACAAATAATAATGTGAGACCATGTAATCTTCCAATATTAAATTTTTGTGAAAATAAAAATGTTAAAGTTGTAAATAAAGAAATTCCAAGGAAAAGAAACATTACATTACTAACTGGATCTGATCTAATCTGAAAAAAAAATAAAAGGAGACATTTGATCCCAATTTTTATTTTAAAATTTTCCATCATGTCCTCACACATTAATTCTTACAGAATGGAATAGGGAATGGATTGCGATATCTGAGAACGAATGAGATATCCGGGAATTCTATGAGATAAAATGGAGCTACGAGGAGGTAGGTTATAGGAGGAGGGAAAGATTGTAAAATATTTGGGAATGGATGACAAAAGATGACAGATAGTTCCAGGAGAGGTGGGGGAATACGTCGAAGATTATTTTAAAAGAAGGGATAAGACATAGGGGAGGACTAGAAATGTTTGGGATTATTTAGAGGGGAAACCAAATTAAAAAAAAAACTTCAAAATTAAATACCGTGACTTCTTTTCCTTGTAGTATAGCTATAGTAAAAGATGAACCAAATCCAACCATTAAATCTTAAAAATAAAAATAAATTTTATAATAAATAGGAGATAGGATTTGTATGCGGCTTGACTTGATAAAAAAAAAACTCCAGATTTCCAGTAGAGGGAAGGGAAAAATCGAAGAGGGTAAGGACAAGTTAAAGAGGGAAAAGATAGGCCAAAGATGGAACAGATAAGTCAGAGGGACTGGATAAGTCAGAGAGAGCAGGAATAAGCCAGAGGGAAGGGATAATTCGAAGAAGGGATAAGTCAGGGAAGGCAAGGATAAATCCGAGAGTGGAGGGACAATTTCTAGAGGGCCGGGATAAGCGGAGAGGGCAGAGATACGTCGGAGGAAGAAGGGATAAGTCAAAGAACGCATAATATCCTTAAAAAAAAATCAACTTTAAAAAAAAATCAACAAACTAAAAAGAGGCCCTCCAATAGCTGCAGACAAAGCCATTCTGGGCATCCCTTGCCTAGCTACTGATACATCTGCTATTAAATCACCAATACTATTACACCTTTAAAAATTTTTTTTCAATAATTAAAAAATATTTTTAAAAAAACCATGCAACAGCAGTTAAACCAAGTATTTGATATGGAATATTAAACAAATTTCCAAGCATTAAAACTACATTTAACTGAAAAATAAAATAATTAAAAAATATTTTAGATAAAAAAACATATGTTTTCAATGGAAGAATTAAGACAAAAGACCCTTCACCCTTATCTTCCTCCTTCTATTTGGAGAAAAGAACGACAAAGTGAGAGTTAGAGCGGGATCCCAACGGGATATCGAAATCCTTGCAACTCAGGGTAGTGATAAATGAGCAATAAGGCTTATTCTGAAGTTCAATATCGTTAACAAATTACGGAAAATTAATTTTGTTACGATCTCGTGGATGGACAAAGATTCTTTCAAAAACAATGAAGAAGCAAAACCCATTTCCTTTCACACACCAACCCAACGCAATTTCTCATATAAAAAAGAAACAGGGAGAGGGAAAGATTTAATTAAAATTTTAATTTTTCCCGACAGTTTTCTTTTAAATTTAACCCAAAATTAATTTAAAAAATTAAAAAAAAATTTTTATACCACTTCTGCTGCTGTTGCATAAATCCAAGCTATTGAAAGTACAAAACCAACATGTGAAGAGATCCACTTTAAAATTTAAATTAAAATTAAAAAATAAATAAAAAAAATAAACCTTATAATAATACGGCTCTCTATCTACTTCAGTTGTTATTCCAATAAATATAACCAAAAATATAGAAATAATTAAAGCAATATAATTCGCTGTAATTAAAGAATTGAATATGTGAAGAGAAAATACTGGAAAAAAATTTTGAAAAAGAATTTTTAAGAAAATTTAAAAAAAATTTACGTTTGAAGGCACAACAAAGTATTAATGGAAAAAGAAATGCGTGTACTATAGCCAAAGGTTTAGACCATTTTCCAGCTCTAGGAATTGTTAAACCAAGCAAAAGTAATGAAGGAATCTTTAGAAAAAGAATAAAATTATTTGATATAAGGGACTTGATAAAAGAGATTTTTTAAGGAATCCTGGCATTGTCCGACTCGACCCGAGAAATCGATCAGGCATTAAATTTGTCCGAAAAAACAATCGGACGACAAAAAGAATGTACTCGAAAACAGAAATGGGAAACTTTGGGCAGCTATAATTATTCCAATTGGGGGTCAGGGGAAAAAGCCAAAAATTGACAAGAGGTTATCGACCATGCGCTACACGATGGTATAATTTTTATTTAAAAATTTTTGGTTATAGTTTGGAAGGTTTCCTTGTGAGGGAAAATTCAGGTCGGATTTCGAATCGCAACTTAAAAATTTCTTCGCATAGTTTCGGATTTTGGTTCGAAAAAAGTCTAGGTTTCGGATACCGAGGCAGTAAAAAACTTAATACTCCTTAAAAAAATTTTTTTGGGAGGTCAACTAGGCCCACAAAAACTTTTTTAACACACCTCTACTTCAAAAAAAAAATTTAAAAAAACCTTTAATATTCTATAAATTTTCCCTGCCCATCCAGCATTTTGAAATTTTTTCCAATTTAAAGGGCATATTCTTTCCCAAAATTTTTTAAATTCTTTATTGTAAAATTCTTCCTTTTCTTTTGCAATTCCAAGTATTTCCACTTCACTTCTACACGGGGAAAGAGTTGAGGCGCTTTCTCCAGAAGGCGATAAAGGAGTATTTCTACCACAATCTATTATTATTCCACTATCAGCAGTTTTTATTGTTTGGGTTATTGATGAGGGGGATGAAATACTTCCATAATAGCGACCTGAATCTAAGTTAAGAAGAGAAATTTAAATAAATTCTTAAGCATAGATCAGGGCGTCCCTTGAGGACAACCCCACTTTTGAGACCAGGACACCTCTAGAATAAACTGACCCGGAAGAAAGATTTATGAAAGTAAATTTGACCCTGACATGTCCGTCAGAGCAGGTGGGGTTCTGCCCAAAAAATTTTGTGGTCAGAGGTGCTACCTTAAAAAAGGCTCTCCTTAATGTTTATTCCTTCCCAGGCTTCTCCTAAAATACCCTAAAAAAGTTAGAACGTCTCCCAAATTTCAAAATTCTTTCCTTATGGGTAAAAAGAACACCAATAACTCTCTATTTTTGATCCTGAACCCGAAATAAAAAGTTACAGGGATTCAACGCTTCATGGACATAGTTCGAGGGGTCCCCTTCTAGCCGAATTTCTTAAAATAAAAAAAATTAAAACCTCCAGAAATATCCAACGGCAAAGGAGAAGTTGATCTACTTAAAGCTCTTTCACCTTCAGCGTCCAATTCTTCCTTTCCAAAAAATTTGCCTTCTTCTAAATAATCCAAAGCATGAAATTCTTCCTCTTTTTCTCCTTCTTCTACTGGAGTATCATCATCTACACAAACATTTGTTGTTATTTTTGAAATAGTTAAAGTATTTATTGGAAGTTGCAGTACTGAACGTTGCCTTTGTTGTTGATCTTGAGCCTTTAAAAAAGAAAAAAATTTTTTTGTAGAAAGTCAATGTGCGCCAATATATTTTTTGAAACGTTCTAAAACGCAATTATGGCGTTTTCCGTTAAAAACGAATTTTGGCGCACAGTTAAAAACTATTCCGGAAAGTGCAGAGAAAAAGAATTCCGGAAACTATAACGTGAAACAAAGAGTAAGATATTGTCTCCCTCCCTTTTCTAAACTCTTTAAATTCCGGAAAGTTCAGTAGACAAAAAAGATTCCGGAAACTAGAGACATAAATTGGAGGGAATTTGTCTGTCTGTCTCTGCTTTCTCTACACTATTTTCGTCAACTATACTTTTCCGGAAAGTATAAACAATAAATATTCCGGAAATTAGAGACAACGTAAAACTAAGAGACCAAACTTACATTTTGTCTGTCCGTCTCTTCTTTTTCTGTACTTTTTTCATTCTCTATTGTTTTCCTATTTTCTTCATTTTTTGGAAGTTTTCCTTCTTCTATAGCACAAATCTCTAAAGGCGTAATCTTCTTTGGCATAATTTTCGCAATTGCTCTGTGAACTTTCCCTAAATCCCCTTCACTTTTTTTCTTCTTTTTTCTTTCTCTCAGCATTTTTTGTCTAAATAAATTTCCGGAAACTACTGTTGTTGCATAAATTGAGTAGAGGACAAGGAAGGCTAGTGGCTGCCATAAAGGCATTTTTCCTTCCCAATTTGCAACAATTAAAAGTAAAATTAGTGCTGCTGAATGAAAACAAATATCTCTCAAAATTGGCCTTCTCATTAACAAAAATGGCCTGCTTAAAGCTATTGCAGCTACAACACAAGTTGTTACAAATATACTTCCACCTAATAATTCGCTTATTGCTAAATCTGCTCTAGGCTTTGGGACGGAGATAACTGAGACAATTGAGCCGAAAATATCTGGGGCACCATTGCCGAAGGCCTAAAAATTTTTTGAAAATTTTTAAAAACTAGAAAATCCTTCAAAATGGAACGTTACAAAACGGTCAGAATCGGATGGGTCAAAAAACAAAAGGGTAAATTTCAAATAGGTCAAGTTGAAAATGGTCAAAAACCAAAATGATACTGCTAAAAATGGTCAGAACCCACATAACCCAAAAAGGGACTGAATACCGTATACGAATACTACAGTATACCCAACTTCAGTATACTACAGTAATCCAATAATACAGTATACCAAACCTCAGTATACTACAGTATACCAACCACCAAAAGAGTGAAAGCCTCCCCAAAAAACACTAGCAACTCACCATAAAAGTAATCCCCGCGATATTTTGTGAAATATTATGCACATCAACAATAGTAGCAATATTTTCACAGAAAAAAGAATCCGCTGTAACACTCAAATGTAAAAATAAAAATAAAAAGAAAATAATTGCAACAATAACAATTAAAAATTGTAAATTTGAAGAGGAAGAGGCACAAGCTTTAAATTCTGTCCAAGGTAAATAACCGCCACCCTCACAATGTTGGGAATGATTTTGAACGTAGGCACATAGAGCTGGAGAAAAAATTTTAAAATTAAAAAAATTTTCAAAGGCTTCTACTAAAAGGGTAAAAGCCAAAAGGGTCAGACTAGATGGGTCAACGTAAAAGAGGATAAATATCAAAAATGGTCCAGATCCCATGGGTCAAAATCAAAAAAGGGTAAATCTGAAGTCAACTTTATAGTCAAGCCTCATTAAAGACACCTCATTTTAAGATAAGTTTTTAAAGTCTGGCTGGGTACTAAGTGGAGGAATCCTAATACTTTCCAACTTAGATACACACAGAAAATACGATATTTTCCCCCAAGGGTTTTAAAAATTCGATAATGTAGAAAATTGAAAATTAATTTTGGTTGGTGACTAAGTAGACATCCGATCAGAATTAAGCCCCAATATCTCCCAACCTAAAATAACCTCGTTGGAGGATATTATTCTTATCAGCCCCAAGGGGTACCTAAAAATGAAATGTTCGCCTTTCATAAATTAAAAAAAAATTTTTTTTTACATTGAAAGCCAAGCTTTTTAAAATCAGAAGGTCTACAAATTTCTTGTTGTCGATCAAGCATTTTTAAAAGAAAAGGGGAGAACAGGAGAACAACAACAACAATTTATTTTTTAAATTTTTAAAGTAATCCCATTAAATTAGTCAATTTTTCTTTACAATCAATAGACTTTTGTTGTTTCTTTTTTAAATAAAAATTGAATTAATTAAAAAAAATTGATAAGAAAAAAAGGAGAACACAAAATTTAAAGAGCAATTTTTAACGATAAATTTTTAAAAAGTGGAGAAAAAGAGGGAAACTTTAAAAAAAATTTTTTTTTCTGGGCAAACATTGTTCGAGAGCTTTAATATTTAAAGTGGCAAGTATAAAATTTAAAGTCAATTAATTTATTAAAAAAAAATTTTTTTTTGATTGAATTTTTACCTGCTAAGTTTAAATGCAAATAAATGTTACCTAAACTTAATGTGCGCAACAACAAAAAAATTTCTTGGTTGGCTACTAAAAATTTTTTTGAGAGCTAACATTTTTAGAGAGCTGGGTAGACTGATAGAGAGAAGGTAAGGTATTTCTAAAAAATTTTCAAAAAAAGAAAAAAATTTTTTAATTAGATAAAAAATTCTTTTAGCAATTAAAGTGTAATGTTTTTGGTGTTAACGTTACGTTTCCTATTAAAAAAAAATTTTCCAAAATATTTAAATTTAATTTTTTCACTTTTTATTTATCTCTTAAATAATGACAAAAATTTAAAATTCTTTATATATCCTCATAAAAAATTTTTTTTTATTTTCTAAAGTGGTCAGGTGAATAGAGATTAGAAAGATGAGTATTTTTGGGTAATCAAATTCTAAATTTTTTATTTTTATTAACTGATAATAAATTCAAAGACACAAGACAATTTTTGTATTGCGGGGGTGGAGGGGAGAATATTAAAATAAAAATAAGGGGGAGGGTGGTATCAAAAAACTTTTTTTCCTTTATTTTGGTGTGGGGGAGCAACCCAACTTACCGCAGAGCTATAACTTCGTTCAGAATAGTCGATTCCGGACGTCCTAGTATGGTTCGTTGTGCCTCGACAAGCTGAATCGAACCATACCAGGTTGTCCCGGATTCGACCATTTTGAACGAAGTTATAGCTCTGCAGTAAGTTGGGCTCGCGGTAAGTTGGGGTATACCCACCTTTTGGTGTGTACGTGTTGTATATTTACATAAATTTAGCGTTGTTATTAAACAAAAAAATTAATAAAATATTTAAATCTTTTCTCCCTTTTCTCCTTTAAAATCTCTACGCCCTCCACCCTCACAATCAAACACAATCAAACCCTTCTCCCTTCCCCAAATTATTTAACAAATTTATTAAATAAGACTATTTATGGCCTTTCCTCCATCTTTCCACCTTCACATACATACATAGGTATTTCTTAACTTTTTTTGAATTCGTCAAAGAAAGGGAGAAATGAAAGACAAAAAGGAAATTGATATTAAAATTGGTGACAAATTATTTTTTATCAGAAAAAATGGAAATCTTTATTTTTAAACTGTTTTTAGTTTCCAAAAAGTGAGGGCGGAGGAAAAGTAAAAAAAAATAAATAAAAACGAGACCAAAAACCTTATGGGTATTTATGGCTTATACAAGACAGACAAGACAGTCTTTTCCCCAACAACCAAAAAAAAATTCAATTAGCCTAAAAATTTTATAGAAAATTTAAAAATCCAAAAACAAAAGTTTATTTGATTAGGATTGTTTTGTCGTTTTTTAGAAAATATTTACGGATATTCGAAACCGAACCGATAAAACCAAGACGAAAAATCTTTTCTAGTTTCAAAACCGAAATTTTGAGAACGTGAGAAAATTTTGAGAACATGCCCCCCACCCCTTCTTCCAGAAAATTCAGATCCCTCTGACATTTCGAAAAAAGACTTCACCCCCTGAAATTGGACTGAAAGTATTTTAATCTTATAGAAATGAGAGTGGAAGTTAACGCTTTACCTTCCTACAGTCTAATAAGAATACATCAACATAATAACGTTCTGCAAGTATCGCCACGTCACCAACTCAAAATTTACTCTATTTTCCAACTCAAAAATTCAAAGTTAATAAACAAAATTTTGTTTATATATACAAAATTTATTTGAGGGTGGAGAGTGGAGAGAGATTTGTAAAAATTAATAAAACAAAATAAAATGACGATTAATTTTTTTTATTGTTTTATTTTTTAAAAAGGGGGGGGGGGATTAAAATGATATGTATATAAAAAATTTTTTAAAATTTATTAACTTTGAAATAAACAAAAAAATATTATTTTTTTGAGTACGAATGAACTCAAAAAAATTTTTTTTAAAAATAAACAAAATCGTTAAAAAAATTAATTTTTTGTCCATTTAATTATGATTGGGAAGAGATAATCTTATTTATTATTGACCTTAAAAATTCCTCCCTATCCCTCCTTCAAATCCCTGCGATTACGGAAAAAAAACTTCCTCAAACAATGAGAGTAGATCGAAAAGTGTTTTTCAATAACAGCGTTCCTGAATTTAATTCAAAATAAAAAATTTTTCATTCCCAAAAGTGTAAAGCAGGGCTGGATTTTCTTCCGCTTCCGCTATTTAAATTTAATTATAAAGTTAAGGGGTTGTTTGAAGGGGTTTGCAGTTGAAAAGTTTAAAAGGGGGGGGGGGGGGGTTTAAGTTTAATAGGGTTTGTGGTTGCTGGGAAATATTTGGATATAAGGAACAGCAACTGATAACTGAACAGAAAAATTTTCCGGTTATTAGGAAAACTGACAACGACAATTCCCAACCAAGGGACGCTTTTATATTTAACAAAAAAGTCCATAAAAACCCTGGCACAAAATACAAAAAAATACAAAATATATTTTTTGTATCCTGATTATTAGACCAAAATTCAAACTCTTTCTTTTTTTCCATAAAATAAAATAAGATTAAAAATAAAATTATTTTAAAAAAGGTTTTAGAATAAAAGATTAAAAAAAAAAGTTAAAAATAAAGTTTTGTAACTCTTTTCTTCTTTTTTTATCTAAAATAAACTTAAAAATCACATCACACATTTTTTTGCGCCTCTCGAATTTTGATGCAAAAATATATAATAATGTGTGAGTGATTTATAGTTTATATTTAAAAAAAAATTTTTTTTTCCTGATTTTTGCAATGTTTGTTTTAAGCCAAAAATAAAACTTAAAAAAATAATAAAAAAGCTTTTCAAAAATTTGTGAAAAGTTTTAAAAAATTATTTTTAAAGTTAGGCAAATAAATATAAAATTTAACTTTTCAATAAAATTCTTTACATACTTAAATACATGTAAAGAAAAAAAATTAAAAAATATAGACATAAAAATAAGTGACAAAAAGCATTTTATATATTACTCATTTTTAAAGAAAGAAATTTGATTTTTGGGCTTTTTAAAAATTCCGAAAATTTATGAAAAAATTCTCTAAAAAATTTGAAAATCATAAAAAAAAATTTCAAAAATTATTAGCAGGAAATTTTTTTTCGAAAAAATTTTTTGAAAATAAAACTAGATAATAAGAAAAAATATTATCTTTTTCGAAAAATTAACTATTCGAAAAATTTTTTGAAAGATTTTTGGGAAAATTAAAATTTTTAGAGAAAAAAAATTTTTCAGGACTAAAAAATTTCTTTAACCCAGCACCGAAAAAAAGGACAAAATTAAATACTATATAAGTATACCATTTTTAAAATGTAAATATTTCAAAATAATCCTTTCATTTCATTTCGAACACAACGGCGAAAATGATCCAAACTAAACAATGAATTTTGTGGATGTGTCTTAAAAAAATTTTTTTTAATAAATAAAAAAAAATAAAAATCTTTATAAAATTTAATTTCTAAAAATTAATTTTTCTTTAAAAAATGAATGACGAAAAAAAAAAACCAAAAAAATTTTATTAGAAAGAAAAACAAAAATTAAAAAAAAAACAAAAAAACATTTCTACACCTCCCCCTTCTCTAAAAATAAAATTTCCCTTTATTTCTCCCCCTGTTAGAAAATTTCTATTAAAAAATTTGACAAAAAAATAAAATTAAAAAAATAAAATCTAGAAAATAATTTAGAAAAAATGTCCTCCACCCCTCTCCTCCAAAATATTTTTTAAAAATTAAAAAAATCAAAAATATTTTCACTCCCCTTTTAAAAAAATAATTCCTATTAAAAATTATAAAAAAAAAATTAAAGGAAACAAACTTTAAATCCTCTACTTAACCGATCACTCATAACAGCAATAAATTCAGAATAAGACAATTTATCATCCCCATTTGAATCAAATATTTTAAACAAAACATTTACAAGTTGAGGATCCAAATTAAAGCCAGTAGAACATTTAACAGCTCGAATAAATTCATTTTGAGAGACGGGGATATCTGCAATTGCATATAAACGAACTGCTTTACTTTAAAAAAAAATTTTAAAAAATTTTAATAAAAAAATTTTAAAAAAACCTAAAATCCTCCAAATTGTTGAGAAACATACTAAATGTTTCAAATTGTTGTAAAGAAATGCCCTAAAAATATTTTTTACATTTGAATTTTTCTTAATTTTAATAGGAAATATTTTTTAAGAGGAAGTGAAACGTGGAAATTGATATTTTCGAGTTTTTAAAATTTTATAGGGGGTGAGGTATAAATAGGCAAATGTTTTAAAGTCAAAAAAATTTTTTTCGTCTTGAAAATTTTTTTATCAATTCTAAAGATTCAAAAGGATTATTAAAAACAAGGTAACACCAAAAGGAATCGAACCTTCATAGTCTCACCCAAAACCAAAAGGCTAACCACTTAACCACGCTTCACATACAAGCGAATAATAACTTTTATTTTTCCTCGACAATAATAAAAATCATTCGAATTTTGGATCAAAAAATCCCTAAAACTAATTCCCAAAAATTCTCAAAAAATAAAAAAAAAATTCTAAATTCAAAAAAAAAACCTCTTCATCATATTCACTTCTTTCATAAACTCTTCTAATATAAGGGGACCTTTCATCTTTATGAAGTATTGAATAACGCAAAACTAATCTTGCAAAATCTACAGCAGAAATTCTATCTTTTCCACGAGAAAATTCTTTAAATTCAATTTCTATCAATTCTTTTTGTAAATGTTGGTAGAAACTTTAAAAAATTTTAACATAAAATTAAAAACAAGGATAAAATTAATTTTCAAAATTTTGGTCAGTGTCAGCAAACGTTTGTCCGCAAATATTTGTGGACCCGAATCAAAAATATTTAACACGGAAAGGAGGGAATGAGCCAGAGATTTCTCATGTTTCCCATTTATCAAAAAATCAATTTTTTTGAGTTTAGTTTCATAGAAAATTTTCTTAATTATTCAAAGTCAACGAGACAAAAGGAAATAGAATATATTCGTAAACTCCTCCAAAAGTTGCGCCAAAATAATTTTAAAAATTTTTCCAAATTTTCTTGAGGGAGAACCAATAAAGAGAATTTTAGAACAAATTTTAAAAATATAAAATTTAACAAACTTTTGGAATTGTTCAAATGTAAGAGAATCTCGCCCACTCCTTCCAAATAAATGAACAGTTAATGTTGTTTCGAGTGATTGTTTTGCTTCCAAAAGTTTTTGTTCCTTAAAAATAATTTTTTTAATTTTTCAAAAAAAAATATTCAAAAAAACCTCCTCATCCTTATCCATATTTTTATGCCGAAAACTACTCGAATGGATCAATCGTTCAAACTAAAATTAAAAAAAAATTAATTGAAAAAAATTCTGCAAGTTAAAATAGGGTAAAGTATTAATGTTAGAAGGGAAACAAGTTATATGTACTTCACAAAAAAATTTTTTAAATAATATTTTAAAGTTCAAAAGGGGAAAATATAAATAAATAGAGGTAAAATTAGAAATATTTCAAAAATTATTTTGCGGACAATAATTCCGGCAGTCCGCAAATTTAAAAAAATTAAGGATAAAATGTCCAATAATTTTATACTTTTTATTGGACTCATAAATCCTTATTGAACTCATAAATATTAGACTCATAAATTAGACCAAAACGAAATTTTCTAAGGTTAAAGAAAAAAACGAAAAAAAATTTTTCAGACAATACTTGCGGACATCCGCAAAATTAAAACAAAACATCTTATAAAAACCTTTTGTCTAGTAGCAGGAACAATTCTTGAAATAAAATCCACATCAAAATCTGCATTCACAAAACATTGCTTAAAGCATAAAAAGAAAAAAACCAAATCACAGAAAAAAAACAAATTTAAAATTTACTTCCAATTCCAGTTGTGATTCCATTAAATTAATATCTGAAGATTCAAATGTTTGTGGAGTGCCAAGAATGAGAATATATTGAATCTGGAACAGTGCAAAATGAATAGTTTTTAAAAAATATTTATTTTTGATATCAAAAAAATATTCTGACCATTTTGGGGTCTGACCATTTTTCTAATTTTGACCGTTTGACCATTATGAGGAAACTTTTTTAAAATTCAAACCCCTAAAACGATAGATTTTAAACAAAAAAGTGCGGAAACAACAAAAATACAGTCATAAAGCAAAAAAACTGAATAAAAGTGCAGGAAAAATTTTCACCGCAAAACAAAAAAAAATTAAAAAAAAGTAAACCTTAAGAAATTCCTGTTTATCTATCTGCATATTGTCATCCTCATCAAAAATCATAAAAGCTATTGTGAAGGCATAATGAGATTCTAGAAAATTTTGATAAAATTAGAGAAAAAGGGTAACAGCGTATGCACTCCGTCACAGGACTACATATAAAAATAAAGGGACAGGGATGGTCAAGCTCAAAACTCGAAAATCTCGCAAGCCGAAATTTTTGGTCTATATCTCGTCTGGGTCCGGTTTCTAATAAAAACCTCGTTTTATCTAATCCAGACCCCCTAGTATGATCTATTCAGCTCGTTGAAACGTGCTGCCTCGAACCATCGTATGGGATTCGAAAATTTTTTTAACAAAATTATATTTCTTCGACAGAACGGACCTACGGCATATGGGGGTTAAGGAGGATTTAGAAAAGATTTATGAAACATTTCAGAAATTTTTTTGAAAAATTGTACTTTAAAAAATTAAATAAAATAAACTTGTCAACAGTGTAACCAAAAAAAGATATTCAGCATAAGAAATAATTCCTTTATCACCCAATTCACTAAACATTTTTGAATTTCCTCTTCTTAAAGGGGGAGTATTTTGAATAAATTTTTTGACTTGATTTTTGTTTATTACATTACGAAATGTTCTTTCTTGAAAAAAAATAAAAGGGTAAATTTTATTAAAAAAAGAAAACCTCTTGGTTCATCAAGTGTAAGGGAATCTAGAAAATCTTGTGGAGTCATAAAAATTTCCTGAAAAAAATATTAAATTATGAAAAAAAAACGAATAAAGTGAGAGCTTGAATAAAAATTTGCGGACAATATTTGCGGACACATGATCGAATTGAATATTTATTTAAGGCAAATTTTTTCTATACTCACAATCACGACGCAACCATTTTCCTAACTTCCTGGATTCTTTCCTCCCTTTTCCTGGACTAGGGCGGCTGATTAAAAAATTAAGGCAAGCTTGGACCCCCCCCTCCATATTTAAGGTCCCAATCTCCATAGATGACATTTTCCAAAAAAGTGGGAGAACTTTCAAACTCAATAAATCATCTTCAGAATTGCTTAAAATATTACAAAAATTTTAAAAAATACCCCTGCATATTCAATTGAAGCAAATTTTCTAAACCTTTAAAAAACAAACCTTAAAAACTATAAAAAACAACAAAAAAAACCTTTTTAATCTTTTAGACATTCTAATTTGTTCTTCATCTGGATCGTCATTTATTCTCATTATTGGTTGAATTACTGCAAATCTTGTAAACAAAATAAAAGAGAATAATTTAAGTTTCGTTGGAAGTAGACGAGAAGTAAAATAAAATCTTTGTTGAATTTTTTTGTTAAAAATAATAAAACGTTTTTGTTGTTGATTTAATTGATAAATAAATTTTTGCCATTTATTAAGTGAAGCCATATTCTTAAAACTTATTTAAGTCTAAAAATAAGGACGGGTTAAGTTATCCGAAACTGAGACTTTTCACACGATCCAAAGAAAATTTCAAACTAACCCGACTCAAACTTTTTTTTCCCAAAACCCGCTCCATCCTTTGTATAAAAATAAATTTAAAAAAATTAAAGTCAAAAATATTTTTAAATAATTTGAATGAAATTTCAAAACAAATATTAAAAAAAAATTTTTTTACAGAAAAATATTTATCGAAAATTAATATTTACATAAAACTAATTTTTTGTGGACAAATGAATTAGACATTAATAAATACACACAAACAATAAATTTTTGGCAAGAAAATATATTTGTGTCAATTTTATATTATATTTACAACTACTCTTCTTTCTTTATATGACTTCACCGGCCTTTGATAATTCTAAAAAAATAAAATGAATTTTGATTTTGGATTAGTTCTAATAGTTTAAATTTTAAAAACCAACTCGAGGAATTCGGCTTGTTGAAGCTCATTTTTCTCCAGCAACTTTGCAGCCACCTAAAATGTATTAAAAACTTAAAATTTAAGTGATCTAATACCAAATTTATGAGTTGTTCGTTTTCATCAACTTGACGTCGCGCCTCCTCAAGGTTTTTCGTTAGAATCTCTAAACAAGCCTCATCATGTTTTTGTTTGGATTTTTCCGCTCGTGAATATTTTGAATGCGAAATAAAACCCCTCATGTTGAAGTTTTCTACCTAAAAATTATTAGGAATTAAAAATTCAAAATATTAATTAGTACCATTGAATGTGCAAGAAACCAGGCCTGATCAATATCATCAGATACTTGACTTGAGGCAGTTCCATCATTTACTTTCATTTCACCGGCAACGCTGGCTAGAAGGCCAGCCATTAATTTATCACACTCCTTCTCATTCCACACAAGTTTGGATTCAGTATCAAATAAGGTGAGGCCAAGAAATTTATTTGTTTTGCTGATAGTGATCTGATTAAAAATTTAAAAAATTAAAAAGAAATTTAATTTAAGGACCATCCCCAAGAGTTTAAGTTACAAAGAATCAAACATAATAAAAAAATAACCTTCTTTACTGGAAGGCCTAAAACATGAGCAACAACCGCATGGCAACACTCGTGATAAGCTATCTGTGCTTTGTCATCAGAGTTTGTTATACTCGAAGCTTGATAAAGTTTTGAATTTTTATCGCTGAAGTAATGTTCTTTTGATTGGCCATTATTGTTGCTTGAGAAGAGGTGACCAATTGAAGGCAACGATGATTTCGTTTCTAACCAAGCCTAAAAAAGTTTACCGGTATTATTTATAGAGGAATTTTTTAATTTGGTATAATTGGACGAGCATCTAATGTTTTTAATGGCTTGGAAAACAGAATTCACTTTTTGTGATTACTCCCCTCCACTTACTCCATTTCAAATTCCGGATTCCCCTCCATTCTTGACTTTAGGCTGACCCACCTTTTTTCCTTTTATTTTTTAAATTTCAAATTGGTCATTAAACAAAAAAAAGGGGGAGAGGGAGTCAGACAATATTACCCAAAGTATAACATAAAATTCATCAAAACTTGCCTTGTATAATTTTAGCGTTGTATCTTCTTCATCGGTAGTTGCTTTTGTAGTGGCTGTAGTTGGATGTGGATTTTTCTTGCCGACGCTTTCCTTGACATTATCATCAGCCGGTGGAAGAACAATTATCGTTCTGAAATTTTAAAAATATTTTTTAAATGGTTCATTGTTAACTTACGATTTTGAAGAAGATTCGATCAACAAAGAAGTTGAAGAATTTTGCGTTCTAATTACGGTGATTTGCTGAAGCGAGTCCGATGATTTTGTTTGAAGAGTTGTTGGAGTAGTGATCTTTTGTTTTTCATCTTCTCGGTTATATGATGTCCAGATATACGCAACAAGAAGAATACAGGCCACCAAAAACCAAAGTGCTGCATAAACTCCAAAAACCACCGAAAACGCAAAAATAATGTCGAGAACTAAAATTTTAATTAGAAACATTTAATTTAGGGAAAAAATAAACTAACCGTCCATAGTAAAGAGAATAGAAGAATATTAGATTATTTTTTAGAGAGAAGTGGTGGATTTTGGAAAGTCTAAAATGCTTTTATAGTCTTTATATGAAAAGTTAAAATTAAAAAACAGAGGTGGTTTTAGCTTAGTTTACCTGACCCCTCTTTATTTTTCTGATCATTCTTCATTTTTTCATCCCATTTTTTATCGAGGCAAGTAGAAAAAGGATTAACTATGTATGTACGAATGTTAAAAGTTTTTGATAGAAATTGACTAAAAAGACTTTACAAGGATAGACTTGTGCAACTAATTGAGTTTAAGTGATTACGAGGTTGATGCTTGGCTCGAGGAGCTTAAATTTGTTCATGGAAAACATTGTATTTTAAGGAACAATTTGGAATTACTCTTTTTTATCCATATAAAATAATTAAATGTTACTTTTAGTTTTTGATAGTAGTAGAAATTGTCAATATTTATAATCCAGCTCCTCGAGCCAAGCATCAACCTCGTAATCACTTAAACTCAATTAGTTGCACAAGTCTATCCTTGTAAAGTCTTTTTAGTCAATTTCTATCAAAAACTTTTAACATTCGTACATACATAGTTAATCCTTTTTCTACTTGCCTCGATAAAAAATGGGATGAAAAAATGAAGAATGATCAGAAAAATAAAGAGGGGTCAGGTAAACTAAGCTAAAACCACCTCTGTTTTTTAATTTTAACTTTTCATATAAAGACTATAAAAGCATTTTAGACTTTCCAAAATCCACCACTTCTCTCTAAAAAATAATCTAATATTCTTCTATTCTCTTTACTATGGACGGTTAGTTTATTTTTTCCCTAAATTAAATGTTTCTAATTAAAATTTTAGTTCTCGACATTATTTTTGCGTTTTCGGTGGTTTTTGGAGTTTATGCAGCACTTTGGTTTTTGGTGGCCTGTATTCTTCTTGTTGCGTATATCTGGACATCATATAACCGAGAAGATGAAAAACAAAAGATCACTACTCCAACAACTCTTCAAACAAAATCATCGGACTCGCTTCAGCAAATCACCGTAATTAGAACGCAAAATTCTTCAACTTCTTTGTTGATCGAATCTTCTTCAAAATCGTAAGTTAACAATGAACCATTTAAAAAATATTTTTAAAATTTCAGAACGATAATTGTTCTTCCACCGGCTGATGATAATGTCAAGGAAAGCGTCGGCAAGAAAAATCCACATCCAACTACAGCCACTACAAAAGCAACTACCGATGAAGAAGATACAACGCTAAAATTATACAAGGCAAGTTTTGATGAATTTTATGTTATACTTTGGGTAATATTGTCTGACTCCCTCTCCCCCTTTTTTTTGTTTAATGACCAATTTGAAATTTAAAAAATAAAAGGAAAAAAGGTGGGTCAGCCTAAAGTCAAGAATGGAGGGGAATCCGGAATTTGAAATGGAGTAAGTGGAGGGGAGTAATCACAAAAAGTGAATTCTGTTTTCCAAGCCATTAAAAACATTAGATGCTCGTCCAATTATACCAAATTAAAAAATTCCTCTATAAATAATACCGGTAAACTTTTTTAGGCTTGGTTAGAAACGAAATCATCGTTGCCTTCAATTGGTCACCTCTTCTCAAGCAACAATAATGGCCAATCAAAAGAACATTACTTCAGCGATAAAAATTCAAAACTTTATCAAGCTTCGAGTATAACAAACTCTGATGACAAAGCACAGATAGCTTATCACGAGTGTTGCCATGCGGTTGTTGCTCATGTTTTAGGCCTTCCAGTAAAGAAGGTTATTTTTTTATTATGTTTGATTCTTTGTAACTTAAACTCTTAGGGATGGTCCTTAAATTAAATTTCTTTTTAATTTTCTAAATTTTTAATCAGATCACTATCAGCAAAACAAATAAACTTCTTGGCCTCACCTTATTTGATACTGAATCCAAACTTGTGTGGAATGTGAAGGAGTGTGATAAATTAATGGCTGGCCTTCTAGCCAGCGTTGCCGGTGAAATGAAAGTAAATAATGGTACACCCACAAGTCAAGTATCTGATGATATTGATCAGGCCTGGTTTCTTGCACATTCAATGGTACTAATTAATATTTTGAATTTTTAATTCCTAATAATTTTTAGGTAGAAAACTTCAACATGAGGGGTTTTATTTCGCATTCAAAATATTCACGAGCGGAAAAATCCAAACAAAAACATGATGATGCTTGTTTAGAGATTCTAACGAAAAACCTTGAGGAGGCGCGACGTCAAGTTGATGAAAACGAACAACTCATAAATTTGGTATTAGATCACTTAAATTTTAAGTTTTTAATACATTTTAGGTGGCTGCAAAGTTGCTGGAGAAAAATGAGCTTCAACAAGCCGAATTCCTCGAGTTGGTTTTTAAAATTTAAACTATTAGAACTAATCCAAAATCAAAATTCATTTTATTTTTTTAGAATTATCAAAGGCCGGTGAAGTCATATAAAGAAAGAAGAGTAGTTGTAAATATAATATAAAATTGACACAAATATATTTTCTTGCCAAAAATTTATTGTTTGTGTGTATTTATTAATGTCTAATTCATTTGTCCACAAAAAATTAGTTTTATGTAAATATTAATTTTCGATAAATATTTTTCTGTAAAAAAATTTTTTTTCAATATTTGTTTTGAAATTTCATTCAAATTATTTAAAAATATTTTTGACTTTAATTTTTTTAAATTTATTTTTATACAAAGGATGGAGCGGGTTTTGGGAAAAAAAAGTTTGAGTCGGGTTAGTTTGAAATTTTCTTTGGATCGTGTGAAAAGTCTCAGTTTCGGATAACTTAACCCGTCCTTATTTTTAGACTTAAATAAGTTTTAAGAATATGGCTTCACTTAATAAATGGCAAAAATTTATTTATCAATTAAATCAACAACAAAAACGTTTTATTATTTTTAACAAAAAAATTCAACAAAGATTTTATTTTACTTCTCGTCTACTTCCAACGAAACTTAAATTATTCTCTTTTATTTTGTTTACAAGATTTGCAGTAATTCAACCAATAATGAGAATAAATGACGATCCAGATGAAGAACAAATTAGAATGTCTAAAAGATTAAAAAGGTTTTTTTTGTTGTTTTTTATAATTTTTAAGGTTTGTTTTTTAAAGGTTTAGAAAATTTGCTTCAATTGAATATGCAGGGGTATTTTTTAAAATTTTTGTAATATTTTAAGCAATTCTGAAGATGATTTATTGAGTTTGAAAGTTCTCCCACTTTTTTGGAAAATGTCATCTATGGAGATTGGGACCTTAAATATGGAGGGGGGGTCCAAGCTTGCCTTAATTTTTTAATCAGCCGCCCTAGTCCAGGAAAAGGGAGGAAAGAATCCAGGAAGTTAGGAAAATGGTTGCGTCGTGATTGTGAGTATAGAAAAAATTTGCCTTAAATAAATATTCAATTCGATCATGTGTCCGCAAATATTGTCCGCAAATTATTATTCAAGCTCTCCCTTTTTTGTTTTTTTTTCTTCATAATTTAATCTTTTTTTCAGGAAATTTTTATGACTCCACAAGATTTTCTAGATTCCCTTACACTTGATGAACCAAGAGGTTTTCTTTTTTTTAATAAAATTTTTTCTTTTATTTTTTTTCAAGAAAGAACATTTCGTAATGTAATAAACAAAAATCAAGTCAAAAAATTTATTCAAAATACTCCCCCTTTAAGAAGAGGAAATTCAAAAATGTTTAGTGAATTGGGTGATAAAGGAATTATTTCTTATGCTGAATATCTTTTTTTGGTTACACTGTTGACAAGTTTATTTTATTTAATTTTTAAAGTACAATTTTTCAAAAAAATTTCTGAAATGTTTCATAAATCTTTTCTAAATCCTCCTTAACCCCCATATGCCGTAGGTCCGTTCTGTCGAAGAAATATAATTTTGTTAAAAAAATTTTCGAATCCCATACGATGGTTCGAGGCAGCACGTTTCAACGAGCTGAATAGATCATACTAGGGGGTCTGGATTAGATAAAACGAGGTTTTTATTAGAAACCGGACCCAGACGAGATATAGACCAAAAATTCGGCTTGCGAGATTTTCGAGTTTTGAGCTTGACCATCCCTGTCCCTTTATTTTTATATGTAGTCCTGTGACGGAGTGCATACGCTGTTACCCTTTTTCTCTAATTTTATCAAAATTTTCTAGAATCTCATTATGCCTTCACAATAGCTTTTATGATTTTTGATGAGGATGACAATATGCAGATAGATAAACAGGAATTTCTTAAGGTTTACTTTTTTTTAATTTTTTTTTGTTTTGCGGTGAAAATTTTTCCTGCACTTTTATTCAGTTTTTTTGCTTTATGACTGTATTTTTGTTGTTTCCGCACTTTTTTGTTTAAAATCTATCGTTTTAGGGGTTTGAATTTTAAAAAAGTTTCCTCATAATGGTCAAACGGTCAAAATTAGAAAAATGGTCAGACCCCAAAATGGTCAGAATATTTTTTTGATATCAAAAATAAATATTTTTTAAAAACTATTCATTTTGCACTGTTCCAGATTCAATATATTCTCATTCTTGGCACTCCACAAACATTTGAATCTTCAGATATTAATTTAATGGAATCACAACTGGAATTGGAAGTAAATTTTAAATTTGTTTTTTTTCTGTGATTTGGTTTTTTTCTTTTTATGCTTTAAGCAATGTTTTGTGAATGCAGATTTTGATGTGGATTTTTTTTCAAGAATTGTTCCTGCTACTAGAGAAAAGGTAAACTAAAGGTAAAACTAAGCTAACTCAGGTAAACTAAGCTAAAACCACCTCTGTTTTTTAATTTTAACTTTTCATATAAAGACTATAAAAGCATCTTAGACTTTCCAAAATCCACCACTTCTCTCTAAAAAATAATCTAATATTCTTCTATTCTCTTTACTATGGACGGTTAGTTTATTTTTTCCCTAAATTAAATGTTTCTAATTAAAATTTTAGTTCTCGACATTATTTTTGCGTTTTCGGTGGTTTTTGGAGTTTATGCAGCACTTTGGTTTTTGGTGGCCTGTATTCTTCTTGTTGCGTATATCTGGACATCATATGACCGAGAAGATGAAAAACAAAAGATCACTACTCCAACAACTCTTCAAACAAAATCATCGGACTCGCTTCAGCAAATCACCGTAATTAGAACGCAAAATTCTTCAACTTCTTTGTTGATCGAATCTTCTTCAAAATCGTAAGTTAACAATGAACCATTTAAAAAATATTTTTTAAATTTCAGAACGATAATTGTTCTTCCACCGGCTGATGATAATGTCAAGGAAAGCGTCGGCAAGAAAAATCCACATCCAACTACAACCACTACAAAAGCAACTACCGAGGAAGAAGATACAACGCTAAAATTATACAAGGCAAGTTTTGATGAATTTTATGTTATACTTTGGGTAATATTGTCTGACTCCCTCTCCCCCTTTTTTTTGTTTAATGACCAATTTGAAATTTAAAAAATAAAAGGAAAAAAGGTGGGTCAGCCTAAAGTCAAGAATGGAGGGGAATCCGGAATTTGAAATGGAGTAAGTGGAGGGGAGTAATCACAAAAAGTGAATTCTGTTTTCCAAGCCATTAAAAACATTAGATGCTCGTCCAATTATACCAAATTAAAAAATTCCTCTATAAATAATACCGGTAAACTTTTTTAGGCTTGGTTAGAAACGAAATCATCGTTGCCTTCAATTGGTCACCTCTTCTCAAGCAACAATAATGGCCAATCAAAAGAACATTACTTCAGCGATAAAAATTCAAAACTTTATCAAGCTTCGAGTATAACAAACTCTGATGACAAAGCACAGATAGCTTATCACGAGTGTTGCCATGCGGTTGTTGCTCATGTTTTAGGCCTTCCAGTAAAGAAGGTTATTTTTTTATTATGTTTGATTCTTTGTAACTTAAACTCTTGGGGATGGTCCTTAAATTAAATTTCTTTTTAATTTTTTAAATTTTTAATCAGATCACTATCAGCAAAACAAATAAACTTCTTGGCCTCACCTTATTTGATACTGAATCCAAACTTGTGTGGAATGTGAAGGAGTGTGATAAATTAATGGCTGGCCTTCTAGCCAGCGTTGCCGGTGAAATGAAAGTAAATAATGGTACACCCACAAGTCAAGTATCTGATGATATTGATCAGGCCTGGTTTCTTGCACATTCAATGGTACTAATTAATATTTTGAATTTTTAATTCCTAATAATTTTTAGGTAGAAAACTTCAACATGAGGGGTTTTATTTCGCATTCAAAATATTCACGAGCGGAAAAATCCAAACAAAAACATGATGAGGCTTGTTTAGAGATTCTAACGAAAAACCTTGAGGAGGCGCGACGTCAAGTTGATGAAAACGAACAACTCATAAATTTGGTATTAGATCACTTAAATTTTAAGTTTTTAATACATTTTAGGTGGCTGCAAAGTTGCTGGAGAAAAATGAGCTTCAACAAGCCGAATTCCTCGAGTTGGTTTTTAAAATTTAAACTATTAGAACTAATCCAAAATCAAAATTCATTTTATTTTTTTAGAATTATCAAAGGCCGGTGAAGTCATATAAAGAAAGAAGAGTAGTTGTAAATATAATATAAAATTGACACAAATATATTTTCTTGCCAAAAATTTATTGTTTGTGTGTATTTATTAATGTCTAATTCATTTGTCCACAAAAAATTAGTTTTATGTAAATATTAATTTTCGATAAATATTTTTCTGTAAAAAAATTTTTTTTCAATATTTGTTTTGAAATTTCATTCAAATTATTTAAAAATATTTTTGACTTTAATTTTTTTAAATTTATTTTTATACAAAGGATGGAGCGGGTTTTGGGAAAAAAAAGTTTGAGTCGGGTTAGTTTGAAATTTTCTTTGGATCGTGTGAAAAGTCTCAGTTTCGGATAACTTAACCCGTCCTTATTTTTAGACTTAAATAAGTTTTAAGAATATGGCTTCACTTAATAAATGGCAAAAATTTATTTATCAATTAAATCAACAACAAAAACGTTTTATTATTTTTAACAAAAAAATTCAACAAAGATTTTATTTTACTTCTCGTCTACTTCCAACGAAACTTAAATTATTCTCTTTTATTTTGTTTACAAGATTTGCAGTAATTCAACCAATAATGAGAATAAATGACGATCCAGATGAAGAACAAATTAGAATGTCTAAAAGATT
Organism: Meloidogyne arenaria; assembly: GCA_036172955.1. Taxonomy (NCBI): domain Eukaryota; kingdom Metazoa; phylum Nematoda; class Chromadorea; order Rhabditida; family Meloidogynidae; genus Meloidogyne; species Meloidogyne arenaria. The sequence goes on along the minus strand of JARQAB010000029.1, from coordinate 3,812,770 downwards.
AAAAAGGTTTTTTTTGTTGTTTTTTATAATTTTTAAGGTTTGTTTTTTAAAGGTTTAGAAAATTTGCTTCAATTGAATATGCAGGGGTATTTTTTAAAATTTTTGTAATATTTTAAGCAATTCTGAAGATGATTTATTGAGTTTGAAAGTTCTCCCACTTTTTTGGAAAATGTCATCTATGGAGATTGGGACCTTAAATATGGAGGGGGGGTCCAAGCTTGCCTTAATTTTTTAATCAGCCGCCCTAGTCCAGGAAAAGGGTGGAAAGAATCCAGGAAGTTTTGTGATCATCAGATCTGATCGGGCCAATTATGAAAAAGATGTCGAATCTCGAGACCTTTCGAATGATATGAGAATTATTCGAATCGGTCGAATATCAGGAAAGTTATGGCCATATACTGAATCGGCGGATACTGAATCGGCGATACTGAATCGTCCTTAACCGCCAGTGAGGGACGATTGAGTATCACCGATTCAGTATTTGGGGCATATTTTGGGCCATAACTCTTTTATTTCCCAACTGATTTAAATAGTTATTATATCAAACGAAAGCTCCAAAAGCAGGAATTATTACTTATCAGGGTTGCTTTGATCAGATCGCCCTACAAAAAGTTACAGCCGAATAAGTAAGGTCAATCGTGATTTTTGATCTTTATTTAATTTTAACTTTTTGTAGAATTTTCAGATCAAATGGATCCAATTATGAAAAAGAGGCGGCATCTCGAGACCTTTAAAATGATATGAGAATTACTTGAATCGGAGGAAAACCAAGAAAGTTATGGCCCAAAATATGACCTAGATACTGAATCGGCATACTGAATCGTCCTTTTTCCGTTAGCGCCGTTCTGAAAATAAAAAAAAAAAGAGAAATAGTGTTAACGCTATTTGGCGCATTTAAAAAAATAAAAATACACAACGCCACCAGATTTCCACTTTAACCCGCCGTGCAAGTAGGCGCGCGGCCAAGTAGGCGCAAAGCCATAACTACCTGAAAAATTTATGGACCTTAACAATTTTGGTACTAATCTCTTTAGCTCGATGAGAGGAATCGTTTAATACTAAATTTTGAAGGATTCGAAAATCTTGAAGCAAGTTATGGCTTTGCGCCTACTTGGCCGCGCGCCTACTTGGGCCTTACCCCTGAAAATAGCATGGGAGAGAGAAGCAAATATTTGTTGACTCAAACTGAAGCTTATTTGAGTCTCTTCTATTCTTTCTTAATGAATATTTTTTCTTTTAACGTAATTGACACGTCTTCCCACGTCTTATCTTCTTTTTTTTTACAATTTCTTTATTCTAAATAATTTTATTTTTTTACTTTTTAGACTACTTATAATCTCATATTTTAAAAATGTTGGCCGAAAAATCTGACACATTTGATACTGTTGAACAGGCTACAGAAGTTTCTACAACACCAAGTTTATTAACTTTTTTCTTAATTTATTCAAATAAAAATTATTTTTAGAGGAAGAGAGAATTAGAGACTTGCCTGGACAAAATCCTTCGGTAACCCAACAAAGCCCTCCATTGAACGGGCCGCGAAGGACGAGTAATCCGGTTCAAGGAATTTTAGATTTGGCCGCAAATAGGTTTTTTTTATTTGTTTGGAGTTTTGTTGCAGCAATTATTTTTTAAAATTTTTTCCAGTCAGGAACTTCAACAGCTTACAACAGCTACAGCAGCAAAAATTGATTCTCTTAAAAAATGGACTTTGACTACTTACAAAAATACAAAACATTTGTATTTTGAACATATGGGAAAGGTTATTTTTTAATTTGATGATAAAATGGTGATAATAGAGTTCGACCCTGACCTGATGGGAGCGAAAAGCTCATGGTTTGGTTTCGCTGAGGATGTGAGTATCGGGTTCGACAAAATTGTTCGTGTTCAAAGAAAGGACGTTGGTGTCGCTTTCAGGATGGTAGGGTGTGCGCCAAAATTTCTGCGTTTATTTTGGGCATATTTTTATTTTTTTAACGCTAAATTTTTTTGAAATTTGGAGCCTTTAGGCGAAAAAATTTCGTTTTTTCGATCAATTTTCTTCCAATTTTTTCCCTTCAGCCCCCTGGCTACGCCCTTGGTTCAGGGTTTAAATTTGTGTCAAGTTCAATAAATATATAAAACTTGATTTTTAGATTGACAAAACATCAGATCTCGATTTAAATGCTCGAATAGCAGAACTTCAAGAATTACGAAAATGTTATAGAGAATTGCTTTCGAATGCTCGTAATTTTACCAATTATATGGTTCTTGCTAATAATATGCAGAAGGGAATGGCTAGTGCTTTGTGTGAATTGGCTACTAAAGAGACCGCTATTTCTGTATGATTTTTTTAAATAATAGGTGATTTCTACATATATGGGTTTACCTGAAATAGGTTTAAGTTATGAGGAAAAATTTATTTTAATCCTTTGAAGGGAAAAGTTGCATTCGAATTTTATAATTGTATTTTTCACCCCAAAAATCAACTTGGCCTCTTAGATTTTTGACCATTATGAGGCCTCCCTACATATGAGTGAGAGAGTGAGATCATAATTCGACTTACAATTGAACCGGATCCTATTATGGTGGTCATTCGACTCACATCAGCTCGTAGAGTTCCTTAAAATACATAACACGTTTATCCGAATCGGAATATGGGAGATATGCCCGAACTTTACCTTTTGAAATACTAAAATCAATAATTTTTTTCAGAAAGAATTGAATATGCAAAGCGAGCTCTTCTCTGTTATGGGACAACATAGCGAACCTTTACAAAGAAGTTTGTCACTTTTTCTTTCTTCACTTCAAACACTTTGTGATAATACTATTGAGGATACTTTTTTGACTATTGAAAGCCATAACCAGGTTAATTAAATTTTTAAATTATTTTATAAGATTTAAATTTATTTTTGAGAATATTTAAATGAAACTAATGTTTTTTAGGCTTTATTTGAAGTTTTCTTAAAAATAAGAATTGTTGTCCTCTTGTGGGGTTCGAACCCTCACCCACATAACTAAAAATTTAAAATTATCCCACTACACCTAAGTCAACAAAATTTTTAAAGGCTCGACTCGAATTTTTAGGATTTAACAGGAATTTTTTAAAAATAAAAATTATTGTCCGCTCGTGGGGTTCGAACCTTAGACCTCTTATAACTAAAAATTCCAAATTATCCCACTACACCAAACTAAAAAATTTAAATTTTTCCCAATTTCTAGGCTCGACTTGAATTCGATGTTGGTCGTAAAGAATTGCAAGCAGCACGTGAAAACCCTAACAGTACTGCTCAAACAATTGCTGTTTTAGAAGAACAGTGTAACCAACAAAGGGCAAAATATGAACAATTGAAGGAAGATGTTAGGGTATTTTTTAGAGAAAATTTATTTAAAAATTTTCAAAAAAAAATTTTTAAAGGCAAAACTTGTTTTATTAGAAGAAAATCGTTGCAAAGTTATGCGAAAACAAATTTTAGCTTTACACAAATCTTTTGGTCAATGCCATTTAAATTGTTCGCAAGCAGTAGAAAATTCTACAGGATCAAATGATTTTACAAAAATGGCCGTTTTAAATGGTGGACAGGATTCTTTGCCAACAAATTTGGCTTATGGTGGAAGTAATGGATTTCAATCATTTTTGGAAAAATAGTGAAAAATTTTGGAAAAAATATTGGAAAGTAAAAAGGTTATTTTTTGGGGATTTTTACTTAAAGAGAAGATTCTGTTTTACTTAAAATGTGAGACCTTTCTTGCAATGTGAGACCCAACTAGTAGTCCTTAACAGTTTTTTGTCTAATTTCTGGATTTATTTTTCCCTTGATTTTTGATCTTTAAATTTTAAAAATTAAATTCTGGTCATCAAAAAATGGTTTTTTAAAGGAATACTACAATTACCTTAATGGTAAATGTCCTGGTTGGTGGTCTACCTGTTCGCAAAAAATATGCGTACTTTTTCTTCCCTCTTTGCATTTTTTGTATATTTTTGGATTATACATTTTTGGACTCGCTAATTTTTTTCCTTTTCTGTTCAACAGAATTATTTTTTTCTTTGCGGACATAGGTAGACCGACAACAGGAACATCTACCTACCTTAATAAAGAAAGATATATTCATTTATTTAATAAATTAATTTTATTGTGTACATTGATTGGCCTTGGAATTTTATGGAAATAAAAGTAATAAAATTTGACAATTCTTTTTTTCTTCAATTGTTATAAAAACAAAAAAAATTTATTTATTTGTTTGTTTCTATTACACACAGATAATTTTTTTTGGTCGTTGTAAAAAAAATTATTAATTCACATTTATTTTTCTCTTGTATAGGACAGAAAGCAAAATCGATTTGTTTTTTTTTATTTTTTTGGTAGGAATTAATAATTCTAGTTTATTGTTAGTGAGTTGCTTTTGCTTTATTTTTTCATTGTTTGCATAGTCCATAAAGGGAAAAAATTTTTTTTAATTTGAGTTGGGACAGGATATCTCATTTATAGTTGACCGTACAAAAATGTAAAAGAACCAAATTGAACGCTTACCCGTTAGAAAATTACCCGTTTGAACGCTTACCCGTTAGAAAAAACTGACATTTGCGGACATTCATTTTAAGTTTTATAATTTTTCTATGTCTGGCTGAGGAAAAAAGAGTCTAGTCGGGTCTTCAATTTTTTAGGAACATGTTTCTGGTCGAAAAGGGACACGATCTTATATACTTTTGCCCAATACCAAACGGTTTCAGTTTTGTCCGCAAATATTAGTCCGCAAAAGTCCTCTCTAATTTTTTTTTCATTTTTTCAGAATTTAACATTAAAGAATGGATACTGCTAACCAATATGTAAAATTAAATGTAGGTGGAGCACTTTTTCATACAACATTGGGTACTTTACTTAAATATGATTCAATGTTTAAAGCAATGTTTTCTGGGAGAAATGAGGTTTTTTCAAATTATTTTTTAAGAATTATTCAAAAAAAGGTCTTTCGTGATTCTGATGGGTATGTACCTATTGATCGTTGTGGAAAACATTTTGGATTAATCTTAAATTTTATGAGAGATGGGACAGTTCCGTTACCAGATTGTCGTACTGAAGTTCAAGAAATTATTATTGAAGCTAAATTTTATTTGATTCAGGTTTCTTTGAGGGATATTTTTTGTGTGTTCTTTTTTGTAGGCTATTTGGTTGTCATGCCTAGTTTTTACGTATCAGGGTTTCTGGTTTTACTGGGTTCTTTTAAGAGATTTTTTGTTTCTTCACTGTGAGATATATCCCTTCCTCTCGAGAAATGGGGGTTTTGCCTCAAACTTTCTCTCTGTAAAGGTCTCTACAGTGTGCCAGTGATCCAGTCATGATCAACGTATTGCCATTCTAGGGATGCACATGCTGAAAAAAGTTCGGTCGTGTTTTAGGTTGAAATAATTCTCGGGTTGGATTTCTGGAAACTCGTGACATCCCTGAGTCTTTAAAAATCTACTCATCTTTAAGCATTCTTTTTGATCAATTTTTTATTTTTTAAAAAGGAATTGGTAAGCTTGTGTGAATCTTGGTTTATAAACATGGAAAAAGCTCAAGTCGAGCCAATTGGTGTTTGTCAAGTACCTGTGGTTATGTCAAAGAAACAAGTTGAACGAATTTGGCAAAGCTCTACGGGTCGTGTAAGTAAATTTAAGGAACAAAAAATTTTATAGAAAATTTTCAAAAATTTTTTTTCAATTTTCAGCCAGTAATTGAATTGCTTCTAAACCGGTGGGAAAATTTAAAAGTTATTTTAAAAAATTTTCTATTTTTCAGAAACAACAACAAATATAGTTATAATACAAGTTCTGATGAAAACTTTCTTCGGTTTTTTTAAATTTTTTTAATTAAAAAAATTTCTTTTTTCTTTTCAAGTAATCAAGAGCTTTTTGATAAATTATTGTTGCGCTTTAACTCTTCTAAAAATAATAATGTTCTCTTCATTAAAAGTTTTTTCTATTTTTTTTTAATTTTTCTGGAATTTGCAGATTTGGGTATTGGCAGTCCAGAAATTTGTCAATGGACTTTTTATGGAAATGCTAGCCGTAAAGTTGAGGTTATACTTTTTAAAGTTATTCAATTATTTCTTGGAAGGGTTTGGTTGCTTACTTTTTTTTTAATTTAAAAAATCTCAGAAATGGAAAATTTTTTAATGATTTTTAAAACCATATTTGGTCTCATTCGGACCAGGTCTGGAAGATCTGGGCCAAATTTTCTTGGAAATCTTCTTGGTTCTTGTAAATCTTCGGATCGGAATCGAACCGAAGAATCGAAAAATCTTCGGTTCGTCCAGAACCGACAACCCTATTCAGGAGACACGGAAGCACGGGAGAACGGTTTCTATAAAAGCATCCGCCTACCACGCCTGGTTCCGGTGTCTTAAATCGAGTCGAATTTCGATTTAGGAAATGCTTTCTATAAAAAATTTCCGTCGACCAAACTTGTAAAACCACAAAAAGCCTCAAATTTTTTTTCAGATTTCCTGTACTTCAATTGTTTACACTCCAGAAAAGAAACAAACAAAAGTTGAATTTCCAGAAGCACGCATATACGAAGAAACATTGAATGCTCTTTTAACTTTTGGTGGTTGTACACATTGTAAGAATGATGATCCTTCTATTCAACAAAAACCGTCATCAACTGAATCTGCTCGTCGCGGCTTGGTTTTTTTATTATTTCAGTCCAATCTCAGTAAGCACACCCCCCAAAAATTAGATACACCTCAATTCAGGGTGGAAACATTCTGTGGAAACATTCCGCAGATTCTGTGGATGTTTCTGCAGAGTCTGCGGACCCCTTTTTCCACAGAATCTGTGGAAGTGCAGAAATAGAAATTCTGTGGTCTGTGCACAGAATTCTATCCGCAGAATCTGTGGAGGGGAGAAATAGGCCCCTGGTTACGGCCCTGATTTTCAGATAACTACAGGGGTGGACTCTATACAACAGAAAATTTTTTTATTTTTTAAGGGACAAATTGTTTTACTCCCAGCAAAAAATACTTGGCGTATTGGTGGACGTAATTTGAGTGGTGTAGATGATAATACAAATGATCAAGGAGGAGGTCCATCAGTTTCTGGTCACAATTCTCATAATAATCAACAAATTTGTGGGAAAGGGAATAATAATGATGAGGAGTCTGGTTAAAAACAAAAGGAGGTTTGGGCAAAATGAGAGGTTTTTTTCGATTTTAAAACTAGCTAAATTTTTAAGCCATTTATTTTGGCTTTTCTTGTGTATTTTTTTACTAACCAACACTAGACACAAAAGTTGTGTGCAAATTTTCCCCCATTTTAATAATTTTCCCCTTTAATATTAGGGGTCCTTCAATATTTTTTTTTGCTTTTCAATTAAATTAAACGATGCTCGAATTGTTTGAGTAGAGTTGTGTTTAGGTGGTCCAAGATATTTTTGGTTTTTTTGTAGGGCGATTCAAAAATTTTGTCAGTTTGTCCAAGACCTTGGTGAAAAAGACATTTTTCTAGTTGGGTGAAGGAAAAATTATAATTTTTTAAATTAGATAACCTTCAATTTAGGGGGCGGTTCCTTTAAATTTTGGTTAGGTACTTGGTGTCACTCCTTGACAAAAAAAATTTTTTTGAAATTTTTTTTAGAAACCCCTACTCAAAAATTCGAGCAATCCCTTTTTCTTACTAAAAACCCAATTTTTAAAAAATTTACTGGTCTTGTATACTTTCTTATATCTAATCTTTCCTTTCTAAATTCTTGACATTCTTTCTCCTTTTTAACTTTTTTATTTAGCTGAAATTTTGCATTTTATATATTTTTTATATTTGGCAAAATTTCATTTGTAAATATTTTTTAGAATAATTAAATATGTGAATAAAATTAATATTTAATTTTAAAAAAATATTGGGGTTTTTCGGTGGGGAAATTCTTTTTGGTCCTTGGAACAGACCAAGCAAAAATTTTCGGGAGGGTTTTTTAACCAGTGAAAATTTTTTTAGTATACTGGGAAAATTTTTAAAAAATCAGAAAACTGAGTCGACCTGGGCTTTTTAGGTGGAAATTTTTTTTGGTATATGGGAAATTCAAAGAAGTCTTCCAAAAACGGAAGAGGAACAAAAATATTTTATTTTTAAGTATTTCTAAAAAATAATTAACATTTAATTTAAAAAAAAATAAAAAAGGATCAAATATTTCTTTGTTCGAACCCGGGAGGGGAAAAAATATTTTTAAAAAATAATTGAGGAAGAGCTACTTTTTTTGAAAAAAATTTTTTAGTTAAGAAATAGACACACACACAACATTTTTGAGATTTTTTAAAAATAATTATGAAAAATTTTTTTTTTGTAAATTATTATAGTAGGCAAATTTAAATTAATAGAGCTGAATTTTAAAAAATAAGAAAAAGATGGCCATGAATAAAAAATGAGATGAGAATATATACTCTCCAGGTTCGAATATCACGGAATAAACGAACTATTAAATGCTAAAGAATGTGTGATTTATTCTAATAGTCGCCCACCCTTTCTAATAGTCGCCTATCTGAAATTGTTTAAAAATGCTTACCCTGGGCGTCTATTAGAATAAATTAGGGAGCACATTTTGGTTACGAAAATAATGTGTGATTTATTCTAATAGTCGCCCACCCTCTCTAATAAACGCCTATCAAAAAAATTTTTTAATACCCAGAGCGTCTATTAGAATAAATAAGGGAGATTTGGTTAATTTTAAGTATAGGAAAAATATATAATTTAAAGGGCAAGTAACAATGTTTTCCCAAATAAGTATAAGCTTTATATTTTTTACATATGTACAGAGGCGCTGTAGCGAACATGACTTGATGGAATTTGCCATTTGGAAGGGCGATACCTAGAGGAAGAAAATTTTTTTTTAAAGATAAGGTTTTCTAAGGGGAGGGGGAGGTTGTATTTTTAAAGGGATGCGGCTCTATAAAAATTATTTTTTAGAAAAAAAGTCAAGCCCTCGTTAAGGGAACGAAGTCTTCTTAACCCCTCTATTGGAGCAGCCCCCCCCCCTCCCCTATTTAAAAATCCCTCTCTCCCTTACTTTATGAGCAGTTGTCCAGAACGTGTATGTGGATTTAAATAAGCATAAGACACCCAAATTGATGTAGAAATTCCAATTAAAGCAAAAAATGTGATAAATGCTATTCCACCAGAACTTTCATTGTCTGAATGTTGTTGGGTGTGGTGATGGCTTTGGGAGGGTGAAACATCTATAAGGATTTAGGAAAATTTTCTATTAAATTTTCAATTGTGTGGGGCAAGGTACGTTAGCTTTATAAATTTAAAAAATTAAAAATTTCAGATTTTTTTAGTTTCTGGGACCAAATGTCACCTCCAGACAATTTCTCAATATTATCTAAAAAAACCTGGTGTATTAGTTTCAATAGTGGTAGCAGCAGTTGGAGCATTAACCAAAGTTGTTTGTGATTCATCCACTGCGGCTGTATTAGCTTCCTTTGTGGTATTATCAGGTGAAGTAACGTCTTCTGCTTTGCAATACTTTACAAGATAAAGGTTTGGATTAAAAAATTTTTTAATAGAAAAAAACCTGATTTTCCTCGTTGACTTGACAATTCCCTTAAAAATTTTTTAAAATTAAAAATTATTATTTTTAGAAATTTTCAAAAAAAATTTGAAAAAAATTTTAAAACGCAAAAAATTTCCAAAAAAATTTTTTTGAAAATTTTTTGAAAATTCTCAAAATTTCTTCTTCAAAAAAAACCTTCAATCCATTCCTGTCTACGTCTATGCATTCCCATTTGATCAGAACAAAAAGGTTTATTATTATTTCCATCAGTATCTTCACCACCATGAGTTTTGTCTCCTCCATCTTTAGGTATACACCAATTACATTTAAATGTTTTTAAAGCCATTTTATGACATTCATCACATGTTGTGGCATCCAAACAGGCTAAGGGAAAATGAGAAAATTTTTAGGAAATTTTTTAAAGAAAATACTTTTTAACGCTTCCATAAATACCACAGAATTTGAAGTTATTTTGTCAGGAGAAACAGTTATTCGGTGATACTAAAAAATTTTGAAGTTTTAAGAGAGACATGAGGGACATCTCAGGATTTTAGGGCCAAAATATTTTTGTTTTTGATGGGGTAGTTAGTACCCCGTCCTCGAAAGTTGGAAAACCTAGCAAGGATGAGGTCGTTACCCGAAATCAGGCTTTTTTGCGAACTAAATCCAACCCGATTTTTTTCTCAACCCGATCCATCCCTGCTACCAAGAGAAAAAGAGAAAATGCTCGCAAAGTCCTCAAAAAGTAACGTCTTATTTATAAGTGCACCTAACATTTTTCAACCTAAAATCCCCAAATATGTTTAAACTCACATCAAAAATTAAAAAATAAAGAGTAAAAAACCTCGTGTATAACTCTTTTACTAGATTGTAGAGCAGGTGGAACATTGCTAACTTTATGATTAAATAAATAGGCATCAGAAATTCCCATTTTGCGAGGATGAAAAGAATCGCTTATATTTGTTATTGGGATTGGAACCTTTAAGGAATTTATTTTAAGAAAAATTTTTAAGAAAAAAACCTCTTTATAAACAAAAGTAATATTTCCATTACGCCAAAGGTGGACTTGGAAGGTAAATGGGCCAGCTAAAAATTTTGAAAAATTTTTTTTGAAAATTTTCTTCAAAGAAACCTTGTCTATTATCCCGAAGAGTAACTTCATGCCATTCTACAACAACTCTTTTCGCGTCATCTGCATAAGAAATGCTTGATCCATTCTCCATTGTGTCAAAATTTGCCATAAGAGGGGCAATATATCTTTAAAATAAATTTAAAAAAGGTCTTGTAAAAAATTCAGGACTTTCAAAAAATGCATTTTTAGCTGATTATAAACTAAGAAACCTCTTTTCTAGTAAAAATAAACTTGTTTTCCGGCAGAGGGTTCGAACCCAGACCCCAAAACCAAACACTTACCCACTTAACCAAAGAAATTTTTTTGGGATTCTTTGGATTCGACCAGGTAAACCTTTTATTGAAGAACCGAAAATTTTATAAAAAAAGAAACTAACTGTGTAGCGGCTAGCCAAGAATGTGTTTGATCACCAACATAAAGAAATCCACCAGTAGCAATCGTTAAATTTTGTAATCTATGTCCATAAAAAGGAAAATCAAATTTTAATTTAACTCCAGCAGCTTTTCTATAAGCATTATCCAAATGAGTGTTTTCTGTCTTTAAAACAAAAATTATTAAAAAATAAAATTGTTTTCCTGCAAAGGGTTCGAACCCACGACCCTATAACCAAACACTTACCCACTTAACCACGGAAAATCAAAAAAAACTTTTTAATCTCAGGTAAAGCAGACTCCTTACTCCAAGTAAAATTGTTTTCCTGCAAAGGATTCGAACCTACGACCCCATAACCAAACACCCACTTAACCACGGAAAATTTATTTTTTTATTTTTAACTAAACCACGGAAATTTTTTTTATTTTTAGAAAAAGAAAAGTAAAAATACTTGTCCAACAGCTCCACCTTCACTAATCCATTTTTGAATATCTATATAATTTTGAGCAAAAATTTCTTCATTGTCAGTATGTGTAGTCATTGTATAATAAGTATGTTCTGTCTTTAAATTGAAAATTTGGAAAAATTTTTTTATTTTAGCCCACAGTTTCTGGCTCTTTATTATCATCTTCTAATTCAGCATCAGGTGGAAATGTGCTTCCAGTACCAAAATCAAGTAGATCGTGTTCGCCTCTTTTTACCCTCAAATGTGGATTTTTAACGCTGCTGATGAAATCGTTATTATTCCAATTTTCATTGTAATTCAATAATGCAGCACTGGAAGAAGCAGAAACAATAGGTATTATTAAAATAAGTAGAATAATGGGCATTTTTAGGCTTAAAAAATTTTTTTAATAAAAATAAAATTGTTTTTCCAGCAGAGGGTTCGAACCCACGACCCTATAACCAAACTCGTATCCATTTAACCAAAGAAACCCAAGGAAGTTTTTTTGATATTTTCAAGGGGTATAAAGTTAAATGGGGTTCAAAACTCGATTTTACAGAAAATCCATTATTAGGTGAGAAGTTTAAGGCATTTTGTCCCATCAAGGAAAATTGGGGGGGGGGGGGGTTGTGAAGAAAGATGGGGGATTTTTGAGAGGGGTCAAAAATTTCGTCTGATTTTCGATTTTTTTAAAAGCAAAATTAGGAAACTCTTCATAAAATATATAAATTAAATTTGGGAATTAAAATGAGCAGAAAAGGCGAAGAATTTAGGGGACAAATATAATTTTAGAAAATGAAAGGGGGCTGATGAAAAAAAATGTGAAGATGGATAGGGGGGAAGATGGGGGTGTTTTTGTACCTTTTTTTCTTCTCTTTAATCTTCTCATGGCCATTTTTCTTTCTAAAAATTTTTTTCTACAAAGTGTCTCTAAACATATATAAATTTATATCTCCTCTTTTCTCTAAAATCTGCTACCGAAGAGAATCAATATTTATTCACTTTATGCGAAGAAAGTAAAAAAAATAGAAAGGAAGGTGGAAAAGGAAAAAGGGAAGGGGGGGGGGGAAGTTGTTGACGAATTAGTTACAAGAAAGTTAAAAAAAAGTGGTTGTTGGGGAGAATTTTAGGTAATTTTAATGTAAATTTGAGGGAATTTATTTAATATGTATAGGAGATTAAGTGGATAGAATCTTTGTTAGAAATTAAAATCCGCAAAAGATTTGCGGACAAAAACATTTTTTGGCGGACAAAGACGTCTAGGGTTAAAAATAATTTTCTTCGATTCCACAAATGATTTAGCGGGGTTTAAACATTAATCTGATATTAATTAATAAAAAATCCGCAAAAATTTTTTGCGGGTTTTTTTGCGGACAAAAAATTTTTTGGCGGACAAAGACTTTTAGGGTTAAAAAAAATTTTTTTTCGGTTCTATAAATGATTTGGTGGGTTTTGGACATTAATTTTTCAATTTTTCGAAAGATTTTGGAGAAAAACGGTGCTTGGAAGAGTCATTTAATTAATTTAATCCTCATCATATGAGTTGAATTGCCTTGTTTATTAATTAAAAATTAACCGAAAAAAAGTGGAAAATGGTCTATGGGGAAAAAATGATGGGGGAAATGATTAGTTATGTAATGTGTTTATGTGTGAATGGATTGTTGATATTTTTTTGTATTTAATATTTTTTATTTTGGAACCAGTTTTGAATGTCATACTCGTTAAAATATTTTTTCTGATAAAAATATTTTAAGTGGAAATTATAACAGAGAGATTTTTTGATATTTTTGGGCTGGTCTTCACAGGAATAAATAAGAATAAATTTTTAAAAATGGGGTGAGGGTGGGTAAGGAATTTTTAAAATAAAAGTCTTTTTTTATTAAAAGTCCGCAAAAATTACTTGCGGACAAAATTTTTTTCTATTGGTCAGTTTCGGGGTTGATCTTCACAGAATAACGGGTAGGGAAGAAGAAAGGAAGACTCAACTTTTGGTAAGAGAGAGAAACGAGGAGAAATCCTCCACAAATCCTATGAATTTTTATTAAAATCCGCAAAAATTTATTTGCGGACAAAAAATTTTTTTCTTTTTGTCACTTTGTTCTCAAGTCTTTTCTCTAGATCATTGGGAGATGATTTGTGGAGGATTTGGATAAGTTGAGATTTATTTAAAAAAAAGGTATACAGTACCCTCAGGAAATCAACTTAAAAAAATTTTTTCCATCGTCTGGGTTTTTTACTTGAAAAATTAAATAAAATTATTATTCTTTTGCCTGACTGATTTTTCTTCTTTTTTCTTTTCAGTTTTATCCGCATAACCGTTATTATTTTTTCTTATTATTTCTTTAACCAAATTTTCTTCAAAAAATTTCCCAAAAAATTTTTGCTTAACATAATATTTCTTTTTTAAAGCTTCCATTGGGGTGGGGGGGGGGGGGGGGGGGGGGGGGGGGGGAACGACTCTCATGGGGAAAACAAAAGGAAGAAGAATATATAGACTTTATTGGAACTTGTAATAAAAAAATGGGGTATTTCTTTTATATTTTTCTTCTTTTTAAGTTGCCATAACTTTATTATTTTTCTTTTAGAAAAATTTTTTTGTTAATTTTTTGGTGTACTAATGAAGGGAAAAAATTTACTATACTTCTCCTTATTATTTTTCTTTGTCCCAAAACAATGCAGTTTTCCTCAACAATTAATTTTTGACTCTTAGCTTAGCCTTCCTCTTATGTATCATAGGCTCTGACTTATTACTCCTTTATAAGTATCAGAAACTCTGACTTATCCTTCTTTTATCTCATAATTTTTGTCTTATCCCTCCCTAACAAAATCACAAACTTTGATCTGTCCCCAGGGTGGCCCTTTCCAAATCACCAAAAGGGGACATGGGCTCTCAAAAAGGGGGCAAATGCCTCCTAAATGAGGTAAAAGGTCCACCCTGTCTGTCCCTCCTTCATATATCTCTCACAAGCCCTGACTTGACCCTCTCTCCATATATCCCATAAACTTTAGCTTATCCCTCCATTCTATATATCACAATTTGAAAAACTTCTCACTTATTCCACTTATTTTTTAGAATTGTTTTTTTAACTATTTTTTGAATATTTTTAAGATTACCTTCTCCTCAAAACACTCATCATATCAATAACAAAAAAATAATTTTTTTATGCAAAAATCCTTTTCTTCCTCAAAAATTTTTTATCATCAATGGAGTTTAGGAGAATTAAATAAAGGAATGCAAAAAGAGGAAGAAGTAGATTTTGTTGAAAAAATTGAAATTGAAGAGGAGGAGGAAGAAATGGCACCAGAAGAATTACAAGAATTGGAGGATCATTTATGTGAAATGGTTACCCCAAAAAATGTTTTGTTATTTGGAGGAAGAAATAGAAGGGTAAAAAATAAAATTTTGGGAAATCCGTTGGCGGATCCTGGGAAATACACGGATATCTTGGTCCGATATCCGATCCGAAAGAATTCCGGAGACCCGGAATTCTTTCGGAAAAAATTTTTTTCAAGAAGAAATAGAAGGGTAAAAAATAAAATAAGGGACTTGAGGGAGGTTGGCAGATCTTGGGAAATCCACGGATAGCTTGATCCTATATCCGATTTGAAAATTCCCGGAAATCTGGACTTCTTTCGGGAAAATTTTTTATCAATCGGATTTTTTGGCTCTGAATCTGCCAACACTAGGAAATTTTTACCTTCTCCTCAAAACACTCATCTCCTCAAAACACTCATATTTAATTTAAATTAACCCTAATTAAGAACGTCATTTTAAGAGACGTCTTCTTTCGGGAAAATTTTTTATCAATCGGATTTTTTGGCTCTGAATCTGCCAACACTAGGCAGGAACCTCATTTTTATATACAACTCGTAATTAAGAACGTCATTTTAAGAGACGTCTTGTTTAAAATTTAGTTGTTTTAAATTGGGTGGGAGATATGTTCCTAATGGATATTCTCGTATTTAATTTAAATTAACCCTAATTTAATATATTCCTCATTACAAGGTACAAATTTTTTTCAGCCCCAAGAGGGGTTCCTAAAAATGAGGTTTTTGACCATTACTTTTTTCAAAAAATTTTCAAAATTTTGAAAATTTTTTTTTAATTTTCAAGAGAACCCCTCTACTTATTGGTTCAAACGATGCTTCTTCTCGTTTTTGGCGCCCTCAATCATCTACTGCTACCGCAACAACAACAGATTTAAATAGTGAATTTGGTGGTAGTAGAGGACATTCATTAATAGAAACAAGCATTACTAACAGTAGAAAAAGTCAAAAACAAGAAGATGATGAATTTAGAGAAAAAGGAGCTAGAAAGGTTTTTAAAAAAATTTTTGGGGTTAGTTTTTAGGGGTTATCTTAATTTTAATTTTATCACTAAATTTGGGGTTAATATTTTTTTAATTTTTGGGGTGTTGTTTAATAGAAAATTAAATCGGCTATAATATAAAAATCAACAAAAATTTTTTCTGAATTAAAAATTTCTTTTAGTAAAAAAGCCTAACAATAGGTCTATTTCGGCTATTTTTTAATTCTAAAGTTTTTTAAATTTCCCAGTAATTATGATTTTGTAATATCTTCGTAGCCAAATCAATTCTTTATTAAAAAGTATAAAAAAGGAGGTTTTTCATTTTTAAATTTATTTAGAAAAAAGTTTAGGTTCTGCTATTTAAGAAAAAAATTTAAAAATTTTTTAAATTTAATTAAAATTTTTTTTATCTTTTTTTCAACAGTATGCCAAATTAATTCTCCCACATGTTGGACTTGTTTTATTAACGTGTTGTTACACTTTATTGGGTGCTTCTTTGTTTTATTCTGTTGAGAGGCCCAATGAATTGAGAGCAAAAAGGATATGTCTTGACAATGTATTTTATTTAAAAATATTTTTAAAATTAAATTAATTTTTAAAAAATTTAAAAAGATTAATAAACGCCAAGAATTATTTGTTTCTGAATTGGTTTGGTTGGCTGCTAGCAATTTAAGTGGAGAAAGAAAAAATTGGGAAAGAATAGCACAAGAACACTTGTGGGTATTTTTATTAGAATTTCTTTCAAATTTTCCGGAAAATATTTAAAATAAAACGTCCAGAAAGAAAATAAACTGTGCGCAATTTAAATTATAGGCTTAACAAGTTTTAGCGTTTGTAGAAAAAAATTGTTTTTTTGTTGCGCAAACAGTTTTAATTTATCTTTTCCGGAAAAGTTTTATTCCTTGGAAAGTTCTATTTATTATTCTGGTACATTATACATTATTAATTTAATACTTTTACCGAGAGTTATATAATTTCCGGAAAGTTTCTTTCGGAAGGTTTTATATTTTCCGAAAAGTTGTATATTTTCCGGAAAGTTTTATATTTTCCGGAGAGTTATATATTTTCCGGAAAGTTTTATATTTTCCGGACTTATATATCTTCCGGAAAGTTTTATATTTTCCAGGAAGTTTTATATTTTCCGGACTTATATATCTTCCGGAAAGTTTTATATTTTCCAGAAAGTTTTATATTTTCCGGAGAGTTATATATCTTCCGGAAAGTTTTATATTTTCCGGAGAGTTATATATTTTCCGGAAAGTTTTATATTTTCCGGAGAGTTATATATCTTCCGGAAAGTTTTATATTTTCCAGAAAGTTTTATATTTTCCGGAGAGTTATATATCTTCCGGAAAGTTTTATATTTTCCGGAGAGTTATATATTTTCCGGAAAGTTTTATATTTTCCAGGAAGTTTTATATTTTCCGGAAAGTTTTATTCTCCGGAAAGTTTATTCTCCTTTCCTGGAAAGTTATATTTATTATTCCGTAAGTTTTATATTTCTATTACTAATTTATATTTCCGGAAGGTTTATTAAATACCCAAAAGATCACCACTAATTTAAATTTAAATTATTATTTTTAGAGGGAAAATGAGCGATTTATTATTTCTTGGATTCGAAAAACATTTTTTAACTTCAAAAGAAGTAAAACTGAATGAAACAATTTCTGTTTGGACATTCTCTACGGCCGTTTTCTTTTCTGTTACGGTAAATTTTTTTTTAATTTCTCAAATAATTTTTTAAGGTTGTCTCAACAATTGGTTATGGCAATCCTGTGCCTGTAACAAGAGTATTAATTAATTTTTAAATTTTTAAAAATAAATTTTTTTCTAGATTGGCAGAATCGCTTGTATATCATTTTCACTTTTTGGAATACCTCTAACACTTGTAACTATTGCTGATTTGGGTAAATTTTTAAGCGAACATCTTGTTTGGCTATATGGAAAATGGTTAAAATTGAAGGTTCTTTAAATTAAAAAATTTTTTTTTTAATTTTTTAAAAAATTTTCGAGAAATTTCTCCAAATTAATTAAATTTTTAAAGAAAATCTCAAAATTTTTTTTTAATTATTAAAATATTTTTCAGCGTTTTCTTTCTCTAAAAATATGTAGGAGAGGAATTATTAATGTGAAAGAAGGAAGATTTGACGTATCTAGTCATCAGTATTTAAATCAGGAATTGGTTCGAGAGAATAGGTTAAATTTTTATAATTTTCTCAAAAATTTTTAAAAAATTTTCTAGAATTCCAGCATTACTTGTTTTTGCAATTTTAGTGTTATACACAGCACTTGGAGGTTTATTAATGTCTCAGGTTTATTTTTTAAATTAATTTTTTCAATTTTAAATTAATTTTTAGCTAGAACCCTGGAATTTTTTTACTTCTTTTTATTGGTCTTTTATTACAATGACAACAGGTTTTTTTAGGAAAAAATTTATTTTGAGGGATTAGGCTAAAAGTATAGGCGGGTCAAGGTGGAGGACAACCATGCCTCATTCAAACTAGGGGGCAGGGAAAATTTTTGTAAGCAGATTGGAGGTCGCAAAATTAATTCGAAATTAATTTTTCGTTGCGAAATTCACAAAATTAATTTTTCGCGACTTCTCTGAAGTGGAAAATTTTTTTCCCTTTCTTGCCCCCATTAAGTAAAATTTTTTGTGGTTGTCTTGATTCTTGTTTAACCATTTTTTAATTAGAAAATTTTGAGTTTTTTTTTAAATTTTAGTAGGTTTTGGTGACTTAATGCCTCGTAGGGATCATTACACAGCAATTATTCTTTTATATATTGTTCTTGGTTTTTTTTTTGAGAGTTACAAAAATATTTTTTGCTTCTTTAAGGTCTAGCTATAACAACAATGTGTATAGATTTGGTTGGTGTTCAGTATATTCGAAAGGTTTTATTTAATTAAAATTAGGATTGCACCCCGAACCCTCGGGGATGGGTATGTACGGGGTTTTCAATTGTTTTCGGTCTCGGGACAATTATGAAAAAATCGTTGGGGAACGGTGTCGGGGCGAACCTCTGAATAAAAATTATTTAAAAAAATTCTTTTTTAGATTCACTACTTTGGTAGAAAAATTCAAGATGCCCGGTCAGCTTTAGCTGTTGTTGGTGGAAAGGTTCTTTTTAATTTTTTAAAATTAAATTTAAAAATTATTTTAAAAAGGTTGTTCTCGTTTCTGAGCTTTATTCAAGTCTACTTCAAAAAAGGAACCAAAAAGGAGTAGGAAATGTTTCTTGCAACGGAGAAACTGCTTTTATTATTGAGGTTTTTAAGAAATTTTAAGGGTTATTTGAATTTAAAAATGTATTTTTTTAATTTTTTGGATATATTTTTCGGTGGTTTGAACCGGATAAAATTCAGAAAAAATCAGCAAAAAGATAAAAAAAAATTTTTGCGGACAAAACCAAGGGTTATTGAGTTAGAAGGAAACCGTCATTGGTTTATGTCAAGTACCATGTCTTAAGCATATTTTACTAGCTTGTTAACTTATGACTCAAATCAATGTCGTTATAAAAGATAGTAAGTGGGTGTCCGCAAATATCAGTCCGCAAAAGTTGTCTCATACCAATTTTTAAAATTAATTTTTTAAAAAAGAATTTATATATTGACCCAAGTCGTCGACACATAATTCCATTTATTCCTGCGGATATTCGTCTCATCCGTTTTATTGATCAACCTCCTAATTCATTATCAAGAACTAGCTCACAAGCAAGTGAAGATGTTAAGGGTTATTTTTGTTAATAAATTACCAAATAAGAGGAAAATGTTGTTTATATTGTTTTTTTATTTAAATGTATTAGTTAAATTTTTATATTTTTTAAATGAAAAAACACAATTGTTTACGAACAAAAAAATATTTTTTTAAAGGTTTACCGTAAAAAATGTGGAAATGTTATACTCTCTTCGACATTTTGTCAATTTTTGTCCTTGGTGGCATTTATGTAACTGACATTTTGTCGTTAATATTCCTTAAGTTATTTTGTCGTTTTTCCTTTTTGGCATTTACCACAATTATTTTCTATTTTTAGAAAATATCAAAAGACCAATTCTACATATTTTTCATTTGGCCAAATACCCATTATTTTTTCATTTTGTCTAAAAGGGAAAATATTTCCACTTTGACCAGCCAATTTTACATTTCCACATTGCAAAATTTATTTTTGAACACGTCAACATTGTTTATTTTTAAAAATTAATTAAATTAATTTTATAGAGACTTTATTAAAAATGAATTGGCTATATTTTCCTCTATTATTCTGCTTATTTGGAATTAAAAATTCTTTTGGTTATTTTATTCATATTGATGCAAATGAAGAATTGTGCTTTTTTGATAGAGTAGTTTCTGGAACTAAAATGGTATTTTTTAAAAGATTTTTTATAATTATTTGGGTTCGAACCCGGGCACGGATTAGCTTTTCTGACCAGGCAGCTCGAATAACGTCTATTTTAATATTGTCAGTTTGTCCTGAGGTTTCGGGGGTAATATTCAAATTTACAGACCCTATTTTTCCTCCCCCAATTTTCCTCCTATATTTTTACAAAATGGTCAGACTTTTTCCTTCTTCCATCCAAATTGCCTTTCTAATTTTTGCCTACAATCAAACAAAAAGGATTATTTTTTATATTTTATTTCCCCGTCTTCTCAAAAATCATAATTGTTAAATACCAAAAAATAATCCTCCTTTTTATAATCCTTTTTGTTTGATTGTAGGCAAAAATTAGAAAGGCAATTTGGATGGAAGAAGGAAAAAGTCTGACCATTTTGTAAAAATATAGGAGGAAAATTGGGGGAGGAAAAATAGGGTTTGTAAACTTGAATATTACCGTTTCGGGTCATAGGGCCACTTTAACCCGGGAAACCCCGGCTCGGGTCTGTTTTAAGATGAAAATGGCCGGGACCTGGTTTTCGAGCCCGACCGGGCCCGACAGCCTGGAATCAGACTTGTGATAGATACAGGGTTTTCCTGGGTTTTTGTAGATTAACCCGGGAAACCCCTGCCCGGGTCAGTTTAAAACATACAAAACTTGTATTTTTATCAACCATTTTTAAGGGTTTAATGTTTGAAGTTGCGGAAGGTGGATTTCTTGATATTGACGTTAAGGTTTGGGAAAATTTTTTTAACTTCTTAACCTTTTGTTTTAGATTGTTGGCCCGGACAATAGCGAGATTTATAAAGGTTATCTATTTTTCTTATATTTTAATAGACTAATTTTTTAAATTTTTCTAGGTGAACGTGAAAGCTCGGGAAAATATACATTTGGTAAATTTTTCATTAAAACAAGTTAAATTTAAATTAGAATAGTAAGATTGAGGAAGATTTTGTGTGATTTTAATAAATTAAAGGATCTTAAGGGGTGAAGAAAATGGAAGGGGAATTCTTCAGAAAGTCGAATACTCCTTCAAATTCCCGAATAATAAGTCAAATCATACGAACCTCTGCTACCCAAATTCAGAAGATTCTACGAGTTATTCAACTTTCTAAAAATTTCCGCTTCCATCTCCTCCATCCTTTCGCCTCATTTAATTTATCAGAATTATTAAAAATTTCTCTTTTCTTGTTTAGCTGCTCACATGGATGGTCCACATACTTATTGTTTTAGTAATAAAATGTCTACTATGACTCCAAAGGTTTTTTTCTTTTCAAAAAATTTTTTTCAAAAAAATTGTTTTTTAGGTAGTTATGTTTTCAATGGATATTTCTCAACCTAATGCCCACACTCAGGAAGCTGTTGGAAAAATTGATGGTTTTTTAAAATTAATTTAACGTTTTATTAATTTTTGTTTGTTTAGCTGATGGTCAAAAACTTGAAGAAATGATTAGAGAATTGTCTGCAATGCTTACAGCAGTAAAACATGAGCAAGAATATATGCAAGTCCGTGATAGAGTGCATCGTTCAAGTTTGTTTTTTTAATTTTTTTTTAAATTTTTTTGAGAAAGTCTAATGGGAGATCCTGGCTAGAATTCAAACAGGGTTACTAGATGGGGGTTTAAGATCTGTTAAAAAAAGAATAGGTGGAAGCAGCGGCCTAGTAGCTCACATAAGTTTGTAGAGGACCTTTAGTTTATGAGAGATAAATCCTGGGAGTTTTTGTGAGCGATAAACCTGGCATAGCAAAATCTTGGCAATTTTGCAGGATTGATACCTACTAGGGGCTAAACGTCTACCTCTTTTCAATAATTTTTTTTAATGGGGACCAAGCAAAAAGCTAAAATGTTTTCTTTCTAATTTTTCTGTTTCTCGTTGACTTTCCCTTCCAATTGGATTTTTTCTCCTTTGATTAAAAATTTTTACCGGTTTTTTTTGGTTTAAAAAAATTAATTTTTTTAGTAAATGAGAACACAAACAGTCGTGTTGTAATTTGGGCAATTTTTGAGGCAATTTTGCTTGTTTCTATGACTATTGGACAAATTTATTATTTGAAACGATTTTTTGAAGTTAGAAGGGTTGTTTAAATTTTATTTAAAATTTTTGGGATTTGACAAAAATTTTTCCTCAATTTTTTTTGTTACTCTCTCTTATGGACCTTTCTAAATTATTTTTTTTAAAGTTAGTTTTCAGTTATATATCCTAAAAAACAAAATTTTCTATTTTTTTCTTCCTCTCTGGGAATATTTTCAATAATTATTTAATTATATTTTTTGTTCTTTCTTCCAAAAAATTTTTTTAGCCCACTTTTGTTGTATTTCCTCAAGAAATTAAGTAAATATTTTTTAAATGACTTTTAAAAAAATATAAAAAGTAGGTGGTTGACTGATATAAGAAATTACTAAATAGGCGCTAGTGTTTACATTAGCTTTGAATTTTTTTATAAAAATTTATTAAAAGAAAAATCCCACCTCTGAAAAAATTATTTTTCGATTCTATTTTTGGGGTATTCGAAGTAGAGCTCAGACGTGCCCCCCCCCCTTCCAAAGTCTTAAAAAAATTTTTTTTAGATAAAAGGGAAAAATTATTTTTTGACATCTCAAAGAATAACAAAACCGAAATTTTTTTTGTTTGAGATTTTGCTTTGGTCAATCTTTAATTTAAAAATTAAATTTAAATTGAGCAAAGATAAAAAAATTTTTTTTAACCCGAAAATGATAGTCCACAAAAAAAGTTTCTCTCTAAAAAGAAAAAATATGACCTTGACATTTTTAAAAAATGGAACCACCCACGAAATAAAAAAAGTAAACAATAATACTAATTCCTTTCCACAATTAAATTGATATATATGTAACGGATGAGCAGCGTTTTTTGGATAAGGAAGAAAGAATTAAAAAAGGGGAGACGAGTGGGGGGGGGGGGGATTGATCTGATTAATTTGTGAAGATACTTCATCTTACCTTTTATTTTCTTCCTTTTCTATTTAAAATTTAATATTATTTTGACTGCCCTTTTTTAAATTTTCTTTTGGGAAAAGCTTAACTTCCAAAAAAAATTTTCGTATGCTTCAATAGCTCGAAAAAAAATTTTTTTTTTAATTTTTTAAGGTAAATTTAAAAGCAAATTTAAGAGCATTTCACTGTTTTGTAAAAAAATTTTTTTTCTAAAAAAATTTTTTTAGAAAGATAAAAAATGTATATTTTAAATCCAACTTTAATTATTATATTAATTTTAATTCAAATAAAGTGGTCATTTGGATTTTCAAAAAATTTGTTGTTTAATCAAAATGAAAGGAAATTTCCAACATTTTTAATAGATTTTGAATTAGCTTCAGTTTTGTGTCAACATTCTAATAATCCAAAAGATTTACATTTACACGATATTTCTGTTGGGTTTTAAAAAATTTTTAATTTCAAATATTATGGGAGAGAGAGGGGAAGGGATGGTGAGGTTATGGTAGTTAGATGAGAAAAAAATTTTGGGAAAATTTAACTTTTTTTTTGAAATTTTGTGTGTGAAATTCAGCCATTTTTGGAATTATTCATATCCGAAAAGAAATGCAGAGAATATTCTGGATATTAGGCAATTTTTGTTTCATAAATATCAGATCACTATATACAAGGATTTCGAATGATCCGTCAATCCTATTTGAAATGAAAAGAATTTTTTTTTGAATTTTTTTTTCTTTTGAAAAATCATTTTGGAATTTATATCTAAATTTTATCTTAATGGAATTTTATTTTTACTAATCAAAATTAATTTTTTAATGTAGATACTCTGTAATGGACATCAAGAGTGTTTTCAAAGGTTTTTCTGAATTTTGAAAAAAAAATCAGAATTTTTCTCTAAAGTTTATTCGGTCAAGATGACGAATCATTCCCTCACTGTCGTCATTTACAATGCAGAGGAGAAACAAAAAATCAAGTTGATTGTGATGGTAAAGGGGCTTGTATATTTGATGGTTTTACAACTAGATGCTTTTGTAATGAAGGATATTATGGATTAAATTGTGAATATTTTGGTAGGGGTTTTTTTGTAGAAAAATTTTTTTGAAAAATTTATTTGAAAATTTTTTGGCGAAAATTTATTTGAAAATTTTTTGGCGAAAATTTATTTGAAAATTTTTTGGCGAAAATTTATTTGAAAATTTTTTGGCGAAAATTTATTTGAAAATTTTTTGGCGAAAATTTATTTGAAAATTTTTTGGCGAAAATTTATTTGAAAATTTTTTGGCGAAAATTTATTTGAAAATTTTTTGGCGAAAATTTATTTGAAAATTTTTTGGCGAAAATTTATTTGAAAATTTTTTGGCGAAAATTTATTTGAAAATTTTTTGGCGAAAATTTATTTGAAAATTTTTTGGCGAAAATTTATTTGAAAATTTTTTGGCGAAAATTTATTTGAAAATTTTTTGGCGAAAATTTATTTGAAAATTTTTTGGCGAAAATTTTTGGCGGAAAAATTTTCAAAAAAATTTCTTGACAAGAAATTTTTCCGAATTTTTTGAAATTTTCAAAAATGATATTCTTTTTCCCCCATAAAGGCAATAAGAATGAAGAAAAAGAAGCATTTGATGAATTTGGATTAGAATTTGGAAAAGTACTATTAAATAATAAATATCCGAATGAAAGAAAAAATTGGTTAAAAATGAAGGAAATAATTAATGAAACAAAAGAAGCTAATAATAAAAAACAAAAGGAATTTGGTTTGTTAATTGGTAAGGGAAGAATGGAAATGGTTGAGGGAGGAGGACATGAAACTTCTGCTAAGGCAACAAGTAAAAGTGAAGCAAATACGGAAACAACTGAATTGCCAAATGTTGAAGCAACTTCTGTTTCAAGTTTTGAAGCAAGTCCAAAAGAATATAATACTGAAGCAACTTCAATTTCGGATCTTGAAGTAACTTCTGCTTCAAGTTCTGAAGCAAGTCCAAAAGGATATAATACTGAAACAACTTCAATTTTGAATCTTGAAGCAACTTCTGCTTCAAGTTCTGAAGCAAGTCCAAAAGGATATAATACTGAAACAACTTCAATTTTGAATCTTGAAGCAACTTCTGCTTCAAGTTCTGAAGCAAGTCCAAAAGGATATAATACTGAAGCAGGTCCCTTATCAACTTTTGAAGCAAATTCTGAAGCAACTTCAATAAAAAATTCTGAAGCAAATACAAGTTCTGCTTCAGATTCTGAAACAAGTACAAAAGGATATAATACTGAAGCAACTTCAATTTCGAATCTTGAAACAACTTCTGCTTCAAATTCTATATTATATACTGAAGCGTATACCGAAGCACCTTCATTATCAACTTCTGAAACAAGTTCAATTTTGAATCTTAAAGCAAGCACTAAAGCAAGTAGAGAAACAACCTCGTCATCAAAGATCAAAGTGACCTCCTTAGAAACTATTGAAACAACTTCAAAATTTGAACCTAAATCTGAAGCAAGTACTGAAGCAACCATTTCTTTGAATACCCAGATAAATCCAGTAGAAACATTAACAGTTACAGAGTCAGAATCTAATAAGCCAAATAATGAAGCAATTTTAGTAGATAATGAAGTAAATTTTAAATCAAAAATAGAAGCAGCAGAAACAGAAGCAGCTTCTTTATCGACTATCCCAACGAAAATTGAAGAAACTTCAACCAAAACTGAATATGCTTCAACAAAAAAATTTTCGACAAATGAAGCAAATTTATCAAAACAAATGAAGCAAAATTTTCTGACTTCTGAAGCACCAATTACTGAACATCCAAATTATGCTTCAGTTTTATCTTCAACTTTTAAAATAAATTCTGAAGCAAATTTGTTAACTAATTTTGAAGCAAAATCTACTTTAGCAAATATAAGAGCGTTAAAAATGTTGATTGATAATACTGAAGCAAATTATGAAAATAGAACAACTATAAAATCTGTAGCAACAACTAAAGAAACAAATAATAAAGAAGAAATTTATCTACGAACTACTATGGCTAATGTTTCGCCTAATTCTGTGATAGAAGTTGAAGCAACTCCAGGTCAAAAGCTTGAGTCAGCTTCTGAAGCAAATTTTTCTTCTGTCGAAACAACATCTTTAGCAAATATTGAAGCAACGTCAAATAATGAAGCAAGATCTGTATCAAGTATTAAAGCATCCTACAAAGCTAAGATTGAGGCATCCTCTAAAGGAAGCATTGAAGCATCTTCTGAAGCGAGTATTGAAGCAAATCCTATAGCAAGTAGTGAAGCACCCTCTAAAGGAAGTATTGAAGCAACTTCGATAAAATCTAAAGTCAAAGATACTAAAACAAGTCTAAAAGGAAATTCTTTATCATCTAATACGGCTACACCTTTATCAAATATTGAAGCACCTTCTCTACCAGCTACAGACAAAATACGATCAATTTCGTTAACTTCTAAATTTGAAGCAAAATCTATTTTAACCGTCAAACCAAGTTTTTCAAATTTTGAAACAACTTTGCCTTCTGCTACTAATTCCCGTTTGGACTCTAATAAATTGAATACTGAATCAACTTCCGAAGCAGAAGCAAAAATGAAGTCTTCCGAATTTGAATCAGAAACAAGGTCTCCTTTCGAAGCTGAAGCAAAAATGAAGTCTTCCAACTCTGATGCATCAACGAAATCTCTCATCGAGCATTCAATATCAGAAGCTGAATCACCTTCTAAAACAGACTCTTTAGTGAATACTTCTACTGAAGCAACTTCTGTAGCAAATAACATAAGACCTGAAGCTTTAACAATAATATCAACAAGTTTTACACCTCAAATTTCATCATTAAACATAAGAAGAAATTTTGAAACAAATTTTGCTTCAAATAACACTTTTTCTTATACTGAAGCTAGTCAAATAAACAATTCTGAAACTATTTCTGCTACAACTTTATTTTCCCCTACGGAAGCAACAGAACCTCTAATAAGTGTTTCTGAAGCAGATGCTTATATTAATAATGAAGCAACTTCTAAAACAAAAACTGAAGCTGGTTCACCAATAATTTTAGTAAACTCTGCTTCATCTTTTAAAGAAACAACTTTAATACCAAGAACTGAAGCAGGCTCAACCATCACTTATCTGGCTAGTTCTGCTTCATCTTTTAATGAAGCAACTTCAACAAAACCCACCTTAGCCAATTCTGTATCAGAGAAAAGGGGAACTATTACGCCAATAACAAAATTAAAAGCTAAGGCAACTTTATTAGAAAATTTACCAAGAGATACAACTGAAGCAAATTCCAAGAAGAATATTACAGACACTTTAAATAGAACCTCGTTTAAATTAATAAATGTTTCTGAAGCTTCAACAATGCTTCC
Source organism: Meloidogyne arenaria (assembly GCA_036172955.1). NCBI lineage: Eukaryota > Metazoa > Nematoda > Chromadorea > Rhabditida > Meloidogynidae > Meloidogyne > Meloidogyne arenaria. The sequence goes on along the minus strand of JARQAB010000029.1, from coordinate 3,785,336 downwards.
ATTCGAAACTGAAATAAAATTGAGGTTTAAATCTGGAGCAAGAACAAAGTTTTTCTCCAAATCTGAAACATCAACAAAGTTTCCTTCAGAATCTGAAGCAAGGAAGAAGGTTACCTCCAAATCTGAAGCGAAAATGAAGTCTAAATCATCCACTGAATCTGCATCAACAATCGAATCTGTAGCATCAACAAAGTTTCCTTTCGAATCTGAAGCATCAACATACTTTCCTTCAGAACCTGAAACAAAAATGAAGCCTGCTTCCAGATTTGAAGCATCAACAAAATCTCCCCTCGAATCTGAAACATTAACAAAGTCTCTTGCTGAATATGAAACAAAAGTGAAAACAACCGAATCTGAAGCAAAAATGAACTCTCCTTATGAACCTGAAACATCAACAGCCGAACGTGAAGCTTCAACTTTTTCCTTCAAGCTTGAAGCATCAACAAAGTTTCCCTCCGAAGCTGAAGCATCAACAAAATCTTCCACCAAACCTTTGGCTTTAACTAACATTTTTAAGAATATTGAAGTAAACTCATTTAAAGCAACAAGAAAACCAAGTACTAGAAGCAAAGAAATTTCCTTTGAAAATTTTTTAAATAAAATTGGTGCAAGAAAATTGCCAACAGAAAAGCCAAAATTAAGTTCAGAAAATTATAAAATAAATTTGTTGAATACTACCCTTTTTGAAGCAATCACAGAAGCAAATAATAATACAAATTTAATAAATAATGAAGCAGCTTCAGCAAACATTATTAAAACTGAAGCAGAAACAAATGAAAATATTGAAACAAATACTAAATCGACTCTTGAAGCAAAATCTTTGGTTTCAAATACTAAAGCAAATTTTGAAGCAAATGCTAAATCAGCTTATTCAATAAGATCTAAAGCAACCTCAGAAATTTATTCTAAAAATGTTGAAACATTTACTGAATCACCACTATCTTTAGCAAATACTAAGAATTTGGGTGTAAATGTTGCTTCTACTACTTCTGAAGCAGATTCTGCAAATAATAGAGAATTTGAACAAACAACTCCTTTAGCAAGTATTGAAGCAACTACTGTAGCAAATATTGTTTCAACTTCAAAACCTGTAGCAATTATTGAAGCAACTTCTATAGCAAGTAATCAAGCAACTTCTACTGTAGCAAGTAATGGAAAAGCTTCTGTAGCAAGTATTGAAGCAATTTCAACTCCTGTAGCAAGCAATGAAGCAACTTCTGCAGCAAACGTTAACTCAACACCAGTTTCTAATATTGAAGCAAAAACTATAACAAATACTGAATCAACTTCTTTAATCAACCCAAGAACGAATGTTGTTTCAACTTCGTCAGTTAATGAAGTTTCATTAAAATCAACCCTTGCTGCATTAGTTTTTTACAAAAATGCTAAAGAAAATATTGAAGCAAAATCTGTAGCATTTTCTACGTCAAAATCGTTAGCAGAAAATACTGAAGCAGAAAATGCTAATGATGCTAAAACTTCCAGTACTGCTTCATCTATTAAACAGATAAACTCGACTTTAGAAGCAAATCTTAAAGCAAATGAAGTTAAAACTAAAGCTGAAGCAACTTCACTCAATACTGAAGCAAGTTTTGTAGCATCCACTCTTGTAGCAAATAATGAAACTGCTTTTACAATTATTAATACTGAAGCAAATTTTAATGGCACAACTTCTGATACAGAAAGTTCTGAAGGAAATTTTACTTCTACCTCAGGGTTCATATCCAAAGCAACAGAATCCTCCATAGCTTCAAATGTTTCTGCTTCAAGATTTAAAATTAATTCTGAAGCAACAACTATTACAACCGTAAAAACTCCAAGAAAATTTACAAAATTGCAGAATTGTCTTCAAAATTGGACAAGAACAACACAAACTACTGGAACAGATTCAGTAAAAATTAAACCTATTATTGAAGCATCTACTAAAGCTTTTTGTAGGTAGAGATTTTTGAAAAAATTTTTTAGTTAAAATTTTTACTCGATTTTAAGTGATAAATCATTTTGTCAATGTTTGCCTGGTTTACCTGGGTTTCTTCCACTTTTTCCATGCAATGGTTTTTATGAATATTTTTTTACTATTTTTAATGTAATTTCCAGCAGAAATTTCTTTAAATGCTTCTTATAATTCTTTGAAAAACTTGGAGTGTTTTAATAATACAGTCAAGTGTAATAATAGTAGATGTGAGAATGGTTACTTTTTAAATAGTACTGGTTCTTGTGAAGATATAGATGAATGCAAAAAGGGTTTATTTTTTAAATTCTTTTTTAGGTAATTTTGAACTTATTAACTAGGAGTTTACACGGTGTTTTTAGCAACCTTATTTTCAACCCTATTTTCACTCTTTTTTCATCTGCCTTTACCAAAAGGAAGATATTGGGGAGTGATTTATTTTCCTTGCAAAATAACTGGGCCAAGGTAACTGGGCCTTTTGCCTTTTTTTAACTGGGCCAAAATAACTGGGCCTTTTGCCTCTTTTTAGGGTCCTCGCCCCTGTTAAGTACGTGACTTGTAAGTCTACGTACTAACAAAGAATAACAAGATAAAACAGTAACTAACAACTGTGCTTTATCTACAATACTAAATACAATAGGAACGAACAATAGAATATGGCTAACGCCGAATATGCTGGAGACAGAATAGAATAGTAATAGAATACACTGGAATAAGACTAAGACTCCGACTGAATAATAGGAAGGCTTTTATACTCTAATCTGAATATGCCACATTCAAGCTTAGCGTAATTCATGGAAGAAAAGCCTGACCATTGTGTCATAAATTGACGTTTTAAGGAAGGAAAAAAATTAAGAAAAAAACGAAGGGGCCTTGTTTTCATATAGGGTCAATTTTTTAGGTGTTTCTGTCTGTGGAAAAGAAGCATTCTGCCGAAATTTAGAGGGAGCATATCGTTGTGAATGTCCTAAAATTTTAAAAGAGGATGGTCATGAATGTGCGGCATTATCACCAAAATCTATTAAAGAATATATTAAAGGTTTTTGAGAAGACTTGAAAAAAATCTTTTTATTTAGTTAAATGTTTTCGAGGTGAAACTTTAAAAAATTCATCAATTCATGTTGATTTTACTTCTAATGTTTGGAAACAATTTAAAGGTCGTGTAATTGTTAATGGCAGTCAGGCTGAGAATCCAAAATGTTTTAAGGACGTTAGTTTTATTTTTTTAATCCGTAATATCCGCAAATTATATTATTAATTTTTTTATATTCATTGTTGTCATTTATTATCAAGTAGTCTCCGAATATTGTATATTCGGGTTTCCAATTTCTACTTTAAAAACTTACAAAAAGTTTATTTAAAACAAGTCTATTTAAACACAATAAATATTGTAACGTTCAGATTAAGGCTATAAAAAGGTGGGGAATTAGATTGGTGTATTTATATGGAAGGAATAGGGGGAAACAAATATATAAAGGTTAAAAATATAAGGCAAGAGGGAAAATACTATTTAAATAAACAAAGAAGATTAAATATAAGGATGGGGAAAACATTCGAAACAGCTCGACGAGTTCTATAAATAGCTTAAGATTGACTGACCATTTTTTAATACTTTGAGGAACGAAAAAGGAGGGGGGGGGGGCGAAAACCGAAGAATTACCCAAAATTCAAATGTCAATACACATCAGGTTCGAATATTGGTTTCTTCTATTCTTTCCGTAGAAAACGAAAGGTTTCTGCTTCCTTGGCTTTCTGTAATTAAAAAGATTTTTTTGGTCGGTTCCGAATATAAAGATTTCCATGATCAACAATCCAATTTACCTAAATTAATACTAGAATTAATTAACACTAGAAGAAAAATGGAAGAAAATTATTCTAGATAAATAAAATGCGGATAAAACTTGCGGACCTTTTAAAAATTTCTAATTTCAATTTTATAAAGTTTTCAAGTAACAACAACAATTCCTACAATTTTTTAATTCCTGCAAATGAATGTAAATTAATTGAAAAAGGAATAAAAATAAATACATTAAGTACACGTCTTTTAATCAAACCAATAATTGAATTAAAATCTTTTAATTATTTGTATTTTCCTCCAATTTATTTTATTCAAATTCAATGTCATTTTGTGGAAGAAGAAATAAATTTAACCAGTTTCTTAAAAAATTTTACAAAATCGAATAAAATAACAACAAAAATGGAAATAACAGAAACAACAAAAATAACGAGTAGGAAGGCGGTGGAAGAGTTTTTTGATGATAAACTGATGAGGAAAATGACAAGAAAACCGTTGAAGGGAAAAATAGAGAGGAATAATGAACTAATAAAAATTAAAGAAAAATTAACAATGAATCTAAAAGAATGGACAAATAATCCAGTAAAAATTGGGGAAGAAACAACTTTAAAACCAAAAATAACGGCGAGAGAACCAGTTAAAGCAAGAAAAAATAATTTAATAGGAAATGTTGATGAGGAGGAACCTATTTGGTTTGAGAATTTTTTGAATTTTGAAGAATTTTTATTTTTTAGTTCGTTGGATGTAACTGATAAAAATGGTGTAGATGTTTTAAATATAAAAGCAGGCGAGGTTAACAATTTTTCTTTCTTTAGAACTTGGGGAGAAAAATGGGGCCCGGTGTAGTTGTGTAGCAGGGGTGTGCCGAAACGGATTTTAAAAGCGAAACGCGAAATGCGAAAAGCGAAAAAAAAAGTCCAAAAAACGCGAAAATCCGCGAAATGCGAAATGCGAAATTCTTAAAATTTTTCCGGTATGGTGAGAAAGAAATCTCTAGAGATTGTCAACTCAGTGCTTTGTTGCAAATCAAAGCCTCAACTGAGTCTTACAATAGGATTTTGACGGGCATCAGGAATATCAAGAGATTTGAGGGGATACAGACAAAGCCAGGTTCCATCCTTAATTTTATGTACTATATTTTAGGATATTCGATAGTCTGTACTTCGCTTCCAAGACATTTCCTTAGAATATAGGTGGAAGTTTGGTGGATTTTTGTTTTGGGATTTTGGTGGATTAAGAGGGGCACCTGAGTATTTGAATAAATTCCGAAGTATATGGAGGATTTGAGTGATGGTGAATCTAGGGGAATATCGAGAGACAAACTTATGACAAGGTTCTTCCATTTTGAGCGTCGCAGGCAAAAATTTTGAGAATTTTCGAAGGACAAGAAGCCATATTTCTTCATTTTAGCGCCGCAGGCGAGAATTTTTTAAATTTTGGAAGTCCTTAAGCCAGATTCTTCCTTTTTCTGCGCCGCAGGCGAAGATTTTGAGAATTTTGAGGAGACAAGAAGCCAGAAATATTGGCGGAACCCAAATTCGCCGCCACCTATTAGTAAGAAAAATAGGTACTTTTCCGTTATCCCTACCCGTTTTTGCGGACTTTTTTTGCGGACAAATTTTATTTATAAAAAGAAAATAAAAAGAGAAAATATATAAAAGAAAGTCATTTCAATCATTCCAAAGACCAATATTTTCCCCAAGCAAGCATAATTTCTTCAAACACGTCTCGTTCGCCCATCATTTTCCTCCACATAAACTCGGCAAAATAACTCTCCAAATGATGTCGTGCTGTTCCACGATGTTTCTTATTCCTCCGTTTTGCACTGCCCCACATTCTTTCCACTTTTTGAGTATTACACCCATTCTTTGGATCGATAAAATTATATCTAAGTTAAAGACATTAATTTGAAATATAGCTTTACATCGGAGCAGGACGAATAGGCGCGGCCGAATAGGCGCGGACGAATAGGCGCGGCCGAATAGGCGCCGAGACGAATAGGCGCGAGACGAATAGGCGCGGGACGAATAGGCGCCCGAAGTTATTTTTTCCTAGAAAATTTTTTTGTTCTGATGTTCTGTTCTGATTTTTTTTTCTGATTTTTCTTCTGATTTTTTCTTCTGATTTTCTGTTCTGATTTTCTGTTCCGATTTTCTTGTTCTGATTTTTTTGTTCTGATTTTTGTTCTGATTTTTGTTCTGATTTTTTCTTCTGATTTTCTGTTCTGATTTTTTTGTTCTGATTTTCTGTTCTGATTTTCTGTTCTGATTTTCTGTTCCGATTTTTTTGTTCTGATTTTTTTGTTCTGATTTTTGTTCTGATTTTTGTTCTGATTTTTTCTTCTGATTTTTGTTCTGATTTTTCTTCTGATTTTTTCTTCTGATTTTCTGTTCTGATTTTTTTGTTCTGATTTTTCTTCTGATTTTGTGATATATGTAAGTTGGATGTCGTCTGACGGATGTAGAGTGATTTGGGGAGATAGCGAAGGATAAAGGGCTATAAGTAGGGGGAAAATTCCGTCATAAGTCCCAGAAACAAATTCAAACAGACAATGTCATTTGAAAGAGCTCATCGAGCTGAGTCGAATGACACCAAAATCAGCTCGGTTGGATGATCATGAACAAAGTTATGGGGTGAGGGGCAAAAGTCGGTCTTCCAAAAGTCGGTCCAGACAAAAAGTTATATTATTTATTTAACAAGTTTTCTGAAAATCCCGAAATCCCGCGGGATCCCGGTAAATTTTAGAACGGGATTCCGGGATTACCGGGATTAATCCCGCGGGATCCCTCCCGTTCGATCTTTTGAAACTCAATCCCGTTACGGGATCCCGTGAATGCGATTTTGCCGGACTCTAGTTCACTATGTTGCGTGCAAGTTGGCCAACCTTCAACCCCCTTTTCTTTCCAAAATTGCCTAGGAAAAAATAACTTCGGGCGCCTATTCGTCCCGCGCCTATTCGTCTCGCGCCTATTTGTCTCGGCGCCTATTCGGCCGCGCCTATTCGTCCGCGCCTATTCGGCCGCGCCTATTAGTCGTGTACCCCTTTACATACCTATGATTGACTTTGAAGTGTTCAAAGCCAGCCTCTTCTAAGCCAGCCAAACTGGACGTTGTTTGTGGTACAATTTCATTTCATGACCATTACGGCACACTCTTGTTTTGTGTAGAAGATTAGTCTGTAAAAACTCGATGGAATCTTTTTCACAAGTCTGTAAAAACTCGATGGAATCTTTTTCATTTGCTGGCACGTCCCAAATTTTCATTATAAAATCAATAGCTAATTAAACAAAATGTAAAAAAGTTAGACTGTTCTGTTTCCATCATTTACTCATATTTTATACACTAAATTTAATCCTGTTTGATTGCTTGACAAGTGAGAAGAGAGTTAGGGAGAAAGCAGTTTGACCATTATATACAGACGCAGATGGAATAAATTGTCCGCAAAAAAAGTCCGCAAAAACGGGTAGGGATAACGGAAAAGTACCGAAAAATATTTAAGTAGCGCGCAACGGGTTCTTTAAATAATAGTGATGTCCGAGACTCTCGGTTCCCGAGTCGGGAAATTTCCAGGTTTTTTGAGCTCTCGGTCTCGGTGTTTTAGTCTCGGAATACGAGAATGGAACTGATGAAATTTTTTGAATTTTACTTTTACCTCTCGTACTTTTATTTTAATTTTTTAAGGAAAAGACAAAGAATTAAATATAATTTCTCTTTTTTCTTTTATAATAATAATGGATGGGTTTTCTTTTAATAATGGTTGAAAAACTTAAACTTGACTTAACCAACTTAACCAATTTTTCTTTTTATAAATAAAGGGGTTTTTAAATTTTGATTCTGATTTTAAACTTGAAAATTTATTTTTTTTATATTATTAAACTTGAAAAAACTGTAAAATCTTAATTTAAACAGAAATTTTCAAAGAAATCTGGCTCCTTGGCCTTCCAAAATTCAAATAATTTTCGTCTGGGCGCTAAAAGTTTACAGTCCGGTCTGAATGCCATACCAATATCTGCCATATGGAGTGGATTTTAGGAGATTAGGAGGGATATCAGGTGGTATTCCTCAGAATCTCTCAACTCACGGTCTCGGGGTTGACTCCCGGTCTCGACTCTCGGCTTTTTTTAACTCCCGAACATCACTATTAAAGTAAAGCAGCTGGGCTATAGCTATTACTCTCCTTTAGCTAGAGCAAAAGGTTATTCGGCGGCTGGGAGCGAACCAGCATCTTCAGTAGACCGGACTGATGTGTTAGCCATTACACCACGCCGCCTACTGCATAGCCTTAGGAATTAAATAGCTATATGCTTTACATTAAAAAACAAAGATAAAAGAATTCGGCGCACCTCAGGTGCACCCGAATTTTTAGAAGAAGAAGAGAAGAAGAAAAGAATTTGGCGCGCCTGAGGCTCACTCAAAATGGAAGTAAAAGAAAGGAGTGTTTAATTCACATCCGCGTGAACAAAATATTAATTTTATAATCAAATTTTTTTGTTCACACGGATACTAGACACCGGTATCGACACTACTACCCTTATAACATAAGTACAAAATTTTTTCAGACATTAACGCTAACATTAAGTCTTGTTTCTCGTTTATGGCAACAAAAAATTAGCAATATAACAATATTCCCTAAAAGATGTTATGCAACAAACTTGGACAATGGAGGAAAATATTGTTTAACAGATAATGGAGGGTGTGCTTTTGAAAAAGGATTATTTCCTGAATGGAAAAGGAAAAATAATTTTAAAGCAGAGGTTTTATTATTACTATTTCTTTGAAAATCAATAAACCATGGGGGGTGTAAGCACATGTTTGTGCTTACTTCCCATTATGGGTTTTCGATTTTCAATCGGCTGTATCTCTGCGAGTTTTCGGCTCACGCAGAAAATTCTTACATATTTTAACTCAGCTCGGCGAGACGAATCGAATGGTATATATTTTGAGTTCAGATCTCGGTGGACCTATACTAAAATACAGCCTTTTAAGGTTCTGTGGTATGTCGAACAAATGGGTTCAGAAAAATAATTTTATGAATAATAATTTTGCGATGAAAAGGGAACTGAACTCAAACTGGGCAATGTTATTATTTAGTTTAAAAACATTTCTAAAACTAATAAAAGAAGCTAAAATTTTAGGTTAAATAGGTCGGGATAAAACATCAAAATTAAAATACAAATTGGCGTTATAGTGAAATTGCTAAGTGAAATAAGGAAAGGAGGGGGAAAAAGCTGCCGCCAAAATTAACCGCAAACTATTTTATTTATTAAACAATTATGCGTGGATTTAATCATTTAACCTAATAAAATTAAAATTTAATCATTTTATTAAATTTTACACAAAGTTAATAAAAATCTATTTCTATTTTCGACATAGATGTAAAATAAGCAAAAATGGGTACTTTCCTGTTATCGGCCCTCTATTTTTTCTTCATTTTTCTCAGTCTACTTTTGTACATAATGGTCAGATTTTCTTTCTTTCTCAACTTCACTCCATTTCCCGGTGGAAAAAAAAGATTATCTTTTGCAACAAATAATATTTTTATAAAAATTCAAATTCAAAAAAAGTAAAAGATTAAGTAAAAAAATTAAATTAATTTATAAATGTCGGCAAAATCTGTGAAGAACGTCATTTAAAATTTTGGTTTTTAATCTGTTTTCAGATCAATGAATATATCTTCAAACTGCCACAAACAGGAGAACCAGCGATAGATTCGTTAGGATTGATAACGTCTAGGATTGACAATTTCGTAAATCTTAAAGACGCGACGTATACACAGAAAATAAAAAATTAATCAGTTTCTTGCAAAAAAGTCTCTTCTTTGTCAGCCACAGGGAGCAGGGCTGTGTGTCATGCGTTTGACGTTAATTTTGGCCGATTTTTGCGTTTGGCGTGATTTTCTGATTTTGGCGCGCCAAACGCCAAAAATATACACCCCTAATGGCGGAATTTTTATAAATAATTGGGAGAAGGGACGATAGAGAAAGAAAATTTTTCTGCATACAGTCATCCAATATTCTCAAAATTTTCGCCTGCGGCGCATAAAAAATGAAGAAATCTACTGCTTGGACTTCTAAAATCTTCAAAATTTTCGCCTGCGGCACTTAAAGGAGGAAGCCCTTATCTTAAACTAATACTTCCATCATGATAGAAAAAACTTTAGCTCCGTCAACCATTTACTCTCTTCAATAACTCTGTTATTCTTATTACCCACTTTATGCCTCATATCCACCTTAATCTCAAGGGGTTCTACCCAAATTTTTTCCTTTTCCTCATTTCGGGGGATAGGAATTCTCCCCCATTGGCTAGGGCCTGCTTCCTGGTCTTACTTAATTCAAAAAATTTTCAAAATACCTTTAAAATTTTCGCATCCGGCGGTAAAAAAGGATGAATTCTAGCTTATAGACTCTACAAATTTTGGCGTTTGGCGTTAATTTTGGCCGATTTTTGGCGTTTTGCGTTTGGCGTGTTTTTAAAATTTGAAAAATTGGCGTTTGGCGCGCCACGCGAAAATTTTGGCGCACAGCCCTGACAGGGAGATGGAGTGAAGTTGAGAAAGATGAAAATCTGACCATTCTGTACAGAAGTAGACTGAGAAAAAAGGAAGGAAGAATGGAGGGCCGTAACAGGAAAGTACCAAAAAAGTCCGCAAAGGATTTCTTCTTTATACAAATATAAAAAAATTTTTATTTTAATATTAAAAATTATTTTTTGCAGGCTAATTTCTCAGCTTTTCGTTGGACAGAAACAAATAGTGTTCGATTTGAATGTGATTGTAGTGTTTGCTCAGAAGAAAGATGCCCTAAGGTTTTTTTAATTTTAAAATTTTTTCTTAATTTTTTTATTTAAAAGTTTGATTGTGAAAAGAGAAGAAATTTTAGATTAAAAAAATATATTTATAATAATTGGGCTTTAAATGAAGAGGATGTATTAATTAGTAATGAAATTTTGGCAAGTTTAACATGGCTTTCTAGGCCATCTTCTTTACCGGTTACAATGGAAGTAGATGAAAAATGAAATTGGAAAAGAAAGAAAAAGACAAAGAAGAACGAGGAAAAGAAGATTATCTTAAATAAAATTTTATTTTGAGTTAAGTTATTGTTATAATTATTGAGGTGTACGGAATTTTCGTCTCTGGAACATTCGTCTCCAACTTTTCGGAATTTTCGTCTCCAGTGGAATATTCGTCTCCAAGTCAAAAAACGGAATTTTCGTCTCCGGAATTTTTAGGCACGGGGAATTTTGGGCGTCGGAGTGAATTTCTTGATTTTTCGAAAATAACACAAAATCAAGTAATAAATTAAAGAATACGTACCACAAATGAACCTTGACAAAATATGTCATTCGAAAGAGCTTGTCATACTATGTCAAACGACAAGAAACTCATCCAGATTCAATCATTCTGAACAAATTTATCAAAAATTGAATCTACTGAATAACTGTTTTTGTTCTTATACTTAGGTAGTAGGTCGGCATTTCAAAGCAGAAAATCGGTAAAAAGGGATAGGTTTATGTTACTGTTGTAGAACCCAGCGACCGTTGACTCCCGCGAGGCGCGTGCCGCGAAATCCCGCGCGAAGCGCGGGATTTCGCACAAGCGCCTCGCCGACTCCCATAGGTTTACGTTGTTTGATTTTGTGTTATTTTCGAATAAATCAAGAAATTCACTCCGACGCCCAAAATTCCCCGCGCCTAAAAATTCCGGAGACGAAAATTCCGTTTTTTGACTTGGAGACGAATATTCCGCTGGAGACGAAAATTCCGAAAATTTGGTTAAATTAAATCTTGTTGCTTATTATTTTCTGAATATAATTCTACCTAATAAAACTTAAATTCATTCTACATATAAATTTTAAAAATTATATAAATTCATATATAAATTCAAATCTTATCCACTAGTTTAAATTAAATATTGTTGCTTATTATTTTCTGAATATAATTCTACCTAATAAAACGTAAATTCATTCTACATATAAATTTTAAAAATTATATAAATTCATATATAAATTCAAATCTTATCCACTAGTTTAAATTAAATATTGTTGCTTATTATTTTCTGAATATAATTCTACCTAATAAAACGTAAATTCATTCTACATATAAATTTTAAAAATTATATAAATTCATATATAAATTCAAATCTTATCCACTAGTTTAAATTAAATCATGTTGCTTATTATTTTCTAAATATAATTCTACCTAATAAAACTTAAATTCATTCTACATATAAATTTTAAAAATTATATAAATTCATATATAAATTCAAATCTTATCCACTAGTTTAAATTAAATATTGTTGCTTATTATTTTCTGAATATAATTCTACCTAATAAAACTTAAATTCATTCTACATATAAATTTTAAAAATTATATAAATTCATATATAAATTCAAATCTTATCCACTAGTTTAAATTAAATATTGTTGCTTATTATTTTCTGAATATAATTCTACCTAATAAAACGTAAATTCATTCTACATATAAATTTTAAAAATTATATAAATTCATATATAAATTCAAATCTTATCCACTAGTTTAAATTAAATATTGTTGCTTATTATTTTCTGAATATAATTCTACCTAATAAAACGTAAATTCATTCTACATATAAATTTTAAAAATTATATAAATTCATATATAAATTCAAATCTTATCCACTAGTTTAAATTAAATCTTGTTGCTTATTATTTTCTAAATATAATTCTACCTAATAAAACTTAAATTCATTCTACATATAAATTTTAAAAATTATATAAATTCATATATAAATTCAAATCTTATCCACTAGTTTAAATTAAATATTGTTGCTTATTATTTTCTGAATATAATTCTACCTAATAAAACTTAAATTCATTCTACATATAAATTTTAAAAATTATATAAATTCATATATAAATTCAAATCTTATCCACTAGTTTAAATTAAATATTGTTGCTTATTATTTTCTGAATATAATTCTACCTAATAAAACGTAAATTCATTCTACATATAAATTTTAAAAATTATATAAATTCATATATAAATTCAAATCTTATCCACTAGTTTAAATTAAATATTGTTGCTTATTATTTTCTGAATATAATTCTACCTAATAAAACGTAAATTCATTCTACATATAAATTTTAAAAATTATATAAATTCATATATAAATTCAAATCTTATCCACTAGTTTAAATTAAATCTTGTTGCTTATTATTTTCTAAATATAATTCTACCTAATAAAACTTAAATTCATTCTACATATAAATTTTAAAAATTATATAAATTCATATATAAATTCAAATCTTATCCACTAGTTTAAATTAAATATTGTTGCTTATTATTTTCTGAATATAATTCTACCTAATAAAACTTAAATTCATTCTACATATAAATTTTAAAAATTATATAAATTCATATATAAATTCAAATCTTATCCACTAGTTTAAATTAAATCTTGTTGCTTATTATTTTCTGAATATAATTCTACCTAATAAAACTTAAATGACGATCTCAAAGCTTACAATGTTTTTAAAAATAGAGCTAATGAGCTTCCTCTCCAAATTTTTGTAAATAAATTCTCAGAATATTGCCATCTTAATGGCCTTAAAATCGCTATAGAAAAATGTTCTGTCTTATATTTAGGAAACTCAAACCCATCAACCAAATATTTTATTAATAACATTGTTATCCCTCAAATCTCCCCTGAGGACTCAGTCCGGGATCTGGGCATACATTTCTATCATGACCTCAAATGGGATAAACATATTGATATAATCACTCGTAAAGCAATCAGATGCTCATTTTCTATTTTCAAATCTATTAAAAGTAGAAATCCAAAAATCCTTACGAATCTATTTAATATTTATGTTCGTCCTATTTTAGAATTTTCCTCATCTGTCTTTAATCCATATTTTGATAAAGATATTAAAGCAATTGAAAAAGTCCAAAAGGACTTTCTCCGCTGGGTATTTAGACGTATAAACCCCAAAATCGAATTACCTGACTATCCTGATTTACTCAATTATTTTAAACAAGAATCTCTATTCTACAGACGAATCAAAGCCGATCTAAACTTATTCCATCAAAATGTTTGTGGAACTATATCAATCAAAAACAATGTTGGGTAGTGGTGACACTACTATAAAAGCCACTGTAAGCGTCAGTCTAATTGGATCATACTAGCCCGGCTAGTCCCTGATCTCCTTCGTCTGTTCCATCTCAATCCCTTCGCCTACATTGTCATTTCTCTCTTGGATAAACTGTTATTATTGTGCACGTCGACACCAGTCTCTCGGCTAAACCTTCGGACGTAACAGTGGCGCAGTCGACTACGGAATTCGTCAACAGTCAAGTTCGTCTACGGGAGCGTCAACGAGCGACAACAGCTACAGTGGAGGCGAGATAAAAGAGAGTAGGCGAAGTGGAAAAAAAATTGCGTGAGGCAATTATTGAAAAGGATTATTGAATTGTGAGTGGACAGACGTCGTAAATTGTCGGCATTGAAAATTAAATTGTTAGTGCGTGATGGACACATAAATTGAAAGGTGAAATACCTAAATTGAAAGCTAAAATGCTTAAATTATTAGTCCTGAAGCACACAACAAAACAAAAAAGCCGACAAATTTCCGAATTGAAAAGAAAAAAATTGCTACATTGAAAAAGATTGTAAAAATACTATTGAAGAAATTATTGAAGAAAAATAGTATTGAAAAATTGTAGCATTCGGAAATTGAAAATTAGAAAGAAAAAATTGTTGGCGTTCATTGAATGTAAGTCCAAAAAATTCCAAGAAAATATTATTCGAAATTGCAAATTGTAGAAATGGAAAAATTATTGGCGTTCAGAGAATGTAAGTCCAAAAAATTGCAATTTCAAAATTCCAATGAAAAGAATTCAATTGTAACGAAACACTATGGAAAGTGTACGTGACATACTTCTGGAACAGCGACCAACAAGAGGAACATCAAACAAGGACGTGCGATTGCCCTGTTGGACATTTTGTGTGCGCTGTCGAAGTCGACGACCAGAAGTCAAGAAGAAAAACAAAACTCTGGATAAAGATGACAAAAAATGTGATATTATTTAAAAATTCTTGTAATGTAATTTAAATTTTGTTTTGCCCCCAAAATTGTCATCCCACATGTTTTTATTGTTGTGAGTATTAGTAGAGACTGAGACGCTGTGGCTAAATTGTTGATTGTATTGATAGCTTTAAGCTATATTGAAAATAGTTATTAAAACCTCTAGTCAAAAGAGGAGGCATTGAAAATTGTGAAATTGAAAATTGTAATGCCTAAACAATCAACCTCAACCTTTCAAAGGGGAAGGTGTTGGGTAGTGGTGACACTACTATAAAAGCCACTGTAAGCGTCAGTCTAATTGGATCATACTAGCCCGGCTAGTCCCTGATCTCCTTCGTCTGTTCCATCTCAATCCCTTCGCCTACATTGTCATTTCTCTCTTGGATAAACTGTTATTATTGTGCACGTCGACACCAGTCTCTCGGCTAAACCTTCGGACGTAACAAACAATAACTCATATTTTATAAATAATGCAAATACTAGGGGGTTCCAAAACATTTTGCCTATAGCATGTAACACAAAAGTTCGATTCCACTCCTTTTTCGTCAGGACTGCTCGCCTATATAAATTTATTCCTCAACGTATGCGCAATTCAACCCCCGAACATTTTAGTCGACTCCTAGTTACTTTTGATATATCCCAATTTATCGACTCACTCCCAAATCACCTTAGAAGACATTTTCACAATTTTTAAATGTTAAGCAAATTATTTGTTTACGTTTATTTTATTTTATTTATTCTATCACATTATTGTTGTCTGAAATCGTCGCGCTGGTGCGTATAAATTTGATTTGATGAAATTCATTCTACATATAAATTTTAAAAATTATATAAATTCATATATAAATTCAAATCTTATCCACTAGTTTAAATTAAATCTTGTTGCTTATTATTTTCTGAATATAATTCTACCTAATAAAACGTAAATTCATTCTACATATAAATTTTAAAAATTATATAAATTCATATATAAATTCAAATCTTATCCACTAGTTTAAATTAAATCTTGTTGCTTATTATTTTCTGAATATAATTCTACCTAATAAAACGTAAATTCATTCTACATATAAATTTTAAAAATTATATAAATTCATATATAAATTCAAATCTTATCCACTAGTTTAAATTAAATATTGTTGCTTATTATTTTCTGAATATAATTCTACCTAATAAAACGTAAATTCATTCTACATATAAATTTTAAAAATTATATAAATTCATATATAAATTCAAATCTTATCCACTAGTTTAAATTAAATATTGTTGCTTATTATTTTCTGAATATAATTCTACCTAATAAAACGTAAATTCATTCTACATATAAATTTTAAAAATTATATAAATTCATATATAAATTCAAATCTTATCCACTAGTTTAAATTAAATCTTGTTGCTTATTATTTTCTGAATATAATTCTACCTAATAAAACTTAAATTCATTCTACATATAAATTTTAAAAATTATATAAATTCATATATAAATTCAAATCTTATCCACTAGTTTAAATTAAATCTTGTTGCTTATTATTTTCTGAATATAATTCTACCTAATAAAACTCAAATTCATTCTACATATAAATTTTAAAAATTATATAAATTCATATATAAATTCAAATCTTATCCACTAGTTTAAATTAAATCTTGTTGCTTATTATTTTCTGAATATAATTCTACCTAATAAAACTTAAATTCATTCTACATATAAATTTTAAAAATTATATAAATTCATATATAAATTCAAATCTTATCCACTAGTTTAAATTAAATATTGTTGCTTATTATTTTCTGAATATAATTCTACCTAATAAAACGTAAATTCATTCTACATATAAATTTTAAAAATTATATAAATTCATATATAAATTCAAATCTTATCCACTAGTTTAAATTAAATATTGTTGCTTATTATTTTCTGAATATAATTCTACCTAATAAAACGTAAATTCATTCTACATATAAATTTTAAAAATTATATAAATTCATATATAAATTCAAATCTTATCTACTAGTTTAAATTAAATCTTGTTGCTTATTATTTTCTGAATATAATTCTACCTAATAAAACGTAAATTCATTCTACATATAAATTTTAAAAATTATATAAATTCATATATAAATTCAAATCTTATCCACTAGTTTAAATTAAATATTGTTGCTTATTATTTTCTGAATATAATTCTACCTAATAAAACGTAAATTCATTCTACATATAAATTTTAAAAATTATATAAATTCATATATAAATTCAAATCTTATCCACTAGTTTAAATTAAATATTGTTGCTTATTATTTTCTGAATATAATTCTACCTAATAAAACGTAAATTCATTCTACATATAAATTTTAAAAATTATATAAATTCATATATAAATTCAAATCTTATCCACTAGTTTAAATTAAATATTGTTGCTTATTATTTTCTGAATATAATTCTACCTAATAAAACGTAAATTCATTCTACATATAAATTTTAAAAATTATATAAATTCATATATAAATTCAAATCTTATCCACTAGTTTAAATTAAATATTGTTGCTTATTATTTTCTGAATATAATTCTACCTAATAAAACGTAAATTCATTCTACATATAAATTTTAAAAATTATATAAATTCATATATAAATTCAAATCTTATCCACTAGTTTAAATTAAATATTGTTGCTTATTATTTTCTGAATATAATTCTACCTAATAAAACGTAAATTCATTCTACATATAAATTTTAAAAATTATATAAATTCATATATAAATTCAAATCTTATCCACTAGTTTAAATTAAATATTGTTGCTTATTATTTTCTGAATATAATTCTACCTAATAAAACGTAAATTCATTCTACATATAAATTTTAAAAATTATATAAATTCATATATAAATTCAAATCTTATCCACTAGTTTAAATTAAATATTGTTGCTTATTATTTTCTGAATATAATTCTACCTAATAAAACGTAAATTCATTCTACATATAAATTTTAAAAATTATATAAATTCATATATAAATTCAAATCTTATCCACTAGTTTAAATTAAATATTGTTGCTTATTATTTTCTGAATATAATTCTACCTAATAAAACGTAAATTCATTCTACATATAAATTTTAAAAATTATATAAATTCATATATAAATTCAAATCTTATCCACTAGTTTAAATTAAATATTGTTGCTTATTATTTTCTGAATATAATTCTACCTAATAAAACGTAAATTCATTCTACATATAAATTTTAAAAATTATATAAATTCATATATAAATTCAAATCTTATCCACTAGTTTAAATTAAATATTGTTGCTTATTATTTTCTGAATATAATTCTACCTAATAAAACGTAAATTCATTCTACATATAAATTTTAAAAATTATATAAATTCATATATAAATTCAAATCTTATCCACTAGTTTAAATTAAATATTGTTGCTTATTATTTTCTGAATATAATTCTACCTAATAAAACGTAAATTCATTCTACATATAAATTTTAAAAATTATATAAATTCATATATAAATTCAAATCTTATCCACTAGTTTAAATTAAATATTGTTGCTTATTATTTTCTGAATATAATTCTACCTAATAAAACGTAAATTCATTCTACATATAAATTTTAAAAATTATATAAATTCATATATAAATTCAAATCTTATCCACTAGTTTAAATTAAATATTGTTGCTTATTATTTTCTGAATATAATTCTACCTAATAAAACGTAAATTCATTCTACATATAAATTTTAAAAATTATATAAATTCATATATAAATTCAAATCTTATCCACTAGTTTAAATTAAATCTTGTTGCTTATTATTTTCTGAATATAATTCTACCTAATAAAACGTAAATTCATTCTACATATAAATTTTAAAAATTATATAAATTCATATATAAATTCAAATCTTATCCACTAGTTTAAATTAAATATTGTTGCTTATTATTTTCTGAATATAATTCTACCTAATAAAACGTAAATTCATTCTACATATAAATTTTAAAAATTATATAAATTCATATATAAATTCAAATCTTATCCACTAGTTTAAATTAAATCTTGTTGCTTATTATTTTCTGAATATAATTCTACCTAATAAAACTTAAATTCATTCTACATATAAATTTTAAAACTTATATAAATTCATATATAAATTCAAATCTTATCCACTAGTTTAAATTAAATATTGTTGCTTATTATTTTCTGAATATAATTCTACCTAATAAAACTTAAATTCATTCTACATATAAATTTTAAAACTTATATAAATTCATATATAAATTCAAATCTTATCCACTAGTTTAAATTAAATATTGTTGCTTATTATTTTCTGAATATAATTCTACCTAATAAAACTTAAATTCATTCTACATATAAATTTTAAAAATTATATAAATTCATATATAAATTCAAATCTTATCCACTAGTTTAAATTAAATATTGTTGCTTATTATTTTCTGAATATAATTCTACCTAATAAAACGTAAATTCATTCTACATATAAATTTTAAAAATTATATAAATTCATATATAAATTCAAATCTTATTCACTAGTTTAAATTAAATATTGTTGCTTATTATTTTCTGAATATAATTCTACCTAATAAAACGTAAATTCATTCTACATATAAATTTTAAAAATTATATAAATTCATATATAAATTCAAATCTTATCCACTAGTTTAAATTAAATATTGTTGCTTATTATTTTCTGAATATAATTCTACCTAATAAAACGTAAATTCATTCTACATATAAATTTTAAAAATTATATAAATTCATATATAAATTCAAATCTTATCCACTAGTTTAAATTAAATATTGTTGCTTATTATTTTCTGAATATAATTCTACCTAATAAAACGTAAATTCATTCTACATATAAATTTTAAAAATTATATAAATTCATATATAAATTCAAATCTTATCCACTAGTTTAAATTAAATATTGTTGCTTATTATTTTCTGAATATAATTCTACCTAATAAAACGTAAATTCATTCTACATATAAATTTTAAAAATTATATAAATTCATATATAAATTCAAATCTTATCCACTAGTTTAAATTAAATATTGTTGCTTATTATTTTCTGAATATAATTCTACCTAATAAAACTTAAATTCATTCTACATATAAATTTTAAAAATTATATAAATTCATATATAAATTCAAATCTTATTCACTAGTTTAAATTAAATATTGTTGCTTATTATTTTCTGAATATAATTCTACCTAATAAAACTTAAATTCATTCTACATATAAATTTTAAAAATTATATAAATTCATATATAAATTCAAATCTTATCCACTAGTTTAAATTAAATATTGTTGCTTATTATTTTCTGAATATAATTCTACCTAATAAAACTTAAATTCATTCTACATATAAATTTTAAAAATTATATAAATTCATATATAAATTCAAATCTTATCCACTAGTTTAAATTAAATATTGTTGCTTATTATTTTCTGAATATAATTCTACTTAATAAAACTTAGATTCATTCTACATATAAATTTTAAAAATTATATAAATTCATATATAAATTCAAATCTTATCCACTAGTTTAAATTAAATATTGTTGCTTATTATTTTCTGAATATAATTCTACCTAATAAAACTTAAATTCATTCTACATATAATTTTTAAAAATTATATAAATTCATATATAAATTCAAATCTTATCCACTAGTTTAAATTAAATCTTGTTGCTTATTATTTTCTGAATATAATTCTACCTAATAAAACTTAAATTCATTCTACATATAAATTTTAAAAATTATATAAATTTTTAAAATACACACTATTCATTAGGCGGAAAATCGCCAGCAGAAGTATTCTTAAACAGAAAATTACGGATTCAATTATCATTAATCAAGCCAGAAGCACCAGTAAATTCAACCAACATTCAAAGAGAAAATATGCGAAATAAAATGAAAATCTGGTTTGATAAACATCACGGAACCAAATTAAACAGATTCGAGGTGGGAGATGATATTCTATTCGGAAATTATAATAAAAATAAAAAAATTGAATGGCTGCCTGGAAAGATAATTAGTAAAAATGGTGTTGTATTCAAGATTCGTTCAGATAAATTAAGAGACATTATTCACCGACACGCAAACCAATTAAGAAAAATAAAAAATTTTGAGAACCAACAAGTAGTAAATTTTTGGTGGAGAACTCCAGAACATATTCGGAATAAAAATATTCAAAATATTCCAATTCCAAATAAAAGGAATACAATTCAAAATAGTCCTGATAATGAAATTCGAATTGAAAGACCTAAAAGATTAGTAGTAGTTAAAATCCGCAAATTTCGGCGCGCCGTTGAGTGACTTCACTTAGGTGAGCTGGGTTCGAATCCAGCGTTGGGAAATGTTAGTTAAGTATTTCTTCTTTCAAAAATAAGTGGTTTTTAACGTTGTTTGATTTAAAATTGCAAATTTATTTTTTTTTAATATTAGTAAACGTGAAAAAACTGTAAAAAATTAATTTAATCATGAATTCTCATAAATTTCTGCCTGTGGCGCAGAAAATCGAAGAAAGCATTCTAAATTTTCGCTTGCAGCGCAGAAAATGAAGAATATCTGGGTTCTTAGCCTTCTAAAATTCACAAAATTTTCGAAATCTGGCTTCTTGGCCATCCAAAATTCTCAAAATTTTTGCCTGCAGCGCTAAGGGAGAAAATTTGTCGTCTTGGTCTTCCAAATTTAAAAAATTGTCGCCTGCGGCGCAGAAAAAGGATGAATCTGCTCCATTTCTTTCCAATTCTCAAAATTTTCGCCTCCGGCGTTGAAAATGAAAGAAATTTTACCGCTTGGCCTTCAAAAATTCTCAAAAATTTCGCCTGCGGCGCTAATAATGAAGATGTCTGGCCTCTTGACCTTCCAAAATTCTCATAATTTTCACTTGCAATGCAAAAAACCGGAATTTTTTGGCGCCGAAGGCGCCAAAAATTTTTTTATTCTAAATTCCCGACTCCCGAGGTCATTTCCCGATCCGACTCCCGTTTCCCGATTCCCGAGTTTTTTCTTCTCCCGAACATCACTAACTATTAGGTCGCGTCATAATTAGTGGCCGTTTTTTAATTTGGGTTTTTTGGATTTTTAAAGTTATTAACTAGGTGAGTTTTATTCAACAGATGAAAGAGTGGCGATTCTAATGGTTTGGTCATTCTCGAGAGGTTTGTACAAGTTCAACATATTGTTACTCTACTGATGTGCAAAAAAGTGTTGAGGTTGTTTTTGTGTTCATTACTGTAAGCACTTTTCTTAGTGGCCCATTCCTCTTTTTGTAGGGGTGAGTGAGGAAGGGTTAGGTATTGTAGCTGGAAACTGATTTCTCCAATTTCCTGAACGTCTTAAACCTCTCTAAAATGTCTTAAACCCCTAATTTCTCCTTATTTTCATTCTTTTTTCCATTCCTTATTTTCAAATATTTTTGCTTCATGTCAACCTTTGTGGGTTGTTTATAGCCACAAATTGAAGTAAAGCAACAACATACCTTTCCCCCACAAACAAGTTTTTATTTCAAAAAAGATTAGGACACACGAAGAGGAAGAAAGCAAAAAAAACTTTTCAGCAATTAAAATAAAGAACGCAGTTTTTCCTCTTCTCCCCAAAAACATTCAATTAACTATAGCACTCTCGCTAACCAGCTATACTAATTTTTCTGTTTGTTCCTCAATTTCCATCCCAAAAAAATACTCTGGTGGAACGACCACATTTCTAATCATTTCTATTTTTCTTTCCAATTACCTTTTTGCTACACTTTTCGTTAAAACAGTTGGAGGGGAGGGGTGTTTGTTGGGTTTTTCTGTTCTGCCGGCGATTGTTCCACTCCATTCTTTCGTTTTCGCTTGTCTTTTCTTCTCATTTGTGTAGTTTACCCCACCTGGCTTTTTTTTGTGTAGTTTACCCCCCACCCTTCTTCCACTTTCTTCTTCTATTTTCACCTATTCTCCAACCTCGTTTCTGCTTTTTTATGCTTCAATCAAAAATTTTGGCCGTTCCTTTTATGGCAATTCCTTCAAGTTCTTCCTCTTTTTTTCCTCATTTTTTTTTTTCCCCCCCCCCCCCCCCCCAAATTAAAAAATAATTTTTACTCACCCAAAGTTACTTTTTTTTATTTTCATTTCTTTTAATTTTCCTTTTTTCTTTGTCCGCTTTTTTGAACCTTTAAAGTTAAATTACTATAAAAGAGTAATTCTCCATCTTCTGAGACCCGTTTCTTCATAAATTTTGTTTTCTCATTGAGTCGCTTTTGGCCTTAACCCTTTAATTTATTTTCTTATTTTTTGCGCAATTTTTTTCATTTTTTTTGCATTTATTCTGTTTTTTGGTAATACTTAGACCCTATATATCATTCGGAAGAGCTCTTCGAGCTAAGTCTAATGGTCCCTCAATTCCCATAAGTGACCCGATCGGAAGCCGGACATTTTGAGCCTTTTTTCAAACAAAAAAAGCTCAAAATGGTCAGGGAAACAGGATAAAAAATGGCTGAAAATTCTTTAAAAAATCTTAAATTAAAAAAATTTGAAAAATTTCCCCTAAAACCTTTTTTCCTAGTTTTTTAAAAATGATTGCCGTTGGATTTTCCAAAATTTCAACCCCCTTTGGAATTATTTTTCAACTTCTACTATTCTCCACCTCCTTACAAATCTCTGCCAATGCTCAAAATGTTGCTCCTGTTCCAAAGGAATTGGCAGGCGAAGGAATGGGCAATGTGGGTCAGCAACAGTAATTGGAATATTTAAACCCTTTTATTTTTTAAGAAGGCAGGAGTTAGGGCTCGTCTCTCTCAACTAGGTGTTAACTACATTGCAACATTTTTGAAGGATATTTTGATTCAGCAGGTTTTAAGTGTTACTCCGGAGAATGAAGAATTGACTGTTCAAGTATAAATTTTTAGTTTAAATTTAAAAATGGTGAGGGTTGACCTCCAATTGGAAGGTTGACACGTTTCTGACTCAATTACTGACTAGGGAAATTTTTGAAACCTGACCCGACCCCGATTTGATTTTTTTCTCTTAATCCCACTAACTAATCCTGAAACGCGGACCTCTCCTCAACTCGTGACATCCTTAGTAGAGATCGGCCTAGGTCTGGATCAAGGCCTGGGTTTTTCTATACCCAGAGTCCAGTCCAGGCATTTTTTGACCTTGCTGGGGTTTTTCTGGGCCTGGGGTTTTCCTGGATTACAGGCCAGGATCCGGAGGGTCTCTTTTTAATAAAGGACTTTCATATACATATCAAAACACCAATATTTTAAGCTCAATCTTATATAACAGACTTTTGTTTCCCTATCAGTTTAACGACACTAAAGCAAGGCTAACTGATCTTGTTTTATCTGTGCAACATGGACCTGGACCGTTGAAGACAAAAACAGAAGCATCTTCTCAAGTCAATATTGAACTGCCCGATATTGCCTTTGAGTTAGTTTTAAATCTTTCACACACATTTTTGATTAAAGAGTAAATCTATTTTATTAAAAGGTGTAAAGCGACACTTGCAGATGGCGGCACCAACAAAAAAGTCATCTTTCATGTTAGCACTTCTACCTTATTTTTAAACGTTTCTTCACTTCACCACCCTCAAGTTTGTTTCTCTTTTCTTAATTTTTTATTTTATTTTAATCAGGATAGCACCCTTGCCCTTTGGGTTTGTTAGTCGAGGAGACGGGTTTTACGGGGAGGGCATGTCGTGATTTGGGGTTGGGGGTTGACTTTTGGGTTCACTTCACTACCTCCTGTTACCCTATTTATCATTTGAGTTGTTTAAAATAAAATTTTCTTTAAAAAATATTTTTTAAGGGAGCGCCCAAATTTCTCATCTCAAAGTAAACTGCTTGTTTAAAAATTATTTTTTAATCTAAATTTTTTAAAAATTTCTTTAAAATTAAAATTTAGGCAATTTAAGGTGTCAACTACATTTGGACAATAAAGCTTTGAGTATATCTTTGGAAGAGGAGGGAGGAACAAACAATGAAAGAAAAGCAATATTGACAGAATTAGGGCCTGAATTGCTTGAACAGGTTTTTTTAAAAAAAATTTTTTTTGAAAAATTTTTTGGTTTTTAGCTGACTTGTTCTCGTATTGTTTATGTTATTGAAGAGGTTTTTTAAAAATAATTTTTTTTATAAATTAATCAATTTTTAATTCAGCGTGTAAATCAACGCTTTGCTTTGCTTCCCTCAAAACTTAATTTAGCTCAACTAAATAATAATTTTATTGTTGAAGATTTGCTTAAAAAAGTTGAAGCTGTGAGACAAAGACAGAGGTTTAGTTTAAATAATTTTTTAACTTTGAAAAATGCGACTAGGAGTTTAAGAAATTGGATCAAACGCCTATCGGATAAACGTCCGGTTTGTGTACCTACTCGTTTTCAAAAGAGAATATGCACTTTTCATTCCCTTCGACCCGTTAAGAGTTGCAGTCTTTTTACGGACAAGTAGTACATCAACCGAACATTTATCCGCTTAACATTTTTTTAGAAAATTTTTTTCCTTCTAGCCAAATAACTTTTTTTTTGTTATTCAAACAATTTTTTTTTCTTTTTTTTTGTAGGAGAGCAAAACCACCAATTCAAACTTCTAATGAAAATGCTCCTGTTGATCCTGATCTTTTTGCAAGGTTAATTCAAAAAAATTTTTTTTCCAAATTTTTTTCTAGTTTTAACGTCTCTCGTGCTGATAAGCTACTTCTCGATTATACAATAATTGATGTCCGTGCTGACCATCGTGGTGTAGAAGTTGACAGTAGTGGAGAAGTTTCATTGCGTGGAAGAGGAGGGACGCCTTTTGGTTTTTTTTAAATTTTCCAAAGAATTTTTTAAAAATATTTTTTAAAAATAGGTCCAATGACTTTGACTTTACCATTACTTGCTAACGAGGAAAATATGCTACAAATGTTGGTCTCCGATTTTATGCCAAATTCTCTTTTATATCATGGACATTCTATTGGACTTTTTAATGCTAGAGTGGATACAAAAACTCCACATTTTGGTTCTTTAATGCGTACTACTTGCCCGGTTTTTTTCTTTTTATTTTTTTGTGTCTTTAAAGTGGGATAATTTTGAAAGCTATGTATTTTTATTCCTTTATCAACTCTTTTGGTTAATTATGATGGTTTGGACTTTCCCTGTAATGAGGGTTTTTTCTAGGTATTTTTCACGTTTTCCGGCTTTCTGAAGTTCACAATCTTCTTCAGACAAGGACAAGTATTTCTAAAAAATCCCTCTCTTTTCCATATTTTTAATTTCTGTTGGCTGCTTTAAAATTAGTTCAATAAAATATTTTTTTAAATTTTAGGCTTCAACCGGTCTCCTCTTCTGTTTAGGTGATTTCTTCCCAACTTTGAGACGTTTACATCCTGATCACAGTCTTGCATTACTCTTCTCAACCGTAAATATTTTTTTTTAAATTTTCTCGAGAATTTTTAGAAAAAAATTTCCAAAAATTTAAATTTCGGAAAAAATTTTAAAATTCAAAATTATAAAGAGAATTCGAAAATTTTTCTCATTTTTTTTTATTTTTTAAAGCTTCAATCCCCAGTAATTAAATTTCGTCCTCAATCAGCTGGGGGAATATCATTTTCTCTAGTTGGAAGAATTATTATGAGTTTACTTGAAGGAAATTCTACAAAAACTAATAAAATGAAGGAAACAGAAGTTGCTCAAATGCAAATTAACGTCAATGCACATATGAAAATTAAATTGAGTAGCACAACAGTTAGACCAAAAATTACTTTGGATAAAATTTCTTTGGTTTTTTTTTTTAATTTTTTGTCAATTAAAAAAATCTTTTTTTTTCTTAGAAAACTTTAACACCTGGAATTTTGGCACAAGAAGAGTTGGATAGATCTGTGCTTCTTTCTAAAGAAGTTCTTCAACGAATGGTATTATTTAAAAAAATTTTTTTTTTTTTATTTTAAATTTTTGAGGGTATTTTTATTGGAAAATAAAAAAAAAATTTCTGACCTTGTGTTTTTTAAGACAAATTCATTTAAAATACCTTTTTGTTCTTTTTTCGCGCGTCTTCCATTTTTAAAGATTTTTGTTTCCACTTATATTTTATTTTGTCTGGGAAATTATTGTCAGGGAAAAAATTTTTTTACCTCGTATTTTCTTTTTTTTCAATTTTTTTTGAAAATGGAAGGAAAGAAAGAAGCAACAAAAAGGTCTTCCTAGTGTAAATAATTTGAGCATTTTTAAGAGAATTTGAGGACAAAAATACTTTTGGAAAACATTTTTAAAAAATTTTTTTCTTTTTTAAAGGTAAATGACATTCTTCGTGGAGGTATTCCAATACCTGTTCATCCTTTACTTCGTTTACATCGACCAAAAGTTAAAATTCAAGATCGGGCACTTCTTTTATTAACAAATGTTGAATTTAATGAGCCGTTAATACGTCAAATTGTTGGGGCTAGTTTGGACATTAAAAGAGGGGTTGTTTAAAGGAAAATTAAATTTTCAAAGGGACATGTAACACTTTTAATTATAATTAATTAATTGCCTGTACAAATGTATATAATATATTTAAATTAAATAACGGGTTAACTTAATTTTTTTTACTCGAAAAAAATTTTTTTGAGTAGGGAAATTGATGGGATTATGAATAGAGATCGGCCTTGATTTGGACCCAAACCTCGATTTTTCTGGGATTCAAAGTCAAGATCAAGGTATTTTTCAGTGTTCCTAGATTCTTCCTTTACCTTAATTCCATGACTTAAGATCAAGAATTTTGACAATGTCCTCAACCAAAATTAAGAAAATTACGGTCAAGTTTTTTATCGATCTCTAGAATTCTAGCATATTTAATTTTTAATTTCTAGGGGGTTTTTAATTTTTATAACTTAAAAACGTTGAAAATTTTAGGTTTAAAAATTTACATGATTAAACACAAAAATAATAAATAAAATAAAAAAAGGTTGAAACTAGAACCAGTCTATAGAGGAAATTAGTTTTCTTCTATTTAATTTCCTCCCTTCCATCTCCTCCTTTTTTCCTCATTCAATCATAAGGAACGGTCACTTTTAATGCTTCTTCAAAATTAACAGGTTCTCGTAAATTCCCTCCTTTTAAAAAATCAAGAAAAATTTTTTTAATCAGTAAAAAACCTCTATGCAATTTTGCCCTTTGATTAGCTAATTGTTGAGCACTTAAACGTTTTAAAAATTTATTTGATAAGCTAGGTGGTTTTCCTTTTTCAATTGACAGTTCTGGAACTATGCCGGTTTCAGGCTGTTTTTGAAAAAAGAATTTATTTTTTTAGTAGTCGAGAACCTCTTTAAATGCCCCCAGAAAAATTTGTTTTCTTGTAGATGGGCGAGATATCAGGGGGTTATACCCTCTATTTAATATACAGTCGAGTATCGATATAACAACCTCGATTTAATAAACCACTCGATATAAGTGACTCTTTTCTTCCCTCTCTTCGAGTTCGCTATGTACACCAGGGATGTCACGGATTAACGGATACCCGGACCTTTTCCGATCTGAGATATTTTCCAATACCCGACCCGATTTTTCCCTTCTTCTTAATATCCCCCCTAACTGGCCCGATCCGACACCCAAACTTTCCGATATTATAAGATGTGATTTTTTCAACCTTAAGGAGATATCTAAAATTGAGGTTCCCTTGAAAATAAGGTTCGCCTTTTAAATAACTAACAAAAAATTTTTTTCCGAACTTACTAACCGGTGCAGTATCCTCTTCAAGTGAAATTGGAGAAGGATCATTGAGAACCTTTCAAAGAAATTATTGGAATTTTTTACTTAAATTTTCGTTACATTTTCGTTTTGCTGTCGCCATCGTTGAATTTTATAAATATTTGTTTTGTGTTCATTAGATTCCTTTATTCTTTCATGGCCTTTAAAAATGAAGGTTTTTAAAATTGTTTTTGTCCTTTGTCCTTGTTAATTTTCTAAACAGAGTATAATTAGTCAGCAAACAACTAGATTTCATTTTCAAGTCGTCACGATTTTTGGGACTGATTTTCTGTTTATTTCTTGGGCTTTTAGAACGGTAAGGAGCCCAAAAGATACCGTTTTTAAATCGGCCCGACGTTGGAGGTAATTTTTCGGACCTGGTTTTCGTCATTATCTCTATTAGAGATAATGGGAGGAAGATAATCTTGGGCTGCCCGACTCTTTAACTTTTAGGCCATGTACATACTGCCCAATTTTTAACACTAAAAATCAAAACAAACACTAACCAGAATTTAAGGATGACGTTTGAATTAAAGGCGTTAAAAACAATATTATTAAAGATAAAATTGGAAAAGGTAAGGATAATTGTGAATAAAATAATGACATAAGTAGGGAGATTAAACAACAATAACAAAAACACTTTTCTCATTAAGAAGAAAATGTTTGTTGTTTATTTTTTAAGAGAAAAATCCGGACATGGAAAAATAAATATTTTTTGTAATAATTTATACGGGTCAAAGAAGAATTAATTATTTAATTTAGGAGAGAGAGAAAGAAGAGAATTACGAGACCGGTTTTTCAGAAATGATATGTTTATGTTTAACCTTTTTTATTTGATATTGAGAGGTTTTATTAATCATTTTAACTTTCGTATTTAATATAAAAATTTGAAAATTTTTTTTTAATTTTTAGAAGGAGGCTACAAATTCCCAGACATTATACTCTCTTAAAAACGTGTTGTATTTCCTATCACTCTAACAGATTTACAGTTGATTTTTGCGTAGTTTATGTACTTCTCCAATATTACGGATTGCGTGAAATTGCGTGTTTTTTGACTTGCGGATTTTAAATTTAAAATTGCAGTTTGCGGCTGCGGAAAATTTTTTTCAATTGCGGACAGCCCTGCTCCCATCCCCTCAGTTGTTTCAATCTCTTAAATATCCTCATCTTATTTAGATTTCTGAATTATCCTGACCTTTCAATTGTCTCAATCAAATTTACCCCTCAATTTGTCAGTTATCTCAATTGCTCATCTCCAGACGATTTTCTTTTTAGCCTTTTTTGCCTTTGCATACTTTTATTTTCAATGGCCAAAGGCCAAATTCCTTCTCTAAGCAATTTTAAGTGTCCAAAAAAACATTGGGGAAATTTTTTTTATTTTTTATTTTATTTGCCAAGTGTTATTTTGGATAAACAAACAGAGGCTATAACTAAATAAATTTTATTTTTTTTTATTTTTATTTACGAAAAATGACGAAACGACCTTTTTTCTTTCTCCCCCACATATTCCCTTTTTTTCAACTTGTCATTTCCCCTTAATTTTAAATAAATAAATTCTCCAAACAATTTATATATTTTAACTTTAAAACCTTTTATTTCATTGTTTTTTATTTAATTTTAAAAGGGGAAAGAGGGGCTGCCCAAATAGGCGCGGTGCAATAACGGCGCAAAGCCATAACTTGCTGAAAATTTTCTGACCCTTAACAATTTTGTTACCAATCTCTTTAGCTCGATGAGAGGAATCGTTTAATACTAAATTTGGTAAATTTCGGAAATATTGAAGCAAGTTATGGCTTTGCGCCGTTATGATCTCGCGCCTACTTGGGCTGTACCTGGGTAAAGAATTAAAAACCTTTTTAAATTTTTTGTTTAAAAAAATTTTATTTTAAATTTAAATATTTTATTTCCTTTACTATTGCCCTTTTAAATTTAAAAATTTTAAATGTTTTAAATTAATTTAAAAGGAAAATAGGTTTTAATTTGATTGATAAACCAAAAAATGATAACATTAAATTTTTATTTTTCCTATTTTCTTCAATTTTCTTTCAAAATATTCCACCATAAGAGATAAATCTTCCCTTCTAAACAGTTTATCTACATAATTTTTTTTGATTTTATGGGATTTAACTAATTTTTGGTTGATTTTTCTTGGATTTTTGTAGGAGCAAAAAATTTTCGAACTTTTTCTTTCTATGACGAGTTTACTCTTCTTTTTCATGCTTTACATTTTCATTTCTAGATGAAGGAAGATTTCAAAAACAGCAAAAGATTGAAAAATTTTTTTGAAAATTTCCCTTCCTAGAAATTTTTTTCCGTCTTCAATTCAGGTGTTCCCTTCCCTTTGTTTTTTTTCGATATAGTGAAATTTAATGATTTTTGGAGAGGGAAGGGGAATTTACATAAATAAAATGGTTGTTCTTGAATATTGAGGAAACAAATGAGGTAAAAAAAATTAAAATTTTAGAGAAAAGTATGAGTAATACTTTTCTTTATTTCTTTGATTTTCTTTGATTTATTACCGCCTACTTTTTTAAATAACATCAATTTTTAAGCTCTTTAAGAGGGGAGAGGGATATTTAATCTTCAAATATATTTACGTAATAAACTTTTTTGACTCATCCCTTTTGTGAGTGAATTGACGTAAATATAATCTCTGTATTTTTAAAATCATATAAAATCATTTAATCTTCAAATATTTAGGTGTGCGCCAAAAATTTTTTTGAGAAAACGCCAAGATTTAAAATCGGGGATTTTTCGAGTACAATCGAACCTCACTTTTAGGATACATCTTTAGGGCTGAAAAAGATCAGCAAAATTCGGTCCGCAAAGTTCGGGTCCGCAAATCTCAAATCCGCAAAATTTCGAGTCCGCAAAGTTGAATCCGCAAAGTTCGGCGTGCCGAATTTCTTTGTTTTGAGACAGCTCTACCCCTTCCTGTTGGGTAGTGGTGACACTACTATAAAAGCCACTGTAAGCGTCAGTCTAATTGGATCATACTAGCCCGGCTAGTCCCTGATCTCCTTCGTCTGTTCCATCTCAATCCCTTCGCCTACACATTGTTATTTCTCTCATTGGATAAACTGTTATTATTGTGCACGTCGACACCAGTCTCCCGGCTAAACCTTCGGACGTAACACTTCCCTTTAAAGCCAACCAATTAAAAAAAGCTTATTTTAAATTGAAGATTACTTCATTTCGGAGGAGTAGGGAGGTTCAATCGTTTTTATAAAAAAACTAAATTTGCGCACATCTAGATAGAGACAAGAATAAAAGTTGTAAATAAATAAATGTTTATTTTTTATGCTTCTAAAATTATAAGATTCTTTTTATTTTTTAATATAAAGAGTACTTTATATAAAAGCTATTTTACAAACATTCTCAATAAATATATTTGATCATCTTTCTCTTAAAGCAAAAAAAATGAAAAAAGCTTTTAAGTCAAAAAAAGAAGAAGCATCTCCCACAGACAGCCAACCAGTCAGTCTTTCATACCAAAACATAAATTATATATTACATCTCTTCTTCAACTCTTTCACCGTTATAAATTTATTTATGTTCTTCTCGTTTCTTAAAAATTTGTTTAAAAAATCAACTCATAAAGGATCACCATTTTTAGTTAAAATGTTAAGACTCTAAATGTCTCTTTGAGGGTAAAAACTAAGACTCTAACCTTCCCTCTGGGTAATTTCTTAAACGCTAACTTTCTGGTTAATTTCTTAGGCTATTTTCTTGTGCGAGTATAGACTATCTTTTGGTCGTCAAAATCGTATTTGCGATATTCCGCATGCGGGATTTTTCTAGAAACCTTTGCGACACATTTCGTAAATCAATAAGTGCGGGATTACGGAGACGGGATCCCGCAGAATCCCGAGTGGGGAATTAATTAACTACATAGAGACCGGGCTGGGAGTGTCCCAGAAGAATCGAGATCACGAAAAATTCTCGATTTCGATAACCGAGATTCTCGATCTCGATAACCGAGATTTTCGATCGAGATATCGTCTCGGTCCAGTCTCTACTAATATCCATTTTTCTAAAATTCTCATCTAATCCATTCAAATAGTTATTAGAGTTTGGTGATTTTTCTCATTTATTTGATCTGATATATGTAGGTGTTGATTGTTTAAGTTTGTCTATCTCTTTTACATCTGTGTGTGACCCGTTTTTTAATTACAATTCATCGCAATCTCTCCCCGTTTATTTAACGTCCTTACAATAGAAAAATGACTGGTTTTGTTTTGTTTTCGCGCACTTTGTAGTATTCTCTTTCTCTCTTTTTTGACACTTGTTTATATATTTTCTTTTGTCAATTTTCTTTAATTAAAGATTTTTAGTTTTGTTTCTTTCTTAAAATGGGGATAATTTTTATTTTCTTAAAAACTTTTTAAAATCAATTTCAATTCAGTCTGCCAGAGATCTGAATTATAATTGGCGTTTTGATGATTTTTTGGCGTTTTGACTTTGGCGCTGTGATTTTTTGCGTTTTATTTTTGGCGTTCCGTTTTGACTTTAGGCGTTTTGATTTTTTGCGTTTTATTCTTGGCGTTCCGTTTTGACTTTAGGCGTTTTGATTTTTTGCGTTTTATTTTTTCGGCGTTTTGGTTTTTGGCGTTTTATATTTTTTTTAAATTTGCGCACATCCTTAAATTTCGGGACACGCCCGAAAAGGCGCGGGCCGAAAAGGCGCGACCGAAAAGGCGCGACCGAATAGGCGCCGGCCGAATAGGCGCGAGGCCATATAGGCGCCGGCCGAATAGGCGCCAATCTTTTAATGAACACCCCCTTTCCACAAGGCCTACGCGGAAAAAAGTTTTTGCCGCTGCGGAGGAAGCCGGGCATGTCGAGCGGAACGACGGCCGCCGCTTCGCTACGGTCGCCGCGAGCGAAGCGAGCACGACCGCAGCGAAGCACGGCCATCGTGTAGCGAAGACCATGCCCGGCCTACCCTCCGTAGCAGCACAAAAACAGTTTTTCCTGCGAAGATTCAGTTGATCATAATTCTGTTCAGAATCATCCAATCGAGCTGATTTTGGTGTCATTCAACTCAGCTCGACAAGCCCTTTCGAATGACATATAAATTGTCCTATTTTGAGTCTGGTACGGAAACTGTAGTTAGGCCGGTTTTTTAATTTTTGAAAATTTTTTGGAAAATCTTTGTTTTATAATTCTGAATGGTCCTATTTGATTGTCGTTGGGACCATTCTAATTGATTATAATAGAATATATAATTAAAAAGATTGGCGCCTATTCGGCCGGCGCCTATATGGCCTCGCGCCTATTCGGCCGGCGCCTATTCGGTCGCGCCTTTTCGGTCGCGCCTTTTCGGCCCGCGCCTTTTCGGGCTGTACCCTTAAATTTCCAAAGATATTCTTTGACTGTTTTAAAAATCAGAATTTTCTTTAAATTTTTTTTTCAGAACTTTTTCTTTTTACTTAAAAATTCTTTTCTTTTTTAAATGGATTCCCAAGAACAATTTCAATTAGAACCTATAAAACTAGCTGTAATAATTAATTTTTTGATATTTGCTGGATTTTCTAATTGGGTAGCTCTTGCATATATACATGATTTTATTGGAAGGTTTTTTTTTGATTAGATGGAGGAATCTCACTATAAGACACCCCCAAAATTGGATTCACTTTAATTTAAAGGAGGTATCTTATAACGAGATTTTTTCAGATTTGGAGGGCTACTAGGTGGAGGAGCCCTCTGAAGTGATACCCTCTATTTAAGCGATACCCTCTGTTTAAGTGACACCCCTATATAGGCGATACCCTCTATTTAAATAACCCCTTTTTGGAAGCCAACCCACTAGATTGACTTCCTTTGGGAAGCCAGCCCTCTATTTAAGTGATACCCTCTATATAGGGTACACCCCATTATACGGGCGATTTTTTTCTCTCCCCAGTGGGTATCTTATAATGAACGTTGCCTGTATAAAAATTCTAATATTTCAAATTTTTGAAGGAACCCTCTTCCAGATATTATTTTCCATTTTGTTGATGAACAACCTTGGGCTATTCCCCTCGGTGATTTTATGGTTATGTTGTGCTCAATATCTTTAATTTTGTTATTTATTTTTCACAAACACAGAATTGTGGTTATTAGAAGAATACTTTTTATTATTGCTTGTTTGTATTCTTTTAGGACGGTTATGTAGGTTTTCTTTTAATTTTTAATTCAAGTACCCTCTCCAATAGACGGACGGAGTTAGGGGACTGGTTAGTATAAGTGTATTAGAGAGAGGTTTTAATTAGAGGGGGGGTGGGCCTCTATTATTTTCGTTTACAAAAGTGTGTCTATTATTGGAGAGTAGCTTGATTTTGAATATAAGTACCCTCTCCAATAGACGGATGGGATCTTTATGAGTCGGTTTATTGAAGGAGGCGTTTATTGGAATAAGGTTTTATAAGTAATTATGAAGGGGTGAATCACTGATATTCTACTTCACAAAAAGGATATCTTTTATTGGAGAGGAGGAGCTTCTATTAAAATAATTGACAAAATCATGAGACTTGTATAGAGCAGAGGTGGTTCGGAACAGACAGAGGTGTCGGAAATCGGAAGGATAAAAACGTCGGAAATTCGGAATTCCAACCCACCTTTGGTATCGAGAGGCATTATGGCTCTGTCAACCGATCAAAGTCGAATTTTACTTGAAATTTTTCTTTTTTAGGATGTTAGTAACCCAACTCCCAGCAGGTTATAAAAACAACGAAGTTCGTTGTAGACCTTCAATAAATAAAATAAATAGAACTTTGTCAATTTACTTAATAAGAACATTAGAACAAACAATACATGTTGGATTACAAGATAATTCAAAACAAATGCTTTGTGGCGATTTTTTATTTTCTGGGCATACTTTAATTATGGTAAGTAAGGGAGTTCTAGTTGATTTTTGGTTGAGAAAAATTTTTAAAATTCAAAAAAAATTTTTATTTTTTAAAATTCAATGGTGGCGAAGGGACGTCTGGGCGCAAAAATGCAAGGACGCGAATTTTAAAATAATTTAAAAATCGCTTCAGGTTATGAAAATTTTGCAAAAATATCCCCAATAGTGTTATCTAACTTGTCTAAAAATACCAAAAATTTTGGTTTTAGTATAAGAGAGTTATTGGAGAATAGTTAAATTTCCTCATTAAAGTTTGGTTTTTTGACTATAACTCGAAAAATTTTTGTTCAAAAATTCTGAAATTTTTAGAGGGCCTAGATAACACTATTGAGGATTATTGTGCAAATTATTGGGATTCTGGGTACCCTCATAGGGCAGTTTTGCTTGTTGGCGCCAGAACGTATCCGCGCCGAAATGTTTAAAAATTATTCTTTTATTTCAGGTAATTTCAGCACTTTCAATATCCAAATATATCGATAGAAGATTTAAATATATAAAATGGTTTCCTTTTTGTTTTGCTTTGATAGGCATTCCTTGTATGGTTATCAGCAGGTTTTTTTTTGAATTTTTTGAAAATTTTTTTTCGAAAAGTTTCGAAATTTTTTTGAAAAATTAAAATAAAAAATTTTCAAAAAAATTTTTAAAAATTTTTTAAGGACTCATTATACCTGTGATGTTATTATTGCGTTATTGGCATCAAAAGCTTTGTTTATGTAAATTTTTTAGTTTTTTTTTAATAAAAAAATTTTTTTTAATTTAAAGATTTTATCACGCTTTTTGTGAAATTGATTCTCTCCAACAAAGAAAACGTTCTGTTCTACATTCTCTTTGTTTTACAAAAATAATATTTTGGTTGGAAGAGAATGTTGATAATCAAAAGTATTTTTTATTAAATTTAAAAAATCCGCAAATAATGTCCGCAAAAAGTTAGGGTATTCTGATTTTATTTGAAAATCAGAATTATTTATAATTTAAAAAATCAGAATTTTGGTTTTATTCTGATTGAATTGTTCTGCTTTTAATATTCTGATTTAATTTTTTCTGGTGT
Organism: Meloidogyne arenaria; assembly: GCA_036172955.1. Taxonomy (NCBI): domain Eukaryota; kingdom Metazoa; phylum Nematoda; class Chromadorea; order Rhabditida; family Meloidogynidae; genus Meloidogyne; species Meloidogyne arenaria. Next base: position 3,748,884 of record JARQAB010000029.1, on the reverse strand, counting down.
AAAAAATCAGAATTCTGATTTTAAAATTCTGATTTTTGAATCTTCTGATTTAATTTTTCTGGTTTTGACAAGTCAGAATTCTGGTCATTAAAATTCTGATGAATAATTTAAAATCAGAATTCTTCTCATAAAAATTCTGATTTTCAGATAAGAATTCTGATTTTAAACTAGGAAAAATTTCTGTGGTATTCTGGTTAAAAATCAGAATTTTTATTTTAATCTGATTGAATTGTTTTCTTTTAAAAATTCTGATTTCTGATTTAGTTTTTTCTGATTTTACAAATCAGAATTCTGATTTTTAATTTTCTACTATTTAAACCCTTCTCTCTTACTAAAAATTTTCTTTTTAAAGACTAAAAAATGAATTTGAAATTCCAATAATTGGTAATTATTTGCTTCATCTTCACAAAGAAAATCGCAGAAATAATGTTCAAGATTTAAATAAATCTATGGTATGGTAAGAAAAAAATTGAAATTTTTTTTAAATTTTTAAAAAATTAGAGCAGCAATTCTTCTTCAATAACAACAGCAGCAGTGGAAAGTGTTTAAAAAAAGAAAAGAAAAAATAATTTTTTAAAAAAATTCGAGAGATCTCTACAAAAATAAAAAAAATATATAATTTCTTCTTTTGGTTAATTAGAAAAAAAAGAAAAAATGGTCAAGAAAAGATAATTATAATTTTTAAAAATTACGAGTGTTTGTGTGCCTTTTTAAATTTTTATTTTTAAAAATATAGTCGAATCTCTCGTCATAGTAAATATAAAATCCACATTAAAGTTGGGGAGTTTTTAAATATGGTTGAGCGAAATGCTAAAGTGATACCTCAACTTTAGTCTCAGAAAGGAATGTGATTTTTTCTGTCTTCCTCCACAATTTTCTGTTTTCCCCCGCTTTCCATCTACTTTTTTTAAAATGTGGAAGGGGCCCATCACTGATGTACAACTAATTTTAATGTACATACGATTTTTTTTATTCCCAAGGGCGAGATTCGACTGTATATTTATACGGGTTCTGTATTTGTGAGAAAAAAGGGTTGTCGGTTTCCTTGTCCGTGTTCGGTTAATGAAGAACTTTTTGAAGCTGATACCCTATTTTTGTAGAAAATTTTTTTGTTTTTTGAAAATTTGCGAATAAATGGCTTATATTTAACGCCTCTATTTATCGTCTAGCAACAGTAACAATACAATTGAAAATATTTTAAAATTTGGATTAATTCATTTTGCAATTTATGTGTCTTTAAACAACAACTTTCATGACGACCTTTCAGATCAACAAACAAATATTTTATTCGATATTATAAAAAATGAAGGCAAAAAATTACCTAAAGTTGTGTTCATTTTTGAAAAATTTGCAAAGCTTTATGATCTTATAATTGAAGTAAGTTTCGAGCGGAACGAAACGTTTCGTGCATGTATGGTTGTAGCTGCCCCTTGGGGCCTTTTTGAAAATAAATTTAAATTTTTAGCATGTTACGACCTCTAAAGATGGTTTTTCAAAAATGGTGCCTGTTATTACCTTAGGCGGTATTTTATAACCAAATTTCAAATTGAACAAGAGAGCAGAAAAAGTGGAAAATTTCTTGGAATCAAAAGTTACAAAATACCAAATTGCTAATATTTATAATCCAAAAGCGAGATTTTCATTTTGGCATAAGGATCTTAACACGCCAAATGTAGATGGATCAGATTTTGTGGTTAAAATAGAAAAAATTGAAGAGCATAATTAAGAATGACAAAAAAATTTTTTAAAGTTATTTACCAACAAGAATTTTATTATTTAAATGGGATCAGCTCAGAATATCTAGTACATCCAAAATATCGTCATCTAGAATATAGTGACCCTAAATATTGATTTCGATCCGTTTATTCAATTTATCAACCAAAAAGTGATTTTTTATTGATGATCCATTGGGGAACCCAAATTTTGGATCGAACAGACCATAGCGACAGACCAAGAATCTCCTCAGAGAATCAGCTCACTCCCTGAGATCGGCCATATTGAGGCTTTTGCTAGAACATTTCCGTTTTTGAACAAGCCTCTTCGTTATTGATACATTATTATGAAATTTATAGAACTCTTTGTTGATCATATTCTTTTGATGTTTAGGGGAACGATATTTTGGGTGCGATATTCTGGGTTGGAATCCCTAAGAGAGCAGCAAATGTTGTAACAACAATGTATACATATTTGATGTTAAAAATATTCAATTTTCATTCTGAATTAAAATTTTTTTGTTTTATTCATTTTTATAATTTTTAGCAGTCTAGAGAGTCTGCCAATTATTTTAAATATTTTTAAGCTTTCATAATTCGATATTTTATTACTTCCTCATAGGTTTAATTAATTCCGCTTGTTTTTTCGTCAGTGATTGTTTTAAACTTAGTTTCGCCTTTCTCTATTAGTTCAGAATACACTTAACCTCATTTTTAAAAACACTCAAAAAATAAAGTAAGACATTTTAATAAACTCAGTATACTTAAAATATTTAATAACCAAAAAATGACAAAATTAAATAAAACAAAAATAATTTAATTTAAAATCAATGAAAAATATTTTTTCCAACATTTTCTTGTCTTCTCAAATTTTAATCTTCAATTTTCTTTTCGATATAAACAAAGAAAAAATTTCGAGTTCCACTAATTAAAAGTAAAAATTTCACTTTTGGATTATAAACATTGACAATTTTGTATTTTGTAGAGTCCCCATCAATTTTAGCATTTTCTGATTTTTCAGGAGGTTTAGGTACGTCGAATGAATTGCAAAATAAAGTGATAAAAGGGACCATTTTTGATAAATCTTTGGATGTTGTTATATACTAAAATTTAAATTTATTATTAATGGGACCCCGACCAGGGGTGAGCGCAAGAGACAATTTCCAAAAACGCAAAACGCAACGCAAGGCCAAAAATCAACGCAAAACGCAAAAAACGCAAAACGCAAAACGCAAGAACGCAAAATTTAAAATTTTATTCATAGATTATGCATTGGCCATTTTTCCTTCGATTATCAGTAAATTATGATGTAAAAAAAGTTGTTTTTCAAATGTTTCATCAGAAATACTTGTTCTTAAATCAGAAATCAATAATTTAGCAGCCGAAAATAAGCGTTCTGATTCGGAGGAAGTAGCCGGAGCACTGTGATATTTGTAGACCTAAAATTTAAAAAAAATTAAAAAAATTAAAAAAAACTTATTATTACCAATGACTTTAAACGTGGATATTTTGAACTGTTAATTGGATCATTCCAAAAAGATGATCATTCCTAACCATCTAAAATCATTCCTAACCATGGATCATTCCTAACCATCTAAAATCGGGAATTTTATAATGATTAAATCAATTCTTCTGAAAAAATTAGATGAATTTCATCAGCAATTAGTGGATTTTTTCTATTTTCAGCGCCACAGGCGAAAATTTTGAGAATTATGGAAGGTATAAGACAGATTTCTTCAAATTTTTGCCATCAGATTGGGTATATTTTTTGCGTTTTTTTGCGTTAATTTGGGCCAAATTTACGCAAAACGCAACGCAATGCCAAAATTTAACGCAAATAACGCAAAACGCAAAACGCAATGCGCTCACCCCTGACCCCGACGAGGGCTGGACGCAATTGAAAAAAAAATTTCCCAGTCACAATCCGAAAGTCAAAAACCACGCAATCCGCAGTTGCGTCCAGCCCTGACCCTGATAGCGAGATTGTCAGTTCGAAACAAGATAAACAAAAACAAGGGGGAAGTCACACATTCTAGTTTTATACAAGCTAATCCAATTAAATAATTCAATTCCTTTCAATCCCGAATCCGAATGATTTTGTTGAACCGAGATCCTTAACCCATGCCCGTAGCAGGGGGGGAGGGAGGGCAACCCTAACTTTCAACGTTGGGGTGTGGAGTATCCTGAACAAAATCATTCTTTCATATAACTTACCTCAATAATACGATCATAAAGCTTTGAAGACTTGAAAATACCAAAACAAACATGAGGAAATTTGCTGCCTTCATTTATTATAATATTGAATAAAATATCAGTATATTGCTCTGGAATATCGCTCTTATCAAAAAAAGAGAATAACTCATAAATTGCGAAGCGGGTTAACCCAAAATTCAAAAAATCGGTTCTACTTGACTTTATGAGTCCAATCAAACTTTATGAGTCCAATCAAAAAATAATTGGATTTTTCTTGGTATTGCAAAGTAAGGGTATGGTTCCAAAACATTTCTTCATGTTTGGGACCTACGCCCACTGGGTCTGGGACCGTTCCTTACCCTATCCCTCGAAATTTCTGAAAGTTATAGCAATTTTTAAAAATTTCAGAAAAACGATTTTAACTTTCAGAAATTTCGAGGGATAGGGTAAGGAACGGTCCCAGACCCAGTGGGCGTAGGTCCCAAACATGAAGAAATGTTTTGGAACCATACCCTTACTTTGCAATACCAAGAAAAATCCAATTATTTTTTGATTGGACTCATAAAGTTTGATTGGACTCATAAAGTCAAGTAGAACCAAAAAATCTTGAAATTTATCATTTCTGGTTTGTATGGTGGATTTTCCAACGTGAAATTGTTTAAGAGTTGTTTTGTCGTTATCGAATAATAAATTAATCATTTTTGTATTAAATATAATATTGTCAAACTCGGCTTCTTTAAAAGCACAGTTAAAAAGTTGTTCTAACCAAAATCGAACAATAATCATTTCTTCTATCGATTTTGGAATGTTTGGCAATTTGAGAATATAACAAGGCTTTTTATCTAAATGAGAAATTGAATATAGATTAAATGCGTAAGACTGAACCGGCCGACGTTCGAGTTACCCTGCCTTTTAGATGGATGAGGATTTGATGCCGGTTTCGAACCGGGCGACGTTCGAGTTATTTTTTCGGACACTATTTTTAGCGAACAGGGCCGTTCAAGTCTTTTTCAGGCCAAAAATCAAAGCCCAATTTGATCTTTCGAATCGAACAGAAAAGCCCTGCCCCACCGGAAAAGCACTGCCCTCCTTATAAGAGCCATTAGTCTCATAAAATTCTTGAATAAATTATTCGAGTTTAATATCACACAGAACCTGTTTTCTTCAGTTGAACAGCAAAGATTTTGCGACCATTTTCATCTGGATATAAAAACAAAGGAATAGATTTATCTAATGTTGCTTCCCACTAAAAAATAAAAGTAATCTAAGTAGAATTAAAGTTAATTTAACCTTCTCTCTAAGATGCTCACTCAGAACAACATCAGAAACTACAGGTTCAAGTTTAATGATTACAGCTTGTCTATCGATAGCTTTGGTGTCAATCTAAAATTGATTTTCAAAGCAAAAATTTAGTTAATATTTACCAATGAGAGTTTATAGAATTCCATTCTAGCCAACCCTCCCTCAAATTTATTAATTAAATTTCGAAAATAAAAGTTGGCTTGTTTAAGAGAAAATAATTGGTCAAAATTTAGACATTTTAAAATATCAAACTGAACTTAAGGTGGAAGAGAAACCATTTTAATACTGAAAAGTTTTCAAAAATATAAATATTATTTCACGATTTTAAAATCGCATTAAAAATGGCAACTAACAAAAAAAATTTTCTATGGACAATTATTATTCACTTGTTTTCATAGAAATCCTTTTATTTATCGATTTACATACAAATATATCTGTCGTGTCAGGACAGTTCACTATAAGGACAATTCACAAAAAGGCAGTTCACAACATTTTTTGTGAACTCTGCCTTGTGTGAACTGCCCTGTTGCTACTTTGTTTATGTTATGTACGTGACTTCTATGTCTACGTACTAACAAGAATAACAAGATAAGACAGACTAACAAACTGTGCTTTATCTACAAGACTAAATACAATAACAGTGAAGGTGGCAAAAAGGTTGATTGATGATAGAAAAGGAAAAAAGGGCGTGGCTAAAAAAAGCGTACCTAAACCATACAAGTTCCCAGAAAAGTAGCAAATGATGACTCGCTTAATTTAATGAAAACATTTTTAAAATTCAGGTCCTTAAAAGTCGCAATATAATGTCCAGAATAAAGTTAAAACAGGTTAAACAAGTTTGGTTTATATAAGGAGAAAAAGGGCGGAAAATGGCTACCGGCTAAAATAATTCTAAAAGCGCCTAATACAAAATTGATAATCATAAAGCGAAATATCGAGAGTTTTTGGGGTTTTCTTTTTTAAAATTATTTTTTTAAATTATCTTAAAAATGCGAGTTAAAAATATTTTTTAGTATACACTGCGTTAAGAAAGTATAAGCACCCTCAAATTTTAACTAAAAAAACCCACAATCACTAAACATTAAATGTTTTATTTTTTTCTACATTTAGAAGCGGTCATAAGCTTCAATAAAAATAAAGTTTCAGAAATTTTTATCGATTTTTAAACTCTAAAATCGAATTTTCTCGAAGTTAATGTGTTAAGAAAGTATAAGCACCCCAGTAAAATTTAGTTTACGTGGCGCGAACTTTGCGGACCCGAAATTTGCGGAACGAAAGTTGCGGACCCGAAGGTTGCGGACACAAAGGTTGCGGACACAAAGTTTGCGGACCTGATCTTTGCGAACCAAGATTTTAGGACCGACATTTGAGTAAAAAAAAAAATTTAAAATTTTATTTTTCGAAGATTCCGGCAGAGTTTACCATGATCCGTACCGGACTCAAGATTTTTTCTTGATTTTTCAAAATTTTTATCAATTTTTTATCTTAAAATTATTTCAAATTTAAATAATCAAGAAAATTCTTTAAAGAAATCATTTATATGGCCACTTCATAAGGTCATGAGGCCTGAATTCATCCTAATTAACGCCGCAGGCTAAAATTTTTGGAATTTCCGAGGTTCAGTAGACACTATTGTCGGTCCGCAAATTTTTGGTCCGCAAATCTCAGATCCGCAAAATTCTGGTCCGCAAATTAAAATCCGCAAATTTCGGCGCGCCTTTAGTTTAGACTTATTGTAAAATTCTACAAAAAATTCAGTAAATTTGTCTATCGGTATTATAGAAAATAAAAAAAGAATTAGGCCCATATCTCATTGCAGTGTAAAACCTGAAAATCAACTAAACAGGGGTAAGCAACTTCAAAAAAATTTTTCGACCCCTTATGGTTTATTTAAAATTTTTATTTTAGGCTTATCCGAAAGCCGTTAAAGATTTCTCACAGATGGTGTCTACTATTTACTAAGTTAATTTATTAGGCAACGATATATTGAAAAAGATATTTAGGTAATTTTCTTGATTATAAATTACTATAAAAGCTTTTCGTTTTATTCATTTTCATCCTCCTTTTATCAGTTCTACAATTATTCTTTTTTGTTTAGAATTCCAAAATGCTTTCTTTTCCACCTGAAGTTCAACTTGATGTTTTAAAATGTCTTAATTTCGAGCAATTATTCTCTCTTAAACAAACCAGCTTTTATTTTTCGAGCTTAATTAATAAATACGAGGGAGGATTGGCTAGAATGGAATTCTTTGAACTCTCATTGGTAAATATTAACTAAATTTTTGCTTTGAAAATTGATTTTAGATTGATGCCAAAACTATCGATAGTCAAAAGCCTAGTCCTTTTGTATTCATTAAACTTGAACCTCTAGTCTTTGAATTTCTTTTGAATGGGCAACTTATGGAGAAGGTCACAAATTACTTTTTAAAATTAAATTTTATTTTTTTTTTCAGTGGAAAACAGCAATATCTAAATCTGTTCCATTGTTTTTACATGGGGGTGGAGATGATTTTACATGTGCTGTCCAAATAAATAAAACAGGTCTATAGCTTCAGATATAGCTGTCTTTATTAATTAAGATATTTTCTATATTTAGCAGACAAAAACCCTCGGTATATTCTGAAATTGCCAAATATTCCAAAAAATCTGGAAGAAATCATCATTGTTCGATGTTGGTTAGAACAGCTTTTTAACTGTGCTTTTGTATTTGCTAATGTTGAATATATTATATTTAATCCAGAAATGATTAATTTACTATTTGATAATGAAGATAAAACAAGTCTTCAACAATTTCATGTCAAAATGCTATCTCTATTTGCTCAATATGGAGATGCTAGTAATAATTCAATTGAAAATTTTTTGAACTATGGAAATGCTAGCAATAATTTAATTGAAAATTTTTTGAACTTTGGTTTAAATCATTCCGCAATTTATAAGAAGTTTGCCTTCATTGAGAGCAGCATTTCAGAGCATCATACAAATATTTTATTCAATATTATAATAAATGAACGCAAAAAATTGCCTATAGTTTTTTTCGGTTATTGTGATTTTTCAATGCTTTATGAGCGTATTGTTGAGGTAAGAGTTATCTAAAAGGGCGGGCTAATTTCGCATTTTTCGCAGGCTGCGCTCCAAAATGTCCTACCCAGAACATGTCATACCCCGTTCCTTCTTTGGAATTCGGGTAATTTTTTTTTAATCCGGGAAAAAGGTTACCGGAAAATCCGGAAAATGGTTTACGTACATTTTGAGGGTTTTTGCTCATTAGGACATTTTCAGGGTAGGACATTTTCGCCTCTCGCATTTTTCACATTTTTCAGTCCGAAAAGTTTCGCTTTATATATTTTTAGATTTCGCCCAGCCCTTTATCTACTTATTTTAAAGATAATTTTGAATTTTAGTATGTAACTACATCCAAAGATTTTTCAAAAATGATATCCAGTGTTTACCTAGTTTATGATCTAGCTAGCAATGTTAAACTGTCCGACAAGGCAAAAAATGTTGAAACTAAGCAAGTAGATGACTCAAAATCTACAGAATACCAAATTGTCAATATCTATAATCCAAAAGCGAAATTTTTATTTTCCAATGTTGAACAAGGAAATTATTTTTATACATGGATTAGAAAAATGGAAGAATAGAATTTGAGAGGATATTATAAAGATTTATTATTGGGAATAAATTGTTGAAGAAAATATTATTTAATCCTTATTTTGTGTAAAATTTGTTGTCTTGTTTATTTATTTCCATCATTTTAAAGCAGTTTAATGTCTGCTAGTTTATTTTTAATCTATACTAGGGTTGTTTACTACCGGTAATTAACCGGCATCCCCCGGTTTTCGGTTTTAGACATACTGGCTTTACTTTGGGGGAATTTTGAATAAAATTATCCAATTTCAGAAGTATTCGGCTTTATAAATTTTGTAATAACGGTTATTTTTTGGAAAAAAATAACAAAATTTTAGGTTTCAAAACCGGTCATGAACAACTTTATTCTATACTTTAATTTGAATTTCTATTAAATTTAAAATTTCAACATGCTTTCTCGGTACTTTTCGGTCTTGCCACACCCCCATATATTCGGGGGATATTTTCTTATTTCTTCTCAATGTGTACAGAATGGTCAGACATTCTCATTCCTCAATTTCACTCAATTTTCGACCCTATCCCAAAAGAAGGGTCGAATCGTTTTTTCCTTACTTTTTATCTCTTTATAAAAATGGTCAATTTTCCTTAAAGTTGATGTATGTTGATGTTTGCCTTAAGGAAGAATGGAGAAGGGCAGAAAATGACAGAATAACATGGATGAACACGGACAGCAAAACACGGACGAACCAGACAAACTCGGACAGACAAAACACGGACAGACTCGGACGTATAAAACACGGACGTACACGTCCGTTTTATGTGTACACGGACAGCAAAACACGGACGAACCGGACAAACTCGGACAGACAAAACACGGACAGACTCGGACGTATAAAACACGGACGTACACGTCCGTTTTATGTGTACGTCTGTTTCCGTTATAGTCTGTCCTTCTCCATTCTTCCTTAAGGCAAACATCAACATACATCAACTTTAAGGAAAATTGACCATTTTTATAAAAAAAATAAAATGTAAGGAAAAAAACGATTCGACCCTTCTTTTGGGATAGGGCCCAATTTTCTGTGGTGTGTTTAAAACAATAATTTTATTAATAAAATTTGGAATAAAGAAAGGACCAATAAACTAGACGATTATCCAAAATGGTACTTGTAGGTTATCCCAAACCACTTCTTGCGGACAATTTATGCGGATTATTTTTATTTAGGGACAATAAACTTTCTTACTTTCTTATTCTTTCTTCCTTCCTCATTCACTCTATTCTCTGTGGCATTATTCAATGGAAGGCATTAACAAAGAAAAGATTCATTCTTTGCAATGTCAACAAATATCATAAAATAATATTAGGATCAATATTTTCATTTTCATCTACTCCAGTCATTCAAAAATCTTTTTCCTTAGCGATAAGTATCCAAACCCGTGTTAGAACTAATGGTTTATGTTTAAAAATAGTCTCCATTAATAATTAGATATCGACAAATTTTTTCTTTCAAATATACATCCCTTCAGGACGCCTGTGTTATTGACCTCTCTCAATGCTAGAGACGCATAAAAACTGACCAATTGTCGGCTGCGGTCAGAGAAACGTCTCTATGCCTAGTTCCATTTTCAAAATATGCATATTTTGGTTTGTCTCTTGCATTGAGACACCCCAAGCGTGGTGCGACACTTGGGGACGGACTTTTGCGGACCGACATTTGAGGATGGACATTTGAGGATTGCGGACTGACATTTGAGGACCGACATTTGAGGATCGAATTTGAGGATTGAGGATAGACATTTAGGGACCGACTTTTGAGGACCGACACTTGAGGATTGCCGTTTGAGTATAAGAATATTAGTATCTTAAAACAGAAATTATCACAAATTATGTACTACGGTGAAGTTGTTCCACAAGCGGTGGAAGTTAATTTGTCGGCGGGGGATGTTGTTTCAGCAACGGCTTGATTTTGTTTCGTCAATGGGGGAAGTTGTTCCATCAACGGTGGATGTTGTTCAAACGACGGGGGATGTTGTTCAACAACGGGGGATGTTGTTCCAACAACGGGGGATGTTGTTCCAACGACGGGGGAGGTTATTTTAACACGCAGATTACCTTCCCCCATTGTCGAAACAAAATCAAGCCGTTGCTGAAACAACATCCCCCGCCGACAAATTAACTTCCCTTGCTTGTGGAACAACAACACCGTAGTACATAATTTGTGATAATTTCTGTTTTAAGATACTGATATTCTTATACTCAAACGGCAATCCTCAAAAGTCGGTCCCCAAATGTCTATCCTCAATCCTCAAATTCGATCCTCAAATGTCGGTCCTCAAATGTCAGTCCGCAATCCTCAAATGTCCATCCTCAAATGGATGGACATCCGTCCCCAAGTGTCGTATATCCGTCCCCAAGTGTCGTATATCCGTCCCCAAGTGTCGTATAACCACACCAAGTACCCCCTAAATTTTAAGACTTCGCATATGGAGGGTTTTGGGAGAGATGAAAGAAAGGGGGGGGGGAACATAAATGGCACTAATGATGATTTTTAATTTATTTTTTAGAATTTCAAAATGCTTTCTCTTCCACCTGAAATTCAACTTGATGTTTTAAAATGTCTAAAGTTCAAGAAATTATTTTCTCTTAAACAAACCAATTTTTACTTTTACAATTTAATTAATAAATACGAGGGAGGATTGGCTCGGATGAAATTCTTTTATCTCTCATTGGTAAATACTAACTAATTTTTTCATATAAAATTAATTTTAGATTGACGTCAAAAAAATCGATCATCAAGATGTAATCATCAACTCATCTCTAGTAAATAATAAACTAATTTTTTGATTCAAATTTGATTTTAGATTAAATCTGAAACTCTCCATAATCAAAATGTAACCATCAAACTTCAACCTGTAGTTTCAGAATTTATTTTATCAGATCATCTTTTGAAAAAGGTGTTGAATTAAATTTTTATTTTTGATTAGATTACTCGTATTTTTTCAGTGGAAAACGGCTATGGCTGAATCTATTCCGTTGTTTGAATATGATAAAGATGTGTGCAATACAAATTTTGCTGTTAAAATAGAGAAAAAAGGTTTTGTGTACTTTATGACTATTGGCACTATAAAAAAGACGTTGTTCTTCCTCTCGAATTTTCAGTTTTGTCTCTTTTTATATTCTCCTCTCTTTTTGCAACCTTGATTGAAAAATTTCGGTAAATGTCCGGTTGGTTCCTACCTGTCCGCAACAAGAATGTGCATTTCCCTTTTTTTTCTTGCATTTTTTTTATTTAGAAACTGAAAAACCTCTTTACATTCTAAAATTGCCAAACATCCCAAAAACTATAGAGGAAATGGTTGTTATTCGATTTTGGTTAGAACAACTTTTTAAATGTGCTTTTGAAATGGCGGAGTTTGAGTATGCTATATTTAATCCAAAAATGATTAATTTATTATTTGATAACAACAAAATATATCCTAAACAATTTCACGTTAAAAGCCTCTATCTATGGCCTAGCAATAATACAATTGAAAATGTTTTTGAATTTGCTTTAAATTGTTGTTCGAGTTATACTTTTCTTGTTATCAGTGTAATTCTGTTTAACATCCAGCCATTTTTAATTTTAACTAATCAGCATACTGATAAGTTATTCAACATTATAATAAATGAAGGCAATAAAGTCCCTGAAATTCATTTCTGTTGTAACTCTACAGAGCTTTATTATCTTATTGTTGAAGTAAGACTTAAATTTGAAAATAAAATTTGAAAATAAATTTAAATTTCAGTATGTAACAACATCAAAAGATCTTTCAAAAATGGTGCCATTTATTGAATTTGATTACTATGAAACAGCCAGTAATTTTAAATTACCCGAGAGAGCAACAGATGTTAAAATTAAACAACGCGGTGATTCAAAAATTACAGAATACTATATTGTCAATATTCATAATCCAAAAGTGGAATTTTATTTTTACCATAATGAAAGTGAAACAGGTTTTTATGATTCAATCCAAAGAATGGAAGAGTAGAATTTAGGAGGACATTATAAAAATTTTGTTAATTTATTGGACAACAAATATTGAAAAAAAATATATATTTAATTTTCATTGATTTTAAATTAAATTTTTTGGCTTATTTACATATTTATTTATCATTTTTAGCAGTTTAAAACCTGCCAATTTATTTCTAAATATTATTAATAAAGTGCGGATTTATAGGCAAATGCCTTTTTTTTCTGCAAGCTTGGCATAATGTAATACGTTCAAAAAACGTGTTTTTAGCTTGGTCCGAAGAGTCTAGCATGACTTTTATTTTGCCTATTTTGGACTTTTTGTGCCATTTTGCCTATTTTGAGATTTTTGGTACTATTTTTGCCTTTTTTAGCGATTTTTCCTAAATTTTGCCTAAAAATCAGTGCAAAATCTGAAAAAATCAGTCCTAGATTTTAAAAAATCAGTGCCAACGACCATTTTTAATTTATAATTCGACGAATTGAGTATTTTTTCTCTGTTGGACATTTTGAGGTGAGACGTTTTGGTGGTGGGACATTTTGGGATTGGACGTTTTGTGGGTTGGGTGAGATTTCCCTTTTGTCAATTATCGACTTTTTTTTAAAAAATTACACATTTTTGGTCAAAAAATGATAAAAATGACGAATAAATGGTAAAATTTGTTTAATTAGTAGTTTATAATTCAAAAAATGACGAATAAATGGTTATTTTCTTGTTTTTATCTTAATTTTGTAGGTATAATAACCTTTTTTACCTGCCTATTTTTGTGCCTATTTTGGCCTTTTGATGCCTATTTTAGGCGCCTATTTCACAGTTTTTACTTGCCTATAAATCCGCACTTTAATTATTAAACTTTAATTGTGACCTTTTTCTCTTCTTCCAGGGTCTTTAAGTTGACTGTTTGCAAGATTTGCAATATTTTTATCTTTGGTCTCGGCGACATTTCAGAACAACAAATTGATATTTTATTTAACATTATAATAACTAAAGGCAATAAATTACCAAAAATTTGTTTCCGTAGTTGTGATTTTTCAAGACTTTATGATAGAATTATTGAAGTAAGTCGTGTATTTGAAAGTTAGGACATGCTCAAAAAGGCGCGAGGCCAAATAGGCGCAAAACCTTAACTAGCTGGAAAATTTCCGGCCTTTATAAATTTTGGTTTTAGCTCGACGAGAGGAATCGTTTAATACTAAATTTGGTAAGATTGGAAATTTTGAACAAGTTACGCCTTTGGCCTACTTTGCCGCGCGCCTATTTGGGCTGATCCTGAAAGTGAAACTGAAAAGTTAAAGTGAAACTTGAAAGTTTAATCCAGAAGTGGAATTCTATTTTTACCATGCTGAATGTGGAACAATTTTTTATGATCGAATCCAAAGAATGGAAGATTAGAATTTAAGAGGATATTATAAAAACTTTGTTAATTTATTGGAAACAAATATTTTAAAAAATATTATTTACTTTTTTTGAATTTAAATCAAAAAATTTTTGCTTATTTACATTTTTATTGAATTTAATTTCATCATCTTTATCAGTTTAAAGCCTGCCAATTTTTAAATATTTTTAAACTTTAATTATGGCCTTTTTCTTTTTTCCTAGGGTCTTTAAGTTGATTTAGCATTTATAATTGGTAATACTTATTTGTCGTTTATTTTTCTCCTTTTTCCATTCCCAAAATACCCCTATATTTGCCAATGGCGCAAAATCACCCAAAAAGGATTAATTTTTTGGTAAAATTGTTCTTATTTAAGTTGAAAAATATTTGAAAAGAATGCCATTTTCTCATTTTCATATGTAAAAATAATCTAAAAAATATAATCTCTCCAAATACGAAGCTTCATTTTCTTCATACTCACATATGTCGGCGGTAAAATTCATTTTTAGGAAAAATTCAATTTTTCCGACGATTTAGGAAAATTTCATTTATTAATAAAGTTGTCAGTTGAGTCTGAGATAGTTTTATGTTTTTTGTGTTTTTATGGGTGTTTTATGTTTTTAGTGGGTTATCTATAAATTTCTTGATTTAATCAAGATCACCTTATTAAATAAGTTTGGATTTTTAAAAAAGACACGAAAAACAAAAGTAGTATAAACTAGACTTTTAAAACATTTTTTGCAAAAATGTTTTAAAAGACCAGTTTTCAAGGTAACATTTTTATTAAAAATATTCCTAATCAAAAATAGTTTAACTGATTTGTGTGTTAATAAATTAGAGGGGTTATAAAGCATGTTAATTATATTTTCCATCGAAGTCAAAGGGAAATGAAAGATTATTTACATCGGAAAATGGAAAGCTATTGGAAGGTATTGGGGGGGGGGGGGTTCATTAATTTAACCCTAAAAATTATTTCATTCAAACTAACAATAATGAAAATTATTTCTAATAATTTTAATTTCAATATAAATTATATTTTAATCAAAATATTCATCCTATAAAATAAATATATTTAATTAATTTTTTGATTAAATAAATAAAAATTTTTAAAAAATTAAATTTTGAAGAAATATAGGTATGTATTATTTTATAAAATTTTTCTTCAAACTTAATTATTTAAAAATATATATTTTTAAAAATTTGTAAATAAATAAAGGTTTTAAATAATTAATTTTTGAAGAAATAAAAATTGAAATAATTAATTTTTAAAATTAATATAATTTTTAAATAAAAATTTTTGATGTAATTATTAGAAATTTCTAAATAAAATTGTTGAATAATTAAATAATTTTTAAATGATAAAGCTGTGAGGAAAAAATTTCTTTATAGAAAAATTAATAAGGAAAATAAAATATAAAATTTATAAATAAACAAATAATTTTTAAAACGAATAAGTGAAGGAAAAAGTGATCACATAATTTTTAAATAAACAAAAATTTTTTAACGAATAAATGAAAAAAAAAGATGGAAAGAAAATAGAGGAAAAATAAAAGGAAAAACTGGATAAATTATAAACAATCTTTTGTTAGTAATGTTTAAAGGCAATAAAAACCAAATAGAATAATGAAAACGATAAAATATCAAATTTTCGGATACGCGCTAAATAACAGAAAAAAAGGATTTCACGTGTAAAGATATTAAAAGTCCGTGTTTTTGTATTTATTATGGTTTTTAGTGTAAGTTAAACCTTACTAACAAAAGTTTGTTTATAATTTATCTAGTTTTTTATATGTAAAATTTTTCTGCAAAAAATTAATTATTGTAAAAATATATATTTAAAAGAAAAAATTTTATCTAAAAGTATTAATTTCTTCTTAAATATTTTATTTAAAATTTTATGCATTTCAACTAATTTTATTTAAGTTTTATTAATTTCTTAAAAATTTTTATCTAAAAGTACTAATTTAAAACATTAAATGAGGTTTTTAAGGAATAGACATATACTTTTCCAATAATTAATATGTATTTTAAGAAATGTGAAATTTGTAAAAATTAATTATTTTAAAAATATATATTTTAAAAAATTTTAAATAAATAAATAAATTTTTAACACAATTAATTTTTTGAAACAAAGAAAGAAGGGTAGAAATAAATATAAAATTTTTAAACAATTTTTAAATAATAAATGAATGAAATAAAAGGAAAAATTGAAGGATAAATAAAAGGAAAAGATTAAATAAATTATAAACGAATATTTTATTTAAGTTTAAAAGTGAATGTGAAAAATGTGAATGTGAAATAAACAAAAAGAGTTAAGATTTAGAAAAAAGAGAAATCCATCCGTTTTTTTGAATGTTTCATTAATTTAATGTGATATCGCACAATTCTGATATATTATCATTATTGTTTATTTCACATTCACATTTTTAGTGACTTTTAAACTTAAATAAAATATTCGTTTATAATTTATTTAATCTTTTCCTTTCATTTATCCTTCAATTTTTCCTTTTATTTCATTCATTTATTACTTTAAAAATTGTTTAAAAATTTTATATTTATTTCTACACTTCTTTCTTTGTTTCAAAAAATTAGTTGTGTTAAAAATTTATTTATTTATTTAAAATTTTTAAAATATATATTTTTACAATAATTAATTTTTTGCAGAAAAAATCTTACAAATTTCAAATTTATTTCTTCAAATCTTTAATTATTGGAAAAATATATACTTTTTACATTAAAAGTTTTTAATAAAATTTTTATATTTTGTTAAATTTTAGAAATTTAATTTTTGAAAAATAATTTATTATTTGTTTAAAAATTTTAAAAATTTAATTCTTCCAAAATGCAAAAACTTTATTGCATCAAATAATTAATTGTTTAAAGTTTTCTTCATTATTTTAAATATTATTTTAAAATTAAAAAATTTTATTTTTCAAAAATAATTAATATACTTTTCTTCAAAAAATTAATTACTATTTCAAAATAATTTTTTCTTAAAAATTTTTATTAAATTAAACATTTTATCTAAAATTACTTATTTCTTCAAGCATTTTAGTTAAAATATATTATTAATTTTTAGAAATGAAGTATTAAATAATTTTTAGTAATTTTTAATTTTAAAAATTTTATTTTTATTAAGTTAAAATTTTTTATTATTTCTACAAAAATTAATTATTACAAAATCTTTCTAATTTCTTAAAAATTTATTTAATTTACTTAAATGAAAAAAGATGAAAATTTTTTAGTTATAATAAAAATTTTAATTTAAATTATTTAAATTTGATTTAAAAGTAAATTTTGTAAAAGATTTTTAAACATTTTAATTGTAAAAATTATTATTTTTTTTAAATTTTTTGCAAATTTAGGATTTTTTCCATTAAATCTTTTACTACTATAAATATCACATTTCAAGATGTGTAAAAATTTTTGCAAAGTTTATTTTAAAGAGATTTATTTTATAAAAATTAACTATCTTATTAAAAATTTATTTGAAAAATTTTTCGTTTCCTTCAAAACTAATTTTATAAATCAATTATTTAAATTTATTTTCCTAAAATTTTATAAAATATTAAAGTTTTTATATCTGTCTTATAGTGTCAAAAATATTTAGATATCTAGAAAATTTTAGAAAATTTATTTTTAATAAAATTCTTTAAACATTTTTAAATTGTAAATCTATTTTTCTTATCTCTCAATGATATTTTAAAAATTCTAGCTTTTTTAATTTTAGTTATTTTCAAATATATTTTTACTCAGAGAAAAATTTAAAAACCTTAGAATAACAAATATAAAAAGATAAATTTATTTTCTGAAAGGATTAAATTTAAAAATAAATTTTAAAAATAAATATAAAAATTAATTTCTAAATAAGTTTTAAACTAAGATGTAAGAAATAAATTTAAAAATTTTTAAAGAAATTGTAAAATAAAGTTGAAATTAATTAAATGCTTTTAATAAATTTTAAATTAATTCAAATTAACTAAAAATTAATTTAAAGCATAAACAAAATTATTTTAAATATATAAAGCGGCAACAAAATCTTCGATAATAATAAAATTTTAAAAAATTTTGAATAAATAAAGCAATTAATTTTTGAAGAGACTACATTTTGAAAATTTTTGAACAAATAAAATAATTAATTTTTGAAGAAATTAAAATTAAAAATTTAATTAAAAATTATTAAAGCAAATAAATATATATTTTTTTAAATAATTAAAGTTTTGAAAACTAAATTTAAAATTTGTAAAAATTTTTTTCAAAAATTTATTGGTTAAAAAATATATATTTTTTGAAATTTTTGAATAAGTAAATAGATTGTAAGCAATTCATTTTGAAGGAAATAATTGAAAGAAATACATAAATAAAATTTTTAAAACAATTTTAAAGGAAAAATAAAGTAAAAACGGGAAAAAGGATTTTAAACAATTTCTAATCAATATATGTATGAAACTAAATAAAAAAACAAAACAGAAAAAGAATGGATAATTATAAACAAATATTTTTATCTAAAGATAAATAGTCACATAATTCAGAATGAAAATGATAAGGATTTTTAAAAAGAGAAAATTCTGAAATTTAATCTGCATTGTTTATTCTCATTTTTGGTTTTTTGACTTTTAAACTTTGAATAAAAATATTTGTTTAGTATAATAATTAAAAATTGAAATTCCTTTTTCCCTTTTTTCCTTAATTTTCCTATAAAAATTGTTTTGTTTAAAAATATTAACTTATTCAAAAATTTCAAAAAATATATTTTTTAACCAATTAATTTCTGAAAAAATTTTTTACAAATTTTAAATTTATTCTTCAAAACTTTAATTATGTAAAAAATATATAGTTTTTGATTTAATAATTTTATTAAAATTTTAAAGTTTCTTTAAATACTAAAAAATTTTTAAAAATTTAGTTCTTCAAAAATTAATAATTTATTTCCTCACAAAATTTTTAAAACTTTCATTTCTTTAAATAATTATTTATTCTTCAGAAAAATTTTATAAATTTTATTTCTGCAAAAATTATTTAAAATATTTTTAAAAATTACTTAATTTAAAATAGAAAGTTTAATTTTCAAAATTTTAAAATTTATTTTTCTTCAAAAATTAATTATTTAAAAATATTTATTATTTATTTTAGAGTTGTTCAAATCCTGTTATTAACCGGACCCCGCCGGTTAACGCTTAAACGGGTTTTTATAAACACTATAACGGTTAATAGAAAATACACGTTTCGCCGTCCGGTTATTAATAGAAAAAGGTTTTATTGAACTAAAATTAACAAAAAATGATAATGCATCAAATAAAATCCTTTCCACAATAGGCGTAATCGATGTTCAGCTTTTTCGTCTGATTGTAGTGGATATAGTGGAATTTGGGAATCAAAACCCAGATTCATTTCATTTTTAGCACCACAGGGGAAATTTTTGAGAATTTAGGAAGACATTATTTTAAATTTGAAATAGTTTAAATATATTTAAAAATTAATTTAAAAATTTTTTAAATACATTAAACGAAAAATTTTTAAATTAGTTTAAATTAATTTCTTCTAGAATTAATTAGCTAAAAATTTTAAATTTTTAATTAAATAAATTATAAAGAAATAATTTATGATAATCAATTTTTGAAACAATTTTTAAAAGTTTTAATTAAATATATGTATATATATATATAAATTTTAATGATTAATTTTAGATAATACATAAAGTTGAAGAATAAAAGGAGTTTTAAAAATTTGTTAAAAATTAATTATTAAAATAATATATAATTTAAAAAATTTTATAATATACTAAGTAAATAAATAATTTCAAACAATTATTTTTTAAAAAAAATGAAAAAAGTGATAAAGGGATTTTAAACAATTTTTAAAGTAATAATAAAACAATAGAGAAAAAATAAAAGAGAAAAAGCTGCTAATTATAAACAAATATTTTTAATTAAAGATTAAGAGTTGCACTTAGCCTTATTTTTTAATTTTTACACATTTCTGATATTTAACAGTATTATTTACACGATTTTTTGTTACCCGTGCCTTTTAATCATTAAATAAAAATATTTGTTTATAATTTATACTGTTTTATTCTCTTTATTTTTCCACATTTCGTCAGTTTTGTTTATTTATATAAAAATTGTTTAAAATATTTATTCTTCCTCCCCCTTTTTTTCATTTCACTTCATAAGTTAATTGTATTTATTTATTTATTTATTCCAAGATTTTGAAAAATATATAGGTATTTTTTAAATAATTAATTTTTGAAGAAAATTTAAAAAAATACCTTTCATTCTCCAAACTTTAATTATTTAAAAAATATTTATTTATTCTCTATAATAATTGTTATTTAAAATAATCAAACCTGTTTCCGTTTAAAATTAATTATTAAAATTTTTATTTTTATTTAATTAAATATTTTAAAAATTTTAATTAAAATAAATTAAATATTTAAAAATTCATCTTCAAAAATATGTATATTATTACACAACCTAAAAATTCAAAAATAATTTTTCTTCAAAAATTAATTATTTAATAATCCTTACTCAAAAATGATAGTATATTAAATTTCTTATTCATCAAAAAATTAATAATTAAAAATAATTTACCTTCAAAAATTTTAAAAATTTAATTGCTTCAATATAAAAATTTTTTAAAATAAATATTTTTTCAACAATTTATTTTCTAAAAATTTTTAAAAATTCCCATTTATGCATCAAATCATTAATTATTGAAGAAATATATACTTATTTTTAAAAAAACTTATTAGAAGCTTTTAAATTAATTCCATAAAAAATAATTATTTTCTTCATCAAAAAATTAATTCAAATATTTATCTTCAAAAATTAAATTTTTAGATTATTTTCTTCAAAAATTAATTACTACAAATTTTCTTGAAAAAATAAATTATTTAAAATTTTTCTTCAAAATTTTAAAAATATTCTTTAAATCAAAAAATTAGGTAGGTAAAAATTTTTTTCTTCAAAAATTAATTAATAAAAATTTTTCTTGAAAAATAAATTATTTAAAATTTTTCTTCAAAATTTTAAAAATATTTTTTAATCGATAATTTTTTATTTTCTTCAAAAAATTAATTTTTGATTCAAAATCAATTATTTAAAAAATTTTTCGTCAAAATTTACTAGTAAAAAGCTGAATTAAATAATCAGTATTTATTTAAGACCTGCTCACGGATACGGATAATTTCCGGATACCCGCGGATACGGATGGATACGTATATGATGCTTAAAATCCGCGGATATCCATCTCAAAATTCTAGCATGCGGTGCAAAGAAAGTGAATTTTTTCGCTTTCGGTCTTTCAAAATTTTTAAAATTTTCGCCTGCGGCGCTAAAATCAACTGGTCAGTTAACCGAAATTTTCACCTGCTCACGGATACGGATAATCCGCCAGAAACCGGGAATTTAAATTTTCAAAAATTCTCAAATATTTTCAAAATTTTATTTTTTGTCGGTATAATCCTTGATAAGGAGCGTTGGGTCGGAATTCCTATCTCTGCCTTCCGATTTTCGAACCTCCTTTGTTCTTAAGCAAGGGTAGTTTTGCTGCATGCAGTTATTACCACATTATCTAACCATTACTCGAATTTAAATAAATTTGACCATTTTGAAAATTCTTCCAGGCGGGGATGCCTAAAAAGTTGGACGGATACAAACAGATACGGATATGGACCTCACGGATATATCAGGATATGGATAGCAAAATCCATATCCATTAGACAGGTCTGATTTATTTATTAAAAAATTTAGTAAATTTGAAATTCTTAAAAATAGAAAAAGATTCTTATCTAAATCTCAAGTAATATTTTAAAATTTTATTTTCTAAAAGATATTTGAATTCGAAAAGTTAATAACTATTGGAAATAAAATCTAATTTTTAATAAATATATTTAAAAATTAAATATTTTAAAATTTATGTAGAGATTTATTAAAAATTAAAATAAAAAAATTTATTTTAAATACAAAAATTTATATAAAATTAAAAATTATCAAAAATTCAGTTCAAAATTTTATAAAATAAATATATTAAAAATATTTAAAAATTTTAATAATCATTAAAAATTTTAAAATTTCATTAATTGTTAAAAGTAAATATTTGTAAAAATTTGATTAAATTAAAAACTCATTTAAAAATTCATCCAAAATTGTTAAAATTAAAGATTTAAAAATTTTTTATTTTAATAATTTTATTAAATATAGTCTAAATTTGCTAAAATTTTATTTAAAAATTTTTGTTAGTTAATTCAACAAAATTTTTCTATATTTATTAAAATTATTAAAATAAAATTTATATTTTAAGAATGTAAATGAATTAAAATTTGATAAAATGAAAATAAAAGAAAGATATAGTTATATTAATTAAAGAGTTGTTAAAATATATAAATTTATTTTATTTTTAATGTTTTTAATTATGTTGGGAATAATACTTTAATATTGTTGATTATATTGAATATGAAAATATCTTATATGGGAAAGAAAAATTAATGTATGATAAATAGTGAAATTTTCGTCATTTTTATATGGGGCTTCTTGCAGAAAGTCCAAAGTATATGCCAATAAATTAAAGATTGTTCATATCAAATGTGTTTATTGTAGAATTAGATTTAAACATTTTAGGCGGGAGATTAAGTTATAAACACTATGATTAGTAATCCTATACTATTTTATAGGTTTTTATTAAAAAACTTTGCTCTTTTTATCGAGCAAAGTTATAAAAAATATGAATAATTGTTTTTTTAAATAAACATTCACAAAAAAGAGCAAAGTTTTCAGTAAACAGATTTGATAATTATATAGAATTACTATTAAAAATTGTTTATTTCCTAATCTCTCTCCTAAAATGTTTAAATCCAATTCTTCAATAAACACATTTGATATGAACAATCTTTAATTTATTGGTGTGTACTTTGATTTTTCTGCCCGAAGGACCCATATAAAAGCGGCCAGAAAATTTCAGTTTTATCATTCATTAATTTTCCCTTTCCTCCTATTGAAAATATTTTACAAAATTACCCTTTTCAAAAAGATTAGCCTCTCACTATTAGCCCATCATACCCACCCCTCATACACCCCCCTCATGTACCCTTAAGGTTTTTAAAAACTTTAAATAGTAGTCACCCCCGAGCTCAACTTTTTAAAAATTTTTAAATTTGTTTCAATAAGTAGTAACCTTCCTCATATTTTTAAAAAATTTTTGCAATAAGTATTAACCCTAACCTCCGCATATTTTTAAAATATTTCAATAAGAGTAACCCTACCCTCCTCATATTTTTTATAAATTTTTCAATAAGTAGTAACCCTACCCCTCATAAAATTTTTATAAAATTTCTAAATAAGTAGTAGCTCTACTCCCGCATATTTATTCTAAAATTTTCAATGAGTAGTAGCCTTACCCACCGCATATTTTTTCAAAAAATTTCTATGAGTAGTAGCCCTACCCACCGCATTTTTTCAAAAATTTTCAATGAGTAGTACTCATAAAATTTTTTTATAAATTTTCTAAATTAGTAAACCTACCCACCACACATTTTTAAAAATTTTCTAAATAAGTAGTAACCCTACCCATCTCATATTTTTTAAAAACTTTTCAAATAAGTAGTAACCCTACCCACCTCATATTTTTTAAAAATATTTCAATAAGTAGTTACCCTCTACCCACCTCATATTTTTTTAAAAATATTTCAATAATTAGTTACCCTCTACCCACCTCATATTTTTTTAAAAATATTTCAATAAGTAGTTACCCTCTACCCACCTCATATTTTTTAAAATATTCCAATAAGTAGTTACCCTCTACCCACCTCATATTTTTTTAAAAATATTTCAATGAGTAATAACCCTCTACCCACCTCATATTTTTTAAAAAATATTTCAATGAGTAGTTACCTCCTACCCACCACACATTTTTAAAAAATTTTTCAATAAGTAGTAACCCTGCCACCCATAAAATTTTTATAAATTTTCTAAATAAGTAGTAACCCTATCACTCAACATTGTTAAAAAATGCCAAGCACTTTTTAAATTATTTTTAATCAGTAGATATCCCCTCCCTCATACTTTTCAGTATATTTTAAATTCAAATCCCGCCCATGATAATTTAAAATTTTTTCAATTAAAAATTGTTTATTTCCTAATCTCTCTCCTAAAATGTTTAAATCCAATTCTTCAATAAACACATTTGATATGAACAATCTTTAATTTATTGGTGTGTACTTTGATTTTTCTGCCCGAAGGACCCATATAAAAGCGGCCAGAAAATTTCAGTTTTATCATTCATTAATTTTCCCTTTCCTCCTATTGAAAATATTTTACAAAATTACCCTTTTCAAAAAGATTAGCCTCTCACTATTAGCCCATCATACCCACCCCTCATACACCCCCCTCATGTACCCTTAAGGTTTTTAAAAACTTTAAATAGTAGTCACCCCCGAGCTCAACTTTTTAAAAATTTTTAAATTTGTTTCAATAAGTAGTAACCTTCCTCATATTTTTAAAAAATTTTTGCAATAAGTATTAACCCTAACCTCCGCATATTTTTAAAATATTTCAATAAGAGTAACCCTACCCTCCTCATATTTTTTATAAATTTTTCAATAAGTAGTAACCCTACCCCTCATAAAATTTTTATAAAATTTCTAAATAAGTAGTAGCTCTACTCCCGCATATTTATTCTAAAATTTTCAATGAGTAGTAGCCTTACCCACCGCATATTTTTTCAAAAAATTTCTATGAGTAGTAGCCCTACCCACCGCATTTTTTCAAAAATTTTCAATGAGTAGTACTCATAAAATTTTTTTATAAATTTTCTAAATTAGTAAACCTACCCACCACACATTTTTAAAAATTTTCTAAATAAGTAGTAACCCTACCCATCTCATATTTTTTAAAAACTTTTCAAATAAGTAGTAACCCTACCCACCTCATATTTTTTAAAAATATTTCAATAAGTAGTTACCCTCTACCCACCTCATATTTTTTTAAAAATATTTCAATAATTAGTTACCCTCTACTCCCGCATATTTATTCTAAAATTTTCAATGAGTAGTAGCCTTACCCACCGCATTTTTTCAAAAATTTTCAATGAGTAGTACTCATAAAATTTTTTTATAAATTTTCTAAATTAGTAAACCTACCCACCACACATTTTTAAAAATTTTCTAAATAAGTAGTAACCCTACCCATCTCATATTTTTTAAAAACTTTTCAAATAAGTAGTAACCCTACCCACCTCATATTTTTTAAAAATATTTCAATAAGTAGTTACCCTCTACCCACCTCATATTTTTTTAAAAATATTTCAATAATTAGTTACCCTCTACTCCCGCATATTTATTCTAAAATTTTCAATGAGTAGTAGCCTTACCCACCGCATATTTTTTCAAAAAATTTCTATGAGTAGTTACCCTCTACCCACCTCATATTTTTTTAAAAATATTTCAATGAGTAATAACCCTCTACCCACCTCATATTTTTTAAAAAATATTTCAATGAGTAGTTACCTCCTACCCACCACACATTTTTAAAAAATTTTTCAATAAGTAGTAACCCTGCCACCCATAAAATTTTTATAAATTTTCTAAATAAGTAGTAACCCTATCACTCAACATTGTTAAAAAATGCCAAGCACTTTTTAAATTATTTTTAATCAGTAGATATCCCCTCCCTCATACTTTTCAGTATATTTTAAATTCAAATCCCGCCCATGATAATTTAAAATTTTTTCAATTTGTAGTAGAAGTTCAATAATTAATAATGCCTCATCTTTAAAAATTTTCCAATCTGTATTAACCTCTAACACTATGATTTTTAAAAATTTTTCAATAAGTAGATAATTCCACATTTTTTAAAACGTTTTCAAGTAGCAGAACTACACTTATTGTGTATAAAATATTTCAATCAGTAGTTAGTCCCACCCATCATACATTTAAACGTTTTTTAAGTAGTTAACCCTTCTCCATCAATGAAATGGAAGAAATTTGTCCACGTATCTTTTCTAAATTTCAAAATTTTTGCTTCACGCTGAAAAAGGAATTACTTATTATAGCTTGTCCCCCCCCCCCCCCAAATTAAAATCTTCCTAGTTAAAAGTAATAAAAATAAAGGTTTTAGGTGAAAGTTGAATAATTAATAACACAAAATTTTTTGATAAGCCCCGCCCACTTTTGGTGATTTGGAGATGGGCAAACGGGTTAACCCCCACACACACCCACAAATACTTCTTACAGCCCCTACAACTATAAAATTATTTACTAAATTATTACACCTCATACTTTAAAAAATTTTTTCAACAGTCGATATACCTCCTTATATTTTTAAAAGTTGATCCTTTTGTATTTTGCCTCGGGCAGTTATATTTCTCGAACATTTTTCATTAGATAGTTACTTGTCCCCTTAAAGTTGTCATTTCAATTTTATTACGAATTATTTATATCGCTCTTTTCCCTATTTTAATAGATTTTTATTGCTTGAAAAAAGATGGAAAACTCTCGCGCTAACAATAAAGGTAAATGATAAACTTGCTAAATGTCTAATTATCATATGGCATTCTTATCATTTACAGAAGCAATGGAAGAATCGATTGATAAGGAGGGAATTAATGAAGAAGTGCTTAAGGAAATAAAACCTATAGAAGGTATTTTTTTTATATTTCTAAATTAAATTAACAGATGTTTTAGCTATATCTAGTTCTGAACTTGAAGATGTTCGAGCTTTTATAATTAAACAGCGAAAGAAGAAGGAAGCAGCTGAAGCACGACGTAAGCGCTCAATCGCAAAAGCAAGTAATACTATTGCTAAGCCTGCATCAACAAAAAAGTTACAAAACAGAAACGACGTTCCTTTTGATGCCGTCATTAAGGTAAATTTTTATAATGGTTTTAATATTTTATAAATAAGTCAATTAATGCTCGTAATAAAAATGAAGAAAATATTGAGAATGATGCAATGATGGATTACGACGATGAAGAGGATGATTCTGACAATCCAGACCCCAATGAAATCGTTGAGTTGGGCGATAATGAGGAAGAGTACAAGAGAATGAAATCTGAGCGTTTGTAAACATTTATTTTATAAATAAAAATTTTAGGTCAACAACGTGCAATGTGTTTAGTGCCAGAGGGTGTACTCAACCGTGCAAAAATTCTCAAGGAGCCACGCAAAGGACTGTTCATACACCAATGTAATGAATGTCGCGAAGATCAAAAGAAGAGAGAATACTTTTTGTTCAATTCTGGAAGTTCAGATAATGCTATACTTACAATCGAAGTGTGTGCTGAGGATTTGGACAAAAATATTCTGCTGGGGATGTATTATTCAGGACCATGGGGTAAATTATTATTTTAAAAAATAAAAAATATTTTTAAAAAATAAAAAATATTTTTTAAAAGAATAAAAAATATTTTTTTTAAAAAATATTTTTTAAAAAATATTTTTAAAAAAATAAAAAATATTTTTTTTATTTTTTTATTTTTTTTAAAAAAATAAAAAATATTTTTTTTTTATTTTTTTAATTCTATTATTTTTAAAAAAATAAAAAATATTTTTAAAAATATTTTTAATATTTTTAAAAAAATAAAAAATATTTTTTAAAAAATATTTTTAAAAAAATAAAAAATTTTTTATTTTTAAAAAAATAAAAAATTTTTTATTTTTAAAAAAATAAAAAATATTTTTTAAAGGACATTCCTTGAAAAAAGATAATGCTGTTCAACAAACATCTAGCTTTGAAAAGAGTATAGAATTTTAAAAATTTTAAATAATAATTTTTAAGTTGGCGGTGTCTTATACACGCGTCGTGGCGCAACTATTGCCACTGGAAATGACAATAAACTTTTGAGCCTATTTAAATTTTGTTGGATACTTCATCAGGTATATTTTTAAAAACTAAACAAACTATTTTCAAATTTAGTGTGATTATTGTAGCCGTCTACAAAAGTCTTTGGCAAAAGACTTATTTTTGCAAAAATGTGGGACTAAGTATGAGTTGAACTTTATTGTAAGTTTTAGTAAAAAACTAATTAATAAAGATATTTAGCTTTGTCCTATATGTTTGTCTGCAAACAAAGAATTTCAACAGAAAACATATAATTTATTCAACACCTTCACTAAGAATAAATAATACATATTATTTTGTTGAATAAAATTTTCTATTATTTTTTTAATTCTATTAACGGCGTTTTTTCGCTTATATTTTCAGTTTATTATTTCTTAACTTATATTTTAGCTGAAAATATCAACACGAATTTGGAAAAATGTTTGATTGTTTTCGTTTATATTTTAAAATTAATATTTCAGATGGATCGACATGTGGCAGTTGTTGAAATTGAGACCCTAAAAGAGAAACGCAAGCAACTAGCTCAGCAAATGGAAGCGTTCATGGGAGTTGAATTAGATGAAAAACAATTGAAAGAGGATTTGTATGCAGCATTCATTAAACATCACAGAAAGCATTACCCTCCAATTACAATTGGCCGAATACACGAATTCTTTTTAAAGCAACGAAATGCTTTGGGAAGACAGGTTATTTTTGAAAACTTGAAAGTTAAATTAAATATTTTCAAGGCAATTGTCGATGTTGTAAAAGATGAGTTGTACACTGCACTTGGGAATCCAAATAGCCAATTCTGGGAGCAAATCGATTTGGAAACGGCAATTGATATTTGTTGCTATGCAGCGAAATACTTAAAACGAGGTGTTTTATTTTCTGTAACTTTTTAATTTGAATTTTAGATAATTCGCCCGTTATTATAATCAACGAAATAACAAAACGTGTGGAGTCTCAGCTTAACATCAATGAGGATGGTGAAGGCACATCTAGGACTATTAATATGGAGCATGCAGAAGTTGCTATGATGAACGAAGATATGCCAATAGAAGATGATTGGTGAAAAATATTGTGATTGAGTTGAAACTTATTTACATAGAATAAATAATCTACAATTCATTAATTTATATTTAGCGTTAATTTTTGCGCATCAATGTCTTAAATAATTAATTCTATAATTAATTTAGAATTTAGATGAAAAGAAATCTTGGTGTATATCCAATCAATCATTTTTATAGTGAAGAGGTGTCAGAGAACATCAAAAGCACAAAATTCAAAATTGGTGTTTTCAGGTCTAATTAAATTTTTACTTGAATATTTATATAAAAATTCTTAGAACTGTATTTACTGTGAAGAATGTCGATGATGCTCCTGAAGGCAGTGATAAACTATTAGAAGATTTGGTAGATCATTTCCTTGCGAGGGCTGACAAAACTGCTGGTGAAAAATCTGAGAAGTGTTCGATCATAATAAGAAGTTCTGTTCTTGAAAAACCCATTCAAATACCATATAGAGGCCTTGCTCAAAATACACCTCAAGTCGTTATGGAGCAATTTGATGCGGTTGATCAAAGCGGAAAAAGAATGGGTAGGCCGTCACTCTACAGCCAGCCTATTCATATTGAGGTATATTTTTGTTTATTAAACAAAAATTTACATATTTTCGATTGTCATGGGACCTTCACATGAAGAAGCGATTGAATTAATGCAACGTGGTCAAGGGGGAACGGGCAGAAGGCCACGAGAAATATGTCACGGAATCGATACTAATAATCTTATACAAGTAAATTTAAATTAGAATTTATTTTTAAAATTTTTAGGTTCGTAACGAAAATCTCAATCCACCGGCCAACAATCACTGTTTATTACTTGCTGTTCAACTTAAAATACTACATATAAATCTGGAACCGTCGGCATCTGCAAATGTTAAGTTTCAAAGACTTGTAAATGGACAAACTAAGAACGCGAAAATTAAGCGTACACAATTGATTAATGAAATGCTCCGTCTAATGGCAAAATATAAAATAAATTATCCCCTTTATGGCTTTGATTATACTATTGATGAACATGTTCCAATGATACAACGCTTATTAAATATAATTTATCCTCAAAAGTATAGACTTGCTGTCTTTGGAGAAAATGGAACGATGAGGCCGATATGGAAATGCCCCGATAGAGCAGAACACGAGATCTGTTTATACTTAAAAGAAGGACATTATTATGGAATTAGGAAACTTAATACACTTTTTGGCAAACATATCTATTATTGTCTTGATTGCGAAGTGCCATACCACGATAAAATCTTTCATAGACAAACGTGTATAGCAAAATGTGCGCGATGCTGTGGGATTGGCTTTGGATTCCCTTGTAAGGATAACAATGAATGGCAACATAAATGCTCAAAATGTGCCAATATATTTAAAAATCCTGAGTGTTACAAAAGGCACATAGATAAGAATATTTGCTCACTTCTTAAAAGGTACAATTTGTTAACATTACTGTTATAAATTTAAATAGATGTGAGAAATGTGGGCAATGTTACAATATAAAAAATGTAAGGAAACAATCTCAAAGCTCAAACATTGATGAAAGCGGTGATGAAGAAATTATCAACAAAGATGGACATGTTTGTTTTGTTCACTTTTGTTCTCTTTGCCATTCTTACCATAAACGCGAAGAACATTGCTATGTTCAACCAATAGTGCCAAAAAATAATCAAAACTATCTATTGGTATTTATTTTATATTTCAAAAATATTTATTTATTTAGGTAGCATTTGATTTCGAATGTGAACTAATATCGCCTACAAGAAACAAAGATGAATGGAAAGAATTGAAAAATAACGGTTTAATTCCTTTGCGTACCATTCCGGAGGATGAAAATTATCAACTACATCATGTCAACTGTGTATCGGTATTTATTTTATATGTCTAAAAATATTTATTTAACCAGGCCTTGTTAATGTGTTCTCGATGCATAGGCAATGATAATTGGAAAAATTCAACACCCGCTGACTGCAAAATTTGCGGTGTTGATAAGCCAAGGATGAGAACTTGGACAGTGGCAGCCGTTAAAAATCCTTTACGCGCCTTTTTGGAATGGCTAATTGTGGGATTAGGCCGAGATCGTCCAGGACGTACTTATGCTATTTCACATTATGGAGGGTACTTATTATTTATCTATATTTTTATTTATATTTAAGTCGATACGATATGCATCTTTTATTGGGGGATCTAATCAAGCATTTTGGCATAGAGCCAAAAATAACAAGGACGGGAAATAAACTTTATGAAGTGTTGGTTAAAAAACAAAGAGGAATTTGTCCTTATATTTCATTCCGTGATTCGTTCAACTGGACAATGCTTAAATTGGAACAGCTGCCAAAAGCTCTTGCCCTTGAAATCGATGAGGGAGGCAAATCCTTTTTTCCTCATGGCTGGAATTTTAATAAGAATATGGATGTTCACCTTGATCAATTACCTGATAAAAAATATTATTACCCCGATTCAATGGGTAAAGAAAGGAGAATCAAATTTGAAAAATGGTATGAAGAAAATAAAAATGGACCGTTTTGCCTTCGTGAACAAATTGTCGAATATTGTCAACAAGACGTGCGTATTCTAGCTCATGCTCTTGTGAAGCTTCAGCGTCTTTTCTTTGAACTAGCTTCAGAACCTACCAAGCGTGACGACGTGCTTGTTAATTCAATGACAATTGCCAGCGCGTGTATTCGACATTTTTGTAAGCTTCTAAGCACTTAAAGGCTAATAAAAATTTTTAAGGTATAAACTATTTGAAAGAAAATCAAATTGGTATTATACCCGACAATGGATATCATAAGGATACAAACCAATCAGCAATCGCTTTAAAATTTCTTCGATGGCTTTCTCATAAAACAGATCTTCAAATCCAAGATCGAGAAAGTCCGGAAGGAGAAAAGAGGGTACGTGTTTCGGATGGAAGTCTTTTACGGCTTGATGGTTATATTAAAAGCACTCATGGCGGATGGGACCAAGCAATTGAATTTCTTGGATGTGCCTGGCATGGACATGAATGGTAATTATTAACATTCTATCTGAAATATTAATTAACATTCTATCTGAAATACTTTTTAGTTTATATCGCCCCCATGAAATTTGTTTAAATGGAAAGACGGCCTTGTATAATAAAGATAAACTTGAAGAACGTATTCGTTTGTTGAAGGAAGTTGGAATCTGGACTAGTACATTTTGGGAATGTGAAGTTATGAAGGAACTTGAAGAGTGCCCTAAAATGTCTCGTTTCTTTGATAAATTGCCTGATATTGGCCCTCTTTATCCTAGAGATTCTTTCCATGTAAAATTTGTTCAATTAATTATTTAATTTTAAATTAAGGGAGGAAGAACAGGTCCTCTTTCGCTTAAATGCAATTTAGAAGAAATTTTTGAGAAGGATTATGAGATCTCATGCTTTGATGTGGTCAGTCTTTATCCTGCAGTGAATTTTTATGCATTATATCCAATAGGTGAATTCTAATTATTTAAACAAAATTTTAATTTCTCAGGGCATCCAAAGGTTCTGGAGCTAAATAAAGATGTGAATTGGACTAAACCTGAAGACTTACATCCATATCGAGGACTGTTCAAGCTTTTCATAATTCCTCCAGATGATTTATATCTTCCAGTAATTCCTGAACGTATTCATGGGAAATTGGTAAATATTATTCTTTTTTCTCTTATAAAGTTTTTCTAAAAATTTTCATGCATTAATAAATAGATCTTCCATTTATGCCGTAGTTGTGCCGTGGAAGCATCGCCTGGGTTAGCCATACGTGCAAACCGTAAATATAATAAAGAAATTGGTCATGAATGGTGTCCACACAAAGATGATGAACGAGGATTTGTTAGCACAACTTGTACAGTAGAGCTTGAACTTGCTTTGAGAAAAGGATACCGCGTGACTAAAGTATACAGCATTTATCATTGGGAACAGTGGTCCGACACACTTTTACGGCCTTATGTTCAGGATATGATGCGTCTAAAAATTGAGGTTTTAAATAATATCATATTTATAAATGTTTATTAGGCAAGCGGTTGGCCGAGTAGTATTATCAGTACTGGTAACAATGAATCAGAAGAAAAGCGTAAAAAAGAATTTATTAATAAAAATCAACGAGAATATGGTATAAAGCTCGATTGTTCACGAATTGAGAGAAACGAAGGCATGCGTTACCTTGCAAAAACATGCAATAATTCAATGTGATGACGTCCTTTTTAAGATTTAAACATAACTTTTAGGTGGGGACGATGGGCACTGCGCTGTAATTTATCTCAGGTATTTTCATTAGCAATTTGTCATTGAAATTTTTAGGATTGTATAACTAGCTCACCTGTTGAACTACATACAGTTCTCAATGATCCAAAACTTGAGCTTGGTGCAGTAGAAATGTTGGCTCCAAATCTTTTCTCAGTTCCTTATCGCCATCGACGAGAATTTGTACGCCCACACGACAAATATAATATTGCAATTGCGTTGATTACAACTGCAACAGCCCGAATAATGCTATATGACTATATGGAAAGAATTGTAAAAGAAAAGGATTGCAAGCTACTTTACACTGACACTGATAGTTGCTTTTATTTGCATCGTCGTGGACAAACACCTCCTTTTCGTGTGGGTGAGATGCTTGGTATGATGGATCGCGAGTATGGTGAATGGAATATCATTGCATTTTATACTGGTGGATGCAAGCAGGTATAAAACTAATTTTAAGCAAACTAATTTTTCAGTATGCAATGAAAATGAAGCACCGAAAAAGTGGTGAAATTAAATTTATTGTAAAATGTCGCGGTTGCTGGGACAAAGTTGACTCCCCTTTAGACTTTAAACAATTCAAGGTTATCTTTTAACCGTTTTCTAAATTTAAAAAATATTTAGAAAATGGTTGAGGCGTATGGTGAGGAACAGGAACCTGTCCTTCTTGAAAGAACACATTTTCAACCGAGTTGGCGTAGAGGGGAGGTTACAAGCAAATCTCAAAAAAGGTATTAAATATTTTTAAACAGTATTAACTCTAAAATTTAGACGATATGCTCCAATCTACGACAAAGGAATAGTTGATGATAATTTTGATTGTTATCCTTATGGATACAGAGGCGAACCACTTATTGATCCTATATATCTTGAATAAATTTTAAATAAATATTTTTCTTAAATTAAATGTTTTAATACAAATATACTTTTATTAATCCTGCAATTAACAGATAATTTCAGATTTGGTTCTTTAATACAGATTTGATCAAAATGACCAACAATTTAGGTAAATTTAATTTATTACTCAAATTAATATTAAAAAATTAAGCTATCACTACAGGAATGTTGGAGAAATTATCAATTAATTCAAATAGCATAAAGATTACACCGCTAATCAAAATACTCTGCCAATTCAATGGAGGATGTGTACCTGAATTGCTTAACTGTGAAGTGCGAAATAAATACAACGAAAATCTACAATTCATACAATCCCTTGCAAATGAAGATGTCACAGGAATTGGGCAAAAGGAATTTAATCAAAACAGCATTGTTCCAGGAAAGAGATTTTTAGTTACAAACCATCTTAAGAATCGTTTTATCGAAGTGTATCCCAAAAATTTTACAAATATGGGATCTGATCGAACTTTCGCTCTTAGAGGATATTTATCAATAACAATAAGGTTTTTTATTCATTTTATTATAATATATTTTAAGACAATTTTACTATGTTCGACACTGCATTAATCTTCTATATCCTCATCTACCTCTTGTGTGTGTTGCAGGTGGAGGAACACATGAATACTATTATCCAATCGAGTGCTTGAACTTTGTTGAAATAGAGGAACATAAATAAAAATTTTGATGTTTATTACAACAATCGGATATTTTGTTTGTAAAACCCTTTTAAAATGCATCAATAGGTAAAAATGAATAAAAGATAAAGCTTTCATGGACAATACTGAATTTAAAAAATGCTTTAGCATTAGCAAATTTTCATTAAAAATATAGAATAAAAATATACACTAGCTTTGAAACTCGATTTTTCGGGAATTGCTAAGAATTTTTGTGAAAAATCGTATTTTTCTAAGATATCCATAATAGTGGCAAAAAATGAATATTCAAAAAAGTTTCAATGTGTTTAAATAAATTAGCGCAATAATATTATAAAATAACAAATGTTTCATTGAAAAACTATTTTATTTATTGAAAAAATTTAGAAATCTGACCTCTTTTCTAGTCAAGAATAATTTTTTAAAAATTATTTTAACTCAAAACGAAGATACTCGAAAATTAATGGTTTTATCACGCTTTTCCTTATAATTTGAATATTTAAATTAAAATATACGTTGTTGTCATTATTTTTTATATTTAATAGAAAATATGTTTTTGCCTCGTTTACCTCATACCTTCCAATAGCTTTTCATTTTCCGATGTAAATAATATTTCACTTCCCTTTGACTTCGATGGAAAATATAATTAACATGCTTTATAACCCCTCTAATTTATTAACACACAAATCAGGTAAACTATTTTTGATTAGGAATATTTTTAATAAAAATGTTACCTTGAAACTGGTCTTTTAAAACATTTTTGCAAAAAATGTTTTAAAAGTCTAGTTTATACTACTAACAAACAACATAAACCTATGGGGAGTCGGCTAGACGCTTGTGCAAAACCCCGCGCTTCGCGCGGGGTTTTCGGCACGCGTCTCGCGGGAGTCAACGGTCGCTGGGTTCTGCACTAGCAACATGATCCTTTTCCTTTTACCGATTTTCAGCATTGAAATGCTGACCTACCAATTCAGTTGTAGGACAAAAATTAAAAAAAAACATGAACAAAAACAAAATAACAAAAAATAAATAATTAGAAAAAAGACAAATGAACCAAAAAACAAAAGAAAAACAAACAAGAAAAAACATACTCAAAAAACGAAAAACAACCGAAATAGTGTAAGACGGACTATTAAATTAATTTAATAAATGAAATTTTTCTAAATCGTCGGAAAAATTGAATTTTTCCGGAAAATTTATCTAAGTCGGAAAATATATGGGAAAACAACATTCTCTCATTATCTTTAAATAATGAGAAAACTACAAAATTTAAACATTCTGTTTTAAATTAATTAATCAATTTTTCTTTCATTTTTTAATGAATTTAAAGGCTTTTTAATAAGCCCAAAATTAAAATTCAAACCAATAGATAAGGGGTCGAAAATATTTTTTAAGGATACTCCTGTTTGAGGTTGATTTTCGAGGTTTCTGTATCTCTAGTTTTCCAAACTTTTGCATCTTACTGTATATGGGGATTTTGGGAGAGATTGAACGATAATATAAGTGTGATTTTAAATTTATTTTTTTAGAAATTTTTATTGTTTAATATGCGTTCTCTTCCAACTGAAGTTCAACTTGATGTTCTAAAATGTCTAAAGTTCGAGCAATTATTTTCTCTTAAACAAACCAATTTTTATTTTCGAAATTTAATTAATAAATATGAGGGAGGGTTGGTAAGAATGGAATTCTTTGAACTCTCACTGGTATAAATATTAACTAAATTTTCGGATTTAAATTGATTTCAGATTTACACCAAAAAAATCGACAGTCAAGAGCCTGATTCCTATGTTATCATTAATCGGGAACCTGTAGTTTCTGATTTTGTTTTGAATGATCAACTTGTAAAGAAGGTTAAATCAAGTATTAATACTGATTTGATTTGTTATATTTCTTAGTGGAAAACAGCGATGGCGGAATCTATTCCTTTGTTTTTACGCAGGGTTGAAGATGATTTTGAAGACTTTGTCATTCAGTTGGAGAAAAGAAGTTTGTTAAATAAAATTGAAAAATGAAATTAATAGAATTACAAAAATGATTGGGCTTTTCACTTTTCCATCTCATATTCCCGTTTTTAGGCGTTCGATACGTTAAGAAATAGGTACTGTCCGTTTATCCACCCCCCATATCTCTTTTAATTATTAATTAATAGATTTTTCTATTTAGTGGACAACAAACCCAGTTATATCCTGAAACTGCCAAACAATCCAGAAACTATTGAGGAAATAATTATTATTCGATTTTGGTTAGAGCAACTTTTTAAGTGTGCTTTTAAATATGCTTATTTTAAATTTGCTATATTTAATCCAAAAATGATTAATTTATTATTTGATAATGACAAAACAATTCTTAGACAATTTCACGTTCAACACCTCTATCTACATTCTATAAATAATTCATCTGAAAATATTTTTGATTTTGCTTTAAACCATTTTGTAATTTACGAGTTTCTTGAAATTCATCTTAACCCGGACATTGTTGAAAAATATACTGATATTTTATTCAATATTTTAATAAATGAAGGCAATAAATTACCTCGAGTTTCTTTCGGTCTTTTTAAGTTTTCGAGGCTTTATGATCGTCTTATTGAAGTTTGTTGGGTACTTATCGGTTATATGCCCACAAACTGAGTGAGCCAAATTTGATCGGCTTTAGCTTTTTTATGCTTGATCCAATTCAAATAAATCTTATATCATTCGAAAGCCCTCGATAAGGTGAATCATTTTTCCAACTTAATGGATCAAGTCTAATCAGTACTTAAAATGTTATAACCCGATAAATGTGATAAACACCAAATAACTGGAGTTAATATATTATAACCTTTAAATGAGTGATCAGACTTTAACCATCATTTAGAAAATAGTTACCGCTTATCGAGGGCTTTCGAATGATATAAGATTTATTTGAATTGTATCAAGCATCAAAAAAGTTATAGCCAATCAATGTCGGATGGCACTCAGTTTGTGGGCGTATAACCGTACCGTTTGTTGTTTAAAAATTCTCTAAAAA
Source organism: Meloidogyne arenaria (assembly GCA_036172955.1). Classification (NCBI taxonomy): domain Eukaryota; kingdom Metazoa; phylum Nematoda; class Chromadorea; order Rhabditida; family Meloidogynidae; genus Meloidogyne; species Meloidogyne arenaria. Next base: position 3,711,032 of record JARQAB010000029.1, on the reverse strand, counting down.
ATTTAAATTTCAGTATATAACAACATCTAAAGATTTGTCAAAAATGGTGCCTGTTATTACTCTATTTTATCATTTATTCAGAGATTTTGATTTGCCCGAGGAAGCAAAAAATGTTGAAACCAAACAAAACATTAATTCAAAATCTACGGAATACCAAATTGTCAATATTTATAATCCAAAAGTGAAATTTTATTTCTTCAATATGTTAAGTCGAGCACAGATTTATGTTCGTATCAAGAAAAATGGAAGAGTAGAATTTTAAATAAATATAAAAATTATACATATTAATTTATTTGACATCGAACTATTAAAAAATATTAATTTTATTGATTTTAAATTAATTTTTTGTCTTATTTTAATCATTTTAGCAGTTAAAAGCCTGCTAATTTATTTTTAAAACTTTAATTTTTTACAGTAATTTGATTTTCTATTTAATTTATATTAATTTGGTCTCCAAATTTTTCACAATTTTCGCCTGTAACGTTGAAGTATAGAAATCTGTGTTTAGAGTTTGGGTTATATATTGGGCGTATATCACACCTAATCCTCAGAACAAGAGGGGTTGAGAGGTATCAGTGAATTTGGAGGGATCGTAGGAAATCGGTACCTCTACAGAGATCAAGTGATTTGGAGAGTTCTCAGGGGATTTGTAGTGATAAACGTCCCTTACGAAATGTTGAAATAAATCCCGTTACGGGATCCCGCGAATAATTTTGCCGATCTCTAGTAACAAGTATTTAAATTTAATAGTCGACTTTATTTTATATCAAAAACCTATTTTCTCCATTTTAATAGCAAAGTTTCAAATTCAAGTAGAAACAGCGGAATAGATTTCGCTATCGCAGTTTTCCACTGAAAAAATGTAAACTAATCAGAATTAACAATTAGTTTAAAACCTAACCCACTTGATGTTCATTCAAAACAAAATTAGAAACTAAAGGTTCAAGTTTAATGGATACAGGCTTTTGACTGTCGATGGTTTTGGTGTCAATCTAAATCAAATTTTTAAATCAATTTTTAGATTGGAAGAGAAAGCATTTTAAACAGTAAAAATTCTTAGAAAGAAATTCAACTAAAGTAGAGAATTAAAATTTAAAGATTTTTAAAAATAAATAGGTGGCTATAAACTTCTAAAAAATAAATAAAATAAGACAAAAAATTTTAATTTAAAATAAATATAAATTAAAAAATATCTTTCTTCAATATTTCGTCGTCATCTCAAATTTTATTTGTTTATTTTTATACCAACACAAAAGGATTTTGTACGTTCACGACTTATAAATGAAAATTTCACTTTTGTATTATAAATATTGGAAATTTGGTATTTTGTATATTGTAAACCATTGATTTGCTTAATTTCAACATTTTCTGCTGCTTCGGGCAATTTAAAATTTTTGTTTGGTTCACAGAATAAGTTAATAATAGGTATTTTAGAAAATTCCTTAGATGTTGTTATATACTAAAAGTTTAATTTATTTCCAGCAATAATTTTTAATTAAAGAACTTACTTCAATAATACGATCATAGAGCTTTGTAAAATTAAAACCGAGTCTAACTATAGGGAATTTATTGCCTTCATTTATTATAAAGTTGAATAAAATATTAATATGTTGCGCTGATAGTAAGTCGCGCTTTTTAAAACTGGTGATAAAAGCTTTATAGATTGTAAAATGATTTAACCCAAAGTTCAGAAAATCTTCGAGTTTATTAATACTAATAAGCATAATGGCTTTTTGAATATGAAATTGTTTAAGAATTGTTTTGTCGTTATCAAATAATAAATTAATCATTTTTGGATTAAATATAATATTGTCAAACTCGGCTTCTTTAAAAGCACAATTAAAAAGTTGTTCTAACCAAAATCGAAGAATAATCATTTTTTTTATATTTTTTGGGATGTTTGGCAATTTTAGAATATAACTGATTTTTTTGTTCTCTAAATAAAAATGTCTTAATAAAGATATAGATTTGTGGCGAAACTGTTACAGTTCAAGAAATAAGTGTGGGGGCCCAACACTTATTTGTTAGTATAGCCCAACAATAGGTAATACGAGAATTTCTGTCGGCGAGACGTTTGTGCTAAACCCTTCTCTTTGCGCAGGATTTTTGTATCTCGGCCCAGTTAGGACCGGGGGTAGATTTCGGTGTCATTCAACACAGCTTAACGAGTTGAATAATCTGATAACAGACTGATCATTTTTAAATATTCTGAGGCTGCAAAATGGAGGGGGTATAGGAAATTCTATTTACCGAAATTGAAATTTTAAATCAGTCTAGCATTATAAATTGACATTTAAGGTTACATAAAATAAGCTAAATCAATGAATTATTCCACCTGTTTTCTCCATTTGAACTCAACTTGATGTTTGAACTCAACTTGATGTTTTAAAATGTCTTAATTTCGAGCAATTATTCTCTCTTAAACAAACCAACTTTTATTTTCGAAATTTAATTAATAAATATGAGGGAGGGTTGGTAAGAATGGAATTCTATAATCTCTCTTTGGTATTATAAATATTAACTTCGAATTTTAATTTAAATTGATTTTAGATTGACACCGAAACTATCGATATTCAAGAAATGGATTCATATAAAATCATTAAACTTGTGCCTAAAATTTCTGATTTTGTCTTGGACGAATTACTTATGAAGAAGGTCATAAATTAATTTTTAATTTATGGTTATGTGGAAAAATCCTATCATGTGTTCCTAAAGCCTATTCGAACAAAAAAATTCCATTTTAAAAAGATTGTCGAGCTGAGTAGAATGGTGGATATTGCCGCAACAAACGGCTCAACACCGCACATAGGATTACTTTTTTTGTTACCGTAATTTTTCAAAACTCATTCACGGGACTTGTTATTGGATTTTTCCGACATTTTCAACATATGCGCAATTCAACTCCCGATCACTTTAGTCGACTCCTAGTCACTTTCGATATATCCCAATTTATTGACTCACTCCCAAATCACCTTAAAAGACACTTACAATTTTTAAATTATGTTAAGGAAATGTTTGTTTACGTTTATTTTATTTGTTTTATCATAATATTATTGTCTGAAATCGTCGCGCTGATGCGTATAAATTTGATTTGATTAGTTTACTCTGTATTTTTCAGTGGAAAACAGCCATGGATGAATCAATCCCGTTGTTTTTACATGATTCTGAAGATAATACAACTTTTGCTGTTTGTTTAGAGAAAGAAGGTTTAAAAATATCGTGATCTATGATAACGGGAACCATATTGGCCCCGTGTCCTTTCTCAGTTTTTCTCTTTGTTTCCTTTTAATGTTCTTAGGTTTTAAGGTCATTTTTAAATTCTGTATAATTATTTGGGTTCTGGAAGGGTCTGTAAACGTTCATTGGCTTATTAAACCATTTCTGATTTATGCTGTGAGGTTTATTTTTCTTTTTAGAGGACAAAAAACTCAGTTATATTCTGAAATTGCCAAATATTCCAAAAACTATAGAAGAAATGGTTGTTGTTAGATTTTGGTTAGAACAACTTTTTAATTGTGGTTTTGAATGTGCCACGTTTGATCATATTTGTATATTTAATCCAGAAATGCTTAATTTATTATTTGATAACGACAAAACAATTCTTAAACAATTTAATGCTCAATACCTCTATATAACGGCTACTGATCATAATACAATTGAAGATATATTGAAATTAGCTCTAAATAATTTTGCAATTTATGCGTTTCTTGGCATTAATTTAAAGCATCTGGACATCATCTTTAAAAAATATACTGACATTTTATTCAATATTATAATAAACAAAGGCAACAAATTACCTCGTGTTTGTTTCAGCAGTTTTATGCTGTATAATCTCTATGATCTTATTGTTGAGGCAAGTTATTTTTTTTGTAAGTAAAATAGATGCCGTAAAGGGAACCAGGGAAAAATAGGAGTACCGAAATTTCAAAAATTTGTTCGGGACGGTTCCGGTATCGGGAGTACCGAAAATGCCCGATACCGAAAAGTACCGAAAATTTCAAAATTATATATATTCAAATTATAAATTAAAATTCAAATACCGACTCAGTATTTTCGGGAGTACCGAACCGTGCCGAACACTAGTCGAAACCAAGATACTGCCTAAGGTGCTACTAACACGTTTTAAAGTCCCCAACACACTCCCCATCTACATGTTGGTGAAACTACTGTATACCCTAAGGTACTGCTCTCAGTAGCCTTTGTGGTTGATTTAATAACCAAAAAATACACCAAAAAATTTTTAAATTTTAGTATATATTAACATCTAAAGATGATTTTTCAAATATGGTGTCTGCTATTATTTTAAATTATACTTTGTTACCAAATTTTAAATTGAACGAGAGGGCGGAAAAAGTTGAAAATATACAAGATGATGATTCAAAGATTACAAAATGTCAAATTGCCAATATTTATAATCCAAAAAAGAAATTTTCATTGTGGTATGGGGAACATACATGCAAAATCGGAACTAGATCAGTTTTTATGGTTCAAATCAACAAAATTGAAGAGGAGAAATAAAAGGATGATAAGAAACTCTTTTTATTAATTATTGTTTAAATTGACTTTCAATTAAATTGTTTTTTATTTTAATTTATATTTCACTGTTTAACGGTTAAAATTATCCATTTGCAATTTTCGGCCTTACAAGAAACGAGTGAATTCTCAATCCTTTCAAAATAATACCACCACGAGTCTTTATTTGCCATAATTTAACTATTTAAAAAATAATTTAATAAATAGAAATCAAAAATATTTAATTGATGAATACTATAACATAAATTAACAAATTTATAATTAAAATATCGAATTTATTTGTATAAAATAATAAAAACTAAAAATTTGAGCAAATTAAAAATAATTAAATGAGATTAATAAATAATTGAATTTTAGGTGTTTTGACATTTATTGCACTACAGGATATTTCTGTGTTTCACATTTTGACATTTCTTAACTAAACAATTTTATAATATCAACAAGCAAATGTTTGTTGAATATCGAAAATCGGAAATCGAAAATATCACAAAAATTCGAAAATCGTAAATCGAAAATCGAAAGGAAAAAACCCTCGAAAATCGAAAATCGAAATCGAAAATCGAAATTTCGAAACATCTCTGCTAGATACTTTGGTAGTGATGGAGTTCAAATTCATGGATGGAAATAAGGCTTAGAAAGTTTTTCTTTTCAAAAATAAATATTTTTAAACTATGTTTCTGATTTTAAATTTGCATATTTATTTTTTTAATATTTTAAACTTGAAAAAAATTTTAGAAATTTTAAACTAGCCATGAATTTTCCAAAATTTTCGCCTGCGGCGCAGAAAATGGAAGAAATCTGGCTCTTGACCTTTCAAAATTCTCAAAATTTTTGCCTGCGGCGCTTGACTCAATGAAGGGATACAGAGGCTTTAGGAGAAATTGATGGATTTAGAGCAATAACAAGTATAACGAATGATTTTACGATACAGAGGGATTTTATCAAGGGTCTGGTGATTAATCCCCAACACTCTTAAATCCCTCGTTATCCTTGCAAATCCACAATATCCCTTCAAATCCCTCTAAATCCCATTATATCTATCTTAATCCTCTGATATGTCTTCAGATCCCCTCAATCACTTTAAGAGATGGAGTAAGAGTTACCTTGTGGGTTTGGGGATTATGAAGGATAACTTGGATAAAGTACTTCTTGCGCCTTCAAATAATAACGAATCAGATTCAGAAAGTGAAGATAATGAAGATTAAGTTGATTTTTTAATAAAAATGTTGATTTTGAACAGTAATGTTGGATAAAAATGCCAGATTTTGTAAATTTTCACTTCAACCCCGACCCCGAACCCCGTCATTATTTTCAGCCCCGACCCCGACCCCGAACAATTTGAGCAACCCCGACCCCGACCCCGACTTTGTCAACCCCGAAAACCCCGACCCCCGACTTTTTCAACCCCGAAGGCTCGGGGCGCAACCCTAGTTAAAATCTAAGTTTTTTTAATATTCACATTTTTCCCAAAGTTGATAATATTTGTCATTTATTTCGCTCCTTTTTTTCATCTCCCAGACTTCCCCTATATTTGCCAATGGCGCAAAATTGAATAAAAAATATAGCTTTTTAGAATGAAAATATTTTTTTGAAGCTGAGAAATATGTATGTAAAAGACTTTGCATTTAAGGGATTCTGTGAGAGTAAAAAAAGGGGGACATAAACGACACTACTAGGGTGATCCATACATTCTTTCGTTTTTATGGTGCTTTAAATATTTGCTTATATCTTGATTTTATGTTTAGAATTTTACTGTTTAAAAATGTTTTCTCTTCCACCTGAAGTTCAACTTGATATTTTAAAATGTCTTAATTTTGAGCAATTATTTACTCTTAAACAAACCAACTTTTATTTACGAAATTTAATTAATAAATATGAGGGAGGATTGGCAAAAATGGAATTCTATAAACTTTCATTGGTAAATAATAACTTTTTAATTTAAAAACAGATTTTAGAATTGCAATAGATTTATCGAAAATAAAGAAAAGGATCCCTGTGTATTCTTTGAGCTTAAATTAAAATTTTCCGAATTTGCTTTGAATAATAAACTTAGGGAGAAGGTTACAAATTAATTTTTAATTTTGGTTAGTTAACATGTTTTTCAGTGGGAAACAGCTGTGACTGAATCTATTCCATTGTTTTTACATGATTTGGGCGATATTTCTGAAAAATATATTGCGGCCTTTATTATCAAATTGGAGAAAATAGGTTTTTGAAATATGTTTTTTCTTAAGTGGTTACGAGAAAAAAAAGAGCAAAAATGCTCTTTCAATACATATTTGCAACTTATTTACTTTTGAGCTCGACCCCATTACTTTACCGGGGGTTTTTAGATTTAGACAAATTATATGTCAATCGAAAGAGCTCGATGAGCTGAATCGGAGGACATAAAAGCAGCTCGATTTGACGATTCTGAGCTAAATTATGACAAACTGAATTTATACCAGAAAAACTGTTTGTGCTGCTATGTAGGGTAGGCCGACCATTGCCCCTACATTATGGCTAGTGCTTGTTTCTTGCTTGCTTTCACTTGCGACGATAGTAGCGAAGCGCGCTCTCAATTTTTCCTTTAATATTCCTCCTTTTTAGGCTTTCAACTAGATCTGAATTTTTTGTATTTATTAGTTTGAAATCCTATTTAACTAGTTGAATGTCAAATTATTATTCTAAACCCTGATCTAAATTTTTTTGCATATTTCGATCAATATTAATCATAACATTCTATTTAGAGGACAAAGAACCCCATTATATTCTGAAATTGCCAAACACCCCAAAAACTATAGAAGAAATGGTTATTGTTCGATTTTGGTTAGAACAACTTTTTAATTGTGCTTTTGATGATGCTGAGTTTAAAGATGTTATATTTAATCCAGAAATGATTAATTTATTATTTTATAATGACAAAACAATTCTAAAACTATTTTATGTTCAAACAGTCTCTATTAGCATTTTCCCTTATGAGTATTTCAAAGGAACATGCTGATATTTTATTCAATGTCATAATAAATGAAGCCAAAAAATTACCTCAATTTTCTTTCGGTTGTGTTTTTTCTTCAAGGCTTTATGATCTTATTGTTGAAGTAAGCTACCTTATTTAAAAATCAGACGTGAAATTAAATTTTAGTACATAACAACATCTAAAGATTTTTCAAAAATGGTGTCTACTATTTTGTTGTGTCATTATTTATTCAGCGATTTTAAGATTCCGGAGAGGGCAAAAAATGTTAAAATTGATGGTACTTCTACAAAATACGAGATTACCAATATTTATAATCCAAAAATTAAATTTTTATTTGTCAATTGTAAAAGCCCAGATTATGTTTGTATCGAAAGAATGGAAGAATAGAATTTTTGGAGAACTATGTGAAATTTTTGTCTACTATTTATTGAAATAATTTATTGGTCAGCAACAGAGGTGCGTTGGGATTCCAATTTCCGGCTCTTACGATTTGCGACACCTCCGACTGTTCCGACTCACCTCTGATCAACAAGTGTTACGGAAAAATATTCTTTAATTTTCATTGAATTTAAATTAAAATATTTTTGTTTTATTTACCATTTTTAGCAGTTTAAATCCTCCAATTTATTTTTTAATATTTTTACATTTTAATTTTGATTTTACATTTTTCTTTCCCAGGGTCCTTAAATTCAATTGCTATTTAATTTTTTAGTAATATTGCCCCTCCTTTTTTCATCTCCCAAAATTCCTTTTTTCATCCCACAAAATCAACCAAAAAGGATTAATTTTTTTGATATAAAAATATGTCTTATTTAAGTTGGAAAATATGTAAAAAGAATGCCATTTTCTCATTTTCTTAAAAAAATAATGGAACGACTACAAAATTTTAAAACTTCTTGTATATACACTACTAGGCACCCATAAGTTCTTGTATTATTTTTTAATATTTTTACATTTTAATATTTTATATCTTATACAATCGCTTAAATCTTACGTTTGTTTTTAGAATTTTTACTGTTTAAAAATGCTTTCCTTACCACCTGAAGTTCAACTTGATGTTTTAAAATGTCTAAAGTTCAAGAAATTATTTTCTCTTAAACAAACCAATTTTTACTTTTACAATTTAATTAATAAATATGAGGGAGGATTGGCTCGGATGAAATTCTTTCAACTCTCCTTGGTATAAATATTAACTTTCGTTTTAAAAATTAATTTTAGATTGACGTCAAAGAAATCGATCATCAAGATGTAATCATCAACTCATCTCTAGTAAATAATAAACTAATTTTTTGATTCAAATTTGATTTTAGATTAAATCTGAAACTCTCCATAATCAAAATGTAACCATCAAACTTCAACCTATAGTTTCAGAATTTATTTTATCAGATCATCTTTTGAAAAAGGTGTTGAATTGAATTTTTAATTCTGATTATATTCTAATTTTTTAGTGGAAAACGGCTATGAATGAATCTTTACCTTTATTTGAATATGATGACAGCTTGTTCTTTGATACAGATTTTGTTGTTCAAATAGAGAAAAAAGGTTTAGTGTCCTTTATGACTATTGGCACTATAATAAGGACGGTATCCTTCCTCTGGACTTCAATTTTCTTTCGTTTCATATTCCCCTCTTTTGGCAACCTCGATTAAAAAATTTTGAAAAATGATTTATGCTATATCAATTTTTTTATTTAGAAACTGAAAAACCTCTTTATATTCTGAAATTGCCAAACATCCCAAAAACTATAGAAGAAATTATTGTTATTCGATTTTGGTTAGAACAACTTTTTAAATGTGCTTTTAAAGTTGCTAAGTTTAAAGATGTTATATTTAACCCAAAAATGATTAATTTATTATTTGATAACAACAAAACAATTCTCAAACAGTTTAACATTAAATACCTCTATCTACGTCCTAGCAATAATACAATTGAAAATGTTTTTGAATTTGCTTTAAATTATTGTGCGAATTATAATTTTCTTGATATCAATTTAATTCCGACCAAAATTACAAATCAGCATATTGATATGTTATTCAACATTATAATAAATGAAGGCAATAAAGTGTCTGACATTTATTTCTATTGTAACTCTACAAAGCTTTATTATCTTATCGTTGAAGTAAGAGATATCTTTTTATAATTTTAAATTTAATTTAAATTTTAGTATATAACAACATCAAAAGATCTTTCAAAAATGGTGCCTTTTATTGGCTTTGATTACTATGAAACATCCAACAATTTTAAATTACCCGAGAGAGCGACAAATGTTAAAACTGAACAACGCGATGATTCAAAATCTACAGAATACCAAATTGCCAATATTCACAATCCAAAAGTGGGATTCTATTTTTACCATAATGAACGTGGGACAAAATTTTGTGATTTAATCCAAAGAATGGAAGATTAGAATTTAAGAAAACATTTTTAAAATTTTGTTGATTTATTGAAAACAAATATTGAAAAAAATATTATTTACTTTTTTTTGAATTAAAATTTTTTGGCTTATTTACTTATTTATTTATCATTTTTAGCATTTTAAAACCTGCCAATTTATTTTTAAATATTTTTAAACTTTAATTGTGTTCTCTTTCTTTTTTCCCAGGGTCTTTAAGTTGATTTATCATTTACAATTGGTAATATTTCTTGTTTAGTTCCCTCCTTTTTTAGCCTCTCCGAAAATTCCCCTATATTTCCCAATGGCGAAAATTAACTAAAAAGGATTAACTTTTCTTATAAAAATTAGTCTCATTTATGCTGGAAAATATTTAAAAAGAATGCCATTTTCTCATTTTCTTAAAAAATAATGGAACGACTACAAAATTTTAAAACTTCATATTAAGGGATTTTGGGAGAGAAGAAAAGGGGGACATCAACAACACTACTAGGGTGATCCATAAGTTCTCTCGTTTTTATGATGTCTTAGATGATCGCTTATATCTTACGTTTATTTTTAGAATTTTTAGTGTTTAAAATGCTTTCTCTTCCACCTGAAATTCAACTTGATGTTTTAAAATTTCTTGATTTCGAGCAATTATTCTCTCTTAAACAAACCAATTATTACTTTTACAATTTAATTAATAAATATTTTAAGAAATATTTTCATCTAAATAATTTTTTTCACTTGTCGGGCTAAAACACGGAACGGATTTATTGCTGAATTTTTAAAAAATTCAGATTTTTAATATTCTGATTTGTTAAAAGCCTGATATCAAAAAATTGGTTATTGAAATCAGCAATTTTTGGTAAATTAAGATCTCTGGACCGTGTTTTGTTTTTTCCATGTTTTGTCTGTTCCCTGTCATAGCGTTCCTTGTTTTGCCCCTCACCCATTTTTTCAAGAAAACCCCTCCCATTCCATTATATTCAAATTTAATCCTTATAATGCCGCTTAACATTTTCCCATTTTCAAAGTTCCTTTTAACTATTCAAATGCCTTGAACCATAACCTAGGCTTAAACCGCAAATCTTTCTTATAAAGACATTTTTCTATTTAGAAGACCTTGGTCTATTCGAGAGAAGAAAGACAGAAATGACCAGTGATAGATGTGATAAAAAATGGAGAGACAGTTGTCAGTCGCGGGCAGTCGCTAATTTCGTGTTTCGCTTCCTTCGCATATTTCACATTTTTCAGAGCGAAAAGTTTCGCATTCCGCATTTTGCTTTTTATTTTTAGAATTTCGCCCAGTCCTGATCTGTAAGCATATAGGGATCCTTTTTCGTATAATAAAATTGTTTTTCAAGTATTCATTGTTTTTTATATTAGTTGCCAATGCAACACTATCTTACAATTAATTTACCTATTTTATTTTTACAATAAAAGACTTATTTTCCTTTCATTTTTCCTCTTTTCAAATCTTAACCAACCCACAACAAATAAATTAATAAAATTTTTATATTTCCATATCACATTCTACTACTCCATTTTTCTTGATACGAACATAAATCTGTGCTCGACTTAACATATTGAAGAAATAAAATTTCACTTTTGGATTATAAATATTGACAATTTGGTATTCCGTAGATTTTGAATTAATGTTTTGTTTGGTTTCAACATTTTTTGCTTCCTCGGGCAAATCAAAATCTCTGAATAAATGATAAAATAGAGTAATTACAGGCACCATTTTTGACAAATCTTTAGATGTTGTTATATACTGAAATTTAAATTTTTTAGAGAATTTTTAAACAACAAACGGTACGGTTATACGCCCACAAACTGAGTGCCATCCGACATTGATTGGCTATAACTTTTTTGATGCTTGATACAATTCAAATAAATCTTATATCATTCGAAAGCCCTCGATAAGCGGTAACTATTTTCTAAATGATGGTTAAAGTCTGATCACTCATTTAAAGGTTATAATATATTAACTCCAGTTATTTGGTGTTTATCACATTTATCGGGTTATAACATTTTAAGTACTGATTAGACTTGATCCATTAAGTTGGAAAAATGATTCACCTTATCGAGGGCTTTCGAATGATATAAGATTTATTTGAATTGGATCAAGCATAAAAAAGCTAAAGCCGATCAAATTTGGCTCACTCAGCTTGTGGGTATATAACCGATAAGTACCCAACAAACTTCAATAAGACGATCATAAAGCCTTGAAAACTTAAAAAGACCGAAAGAAACTCGAGGTAATTTATTGCCTTCATTTATTAAAATATTGAATAAAATATCAGTATATTTTTCAACAATGTCCGGGTTAAGATGAATTTCAAGAAACTCGTAAATTACAAAATGGTTTAAAGCAAAATCAAAAATATTTTCAGATGAATTATTTATAGAATGTAGATAGAGGTGTTGAACGTGAAATTGTCTAAGAATTGTTTTGTCATTATCAAATAATAAATTAATCATTTTTGGATTAAATATAGCAAATTTAAAATAAGCATATTTAAAAGCACACTTAAAAAGTTGCTCTAACCAAAATCGAATAATAATTATTTCCTCAATAGTTTCTGGATTGTTTGGCAGTTTCAGGATATAACTGGGTTTGTTGTCCACTAAATAGAAAAATCTATTAATTAATAATTAAAAGAGATATGGGGGGGTGGATAAACGGACAGTACCTATTTCTTAACGTATCGAACGCCTAAAAACGGGAATATGAGATGGAAAAGTGAAAAGCCCAATCATTTTTGTAATTCTATTAATTTCATTTTTCAATTTTATTTAACAAACTTCTTTTCTCCAACTGAATGACAAAGTCTTCAAAATCATCTTCAACCCTGCGTAAAAACAAAGGAATAGATTCCGCCATCGCTGTTTTCCACTAAGAAATATAACAAATCAAATCAGTATTAATACTTGATTTAACCTTCTTTACAAGTTGATCATTCAAAACAAAATCAGAAACTACAGGTTCCCGATTAATGATAACATAGGAATCAGGCTCTTAACTGTCGATTTTTTTGGTGTAAATCTGAAATCAATTTAAATCCGAAAATTTAGTTAATATTTATACCAAGGAGAGTTCAATGACCTCCATTCTAGCCAAGCCTCCCTCAAATTTATTAATCAAATTTCGAAAATAAAAGTTGGTTTGTTTAAGAGAGAATAATTGCTCGAAATTAAGACATTTTAAAACATCAAGTTGAACTTCAGGTGGAAGAGAAAGCATTTTTAGTTGGTAACTACAAAAAACTTTTCAATCCGACCTCTATTTTTCAAATTTATTTGAAAAATAGCGGTCTCAGTGGCAACTAACGTTGACTTTATTTCCAAAATCTTTTCTATGGACAATTGTTAGCATGTCCTAGAATTTAATCCTCTTTTACCCGTTTTCATCAATAATTTTGTCTAATTTAATGGAAACATTCTCAAAAGTCGAGTCATAGTTTACATAAAGGTCAGCATAAAGACAAAACAAATTTTAAAAAGTTTGGTTTATATAATGAGAAAAAGTGTCGAAAGGCAATTTATATAAGAAATGGGTTGATTAAATAGATAAAAGGGACTTTGAAAAATGTTGAGAGGCATTATAGAAATGAAGTTTGAATATAAGGGAATGTGAGGGAACTTTGAATTGAGACAAATATGAGGGAAAACAAATTTAAATGTCACAACCAGAGCTGCGTCGTTTTTTATTTCAACGCAGCTCTGGTTACAACTAACAAACATGGAAAAGCTTGAAAAAAGATTTTTAGAAAGCAAAAACCTCTATAATTTATGAAAGAATGATCCCTCTTTATACCCTTGATACAATTGAGTGGAGCATTAATTATGCTACAATATACTTCTAAAAATGATAAAAACAAATAAGCCAAAAATTTTTAATTTAAAATCAATGAAAATTAAAAATATTCTTTGAATAAATCGTTTTCGTCTCAAATTCTACTCTTCCATTTTTACTATATAAATAAGAGAATATGGCAGATATTCTTGGTTTAAACACAAAAATTTCACGTTTGGGTTATGACTATTGACAATTTGGTATTCTGAAGAAGTTCCATTAGTTTTAACATTTTCTGCTCTTTCTGGCAATTTAATTTTATTGAATGAAATTCGAATCTTAGTATTTTATTAAAAGTCCTGGCACTCAGTTGGCCCTTTTATAAGGGGCTCTCAGTTGGCTAGCTCTCAGTTGGCTAGCTCTCAGTTGGCGGCTCTCAGTTGGCCGTTCTCAGTTGGCGGCTCTCAGTTGGCCCCACAATTCCTTTATATTCAAACCTTACCTTTGCTATAATGCCTCTCGTGTCAGGGCAAAAGTCGGAACGGACAGAAGTCGGTCTGCCAAAACTCGGTCGGACAAGACTCGGTCTTGCCAAAACTCGGTCTGACCAAAACTCGGTCCAGACAAAACTCGGTCTTGCCAAAACTCGGTCTGACCAAAACTCGGTCCGGACAAAACTCGGTCAAAGGATAACTGAAAAAGCTAAATTTGTCAATTTAATAGAAATTCTTGATTTTAAAATAAATGCAAAGGAAAAATAAAATATAATCAAACAAAATGTACATAATTAACACATTGAGTAAGATAATCATCTTCATCACTATTTCGGTTTGGTTAGAAACACCTTTAAATAATAAAAATTTAGCAAAAAACTTATTAACAAAAAACCTGTAAGACATTTATTTAAAATTGTTCTGGGAGAATTTTGTGAATTAGTTGCTTCTTGTAGGATCTTACTTCGAATACAAACTGCATCAGTAGTAACAGGTGATGGAACACATGTATGGGGCTGTGTAACTACAATCAAGGCATCGGCATCGTTACCATCATCCTCACTTTTGTCACTTTTAGCTCTTCCTTTACACTTCAATTGAGTTCTATAATTATTACAAGCCCAATAAAACATTTCTTTTTTGTGGCCATCTAAATAATATCTAAAGCCCTCGTGAACTAGCATTGGTTTGTTCTGCTGTGTTTTGGTAAACATAATTTCTAAAAAATTCAAAATATAAACATTACAAAAACAAAAATGAGAATGCTTGTTACATATATGTATATAAATTTTACCTCAAAATTAATCCTTTTTGAATAGTTGCCAAAGGTCATTTTTTACAATTTTTAATATTTGTTATTGTTAATAATTTTTGATATTAAGGCAAAAAGTTTTTTCTTTAGACCGAGTTTTGGTCGGACCGATTTTTGACCAGACCGAGTTTTAGTCAGACCGAGTTTTGTCCAGACCGAGTTTTGGTCAGACCGAGTTTTGTCCGGTCCGAGTTTTGGTAAGACCGAGTTTTGTCCGGTCCGAGTTTTGGTAAGACCGAGTTTTGTCAGACCGACTTTTGTCTGGACCGACTTTTGGAAGACCGACTTTTGCCCCTCACCCATAAATTATAGAGGTTTTTGCTTTCTAAAAATCTTTTTTCAAGCTTTTCCATGTTTGTTAGTTGTAACCAGAGCTGCGTTGAAATAAAAAACGACGCAGCTCTGGTTGTGACATTTAAATTTGTTTTCCCTCATATTTGTCTCAATTCAAAGTTCCCTCACATTCCCTTATATTCAAACTTCATTTCTATAATGCCTCTCAACATTTTTCAAAGTTCCTTTTATCTATTTAATCAACCCATTTCTTATATAAATTGCCTTTCGACACTTTTTCTCATTATATAAACCAAACTTTTTAAAATTTGTTTTGTCTTTATGCTGACCTTTATGTAAACTATGGCTCGACTTTTGAGAATGTTTCCATTAAATTAAACAAAACTATTGATGAAAACGGGTAAAAGAGGATTAAATTCTAGGACATTTTTCCTTTTTCAGAGTTCCTTTATCTATTTAAATATATGTCAATCAAGCATTTCCAACCTTTTTTTCTCCTTAATATAAACAAAATTGGTTTTAGTTCATTTTAGACTTTATTCTGAACTTTTTCTGTAAACCGTGGCGCAACTTTTGAGGATATTTAAATTAAATTAATTGTCAATAGAAAAAATTTATTGGCAATTAAGTCAACGGCGTTGCAGACGCATTTTTTGTCTTAAATAGAATAGCAAGAAAATATTAATTGTAAGAAGTCAGATTATCTTTACAAACAGCTACGAAATGTTAAAATTTCGTTTGTAGGGGGATTTTGGGAGTTAGTAAAAAAGGTGGACATAAAAAGGCACTAAAAAGGTGTTCCAAAGTTTTTGAGTTTTTATGAGGTCTTAGATAATCGCTTGTTTATTTTTTAGAATTTCACTGATTAAAATGCTTTCACTTCCACCTGAAGTTCAACTTGATGTTTTAAAATATCTTAATTTCGAGCAATTATTCACTTTTAGACAAACCAATTCTTACTTTTACAATTTAATTAATAAATTTGAGGGAGGATTGGCAAGAATGGAATTCTCCAAACTTTCATTTGTATAAATATTAAATTAATTTTTTGGGGGTACACCCCAATGTATTGGCGAGCTATAACTTTGTTAAAAAATTTCGAATCCGGGACGCCCTAGCATGATTCGATTCAGCTCTTTGGGGCGCATCGAACCATATGCCCCGGATTCGATAATTATGAACAAAGTTATAGCTTGTAGAGATATCCAAGCTCTTCATATTGGTCTCGAGTCTTGGAAAATTTTCTATCTAACATTTTTAATAGCTTGGCACATTGGCCTCCTCACAATTTTTCGATTTAAAAATTAATTCTAGATTGCTGACAGTGCTATCGATAGTGAAGAAAACAAATCCTTTGTATTCATTAAAATAGAACCTAAAATTTCTTCTTCTAACTTTGTTTTAAGTGATCCACTTATGAAAAAGGTGCTAAATTAATTTTTAATTTGTTTGGATTACTTTGTATTTCTCCAGTGGAAAACAGCGATAGATGAATCTGTTCCTTTGATTTTATGTGATTGTGAACATATTAATACAAACTATGATGTTTATTTGAAGAAAACAGGTTTAAAAATGCATAGTGTTGTATAAGTAAGATTATACTTATAAGGAAGCTGGTGTTAAGGTTGACGGATAGTGGAGTGGAAAAGGTTGACGGATAGTGGAGTGGAAATCTTCGGATATCCGGGTCCTCCAACCTTAATGTTTAGTACTGTCTCACCCCCCCTCTCAGTTGGTTTCTGGACTTATTTTATATTCATGCCGTGAGACCCTAATTTTTGTAAAAATCAGGTTATTTTCTATTTAGTGAACGAGGAATACAAGTATTATACTTTGAAATTGCCAAACATCCCAAAAAGTATAGAAGAAATGAGTATTGCTCGATTTTGGTTAGAACAACTTTTTAAATGTGGTTTTGAAGATGCCGAGTTTGAATATGTTATATTTAATCCAGAAATGATTAATTTACTATTTGATGATGACAAAACAATTGTTACAAAATTCCACATTCGAGACCGTCTCTATCTAACAGCTGGCGCTATTACATTTAAAAATATTTTTAAATTCGCTTTAAATAATTTTGCAATTTATCAGTTTATTGCCATTTGTGCTAACCATGTTTGCAATGTTAAATATACTGATATTTTATTTAAAATTATAATAAATGAGGGCAACAAATTCCCTCGAGTTGCTATCAATATTTCTATGTTGAAAGAGCTTTATGATCTTATTACCGAGGCAAGTTATTCTTTTTAGTTTCAAGGGACTTGCGGGATAAATTGGTCAGCAAATAAATTGTCGACTCTGATCGTCGAGCTGAATCGAATGACATAATTTTAACATGATACTTGTGCAGCGCACGCGTCTCGCTTGAGAGTTCGATTCACCTCAACGAGCCGAGTAGGTTATGTAACATAAACCTATTCATATATCCCGATTTCTGACCATTTTATAAATCTAAAACAAAAAACTGACGAGGGGAGTGTCAATTATCCACAAATATCTTTCCTCAAATGTCGCACACGATTTTTGACGGTGAATTCAGTTTCGAGGCTATATTTTTGGTCATAACTTTTTTTGACTTAACTGTGGGATTATCAGGATCTACCACGGTTTTGAAGTGTAAATTAAAAATAAAAATTGAAATTTTAGCATATAATAACATCCAAAGATCTTTCAAAAATGGTGTCTTCTTTTGTTTTAAATTATACTTTGTTACCAAATTTTAAATTGAACGAGAGAGCAGAAAAAGTTGAAAAATTACAAGGCCTTTCAAAAGTTACTAAATACCAGATTGCCAACATTTATAATCCAAAAGTTAAATTTTCATTCTGTCATCAGGAAACTCAGGAAACTGATATGGATGGTGAAACGTTTTGTCTACTTCGTATCAAAAAAATGGAAGATCAGAATTAAGACGACTTTTCTTTAAAAATTAATTTTTTGAGCAGTAAAAAAATTTTTTTTAATTACATATTTAAGTTTCATTAAATTTTTGATTAAATTGTTTTTATATTTTTTTATTATTTTTAAAAGTAAAACCTTCAAATTCATTTTTTAATATTTTTAATAATATTTTAATTAAAATTTTTATGGTGATATTCTGTAAATTGTATTACATTAGAAAAACATGTTTTTTGATAGGTTGATGAGTGAAAGTCTAGCCGAAAGTCCATGTTTGATGATTGTAAGCTATAAATTAGGGTAGTTCCCCGAGCCTTCGGAGGTTTTCGGGGTCTGTGTGTTTTTTGAGTCGGGTTTCGGGGTTTGCTTTCGGGTCGGGGTTTTTGGTTTTTGCCTACTTTAAATTTACTTTCCCTCATATTTTCTCTTATATTCAAAATTCCCTCACATTCATTTCCCTCAATTCCCTTTATTCAAACGTTACATTTTATATTGCCGCTCAACACTTTCCCACTTTTAAAAATTCCTTTTATCTATTTAAATATCTGTAAATCAACCTACTTCTTATCATCATAAAATGCCTAGTCAACCTTTTCTCCTTATATATTAGAATTTGAAATGTCTAAATTTCGAGCAATTAAACACAACTTTTTCATTTAGAACCTTATGTATTGATAATTATGGCGCGACTTTAGAGGTTGACTTAGAATGTTGTTTCCATTAAATTAACCAAGAAGATATTGATTAAAACGCTATAAAAAATGAAATTGTCCATAGAATAAACTTTAGCAATAAAAACAACAGTTTATTGCGCGATTTCCCTTTTTTAAATATTAAAATTGCGGAATATTTAGAATTTGGATACTTTTTATATTTTTTACTGTAGATAAAATGCTTTCTCTTCCACCTGAAGTTCAACTTGATGTTTTAAAATGTCTTAATTTCGAGCAATTATTCTCTCTTAAACAAACCAACTTTTATTTTCGAAATTTAATAAATAAATAAAAATAAATACGAGGGAGTTAACGATTAGATGAGTTGTATAGGAGCCCTTATTTTCCACAGGAGAAAGCATAGAGACAATTAAATACGAAAAAAGGAACAATTCAGTATTCGCCGATTCAGTATATGGCCATAGCCTTCTTGAAATTCGTCCGATTTGATATATCCTCATATTATTCGAAAGGTCTCGTATTACGGCATCTTTTCCTTAATCAACTTAAAAAAGTTACAGACGGAAAACTTATTTTTCCTGCCTGTGACATCGTTTATCAGTGAAACTTTGGCACTATCTGAAAAAAGGTCGGTAATCGTTTTTTTTTCATTACTTTTTTCCATTACTTTTTTCCTTCCTTGAAATGACAGAATGGTCAGCATTTTCCTCCTTGTTAAACTCCAATAAATTTGCCTGTGACATAATCAAATGAGAGGACAGAAAAGTACACGCCGGACGAAAGACGGACGAAGACGGACAGACAAAACACGGACGAACTCGGACAGACAAAACACGGACGAACTCGGACAGACAAAACACGGACGAACTCGGACAGACAAAACACGGACGGACACAGACAGACAAAACACCAGACAAGCACGAACGGACACGAACAGAAAACACTCGTGTTTTGTCTGTCCGTGTGTGTGTTTTTGTCTGTCCTCATTTGAATATGCCACAGGCAAAAAGAGTGAAATTGAACGAGGAAGAAAAGACTGACCATTATTTATAATTAAGGAAGGAAAAAAGTAATGGAAAAAAGTAATGAAAAAAAACGATTACCGACCTTTTTTCAGATAGTGCCGAAACTTTTGTAGAATAGTCATACGGTGGTGACTCACGCCACAGAATCTTATTGCTATACTTCAATAATCTTTTAACATTATGTTACTTTGGCCAATGTGTATTTTTTAGGAAAAAAGAAAAATAAAATAGTGAAGGATAATTATTATTAATAAAGACGTTTTTCTATTTATCGATTTATTAATTAAATTTATTAATTAATTCTTTTTATTAATTTCTATTTATTAATTAAATTTCGAAAATAAAAATTGGTTTGTTTAAGAGAAAATAATTGTTCTAAATTTAGACATTTTAAAACATCAAGTTGAATTTCAGGTGGAAGAGAAAGCATATTAAAGTCAAAACAATACGTGTCGACGCAGAAGACCCACAGACAGAAGACCCACAGACAGAAGACCCACAGACAGAAGACCCAAGGACAGATGACCCACAGACAAAAGACCCACAGACAGAAGACCCACAAGGACAGAATACCCACAGACAAAAGACCCACAACTATTTTTCAGTTTTATTGTGCATAAATTTTGGCGCGAGGGATGTTGTTAATTTTATTAGTTTTCCATAATAAGAGAAAATTATTATGGAAACAACGGAAAAAGTTGTTTCGATATTAGCGAAGGTCGTTCCAATAATCGGGAAATCTTGTCCCAATGACCGGGGAGCTTGTTTAACGAAGTGGATCTTGATTTCCCGGATTTTCAGGATTTTTAATCCGGTCCAGGTCTTGTTAAAAAACATAAGACGATCAGGTTCAGATATAAAAATGATATAAAAATAGCTAATTGGCCTTCCAAAATTCAAAAAATTTCCACCTATGTTGATAAAAATATAGAAACCCTGCTTCTTGCCCTTTCAAAATTCCCAAAATTTTTGTCTGCGACGATGAAAAAAACATGGAGTGATATAGGATGGAGTGATATAGGATTAGAAGTGGTCAAGGGTATTATATGCAAGGATATCGTGGATCATTGGTATTAGCAGAGATTAGGTAATTATTTCCGAGTAAGATGGAGGTATGTCGCTTGATAAAAGCGGATTAGTAGAATTCCGTTTACATCTCTTTAAATCCTCATACACATCCGATTTTATGTTTAAAAGAGATATCGGAGTATCCTTCTCCCGGTTCCTGTTATAAACAATTTACGGATAAGAAAAAGCATCTGTGGATTTGAGGTTTTACCCCTATATCGTCTAAATCCCACGCTATTCCTACATATCCCACTTAATCACCCGACTCTTCAATCCACTTTCTCGTTAATCAAATTTTATTGATTAACTTTGGAATAAATTTTTTTTAATATTTTAAAAATATTTTTTGAAATCTTGTGCCTAGAAAAATAGGCAAGTCTTTTTCAAAAATTTCAGAAAAATTTTCTTAAGTTTTGGCTAAAATTTTTTTCTTGTGGGTCTTTTGTCTGTGGGTATTCTGTCCTTGTGGGTCTTCTGTCTGTGGGTCTTTTGTCTGTGGGTCTTCTGTCCTTGGGTCTTCTGTCTGTGGGTCTTCTGTCTGTGGGTCTTTTGTCTGTGGGTCTTCTGTCCTTGGGTCTTCTGTCCTTGGGTCTTCTGTCTGTGGGTCTTTTGTCTGTGGGTCTTCTGTCCTTGGGTCTTCTGTCCTTGGGTCTTCTGTCTGTGGGTCTTTTGTCTGTGGGTCTTCTGTCCTTGGGTCTTTTGTCTGTGGGTATTCTGTCCTTGTGGGTCTTCTGTCTGTGGGTCTTTTGTCTGTGGGTCTTCTGTCCTTGGGTCTTCTGTCTGTGGGTCTTCTGTCTGTGGGTCTTCTGTCTGTGGGTCTTTTGTCTGTGGGTCTTCTGTCCTTGGGTCTTCTGTCTGTGGGTCTTCTGTCCTTGGGTCTTCTGTCTGTGGGTCTTCTGTCACTACGCCAAAACAATAAAACAAAATTAAATAAAAATTCAAATTACTATAAAAATTAAATTTCTAAAAATTTTTAAGATAAAAATTCTGCCAAAAATCCATACAAATCCTGTTAGTTATTCACTAAAAGGTCTGTATTTAAATTTTCAGAAAATTCGGATCAATACAAACGAAAAAATTTCAAAAAATGGGGTGAACGTATAATTTTGCGTCGCAGTGTATGTATTGTTATTTGTGCCCTCTTTTTTCATCTTTCCCAAAATTCACCTATATTTATACGAAGTTTTAAAATTTTGTAGTTGTATCATTATTAAAAAAAAATTGGGAAAATGATATTCTATGCACATATTTTCCAACTTAAATAGACATATTTTTGTATTAATAAATTAATCCTTTTTGAAAATTTTAAAAAATAGTTTTTGCCATTGGCAAATACAGAGAATTTTGGGAAATGAAGAAAAAGAAAATAATTCTTTGGGAACGAAAAAAAGAAAAATTTGAAAGACTCCAGAATTAAAATCAGAATTAAATTTAAATGTAGTAGGTTATTGTACTATTTTAGATAAGTGAACTTTAAACTTTATCGCAACAAAAAATTTACAATTGGTGCCGACCTTTTTCAAAAAATTGGAAAAAATATTTTATTTCATAACAAACAAAAATTAAAAAATATTTTATTTTTTATTTTAATTTTATCCTTGAAATATTCCACAAAAGAGAATCTCAGTTTTCTTAACAATCATAAATGTAAACGGATGGTTAGCAACAAATGATGGTGGTCGCCAAAGACACTGTTGCACGTATCCAACAGATGTTGTAGCTACAGCTTCTGTCCCTTCCTCATTCAACTGACGTAAAGGAAATATTAAAAAAAAATTTTTTTTTTCAATTTACCAACCTCAATAAACGCTTTCTGGACAACTTTGTCAATTTTTAGAGGCTTGTCTATGGTTATTTTAGAAAAATTTGCTTTTTCAAAGGCTGAATTGAGTCCCAGTTTGATCAGCACATCTTTTAAATCGTAGGTAGATTCGAATTTGAATTTAGGTAAATGAACCTGGGAGAAAAAATGTAAAAATTTTAAAATCAAATAATGGAGACTGTGTGGATATACTGTAGCTTTAATGAGTTTTATAGTTAGAATCTAATTTTGGTATCTCTTGGTTATCTCCAGTGGTTGGAATTCTGAAATTTGCTCATACTAGTACTCATACAAGTTCTGGCCTCGTACTCGTACTTGTGTACGAGTACGAATTTTGGTACGAGCTTCCAACTGTTTATCTCCCACGATTTTCCGTTCCAAAAATGATTAAATTTATTTAAAGAAGCCTCCTCCCAAATCCCTTAAACTTTTTATGTTATGACTAGGCTTGTATTTTTCACCCAATTTTCATTGGATATCGTTATCAACTCAAATATCCTTCCGAAGATTAATTCGGACTAATTTTAAAAAAAAGATTTACATGCACTTCACGCGTATAACCACTTTCAAGCAATTTTAAAAAATTTTCTCCATTCAAATTTTTAATCATTTTTTGCAAACCAAAGCGTTCTTTAGGTAAGAAAATTACTATAAAAATATTTCCATCGTCTTCAGAACTTCCAAAAGAATAGAACATTTTTAGCATTTGTAGCTATAAAATCAGATTTAAAGTTTGTCAGAAAGGTCATAATAAGGATTTGGGTATTAGAGATTTGAAAGGTTATATCTAAATTTTTGGTAATACTTTGGTTGATCCGCCCCCCTTTTCCCTCTTTTTATGGCAAATTATCTATTACTCAAGCTGATTTGAATGGCACTAAATTAACTTAAATAGTCATAGATACATCCATTTATTTTAATCATATCATCTGCCCTAAAAGTTCCAGTGAGGCTAAATGTTCTTCCAATGTTCTTCCAGCAAAAAATATCAAATATTCAGGGAAGCATAAATAAAAAAAGGGGGGGCGGATCAACCAAAATATTACCAAAAAAATTTTACCTCTTCATTTTCAAAATAAACAAAATCATCTTTTTTGTTCATCATATCAACCTTTAAAATGAATTTATATTAACTGATTAGAGGTTTCCTAATAGAATTAAATGAGCTTATTGATATATGTTTTGTTAAGAATTTAGTTTAACACGGGGTTGTTAGTAAATCCCTCTAAAGCTTTTATTGAGTGAATTACTTAAGGGATGCCCAGAATTTGATAATTATTGAAAAAATTATTTTGTATGCCAAAATACACTCTTCGACATAAGAAAATTGGAAAGTATACAAATTAATAGACTTCCAAGACTCTTGGTCTTGAGTCTTTGGAAAATTTTTGGTCTTGGAAGTCTCTACAAATTAACCTCTATAAAATTGTCTTCTGAAATATAAAAACGAGTTTTATAAGTCAATTTAGGATCAAATGTAGAAATCCATTTTCCTTTGAAATAGACAGCATTGATCAATAAAAGACTTTAAAATTTTTAGAAAGTTATAGTTTCATTATAGAACAAAAAATTTTTTACCGAGTATCACTATTTAGTGCATCTGGAGAAATTAAATTTTTAATTTTATCGTGTGTTGATTTCTCCACAAATTCATTAATTATCTTTAAAAAATATTTATTGCAATATGTTTAAATTTTGTGTACATTTTTTAAATTGTATAATTTGGATCGACAGGTAACTTCGAGATAACTATCAATTTCTATAATAGATCAAGCTCGAATTAGCCATTCTCGAAAATTGGCAATAATAGAAGCTTTGGGCTTTTATTTTTTAATAGTCTCGTTGAGTGGGCGGGAGCAGGTCAAGGTGCCGCAGAGCTATAACTTCGTTCAGAATTGTCGAATCCGGGACGCCTTGGTATGGTTCGATGCGCCGCGACGAGCTGAATCGAACAATACCAGAGCGTCACGGATTTGACAATAATGAACGAACTTATAGCTCTGCGGCACTTCGGGCTTACGGTACCTTGGCCAGCTCCCAATATTTTCGCATTAATAATCGCGAATTTTCTGAAATTTTATTACAGTAGTTTTATCCAGAAATTTAAATAAAAATTTCACTTAATTAACAAAAATTAAGTGAAATCAAATTTTGTGTAAGGCCCTATGCTGGGATGGAATTCCCAAATATTGTTAACCCAATTAAATAACAATATCAATTTAATTAGTACTTTGGCTGCCTCAACATTTTCCTCAAAATTTAAAAGCTCAAATCTTCCTCCATAATTTTCATTAATAAAATTTTTGAACTCTTCCAAAATTTTAAATCCTTTTTGAACAAAAAGTTTATTTGCCATTTCCAAAGTATAATTTTTTGGTTTATCGTCATTATAAGAATTTAGTTGCTTCCCAAAATATGCATGTGTTTCTTCTTCTTTTAGCCCTTGATTAATTTTGTTAAAACTAGAGCCCGGACAGTACCGTACTAAGGCCGTATTTTTCGGTATTTGTCTATATTCCGTTAGAGTAGGTCGAGGTCGAGGTTTTTTGAAAAAAACCGAGACCGAGGATCACCGAGGCTGGAAAAGCCGAGATAGAGGTCGAGGGGCAAATTTTGGCCGAGGTTCGAGGATAACCGCGGGTTTTAAAAATTTTTATAAAACTTCAGAATTTAAATAAATTTACCAAATTTTATCAATTTCTGCGCCGCAGGCAAAAATTTTAAGCATTCTGGAAGGCCTAAATTAAAAAATAAAAAAACCAGAGGCAAAAATTTATGGGACGGTAAATTCTGAAATACGGTACAGAATACGACAAGAATATGGCACTAAATACGATACGGAATACGGTACGGTACGAACTTCCGAACTCTAGTTAAAACATTTTTGATTTTTTAATTCTCTCACCCCCAGATAACAATTCACCAAATTCCTTTTTAGTTTCACCATCTGCCCCAGCATAAACCATAGCTAAACCCATAGATAAAGATAATGGAGAAAGTATTGTAGATTCTACAGGTTTATTTTGTTCAAAAACAACATTAGTAAGTAAATTAATTGCAAAGTCCGCTTGGGCTTTAATTATTGCCATCTCCGATTTTTAAACTGTTTTTAAATATTTATTTTCTAGAATTATTTTTAAATAAAATATTGGTTATTGAAATATTACAGGGAGAAAGCAATTTAAGTCAAGGTTCTATGAAATAGATACCTAACAGGACTGGAATTCCAATCCCTATGACCAGCGATGGAGAGGTTCCTAAATTTCTCTGGACCGATTCCAGACCTTTACTGGTCCACGGTTCCAGTTCCAGCTCCGGAACCGCACCGGTTCCGGAGCTGGAACTCTCCATCACTGCCTATGACCTTCTGAACTGTTGTCAGACAAAAGAGACATCACTGATCAAATAAAAGCTTTTTGTTATTAATAAGAGACTCTAGAAAGATAAAATCTATAAAGTGGGAAGTTGAGGGAGGAAACATACAACAGTTGTAGTATGAAAAGGTTTATACATAGGTATATGGAAAAGGAAGGGCGGCAAGATGACAAAAACTTGTTGAGAATATTTGATTGGGAGATAGGAACAAATATTGGGGAACAAATGTTCATGTGCAATAATTTGAATAAACATCAAAAGAAAAATATTTGAAAGATAAAGTAAGGGCATTATTTGTTTTGTGAGAGGGCAAATGGTTAAAAAATTGTGGGTAATATTTAAAAGCTGAAGTTCAACTTGATGTTTTAAAATGTCTAAAGTTCGAGCAACTATTCTCCCTTAAACAAAACTCGGGATCCCAATACTCAGCATTACTCGTATTCGGAAAATTCTTACTCGACAGACTCGGTTAAAACCGAGTATTTTTATGCCTCTATCGGGATGGGCTGAGTATAAAAAACTTGAATTACGTCAATGGATATTTTATGGTAAATTAAAAAAAATTTTTTTTGAATTACCATTTAATTAGGTTTTAAAGTTTCGCTAAAATTTAATTTCTGACTTGGAATTTGAAAATAAATTCAAAATTTTATATAATTAAAATAAATTTAGGAGCTAACTGAAGTACTAATTGTTGAATTTACTTTGGAAGTTGTGCAAGCTATGCTCCAATTCTTCTATATGGGACATGTCAAACAAGCATTAATGGAAAAACTTGCTGAAGATATTTTTGTTATTGCAAATAAATATCAAGTTATGGCGTTAAAATATCAGTGCGTTAAAATATCAGTGTTTTGGCCTTTAGAATTTTAGAACAGACCTTTAGTGGAAGTATAGAATGAGATTTGCTTGGTTTTAATAAAAATTTATTGTCTCTTTGTAAATAGGGTGACCTTGGTTTCACATTTGCCCTCCTTTTTGTCATTCCTCATTTTGGTATTTAAAATGATCATCCTAATATTATGGTGTGTTAAGAAATTATAAAACCACCAAATTTTCTTCTGGTCTTCTATGTTCTGGTTGTCCAATTAATCTGAAATTTTTACAGAATATTTGTAATCACTATTAAATATCATACCCAAAAAATCTTCAAAAAATTTTGACTCAATCGATTTTTATCGAGTATTTTCTCAAAAATGGGTGTTAAGAAATTATAAAACCACTTGAAAGAAATTTTATTCTTCATATTAGAAATGCTTGAAAATTTTTTTAAAAATTTCTGTGAACATTTCCATTAGGATCGAATAAAAAAACAAAAAGAACGAAGTCTGTAAATACTTTCTTCATTGAGATCTCAAGACCCCAAAATCAACGGAAAATTACAAATATTCTGTAAAAATTTCAGATTAATTGGACAACCAAAACATAGAAGACCAGAAGAAAATTTAGTGGTTTTATAATTTCTTAACACACCATATACTACATCTGTTTAATAAGCGTATTTTAATAAACGTATTACAGGAATTACAGGAAAAAAAGGAAAGTAATACGTTTATTAAAATACGCTTATTAAACAGATGTAGTATAATATTAGGATGATCATTTTAAATACCAAAATGAGGAATGACAAAAAGGAGGGCAAATGTGAAACCAAGGTCACCCTATTTACAAAGAGACAATAAATTTTTATTAAAACCAAGCAAATCTCATTCTATACTTCCACTAAAGGTCTGTTCTAAAATTCTGAAGGCCAAAACACTGATATTTTAACGCACTGATATTTTAACGCCATAACTTGATATTTATTTGCAATAACAAAAATATCTTCAGCAAGTTTTTCCATTAATGCTTGTTTGACATGTACCATATAGAAGATTCCTCTATTCCTTTATTTTTACATTGGGTTGAAGATGTTAGCGAAAATGATATTAGAGACTTTGTTGTTCAATTGAGAAAACCAGGTTTGTGATACGAGCTTGAGTAATTCATTTGGTTTACTTCAAATTTATTTCTTTATTAAGGCTTCTATTTAAAAGACAAAAAATCCGTTATATTCTGAAATTGCCAAACATCCCAAAAACTATAGAAGACAGCGGCCCAAAAACTAAAAACAGCGGCAACAAACTGTTCAACAGGGGCGTTATTCAAAAAGGCGGGTAAAAGCGGTTAATTCGGTAAAATTGAACTTTATCCCCCCCCCCCCCCCCCATTTTCTTTCCTCAAAATGTTAAAAAGGCAGAATTACTTTGTGGATATACGTACCTGTTCTGCTTTTTAGAATGAACTGTCAGGTACAAAAAATAAAAAAGTTTTGGAATAGGGTGGACCTATTGGAAATAAAAGTAGTGGTACATACACTCAACTAGAGCCCGGAATTTTGTTCCGTACCGTATTCCGTACCGTACTACCGATACGGAATACCGATAAAATACGGCCGTAGTACGGTACGGTCCGGGCTTTGTAGCATATTTTAGGTCTGACCCTTTTAACTTTTTGAGGAAAGAAAAGGGGGATTTTCTTGAATATAAATTACTATAAAAGCTTTTTGTTTTATTCAATTTCATCCTCCTTTTAGCAGTTTAAAACCTCTCAATTTGTTAGTTCTTTTTTTTTAGATTTCAAAATGCTTTCTCTTCCACCTGAAGTTCAACCTGATGTTTTGAAATATCTTAATTTCGAGCAATTATTCTCTCTTAAACAAACCAACTTTTATCTTCGCAATTTAGTTAGTAAATATGAGGGAGGATTGGCAAAAATGGAATTCTGTAAACTTTCATTGGTAAATAATAACTTTGGCAATCCCGGAGAATTGGGGTTTCTTCGAGAAAAAAATTTTTAAAATAAGAAAAATGATTTTTCTAGGTAAAAAGATGTGTTGATTACGATCCTGAACTCTTATTTTTAAAATTTTTCGAAGAAACCCCAATTTTCCGGGATTGCCATAACTTTTGATTTTAGAATTAATTTTAGATTGACGCTAAAACTATCGACAGTCAACAGCCTAGTCCTTTTGTATTCATTGATCTTGAACCTTTAGTTTTTGAATTTCTTTTGAATGGGCAACTTGTGGAGAAGGTTATGAATTATTTTTAAATTTTACTTTTATTTTTCAGTGGAAAACAGCAATATCTAAATCTGTTCCATTGTTTATACATGGGGCTGAAGATGACTTTACAAGTGCTGTCCAAATAAATAAAACAGGTCTCTCTACAAATCTTTCTTTATTAATTAAGATGTTTTGTGTATTTAGAAGGCAAAAACCCTCGTTATATTTTGAAATTGCCAAATATTCCAAAAAATCTGGAAGAAATCATCATTGTTCGATGTTGGTTAGAGCAGCTGTTTAATTGTGCTTTTGAATCTGTTGATACTGAGTATATTATATTTAATCCAAAAATGATTAATTTATTATTTGAAAATGACAAAACAATTGTCAAACAATTTCACGTTAAAGTCCTCTTTCTATGTGCTCAAAACGGAAATCCTAATGATCATTCACTTGAAAATTTTTTGAACTTTGGTAATGCTAGTAATAATTTAATGGAAAATTTTTTGAACTTTGGTTTAAATCATTCCGCAATTTATAAGAAGTTTGCCTTCATTGGGCTCCCGGAAAATGCGTCAGAGGAAAATGCGTCAGTGGAAAATGAGTCAGTGGAAAATGCGTCAGTGCCCGGAAAATGCCTCAGTGGAAAATGAGTCAGCAGAAAATGCGTCAGTATAGCACTATTTTTAAAAAACCTAGGTAATGCTAAAGTTGAATAATATATCTAAGATTTATAAAATCCTTTTGATGTGATGATTTTTCACGAAAAAATGTTTGTACTAAATTTTTAACAGTCGGTAATGAAGGAGACGGCTCTATTGTAAATCCGGAATCCGGGAAATTTTTTTACCGGATTTGGGATTTGGTCCGGTTCTGATAATTTCCTATTTTTCTTACATTTTTTTATAAAAAAGCATTTTTGAACCTCGGCCTTCTGAATTTCTGATTTAATCTATCAGGTAGTCTCCGCTACCATACCTACCACGTTTTGATAGTACGGGCCAAGGCAGTTGGGTGTGGCCTGTATCACCTGTATTAAGTGTGGCCTGTATCACCCGCTAAATTAGTCCACACCTAGATCCCAGCAAATCTCAAATATCCCACGATATCCTTCCAAATCCTTGATATACATCCAAATCTCCGGTTATCACCGTTATTTCATTTAATACTTCTATTCCCACTTAATACCCACTTAATCACTTCTAATCCCATACTTCTAAATTTTAACATTAAAGATTAAAATTTTTTGAAAAATTCGGAAAAACACCACAGATTCATCCGGTCCGAAATCCGGGCTATTCTGCCGGACTCCGGAAATTATTTTTACCGGATTAAAACCGAGTGTGAAGTCCAAATTCCGGTTTCCAGACCCGGAAAAACGATTTGCCGGTCACTAATTACAATTATTCAACTTTAGCATTACCTAGGTTTTTTAAAAATAGTGCTAAAAAATATGCTGACTCATTTTCCACTGACGCATTTTCCACTGACTCATTTTCCACTGACGCATTTTCCTCTGACGCATTTTCCGGACACGCTTCATTGAGAGCAACATTTCAGAGCATCATACAAATATTTTATTCAATATTATAATAAATGAAGGCAAAAAATTACCTGCAGTTTGTTTCGGTTATTGTGATTTTTCAAGTTTTTATGAGCTTATTGTTGAAGTAAGGGTGGTACTTTTCCGTTATGCCAAACAAAGTCCGCAACTTTTTATCCGCAAGTTATTCTTTTGATTACCAAATGTCATTTCCATTTCTTCCAGTTTTGGGTACTTTGTCGGCACCAGGGATGTCACGGGTTACCCGATACCCGACCTTTTTTTTCGACCCGAAACCCGATCCGAAGAAATTTTTGGAAACCCGACCGAAACCCGACCCGACTTTTTTCTCGACCCGATACATCCCTGTTCGGCACAACGGAAAAGTACTTTTAAAAATTATTTAAAAATGAAAGTTGAAAATATTTTTTAGTATGTAACAACATCTGAAGATTTCTCAAAAATGATATCCAATGTTTGCCTACTCTATGATTTTAGCGAAAACGTTAAATTGTCCGAGAACGCAAAGAATGTTGAAACTAAGCAAGTAGATGACTCAAAATCTACAGAATACCAAATTGTCAATATCTATAATCCAAAAGTTAAACTCTTATTTGCCAATGTTGAAAAAGGAAATTTTTTTCATACTACGATTAGAAAAATTGAAGAGTAGAATTTGAGAGGATAATATAGAAATTTATTATTGGGAATAAATTGTTGAAGAAAATATTATTTAATCCTTATTTATTTTGTGTAAAATTTGTTGTCTTGTTTATTTATTTCCATCATTTTAAAGCAGTTTGGTAATAGTTTGGAATTCGCCCCCCCCCCCTTTTTTTTACCGTTTCCCTGACCATTTTGAGCTTTTCCCTGACTTTGTTCACTTGAATCAGATCTCGTTGATTTTAATGTCATTCGACTCAGCTCGAAGAGCTCTTTCGAATTATATATAATTTGCCATAAAATGAGAAAAACCTAAGAAAATATAGAGAGGAAAAGGGGGGGGGGGGTGAATTCCAAACTATTACCAAAATTTGAAAAGTGAAAAGAAAATTGAAAAGTTCCAACTCTAATTAAAATTACCAAAAAGTGTTTTCTTTATAAACAGATTGAAAAAAAAATTTGAATTTTTTAAAATAAATTTCCTTAACATTTAATTTTTGATTTAATTAAAAAATTAAATAAAATTCTAAGAGTAAAATCCTAATGTTCCCTTATATACTCATATTTTATCTTAATAATGCCGCTCAGCATTTTTTTATTTTCCCATTTTACAAAGTTACGGCGCGCCATAAAACATCAAGGATCATATTTTCTCGTATTTCCATGCACTAACTAACGGGGTCAAATTTTTCTTTGTATTAATGATAATGAATAGGGTAGATGTTATGTTTTTCCAGTGTTCGGATCGGAAAACGAAAAGTTTAATTTGGAAGACATGGGGAAAATTTTCAAAATATAAGACAATTTAAAATGAGTTTTTCAGTGCCGTAGGCGAAAATTTTGAGATTTTTAAGGTTAAATTTAATTTTTAACCAGAAAGTCCGTATGAAATGTACGTCCAAAATAAGTACAAATCAGGTCTATTCCATCCCCCATCCAATTAATTTTTTCTAAAAATCTTTAAAAAAATTTTCTATTTTTTTGAAATTTAATTTTGGATGTATAAATTCCAAAAAAAAAATTAAAAGTCAAAGGAAAAAAGAAAAAAAATTTTTTTTAGAATTTAAAATGCATGTAAAAATTTATTTTAAGAAAAATGGATTATTTATAGAATTTTGTCTTTTTTGGCACAAAAAAGGAAGGAAAAAATGCCTAAAAATATGTAAAATATTCTTTGGTTTTTAATTTTATTAACTTAATTTTGAGGAGGAAAAATGAAGTTTTAATTTTTCCTTTTTTATATTAAAAAATATTGTGTTAATAAAAAATTACTAAAATAAAGAAAGAAATGTCAACAAATAATTAATCATCATTTTTGGGGGGTAAGTGACTAATTCTTTTATTTTTTTCTGAGAGAGAAAGAGGGAGAGGTAAATTTAGAAAAATATATTCGCTAGGGAATGTTTTTTTTAAAAAAAAATTTTTTTAGTTTTTTATTCTTTAAAATTCATAAATGACCTAGTTTTTCGGAAAAATTTTTTTTGAAAATTGTTTGATTTATAAAATTTAAAAAATGAATTCATTTAAAAAGAAAATTCTTTCTAAAATTACGCCCAAGTAGCCGCGCATCCAAGTAGGCGCAAGGCCATAACTATCTGGAAAATCTCTGGACTTTAACCATTTTGGTACCAATCTCTTTAGCTCGATGAGAGGAATCGTTTATTACTAACTTTTGAAGGATTCGGAGATCCTGGAGCCAGTTATGGCTTTGCGCCTACTTGACCACGCGCCTAGCTGTATCCATTCATATTCGTGGGACTCAACTGTCCATTCTACCAAAATTTATTTTTTTGGCATAATGTTATTTTTAATAAAGTAAATTTTTCTTATCATTTTAAGGGAATCTTCTTCTTTTTTCTTAAAAAGAATTGATTAACTTTGAAAAAAAGAATAGAAGATGTCACAGCAGCAGCGTTATACTACCACATCCTCATCAATTTTATCTTCAAGCCCATCAAAACAATTAACAGTAATTGATGTTTATGATTTGGCTGAGTCGATAAATAGAGATTTTGAAATTTTGGTTGAAAAATATGGAAATGATTCTTTTGAGTCAATTGTTGGAAAGGTTTGTTGGGGGAGGGGAAGGGAAGGGACGATTTTTCATTAGCTAAAAATTTATTTTTTTGCGGACTTTTTATTTTGCGGATTTTTTCAAGAATTCGATGGCATCCTTTTAAGTTGTATGCAAATCCCCCCGTTTCTGTTTCTTTATTTTTTTCCATATATTTTTTAAATAAATTTAATCCTGATTGACTAGTAACACCGTTTTAGGAAGATAAAAAAATGTCGCAAATAAAAAATAAAATGTCCGCAAAAAAGAGTCCACAAAAATTGGCAGGTATTAGGGATGTCATTGTTTAAGAAAAAAGTCGTTTTGGGTTTTGGGTCGAAAAACCGGTCAGGGTTTCTATTATCGGGTTTCGAGTAATCCGGGACCTCCCTGGTGGGAATAACGTAAAGCTTTGTGGTTGGATAATTATTTTTTATTAAAGGTAATATCAGCATTAGAAACTTTGGAGGCTTTAGCTAAATATAATGATAAAGACAATTGTGAAATTATTGATTTACAAAAAACTATACAACGGTTTGAACAAGAAAAACAACAGAGAATTAAAGATAAAGAAATTTTGGAAAGGGTGAGGAAATTTTTTTTGAAATTTTTGAAAGAATTTTTGAAAATTTTTCTGAATTTTTTTCAGAGATTTTAATTTTGGTTTTTACTTAAGTTTGTGGACCCCTTTTCCCCCTTCTTTTTTTATTTTTTCCTTTTTATTCCGCTTATTTTTCGCCTATCTAAAATTTTTCAATTTCTCCTTAATTTAATTATTTTTTAATCGCAATTTTAATAAATGGGGGCCCACAAACTTGAGTATTACTTGAATTTTTTTAAAAAGGATTTTATTGAACTAGAAGAAAGTTACAAAAAAGAAATTGATGATCTCTGCAAAATTGTAAGGAAATTTTCTTTTCAATTTGGAAAAAAATTTAATCTTTTTTAGATCCAAAAATTGCAAACCGAAAATAAATGTATGAAGGAACAATTATCTTCTGGACAAGATGTTAAAAAGGAGGAAGAGAAAACTGGTAAATTAATTTATTAATTATTGTGAGGTTTGTAATTTTATATAAGCTTTATTTTTCTTTAGATATTCAAGTTAGGGTTATGGTGTATTGGTTAAGCGTTTTGACTGGTTTCTTGTTAAGTGTCCGGTTCGATTCCTTCCTGGGGTTTTCTTTTTTTTGGACTTGTTTTAACTTTTATTTTTTCAAAAAATAATTTTGGGGTTACTCTTTTTCTTGTAAATAATTTTTTAACATAATTTTTGTTCGGTAGCTGTTTTGCTATAATTATTAGGCTCTTTAGATGGTTGTTAATAGGGTGCCTGCTGGTTCGATTCCTCTCGTTTTTTCTTGTTTTCCTTCTTTTCAAAGGCTTCTTTCAACTTTTTTTTAAATTATTTTTGGGGTTCCCAATAGTAATTTTTAGCTCAATATTTTTGACACTTTTTAATAAAATTTCAGAAAAAAAATTTTTTTCTTTTAAAGAAGATGTAGTCGATGAACAACTCCAAACACTTATTGAACTCCGCAAAATGACTCACACCCAGAAAGATCAAATAAAACAATTACAAAAAGATTTGGATACTTATTGTTGTGAAGTTGAAAGTTTGAGAGAAAATATTGAAAGATTAATTAGACAAAATAAAGAATTGTTGAGGAAGAATGGGTCTTTACAGGTTTTTTTTAAATTTTATTTTTTAAATTTCTAAAAAATTATTTTAAGAAACAAGGAAGAATGCTTTTGTTGGAACGTGCAGAAATTCTTAAACGATTACAGGTTGCTTAAATAAAATATTTTTGTAATTTCTTGAGAAGAGGGTGTAGAGGGGAAACTTTGAAGCCCCGTAACTTTTTAGTTCCATATTTCTACAAGAGTAACTCGATGATGCTCTATCGATTGGTATCAAAAAAAAGTACAACATTTTGACCTACAGTTCGAAAGGTTTCCATGTTAAAAATTTTTTTACTTATTTTTTTGATCTAACCATATTTGGACAAATTTGTGAACAATAAATAGACCATTACAAAAGGGGTCTTGCCGACATAGAAAATAAAATTTTGTTTTCGGGAATTGGGAATTCCATACCCAAAATACGACGAGAAATTCCAATCTTTGGGAATCGTGACGGCAAGATCCCTTAACCCTCCTCACCATTAACTTCTCGTAAATTAAAGTCTTAATGGCTTGAATGGAGGAGGAATCTTTATTTCATTTTTTGAAGAGAATTTTACTTCTAAAATTTAAATTTCTTTTTTAGCAATCAGAAGAAAATACTTTACAACTTCGACGTGTTTTGAACGAAACAAACAGAGCCTGTAAAGATTTGGAAGTTCAAAAACAATGGGATGAAGAAACAGCTTTAGCAGCAATTACTAAAGGTCAACAATCTCCAAGATTTTCTCTTTCTGAATTGAGGGATGTCCTTCAAGAGAAAAATGCTTTGAAAGTAAAAGTTTTGGAATTGGAAGAAAAAATGGAACAAATACGGGCTTCTTCGCCTGGGGGAGAAATTGAAAGTAATAGAGGAACGCCTTCTCCAAATATGAGGTTTTTTTAATTTTTAAGTTTTTCACTATAAAATCTCGCTTTTAATGAATAGTGTTTGGTCTGCTTTACTGGCCAAGATATACCCTCTCGAAACCAGAGTAAGAGTCAAGGACCCAACTGATTTGGCTAAAAAAAACTGGCTTAATACCATTTTTTAAGTCATATTCTTTTGTTTTTCAGAACGTAGACAAGAAATTTTTTAGGTAGATAGATAGGGAAGCATTTTTGAAAATATTGAAAAAGTTCTCTTTAATAGGAGAAACTCTCTCTTTAATATTAAAAATGAGGGAGACTGCCGCTCCAAAATACTAAAAATTTGATCAGCTATAACTTTTCGATTTGGGGGTCTAGGGGAAAAAGCAAGAAATGGCCAATAGGTTATCGACTGCTCGACACGATAGTGCAAAAATTTACGAAATTTTTACATGCAATTAGGGATGTTCCCTTGTAGATGCCTGGGCTTCTTAATATACGTCTTAATTTTACACTTATCACAATATCGTTAGGAGGTATTCCCTCTAATTTTCTGAGGTTATTTTGGTCAGTAGGTGGTTATCCTCTTTTAACAAAAGTAAAAACATTTCCTTTTAATGCTTTTGTTTTTTGCTTTTGTGTGTCTTGTATTTTTTTTGTTTATTTTTAGTTTATCTTCTACATCACTTTCTAAACAACTTGGAGAATCTCAATTACAACACGAGAAGAAGGATAATATTCAGTCTCCACAAACATCACCCCCTCAAAACCGAAAGGAAACTGAAAAGTTATTTTTATTAAATTTATTTTTTGTTGCTTTTTAGAAGTCTTTGATTAGTGCTTTAATTATTCTCCTTAAATTTAGTTTTATGGGGAATTTTCAAAAGTCCGCAAGTTTTTGTCCGCAAATTAATTTCTTGACGAGGATTTTGGTTACCTGTCACTAGTAAAGCGTTAGTGGCGTGGATTGACTATTTTTGGTAGACCAGAGAATGGAAAGGGTTTTTCAAAAATTTCTCAACATAAAGATTTTCTAAAAAAAATTTTTTTTAGAAAAAATTTAAAAATTCACTCATCTGTCACCTTCACCTCATTTCCTCTTCAAATTTTTTTAAAATTTTTT
Source organism: Meloidogyne arenaria (assembly GCA_036172955.1). Classification (NCBI taxonomy): domain Eukaryota; kingdom Metazoa; phylum Nematoda; class Chromadorea; order Rhabditida; family Meloidogynidae; genus Meloidogyne; species Meloidogyne arenaria. The sequence goes on along the minus strand of JARQAB010000029.1, from coordinate 3,673,937 downwards.
GCGGACAACATTTGCGGATTTGTGTCTTTATAATCAATTTTGCCTTTTATTTTTAATTTAAAATTAAAAACTAAAATTTTTTTAATTTAGCAGCGAAGAATGTCTTGTCTTTGGGCCAATAAATCGCGAACCTGATGAAAAATTGCATCCTTGGAAATATGAGCGTATGAACAGTGGAGTTCGTCGATTGTATATTTTTTTATAATTTTTAAAATTTTTCAAAGAAAATTTTTTCCCAGTTTTCGTTTATTTGCTTCTATCAGTTCAACAAATTTGTCTCCTCGTCGTCCATCTGGGGCAAAATGAGAAGAAACAAAAAATTTTGTCTTTTCTACTTTTTTCTCTGCAAATCTTTTGCGGACAATGAATCTGAATGCTGCTGTGAATCTGTCAAATATTCCAATTGCTTAAGTATTATTTTTTAAATATTTTTTTAATCAAAAAACCCCCAGATATATATTTAATAACCCTTTCTTAATTACTAGCCCTTTGTATTATAGCTATGGTTGTCGGTTCCCAATCGAACCAAAATTTCCGGGTAGGTTTGGATTAACCGGAGAAGTTGTTGAATCCGACAGCCCTGCTCTTTTTAAATTACAGTCGGACCTTACTATGGGATACCCTTATAAAAACTGGATAATTCCCAGTTTTGGGTCGTAAACTAGGTTGAGTCATAAAAAATTTCGTATTACTAAAATAGTTTAAAAAATTTTTAAAGAATGTGTTCAACTGTTATGAAACTTTGATTATATATTTTTTAGTGTTTTCTATAACTATTTTCGCAATGCAACATTTTTTATGACTCACAACTTAGTACTTAATAAGGTCTGACTGTATAAAAGTATTCCTTTTTCTTATTTATAGATCTCTTAGGTAAAAAAAATTTTAAGAAAAAAATTTTTTCCATTTTTATTGTAAAATTTAGCTTCTCCTTTGCTTTTTTTAGAATTTTAGGCGCCTTAAATAATTTTTTAAAATAACCTTTCTTAAATTTTTTAAATCAATCTAAAGCATTTTATCTATCTCACTCTCTTTTTTAAAAAAACATTCTTTTGCTTATAATACATAAATAAATATAAGTAGTTGTTGATCTCATTTTTGTAATACATCCTCTCTCGGTTTTTTTTTGCTAAACTAAAAACTACACTGGTTATATATTAACTAATTAAATATATGTAAATTTTTAAATTAATTAGAGCTTCAATTTATTAGTTAAGGTTAACACATAGGATTTAAAAAAAGGTCCGCAAATTAAAAAATCCGCAAATTTTGAATAAAGTCCGCAAGTTTTTAAAAAATCCGCAAGTTTTCTCCGCAAAAAAATTTTTCAAATTTTAGACCCCTTAGTATTTTATGGAAGCTCTAATTTTATAAAAATTAAATCTTATGTTAAGGTTGTGAATGTGTGTACTAATTTTTGCTAAGCTCATAATTTTGTATTATTTTTTCGCCATTGGAATAAATAATTTTTAATTAATTTTTTTTGTTCAAATAAAATATATTTACCTAATTTAATTATATTTTTGTTTGATGGCTAGTTAAATAGAAAAGAGAAGATAAATTTTTTCCGCAAAAAATTTTTTATATTCCGCAAAAAATTTTTTGTCTGCAAGTTTCGTCCGCAAAAAATTTTTGTCCGCAAATTTCCAAAAATCTAAAGGATGATTTGAAATGATAAAAAATAAACTTTGGAAATTCTGCAAGTAAAAATATGGCTAATATCAAACTCGAATTTATTGAAATTTGCAGCAAAAATCGAGAAAAAGCACTTAAAGGATTAAAAAATGGAAGTTAAAAATTTGCGGATTAAAAAGGTTTTTAATTTTTTTTCTTTCCAAAATTTTTTCCAAATTTGTAAATTTAATAAAATAAATTTGTGGAATTCTTAAAATCGTTTAAAGAATTTACAAAAAGAAATTTTTGTAAAAGTGCTGAATTCCATGAATTTATTTGTCTTTGTGTTTTCCTCCCCCTTGACATTTTTGAAGAAGAAAAATTGTAGAAAGAAATCGTTAAGAGGCTAAATTCTTCTTTTAAAATCCTCTTTTCCACTTTTAATTCTTTTTTTCTATCTAGTCTGGCCTATAAGAAATTCTTCAAACAAATAAAATAAAAGAAAATATTTTTTGTCTGCCCTAACATTTGGCTCCTATACAACTCATCTACTCCTTAACTCATCTATTCCTTAACTCATCTACACGGCCAAAAAAGCGCAACTCATCTAATCCTTAACTCATCTATTCCTTAACTCATCTACACGGCCAAAAAAGCGCAACTCATCTAATCCATAAAATATCTCATCTAATCCTTAAAATATCGAGTCCTTACTACGGGAATGTTGATAAACTCGGAGAAGTTGATAATCTCGGAGCCTAAAAAACCTGTTTAGATAATTTTTTTTCTAATTTAGCATTTTTTATAAATGGATGTACGGGCAACACTAGCAAAATTACAAAAAACTCGAAAACGACGGTTACAAATTAATGATACTTCTGATTTAAATGAACTACAACCAGAAGCAAATCTTGATGAAGAGAATGAGGAAAGTTATGAAGCAAATCTTATAAAATTTTAATGATTTTTGTGATTAATGATTTTTGTTCGGTGATTTTAAATATATAAATATTCTTTTATTTTAGTTAGTTTATTTATTCATTCCAGCCCTAATCATTCCCAATGGATAGTGCAGCTTTGAAAGTCTCTCAAGTCTTTTTGGCCGTGTAGACTCAACCGGCCATGGACTCAACTGACCCGATATTTTAAGGATTAGATGAGTTGCGCTTTTTGGCCGTGTAGATGAGTTAAGGAATAGATGAGTTAAGGAGTAGATGAGTTGAGTCTTTTTGGCCGTGTAGATGAGTTAAGGAATAGATGAGTTAAGGAGTAGATGAGTTGCGCTTTTTTGGCCGTGTAGATGAGTTAAGGAATTTAAGCCGTTTAGATGAGTTGCGCTTTTTTGGCCGTGTAGATGAGTTAAGGAATAGATGAGTTAAGGGGACACGTAACATTTCTGTCTAACACTCTCTTCTATTTACACACTATTTCTCTCTTTTTCTAAAATTCCCCTTCGGCGCTTTTTTCTTTTAAGACTACTTTAAAATTAGACAAATAGAATATATATAAAGCAGCTGGCCCAAACAAATATTGATTTTATACACCGCGGGAAAAAAGAGAAAATGTGTGAGAGGAAAAAGAAAATTTTGTGGGAGGGGGAAGGGGCTGTTTGGAGGGGGGATTGGGGGTGTTGCCTTGCGACGGTTCTTTTTTTTCTTTTTTCATATCTTTTTCTTTTAAAAATTCGCTCGTTTTACATAATATTAAAATAGTTTCCAACCTCTAATATAATTTTCAGGAAAAAAAAATTTTTTTTGAGTGACTAAAAAGGAAATTTTTTGAGAGAATAGAGAATAAACGAGCCTTTTTGAAGCCTTTTTCGCTAATAAATTCATTTTCCCGCATTAAAAAATTTTTTTTCTAAAATAAATTATTTATTTGGTATACCGAAACACAAAATATTATCTATTTTCCTACATCAAAATTTTTTAAAAATATCCTATGTCTGGCACTCTCTTCTTTTTACACGCTATTTCTATCTGCCATTTTTCTTCGTTTTCTATTTTTCTTTTCTCAAAAAATTTTTAAAAAATTTCAAGTAAAAATTCTAATTTTGAAATTTCAAAAAATTCCTTTTAATTCTTTTGTCGTTTTCCCAAAATTAATGTCTAATACTCTCTTCTTTTTATACGCTATTTCTTCTCATTTTTATTCATTTTGATTTTTAGGTGATTTTTATGAAAAAAAAATTTTTTTTTAATTTTCTTAAAAACTTTTTAGAATTTTTCTAATATTTCCTTTTGATTCTTTCTAACTTCCCCAAAATTAAAAAAAATCTTGTTCCTTTCTTCTATTTATAGATTTATATTAAAAGTAATTATTTTACAACAATTTATTTATTTCACTTAATTCACGCACACATTAATGTACTTTTTCTTTTCATGCGTATATTTTATTTTAATGTGCGTCATTAAAATACTCTTTTCTAGTACATTTTTACTCTGAATGATTTTAAATTTTTTTTATTTTTTGATTTTAATTTTTTTTAAATTAGTTAATGGAGAGGGGAAAATAAAAGAATTAATTAATTATAATTTTTGAGGGGGAAGGAGACAAAAAAATTTTTTTCTTCTTGAGAGAGTTAATCAATCAATCAACTTTTTAATTTACCTATATCTTTTTGTTTATCCCACACACATCTTTTCGTTCAAGAAAAAAAAATTTTTTTGAACACCTCAAAATTGTTTGTGTGGCACACTAAAATTTGCGGACTGCTTTTGCGGACAAATTAAAATTGGGGGAAGAGTCCAAATTATGGGAAGGAAGAACTTTAATAGTCAATATATCTATTTGTCTTCAAGATTAAAGAATTTTTTTGCTCATTAAAAACCGCTTTCCTCATAAAATTGCGGACTAATATTTGCGGACAAAGTAAAATTGTGGGAAGAGTTTAAATTACGGAAGGAAATGTATTTTTTAATAGTTAAAAAATTTATTTGTCTTCTTTTAGAAGAAATATCTCTTCTCGTGTCGACGCAGAAGACCCACAGACAGAAGACCCAAGGACAGAAGGACCACAGACAAAAGACCCACAGACAGAAGACCCACACGGACAGAAGAACCACAGACAAAAGACCCACAGACAGAAGACCCAAGGACAGAAGGACCACAGACAAAAGACCCACAACTTTTTTGTTTTCCTTTTTTCGTAAATTTTGGCGCGAGGAATGTTGTTAGTTCTATTTGTTTTCCTTAATAAGAGGTTGATCCTAATTGGCCTTCACAAATTTTCAGAATTCGCATCTGTATTACTAAAAAAGTAGAAATCTGGCTTCTTGGTCTTTCAAAATTCCTAAAATTTTTGTCAGTGACGATGAAAGGAAAAAGTAGATCTAAGTGATATTTAGGATCAATGGGTATTTAGGATTAACTAAATTATAGCGAGAGTCAGTTAAGTCCCATGGAGGGATATAGAAGGATTAGAAGCGATCAAGCGTATTGGAGATATGCAAGTATATCGGCGATCTTTGGGATAGTAGAGATTAGTTAATTATTTCTTCGTAAATGGAGGGATATCAGTGGATATAAGCGGATTAGTGGAATTATAAAATCTTAAAAAGCTACATCCTTTGAAATTCCCTGACATATCCGATTTACTAGTTAAGAAAGACCAGTAAATCCTGGTTCCTGTTATACAATTTACGGATAAGAATAGATATCGGTGGATTTGAGATCTTACCCCTACATATATTCTCAATATCCCACGCTATTCCTACATATCCCAATTGATCACCAGATCTTCAAATCACTTTCTAATTTAATGATCTAAATCACACTCATCCATAAAATTTAACAGTAAAAATTTTATTGGTAAACTTTAGAATTAATTTTGTGCCTTGAAAAATTGGAAATCCCTTTCAGAAATTTCAAAAAAAAATTTTCTAAAGTTTTATTTAAAAAATTTTCTCGTGGGTCTTTTGTCTGTGGGTATTCTGTCCTTGTGGGTCTTCTGTCTGTGGGTCTTCTGTCACTACGCCATCTCTTCTTAACCTTTAAAAAGCAGTCCCCTCGTCTTTAGAGTTTTTTTTTACAAAATTGGTTCTCGTCCGCAATTTTCAATCCGCAAATATTTCTTTTTTCACATTTTTGTTATTTTTCCTTCAAAAAAATTTTTTAAATAAATATACAAGAATCTATATAAAATCAAAAACTAGACATATTTACATGTCCGGATTTTCTGTGTCCTGACAATAAAAAATCTTTTTTTTCAATACAATTTTTCTTTCATTTCTCTCTTGACCTAAATTGATGTCAGTCTACTACCAATACTTTATCCACACACACACACCTTTTTTTACTTTTTTTTCTATTCGCGCAAATATTAAATCCTTGCTCTCCTCTCAAATATTTAATATTTTCTTCATATTTTTAGAAAGCTTTTAATTTTTACTAAAAAAAGGTTTTTTAGAAGTATTTTACAAAAATAGATTTTTTTTTAGAAATTAAAAGACTTGTGTATTTTTATTAATTGACACTCATTTAGTTTTTTGAATTAGAATAGAAAATGGTAAAAAAATCCAAGAAAAATTTTGAAAAAATTCAGGCCCTTTTGGAATTTTTTGCGGACAGATGGTTTGCGGATAAAATTTTTGCGGACGAATTTTTGCGGACTTTTGTTAAGTCTTTTCTTTTGGATCTGTCATTAAGTGTATTTATTCTACCTTTTAGTTCAATCATTTACAAATTTCTGGTTATCCAGGATTAATATTTGTGTATCCTCCCAATAAAAATCCTTTAGAAACCGTTACCCTCACATAAAAAAATTTTTTTTCAGTTTCCTTCCCAACTAATTTATTGATTTTTCTTTTTATAAAAAAATGATGTTAAAAGCTCTCTCTCCTACTACATAAAAGTTTACGCGCATTTATTTATTTTTGCTTTAAAAAAAATTTTTTTTTTTTCAATCATTGTTTTCTTGTCTAGATGAGGAAGAGGTATTGACCTTGTCCCGTTTCTTGTTGTTCCCGTTCTTTCAAAACAAAAATAAAAAAAAAGATTAACATTTTATATCTCTCTATTTTTAATCGTTTTGTACTTTTTTGTTATTTGTCCTCGCATAAAAATTTTTTTTGTTCGCTCAAAGATTTTTTGATAGGGCTTGGGATGTTGGTTGATGTTCTGTGTCGGTGATATTTTGGAATGTTTATTAATTCTGATTTAATTAAACAAAGAAAATACAAATAATTCTGATTTCCATTTATATTTTTAAAAATACAATGAAAATACATCTCTGATTTTAATTCTGATTTATATTAAACAATAGAAATACAATTAATTCTGATTTTTATTTGTTTTTTAAACCAGTGAAAAATACATTTTTAATTCTGATTTTAATTCTGTTTGTTATTTAGACAGCGGAAAACACAATGAAAATACTTGTGTTCTGATTTTATCTCTGATTAAAATTCAGAATTAAAATGAAGGTGTGCTTTTTCAGTACGATAAGAGGCATTCTATGTCAATTTTTACAGAAAAAATTGTTTTGAATCAGAAACCAATCCGATTGAATTTTTGAACAAATAATTAACCTCGACCAATTTTTAAAAAATAAAGAGATGAAAAATTGGCAATTAAACTTCCTTATCCGTTTAATCTTTTCTCTTTTTTATTGGTCTCACGCAGTGTTGTTTTCCCTCTCTTTTTCAAATTCATTTTTATTTAATACATACATTTCTACCGACAAATAAATAAATAATATAAAAATATATTTTTATTTTTCCCCTCATTTTTAGCGTTTCCTCAACTACAAGCTTTTAGCTGCTGCTCTCTTCCCTTAGTCAATATATTTTTATTTGTTCTGTCTTCTCTAACTTATAAAAAAATAAAAAGGTTTTCAGAACAACTCTTGTTTTTACCGCAATTTGAGCAAGAATCGAGACTACTAGATGAGGGAGTGAGAAAAAAGCGAGAACAATATATAAAGTAGGAGACCAATTATCCGGAATAATTGAAAATCTATAAAAACGAGAGAGAACAACGAGCATATATTGTTAGAGAGAAAAATTCTGATTTTATTAAACAACAGAAAATACAAATAATTCTGATTTTTATTTGTTTTTAAACAACGAAAAATACATTTCTGATTTTAATTTTCTGATTTTATTTATTTTTATTTAAGCAACAAAAAATACAATTAATTCTGATTTTTAATTCTGATTTATATTTAACAGAAAACACAGGAAAAATACATTTCTGATTTTAATTCTGATTTTTATTTAAACAACAGAAAATACAACCTAAAATACATTTTATTTTGTCTGATTTTTTATTTGTTATTTTTCTCTGTTGCCTAACCAACCAACTTTTCAACTTTAGAAAAAAAGTTTTAAAGAGAATAAACAACAGAAACAAACTTTTAATTGGCAGTTATCTACTTAAATATTTAAAAGAAAGGAATTTGACAAGAAAAATAATTTTTTATTTATTTGAAGAAGAAAAAAATTTTTAATTTTTTTAAATGGCAAAATCAGAAGTTGAAGGAAATAATAGTAGTAGTGGAGGAAGTGGATTAAATAATGAAAAGGCTGAAAAGGTGAAAAAAAGGATTTTTTAAAGATTTTTGAAAAAAATTAATTTTTAGATCCCTCTGAAATTAATTTTAGTCAGCGGCCGAACTCATGAATTTAGAAATTTTACCGCAGCCACAACTGCAGGAGATCTTATAAATGTAATTTTTATTCCTTTTATTTTTAAAAAATATTTTTTAAAGTATGTCTTTGAAAATTGGCCAGAAGAATGGGAAGAGGAAAGAGTTACTAGTGCACAAATGCTCAAGGTTAAAATTATTTAGTTCTGATTTTTGTGTTTTTTTGAGATTCTGAGGTTTGTATTTTTGTAATTCTGATTTTTGTATTTTCTATGTTCTGGTTTTGTATTTTACCTTAATTCTGATTTTTGTATTTTATCTAAACTCTGATTTTTGTATTTTTTTAAATTCTGATTTTTGTATTTTTCGTAATTCTGATTTTTGTATTTTATCTAAATTCTGATTTTTGTATTTTTTGTAATTCTGATTTTTGTATTTTTTTAGATTCTGATTTTTGTATTTTTCGTAATTCTGATTTTTGTATTTTTCGTAATTCTGATTTTTGTATTTTATCTAAATTCTGATTTTTGTATTTTTTGTAATTCTGATTTTTGTATTTTTTTAGATTCTGATTTTTGTATTTTTCGTAATTCTGATTTTTGTATTTTTCGTAATTCTGATTTTTGTATTTTATCTAAATTCTGATTTTTGTATTTTATCTAAATTCTGATTTTTGTATTTTTCGTAATTCTGATTTTTGTATTTTTTGTAATTCTGATTTTGTATTTTATCTAAATTCTGATTTTTGTATTTTTTTTTTAAATTCTGATTTTTGTATTTTCTGGAATTCTGATTTTTGTATTTCCGAAATTCTGATTTTTGTATTTTCTCAATTCTTTTGTGTTTTACCTAATTCTGATTTTCTATTCTATGCATTGGTATTTTTGTATTTTTCAAAAATTCTGATTTTTCATGTTTTATTTAACGTTTGCTTTGTGTTTTCTCAAAATTCTGATTATTTTTGTATTTTTTCTAGTTAATATATCATGGCCGGTTTATTCATGGAAGTGTTACGTTAGGAGCTTTACATTTACCTGCCGGCAATTCAACGGTTTTTCTTTTAAAAATATTTTTAATTTTAAAATAATTTTTAGGTTATGCATCTGGTAACGAGAGAAACACTGCCTGAGCCAAATTCTAATGGTTTGTGATTTTATTTTTAAAATTAATTTTTTTGGGGGAATTTACTTAATTTTCTAGGGGGATGAATTGTCATCTTTTTTATAATTTTTGGGCTTGAAGCCATTCTAATTACCAGAGTGGATAAAAGGGGATTTCTTGTTTATTATTAGCCCTGGGACTGTCTTTAAAATTTTTTTTGTAAGGAATTAGCTTCTGGGTTAACTTGCGGACAAAAATTAATTTTGCGGACAAAACTTGCGGACATTTTTATTTTCTCTATTTTATTTTTCCTATATTTTCCGTCAATTTTACTATTTTATATTTTTTGGAATGAATAAAAAAATTTTCTTTTAGATAATCTAAAGAAATCTAAACGTGGTCGTTGTTGTCATTGTACAATTTGTTAATTAAAAATAGAAGAAAAAATACAAAAATATCATCATCAAAAAACAAAAAAAAATATTTTTATGACCTCGTTTTCTCCTCTCATTTTGCATCGATTGACTTAAAAAATGAACAGAAACCGTCCTCTCTTTCCTTTTTTTCGCCACTTAAAAAACACACACAAACAACCACACAACTCATTTCCGGGTACACTTTCTATATGTTTTCTTTTCTTCTTTAAAAAAACACATCTGTACATAAACCAAAAATTATATTAAAAATGTGTATTTTTTCGGTAGATTAATATTGAGATTGTTAAGATTAGAGGTCAGGACAGGACCCTGCACAGGATTTTTCAGGATTCTGTCCGAAATCCTGCCTTTTTTCAGTTTTCAGGATTTACAGGATTAATCCTGCAGGATTCTGTCCTGTTCGAAATTTTAAAACCCAATCCTGATGCAGAATCCTGCAAATGCGATTTTACCGACCTCTAATTAAGATTGCCTCAGCCCCAAGGGTCTATTTTCAATGGAGGTCTGACTTTATTTAATTTAAAAATTAAACAAAAAATACTCTTGTCATTATCCCCCAAAATATTCTTTGTTAATTCCACAAATACAGATTTATGTATCTTTTTTTTATTTTTGATTTAAATATAATTCTCTTTTTTTTAATTTGTATGTTTAATTAATAAAAATTTTCACAAATAAAAAAATTTTAAAGATTAAATTTTTCATCAAAATAATTTTTTATATTTCTAGTTTTGAATAAGCTTTTTTTGATTAAATTAAGGGATCCCTGAAGCCATGTATGACTTTTCGTATGGCTTTTTTTGTGGGCTATAGCTATTTCTCTCCTTTAGCTAGTGCAAAAGGTTATTCGGCGGCTGGGAGCGAACCAACATCTTCAGTAGACCGGACTGATGTATTATACATTACACCAGGCTTAGGAATTAAATTACACCAGGCTTAGGAATAATTCACAGGCTTAGGAATTAAATAGTGATATGCTTCACAATATCTTAATTTAACTTTTAAATATTCGCGTAAATTAGGCTTCTATTTTTAATTTTGGCGTTCTGTTTATTTTATTTAAATTTTTGCTTTGTCCGCTTCCGGAGCAGGACTAATGGGCGCGGACGAATGGGCGCGGCCGAATAGGCGCGGAGACAAATGGGCGCGAGACGAATGGGCGCGGGACGTTTGGGCGCCCGAAATTTTTTTTTCCTAGAAATTTTTTTCTGATTTTTCTGTTCTGATTTTTTCTTCTGATTTTTCTGTTCTGATTTTTCTGTTCTGATTTTTTCTTCTGGTTTTTTTCTTCTGATTTTACTGTTCTGATTTTTCTGTTCTGATTTTTTCTTCTGGTTTTTTGTTCTGATTTTTTTATTCTGATTTTTCTGTTCTGGTTTTTTTGTTCTGGTTTTTTGTTCTGATTTTTTTATTCTGATTTTTCTGTTCTGATTTTTTCTTCTGATTTTTCTGTTCTGATTTTTCTTCTGGTTTTTTCTGATTTTTCTTCTTATTTTTTTGTTGTGATTTTTTTGTTGTGATTTTTTTGTTCTGATTTTTTTATTCTGATTTTTCTGTTCTGGTTTTTCTGTTCTGATTTTTCTGTTCTGATTTTTTTGTTCTGATTTTCTGTTCTGATTTTTTTGTTCTGATTTTCTTTCAATTTATTCCATTTTCACTCATTTCGGAGCAGGGGTGAGCGCAGGAGGCAATTGTGAAACGCAAAACGCAAGAAGCACACAAACCTACTCCCCCATATGGTTTTTCGATTTTCGGGGACCTATATCTCAGTCCACAGGCATCTCGAAAAAAAGAGTGGTACGGTTCGACTCAACTCGCCAAGACGAATCGAATGGTATTGGTTTTTTGTCGAAACGGTATACTATACTATATCCAAAAATCAGAAGAAAAATCAGAACAAAAAATCAGAAGAAAAATCAGAACAAAAGGCTGTACTTTAGCCGGTGGCCCACTCAGAAACGGGTCAAATTATATACCATTCGATTCGTCTCGGCGAGCTGAGTCGAATGGTACCACTCTTTTTTTGCGGAAATTCCTACGAGCCGAGATATAGGTCTTTGAAAACCGAAAAACCAAAGGGGGACCAAGCACTTTTTTGGGGCGAAAAATTCGAATATGCAAATAATATCTCATTCGAAAGAGCTCGTCGAGCTGAGTCGAATGACACCAAAATCAACGAAATCCGACTTGATTTGACAAAGTTATGATCTTTTATTTTAGCTCCTTACCTTTGGTCTACGTGCAGGTTTTTCTCGCTGTGGAGGAAACCAGACATGCCGACCGCAGCTAAAATAGGCATAAGTTTATGTTACGAGCCCAGACCCAGCGCCCGTAGACTCCCCGCGAGGCGCGTGCCGCAAAACTCCGCGCGAAGCGCGGAGTTTTGCACAAGCGCCTCGCCGACGCCCCATAGGTTTATGCTGATAGTTTTTTGTGTTGTAACTTTGTCTAAACTTGTTCAATCACGGTGATTTTGGTGTCATTCGACTCAGCTCGTCGAGCTCTTTCGAATGAGCTATTATATTTTTAAAAATTTTTAATTCCAAAAATGGTCCATTTTGATCCTCGGTTTTTAGTGGCCTATATCTCGGTCCAATCAAGACGGATTTCGTTGATTTTGGTGTCATTCGACTCAGCTCGAGGAGCTCTTTCGAATGAGCTATTATTTGCATTTTCGAATTTTTCACTCCAAAAAAGTGCTTGGTCCCCCCTTTGGTTTTTCGGTTTTCAAGGACCTATATCTCGGCTCGTAGGAATTTCCGCAAAAAAAGAGTGGTACCATTCGACTCAGCTCGCCGAGACGAATCGAATGGTATATAATTTGACCCGTTTCTGAGTGGGCCACCGGCTAAAGTATATCCGAACAAAAAATCAGAAGAAAAATCAGAACAAAAAATCACAACAAAAAAATCACAACAAAAAAATAAGAAGAAAAATCAGAAAAAACCAGAAGAAAAAATCAGAACAAAAAATCAGAAGAAAAATCAGAACAAAAAATCAGAAGAAAAATCAGAACAAAAAATCACAACAAAAAAATCACAACAAAAAAATAAGAAGAAAAATCAGAAAAAACCAGAAGAAAAAATCAGAACAAAAAAACCAGAAGAAAAAATCAGAACAGAAAATCAGAAGAAAAATCAGAACAAAAAATCACAACAAAAAAATCACAACAAAAAAATAAGAAGAAAAATCAGAAAAAACCAGAAGAAAAAATCAGAACAAAAAAACCAGAAGAAAAAATCAGAACAGAAAAATCAGAAAAAAATTTCTAGGAAAAAATAATTTCGGGCGCCCAAACGTCCCGCGCCCATTCGTCTCGCGCCCATTTGTCTCCGCGCCTATTCGGCCGCGCCCATTCGTCCGCGCCCATTCGGCCGCGCCCATTCGTCGTGTACCGTCCGCTTCTCATTTTAAAAGGTCTAGAAAAAATTTTTCGGGGCCGTTTTTTAATTTTTGTTTCGAGCAAGATGCATACTTTGTTACTGAAGAATGTGAAGCTTTTCATGCGGGCTTTTCTGTTGCTTTCATTTCCTCGTCCTGTACTGACATTCAGGCAATTTGTAAAGAACTACTTTTTTGCATAAGGTGAACTAATGATTTTAATTGTTAATTGGTTGATTTTGTACCAAGACGGGACAAGGGGAAGTAAAAGAAAAGTCCGTGTAATGCTAGGGTTACATAAAACTCACGCGCGTTTTGCGACAAAAAAGATAACGGGTAAAGAGGAAAGAAAAGTCGCGCACGATTTTGTCTCTCCCTTTGTATGTTATTTTGTAACCACGGCATAACAAAAGAAAAGTCCCTCGCATTCTTCAGTATTGTAGTTGACATCAGAGGTCGGTCGGAATTCCAATTTCCAAAAATTTACGATGATTTCCGAGTTCCGACTTTTGAGTACCGTTTCTAATTTCCGGTACCTTCGTCTCACCGACCTCTGGTTACTTCCCAACGACTGTTAATCTTTCATTTTTAAATTTTTTAGATTAATTTTAATAAAGGAGAGAAGAGAATGATTGGAGAAACTTCATTAGACAATTTGCCAGAAATTGTAGATCCAGAAAATCAAGAAAATTTGGATTTGGAAGAATCTCAACAAGAAGAAGAACCTACTTTAGAAGAACGTTTAACAGAATTAGTCCAAAATGTGTTAAATAAAAGTTGTGCTGTAGCAATACGTGCAATGAAAGATTTGGAACAAAAATTTTTAAATGATGAAGATACTTTGGAATTAATGGAATGTGCTAATAAATTGGTTTTTTTTAAGATTTTTGAAAAAATTTTTTTTTCGTTTTTAAAAAGGTGGAGACTATTCGTGAAGAAACTAGTCGGCAAAATAAATTTGCTTATCTTCCTCCAATTCCAAATAATCACTTAGCCAGCTTTTTGTTGTTACGTTTTGAGGAGGAACGCGTAAATATTAAAAAGGCGGCGATTTGTGCTTTTCAGGTTTTTACTTTTTTTAAATTCTTCATTACTGCTTGAACTTCTTTAGTTCGAGGGAGAATTTGGCCAACAGCTTTAAAATGGACTTTCCTCAATTTTTTACACGTCCATTCCCTTGTCCTTTTCTGGCAAAAATTATGCCCTTGTTTGAGAATATATTGCGGACAGTGTCTGCAAATATTTGCGGACAGTTATATTCGTCCGCAAATATGGGGAATCCATTTTGTATCACAATTTTGCCTCTAGCCTTAGAGCTAACGTATTCTAAAATTTCTCTTTATTTAGGCTCTTTTCCCACATCTTGTCGATAGAGACCCAGAGAATGGTGGTGTTACTTTTGATGCTTTAATTACCACTGTTTGTGCTGATCGTCTAGCCAATAAATGCAAAGATTTGGCTTTAGCAGTTCGCAAACAGGCAGCTTTGACTTTAACTCGTTTATTGCAAGAATATGGATTAAATGTTGAACGTTTTCGTTCAACATGGCTTCATGCAGTAATGCATCAAATCGTTGATAGAGAGCCAAGTGTGCAACAACATGCAGCTAAACTTATTTCGGTTTAATTTTTAAAAATGCTTAAAGAAGAGAAATCATATTATTTTAATAGGAAGTACTTGTTGAACCATTACTTTGTGATTCTAATGCTAGTGGGGAATTGGTTTGGGTTTTACTTGCTGCTATTGAAGAGGAGGCGGATTTGCGGTATAATTTTGATTTTTCAGAATTTTTGAATGTTGGCAAAACTTGGGGTTTCGGGAACTGAACCTAAATTTTTGGAATTTTTGATAACCAAGAGCCATAAATTCAAGAAGGGATTTTTCTTTCTTCTATGAATTCTGTTCTGAACTGACTACCCTAGTTCTGAATGTGATTTTGGGCCGTGATTTTTATAAAGTCTTTGTCCGAACCAAAACTATTTTAAAATCCCCTGACAGGCAAGGTCCTATTTCTTTCTTAAAACCTTGTCGTCAGCCCCGTTGAATTTAGGACGCTAAAAATTCTTGTCTTGCCTCTGGAATCTGTTAAAAAATCAGACCTTTCCCAGGACCCAGCTTGGATTTTAAAAAATTTTTTAGACGTTTATTCCTTCGCACGCTTGTTCACCTACACACTGAAAAACTACTTTCTTCTCGTATTGTCAAATTATTGTTTAATCGTGCTTCTAAACAGCCTCAACAAGCAAATGCCTGTTGGATGATGTTAAGCGAACTTTCTGCATTTTTAGATGTTTTTTTTAATTTTTTTATTAGAAATTTTTTTCGTGTAAAGGTATCTCCAGCACCAGCAATTGAACATTGGTCTGAACATTTAAATTTGGATGAACAAAATCGTTTAATTGGTTATATGTCCAAATTAATTGCAAATCGTGCTGATTGTTTAAGTCTGCAACAACGGAATTTTCTCAAGTCAAATATGGGTGATGCTCTAACTAATCACAAGTAAGAGAGGAAGGAGGAGTATTTTTAAAAATTCTTTTAAATGGGTAGGATATTGTCAATTTTGATAAATAATTGGTGGGGTTGTCCAAAACTTTTGGTTTTGAGTGTCAACACAAAAGTTTTTTTTCGATGAATTTTGTCGAGTGGTATTCTGGCAATGAGATTAAAGAGAGGGGGGGGGGGGGTGGGGGAGAGGTTTCTCTCATTTCACATTCAAAAAATATTTTCAAATAACATTTAAAATTTTTCAATTTTAGAGTAAATCCAACATATATCAACGCTGTTTATTTCGCATATGCACGAGTTTTAAAAGGCGTAGCAAAAGGAGGTTTGGAATATTTTTTTAATTTTTAATTAAAAAATTTTTTAGGAGATCAACAACTTCAACAACCTCCAGGCCATGCAGAATTGGAACGTTTTAATCAGCGTTGGTATAGCAAAACTTTAAGAGCTCTCGATAAAACGGTTTATGAAGAAGGGGCTTCTGGAGATGAAATTGTTTCTTTTGAAGAACAAATTGAAGACCATTTACGTTCTTTTCAGTCACCTCCGGATAATAATAATAACGAAAATCGGGAAAATGTTATGACTGATAAACCAACGTAAGAAAAAAGTTTTATTTTTAATATTTAAATTTTTAAGTAAAGACTTAGAAATGATAAATCTTGTTTTCATTTGAGGAGCATTTTGTATAAAATCGCTGCTCTTAATCTTTTTTTTTCATAATTATTAGAAGCAGACTTTTTTTAGGGTTTTGGGCTCTTAGGTGGTTTGATATTTGGTTGTGAGAAAATTTTGATTGTGGGAAGAGTCTTAAAAATATTTGCAGAAATTTTTTAGACCCCCTGAAAATTTTTATAATTTTAATTTTTCTCATATTTTTCAGTGATGACAGATTAATTCGTCTACTTACAAGTATTGGTGAATGTATTCAATATACTCCTGCTCTCATCAACAAACGTTTATTTCGTTTATTACAAGTCATTATTGCATCGGATATGCTTAAAAAAGTGCATGCTGAACATATTGCTGAGCAAGGTTTTTTACGAAATTTTTTTGAAAATCTTTGGAATTTTTTAGGCACCACTGTTTTACCATCAACTGTCATGTCACCTTCAAATGCTATGTCAGTAATGTCACCCAACACTTCTTTCCATACTGAACTTCCAGGTTTTTTTTAAATATTTTTTTAATTAAAAAATTTTTTGAGGTGCCCCTTCAATTGCGCCGTCTCAATGTTTTGGCAGTCCAACACATACAGTTTTTAGTGGTGCGCCTGGATCTACTGTTCCAAATCCATATCAGATACGAATTAAAAAACGAGTGTTTCATTGTAAGATTTTTTAGAAAAATTTTCAATAAAAAATTTTTAAAGGTGAATTGATGACTCGTCGTGTGCGTGCTACAGCTGTTCTTACATTGGGAAAATTGTGTTTACAGGTTGGGGGAAAAAATTTTTGTTGACTGATCAAGTGAAAGATTTTTAATTTTTTTTGAAATTTTTTGAGAAACTTTAAAAAATTTTGAAAGATTGTTTCAAAAAATTTTTTCAAAGGATGAACAACTTGCCAAAAAATGTATTCCAGTATTTATTAGAGAATTGAAGCAAAATAGTGATCATTTTGTACGAAATAATATTGTTGTCGTTGTGTGCGATCTCTGTATTAGGTTTATTTTTAATTTTGTTAAAGAAATTTTTTCAATTTTTAGATACACTTCTTTGGTTGATAGATACAGCACAATATTAGCTTCAAGTCTTCGGGATCCTTCAATTTTGATTAGACGTCAAACTTTGATGCTCTTGACAAATTTGATTAAGGAACAATATATGAAATGGGAAGGACCAGTTAGTTTTTTAAAATTTTTGTTAGGGTGCTCTAGTAGTACACTAGTAGCTCTGTTACGTCTCACAAAATAGTAAGGTGTAAAAGGGATGGAGCGGGTTGCCTCATAGCCGAACCCCAGCATTTTTTCTGTATTGAACTGAGAAATCCGATACGAAGTCAATTTTGGAAATCCGACCCGGCGTTTTCTTCCTAATCCACCATCGCTGGGGTGTACCATTTAAAAATGAAATAATTTTTAATTCAAATTTTTTAGATTATTTATCGTTATGTAACAACATTGTTAGATCATGATCCTTGTATTCAGGAATATGCTAATTTTTGTTTGGTATATTTTTTTTAATTTTTCTAAAATCCTTTTTTTTTAAATTTTTTAGACAGACATTCTTCTACCTCAATTTCGTGAGCGAATGTTCTTTCATCATTTTCTTGAATGTGTTTTTAGTTTTAATCAAGTTAAACATCCATCACATATTAGACCAATTTATGATGGTATGAAAGGATTTTTTAAATCAAAAAATAATTTTCTACTTTAAAGATGGTTTCGAATTGCATTCTGAAGTGGATAAGCAATGCTCTTTGGAAGGTCGCCAAAAATTCAATGATCGTTTACGTCTTTATAAATATATGGTTTGATTATTAATAAATGTATTGGTCCTCATTTTTAAATATTCTCCAAAATTGGGTACTCTTCGATTTAGGATACGTTTTTTAAATTTTGTTTAGTTTTCTTATTGTCAGGAGCTGCCTATTTTTATCTCTGGGTAAGATACAATCCGAAGAAAATTTTGAGAATCCGACCCGAAACCCAATCCGATTTTTTTTTCAACTCGGCTTATCCCTGATCTATATGTTGAGTTCGACTATAATATTTTAATTAAGGAATTTTTTTTAAATTTTTAGTTAAACACATTTGAAGACCATCAAAAAGTCTCTATTCTTGAAAAAATTGGATTAGAAATATTTGTTCCAATTGTTGAAGGAGGAATGCTTTTATCTGAAATAAATGTTCGTTCACTTCTTTTTGATACTTTAAAAATTATGCAAACATCTGAAATTAAATTAAAAATGCAATTGGGTAAATTAGATGTTGATTATGAAGGTGATGATGAAGAACCACCAGAATTAATTAAGGTTTGGAATTGGAAATTTTTTTGGGAAATTTTTTTTCTTTTGGGTCTTGTCCTCTTTGGGTGCCATAGAGTTGTTTGTTGGATTTTCTATGATGTTTTCAATTTCTTGGGAAATCTTCAGATATCCGGACCCGAATCTAAGAACTTAGCCGAAAGATCCTCGGTTCTTTGGTTCTCTTTAACAAACCCACCCAAGGCCATTTGTTAAAGAGAACCAAAGAACCGCCGAGGCTTTTTTTCAGAACTAACGGAATGATCTATCGGACTGAGACAAAAAATCTTACTTAATCTAACTTATATTTGAAGCCTCAAGAAAATCCAACATAAAACTGGGTTGCATAAACTAGTGGCAGGATCGAGCGAAATCTCGAACAAAAATCTTTTGAGATATCGTGCTCGATTCTCATACGACTCTCCCGGTCCGCTCTCCGGTCTCTTTCATAAATTAACAATATCCTTTTATTTTTTGAGTCAGCAGCTCGAAAATTTATTTCAACAACATTTCGTAAAACAATTGCTGAAACAGTTATGCCACACTTATTTGCTCTTAATGCATTTTTGCGTGAAAAAAGAAGTCCGTTGACTGAATATTGTTATGGCGTCATTTTGTAATTTTTTTGAAATTTTTTTAATTAAAGAAAAATTTTTTTAAAGAGAAATTTGTCGTGATCATCAAGAACAATTGGACGATTTTTTGGCTTCTGATCCACAATTAAAGGCAGAAATTCGTTTTGATTTGCGTCAAACTGCTGGTGGAGGTGGACAACAACAGCAGCAACAAAAAGAAAAGGAAAATCGAAATAATAAAAGAGGAGGAACTCCTAGAAGTGAACAAAAAAGAAATCGAAAACAACAAAAACAAATGCACCAACGTTCATTTTCACAAACACCTGGACGTGAAAGAAGTGTTGATTAAAAATTAATTGAAGAAAATTGATGAGAGAAGGTTTTATTTATTTTTTTGAATAATTATTGTCAGGTAATCCTACTTATATTTAATTTTTAATATTTGAAAATATTTTTTTTTTGGATTACTAGGGCGGTCCTTAAAAAAGTTCGTTTTTTGTTATCGCATGTTTTTTGAGCGATATCTATTTTTATCCTATATACAACTTTAAAAAATCTAATCCTATTTCTAATGCACTGTACGGCTTCTACAGTCATGTGCCTGCCCGTAAGAAAATTTTTAAAATGAAATAAAGTTATTCTGATAGTAATGCTAATCATGCAGTTTTATACTTAACTAACATCCTCCAGGGAATTAGCCTCGAATGCGGCCGCACCGCGTCTACTGGCCTCTTGAGTATCAATAACTTCGATCTGAAAAATAATATTAAAATTAAAATAATATATAATAAATCAGAAACTTTTTTATCTGTAAAACATTCAATTTTCGATTCAAGATTTTGAAGTAGAGATTTGCTGTATGATAATGCACTATCTACACCAATTGTAATTTCTTGCTTATTTATTTGTTCAGCAATCGTTGCAACAGCGACAGCAGCTAACAATTCCGAACAAGAACATATTATTGAAGAAACGTGAGATAAGACGGCGCAGTCAGTGAACGTAGGTTAAAACTTAACATAAATATCACCAGAACCATTTAATTTCGGAATATTTTCAACCTTCTCCATATAAGCAATTTTAAAACCTGTAGCCACCACAACGCAATCGAACGATCATAATTTCCATAGACGAAGCCAACAAGGTCCCAACAGTATCATTTATAAGGCTTACAATTCCAACTTGAATATCCTCCCCACAACTAAAGGGGGGGGGGGTTTAACGTATGTTACGTAACAAATGGTTTTAACGTATGTTTTTTTAATAATGTATTGAAAAAATCGCACTCTTAGTGTTATGGTCATACTGACAGTGATATTGTCAAATTATTCATTGATGCGGGGAAGATATTCAAGTTGGAATTGTAAGCCTTATAAATGATACTGTTGGGACCTTGTTGGCTTCGTCTATGGAAATTATGATCGTTCGGTTGCGTTGTGGTGGCTACAGGTTTTAAAATTGCTTATATGGAGAAGGTTGAAAATATTCCGAAATTAAATGGTTCTGGTGATATTTATGTTAAGTTTTAACCTACGTTCACTGACTGCGCCGTCTTATCTCACGTTTCTTCAATAATATGTTCTTGTTCGGAATTGTTCGCTGCTGTCGCTGTTGCAACGATTGCTGAACAAATAAATAAACAAGAAATTACAATTGGTGTAGATAGTGCATTATCATACAGCAAATCTCTACTTCAAAATCTTGAATCGAAAATTGAATGTTTTACAGATAAAAAAGTTTCTGATTTATTATATATTATTTTAATTTTAATATTATTTTTCAGATCGAAGTTATTGATACTCAAGAGGCCAGTAGACGCGGTGCGGCCGCATTCGAGGCTAATTCCCTGGAGGATGTTAGTTAAATATGAAGACGCCGTACAGTGCATCAGATATTCAAAAACTTTCTCCTTGTGTTAAAGGTTTTTTAAGATTTAGGGCAATGATTTTGTTTAGGTAGATTTTTTATCAGATTAATTTTGATTAAGATATTTATCTTTTTTTCTTGGAAATTTTATTTTTGATAAAAAAACGAACTTTTTTATGAACCGACCTAATAAAAATTGTGTCTGTATTATTTTCTGATTTGGAAAAATTTTAATTTTTGAAAAAAAATATTTTAAATTTAATTTTATTATAATATGTAAAGTAGGGCCGTCGATTCGGAACTAAAAAACAGAATTTTGGCTAGGTTCTGCATATCCGAAAATTTTCCAACAACCGACATAGTGGAAGTCGTCAAAAACTTGGTTTTGAGCCTTGTTACAAGACTTTTCTTGGTGGGGGTTTTTTCGGTCATAGGTTTGATAGAAGTCTTAGTCTCGATCAGAGACTTTTTTGTGTTTTTTTAGAGATATCACACGTGGGGTAAAAGTCGAAAAAAATTTCTTTCCTGAATTTAGAAAATTATTCAAATTTCTTGAATTAATTTTTAATAATTTGCGATGCTTTTTATTAAAAATTATATTTATTTTAAATTAGAGGGCATTTCCTTTTTTTAAGTATTACGCTTCAATTCTTTATTATTTTTTTTTCTATTTTTTCTTGTCTTCAACTATTTAAGAACTGTCTTTCTCTCCCCTTTTCTCAATACTAAAGAAAAGAATTTTTTCGTTAAATTTTTAACGTCAAAATTAACTAAAACACATCATGTCTCTATTAAAACAACCTATAGAGATCTTTAGAAGATTTGTTTTGCTGATTTTAGTCAATTAGTACATATATGTGAAAAAAAGTTTTTTTCTTTTATATTTTCCCCAAAAATGTATTTTTCTTAAAAAAATCGTTTTTCCAAAAATTCCTTAAAAATTTATTCTTAAAATAATTTTCCTTTTATTATTTTAGAGCATCTAAATATGTATGTATAAGTTATCATTTCTGGAAGAGAGCCATCCCTTGACAGTTTATTTTAAAGTGCTGTTTAATTTTAAAATTTTTTTAAAGTGCTGTCATGGAGTTGCTCTCTTCAAGTGTGGTTAACACATTGATGATGTCTTTAAATTTTTTTCTAATTTTCTATTTTAAGCTCTCAAGGGTTGGGGAATATTTCTAGTTTTTGCTACCTATCATGTTCCCCCTTACATATTATTTTTATTAAAGGAAACTCGAATCCTCTCATGGAAATTCCAAGTTTCTATCAGTTCTTAAACGCTCGCCCAAAATTCGTACCTCGTTCTCATACTTGGTACGAAGTTTGAATACGAGCAAAATTAAAATTTTCAAACAGATTTTTTTCTATTTATATGTAAAAATCTCTTGTTGGAGTTTTTTTCTTCCAAAAATTAAAAACAAAAAAATCATTCTATCTTTCTCCTCTCCCTCCTCATTTATAAGCATTTTTTAAACAATTTTCTTAATTAAAAAATTAAATTTTATCCATCACAAAAAACTTCTTTTTATAAAATATTTATTAAAAAATTACTTCCTTCTCTCTTATTCTGGAAAATTGCGTTGGCGGTTCATTACAAGTAATCCTCTCTTTCCAAAACGGGGTGGGCCACGAGGGCGATATAATTTCTTCCCTGAAAATATATTTTTTTGGAATTATATCTATTTTTAATTTTCAAAAACTTACAAGGAACAACAATTTGATCATCTTCGAGGACATCTGAAAAATAGTTGAAGTTAAATGGGGAAATTGGGGACATAAAATTGAAAGGAACCAGTTTAGAGAATGGGGTTGGAGGTCTCAGATCCTGGAGGAACTATTCGAACATATATCCGGACTTTTTTAGGATCCGAAGATCCGGATCCGCTAATCTCTGTTAATAAGTCTCCGCTACCCTCTAGAGAGATGGTCCTTAGAATGTATGATTGATTATCTTCAAGAAGGAAAGTACGGAAGGTACGAGAATTATTTTGTGAAGGCGTCCATCCTTCTAATGGACGCCTTCATTCTACATCCCCCCCTCTGGCCGGTATAAATTCTTTTACAAAATATTCTGTTTTCTGTATTTAAAGGGAATTATTCCATGTCTTATAAAAATAAACAATTTGGCTACAAATTAATTAATGCATAAAAAATAATTTGCATTAATTTTTTCCCTTTTCTTTTTTAATTTACCAGTTTCCATTTCTGACGCTCCTTGTAAAGCTGAAGAGCCCTCAAAAGTTAGTAGAATTGATATTACTAGAGTTATGCGCTGGACCTTCCCGGTCCAGGCACCTTCAGAGCGCCGTATGTATGTGAAGGAGATTTGGAAAGGGGAGGCGCAGAGGACCTTACTGAATAAATGGAAGTCTGAATTAAAAATATTTATTTATCATTTAAAATATATTTAAATGAGTAGTGTTTAAACAAGGGATTAAAGTGTATGGAATAGAACATATTACTGGGACAATAATATTGGGATGAATGACAAAACTGAAGATATAATAAGGTGAATCTCAGTGGTTAAATATAAGGAAAAGGGGTGGGAGATGACAAAGTTGGTAAGGCAATGTGTCTGGGAAAGGTGAAAGGAATTTAGGCTAAGAACTATTACAATTGAATAAAATGTAATTGTGATTAATAAATGGGAACGGAAGAAGGTGAACAATAATTGGAAAAATAGAGATATAATGGAAAGATAGGTTGGGAAAGAATAAGTGGAGGATAAATATAAACAGCTATGGGAAATATGGTCGGGGTCGGGACTTGATAAAATGGGAAGTATCGAGTCTCGAGTCTTGGGGGTAACATCTCCCTGCCGCCAATAAGCGCGACCCTGCGCTTACGTATTGTTTTAATTTTTGGGTGTAGGAGGTTGGGTGTTTTAGTGGTGAATTTTATTTCGCCGCTAAAACATGGGATCATAGGGGGAGTATAATTGAAATTTTCACCTTGCGCTTTAGTGATTAAATGGTGTACTATTTATTTTAGCACCGTTTGATCTCTAATGTGCCTGGTTCTAGAAAGGATTTTTATGAGAGGGGGGGATTTTATGAGAGGGGGGAGGAAAAATTAAATTTGATAATTAAATTTTCAAATTTAATTATTTGGGGGAGGTGGGATTTGGTATTGTTAATGGTGAGATTATTTCACCATTAAAATGAGGGATTTTTAGGTGGATGTTTATTTGGGAGTTTACGTTGGGCTTTGGTGATCAAATGGTGATTTACTTATTTCAGCACCGTTTGATATTTAATTGAAAGGGATATTTATTATGTCTGTGGATCAGACATATTTAGTAAGCTTAAAATGACCCTAAACTCTCAGTAAATATTGAGGTTTTTATTTTAAATATATTTATTTCTTCAATTACATATTAGGGTCAAGTGAGGCTCCGAAGAGCACTGAAAATGAGGGAAATGAAACAAGTATTTATAGGGACTAGGAAGGGCGGAAAGATGATAAAAATATAGGGAAAATATACAAAGGAAAAGGTTTAGGGAATAAAGGTGAAGGGCAACAGTTTAAATAAGATGATTGGGAAATATTTGAAAGTTGGAATGAGGGAAACATTTGAATATATTACTAAATGGGGCAAAATAGATTAAAAAGTAAAATGATGAAAATATTATAAAATATTTGAATCACGGACATAACAATATTGAAAGGGATTGAAAGGGATCCATGTTTTTAAAGACTCGATACTTTTGAATATTGGTAGAAATGAGGGATTGGAATTGAATTGATAATATACAATAGATTTGATAAAAACGATAAAATGTGGGATATTTGAATAAAATCACAAAATTTTGAATGTCTGTATTTTATATGTTCTTTCTTTGATTTGACTTCTTTTCGATCAACAAGTGCATTTCGCGTGGCTCCATGTTCAGTTTGTTGAAGGTTCAACCATTTAATGTTGTCTCAATAGTTGGAGTTAATCGAAACAATGTGCGTTTAACAATAGTAGTTTTGTCGTAATTATTGATGAAATAAAATGATCAAGTTTAATTATATTATTTTTTGAATAATAGAATTTTGTTGAATAATTTGCGCGAAATTTTTTGAATTAATAAAGGTGAAGTGGAAGATTGTGGAAAAAAAAATTTTGGAAGTGAAAAATTGCGGAAATGGAAAAGTCATTGGAAAGTGTTTGGACAACGGAAACTCATTATTGTGTGGAAACTCATTATCTTAAGGTTAACCCTTTAGATACTTTGTATCGGGCATTGTGATTGTTTTATATATGGGATTCCATTGATTATTTTGTATCTATGGAGTTTGTTGGATTCTTAATAGGATTAACTAGGTTGTTTTACTAATATTTGGAAATATTAAGCGAATTGGTGTTTCTTAGATTGGATGATATGTTGGGAGGTTTTGTGATTAAGGGGGCTGGATTTCCTAATCAACAATTAGATAGAGAATTGGCTGATCTTTCTAATAGTATAATTGGATTTGTTAGGAGATAGGGATTTCAGAATTTGATGAAGTTTGAAATGTTGTATGAATGTCTAAACTTTGGGGTGGTCTGATTTTTGACTTTTATTTCACATTTATTTTCAATGAAAGTAAGTTGACTTACTTTCATTTATGTTTGGGATATTGGAAAACGGTTGGCCATTTTATATAGCAATAACTGCTTTATGGATTTAGAAAGGGGGTATAAGTTTGGGATAACAGTGAGGTTTAAGGTTGTATGAGCTCACAATTAGATTAATTTCAAAATTAATATAATGGAATATTTTAATGGTAAGGATTTTACAGAAAATTTTGAAACTGGCTAGGTAAGTAATATGGATGGATTCGAGAGGGATAAAGTAATTCAAGCTGATGATAATTAAATTAACGTCAGCAATTCATTCTCCACTATTATTATATTTGGAAAAAAATAAAAATTGTGGTTGGTGATAAAGGGATTTAATAGGAAAAAGTGACAGGGGGAAGTAGGAACTAGAAGATTTGAGAATTTCAGGGATAATAATCAATTAATATTAATTGTATTAATACTAACGATGTGTCTTAATTTTAAGAATTTAAGTGAGGGTTAAACTATTCTGGACTGAGGAAAAGGACGGATACTGATTTATAATTTGGAATTCTTATACGACAATTTTTTTATAAAACAACTTTTTATAGGATAAATTTTTTTTATCGGACATTTTTTATAGGACAGAGTCGCAACCTAAGGACTATTTTTATTTTGGATTATTATTCATAGGACTTGTTAATGTAATGGATTATTGGAATAATTTTTTTTAAATTAGCGCGCGCACAGAAAAATGATTTTAAATTATTTAAAGGACTTTATTGGATTAGTTTATTTATTGCGCCGCTAAGGATTATTTATAAAGATCAAGAGATTCTCAGTATATTGAATAATGGACCGTGTTTTTTTTAGTTGCGACTTAATTTTAAATGGACTTTGTTAATGATAAATGGATTTTTTGAATTAATAATAAATGGATAAAACAGTATCTTTCCTTTTTGTGCTAGTAAAAAAATGGATTAAATTGTAAAATTTTAATTTGGACCTGAAGACTCATTTCAATTTCATTCCTTATTTAATGAAAAAGATGTAGTGTTTAGTATTGAATTTTGGGGTTTTTGGTAGGGATAAGTTCCAGGATAGCAATTTTCTGGAAATTATTTTTTGTATGTTTAGATTGGAATTTCAATAATGGTGGTTCAAATCCTCCGTTATTGAAAATTTAGCATTTATAACTTAAAAATTTTAAAATTTTGGAAATTTAAAATTAACAAATTTAGGACATTTAAATTTTACGAGGAAGTTATTTTAATAATGGGGAGGGATAAGAATAAATGGGCGAAATTTTTTATAAAAATTAGGTTAGAAATATGACCTGATGAAAAAAGAGGGAAGGAAATTCCAGTTAAGCAGGATAGGGGATGAATATTGGTGTCTTTCGACGCCAAAATCATATTTCATAAAGGCTGTTGTGGGATACAAATATTTTTGTTTATAATTATTATTGGTATCTTATTTTGGTATTTCAAAAATGGAAGTCAGATCCTCCATTAATGAAAGTTCAAATTTTGGGGATAGGAAAGAAGGTAATAGAAAAATAAAAACTTATCTTTTCTAATGCATTGTGTTTATTTATTTGTTGAGTGGAAGATGTGAATGCAAATACTTTAGGAAAAAGTGTTCATAAAATTAAGAATTTAAATTAAAAATAAATTATTAATTTGATGGTGTCTGTTGTAAAATAAAAATACGCTAGTAGTGGGAATGGGAAAGAAGAATGTAATGGCCTGTTTTCACGTGGACAAGGAAGTGCTTAAATCTGGAGTTTATATCTTTTACACTTATTCACATTGAAAAAAGACATTGGTGTCTTTTTTGACGCCAATGTTTAAGAGATTACGTTGTTGTGAATGCTAAAAGGTTGAGTTTTCAATCCATATGTAGTGAGCATTTATTTATTGGCAATTAAGGTAGATCGTTCATCCTAATAGGATGAAGATGTGTTTTTATTTGGGGGGAGGGGGAGGAAGGAAGATGCGGGAATAGGAATTAGAAATTTTAAGGGAGGGAAAGGGAAAAGATCTGGTCGAGTGGTAGAGGAAATGAGTGGAAAATTAATCTTGGGGGAGAAATTGTGAAATTGGATAAGAGGAAAATATTGTAGGACGGAGAATGGGAAGGGGAATATTCTTTTGGTTAAGTTCGGGATAAGTTTTCTTTATATCTTCCTAGCTAGATCTGTTACAATAGATAGTCATTGGTGTTCTTAACGCAAATGCTATGTGGATGGGTTGTAATGGGGAGTCTGGGCAATAGGAAAGGAATTTATTAGGAAATATTGACTATATTGGATTAGTCATTTTGTTCATTTAAAAATGAATAAAATGTTTTTTTTGGTAGGGGGTGAGGAAAGGAATAAGTATGGAAATAAGGACATTGGTGTTTTTCGACGCCAATGTCGTATTTAAAAAATATTAATTGGAATTTATATCAGTTGTGACTCAGAGAATCATTCATCCTAATAGGATGAAGATATGTTTTTATTTTTTGGTGGGAAAGAGGAAAGAATGGGAATTAAAAATTATCGAGTGGAATGGGAAGCGAAATGAAATTATTAGTTCGCGTATGGGACAAAGAATGGAAAAAAATGTCTTTTAACGGGGGGTAGGAGAAACAAAGCATTGGTGTTTTCTATAACGCCAATATTTTGTGTAATGTTTTATCTGGAAAAAATCTCCTA
Organism: Meloidogyne arenaria; assembly: GCA_036172955.1. Lineage (NCBI taxonomy): Eukaryota > Metazoa > Nematoda > Chromadorea > Rhabditida > Meloidogynidae > Meloidogyne > Meloidogyne arenaria. The sequence goes on along the minus strand of JARQAB010000029.1, from coordinate 3,645,674 downwards.
CATACGAATTTATTGGAAAAATGCTAAGCATATTGGAAAATTAAAGTTTTGAAAAACTTCATCCTGACAGGATGAAGATGTGGTTAAATTTCTGGAAGTAAAGAGAGGGGAATGTGAATTGAAAATTCAAATGGGGGGGGGGGGTGTGGGAATGAGAGAAAAATCGTACGGGATAATGAATGGAAAGAAAAATATTTCTTTTCGATTGGAATAGGAGAATAGGAGAGACAAAGCATTGGTGTTTTTTTAACGCCAATGCGTAATGTTTGGTTGGGAAAGTATGGGACATAAGAAGAAAATTTTTTTGGAAAATTGCTAATATATAGGAAGGGTAAGAATGGGAATAAAGGTAAAGAAATTTTTTAATTAAATTTAATTCAAAAATTTAGGATAGGCAATGGACAAGTTAAATGTATAGGAAAAAGAAACCGGGATGCCCAAGACCTAGAGGGGGTTGAAACCATCCGGTGCTACCAGTTATGCGCTGGACCTTCCCGGTCCAGGCACCTTCAGAGCGCCGTATGTATGTGAAGGAGATTTGGAAAGGGGAGGCGCAGAGGACCTTACTGAATAAATGGAAGTCTGAATTAAAAATATTTATTTATCATTTAAAATATATTTAAATGAGTAGTGTTTAAACAAGGGATTAAAGTGTATGGAATAGAACATATTACTGGGACAATAATATTGGGATGAATGACAAAACTGAAGATATAATAAGGTGAATCTCAGTGGTTAAATATAAGGAAAAGGGGTGGGAGATGACAAAGTTGGTAAGGCAATGTGTCTGGGAAAGGTGAAAGGAATTTAGGCTAAGAACTATTACAATTGAATAAAATGTAATTGTGATTAATAAATGGGAACGGAAGAAGGTGAACAATAATTGGAAAAATAGAGATATAATGGAAAGATAGGTTGGGAAAGAATAAGTGGAGGATAAATATAAACAGCTATGGGAAATATGGTCGGGGTCGGGACTTGATAAAATGGGAAGTATCGAGTCTCGAGTCTTGGGGGTAACACTAGGAACCAGACAAATAAAAGGGTAAATATTTGCCGTTGTGAGAAGGGTAAAGTGTTGTTGTTAAATGGTTGCATTTTTCTTTGATAATAATGTTAAATATTCTAAATTTAAGAGGAATATAGAATATTGTCGAGGAAAAAATATTTTTTGAAGGAATAGAGGGAAGGTCCGAAAATATGTACCAAGGAAAAATAAATTCCCGATTTTCGGGAATCGGAACGGAAGATTCCTGTCATATACCTCACCACTCCTGATAGTATAGGTTTTTTTGGGTATCTGTTATTTCTTTCCGGGAGGTTTTTAAATATCCGAAATCTGGGTCAACTCACATTTTTGCTTATTATTAAAGTCAGGCCCCCTGCCTGACCAGGTTTCTCCAAGTTCCGTTCGGTAGCAGCTCAAGCTTTGAAGGTCTATGAGATATTAGAGAGATAAAAAAATCTTTCCCAAGCTCTTGTACTTATCTGACGTTATTTTGAATCCTTATCTCGGGCTAAGTTATCCCATCTATCCCTTATATCTCGAGTTCATGTGTCCTCGAGCTTTCGGCTATCCCAAGCTCCTTTGCTTATTCTAAGTTGGAATTAGCCCGATTAATAGAGAAAAATAGTTTTTACCTTTTTTTAATTTTTTGTGTCTTAAAGATTAACTTTGTGTGCCTCCGTTTGCGTGTAGCAGTTAAGTTTACTTGAAAATGAATTGGTAAAATGATGATGGTTTTGGCTGAGCAACTTAGCTAATTAGCCAAAAGGCAAAGATGGCCAAAAAAAGGAAGAAGAAGAAACGAGTAAAAAAAGAAAAGCGTTTTTCCATCACCTTAATAGTAAAAAAAGTTTTTTAAGTTGGGTTTATAGCCCGCCCCTCTTAAAAATTGAGGGAAAAGTGTGTGGAAGTGTTTTTATGTTTTTTGTCTTCCAAAATTGGGGTTGAAAGGAGGCTCATGACGCCTTTTTAAAAATATATTTAATGAAGAAAATTTTTTAGAGTTATTTCTTAAAAATAATAGGAGGAAGGTCGTTTAACTTTTAGAAAGAAAAAAATATTTTTAAGTACGTGTATTTAATGAGGTTAAGTAATAGGGGGAGAAAAAATAATAGTACTGATAATTATTTTTTGTTGGCAATTTTTATAATGAAAATGAGTATTTTTTGGATGTTTTTGGATATTTTTGTCTTAAGTTGGAAAATGTGAAAAAACAAGGTAATAATCTAAAAAAGACGATATGTACTTTTTTTTAACTTTACAGGAGCGTTCAAAACAATTTTTAAGTCTCATCAAGTCGCAGTTCAAAAACAATGTAAGTGATGTGAGAGCTGTGGCAAACTTGTGGTAAATTTGGAGTATCACAACTTTCAGTTAAAACATTTTATAAATTTTAGAATAATGTAAATGGCGCTGATGGCTTCTTTAATTAAATGGCTGGCCTTTCTATTTTTCAAAAATCTTTCAATGCGATAAAGTAAGCCGATAAAGTCAGAGATCTAGGTATAATCATAAATAAAAAACTAAACTTCAATGAACACATCAACCATGTTAAAGACATATCTACATTAAGATCGCTGCAATTACTACGTAATATCAAATCTACAAATCCAAAAATATGGGGAAATTATTTTAAAATGTATGTACTACCACTCTTAGAATACGCATTCCCTGTTTGGAACCCCTTCTCAAAAAATCAAATAAACCACTTAGAACGAGTTCAAAAACTATATACACGCATTGCTTTAAAAAATTGTAAAATCATGCGTAAGGTACCCTATGATAGGCGGTTATATTTATTAAATTTAGAGCATCTATACATTAGAAGAGCATCTATACATCAAGTTTATTTTTAATTATATCTTCCTATTTTTATAGAATTTTTCGAATTTCACTTTTCTTTCTGAATAAAATAAGATTATAAAATAAGATTACCTACCTTGCAAGAACATGCCACTGATAAAAAGAAGGAAAGCAAAAAAGAACAATCAATACTTGATTTTTTAAATACAGGAATGAATCAGCAAAAAGAAAAAGAAACACCAAGAAAACTTTATTCATCAGACTTAAAAATGGGGACCATTTTCATGTGGAGGGTAGGGAAAGGCATATCCGTATTAATTATAAAATTATAAATTAGTTATTTACCATTTATTATTACTCTTTTATCTATATTACAATTATATTTTCCAATGTATATTTATATGCTCCACCCACTTATATAAATCCTTTTCCCAACCTTGCAATCTGTCTTTCTTTTTTATAGAATTTTTCGAATTTCACTTTTCTTTCTGAATAAAATATGATTATAATTCTGCCATTTCGTTTCCAGAACTTTTATAATATTTATTAACTTTAGAACTATTTTTAAAATTTTATTTTTTCCATATTTTTGTTTTAATTTACTTTTCAATTTTTTCAAGTGCCATTTCCGTTTAAAGGAGTGCCTTAATTTTTGTTTTGTCTCTTCACTGTATTTGACACCTTCAGAAATGTTATGATGAGATTGCTGTCCTAAACTGACAAGGAAGAAGGAAAAAAGTTAAGTGGGCGCAAATAAACGAGAGGATGAGGTTTTGAAAAAGTTTTTTTTTCAATTTCCAAATCTCCAAAACCATTCCTAAATACCGAGAATATCTATAATTTTTATTTAAAAAATGGTTTATACTTTTGGAAGTATATTCAACGATTTTAATAAATTTTGTGAGGAGAAAACGTCAAAATTAAAACAAAGTTTTTCGAATTCAAGTTTGTGTTTTTAAAATTAGGGAATAGGTTTGGGGTTTCGAGTCGGGCCGACGTTCGAGTTATTTTTATCGGACTTCGTTTTATTGGGCCGACCCAATCGAGTCTTTTTCGGGCCAAAATTCGAGGCCCGACTCGATCTTTCGAACCGGACAGGGCCTCCAACTCTTTTAAGGAAAAAATGCTTTTCGAGGGTTTTTTTGTTTAATTGACCATTTTTTAAATATTTGAGCATTTTTAAATTGACCATTTTGTCCACAGATGTTAAAAAAATTTTTTTATTTAAAAAATAGTTGAAGGGATTTGACTTTTTTTATGATTTTTTAAATTTTAGATTCAACGGGCATTTTCAAAAGATATTCTCAATCATCTTCTATTAGTGAAAATAAAGTTTGATTTTTTTAAAGAAGTTAAAATAATTTTCAAATTTTAGGAATGCCCCGAAGAAGAAGTTAACAATTTAACACAAAATAAGCTCTCCTTTTCTTCAAATTCTACAGCAACACCTTTACCTTCTTCAACAAGTGGTGTTCCAACATCTAATTTTGTTCCGTCTCCACATGGGTCTAATACACAAATGAATAAAATTGGGCAATTAAGAGAGAAAATTGTTAAGTTATTTCGAAAATTTGACTATTTTAAAATCTGACCATTTTTAAATCCGACCATTTCGAGATTTGGCCTATTTTAATTGAGAAATTTTCTCATTTTAAATTTTTTATTTTAGAATGAAGCGTTAATTGAAGGACAAAATAACCGTAAAAGAACGGCGGCAGATCAACTATTGCAACAAATTGCTGAACATTTTTCGAAGGTTGTTTTGACAGACTCGAGAAAGGGATCGTCAAATGTGGAGGATAGTTGTAGTAATAGTCGACAGAGACTTGGAGCTGGTAATGGATTTAATTATTTTTAAGTTTTGACCATTTTGAGTCTTATTTTCAATTTTAAAATTTCTAGCAAAATCAACAGCTGGAATGAGTGCAGTTGAATTTCGACGTCGAGGTCGTCAGATGGTTGATTACATAACTGACTATATGGAGAATATCGAGAACAGACGAGTAGTGTGATTTTTTAAAAATCTTGAAATGTTTGACCGTTTTTAATTTTGACCATTTTTGGGCAATTTTAATTGACCATTTTGTGAAAAATTTTCAATTTTTATTTTCTAAAGGTTGTCCCGTCAATTGAGCCTGGTTACTTAAAAGAACTTTTACCTTTACATGCGCCACAAACAGCAGAACCATTTGAAAGACTATTGCAAGACTTTGAGAGTTATATAATGCCTGGGGTATTTTTTAAAAATTTTCAGGAAAATTTTCAAAAAATTTCTTTAGGTCACCCACTGGTCTCATCCCCGTTTTCACGCTTATTTCCCAGCAGGAAATTCATTTCCTTCAATTTTGGCTGATATGTTGTCTGATGCTTTGGGGGCTATTGGATTCTCTTGGGCTGCATGTCCAGCAATGACTGAACTAGAAATTCAGATGCTCCAATGGTTTGGTGAGATGATAGGCCTTCCTGTTGCTTTTTTACCGTTTACAGAAAATGGGACTGGAGGTGGAGTCATTCAGGTAATTATATTGAGTTCTGACATTTCGACATAAAATATACACGGGGTTCCATTTTGAAGTAATTAATGTTTTTCACCATTCTGAGTACTTGTGTAGTTTACGTCCCATCCACCTCTTTTTCTTCTCTCTTCCCTTATATAAAGTGACATTTGGGTCAATATGTTAATTTTTGTTTATTTCAGGCCTTTTTCCTCTCCAATAAGAGGAAAAGAGGAGAAATGGACGAACGAAGAAAAAAGTTTGGGGCTTATGGGGGGTCAACTACACAAGTACCACATTTTGAATAACTGATCACGGTTGACCATTTAAAAATTTTTTTTTTAATTTTTAAAAACAGAGTAGCGCCTCAGAATGTAATTTTGTTGCTCTACTAGCTGCACGTTTTGAAATTATGAAAGAATTGCGTCAACGTTTTCCCTTTGTTGAAGAAGGATTATTAATGTCAAAATTAATAGCTTATTGTTCAAAAGAAGCCCATTCTTCTGTAGAAAAAGCAGCAATGATTGCAATGATTAAATTAAGAATATTGGAAACTGATTCGAGTTTTAGACTTCGAGGGGAAACTTTGCAGACTGCCATAAGTGTAAGTTGAAATTGTATGTGTATTAATTTGGAGAGATTGTGATATAAAGGTGTGGGATTGGGGTTGGTAGTAGAGACCGGAATGGGAAGATCATAAGAATGGGAAGATCAGAATCGTACGAGATATCTCGAAAGATCTCGTAGATAATCGAGATTTTTGTTCGAGATCTCTTCTCGAGCCTGTCTCTAGTTGGTAGTATATGTTAAAGATCAAGTACTCCTCTCAGAGTTGTATCTCCACTAACCTAGTCTTTTCCTACTTATCCCAATCCCTCCCAGTTATTCCAATTCCTCTCGTTGCGTCTTTAAAACAAAAAAAAAGACGCAACGAGAGGAATTGGAATAACTGGGAGGGATTGGGATAAGTAGGAAAAGACTAGGTTAGTGGAGATACAACTCTGAGAGGAGTACTTGATCGGGTGGGATATCTTAGCGGTGATAACTGGGAGAGATTTATTATTTTGTAAAAAAATTTTTAAAGGAGGATCGCAATCTTGGATTAATCCCCTTCTTTGTATCAACAACCCTTGGAACAACTTCTTGCTGCTCGTTCGATGTTTTGTCTGAAGTTGGGCCTGTTTGTACACATAATGGTTTGTGGCTGCATGTTGATGCTGCTTATGGTTTTTTTTGAATAGGAAATTTTTTCAAACCTTTATTTTTCAAGCTGGTTCTGCAATGATTTGTCCAGAATTTCGGTTTGTTTGTTGAAAATAATTTTTTAAGAGAAAACTTGCGGACAGATTTTGCGGACTTTTTTTATGTCAAGTCGTCTTTTTGTGTGAATTTAAGGATACGTAAAAAATAAAAAGTCGGCAAAAAATTTCTCAAATATTGTCCGCAAATAATGTCCGCAAAAGGAGAAAAATCAGCAATTTTTGTTCAATTTAAAAATTTTAAAAAGATATTTAATGGCCGGTATTGAACATGCAATGTCATTCAATACAAACCCAAATAAATGGATGTTGGTTAGTTGGAGATTTATTTTTAAATTAAAAAAATAATTTGTAAAATTTTTAAGGTAAATTTTGACTGTTCTACAATGTGGTAAGAGGTTTATTTTTTAATTTTATTAAAAAATAATTTCTAAGGGTGAAAGACCAATTTAAATTAACTCAAGCATTGGTGGTTGATCCTCTCTATTTACAACATAGTTGGACTGGTAAGGGAAAGAATTAGATTGTATTACATAACAGGAGAATCACAGTCACACGAAACCCGAACCTTTTTCGACCCAAAACCGGATCCAAGAAGATTTAAAAACTCGACTTGAAATCCGATCCTGCTACTAAATCCGATCTTGTGGCATCTTTGCTACATAATAAGGAGAAAATTTCCCAAAACGTCCAATGCCAAAATGGTAAATTTGATTTAAAAAATAAGCCGAGTTGTGGTAAAATGGCCTAGAAAGGCTATCTTTATTATTTATGATTTTTGTGATTTAAAACCACAGTTTTTGACGAAGTGGTCAATTTTTGCTTGTTGGACTTTTTGATGATATCTTAATTTTCTCATTTTTTTCGCAACAAATTATTTATTTAAAAATTTTATTTATTTTAAAGATAAAGCAATTGATTATCGTCACTGGGGTATCCCCCTTAGCAGACGCTTCCGTTCTTTAAAACTTTGGTTTGTTATTAGAAGTTATGGTGTTGAAGGTTTGCAGCATTATATTAGAGAACATGTTAGACTTGCAAAACTTTTTGAGTGTCTATTGTTGGCAGATGATCAATTATTTGAAGTTGTGGCGGAAGTACTTATGGGATTAGTATGTTTTAGAATGAAGGTATTGAAATTTTATTTTTAAGAAATACCTTTTTAATGAAGGTATTGAATTTTATTTTTAAAATCACTTTAAGGTTCTGTTATTATTTTTTGCAGTTTTTGGGGTTACTCCATTGAAATCTTGCCCTATTCCAACTTTTTGTGGGTCGATCCAGCTGCCAGTTCCTCGGCTAAAATGACAGCTAAAGTCCCGTATAGAATTTCCGGGGGTTTGCGGATTTATCCCACTGATTTTGAGATCTTATTCTGTTCGAAAAAAACCCCGTTCTGTTATTTGGGATTGCAATTTTATCGACCTTTGCTTAAATTTCAAAAACTTAATTTCCTTAATTTAAAAAAGGCATCAGATGAATTGAATCAACTACTTTTAACAAAATTAAATAGCAGTGGCAGAATACATATGGTACCAGCTTCGTTAAATGATCGGTATTTTTTATTCCTATTTGAGTGTTTCCCTAAACGATTTATGCAGGTACCACGTACATTTCTGCCAAAATTTATTATTTTCTAAATGATCCCCTTTTCCGAAATTTTTTTTGGTTACGTGCACGGATTTTTGTTTTTCCTGGGGTTTTCTTAGTTTTGAGTTTTTGCTTGATTCTAGGTTTATGTAGGAGGCGACGTGGATCAACGAATCATGCTTATATAATTCAAGCCCAATCTTTCTAATTAAGATCTTAAACGATAACTATATATTTTTACTTTTGAAGTTTTGTAATTCGTTTTTGTGTATGTTACGAAAATTCAACTGAAAGAGATATTCATATTGCTTATGAAATAATTAAACAAACAGCAATTAGTTTGAGTATGTTTTTGGGGGGTTTGAGAGGAAATTAAAAAAAAAATTTTAGGAGAACCAATACCTGAACCTATAGCAGAAAATTATGAATTAGAAATGGAAGAAGCTGAACAATATGATCAAATGATGCAAGACAAACAAAAAAATAGAAATTCGCCAAATGTAGAATTGAATAAAAATTCGTCTTTAAGACGTCAATCAATAGGTTTTCTTTTAAAAAATTTTTTGAATTTTTTTACAAAAATTTTTTCAAAAGGTTCTACAACTCCTTTACATCCTCAACAACAACCACAAAATTTGGGCAATCCTCCCTTAGCTGTAGGAATTGGAAATGAGCAAGCAATGAGTGGACATTCACCATCTTCTTTAACTTCATCAACTGGATCGGTTTGGAATTTTTTTATGTTTTAAGAGGTTTTTTAGAAAAAAATTTTGGTTTACTTGGAGTGCCTTCCTTTGGCGACTTCCCCAAATATTTTTCTCACTTTTCCACCTATTTTCCACTCAAAATGTTACAACTTAAATGCGACATCCAGTACAGAATCCCGTCCTGAAATCCTGGGTTTTAAGCAACAAACGGGATTAATGGGTTTTAGAGATTAATCCCGCGAGATCCCTTCCGTTTACCTTTTAGAGCACAATTTCATTATTTTGCCGCATTTTAGGTACAACCTAATAAATCGTTTTAACTATTACACAAAACCCCAAAATGTCTGCAGAAGCTCGGGTACTTTAAATTGTGCCTAAAATTTTTATATTTTTGACAAAAATTTTAAAAATTTTATAGGATCGCCGTAGACTACATACTTTAGCTGAAAAACGTTCTTTTCTTGTTCGTATGGTTAGTGATCCAAAATGTTACAATCCAAAGATTGTTCGACATTTGAATATGAGAGCACATAATCAAACATCTGCAGAACTTTTTAGAGACAGAACATTGAGGTTTTTTTTAATTTTTAAGGGGAAAATTTAAAAAATAATTTTTAAAAGACAAGCAATTCAACAAGGAAGTTTTCATCAAAGAAGTAGTTTGGGTGCTGGAACATCTCATGGTGGAAGAATTGGAGGGGCAGGAGGAAAAGCACCTTTTAGCAGTGGAAAATGTTTGTTTGAATTTTTGTTTACTTTTTTTTAATTGGAAATTAGTTAAAAAAATTTTTTTTTATTGGAAGGGGGGGGGGTTAGAATTAATAGAGTAGGACGACAATTTATAGAAAGAAAAAAACCGTTTTCAAATAAAAAATTTGAGGAAATTTTTTCTATTTTAGGTAGTAATGAAGCTAGGAAATAAAGTTCGAGAACCCATTACCCAAGGGAAATAATTTTCTTGAGAATTTTCTGGTTTTTCTTTGGTGAAACTAAAGCCATAAAATAGGGGAGCAACCAACGAAAAATTTTTTTTTGAAAAATTTTTAGTTTCTTTCCTGGGTTTATTAAATTCTATGGCCCTTCGTATTCTCTTTCAAAAAATTTTATTAATTTTTAGATGCATGTATGAGTATAGATCAAGGATCAGATGAAGATGATTATTCGTCTTTATATTTCCAAAATGATCAGAATATTGGAATTTAAATAAAAGGAAGAAGAAGAAAAAAAATAAATAATTAAAAATTAAAACAATACAAATTTTAAAAATAAAAATTAGATAAATTTTTAGAAAAATTTTTTTTTGATTTTTTGAGGTTAAATCCTCTCATTAATACATATTTTATTTTGAATTTTTAATTTTTGTTATATTTAAATATTAGAGTCTTAGTTTTGTGGGCACTAGTGTTCTTCCTCTTTATACTTTGAGACTTCAATGGGTATACCCATTAATTCGCAAAACAAATAGAAATTGAGAAATAGTATTGAAAATTAGGAGAGTGAGAGAGAAAAGAAAAAGTAAATTTTCTGAGAAATTAAAAAAAATTTGTTGTTTTTAAGGGTTTGTTGGTAGTTAGGGATCCGAAATTTAAAAGACAACTTTGACCTTAATCTTTATTTTTGATTTTGGTTGAGAACCTTGACCAGTTTCTCTTGACCTCGAGTCAAAAGAAAATTAAGGCCTGGATCCAGATCAGAGATAGGCGAAAATGGAATTTTCTCCTCAACGAAACGACAAAAATAAATTCATAAATGTTCGAAACAGAAATGAAACGAAAAAATTATTTACAAGCGAAACGAAAATTTTCGCCCATCTCTGATCCAAATCCTTATTGATACATAATCTAATTTTTGCTTTTTTTTAGACCTTTACATATTCATAGCATTTACAATATTTTTCTATTTACTACATTTCTTTAAATTCTCTTAAAAAATGGATGATGAAGATATGACTGATGAACTAACACAACAAACAACAAAAAAGCCATGCTCTACTTTATCAAATCAAAATAAAAAACGAAATAGAATTGACCAGTTTGCTGCTATTTTGGCGTAAGAATTTTTGAAGGTTTTTTGAAGATTTTTATTTTTTAGAAGTAGAACAAAAAGTACAGAGACAAGTTTACAAAAATTACAATCTTTTCCTAATAAATTGACTGAACAAGCGACTTCTGGAAATTCTTTAAACTGTTCAATTTGCAAACTTTCCATTCAAAATGACAAAATTAAGGAAGCGAGAAAATGTTCGAGTTGTATGAAGTAAGAGGTTTAATTAATAAATTGGGAAAATCTAAAGAAAAATCTGGGGGGTTTGGCCAATATTGAGGGTAGTTAAGTTAAAGGTTACTAAATTTTCTGTTATGACAGAGCATGTTCAAATCCTTTTGAACAAGCTTTTCGATATAAACACAGATTTTTTTATTGAGGTGTTTTTCTTGCAAAATAACTTTGCCCTTCGGTCAAATTTGGGCCGCTTTCTAATTCATAATTATTAAAATGGAATCTTGTTTTTGAGTTGCTTTTTCTTTCTAAAAGTTATTTATTTCTCCTTAAACTCCATTTATTTTTTAATAAAATTTTGTTTAATTAAAGGTTTGTTCATTTTTCTTGTGACAACGAAATGGAAGCCTTTGGCACTTATCGCTGCGTTTCCTGTCGTAAAGGACCTCTTGTTGGAGGGGATGAAATGCTTTCGTGTACAATGCTTCCAGGTTCCAGTTTTGGAGATTTTTCTGATGACGAACTTGGCGGGGTTCCCACAAGCTCTAAAAAATTGGAAAATTTTTTACAACAAACTACCAACAATCCTTCAACTTTAAACAAAACTTCTTTTTCTTCTCATCAAAGTACAAGCGAAAAAATAATTGTTGATCAATACTCAAATGTTTCGACACCACAAGATCCGTCACCTTCAACTACAAGTAACAGTATTCGGGGTTCGGAGACTCCAACACCACAACCTGATGAAATTTATAGTGATAATGATGAATATCAGCCTCCAAGGTTTTTCTTGTTTTTAGAAAATTTTAAGAATTTTTAAATTTTTGGGACTTTCGGGTTATCCCAAACCAATTTTTGCGGACATATGCGGATTCGTAAATATAAAAAGGAAAGTCATGTCGGTGTTACGACAATTGCGGCAATTGCAATATTTCCCCAAACAATTATTAACTGTGATGTGGGCGTATGCTTGGTTCAATAAAAGTATAGCCTAAACCAGGCCCGTAGCCAGGATTTTTTTTCGGGGGGGGGGGGGACAAGAGGGGAAAATTTTTTTGCGCCCAATTTTTGGTGCCGAAGGCGCCAAAAATTTTTATTTTCAGCGCCGCAGGCAAAAATTTTGAGAATTTTAGAAGGCCGTAGGCCAAAAAAATTCACCTTTTCAGCGCCGCAGGCGAAAATTTTTTGAATTTTGAAGCTCAAGAAGCCAGATTTCTTCTATTTTCAGCGCCGCAGGCGAAAATTTTTTGAATTTTGGAGCTCAAGAAGCCAGATTTCTTCTATTTTCAGCGCCGCAGGCGAAAATTTTTTGAATTTTGGAGCTCAAGAAGCCAGATTTCTTCTATTTTCAGCGCCGCAGGCGAAAATTTTTTGAATTTCAGAGGCCGTAGACCAAAAAAATTCACTTTTCTCCCCCAAACCCTTCCGCAAAATTTTCCATTTCCCCATTTCGGGGGGGGGGGGGGGGCCAATTCCCCCCCCTTCCCCCCCCCCTGGCTACGGGCCTGGCCTAAACTATTAAAAATTATGAATGCTCTCATTATAGGCCGCATCAGGGATCCTGCCGATTCGATTCCCGATTTCCCGGAATCGGGAATTTTATTTTTTTTTGTCGGCAGGATCCCTGGTCCGCATAAACATTTCCGCTAAAGCAGGCTTGGAATAATTCACCATTTTTTTATTTTCAGTTCAAATCGTCGTGTTGAATCTACATCTCGTGGAATGAGAGGAAAATCTTCAAGTTATACTTCAGAGTATTCACGCCATACGCCAATGAAAACTCGTTCAGGAGGGAAACCGCCAGTTGTTTCTTACATTTCTAAATTTAGTGAAACTTATGTTGAAGCACCTGAAAAGAAAATTTCAGGCAAGAAAGGACGTGGAAAAGGGGCTAAAGGTTTGAAAAAAATTTAGGGGCTTTAGAATTTTTGTAATTTTTTAATACTTCTTTTCTTTTTTTGGAAAACCCCAAAAAAATTTTTTTAATAAAATCAATCAATTATTTGAGCACTTTACATGTGGTGGTGGGGGGGGGGCTTGACTATTAATGATTTATTACTTGTTATTAGCAGTAGGTTAGTCAATACTTCAAGGAAGGTCAGCAAAAAAAAGTTGACCCGAATGCCTCCCCCATTCAGGGCCATGCCACCATTCTAGGCCTATACAGGGACTATACTAAAGCAAACTTAACAGTTAAAAAATTAAAAAAAAAAGAATTTTCTTAAAGGTAATGGGCGTGGTCGTCGTAATACAACAGGAGGTGGTGGTAGAGGTGGAAAATTGGTTAGTATGTATACTACAGCCTTAACAAACTCTTCTAATAAACTAAATTCTCAACAACAAAAAAATGTCTCTGAAGATGGAGGAAAAAATGGAGGAGGAAATTCAACAACAAAAAATTTGGGAGAACAAAAGAAGGATGATTATATTAGAACAGCAATAGTTACAAGTGTTGGAGATAAATTTATGATTGAATATCCAAATTTGTGTTTAATTTGTGGAAGTATTGGAAAAGGATTGGAAGGTTTCTTTTAAATTTTGAGTGATTTTTTCTGACTCTGGTCTAGTTTATGAGTTCAATTAAGGGTTATAAGTCCACGATTCCGGGGCCGGGATCCATGTTTTTTCAAGCTGCCCGGTTCGAGGTTTCCGTGCTAAAAACCTGGAAACCCTAAAAACCGAATTTTATCAAACTACCCTGTTTTCGGTTTACCGGACCCGGAAACTCGATCCCGGCCAGGGTGCGAACTCTGATTTATACTCTCATAAACATGTCTGGACTGGTAATTTTTCATCGAACTCGTAAGCTATACCTGTGCCGTTTTTTGAAATTTTTAAAAAAATTTTCTAAAAAATAGGAACAATGATTTCTTGTATGGCCTGTGCTCAATCATTTCACACTTATTGTGTTTCTATTCACGAAAAGGTTTTTTAAACTTTTATTATTAAAATACTGAATTTTTTAGTTGAGTATGACAATAATTAAAAGAGGATGGCGTTGTTTAGGATGTACTGTTTGTGAAGGATGTGGTAGTGGTGATGACGAGGTTTGTTGTTTTTTTATAATTTTTTGGTATTGATAACGTTAAACTTCGAGACATATTGTCGGTTTTACCAAATTCTTTTCTTAATTGAAACTAACCGAAAATCTTCGGTTCCCTTTGAAACCGACAACTCTATGAGTCATGAAAATAAATATTCTCAATTTATATATTGTCTCATAATTTTTTAAGAGTTTGGCAACCTTTAGATTTCGACACCGGGCCCGGGACCTGATTTTCCGGGCCAGTAGCCCAGAAAACGGGTATGTTAATAAAATCCAGTTTTGTGAGATTTCCGGATTTTAACCCTGAAACTCCGTCTCCATACAACTTGAAAAAAAAATTGATAATGTCGAACTCTAGTTTTCTTATTTTTTTAAATATTTTTCTAAAATCCCAAAAATTTTCTTTCAGTCCAATTTATTACTCTGTGATGAATGTGACATTTCTTATCATACTTATTGTTTGGATCCCCCATTAGATTGTATTCCATTGGGTTCTTGGAGGTGTAAATGGTGTTCAGCTTGTATTAAATGTAATAATCAAATAAAAACATCAAAAGGAAAATTACCAACAACAGAATATTTACAACGTTGTGAAGGTTATTGTGAAATTTGTTACTCAATGAAAAAATGTCCAAAGTGTCTATGTTTTTATGAAATCGGGGACTTGATGATTAAATGCCAGAGATGTTTAAAGTTTGTTTTTTAATTTTTTTAATGTTTGAGAATTTTTTGTAAAAATTTTTTTACTGAAAATTTTTGAGAAAAAATTTTTTCTAAAGGTGGTTCCATGGACGTTGTGAAGGACATGGAAGTGAAGAATCTGCAGAAAATGCTGCTGATAATGCATTTAGATGTTCATTTTGTAGACCTCAGTCGTTTTGTAAGTAATTTTATTTTTCCAATTTTTAAGAATTTTTGGTTGGGTTTTTAATTAATTTATAAGGTTTTAACCAGTGCTTCGAAGCTCGTACCAAAATTCGTACTCGTACCTCGTACTCGTACTCGTACCTGGTACGAAGTACGAGTACGAGTACGAGGCCAAAAAAAGTGAAAAGTACGAGGTACGAGGCCTAAGTACGAGCTCGTACTTCTCGTACTTGGTATTAATAGGGAAATAGAAAAAAATATGTTTAATTTTTTTCACGGTCTTTATATGAGCGAGTGGCCGAGTGGTGAAGGTGTTAGGCGTTAATGATTTAAGGGTGGGTTCGATGCCTGGTCAGAGGACAATGAATTTTCATATTTTTCCTTCTTTAAATAACATATTTTATATGTTTAATTTTGTTTTAAAAATTATTCTATTTTTACATGGAGAAATTATGGGTTTTTGGCCCTCTTAAATTCTTAAAATTTTTCATTGTACCACTAAAAAGTGAGTTTTTTCCGCCTACGGCCTTCCTAAATTTTAAAAATTTTCGCCTGCGGCGAAAAAAATAGAAGAAATCTGACTTAAGTACATCCAAAATTCTCAAAATTTTTGAAAAAAAAAGATTTGAGATTAAGAGGGATATCAGGAGATTAAAATGTGAAAAGTTCGGTGGAAAAGATAAAAAGTTCCATGTAAGAAGATGAAAAATTGATGAAAAAATGCCGGATTTCTGATAGCCCGACCCTTCTTGGAGGAAATATTGCTCCTTGCACTCCAAAATGCAAAAAATTTCGCCTGCGGCGCAGAAAATGGATGAAATTGGAGGATTTATAGCTTTAAAGCCTTCCAAGATTCAAAAATTATCACATATGGTGTGTTAAAAAATTATAACGCACCATACAACGCTTAAAATTTAAAAATAGACGTCCTGGGCCCCAAAAAATCATAAAAATTTTCGATTTCTTGCCTTTTTCTCAAGTACGAGGTACGAGTACGAGGTACGAGGCCAAAAATAGGGGTGGTACGAGGTACGAGTACGAGTACGAGGCCTAAAATAGGGGTGGTACGAGGTACGAGTACGAGTACGAGGCCAAAAAAAGAGGTGGTACGAAGTACGAGTACGAGTACGAGCAAAATTGAAATTTCGAAGCACTGGTTTTAACTGCATTACTTTTTATTCGGTGATATGTATGAGGGTTTTTTTGTGGTTTTAGTTCTTTTTGGGTTATGGTGTTATATGGCCTGGGTTCGAATCCTCTTGTGGGATATCGAACTGTAAAACATTTTTCAATATTTTGTTATAATATTTTTTATGTTTTTATAACTTTCAGATTTTTCTCTATTAAAAAAATTTTTTTTAAGTTGATGCTCTAAACATTCCTGTTGTTGTTGACAATGTAATGGTTAGTAAATCGATGGCTGAACAATTAAATGGGGGAATGAATAATTTTCGAAGACTTGGATTTATTGGTGGTGGAATTAATGAAAATATAAAATCTTTGACTTGTGAACAAGGTTTTTTTTAAATTAAAAAAAATTTTTTTAATAATTTTATAGATGATGAATTAACAGAGGAAAATCAACAACATTTTCGTGAACAATTTTCCCCTTCATCAATTTTGTCAATGCGTGGGGGACGTGGCGGTGGTATTTGCAGTACAAATAATAGTATTTATATGAGAGGTGGGATAGGCCCAGGACGTCGAGTTTTGAAATTGGGAGTTGGAGGATTTACTGTGAGACATACAAAGAATGCTGCTGGAGGAGGAGGAATTAATAGCCGTTCACAGTCTTTTGGTGGTTCTTCAGCTGGATTCTCTCCTCAATTAGAAGATGAACATGGGCAAATTGAGGATGATAAAAGTTTGGCAGTGTTGAATACTGGAGTTACTTTGGGTGGAAAGCCGAGAATGAGGCGTCCTAGGAAATCTAGAAGACCACAATTGGAAGATGCTTATCCTGCTAATATTCAGGTTTTTTAAAAAAATTATTTTGGGGGAAATTTATAAATGAATAGAATATTGAAACGTGTTGATTAGGATTTTAGTGAGTGGGGTTGGGCAAATATGTACTGAAAATTGTCTAATAGAAATGCCCAAATGCGGACTAGAATAAACAAAGCTTTTCAAAACATACACAAGATATGTAGAAAGTGCCCAAATATGCAGTAAGTACTTTGTCTTAAAGTTCTCGGACTAATGTACATAAATCACTAATTTCCTCATACAAAACGCGCAGCTGTATGTTTTGCCCAATCCTTCTATGAGTAATTTTCGTGACTTCATTCCTTCTGTCACTTCTAAAAATTAAAATTTAATTTCTAGGAATCCTTTTTTGGCGTTGCTGCAGTTGAAAGTCGTTTATTGTCAGAACTGAATGTTGAAGAACCTTTGCTTGTTGAATATAATAAAATTGTTTCAAATGTTTTTGAAAAAATTGGAACAGAACTTTCTGGTTAATTTTTTTGTAATTTTGAAAAAAATAATCCTTTTTTAAAGAACATTCTGCTGAACTTTTACGAAATGAACAAGAAATGGATATGTTAGATGATATTCCTTTAGTTGATGATATTGGTTTAGATATGGAAAGTTTAGATTTTACCGATTTGCTTGTTAATGAGGAAGAAGATGTTGCTATATCTTCTGCTATTGCTGCTGAAAATATTGACTCTTTGGATGGTAGATTTTTTTATTTTAGAAAGTCTGCAAAATTTGTCCTCAAATTATTGCGGATTTTTTTAATGTTTTTTAGAAATCTACAAATTTTGTCCGCAAATATTTTACGGATTTTTAATTGAAATTTTTATTTTTTGCACAAAAATTTTTTTAAAGGTTTTAATGCTGGAAGTTCTTCAAGTTTAATAACTAATAATGCTGTCGAAATTTGTTCTCCACCATCCGCGTCAACTATTCGAACACAATCTCGAATGCAACAAAATAATAGTATTGAATCTTGTGTTACTCAAAATACTTCAAATATTTATCAAACGGTCTTTTAAATTTATCTTTAATTTTTAAGTACAGTTTTGGACTTCACTTCAAGATACTCACAGATTTATGTACTGCCATATAGTGGATTTCCACATCCTTATAAGATTTTGTACTGGGGTTTTTTGGCCTCATTTATAGCCGCACACTTGGGTTGATGGATTCAGATTTGATTTCCTGGGATTTTCCAAGATCCGCTAACCCTACTGCACCCTCTCATTATAGTCTTCTCCCCTCCGACTCTAAATGCGCCCTTTATAGTTTTTTGAAAAATTTTTTTTACATAGGTCAAAGAATCAACTCCAAAATTGATTGAATATCAAAGATTGAGTGCAGGTGCTTTAGCTGTTGAACGTTGGGAAGAGGATGAACCACTTGGTGATAAAGCAACTAAAGCTGCTGTGCTTTATTCAAATGTATTTAAGTTTTTTGTATTTAAAATTTTAAAAAAATTAAGATTCAACATCCAAATTTAAAAGAAAAGTTTCCTTTATGGTCCGATCGTGTTCGACAAATTAATAAAATTTGGAGAGAATTAAATCCTGAAAAACGTCAAGAGTATGTTTTTTAATTCTTTTAAAGGTTTTTAAAGTTCTTTAAAATTTTTTTAGATTTGTTGAATTAGCCCGCAAAAATCGTTTAAATTGTCCTACACCTCGAAGACGATCAAGAAGAGTTGTTATAAATCCAGCAACTTTACAACAACAGCAACCTTTGGAACAAAATACTTCTGACTTAACATCTCAAACTGGTGATACCTCTATTAAAATTAAGGAAGAAGGCTCGTTGGATGTTGCTTTCCGTGAAGAACTTTCAATGACTGATGTTAGTTTGTTTTGAATAATTGAATTTTTTTAGTTTCAAATATGAAATGATTTTTAAAGAGTGGTTTATTTATGGATGTTTTTTTGATCATTATATAGAGCAGACTGGGAGGATCTCACGAGAATCAAGATATTGTAGATAAATACACTTTTAATGTTTTTTTTAACATTGGTTGTCTACTGGTTAGGAATAGCTGCCTAATTATAAGCGATACCCTTTTTGGGCTTCATCTCGCTAGTGAACTGCTCCAACTTACCTTTCTAGCATTATTCAATACCGTTGCAAAAATATCAAACTTTAAAGATCCGTATCTAGGCGAGTTTGTTCCCGTAACCAAAAAATTTGTAATAGGTTATCGACTTTGCTCTATAAAATGATACCAGAAAAGATCGAAATTGATAGTTTGAATTAGAGTGCGTCCGGGTACGAGTAATTTGGAAAAACCCGAGTACGAGTAAAGCCGAGTATGAAAAGTCCGGGTACGAGTACGAGTTTCAATTTTTAGGCCGAGTACGAGTAAAACGGGTAAAACGAGTAATTTTTATAAAACAGTATTTTAAAATAATTTTAATAAAAACAACACTTTTATTCATCATAAATGAGGGTATTGGGCATTGTTGACAGTGATGCAGGTGATCATCATACAAATCCAAGTTATTTTCGTTAATCCGCCGATATCCCTCTTAATCCACCGAAATTCCATGATATCACCCAAGATCTATGTTGTCTCCGGGCTTCGGGTGGAAAATATAATTTTTGGGGATTTGTGTAGGTTATGCGGATATAAGTGATAACAGAGGAATGAGATGATATCAAGGGATTAAGCGTGATTTGGGCTGATTATATTTGTGAGTATTAAGAGCAAAATCTGGGAAATTCGAGATATTAATTGTGATATCGTCGGATTAGGTATATCGTCGAAAGGTGATAACAAGATCCGTTTCTCTATCCCTCTGTAACTTTTTCTCTATCCTTTCGTTTCTCTATCCCTCTGTTTGGACTTCAGAAATTTTAAAAATTACTGAAGGCCAAGTGGGAACACCCAAGTTCCGGAAGGCCAGATCCTTCCTTTGAAATATCCGACTATCACTAAAATCCACCCAAGTCCATTCACATCCTCCAATATACACATAAGTCTTCGTTTTCAGCGCCGCAGGCGAAAATTTTGAGAAATTTGGATGGCCAAGGACAGAATTTCTTCCTTTTTCAGCGCCGCAAGCGAAAATTTTGAGAAATTTGGATGGCCAAGGACAGAATTTCTTCCTTTTTCAGCGCCGCAGGCGAAAATTTGGGAAATTTGGAAGATCCTTAAGCCAAAAATCTTCCTTATTGCACCGCAGATAGGGGCATAAAAATATTCGATTTACACCGAGTACGTCGAGTATGAAGTTTTCGAGTACGAGTAATGCCGAGTACTAAGACCTCGAGTATCGAGTACGAGTAAAGTCGTAAGAAAGCCGAGAGATCGAGTCGGGTATACTCGTACTCGACCCGACTCGGACGTACTCTAGTTTGAATAGTTCCCATGTCAGCTATAATTTTTAATCAAAATAGTTTCTTATAGTGAAGCCATTTTTTATAAATTAAAAAAGTTTTTTAGCAATTATCAAACCAATCAACAGGCGGTTCTTGTTCATATTCCAATACTACATTTATTGGATTGGATAAAACATCCGAAGATAAACAACAACAACATCCAATTCAACAGCAATCATCATCAATTGACTCACAACAATTATATTTTGATGAACAAGGATTAAAATTAAAAGAAGAATTGCGAATTGAAGAAGAAAAAATTGAAAAAATGAAAAAAACAAAGAGAGCATTAGCAGCAAAACAGAGACTTTTAATTAAACGACAACAATCACAACAACAAGAAGGGGGAGGTGTTGGGGGAGCTGGAACTGGTGGAGGAGCATGTTCATCTACAACAATTCCTTCATCTCCACAACTTTCTTCAGAAGAATTGACAGCACTTCCTTTGCCACCAAGACGTGGTACTTGTGATTTAGTTGAAGTCGAAGCAAATTTATCAGCCACAAAAAATTGTATACAAGAACAACAAAAATTGGTAGATGCTGGAAGACAAAAGTTAAAAATGTATTTAGGTAGGTTGCACTCCTATATCGCCCTTTTTTATATCGAATTGCCCCACATATCGACACTCCATACTTCCAGTCCGCAAATCCAATTCGCAAAAATTCCACAAACCGCATTCGATATAAAGTGATCTGGATATATGTGGGTATTCGATATTAAGTGTATCGATATATGTGATTTTTACCCCATTTAGGTAAACAACAACAACAAATAAAAAATATTTTAATAAATAAACAATTGGAGCAGCAACATCAAATATTTTTACCTCCATCAACATCATCACCTCAATATCATTCAAAATATTTAATTCAACAACAATCATCTAGTACATCAATTAATAATTTATATGATATTGAAGGGCAACAATATTTTAATAAAAATTCTGGTTCCTTTGATCAGTCATTATCAGCTTCATTTCAACCAATAAAACCAACACGTGGACGTAAAAGGAAAAAGGTTTTTTAAACTTCATATTTATAAATTAAGATTGCTAACCTATTATCGCCTAACTTCTATCGTCATGGCCTTCTTATTTTTAGAAAGGGTTTTTAACATGTTGGTGGGGAGAACATAAGAAAATAAATTCTCAAGCAAGTTTCTCTAGGCAGTTTCTCCAGGCATTCTCGTTTTAAATTGTTGTTTTGGCCTTTATCATTATATTCACTAAAATGATCCGCAAAAAAGTTGCGGACAATCCCTTTCAAAAAAGCTCATCAAACACGCTGGGATAAATAGACCGCGCTTTAGTGTTGGCAGCTCCGATTATCCGGAAAGTTTCGGCTTGGATTTTGGATCTGGTCTCGAATATCCGTTCGAAGTTTTCCATCCTTCTATCTCTTCTCTTCCCATAATTTATCAGATTATTTTTTTAATTTTCTTATATTTTTAGCCTCCTCACGAACATATTCGTTCTCAAATTCTCGGCAAAATAGTCTATTCAACTTTACAAACACAAGAAGACAAGGATGTTTATGATGTTATTGATGGACTTGTACATACAGTTTCCAGTAATTTTAATAGTGCAAATAAAGTGGCGGATGCTCTATTTATTAAAAGAATTTTGTTTTCGCATCAGCAACAAGAACAAAATTTAAATTTGGCAACGAGAACTAGTCGAGGTTTTTTTAAAAAAAATTTAAAATTGAGAAAAAAATTTTTTTAAGATGGTGGAGAATCTTGTAGAGGAAAGAAAAGAAGTCTTAATAAGCAAAATAAATGTGTTGAATCTACTACAGAAGTAAAAAATGATTTCATGGTGTGTCAAGACAGAATAAAGGAAGCGGTTAGTTTTTTTAATGAAAAAAAGGAGGGGGGAGAGAATTTAGTTTTTGGATGAAGCAGAACTGCATCTAAATTGTTCTCTAAAAAGATAGATTAAATTAAAGATTGTCGAAAACGGAATTCGAAATTTTTGATTGAGTTGACTTTTTAATTACAAAAGAAATAAGTTTGCTAAATTTGACACGAGTGTTTGACGTTAAAGCTTTTGCAAAATTTTGATTTTCGTCTTTTAATCTCTTAGAAATTTTTTAAAGAATTTTTATGTTTCGTTTTCGTCAATTTTATTTTTTTTTCGAATTTTGAACATTTTTTATACTTTTTTTTTTGACACAGCTCTGCTTCACGTTAAAGCTTCAAAATTTCTTTTGGTTAGCTGGACTTTCTTAGATCCAGACAAAATTTTTCGCTCTAGATCAATAACTCCATTGATTAAACGCTATTATAGATTTTTTTATTTCTTCCTTTTTTTATAGTTAGATTCATTACCTCCGTTAATAACAACATTAGAACAATATAAAGAATATGATCGTCATATATTAAAATATCCTAACCAAATTGGTATGCCTGATAATCCTGGTTATGCTGAATTTTCGAATAAAAATGTTAAAGTTGGAGAATATAAGTGAGGAAAAAATTTTTTTTTGAAATTAAAAGGGAAATTTAATAATTTTCAATTAATTTTCAGACTTGATTTTATGCCTGATTTTTATGATGAATTGGAAACTAATAGAGGCGATTTTATTGAAGAAGAATTCTTTTTTGCTCCAACAATGGATGAAATTTGTCAATTTGTTGATTTGGATATGCTTGAAAGGTTTCTTTTGTTTGATTTTTTTTTGATTTTTGAAAAGAACCCCCCTTTCTTCTAGGGGAATTCTTGAATATGTTTCTTTCTTCTAGGAAATGTTAAGGGATTCTTTTCTGTTAGCTGTCCGCTCCTTATAATTTTAATTTTAAATACATTTTCCTATATATTTGATTTAATGTCTTTCAGGATTGAGAACCTGTTAAGGGGAACCGTTAAATTTTTGGGTCGACTCATAACCGGAGTTTGTCAGAAATTGGAACCGCTGGGAGCCTCTACCCATCCCTGCTTGGAACCAGAAATTACAAATCTATTTGTTTTTTTCTGGAATTAGAAAAAAACATTTGAATAATATTAATGTACATTTTTTAAAGTTTCAATGATGATAGCTTCTCTACTATACCTTCTGATTCTTTTGAAATTAAATTTGGAACTGATTTTGCTGATAAAATTAGAGAAATGAGTTTTATTGACTGGACAAATCTTTCTATTGAGAATATTGCTGATAAAGGGAAACTTATACGTTCTGCTTTGTTACCTGGAGGAAGTGGACCAGAAGTTGATGTTCCTATAGATCCGCATTGGTCTAGATTTGAGAAGGAGGTTTGTTTTATTTATTTGAGTGAACCTTTTTAATTTAGGAAAAGTATTTTTATTTTTGGAGGGGATAGGTCTTTTTATATTTTGTCCGCAAAAAATTTGCGGATAACTTTTGCACATTTTTTTTGAAAAATTTTGGGAAAGACAATTTTTACTTACCTATATTTATGCGCAAAAATTTGCGGACAATTTTTGCGGATTTTTATTATAAATTTCTCCTATTTTTTGTTAAATTTTTCCAGGAAGTTAACCCATTAGAACGTGAAGTTGAAGTAATTATTGATTATGATCCAACAATAACTTTGCGTGAAGATATGCTTAAAAAATTACAAAAATTATTGGGAATAGGTGAAATATCAGCAGTTGAATTAGAAACACCTCCACAAACACCAGCATCCCCACCACCACAAACACAATTAACAACAAATTCTAATAATTTATTGAGTGGAAATGTTGAAAATACTGCTAGAACTAATGCGAATGAAAAAAATTCTTCTTTAAAAATTTGTAAAAAATGTGAAAATGTGTTGACACCAGATAAGAGACCAATTGAAGAATTTGCTGTAAATTTGGGATTGTCTAATGAAAAGGTTTGTTATTTTTTTATAAATTTTAGTTTTTTTGTCTAAATTTTTATTTCACCCTTTCTCCTAATTTTATACATTTTTAGTCACATTTATTCCGTAATAATATACGGAATACTAAGAGCCCATACCTAAATTAAAACAGTCAAAGGGACATATTGAAAAATAAACCCAGGGCTTATATTAGAGCATTTACGGTAGCTTAGTAATAGTATACCCACTTTAAATGTAGTTGTGGTGTAGTGGGATAATGGTCTCCTAGATTTACTTTATGTTGAAGGTTCGAACCCTTTCATCATTTTTTTTATTTTCTCTTTTCATCAGTATTGTTTAAAAATATCTTTAAAAATTTTCACAAGTTTTTACCCTTAAAAAAATTTTTTTTCTAATTTTTTTACCTTTTTTAGTCTGCAATAATTACTTTTTGTTCAATGCCATGTTATTTTACTTTTCTTGCTGATAAACGTATTCCTTTAACTGTTGAATTATTAGGGATGGCTGAACGTTGTGTAAATGAGGTTTTTTTTTAAAATAATTTTTTATTGAATTTTTTTTATTTTTTAAAGGAAACCTTAGAAATTTTACGTCAAGCAAGTGTTGATAATTTTGCAAAGAAAATAAATAATGGAGGTGGGGATCAACAGGGAGGTGGAGGAGGAACTGAAGAAAATTGTGGAGAATTGCTAGATTTAAATTTACCAAGAGAATTACGTTTAAAATGTTCAGAATTGACAACTTTAATTCAAGCAGAAAAGGATAAAAAAGAAAAGAATTTGCTGAACAAAAAAATTTTTAAATGGAGAGGACATGGATGGACTAGATGTGATGTTGAATTAATTAATTCTTTTAATAAACAACAAGAGGAAATTAAAAAGGTTTTTTTTATTATTTTTTAATGAGTTGTTAAGTCAGGAATTTTATTAAATAGATTAGTCCCCAGAGCCAGATCAGGTCCGGTCTTTATTCAGTGTTCGGACCCAAATCTGGTGTTTTTCCAAAATCTCCGTATTATTTTTGGGAGGCTTTTTACGTAATTTTAATAATTCGATTTTATCGAATTGACTTTCTTAAAGAATTGACCATATTGTCTAAACAGGAAAAAATTCTATTTAATTAATCTCGCAACATTTATAGGAGTTACATTTATTTTACTACCAAATTAATTGTGGTATAGATGAGTGAAATATTTTTAATTATTTTTTTATTTTAATTTTTTTTTCAGAAAATAGATTCAATCTACCTTAGAACAGCAAATAAAAAATATGAAATTCTTCGAAATGAAGATACTAGATTTTGTGCTTTTTGTGGAGAATTGGGTGATGGTGATCAAGAATTGACTGGACGTTTATTAAATTTGGATGCTAATGAATGGGTACATGTAAATTGTGCTTTGTGGTCAGCTGAAGTACATGTTACTGAAGAGGTTTTTTTTTAAATATTTATTTTTTAAAAATTGTTTTTAAACCTACCCAAAGTCATTTTAAGTTAAAGAAATAAAGGAGAGATAATAAATGTTCACCAGGCTGGTTCGAACCCACGACCCTCATTTATAACTAAAATCATCATATTTGTATATTGAAGAAATACTTTTTAAGTTTTCTCATGACTTAAATAAAAAAATTTTTTTGGGTTTACGAGTTTCAGTAGGGGTATCAATTTATTGTTTTTGAAAAAAAATAAAGAATACTAGTTGACTGCCAAACGGGTTCGAACCTTTGACCCTCTCAAGCTAGTTCTTTTTAGATTACTTTTCTTTCCTATATTCGTACTTTTCTAACTTATCTTCTTCATATAATCTGTAAATTACCTGTAAAAATTATTTTTTTAATATTAGTATTTAAATTAATTTTTACAAAATCAATTCTTTATTTAAAGGGTGCATTAATTAATGTAGATGTTGCTTTACGTAAAGCACAAAAAGTTGATTGTAAAATTTGTAATAAAAAAGGAGCATCAATACGTTGTTATAAATTGGATTGTATAAATAAAGATTTTGCTTTTCATTTGCGTTGTGCTAAAAAATGTAATGGACATTTTTTAAAAGACAAGGTTTATTTTTTGAAATTTTTTTTAAAAATTAATTTTCGCGGACAAAAATTGCGGATTTTTGGAGATAATTTTTTAACCATATTTTTAATAAAATCTGACCTCATCCTTTCTGCAAGGGGTCAGTTTGTAAAAAAATGGCTGGGGTTAGTCACTTGAAAAATTTTATTAGAAAAATAAATTCCAGAAATTTGCAATTTTTGTCCGCAAATAAAAATTTTTTTTTATTTTTTAATAAATTAATTTATATTTTTTAAAAGACTTTCTTTTGTCCAAATCATGAAATTCGACAAGATTTTTTAATTGCTCATTTTGATGCTTTAAAAAGAATTTTTATTCAACGAGAAGAAAATTCTTTACTTTCAAAAATATTTAATCATTCATATTCTACAGAAATGTTGATGCGTGTTGGGTATATTTTTTGTTAAAATTTTAAAAAATAAAAATTGTGAAAATCCACGTTATAAGTTACATTTCTATTTAAAAAGATATATTTTTAATTTGTTAGTCATTGAGAGAGGGGGTTTACCTTTATGTTTAAATTTTTTTAGTTAAGTATATATCAGAGTGAGATCCGATTTGTCAGCAAAAATTAATTTATTTCTTTTATTAATTAAGAAAATTTTTTTAAGTTCACTTATTTTCCACAAAATTGGCCAATTATTACCTGAACAACTCAAAGCTTTTACTACTTCAGATTATATATTTCCGGTTAATTTTTTTTATAATTTTGGGGGAATAATGAATAATTGTTTATTCTTTTTTTATTTTTGGGGATTTTTCAAATGAGATTTTTGTTGTTAAAAATTTTTTTTAAATTAATTGCCGAAAAATCTTAAAAATTTGCGGACAAAAATTTTTTTGTCCGCAAATAATTTTTTATTTATTTAAAAAATAATTAGATTTAATTTATCGTCCCCTTTAAAAGTCCGCTTTGATATTCCTATTTTTTATAAAAAGGTTTTTGAAAATTAAAAAAAAAATTTTTTTAAAGATTGGCTATAAAGTAACACGTATATTTTGGTCAATTTCTGAAATTTATGAAAATGATAAAATGTTTTATGAATGTTTAATAACTGAAAATGAAGGAAAACCTAATTTTATTGTAACAATATTATCGAAGAATAAAGAAGAGAAAGAAGAGAAAAAATTTTTTGGAGAAGAACCAACAAAAAGTTGGGAGGAAATACAAGAATTAATTTGTAAATTACGTGAAAATACTAAAGGAAAAAATTTACGTTTTTTCCCAAAACAATTAAATGGAGAAGTTTTATTTGGATTTACAGAACCGGCAATTAGTAAAATGCTTGAATCGGTAAGAGGATGAAAATTTTTTAAAATTAAATTCTAAAGGTCAGACCCCGATTTTTTACATACATTCTTGAGGACTTAATCACGGTATGTACAGGGGATTTGGCCGACATAAAAATTCAATTACGATTTTCAGGAATCGGGTCGGCTAGATCCCTGGTATGTAAAATTGAAATGTCCACCCAGTAACCAACAAAAGGAAAAATTTTTTTCTTAGACTGATGTTAATCTAGACTAAGATGTGTATAAAATTGAGATCTTAAATTAAATCAATTGCTAAAAAAAATTTTTTTAAGTTACCTGGTATTGACCAGATTTATACTTATACTTTCAAACATGGTGGAACTCCATTAATGGATTTGTATGTTTTTTTAATTAAATTAAAATAAATTATATATGGGGTCTTTACTGCCCCAGAAGAATTATTAATGTTTGAAATATTTAAAAATGAAGAAAAATTGTAAGGTCTTGAAGTTGAAATTTAGCGAGTTGTTGGGATGATTGATCTTGTAAATTGTGTATTTTTGTACCAATTATAAGAGATTCATCTGACTAGGTGTGGGTTTAACATCTTTTAGAACAAATTTGTATATGTGGTTAATTTTTAAGCAGCTTACTTTTATTTTAAGCAGCTTACCCAAGCAGCTTACCTAAGCAGCTTACCCAATCCTTACGTCCTAATTTTAAAAATTTAAATTAAATAATTTGTCTATTTTAAAAGGCCTCTAGCAGAAAATCCTTCTGGCTGTGCTCGTTGTGAACCATGTTTTCGAACTTTGGTTAAACGGAAACATAAACCTATTATTAGCAATTCACCAACTAAATTGGATGAAAAATCAACATATTCTTCTGATTCTGTAGTTTCTAGAGAAGGGAGAGGTAAGAGAATAATTCTGAGGTGTCAGATTTTGTGATTGATTTATTGGGTTGCTGTTACTCGTACCTGTTAGTCGGTATAAGAAAAAAGGGAAACGCCAAAAATGAGGTGATACGAGTATGAGGACGAGCAAATCTGATATTTCCCAGCACTATTAATACCTCAAACTCTCCCGCTATCTTTTCTAAATTTAACATTAAATGATTTAAGTGTAGTAGTTAGTTAGGTACGATCCAAAATTCTATCCATAAAATTTGGTACCTCACAAAAAAATTAAATAAAGGCTCAAAGATTTTCTTAGTTTGACTAAAAGTTTTCTTATATTTTAGGGGATATGATTTTATAATATTTTATAAGATATTATGAGATTATATAAGACTTTTCTTTTTTCCAGCAAGAAGTTCAACATCACAACGTTACTTCAATTTGTCCAAAATAGATGAAGAAACAAGAAAAGCTTACAAAACATCAGGAATTAATGAAAGAATGTTACAATCTTTATATTTTCGAAATTGTAATGAACAACATACTTTATTAATTACTCAATATAGAGAAATGAAAAAAGAATGGAAAGAAAATATTTATTTGGCGAGATCAAAAATACAGGGATTGGGGTTATATGCAAAAAGAGATTTGGATATGAATCAAATGATTATTGAATATTTGGGGGAAATGATTAGAAATGAGGTAAAAATGGAGGCAGGAAAAAATGGGAGTGAGGCCATGTACCCCTGAGCTATAACTAAGTTAGAAATGATCGGAATCCAGGATGCCCTGGTATTGTTCGATGCAGCTCGTCGAGTTGTATCGAACCATACCTGGTTCGCGGTACATGGAGGTGTTTCCAGAGATGTTTCGAAACAAAAAAGTCTTCGAAAATCGAAAATACCCCAAAATTTCGAAACAACTCTGGATATATCGAAGGAATATCGAATCTAATTTGAATGCAAGAAAAGGGATAAAAAGTACACATACATATGTAGCTTCCCTTTGTTTTTATAGTAGTTTTGGTCTTTGGACTTTCCCTTTAAGAAATAGTAAAAAAAATTTTTTTTTAATTTTATTTTTGATTTTTTAAAGGTTTGTGAGATGCGTCAAAAACGTTATATAGAACAAAATAGAGGGGAATATATGTTTAGAATTGATGTTGATTGGGTTGTTGATGCTACTATGGCTGGTAAAAAATAATTATTTTTAATTCCATAAAAAAATATTTTTTAACAAGGTGGATTAGCTCGTTATATAAATCATTCTTGTGATCCAAATTGTGGGACTAAAATATTAACAATTAATGATGAAAGTAAAATTGTTATATTTGCTAATAGACCAATTAAAGCTGGGGAAGAGGTTTTTAAATTAATTTAATTTATAAATTAAAAACTTTTTTTTGTAGTTGACATATGACTATCAATGTGAGTTTTTATTTTTTTTATTTATTAGCTACTTTTTAATGTTTTTGCTTAAATTTTGATTAATTTAAGCATATTATAGCTTATTTATAAAACTATTTGTTAGTAACTTCGGTGGTGTATTGGTTAGCATTTCCGGCTACAGGCATACACCTGTCTGGGTTCGATTCCTCTTGCCTTTCTTGTATTTTATTTTTCTTTTTTTGACTTCCCAACTTTGAAAACCCCATTTCAACTTTTAATTTTATTCCTCTACAAATTTTTTTATCTCCATTTTACTCAAAAGTTTATTCATTTTTCAGTTGAAATTGAGGAGACAAACAAGAAAATCCCTTGCTTATGTAGTGCCCCAAATTGTGCGCGATGGATGAATTGACGAAGATGAAAAAACTATTCAAAAAAGAAAACAAAATAGCCTTAAATTGACTATATATTATTTATATATATTAATGTGATCTCAGTTAATAACCGCCGTGACTTGTATATTGACAAAATTTCAAGTTCATTACTTTAGTAATCTCGAAGTCTATTATTTTTTAATATGCCAAGTAAATAAAAATAACTTTAAAATTCAATTACCAGTTTTTCGAAAAATAAAAATCTTTTAAAAATAAATTATCGATTAGTATTGATTTTATCGATTAGTATCGATTTTCTGAAAATTAAAATTTTTTTAAAAATAAATTATCGATTAGTATTGATTTATTGATTGATATCGATTAGTATCGATTTTACGAATTTTTAATTTTATTTCGAAACCGACAAAATGCCTAACAATTCTGAGCGCGACAAAATGCCACACTGTTGTAGATACGACAAAATGAATCACTGTTTAACTGCAACAAATTGCCTATGTTCGATATGCGACAAAATGCCACATTAATCTTGTTCAATTTAAAAAAGTCAATATTTTATCCTGAATATTAGATTGTACAATGAAAGCGTAAAAGACCCGAGTATGAATGTCTTGACTTGAACGGAAAGGATTAAAAAATGGCTGAGAAAGAGGAGAGTATTAAGAATAGGAAATCAAAAGACCCTCTATATTATGGACCTCTAGAAAGTCTTTGTAATGGGCGTTTTCAAAGGCGATTTTTAGAGATTAAGAGAAATCACCCTGCATTTTTCAGGTGAGTATTAAACACATTTTGCCAATGCGATAGTTTGCCAATAAGGCCAAAAACTCACATTTTGCCAATAAACTTATCGGTAAAACATGGGGTTTTCGCCTAATTGGCAAATTGTGAGAGAGCTGCCTATAATATAGAGGTATGTCCACAATATAGAGGTATAAAAATAAATAATAAAATAAAATTTCACATTGTCGTCCATTAAACATCATTCAATTTTTTTCTAAAGTCTTCTTCTTTTTAGCTGCTGCTGCCGGATATTTAACAAACGGCCTTTTTGGAAATATTTTTTGTTTCAAAATTTTTTGAGCTGCATCTTCTCTTCTTCTAAATAATTCCAAATCTTTACTCATATAAGTCAAAATAAATTCATCTACAGCTTCCGGGTAGAAATATAAATTCAATTCATGCCTCAGTTCATTTTCAATTCTTTCAAGAGGTTGTAAATAATAATTTATATATGTTAACACTTTCTAGAAAATGAAGAAAGAAAATTAAATGAAGAAAAAATTATTTTAGATTAATAGCAAGAGCTTGACATTTCCAAATTGGCGGGCCAAGCTTGGTCTTGAGGTTATTCATTCAAACCGACCCGGACCGGGGTTTCCGGACAAAAACCTCAAAAACTCGAATTTAACCAAAATGTCCAGTCTCAGGGCTACCGGATCGGATAACCCGACCCGATGTCGAGCTCTAGTAATTGTTAAAAATGGTATCCTGGAGAAATACATGAGGACGGACAGTTCTGGACGGACTTGTCAGAAAAGACTGCTCAGAAAAGATTTTCCGAATCTAGGAAAATCTTTTCCGGAAATGTCACTCCCTAATAAGTCTGACCCCCCCCCCCCCCCCCACCCTCTAAACTGGTTGATTGTTCATTCTCGATGTATTTGGGGAGGCCATATATATCTGTTAGAAAGAAATCTCCCAAAAACCACACCTTAATATACATTGGAGAAGACGAATTCCAATTTTCTGTCAATATAGATACCCAACCATTAAATTCAAAATCTGTATCAATATATTTTCTTAATTGTTGACTAAAAGTTGAATATTCATTAACTAATTCATATACCTTAAAAATAAAAAGATTTTTTAATTAAAAAAATAATTTTACAGCGGATAAGAAAATGAGGTTCTATTAGGGTTAAAAAAATTTTTCTAATGGTTTTTGACCAAAAATAGGCCTAAATAATTTTCTATTCACCGATAACAAAAAAAATTTCAGAAAAAAATCCAAATTATAGTAAAGACAAATTACTAGAAACGTCCGAGACCGAAAATTTTCCTAGACTCAAGACCAAGATTAGACCCGACCAAGACTTGACCCCATGATCAAGACCGAAAAAAACCAAAGAAAAGTCTGGGAATCAAGACTCAAGAGAGTTTCGGACGTCTCTACAAATTACCCACTCCCCCCCCCCCCCAACTACCCCAAAAAATTAAATTTATTCAAAAATTCATTCTTTTTTACCCTCTTTCCAGGAAATTCACATCCATAAGCAAATCCAGGTTTATAGGGAGCATCACAATGTAATAATTTTGAAGTTTTTTCATATCGTCCATCTAGAGGACGTCCAGCGAGTATTGTTTCTGCAGACATTGAAAGTGTGGGTATTCCAACAGGGAGCATTTCACAAAGGACGGCTAAATGATCATAACGAGACCAACCAGTGATTATTAGACCCTTTAAATAAAATTTTCAAAGTTTGAAAAAAATTTTTGAAGAATTTAGCCTAGGGGGGGGGGTTGTCCCAGTCCGAAACCCACGAAACAGTAAAAATATAGGTAAGGGATAATTTGGAGATGTGTGGCAGTTAGGAGACGGTAAAATCCTAAGCCCAATGAACAAGTCAGAAATAGACAGAAAAATGCGGAATAAGGAGAAAAATAAACTCCACGAAAAAATAAATTTTCAAAAAAACCTGAAATCTGTCAAATTCTTTATAAATTTTAGTCATTTGTTCAATCCAAGCTTCATGGTTCCGAATATAATGAATTGGATTTGAATAGAAACGCATTGGGCCATCTGCACCTTTAAAAGCTGAAGCACCCCAAACTTTCCTATAAAAAAATTAAATAAAACTTAATAGTTACTTTAAAAAATATTAATAACTCTCCAAAAATTAAAATAAGGTAGATAATAACCCACGAAAAATTTTTTTGAAAGGTTTAAAGATAAAAATAACCATACACTAAAATGCCCGAAAAAGGGATTCGAACCTTCCTAGTTGCACACCAAAGTCAGAACACCTAACCACTACACCAAAACAGTTTATAAGTCAAATTAGATTTAATTGCTTAAATAAGTAAAGGAAACTTGTAATTTTTTCCCTAATAAATTAAAAAAAACCTCTCTTTCTTACTTAAACTTTTTTAAAGCAAGCCAATCAGAATAAGGCAAATACATATCCAGATCTTCGGCATATGACCTAAAATTGAAAAAAATTCCGTTTAATTAAAAATTTTTTTGTGAATTTTAAAAAAAAAAGAAAATTTTTAAAAAAATCTAACACAATTAGTCACCAAAGTATTGGTTCAAGTATTTTACTCAAATTAAAAGCTTCAGAATCTCTATCTGACATATGTAAAAGCATATCATGCCAAGCCAAAATTGTTGTCTTTAATTTTAAAAATTTTAGTATAAAAAAATATTTGCGGATAAAAAGTTGCGGACTTTCCCGAACCTTTAGAAAACCCCAGAATTTTTAAGAAAGAAAAATAAAAGGTAGAGGGTAAATGAAAATTGAGACTGGACAGAGATCTTAGACAAAAATTTTGGATATCGAACATCGAGATTCTTCGAGATATCTCATATGACCCTCCGAGCCCTATTTCTAAATGAAGACCAAAATTTTTTTGGAATAACAACAAAATCGTGACTAGTTCAGGAAGCAGGAAAATAATGCTTGGATAATACTCAAAAAAAACCAACATAAAAAACAAATTTTTAAGGATAAATAACATTAACAGAAGCAAAAAAATCTAACAAAAATGGATAGGTGAACCAATAACCCAATCCTATAGGTAAATACGTTACCAATTTTAAAAATTTTTTTAAAAACAAACCGAAGCAAATTGTTTTTTAACAAAATTAGCAGTCCTAAAAACATGCCAAGAAAATGCTTTATCTCTACTTCCCAATTTTTGAATTAAATTAATTGTTTCATTACAAGTTCCAAAATTAAAAACTTCATCTGCACCAATATGAAAATAATTCATTCCAAAACTTAAAAAAAATTATTTTAATTATAGAGACGGTAAACCATTTCTCAAGAAAACTGGTCCAGAAAACGGGAAAAGGAACGGGGGGGGGGGGGTTTCAAGTAAAAGTTGAGGATATAGGAAGAATTTAGGACACGAGATCCAACAAAATAGAACTAATTTAAGAAACGACTCTCTTAGTCCTATCTCGCTAGATTTCATGTCAACCGGCCTCATCCCTAATACATAATTTAAAAAATTTTCTCAAGCTGGTTAATAAAGTATAACAAAAAAGTCAAAACCGTTTATGTACACTAGCAACTT
The DNA here is from genome assembly GCA_036172955.1 of Meloidogyne arenaria. Lineage (NCBI taxonomy): Eukaryota > Metazoa > Nematoda > Chromadorea > Rhabditida > Meloidogynidae > Meloidogyne > Meloidogyne arenaria. The sequence continues at coordinate 3,611,200 of JARQAB010000029.1, read as the reverse complement.
GATTAATCATATCCATTATAATTTGCCATGATTCTTCTGACCCAATACAAATAACCTTTTTTTTAATAAATTTTTTTCAATTAAAAAAATTAACAAAAAAAACCTGTGGATACAAAGGATCATCCCTCAAATGTTTAAATTCATTTAATTTAAGTATCCATTCCAAATGTCCAAAAGTTTGGACTAAAGGGACTATTTCAAATTTATATTCTTTTGCTGCAGCAAGCATTTTCTCTACCTTGAAAAAATTATAAGAAAAATTTTAAATGAGGAAAAACCCAAAGAGTTGGTAAAAAATAATTTTTAAATAAAACTGTCAGGGAAAGTAGTCCTATCTAAAAAATAAAAAGAATCTGTTCACTTAAATAATTTTTTTCTTAAAAATTTTCGAAACCTGGGCCGTTCAATTTAAGAAAAAAATTTTAACGAAAGGAAACAGAGATTTCTTCTTCCGCTAAAAAAATTATGAAAATTTTCAAAAAATACAGATTAGTCCGCAAATATTTTGCGGACTAAGTGTTGAAGGTAATTCTTAATGGAAATATTTCCATGAGAAGAAAAAGGAAAATACCTTCTAATGCTTAAAAAATTTTTCTAGTTTAAAATGGTTCGTATCTAATATGACAGAAATTATGGATTGAGATGGGTTGGGTTGAAAAAAAGCCGGAAAAAAAGCCGGCCCGGTCTTCGAAAATTTTTTGAGCCGGGTTTGAAAAGTTTCAACATCTATCTTCAGTTTAAAAAAATCTAAAAAAAAAACCACAAACATCATTCATTGTGTAAGCATCACCATTAATTGCATTGGCAAGTCTTCCTTTATAAGGGAACATATCTTCCCATTCAATAAGCAATCCATTAAACCCCATATTTTGCAAAAGAGGTAATAAAGAAATAAAATAAAAAGGCTAAAAAATTTTTAAAATTAAAAAAATTAAAGAAAAAAAACAAACTTTTGGAGGGGCTCCTTTAAAATCAAAATGCATCCACAAATTGGTTGGAACGAAATTTCCTTCTAATGTAAGTCTGGGATAATCCTAAAAAAAGAAGCTAAATAATTAAATAATAGAGAAATTGGTTAAAAAATTTTCAAAAAAAAATTTAAAAAATTTTTTTGAAGTCACAAAAATTTTTAAAAGCTTGCAATCGTCAATTAGAATAAAATAAAAAATTATTTTCCAATAAACGGACTCGACCCCGGGACCATCTCCAAGTGAGTCAAGACTTAAACAACTTAACCACAAGAATAACAATCAAATTATTAATTAATGTAGAAGGAAATGCAAGGGAATTCCTTAAAAGTTAAAAAGTTGCTAGAAAACCCAGCAAAAATCTCCTAAACATTTTTTTTCTCATCCTATCCAAAAATTATAATAATATTTTTAAAAATTAACCGAATGTTGTAAATCCAATTCTTTAATTGCATTAATTGCTGGATGTTTATTATTCTTTGCCGGTTGGATACGAACTTCTTTTACAGGCTTGTTTTGGTCATTTTTTGTTTCGGCAGCTACGAAAAATATTTTAATTAAAGAATTTCCAAAAATACAGATTAGTCCGCAAATGTTTTACGGACAAAATGCAGAAAGGTAATATATAGTTATTAATTCAACTCAAAAAACTTCAATAAAATTTTTTAATATAGAATATTAAAATAAAATACCCAAATACCAATGTTTGCAGATTTGGATATTCGGATCCGAGAAAGTCTATAAATCAGGAAATTTTCGATTCGGATATATATTGACGAATATCAGGGAATTTATCAACAAGATCCACCGACCCTACTTCCCACAAAAAATTTTCTTTCTAATTGAAAAAAACCTTTAAGTTGTCCCAAAAGAACCTCGTTTTGTGATTTACATTCAATTTCTAAATTCCTCAAATTATTTAATTGAGATTGAGCATCTAAAAATTTAAATAAAAAATTAAGTTTTTAACAAATAAACCATTAATTTCATCTTTTAAAATTAAAATTTGTTGATTTTTTAATTCAAATTGAGTTCTCAAAATTTGTAATTCATCGTTAAAATTAGTAGAATAAATATAATATAATAAAAAACAAAAAGAAGCTGTCAAACAAATTAAACTTAGAAATTTTATTTTTGGCATTAAAGTTGTTGATTTGTTACTACACCTTTAAAAATTAAAAGAAAATTTTTTTTGAAGATTTTTAGAACTTGAAAAGAGTTGGCTCACTTTTGCGGACACTTTTTGCGGACTTTTTCCAAATTTCTATCTGTTTGTCTTTTCTAGTTTTCTCATTTAAAAGCAACAAAACAGGGAAGGGATGGGTTTACCCGGAATTCAATACCTGCACTTTTTTCGACCCGAAGCCCAATTCGAAGAAAATTTTAAAAATACTAGCCGTAACCCGCCATGAATTTTTCACCTTAATTTGTCCAAAAAAGGGAAAGCCAAAAAAGAGAAAATCAGCAAAAAAGTATACAAAAGTGGTCACCCCATCATTCCCAAATACCAAAAATGGCTAAACTACACTTTATGGGTCTGACACCGATTTGGATGATTTATATGTCATTTGAAAGAGCTCGGCGAGCTGAGTCGAGCGACATCAAAATTAGTCCGCGGACTCAACTATGAGCCGAGATACAGTAGTCTAAAGTTTGAAAAACCATAGGGGGGACCAAGCTCATTTTTGGGGGTAAAAAATTCGAATATGCAAATTATACCTCATTCGAAAGAGCTCTTCAAGTTGAATCGAATGACACCAAAATCAACGAAATCCGACTTGATTGGACAAAGTTTTGACCGTTTGTTTTGACCCCTTCCATAAGGCCTTCGCGGAAAAAAGTTTTTGCCGCTGCGGAGGAAGCCGGGCATGTCGAGCGGAACGACGGCCGCCGCTTCGCTACGGTCGCCGCGAGCGAAGCGAGCACGACCGCAGCGAAGCACGGCCATCGTGTAGCGAAGACCATGCCCGGCCTACCCTCCGTAGCAGCACAAAAACAGTTTTTCCAGCGAAAATTCTGCTGGTCATAACTTTGTTCAGAATCATCCAATCGAGCTGATTTTAGTGTCATTCAACTCAGCTCGTCGAGCCCTTTCGAATGAGGTATCATTTGCATATTCGAATTTTTCACCCCAAAAATCCCCCCAGAAATTTGACCATTTCGAGCCCTATATCTCGGCTCGTAGTTGAGTCCGCGGGCTAATTTTGGTGTTGTTCGACTCAGCTCGCCGAGCTCTTTCGAATGACATATAAATCATCCAAATCGGTGTCAGACCCATAAAGTGTAGTTAGGCCCCAAAAATTTAAAAGATAAAAAAATTTGGGAAGATTTCTGAAAAATCAATTAATTTTAAAAGGTGTGAAGTAATTCAATAATAGCACCCCACACCCGAATTTAATGTAAATCCAAAAAAATCTCAAATGGAAACCAAAATTCCCCCGAATTTTCAAAAAAGAATTAACACCCCAAATTTAAATCAACTAACCGCATTATACGCCGCCAACAATGAAAATTCATGGAATGTTGACACACCTTTCTTGCTTTTTTTCTCGCTTATTTTTGATTTTATTTTGATGTTTTAATTGATTCTCTTCTTTTTTCTAACTATTGTTGCCAGTTAAAACATTTTCTTTTTTTATTACATAAATAGCACTTTAACAAAAATAATTTTTAGTAACGCGGGACATTAAATGAAAGGGCATTAAAATAAAAAGAAACTTGGCGGAGGAAATTATACGGACACGCCCAAATAGGCGCGGAGCCCCAATGACGCAAAGCCATAACTTTCTGGAAAATGACTGCCAATTATCAATTTTTATACCAACCTCTTTATCTCAATGAGAGGAATCGTTTAATACTAAATTTGGTAAGATTTGGAAATCTTGAAGCAAGTTATGGCTTTGCGCCTTTATAGCTTCGCGCCCAATTGGGTTGTACCCAAATTATACGTGGAATACTAGAGTCTCGGCAAGCGGACAGTAAAGAATATAATTATAGCATCATTTGGCTAAAGCCTTGGCTACAAATCATGACCTATTTTGCTTTTGAAAACCCTAAAGATATGACACGAATTTTGAAGATACTTGACTGTAAACTAACATAAACATAAAGCCAGTGTAAAACTGAAGGATTTGGTAATTTTTTTATAGTCCTAGAAAGTAGGATAATCTTTAAAAGTATTCGAAAAGGAGAAGAAAATCGGTACAAAAATATAAATGTGTTTAACAAACAATGTCTGTAGTATAAAAAATTCAATTCAATTAATTTTTTTATTTTTATTCATTTTAAATTAAATTAATAACAAAAAATATTCAAAAAATTGTGTAAAATTTTACAAAAAAATATCTTCCAATTTTAATATCACTTTTAACAACTTTGAAGACCATAAACTGTCAGACATTCATTTAACTGAAAAAAATTCCAAATTTTAAATTTATTCAAAAAATAAAAACAAACTTGAACTGTCTTTGGTGTTGTTGAAAAATAAAAAATATCAAGACAAAAAAAAGTTCTCTCAAATTGAATTGAACCTAAAAAATTGAAAAAGAAATATAAAGCTTTGATAAAAAATAAAACGAAAATAAATTTGAAAATATTAAAGTTAAATAGGTGACTGTGTGGATAAGACTAATGAAAGTCGTTCAACCTCGAGCACTAGGCTGGTTAAATACAAAAAGATGGAGAAAGTGAAAAATCACACAGACATTGATTAAATCGTTTTTTCCCCATTTTCTTTTAGATTTTATAGTAAGCCTTATGGGGAGGGGAGTTCTTTAGTTTTCAATAAAATTTAGTTTGGAATCTGAGGATAAAAAATAAAAGTTAAATAGGAGGTCCGGACTATTTAAGTGCAGGGATAGAAGTCCCCAAGTTCCCACACTAGTCAACTAAAAATTAGAAGAATAAAAAGAAAAACCTTTTTTTAGTCGACACTAGAAAAAATTCGAAAAAAACAACAAATTAAAGCAAAGCAATTAAAGCTAGAGTTGATTGAGTTCCAACATAGGCAATATAAATTGACCAGACATTAAATTCATCCCAAGTAGAAAGACAAAAACTTGAAAAAATTTAAATTGAAAAATTCTCAAAAATTCAAAAAAAAACCTTAAAGGAGTTAAAATGAAGAAGAAAATAGACAAAAATTGAATTGAAAAAAGAATCCAATGCTTTCTAAAAATTTTTAAATTCTTCAACAGAGTAAATATAAAGGTAAGAAATAAAATCATTAAAACACATAAAGCCATAATTTGAAGAAAAAATCTGCAAATTGAGAAAAAATTAAAAAAATTTGTTTTCAAACAAAGAAATGTCTAAAGAAAATTAAAAAAAAAATTTTTAGAATGTGCCCCAAAGGAAAAATAATTATCAACCACAGGATTCGAACCACCCCAATATTTAACCGAAAACCAAATACTTAACCACTAAACCAACAGCCTTTATTAACCTCAAATAAAAATTAACCTATTAATTTTTCGACTAAGAATAAAAGTTGCAGGTAGATCAAAATAATAGGCAGTGAATATAAAGCAGATCCACCAGAGAACGTCCTCCAACTAAAAAAATTAGAAACTATCTAAGAAATATTTAATACATTAAAGTATAAAAATGTGGGGTAAATTAAGCGGATTTATAATTTTTGAGACTAGAGTTTTCTTCCACCTACTCATCTTCCTTACAACAGAAAAGTCGTAAATGGGACTTCATATCAAAATTCGTTACTCGTATAAATATTAATACGACTACAAAAATAAATTTTCATTAAATTGCCCAAATACCTTAAAACCAAGTTCGAGATTATTAACAACCCCTCCCCTCCCTTTCTAAAAATTAATTAAAAAACAAACTCTAATTCCTCTGCTTTTTCCTTGATTCAAAAATAACAAGTTTTTGCATTCTTCCCCACTCTTATCATTTAAAACTTTGCTAGAACTAAAATCTTTCAACGTGCCATTTAACCTATTTTGTTGTTTAGAAGAGTTCCTCTGTTGACTTTTTCTTGAATTAATAGCACAATTATTCTGGTTCTTAGAAGCCATATTATTGCCTCGATTCTGATTTGTATTAGACATATAATTATTGCAATTCCTCAGATTTTTTAAAATTAATTTTAAAGCTTTAAAAAATATTTGGACTTGTGTAGTTTACCCCCATAAGACCCGCCCCTCTGTCTCTCTTCGTTTTCAATGTTAATAAAAAAAGGAGGATAAGCAGAAACAGAAGAAAAGGGGCGGGGCCTATGGGGTGTAAACTACACAAGCACCAAAAATATTTTTAAAAACAAGAAAAACGAAAGAAAAAAAAATTTTTTTCTTTGGATTAAAAATTAGCCAAATTAATAAATAAATTCTTCAAAAAATACAAACAAAAAAGCATTATTTTATTTAAAAAATAATAATAAATGATATATTTAATATAAAAAACAATTCTTGGGAAAAGAATTTTGACTGATTTATTTTTTAGAGAATGGTTAAAAACTACCACTCTTGAAAGATATAAATAAATACACATTTTTAAATGTAAAAAAGAATGAGAGGTTTTGCAAAAAATTGAGGGGTTTTTATAGAAGAAAAATAAATTTATATTCTATTTTTATTTTAAATTTACTATTTACTGAGGAAAAATCTGAGAAAAAATAGGAAAATAATAGTTAGTAAATAGTCAAAAGGAGTATTTTTATTTGTTTGTGTTCTCGCAAAACCAAAAATTAAAAACAACTTGTGTATATGTATAGTAAACTATAAAAATACAAAAATCAATGTAATAGTAGTAAAATTGTGAGTAAAACTAGAGTAGCACGAGGTCGAGGCCTCGCCGAGGCCGAGGCCGAGGTCCTCGGCCATTTTCAAACATCGACCTCGATTTTGCTGACCTCGGGCCTCGGAACCTCGTCTCGGTCCTCGGCCCGAACCTCGGCCGAGGACCGAGGCTAAATATACACCCCTAATAATTGCTTTTTTGTAAAATATGGAAGTAATATGGTGACTTACCTTCCAAAATTCTCAAAATTTTCGCCTGCGGCGCAGGAAAAGGAAGATTTTTGGCTTCATAGCCTTCCAAAATTCTTAAAATTTTCGCCTGCGGCGCAGGTTACTCTTGGTACCATTGGATAGTGCATTAAATAGGCTACAACATACCAAAAAATCAAGATTCCTGACCGATTGTTGTTATAAGGTTATGATGGATAAAGTGCCGAAAAATCGTATTTTTTTAAAAAAGTTAATTTTCAAATCATAAGTTTTTTTTATCAATCGGTCAAAAATTCTGATTTTTTCTCTATCCAATGATATCAAGAACATGAAAAAATGACCATTACTTGCTAAGTTATAGGGCCGGGACTCAATTGAGCAGGGACCGTCTATCCGGGACCCCATATCCGTCTATCCGTCTTTTCGGTTCAATTTATCGGTTCAAATCCCTTTATCCGTTATTAATAAACTAATATCTATTAGAACCCCCTTAATCAATTCGACCCTTTTTATCACCCGTTATCAATCACTCAAATCCAATTTTTTTCAATCACTCAAATCCTTATCTCAATAGATCTCCTTAATCTTTGACAAAATTTCGGCTCGGTTGGCCAGTTCACTTTCATGCTAATCAAATTTAAAATACAGTGTTTGAAAAAAGCTGATCAAAGCTTTGAAATTATTTGATCAAGGATTTTAGCTTTCATATCTATAATGGTCATCTCCATTATATTAATTTGTAATCATTTAGTGAAATTTTGATAAAATTTAGTAAATTTAATTGGATTTTGAAAATCTATGGAGGTTTTTAAAAACCTCGGTTTTCCTCGGTCCTCGACCTCGGTCTCGGGTCAAAATTTGCCCCTCGACCTCGATCTCGGCTTTTCCAGTCTCGGTGATCCTCGGCCTCGGTTTTTTCGAAAAACCTCGACCTCGTGCTACTCTAAGTAAAACGCAGAACAAAAAAAACGAAAAAAATACAAGTGTATAGTGTATAGTTGTATAGTGTTGCAAAAATAAGCATTAAATATTGAGAAAAAATATAGAATAGTGGAAAGGGAACAGGGGACCAATGCGGGGAACTTAAAAAGGAAAGTATGAGTCACCAATGAAAAGACCAAAAGATCAATCAAGTGGAATCTTCCTATAAAGAGTAAAAAGACAAGGAGAATGTCGTTATATTAAAGCTGAACTGGCCTAGCTAGTAGGATTTCACCGGAACCGGAACTTCCGGTGAAATCCTACTAGCTATTCCTCTCCTTCAGCTAATAATGCAAAAAAGGTTATTCGGCGGATGGGGGGTAAACACGGACTGATGTGTTATTCATTTACCGGACTGAGGTGCCACTTCTTGCATAGCGCCTTAGGAATTAAATAATGTAGTTATGCTTAACATTATAAGAGAGATTCTTTAAAAATATTTTACTGCTTGTCAAATAAAGCCTTTTTATTGGGAAGGTGATCTTTTGGTTGTTTTTATCAAAACAAACACAAAATTTCTGGCAGTGGACAAAAAAATAAGTAGAAAATAGTGAATGCTAGGCGAATGTTTTGAGAAAAAAGAGAGGAATATAAACCAGAAATCGATCGTATTTTAAAATAAATAAATATGTAAATATTAAAAAAAACATTTAGCCTAATAATCCTTTGAGATCATTGCTGTAAAAGTTATATATTTGGATTAACAAGATATGGAAAGATAAAGGCGAAAAAAAGCAGATAAAGAGCTCTTAAATATTTTTTTCAGTTAGGTATACAGGACGAGGAGAGAAGATCGTGGGAGAGGGTCGTCCGGGACTTGACTGTTTCGGGTCGGATCCGAGTTCTGGGTCGGACTTAATTAGTAATATTACTAATTAAGTTTGCCAAACTATACAAAAGAAAGGGTCTTGTAAAGCAAAAATAACGCATCTTTGGAGTAAATTGGAAATTTTCTCGATTTAAATATTTTTAATTAAATTTTGAATTCGAGAAAATTTCCAATTTACTCCAAAGATGCGTTATTTTTGCTTTGCAAGACCCTTTCTCTTGCATAGTTTGGCAAACTTAAATTGGCCAATGTTTATTTTTTGGCTCGTGTCGAGCACACATCCCAGTAAAGTTTACTAAGTTTCTTTTAAAAAAATTCTTTCAGATCTAACAGCTTGGGTCGCGTGTTCCAAACTGTTATTAATATCCAGATTTCGGTGTCATTAAAAATATTTCACTCCTTTATCTGCTTTTTTTTATAAATTTTATTTTCTTTTAGCTACTTTGTCTTCCCGAAGAAGACAAAGTACTAACATTAACACCCATCATAGGTTGCCGACTGGGACGATTTGGAGCAGGCGAAAAATCATAATAAGTTTCCTTATCTATAGATAATTTATTTGAATTTAAATTATTCCCACCACCACCTCCGCTCCTTGTTGTTGAAGAAATATAAGCATCACTTTGTTCACTCATTTCACCATCAGCATCTTCCAATTCATCCTCCCTTTCCTCTTCTTCTTCTTCATCATCATTGTAATTAGTAGCTACCCCATTTTCTATTAATGGATGATTTTGTTCTGAACGTTCCTCATCTTCAATTAGGCTAACTCTATTACGAACACTTGAACAACTTGTTCGATCACGCTCTAAAAATAAAAAAAAGAAAAAAATAAAAAGAGAAGAAATGCTTGGAAAAATCAAGTGAAAATTTTTTTTGTAAAACTTTCAACAAATCAACCTCTCATTTTCACTCAGTTTTTTTACAAAAAAAAAGTTAAATGCTAATTTAAAAGGGACAGGGTTAAGGCCCAATTTAACGTAACCACTAAAATTGAAAAAAATATAGATTCCTTATAAATGAGATGATGACCAACCAAATTTTAAAAAATGACTTTAGGCATGCTCTGTTTGAATAAAAATCGAGGTATCTGACTGTAATAGAAAGTTTAATTTTGTCCTAGGGTTAAAAATGACAGGTTAATTTTTGCCTGTTGTTGATAAAATACACTTGTCTTTTTTCAATTTGAGCCACTATGTACAGGCAAAAATTTTAAGTCATGTCGAACCCCCTAACTTGTCCTGACAAAATTTTTTGATTCCATTTACCGGATTGTCTCCAATAGAAGCCCATGCCCTAATAGAAGCCCACCCAATGAGGGGTATTGAAAAATAAAAGCCCATGCCCTATTAGAAGCCCATCCGTTTTTTGAAAGCCAATTTTTCTATTATTTTTGTTATAGTCGACTAAAAGTAATGACGAAATTCCAATGGCAGAAAATGAATATAGAGGGATTTGGATGGAATATTGGGAGATGTGGAAAAATTTAGCAAAATTAAGTATAAATGTTTATGAGGAATAAGAAAATATTAAGGGGATTAAGAGGAGTTCAGATACTTAAGAAGGAATTAAGATAATAATGCATGGACGAGAGTTGGATATCGTTGGGTATCAAGGAATTAAGTGGGATACAGAGGTATCTCAGAAAGGGTTTGAATTAATATTGATGAATGTGTTTATATCAAGCGAATGAGGTGGATTTAGCGGGTTATGGATGCATTATTTGATATCAAGGGGGATATGAGAAATATAGTGAGGACCTGGGGATTAATAGGGGTTACCTTCTCACCGCGAAGAGGAAAACTGTATTTTAAGTGATGCTTCATTAGATTTTAATATTTAATTTTTGTTACAGTATGATTTAACTGATTAATTGATTAACTGATAATTTAGTTAATTTAACCAATTAATTGATCAGTTAACTGGTTATGATTTTCAATTATGCTTAAATGTGTTTATTAGTAAAGACATCAAAAACCATAATAAACGTTTGATACAGAGTATCAATCATCGAAAGTTTGATACAGAGTATTAGTTTACATGTAGAACTTATTGGAGATCAAAGAAGATAAAAATAGAACTGGGGATAATAGGGATCAACTTCTCACCAAGAAGAGGAAAACGGCATTTTAAGTTATGTTTAAGTAGATTTTGATATTCAATTTCTGTTAAAATTTCCGCCCATGCCCCAATTTCCGCCCATTTCTGTTAAAATTTCCATTAAAATTTCCGCCCATGCCCCAATAGAAGCCCACTCAATGAGGGGTATTGAAAAATAGAAGCCCAGGGCTTGTATTAGAGACAATCCGGTATTTTATATACACAAAATACCTTCACGTTTTCTCCTACGTGAACTTGCTTCAACAACCAATTGATGAATTGATTCAGTCATTACTGGATCATATTGAGGTGCTTCATCTAAATTATTATTGTTTGATCCTTCACAAGAATGTACATAAGATATTTCTGTTTGGGGACTTTCTTGTTGTTGTTGTTTTTGTTGTATTTTTCGTTGATTATTAAAGCATTCTTCTTTTGGATTTGTAGTAGAAGATTGACGATTTGAAGTAGCAACACTTTTACTTCTTCCACCTATTTATTAAAAAAAATTTTTTTTAATTGTCCCAATTTTTGTCATTTTTATACAGTCGAAACTCATTAAAATATACGCCTATAAAGGGTACCTACCACCAAGGAAGCTATCCAGACCCAAATCTTAACTAAGCGTATCTCAAATAAAGGTCTGGGTGTGTGAATTAATAACAAAGTTTCCCCAAATTTTCGCCTTTATGGCGTTTCGCCTTTCATCTTGCGCTTTTTAAATCTCGGCAAAACCCTGGATCCTTGTCTTTTGATCTCTAAAAATGGAGGATATTCCAGACGTTTTGGGTCAAGAATTCTATTTTACCTCCATTATTTCTCCTCTGTGTAGAATGTCCAGAATTATTCCTTTTCCCACCAGTTCCTCCTCCTCTACTTGTTGTCCCAAAATGTTGATGTTGAACTAAAAATGCTTTTCTAAGTCGTCGTTGTTGTAAAGTTGCGGCGGCGGCGATGCGTTTATTATTTTGTTTATTGCTGTTATGCCAACTATTTTCAAGTTCCAACAATTCATTGAAACTTTTATTGTTGTGGTGGTATGGCGCTGCTGGTCGCATCACCGCCGCTGAGGATAAAAAATGACGGGGAGGTTCTGTTGGTGCTGGATTTAATGGAAGGGATGGTCCTTGACTTCTATTGCAACACAAATTGTTGTTAGCATTTTCAGGGTTAATAAGTGTTGTTGTTGCATAAGGAGATGGATCTGGGGTTTTAAGGAAAGAAATTAGTTTGAAAATACATTGTCTCGTAATGGCAGAAATTCGAAGAAAAAATAAGGAGAAGCACAAAAAGTAAAATTCAACGTCACCGGGCCTTTTAGGGTCAGGTAGCCTAAGCCCAAGAGCAAGTTGCTTTCTTGAGAGTAACCTTAAAGCAGGTTTCGACCCCCGCCTCTGAAGAAGGGGGGGGGGGGGGGGGAAGCAAGCAACGAGGGGAGGGGAGGGGGGAACTTAGACCCTTGCTAGCTTCACGAGGGGAAGCTAGCAAGGGTCTAAGTTCCCGAGCCCGAATTCTCCGCAACCTTTGCTTCCGGCAAAATCAAAAATAATTTCACTTAGAAAACCCCCCTCTACATCTTTTCATAATTAAAATAAAAACCATCATAATATTTTGGAGGTGTTTTTTGTTGTCTAGCAGCAGCAAAAGTACTTAAAGGACCTCCACCATTTCTATCTAAAGAATTCAAATTATCCGGTAATTGTGTATAATGATAATGATGACTGGGGGAAATTGGTGGTGGATCAATTATTTGAGAACCATCAGGATTAGTAAATCGTTGTTGTGGCAAATGAAGATTTCCGGTATAATGATGCAACGCATGGCCCAACTGTGGAAAAATTTTTAATAAAATGTGACAAAATTTTAGGGAATTTTTCAATCTTATGTTAGGGATAATTAGCGGATCAGAGCTAATTCAGAATACAAACAAATGTTCAAAAATAGGAACACAAAAGAAAAAAATAACGTTGAGAATCAAAATAATCAAATATATGGAACCCAGAAAAATTTCAGAGTTTACTAAATCTCAGACTTTATTTCCAAGTTTAATCTTAATGTTAAATTAGTAAGCCTTAAAGAATTAAGTATTCGTGATGATTGTATGTATATTCTAATTGTAAGTTTGAGGATTTGTATTTGTATCAAGGATCCTGCCGTCCCGATTTCCCATTATTTTTGGATCAGAATCACGAGTCCCCTAAATCGGAAATATATCTTTTATGTTGGCAGGATCCCTGAGTTGTATGATTATATTTTTTATATTTTAACGGACTATTCTTGATACCAGGAAAAGTTTTAAAAATTTGAACAGAACACTGTTAACTTATTAACAAAAAATAATATCACTTAAAAAAGACCTGAACAAGTTCATTCCCCCCAGTATTATGCCCTCCATTTCTAAGCAATTCAGAAGAATTATGCCCTATCAAATGATGACATCCACCACCTCCACCTCCTCTAACTAAAGTTCCAGTAAATGTTTCAACAGTTCCAGCATTATAATGTTGCTGTTGTTGTTGTTCATGTGATGATGACCAAAAAGCATTTAAAGCATCACCCAAAACTGTTGTATTTGGAGCACAAACACTTCCATCTCGAATTTTAATAAATTCTCTTTGTTCTTTTTCGTTTTCTCCATTTCCTCTATGACAACATTTATACCAAAAAAATATCATTACTAAAAGTAACAAACACCAAAGTAAAATTCCACAGCCTAAAACAGCCCAAGGTTGTCTATACCAAATACTATCGAGACGTTCAAACATTCGAATATGATGATGTAAAGTTTCTTCATCTTGAAGAAAAAAAATTTTTTAGTTTTCAAAAAATTTGGGATAAAATGTCCAAAAATTTGAAAAGGTTAAAAAACAAATAGAGAGGTAAAATCCTATCCCTGAGCAGGAATCGACCTGCAACCTCCTCGCTGCGTTCTTAAACTGAAAATGAGCTACCGAGGCGTTGATTCGTCTTCTCTTCTAATACACTCCTCCACAAAAGTATAAGGGCACTTGGTTTTTCGCAATTTTTTTACTTCTAATGGTCCAATTTTTCTGAAAATTTAGATACACACCTTTTAGTGAATAACTAATAAGCTGTGCATCGATTTTTGGCTGATTTTTTATTTTAAAAATTTTTAGAGAAGAATTTGCATTTTAGGCCTCCACAAAAGTATGTGGGCACCTTACAAAAAAGATATTTCCAAGATTAGAAAAAATCTACAAAAATTCTAGGAAACATACATAATGATATTATGAAAAAATAAAAAAGAACTAGACCCATATCTTTACCCGGAGCCGAGATTCTGAGACCCCGAAAATCAACGTAAATCAGGGGTAAGGCTCTTTAAAAAATTTTTTCGACCCCTTATGGATTGTTTTGAATTTTGATTTTGGGCTCATTCGCAAGCCCTTGAAATTTGCTACAAAATAGCAAAAGTTTTATTTTCTAGAAAAATTATCTCAGTAAGTTCTTTAAATGACATTTTATCCCAAAAATAAAAAATATTTTTACATTTTATCTCCCTTCAAAAAATCTATCAAAAAGAAAAAACAAACTTACTCATAACAACAGGCTCTTCATCAAAAAATATTCCAACTCCAGCATTTGTTCTTGCCGCAACACGAATTGCATAACTTGCATTTGGGATTAAACGATATAAAGTAACGCTTGTTGCTCTTTCATTTGTTGTTATATTACGATCTTCAACAGAGGAATGGTTACTTTTTATATTTATTAAAAATCCTTTTAAAATTCCGTTGATATGATCTGTTGGTGGCGGACGCCATGATATTCGTAAAGAACTTATATTTAACATACGAAGACGAACATCAGAAGGGGGCATTGTTGGGGCTAGAAAAAATAAAAAAAAATAAATTTTATGTCTTGGAATTTTGATTAGAAAAGTTGCTAGTTAAGAGTTAGAAAAATTAACTAAATTGTTTTAAAAAATATTTGCAGACTCGCATTTGCGGACAGGACTAACTCAAAGAATTAACTTGAAAAAGAATTTTTATGACTAACAAACACAAGCCATAAAATTAAATAAACACATGACTTGGGCTGTCGGTTCAGATATGAAAAGATTTTCGGACATCAGGAAATATTTTCAGGTTGGATACCGGTTCCGGATCAGGATATTCGAAATTTCGCCAGATCCGCAAACCTACAAATGACCCGTGTTTGAAAACTCGAACAAGTAAGATCAAAAGTTCCGGACATAAAAGAGCTCCCGTCAAACAAAAAAAATTAAAAAATTAAAACTAACTAGCTTCCATTGTTGTCCCATCAAGTGAATTTGAAGGCATTCCTTGTATTTGATAATGATAAGGTATCACAAAAAATTCATAATTGTTAAAAGGCCTCAATCCATTAATGATTATGTGTTCAATTTCAGGATCAGTTACATTCACCCAACTGTGGTCGTGTGGCAAAGGAGGTCCACGCCATTTAATATAATAACCTTGGACTAAAGGTTCCTATAAATAAAAAATTTTTTAAATAGAAAAATAGGTACTTTTTGGTTATCCCCCCTATTTAAGTCTCATTATCTGATTAATTTTCCTTTTATTCTTTTCTGCTTCGGAATGGCCATACTTCCTTTTTTATATAATAAATCAGATGTGCACCATTCGATAGAGGACCCCCGACTTCCTATTTAAGTAGAAGTGATGCGGGATTTTTTGTTCATTTAAATTTTGCTAAAAAAGCTCGAGGGATATAAGTGATTGACAATGCAAGGAAAATTAATGGAAGACTCAAATAGTGAGGGGGTATAACCAAAAAATCTAAAAGAAAAAACCTTTTTCTGCCTTTTCCAACTTAAAAGCATCGCTGACGAATTTAAAGGTCTAACTTCAACTAATTTAACCAATTGTTCAGAAGAAAGTTTTTGTCGAGCAGTTTCCATATCCAACATTTTCCCAAATTGAGAAGAAGTTTCACTACCTTCCTCGGGTTCCCTATATCCAATAGGTGTAGAAATTGTTACAAGAGAACTTGGTTGTGATGGTAATCCTATTCCTTTTAAATTTTCTGCTCTAATCAAGAAAATGTAGGAACGTCCAGGTCGAAGGTTTTTAATACGAAAACGAGTGGTGGTTACAACATCCATTATATTTTGCCAAGACTAAAATGGAGAGAGATTTTTAAAATAGAAAAATTAAGATCAAATCCTCTCGGAAAAGTGACAACATTCAATAAGAATCCATAAGTTTGATGGATCGTGGGAAATCTCCGGATCCAAAAAATTCCCGATATTCGGACCATTTTCGAATTCGGATCCGCCAACACTATCATGGGTACATATTGTGAGATACACTAACAAATTTTGTTAGTCCCTATTTAATCCAATAAACCGTGACAAATACTAGTATAATAGAATAAATCTAAAAACAAAAGCAAGTCAACGAATGTTGGAATTCCCTATACGGGGGATAAGAGATTCTGGGAGATTAGAAAATCATTCCAAAAGAAAATCCTCCCAAAAATACCAAAAAAATAAAAAAATAAACACAAACCTCCCCCATTTCAGGGCTCCAATATTGAATTATATATCCAACAATAGGCGATGCTCCTTGTCTTTCTGGAGCTGTCCATTCTAATTCAACAATTCCATCATCAGAAATATTTAACAAATTTGGCCGTCCTGGAGACGAGGGAAGAACTGTAGCATCAGGCATTCTTTGAAAATTTGTATTTCTATTTGTATGTTCCTCAACTACAAGGGATGATGTCCAAGTAGTTTCTCCATCTTCATTTAATGCTTTACATGTAAAAATTCCACTGTCTTCTTTCCTACAGAATTTTCGTAAAAATTTTTTTTACCAAAAAAATATTTTGGTAAAATTCAGTCTTGTCCCAGAAACCGATTCAGACAAACAATGTCATTCGAAAGAGCTCAAAGAGCAGTCGAAAGATAACAAATTAAGTTACGGCCAAACTTGGGCCGAGATCAAGGCTGGATGTAGTTGCGGATTGCGTAAAATTGCGTGTTTTTTTACTTGTGAATTGCGGCTGCGGATTTTAAATTAAAATTGCGAGTTGTGGATTGTGGCTGTGGAAAATTTTTTTCAATTGCGTCATCCCCTATTCCCAGAAAAATCGAAAAACCATGGGGGAGGGGGCAAGCTAATATCCCCATTACATCTTTTGACCATTATGAGACCATAATTTCTGCTCACAATCGAAACTGGAGCTTTATTTTGGTGTCATCGATTTAACTCGCCGAATCCTTTCAAATGAATCGGTTTCTGGGACATACGACAGAATTTTTCCAAAAAAATTTTTTTCCTACTTCAAATCAGATATTTGTAATGTCCCCATCGATTGTTGTCGATAACGATTTTTGTAATCACTCGAATTTAGATCTAAGGGCATATCATCTTTCATCCAATTAATTACAACAGGTAAACGTCCAGTTGCCTGACAAGGAAGTATTGCCATATCGTTAAGCATTAAAGTTTGATTTTGATGTCCATATTGAATGATTGGTGGAGGATGGGAAGTAGCTTAAAAATTAAAAAGTTTAATTAAATAATCATGGAATGATAAGACTAATATTAAGGACGATAAAAATGTAATAGGGGTAGGATTATAGAAGACGAAAACCCTACAAGGGAAGCTTAGGGAAAATTTCTGGACAACGGGGAGAGGCGTAAATATTTGGAATCAAAAAATTATCACCGCAGGCTACCAGGAACGGGGCATAACTAAGTCTGACGAATCCGGAGATCCGGCCTGGAAAGGTGTAGATCCGAAAATACTCGATTCGGATATCCGTGGATTTTCCATGATCCATCAACTCTAGAAATAACTCTGATAAAAATCATCTATCAAAGACTTTTTAGTAAACCAGCAAAAATTTATTTTTTATTTACATTCATCTTCACACTGATCTGGAGTTTGAAGACATGATAAAGACAAAATAGTTGTTATATTTAATACAGATCCAAAAATCATTTAACAGAAATAAATAATTATATAAATTAAAATACATGAAAAAATCTATCGAATTTTGATTTAAAGTTGAGAGAAAATAAAATTTTAAAGAAGAAAATTTCCGACTTTTTTAATTGAATGTTTCAAACTTTTACAAGGAATATTTATGTAAATAAAAACAAATAAAAATCAACATTTGATGGGGGGTTTTGC
This sequence comes from Meloidogyne arenaria, assembly GCA_036172955.1. Classification (NCBI taxonomy): domain Eukaryota; kingdom Metazoa; phylum Nematoda; class Chromadorea; order Rhabditida; family Meloidogynidae; genus Meloidogyne; species Meloidogyne arenaria. The sequence continues at coordinate 3,593,207 of JARQAB010000029.1, read as the reverse complement.
GCTTATTTTCCCACTATCAAAAACCTTTATTTCTTTACCAAAAATCATTCAAAAAAGCCTTGGGTTTCTTCAAAACAACCAAACATTTATGTATATTGCGTGCACCTTTAATTCCCCCCTTCCCCCTCCTAATCGCTTGCAAGACTCACTCAAAAATTATATATATCCATCAAAAGGATTTTTAGTTTCTATACTTTTTGCCATTGCCGCCGCTCAACTCTCTCCCTTCGCTTTATACCCAAAAATCATGAAAAGGGAAGGACACAAAACACAAAAATGCTCTGACCTATCTCAAAGGATTAGCCTGAAAAAATTTTTTTTAAATCCCCCTCTACCTTTTCTCTTTTAGATTTTTATTGTTTTAGCGTAGAAAAAAAAGTTGAAATCCCCTTTTTTGATGTGCGTAAAATTGTTAAATAGGCGTGATAAAAAAATTAGAAAAAGGGGATGCCGCGCATATTTTTTGTCAAGTAATTAAACGTTTTATGTGAACATGTTGCAAAAAATATTTTTCTATTCTTTTTCTTAGTGATTTGATTGGTAAAATTGAACAAGTAACTTTTTTAGAGGGTTGAGGGGATGTTTAAAAAAGACTTTGCGTAAACTTTAATAAAAATTAAAACAAAACAGAAAGGTATAGCAGGGATCCTGCCGACCTGATTTCTCGAAATCGGGAATTTTGTTTTATTTGTCGGCAAGATCCCTGGATGTATGGACCACAAAAAGCTTTGAATATAAATTTTTGACCTAAATATGTCATCCGTGTTTTTAGACTAAACCCCAAGGTATATACTTAAGCCCAACTAACAAATTAATAAATTTCAGTATTTTCGGTGAAGTAATGTACAGAAATTGGCAAGAACTCTTCTCGGAAAACTTTTTGCCAAAATTTTAAAAATATTTAATCAAAGATTTTTTGAAAATTTTTAAATGTAAATATAAACATAAATGTTCCATTGTTTGGAGAAAAATCGCCAAGGCATGGGAGAATTGTACAAAATTTATATGGATATTGCAAATATGGCAACATTTCTATAAAATCTCCCTCCTCTTATTTTAATGGGATTTTTGGCTTTAAACATAAAAAAAGGACATAAAAATTTTTGTAAAAAAATTAAAGAAGCCTCCCCAAATCTCTACTAAAGAATAAAAAATATTAATGAATAAAAAAATTGATGAGAAAGGCATACATTAAAATATATTCCTCCCTCAAATAAGCTAAAAAAGAGGTAAAACTGACAGACACAACTGTTTTGGTATAAAATATTTAATTGTTTGCTGTAGTATTTAAAAGGGGGGGGGGGGAACAGTGAAAGTGTCACAATAAAAAAAAAAAGATTTTTTTAGGTATTTATTTAGTTTAAACTAAAAATTCTCGCTAGGGATTATATATAAAGCAACACAAAACATATTTTTAAGTATCGAGAGATAGGTAATTATTTTGAAAAAAACAAGAGAATTAAGTGTACAGTCGAACCCCGATTTTAGGTACAACTTTTGTGTAGATCTGGGCTGTCAATTCAGAACTGGACTACACCAGAGAACTGAAAATTGTTTAGTTAGACTATTCAGTTAGAAACGAGATATTCGAAGATATCTCTCAGGGACCAACAACATTAGTATTCCTACAGATAAAGCTAATACACCTTTTGATGCCGAGAAAATTCTATCATATAAGGAGACTTAAATAGCTCCCCATGTGCGTAAACTGCTCCAAACTAAGGTTGGACCTCACCGGTTAATTTTTGCCTGTGGCGGCTCAAATAGAGAAGAATAGAAGCATATGAGCCGCTGCAGGCAAAAATTAACTAGCCGTGTCCAACTCTAACCAAATTAAGAAATCGTATCTTAGATTAGGGAGAGTCTAGTATTAGGGGTATCTTACATATAGTCTATATGCGAGGTCCGACCATATTGAGGTAAAAAATATTCATTTTACTATTTAAAAATGCAAATTTTTAAATAATAATTTATGAGAGCAACAACATAACATGTGTTCAATGGCCATATGAATGAACAAAAAAAGGACAAAATATTTTCAAAAAAAGGAAAATAATAAAAGGTAAGAGGGCTCGGATTTCACCTCTCAACGATTAACAATAAAAAAAGGTTATTATTGTTTAAGAAAACAATAAAAAAGAGCGATTAACCTTGCAAAAGAGGAGCGAGATTTTCATGCCCAAAATTTATAAAAGAATAAGAAATTGTCAAGAGAATGGAAGTGAGGGGGGGAGGGGATATTTTGTAGATTTTAAAAATTATATAAAATATTTAAAAATTATTCCGAGAAAAATAAAAGAGAGAAGTCGAAATAAGGGCAAAGAAAAATGCCACCTTTGAAGCTGGATAAATAGCTTCATTCCGGAAAAAAATTAAAAAATCCGGATTTTAGACAAAGATTGGAACTGGAAAAGAGAAGGGGTGAAAGGAAATAAGCCAGGTGTTTGACTTTTGACAAGCTTCTTGAAATATTTTTTAGATTCTTTTTCGATTTTTTTGGAATATAAATTGTAAAAATTTAATTATTGACTAAATTCTTAGATCGGATATTAAAAACGTAAAACTACTAATAGAAGCCCCCATTATATTCTTTAGTCAAATTCCAAAGAGGTATTCTATTAGAGGTTCTACACAGGTAAAAAAAAGTAGAGGTCAATTTTCATCAACTTTCTTTAAAATTTTTTCTGAAATTTAGTAGTCAATTTAGTAAAATAAAAATTAAAAACTAAAAAAAAAGAAAAAGGAAATTGACCCTAATGTATAAAGGAAATTGTAGGAAGAATAAATAGGCAGGAAGAATAAATAAAAGGGAATGGAAACAAATACACATAAGATGAGTATAAGATTAAAAAAAAAAAGAAAAAAGATAACAATCTTGCGGCAATATTTTCTTTCAATAAATGAGGAACATAAGAGAGAAGGAAGCACAAAAATATTTTATTATAATAAAAGAATCTTTTTATTTCATGGATATCCAAAGTCCATTTTATATTTTAATTTAAAAAATAATTTTTTATTTTAATAAAACGCGATATGACTCACTACGATGAGCGGATCTTGGAAAGTCCCAAGATATCCGGTTTCTATTCAAAAATTTAGAATATTCGGACTTCTTTCGGATCCGTCAATATACTACCCACTAGGAAATCATCCCACTCATGATCAGAAAAATGTTTGTATATCCAGAAGTTTCAGGGTTAGATCTGTATATCCAAAGGCATATATCCCAGGTTGGCCGTATAATCAGAAAAAATATTATGAGGGCAGGGGAAATAGTTTTAGAATGTCAAAAGTTGGCGACCGGTTAATTTTTGCCTGTGGCGGCTCAACTTAATTCAAGTCGCTACAGTGAAAAACTAACCGATCCCAAACTTCTTGGACAATCCGCGGAAAAAAGCCCCCAGAATTCGGTATTTAATACCAATAAATTTTTTCAATTTCCCCCAAAAAAATAAAAGAAAACTAACCATCACTTATTATCGACAACGAAGCTTTTGCCAAAGTTGACCCAGCAGAATTAGCAGCAGCACAAACATAAATTCCCTGATCTATTTGACGAATATTGTCAATTATTAAACGACCTTCATTTGTAACTTGAATACGTCCATCTGACGAAACTAGGCCAGAGAAGAAAGTAAAAAGCTTTAAAATGGGAATTTAACAAAATGAAAATGGAGTGCATCAAAATATCAAATACTCAAAAGCTGTCAAAATACCAAACTGTGGAAAATTTAAAAAAACACCAAAAATATAGAATGTTGTTCAGAGAAAGGAAATTAAAAGAAACCCTTGACCATAATTCTTGATTCTGGTTAAGGTCTTTGACCAGATCTTTGACCTCGAGCCAAGGAAAAATGAAGGAACACAGAAAAATGCCTGTCTGGATCTAGGAAAATTAAGGCTTGAATCCAGATCCAAGTCAATCTCTAGTTTATACAATAAAAGTAAAGGTTACTAGTAGAATTGAACATGACCGGTTAATTTTTCCCCGTGGCGGGAAGTTGTTAGAACAAAGCGAAAGAGTGTTACTAATTCACGCATTTTGGTATTTCGACGTGCTTTTTGGAGGTTTGGTATTACGGCATTTGGTATTTCGGCACAATACCAAATGAAAAATTTAAAGAAAAACCTGATCTCCTTCTTTACTCCAAAAAATTTTTGGAATTGGCTGTCCAAAAGCCTCACATTCAAAAATTGCTGTTTTGCCAGGTATTAAACGCAAATTTTGTGGAAGTTTAGTAAATAATGGAGGTGAATTAATGTGTAAATGAGCAGAAGATTCAACATTTCCTACTGGATTTTTAGCAAAACAAATATATTCGCCTGAATCTTGAGGTTGTACTCTTAAAGAAAAAAAAGGTTAGATTAATTCCTTAAGCACGTAAAAGAAAACAACAAGACGGCTGCGTTCCCCCTTATATTCCCACTATATTTTCTTCCGCAAGACGCGCGTTTTTTTGTGAAAGCAATCATAAGAAAAAATTGGGAATATTTAAAAGGATGGTTTAGAACTATAGGAAAACTACTATAACTATGTTGTTCGTTCAGAACCAACCCAAATTGAACCAAAGATTTTCGATTTGATCTGAGAACCTACAACCCTAAAACATAACCTTACAAAACAAAAATAAAATCTCATTCATAAAGTAACCCAATTCACAAGAACAAAAAATGAATGTTCTTCTGGTCAAAATTAAAACCCAAAAGAAATCCAAATTTAACAGAAACAAAAATAGAATTTTTGTACAAACCTATCAATTCTAAGGCCTCCTCTATCCCTTGCTACATAAGCTCGTCCAATTGGCATTTGTCCGTCACGTTTTTTCCAAGAGATAGTAGGTAAAGGCTGAATTTAAAAAAATTATTATAATTCTTTCCCTAATTTTTCCGAAAAAAGCAACCTCTCCAGCAACTTTACATTCAAAAAGAACAGAAGAATTTACTTCAGCGACCACATTTCTTGGTTCAACCTTTAAAAATTTTAACAAAATTTTCGAAAAAACTAAAGGAAAAATCAAAACCAAAAATTTAGGCTTCTCATAGACCGAAAGTCTTGCAGGTTTTGATATTCTTTCTCCAACGGAATTGGAAGCAACACATTGGTAAAAACCTGCATCCGATTTTTGTGCCTAAAAATAAATTAGAATAAAAATATTTTAGATAAAAATAACACTTGTCGGAGACAAATCTAATCGAAAGTTGAGATTAGTAGGGTTGTATGTTTTAAACCTTCACCAAACCAAAGAATTTGGTGAAAATGATCACCCTATTAATGAGTACTATTTACCAAAAACATTACTATATTTTAGGACAATGTGCTTGAGTCCTATTTTAATTGAACACAGACTTTTAAGTATTTGTGCCCAAAACACAGATTATGTGGAAATGTTTCTAAATTCTGTGCTGACTCTGTGCATAGAATTAGTCCCACAGAATATGTGGCCAATTAAAAATTTCCTTGACAAGAACCAATGACCATTTATTTAAATCCTAATAAGATCTAGATTTGTTTGCAAATTGTCAACCCGCAAATACAAAACAATAAAAAAACAAACATTTTCAACAATTAAATTCCCACTATCCAATAATTGATATTTTTCGTTGTTTTGAGTATTCACTTCCCTTTCATCCTTTCTCCAACTGACTACAGGTTCTGGAAAGCCTTTGGGGGGTAAACAATCCAAAGTGACTCGATTGCCTATGAGGGCCTTAGAAATAAAAATTTTGAGGCTAAAAGGAGTAAAAATGCTAAAAAAACCTGTACAGAATGTGGATTAATTCGAAACTCTTCGCGAAGCATGGCAACCCGTAAATTTGCTTCTTGCGATCTGACTTCGCCGAATTTATTTTTAGCTACACAATAATAAACACCAGCATCGGAATCAGGTCCGCCTTGAAAATTTGAACGTATAATTAATAAAGGTAATAAAGGGAGTCAAATCCCTTATGGATTTAACCATTTCGAGCCCTATATCTCGACTCACAGTTGAGTCCAAGGGCTAATTTTGGTGTCGATAGACTTATTTTAGCTAGACGATCTTTTTCGAATGACATATAAATTATTCAAATCAGGATCAGAACCATAAAACGAACTTAGGCCTCCAAAATAATTTAATAACCAAAAAACCACCTACCACTTTTAACTTTTAAAAGAAGCAAAGAACCATCAGGTAACAAAAGACGATGACCATTCCCAACTTTAACAGGTTCCGAGTCTTTATACCAAATTATCTCCACTCCTTCTCCTTCAGCTTCACACCTAAAAAAATTCAATCATAAACCACCAAATTAAAAAAACAAAAATAAACCTCAAAGTAGCCGGATCATCTTTTGCTACCAAAATATCCAAAGGATGCTCAGAAATTGTTGGGGGTTCTCCTAGAATTTTTAAATGATTAAATGATAATTTTAAACAAAAAACCTGTAGATGCTATTCTTGCAAGACAAAGAAGGAAAAATAAATTAATTAAAACTAGCACTGAAAGCATTCGGTTTTCACATTGCGTAGTGAATAAAAATAAGAGAATTAATATTTAAATAAATTAGGCATCTAAAATGTAAAGTTGGAAAATTTTTTTTTCAATTTCCCAAGCCTTCTAGAAAACGAAAAAACAAAAATATGCCTCTTTTATGGTTTTATAATGACTCATTTCATTGTCTAATTTAATCAATAAACGTAATTAAATATTAATTAGAAAGCTATTCTTTTTGCAGAAGAGAAAGGAAAATAAAATTAAAAGGAAAGAAACAAAAAGGGAAAGCCCTAGAAAAAGGAAAAGCTCTCTTTTGACCAGCTAGGTCCGTAATGGAACCAGAGAAAGTCCAGCTACTTAAATTACTTTATCAAGGGGATTGGAGAGGTTTTTGGATGGAGGTAACAATGGAATTTTTAGGAAGGCTCTTAAACTTAAGAAATTTCAGACATTTTATCCCAGTTTTAATCACAAGATATTTGATCCCAAAAAATTCAGGTCCAAGACAATTTGTCCCCATAACGAGCAATTTTCTAGAAAGGCTCTGAATTTTTTAAAGTTTTTCAAAACTAAAAAATTAAGCTCCAAAACATTTTATCCCTAAATTTCAGTTTCGGACATTTTGTCCCAGAAAAACTTGTTAGGCCCATTATTAAAAATAATTTTTCCTCCATTACTATATGAAGCACCTCTGCAAAAAAAAGTAATCAACCAACATTAATTTCCGAGAAAATAGCAAAAAAAGGCAAGGATTGAGACAGCCCAACAGCACGCAATTTTTCCTTCTCCCTTAATAACACCACAACAACCCTCAACCACTCCTCACCCAATTTTCCTTCCTTTCTTCTTCTTCCATTTTCCGCTGCTCGATTATTGATGTTTGTATGTGTATATGTGTGCATTTTGTGTCCCCATATGTGAGTGACCAAAATAAAAAAATATAAATAAATTATGCTTCTGTGAACATAAGTGACAAAAAAATCCATTAGCTTTTTCAATACAAAAATTTTTATTCAAAAAAAATAAATTTAAAAAATACAGGTAAATAAATTTAAACAAATTTTTTACATTTATAAAAAAGCTTTTAAAATCCCAAAATGGTCAAAAAGATCCAAGATAGTTTTTTTTATTTCTGTACCCCCTACGTATTCGCAACATTTGAACGTGCCATAGGGAAAAAGTGCCTGCCCGTTATTTATTTTTTATTAGGGTATTTAGCATCCCTATCCTTCGGGGGTTGCCGAGGGTTCGGGGTTTCTGCCAAAAAAGCGTCAGGGTTTTGGTTGCTACCCTAGATTTAAATAATTTTTTAAATTTATTTTGTTGTCAGATTAATAAAAACAATTTTTTCATCTTTTTAATTCTCTTTCAATTTTTTGATTTGAACAAAAAAAGTCGATCCATCTCCCAAATTCATTCCAAGTGCCCTATGGTGAAATGAGAATATCGGCCCTATCCTAATATAAGGGCGGAATCGTTTTTTTCCATTACTTTTCATTCTTTATAAAAATGGTCAGTTTCCTTTAAATTTGACGTATGTTGATGTTTGCCTTAAGGAAAATAGAGAAAAAGATTAATTTTTTTTGTAATTTTTTCTTGTTTCGTTTGTATTAACTGTTCGTCCATGCTCGTCCGTGCTTGTCCATGCTCGTCCGTGTTCTGTCTGTCCGTGCTCGTCCGTGTTCTGTCTGTCCGTGCTCGTCCGTGTTCTGTCTGTCCGTGCTCGTCCGTGTTCTGTCTGTCCGTGCTCGTCCGTGTTCTGTCTGTCCGTGTTCTGTCTGTCCGTGCTCGTCCGTGTTCTGTCTGTCCGTGCTCGTCCGTGTTCTGTCTGTCCGTGCTCGTCCGTGTTCTGTCTGTCCGTGTTCTGTCTGTCCGTGCTCGTCCGTGTATAAAAAGTTAATTTTTGTGTATAAAAAGTTAATCTCTTTTCTCCATTTTTCCTTGCAGCAAACATCAACTTTAGGGAAAATTGACCATTTTTATAAAGAATGAAAAGTAATGGAAAAAAACGATTCCGCCCTTATATTAGGATAGGGTCAGAATATCTCTTTTGGATTATAAATATTGGCAATCTGATATTCTGTAATTTTTGTATTATCTTTTTGCATATTTTCAATTTTTTCTGCTCTTTCATTCAATTTAAAATTTGGTAATAAATTACAATGTAAATCAATAGTAGGCACCATTTTTGAAGAATCCTTGGATGTTATTATATGCTGAAATTTAAAATATTTTTGGCGTTGTGTATTAAATTAAATCCTTTAATAAAATAGAGGGGCGTGCCGTATCGACTTTCGCCTTTTATAATCTGTTTCGACATATCCATGGTTCACGCGACCATTCTAATTAAATAATCCAATTTCTCTCAACTCTGAACAGCAAGGGTCGAGTCCCACCCCAATTTTCAACTTTACTTCTTAAATAACTCTTACTTTAGTAATAAGATCATAAAGCATTGAAGATCTTGAAGATTTATACATATCAAAATAAATTCGAGGAACTTTATTGCCTTCATTTATTATAATATTGAATAAAATATTTGTTTGTTGCTCTGAAAAGTCGTCAAGAAAGAAAGTGTTGACAGACTTATAAATTACAAAGTGAATTAACCCAAATTTCAAAATATTTTCGATTGTATTTTTGGTACTGTTAGCCGATAGAGAGAGGTATTGAACGTGAAATTGTTTAAGATTATCAAATAATAAATTAATGATTTTTGGATTAAATATAACATTTTCAAATCTTGTTTGAAAAAAAGCACAGTTAAAAAGTTGTTTTAACCAATATCCAACAATAATCATTTCCTCTATAGTTTTTGGGATGTTCGGCAATTTCAGAATATAACGGGATTTTTTGTCACCTAAATAGAAAAATGGTTTAACTAATAAAGAGAAATCTGCAATGGAAAGCTAGATTTATAGTTCAAGAAATCCGGATTAATTACCAAGGGTCTATAGTGATATACATATATTTCTTTATGAGAATCATTACCCCTTTTCTCGATCTCAACAGCAACGCTTTCAATATCATCTTCAACCTTATGTAGATATAATGGAATGGGTTCAGCCATTGCTGCTTGCCACTGAAAAAGTGTAATCTATATATTAAAAATAATTTAGAATCTTCAACCTTCCTCATAAGTTGATCGTCCAAAATAAAATCAGAAATTACAGGTTCAGGTTTAATGAATTTATAGTAATTCATCGCTAGATTATGAATTTTTCTGGTATCAATCTAAAATCAATTTGTAAATTAAAAAATTAGTTGATATTTACCAATGAGAGTTTACCAAACTCCATTCGGGCCAATTCTCCCTCGTATTTATTTATTAAATTGCAAAAGTAAGAATTGGTTTGTTTGAGAGAGAATAATTGCTCAAAATCAAGACATTTTAAAAAGTCAAGTTGAACTTCAGGTGAAAGAGAAATCATCTTAATCAATGAAAATCTATAAAGAAATTTAAAAGAAATTCAAATTAAAGTAGAGAATTAAGGTTTGAAAACATTTAAAAATAAATTAGCAAGCTTTAAACTACTTAAAAATGACGTAAATAAATATAAAACATTTTAATTAAAAGTCAAAAAAATATTTTTGAATACTCCATCGAACAATAAATTAATAAAATATAATTCTCTTTCAAATTCTACTCTTCCATCTTGTCGATATAAACATAAAATAATGTTCGAAATTTCCGAATTGAAAATAAAAATTTCACTTTTGGATTATAAATATTAACAATGTGGTATCTTGTATATTTACATCGCTTACTAGTTTTAATATATTCTGCTCTCTCAGGTAATTTAAAATTTTCACGTGGATCAAAAAATATCTGAATAGAAGGCACTGTTAGGGTGGCGTGCTTAGTATAAAAGGCGAAGCCTTTTAGTAGTCGGAGTTAGTTAGTTACCGAGTCAGCCAGTTAGTCAAATCAACGCATAGTCTCGTCATTTCTATTGTATTGTTGCCTTGTGATAAACCTTTGTTAGTTAGCCGTTAGTTAGTCTTTCTGTTAGTATCGGACACACCGCAGTCGATACATAACAGTGGCGCGGTCGCAGTTCATTCGAAACAGTCAAGTTAGTTGTTTAGTCAGTAGTAAAATAATTAGTCAATTCAGATGGATCAAAAAGTCCTTGAGCAGCTAATGCAGACGCAAATTCAGATGCTGGAGATGATGAAAAAAGAGTCAGATGAGCCAAAGCCGGAAGACAAGCAGTCAACAGACCTCTACTGTAAGTTGAAAATGTTAATTACAGAGTTCCAAGCCGACATTGAAAAGGGGGTCACATTTGAGTCATGGTACGCTAAAAATAAGTCCTACTTTGAGGTAGATGCAAAGTCCTTAGACGAGAAAGTCAAAGTCCGATTGTTAGTAGATAAGTTGGGGCAAGTGGAGTATTCGAAAATGGCGCAAAAGTTACTGCCCAGAGAATTAGTGGAGATGGACTTTGAAGAATTAGTCGGGGAGTTGAAAAAGGAATTCTGTGACCCTCGGTCCAAATTAGTCAAGCGATTTGAAGTCATGAAAATGAGATGCCCATCAGTAGAGAAAATTCTAGATTTCGGGACTCTAGTCAATTCGGAATGCGAGAAAGCGAATATGGATTTGACAGTCGAGGAATGCAAGATTCTAGTCTTTATAGCAGGCATTCCAGAAAAGGCGCTGGACGTACGACAGATCAGTCTGAAATTTGTAGAGAAGTATGCGAAGTCGGAAGTCTGCACGTTGAAGGATTTGATGGAAGAAGTGAGAAGCTATTTGAGTAGTAAGTCGGAAGCGAAAATGTTCGATAGTCAGTCAAAGGTCAAGAGTGGACCTAAAGAGTTTGTTGAAGTAAATGCTGTTAGTCGGATCGAACATAGTCGGAGCAGACAGTCGAAACGGTCAAGAATTAAGTCAAGGCAGAAAGAACGCCAAGTTGAATCACGGCAGTGTTATAATTGTGGAATAGTCGGACATATTAGTCGAAATTGCAGGAAACCAAAGAAAAGGTTTAAGCGAGTCGATAGTCCAGAAGTAAATCAAGTAGAAGTTGATTCTTCAGTCCCACATATTCTGACAGTAGAAGTCCCAAAGTTGAAGGAGAATATTAGAAAGAGTAGTCGTGTTACCCAAGGCTCGACGAAGTCAGGATTCTTAAAGGGAAAGTCAAATTATTCGGGAAGTTCGAGTCGATTCAAAGTAGACACACAAGTCGTAGTCATGAACAGAGATAAAAATGGCAAGAAAGTATGGTTGCCTGGGACTATTGTGAGTAAATTCGAAGTTGGATATAAAGTCAAAGTCCCAAGGCTGAGAGCCATAGTCAGTCGCGAGGAGTGGTGTATTCGAAAGAAGAAGTGGTTCGATGATTCTACGATGAAAAGTCAGTCCAAAGAGGATCAGAAGTCCGGCTCGTTCGAAAGTCTTGGAGCAGAGGATAAAGAAAAGCTTCCAGAGATCTTCAAGAAGAACATCCGGATCATTCAGAAAGAAGACGACTTGCAGGACGTGGACATCGAACTGGTGAGCGAAGAAAACGTGAAGCCAACCGATGAGCCAATGCACGCGAGCACGAAGACGGGAGATGAGCGGAAATAGATGGGATGTAAATAGGAAGTAAATAAAATTGTGATAATATTGTTTTGTAAATTTTGTTTTTGTAATTATTGTATCTCCCCCTTTTGTTGCTCACTTTGTATTTTGGCCCTTTGTATTTTAATGTTTTGTTTGTGTTGGCTAGTAGTATTTTAAGTCCACCAAGTCTAGTCGAAAAAAAAGTCGGCACATAGTCCCGACTTAATTAAAGAAGGGAGGTGTTAGGGTGGCGTGCTTAGTATAAAAGGCGAAGCCTTTTAGTAGTCGGAGTTAGTTAGTTACCGAGTCAGCCAGTTAGTCAAATCAACGCATAGTCTCGTCATTTCTATTGTATTGTTGCCTTGTGATAAACCTTTGTTAGTTAGCCGTTAGTTAGTCTTTCTGTTAGTATCGGACACACCGCAGTCGATACATAACAGGCACCATTTTAGAGAAATCTTTAGACGTTGTTATATACTAAAATTAAAAAATTTCAACTTTAATTTCTAAAGAACTCTTACTTCAACAATAAGATCATAAATTCTTGAAGACTTGAAACAACCAAAATTAACTTTAGGTAATTTATTGCCTTCATTTATTATAATATTGAATATTATATTTGTTTGTTGCTCTGAAATGTTGTTCTTGCTGAAATCACTTTCAACAGAAACAATTCTGACAAATAACCAATAAATTGCAAATCGGTTTAAAACAAATTTAAAAATATTTTCCCTTGTATCATTACTAAGATATAGATGGAAATTTTGAACGTGAAATTGTTTAAGATTTGTTCTGTCATCATCAAATAATAAATTAATCATTGAGGGATTAAATATAACACGTCTAAACTTAGCATCTTCAAAAGCACAATTAAAAAGTTGACCTAACCAAAATCGAGTAATAATCATTTCTTCTATTGTTTTTGGAATGTTGGGCAATTTAATAATATAACTGGAGTTTTTGTCGCCTAAATTGGAAAATGTTTTAATGAATATAGAGATTTTGTTAGCATTTAAAACACTCGCTAGGCGGGGGTTTAAGATCTAATAAAAGAGAAGGTGAAAGCAGCGTCCCGGTAGCTCAGTTGGTAGAGCACCTGTACGTGGTGAGCGAAAGCGCCTAGCAATAACTGCCAGGAGGTCGCAGGATCGAAGCCTCCCAAGAATTAAACTTTTACCTCGCTCATACTAATGCAAAGAAACATTTATAATTATGCTGAATTATTTACAGTAAAAATTTTTTAAACAAAGTTCTGGTTCCGGCTCGGAACCAAAAAATTAGATCTGGTTCCGGTCAAAATTTCAGTTCCGGTTCCGGCCAAGTTTGAGGTTTCGGCGAAACACTAGTCGGACCCATATACCGCCGTCCAATGTACGTCAACAATTCTACAAACCAATACATGAAAAATGTTGTTCAAACAACAGCTGCAACAAAAATATTTGTTCCAAGTACTGGGAGGTTGTTCCATGAACAACTTCGGTACATTGGCCTGCTCCCGGGTGTAATATACAATAATTGACATTCAAACAGCCTATAGAAAAGCCGGCCCTCGTAATAAGTGACACTACCTGTTTTCTTTATCCGAACAGCAAATTCTTCAATATTATCTTCAAATCCATGTAAAAACAAAGGAGTCGATTCAGCTATCGCTGCTTGCCACTGCAAAAAAGCCAATTTAATCAAAATTAAAAACTAATTTAACCTTTCCGTCCAAAACAGATTCAGAAATTGCAGGCTCATGTTTAATGATTACATCTTGCCTAAAGATAAAGTTGGTGCGAATCTAAAATTAATTTTTATATCATAAAATTATTTAATATTTACCAGTCTAAGTTTATAGAATTTAATTCGGGCCAATGTTCCCTCAAATTTATCAATTAAATTGCAAAAATAAAAGTTGGTTTGTTTAAAAGAGAATAATTGCTCAAAATTGAGACATTTTAAAACGTCAAGTTGAACTTCAGGTGGTAAAGAAAACATTTTAAACAGAAAAATTCTAAACAAAATTAAATAAAAATTCAAATTAAAAGAATTAAGGTTTAAAAATAAATGGACAGGTTTTAATTAGAGACCGGACTGGGAGTGTCGTATGAGAATCGAAAATCTCGATAATCGAGATTTTAGATCGAGACTTCCTGATCCGATCTCTAATGAACACCTCTTTAACAAAATAAAAAAAAATTTTTTTGACTAGTCTGGAAAGACTTGTTAAAATTTTTATTTTTGATGAATCATAAAGAATTTAAAATTATGGCATTAATTTTTCAAACAAAATTAATTAAATGCAAATTAAAATATTGAAAAACTGAAGCTGATATTTTAAATTTTTAAACTTTTCTGAACCCAAATTTTTTTAAGATCAAGTTTTCCGTGAAAAATCAGCTTCAGTAAAATTTAAATAAAACGACGTACGACATTTGCGGATTGATATTTGCGGACAAGTTTAACAGTCCATTGAGTCCCCCTACTCACTCTGGATACAAAGATTTGGAACAGTCTAAAACTATCTATATGGAATACCGAAAGATACGGTCGTTAGTTGATATGATCTGATCTCTAGTTTTTTTTTAGTTTTTTATGGTCTGATCTCTATTTTTTGATATGGTCATTTTCCGCAAATGTTTTCACCACCATATATTAAAAACTCTAAAAAATATATATAAAAAAATTCAGTCAAAAGTCTCCCAATTATTTTTTCTTTTAAATTGTTCAGATTGTAAAGAACGTGTATAAGCTAAAGTATTTCCATTTGGAATAATCTGGGAATTTGATGAAAATGAAGAGGAATTATTTAGAGAATTGTTTGGTGTAGTAGTTGTTGCTTGAATATATAAATTTGGACTTGAATGAATATTTGAATGAAGACTTGAATGAAGATGAAGATTATTTGAAGACAATAAAGTAGCCTTATTTATTCCTTCTTTCTTCTCCCCTTCTTCCTTATCATCATTTAAATCAATCAAATCATCTACTGAATGTACACTTACAACATCCACCGCCTTCTTTCTTTTCTCTTCTTCTTCTCTTCCTCCTCCATTTAATTTTGAAGTCATTTCTTTATTTAAATCAAATTCTAAAGCATCTATTGATAATGGATTTATAATTTCTTTCCTTCCAATTAATTTCGGTTTTCTTTTTAAGGATATTGCTCGACGATGATTATTTGTTGTTGTTGTTTTTGGTTGTTTTGTTGATGATGATATTGTTGTTGATTTATCTTTCATCTTTAAAAGGAAATTTTTTATTAATAGGGGTCTTCTATTAGGGAGGGAGGCGGAGTTTGGGCGCAAGAATGGGCCGGGTTATCCGAAATCCGATGCCTGACCCAAGTTCTTTTTTCAACACAACACATCACTCTGGGCATACTTAAAACAGGAACAACCACAATAGGAAAAGTTTACTTTGCAAGCAGTCCCAAACCAAAATTGAGGACAGCCCTTAAAGGTTTAAAAAACAACCCTTACCTAAAAGGATGGGAGTTGAGCTCGAAAATTTTCAAGTTCTGAATATGGTTGCTAACAATAGGTTATTACTAGAGTTGTGCCCCGTCCCCGTTCTCAGAACGATTTTTTCAGATTTTCCCCGACCCGTTCCCCGCCCGAAACAATTCGAAAACCCCGTCCCCGAGCGTTCGGGGCCCAACCCTAGTTATTACACCCGACTTTCAACCTACGATTTTGCCAAGTGAATAACCCTAATAATTGTCCATTTTCTCATAATTAAATTTTTTAAAGAGGTGTCAAAATACTCGAAAATTGTCAACCCTTAATTCAAACCCAAAGAATTTAAAAATTTTTCCCTACATGCCTTCATCGACTGAAATTGGTCCTTTAATGCAAAAATAACATCGCTAGCATTCTCCTTAATCTTAAAAAAAATAAAAATTTAATCAAAAAAAATTATAAAAATACCGACGAGACTGTTTGTTGTAATAATTCTGGTGGCCTTGACTAGAAAAAATTTTTTTGAAAAAAAAATTTAAAAAAATTTTCAAAAAAAAATTTTTTTTAAACCCAAATTCCTTTCGACAATCCACGAACATCCAATGATTGTACTTCTTTTTCAAATTTATCATTTATAGCAATTCCATTTTTTAAAGCTTCTAAACGTTCTTGAACAAATCTTTCAAAATATTGAACACCATCTTTTCCAATTAAAGTTTCCAAATATGGGCGAATACTTGGCCTTTCTCTTTCTAAAAATATTTCTCTATCCCATGTGTATATTCCATCAAAATCTGCGAGTAGAAATTAAAAATTTGTAAAGGTCTGGAATTTCCAAAATTTCCGCATTACTGCTGGTACCGGCAAGGGCGTAGCCAGGGGGCGCAGGCGAAAATTTTTTGAAATTGGGCGGTCATAGGCGAAAAAATTTCACTTTTTTTGCTCAATCCAAAATGCAAATCCAAAATACTTTTTTGCTCAATCCCCTAATTTTTCCCTTCTCCCCATTTCGGGGGGGGGGGGGGGGTGCTTCAGCCAACTGGATACGCCCTTGGGTACCGATATCGTAAAAGATATGACGACAAACACTACTTTGGAAACTTAAAGATAAAAAAGGTAGATTCCCAGATTAAGTTTGGGAATTACAAAATCTATTCCCTAAAGTTTTAGGCTAAATTCGAATTTTTTAATTGTTCCGGTCTGAAACCCGATTTGAATAAAATTGGGAAAAGGTCAAAAACTCTCATAAAAACCTTGACCCAAAGAATAAAATTGAGAAAATCCAAACCAAAACCCGATCCATGCAAATCCAAAATTCTAACCAGACGTTTCCTTAAACCAGTGATATCCCTACTTTAGACCGGAATGAAAAAATCCCAAAAAAGACGGAGTAAATCATCTTTAAAAGACCCTAAAGTCCACTAACTATTTATTAATAAAAAATATAATAAAAAATTTAAAAAAAACCTTGAGTAAAGCCACAATTATAATTTCCAAATAAAATAGCATTTGTCCTCAAAAATGTTTTTGCAAAAGAATCGGACAAAAATAAATCATTTGAAAGTTTTAACCGGCTCCACAAATAATTATAGGCCTCTTGTGGCAATTTATCTTGATAAGGAGAAGAAAGCATTTTTTCATCCAAATCAGTCAATACAATATCTCCAAGTTCATTTTTATTTATTTTTAAAAATATTTGCTTTGAAACTCCAATTAAATAAGGCATTGGGGCCCTAAAAATTATTTTTTTAATTTAATTAAAAAGAGACAATTTTTAATTTTATGGACCCCCTTTCTTACGTTCCCTCAAAATTTCCTTTCTTTTTTGGCTAAATCTAGCATAAATTTCGAAGAGGAAAGAGACTGATAATTTAAAAGGACATACCTAATTTGGCCCAGTCATTTTGCAAAAAACGGATATTATTCAGCAAAAGGAAATCGGAAGTCCTCTATCGAAAGATTCCGAAGAAATTTTAATTTGCACAGAAAGTAAGAAGGTTTCCTTGTCATCTGCTTAGTTTTCGGAACTATTGATTTAAAGTCGTTCTTTTATTGATAGAATATCAAAAAAAGAATAAAAAAGAAAATTGAAAAAAAGGGAAAAGAAGGGTTAGAAACAGTGTTTTTCCGGTTCCAAAAACACGCTTTACAAAACAAATTTAAAAAAATAGTCCCCAAAAACGTTCGATTGGAACTGGGAAATCACTGCTCGTAAAATTAAAATTATTTAAAATTAAATTAAAAAACAAACATTAACATATCTGTCAAATCTTGGGGTAAAATTGGAATAAATAAATTTTGCCTAAAAAATAAAAAAAAATAAATTTTTAAGAGAAAATTTAGGCAAACCATTCAAAAGGATTTAATAATTTTGCAAGTCCAAAGACACAAGAAGACAATTGACTCAATTTTGAAGATATAAAAACTATCCTCCTTTCTTTTAAGAGGCTAGAAAAAATAAATAAAATTATTTAAATAAATTTCAAAAATTAAATATAGGAAAAGGAAAGACCAAAGTGCACAACCAAAGTGAAACCAAAAGTTCACAAATTTTATTCGTCCGGATTAAATAATCAAAAACGAAGAAACTTTTTTGATAAAAATTTTCTCGCGGACAAAACTTGCGTACGTTTGGGAGTTTTTTCATGAAAATTTTTCCTGGATTCGAGCCTATTTGGGAATATAAAGCAAAATATAATTAGAATTAAGAATCCTTAATAATTGGAGTAATTGTAAATAAAAAGAAATCCCTGTAAAGAGCAATTATCAAAACATAAGGGTCAAATGTATAGGGTCCAACATTTCCCAAAAACCCCAGATTAAAAAAATTAAATAAGCTTACGATGAATATAATTGCACCATCTGTCTCTCATTCACCGCATTAAAAAATTCCAATAAAGATTTATCTTCTTGTAAAGTTGGTAAATTAGAAGGGTTTGGAATAACATCAGAAAACCTCTAATAAAATAAAAAAAAATTTTTTAAATAAAAATTAAAAAAAACCCCAATATTTGAACATGCAGTCAAAGAAAAAGTTGAACCAGGAGAAGGAATATCCATATGATAAGCATTTATTAAAAGGGATTCAACATCTACAGGCTGAAAATTTTTTTAAAAATAATAGAGGAAATTATGATTAAGAAAATTAAAAAAATTAAAAAATCAAAAGGGGAAGGAATATAATGTCACAATGAACTAGGCCTGTAGAAAAGGGGGGGGGAAAGGGTGGCCCCAAAAAATTTTTCCAGGCTACGGGCCTGCAGTGAACGTATCAAAAAAACCAAGTAAACCCATAGTTGCCTGCTTATGATTTGGTGCAGAATTTTAAAAAATCAAAATAAGTAGGAGTGTGCACGACCTGCTAATTTTTCCCTATGGCGTCACAATAGAGAAAAATAAGAACTTTTGAGATCCGCAGAGAAGAATTAACCAATCGTGCCCAGCAATGGAAACAAGGACTCTCATTTCCGTTATTCGGTTAGATTCCAGTTAATCAATTTTTTTAGAATCGAATCAACGGACAAAGAATGAGGATATAAAAATAAGGCAGAATGAATATGCTCAAGTCCTAAATCCCAGTAGGCCCTTCCCTCCACATATTTAATAAATACACAAGAATCCCAAACATAAAAATAAACATACGGCTCCTTTCGTTGTAACAGTAGAAATATGATTCAAAAATTTATAGAAAAAACTTGTCCATAAAAATCCACTAAAGAGTTAACTAGATAAAAATTATTGAAAAAATAAAACCTCAAAATACACAAAACAGAATTATTTCGAGGGGTAAAACGGCAATAACCAAAAGTATGAAGGGAGGAAGCATCCGTGAAAGCAAAAGTGAACAATTGAACAGGTTCGTTCTCAACACTGAAAAAAATAGAAAAAAATTACGGTTTCGACAATTAAACAAAAGTAACCTATTGAGTTATTTTTAGTGACCGGCACCGGACCGGATCCGGCCGGATTTTTCCGGAGTCCGGGTCCCAAATCCGGGTTTTTTCGAAATTTCCGGATTAAAACCGGACCGGATTAATCCGGAGAAATCCGGCCGGATCCGGTCCGGCTCTAGATGAAAATCCGGAATCCGGATCCGGGTCCGGCAAATTTCGAGAACCGGATTTGGGATTTTATCGGTTCCTGGATTTTCCCAATTTTCTTGTATTTTTTTATAAAAAAGGATGATTTTTGCCCTTTGTCTATATGAAATTCAAAAAATTTTCGCCTGCGGCGCTGAAAAGGGAAATTCTTCTTTATTGGCCTTACAAAATTGGAGACTGAAGAACGACTGAATCCTCATTGGATATACCTGTTACGACCGGAGGTGTCCGAGATTTAACTAATGTTGACGTGCATAAGATAGCAATTTATCCGGTGTAGAAATAAACAATGTGTAGGCGAAAGGATGGAAGAGCTGGGACAGACGGCGGAGATCAGGGTTCATGGCCTTCAAAATTTTTCAAAATTTTCGCCTGCGGCGCAAAAAATGGACGAATTCTGATTTAAGGACCTCCAAAATTCTCAACATTTTCGCCTGCGGCGCAGGGAAGGGATTTGAGAGTAAGAGGATCCTTGAAATCCTTGGAGGAAATATTGCTCCTTGGACTCCAAATGCTCAAAAATTGGCAGGTCAAATTCCAAACACGAATTACTTTATTTTCCAAACTTTCTCGAAAAATCCAGAAAATATCTCCCATAGCCTCCAAAATCCTTAGATACCCCCCTAACAACATTTTAACACATAAAAGACACATACCGTTTTTTCCCAATAGAAGCGCATGCGTTCTATTTTTCAACCTCCTCGTAGACTGCGCTTCTATTAGGACGTGCTCTTCTATTGGGAAAAATACGGTATGTATATTACAAGATTTTGACACAAAAATTAATGAAAAAAATTTTTTTTGAAAAATCCGGAAAACCGGAGTCCGGTCCGGAATCCGGATAATTTCTGCCGGACTCCGGAAATTATTTTTACCGGATTAAAACCGGACCGGATTTATCCGGAAAAATCCGGCCGGATCCGGTCCGGTTCAAGTTGCAAATCCGGAATCCGGATCCGGGTCCGGAAAAATCGATTTTGCCGGTCACTAGTTATTTTATATTCAAGAAGAAATATTGATGAAACTAAAGCCAAGGTAACGGCTACCTTGCCCCGAAAACAAACGTTAATTTGACCTGATTTGGATCCATACTTCAATTTTTACTAGACTCGTTGTCAAAAGCAAGTCAGAAAAACTCAAGTAATTTGAAATATTCAGAAAACTGCTTTAAATTTTTTCAAGTTTCTATTTGAGAAAGGATATCTAAACAAATCCAAAAAGACATGCTCAAGTCAATCCCGAAACCTTGATAACGTAATCAATGGACTAAAATTTAAAAAATACCTCTCATTATTTAAAGCATTGTGAGGGATACAAAATTGTTTTATCGATTTCAATATGCCTTCATCGTTGAATTCCTGAGGGTATAAAACCTGAAACGTGGACACAAAATTAATAAAATTTATTTTAAAAAAACTTTTATTTGCACAGAATTGGAAGCATCAGACGAGACAACGCAACAAACATCAAAAATCGTAGCGATATCCTTACTAAAAATTAATTAAAAGGAACTTGTGTTGTTTCCCTCCCCTATCCGATTTTCTTCATGTACAAAATGGTCAGTCATTTCTTCTTTGAATAATTTCAGAAATTGATCTGTGGTAACATAAATCAGTCAGTCTTCCTTAATTAAGACATGTTTTCTTGTGAGAGACATGTCTTTGGTTTCAAGTTCCATACTAACTGAATTATGCCCCAGGGAAATTTAGTGAAATCATATAAATGACTGACCATTTTGCATATTTTTTAAAAAATGGGTGTGGGATGGAAACGACATAAGTACTAGAGATCGAGATTTTTGGAAAACCTGGACCTGTTCCTGGACTTTGGTTTGATTTATTGACCTGGGCCGGATCCTGGGCCTGTAGTCCAGGAAAACCCCAAGCCCAGGAAAACCCAAAGAAGGACAAAAAATGTCTGGGCTTGGACTTTGGGTACAGAAAAATCGCCAGACCCAGCTCGATCTCTAAGTACCCGTTAAAAATTCAAGAATTAAAAATATCGATTAAAAAAATTTACCGAAAGCGTGAACCCATTTTACGAGAAAAAAAATAAAAATTTAATTGAAATAAAACATTAAGAAAAATGTCTGGAAATTTAATTGGAATGAAATGCGGTTGTTAATAAAAAATAAAAGCGGGGAAAAAGGACTACATAAAAATGCTGAGAAAAAGCTAAAACTTAAGTTTCTGGGACGTGTCCGGACAAAATGTGTAATCGTTAAAATGCCGTCTAGGCTAAAAAAGGGTTAAAATGTGTAATCGTTAAAATATGTAATGGTTAAAATGCCGTCTAGGCTAAAAATGGGTCAAAATGTCGAATTTTTTAAAAAATTGTGCTAAAAATTAGAACCCGGAAAGTACCGTAATACCGACGGTATTTTTCGGTATTTATCAATATTCCGTATCGGTAGTACGGTACACAATACCGACCGATAAAATTTAGAAGTTGATCGTATTTTTCTGTATTCCGTACCGTAATGGTCAAAATGTCGACACGTAGTACGGTACAGGTACAAAATTCTGTGTTTTATTAGAAGCTAGTACGCACTCTAATTTTTCCGGATCAAGAATCGCGTTGTCTTCCGGATCCGCACGATCACGCCGGCCGGATCCGGTCGATTTTCTTGATTTATCCGGTCCGGTTTTACTCGGTAAAATACACTGAACTCAGGCATAAAAGATACACCGGACTACGACATACGAAACTTATCAATCAAATTATCAACAATACGTTGATAAAATTATCAACAATCAATGTACGGCACTCATCTGACCCTTTTTAAAAGAATTCGACATTTTGATCCATTTTGGTCGTGTAGACATTTTAACGATTCCATATTTTAACGATTACACATTTTAACCCCTTTTTAGCCTAGACGGCATTTTAACCATTACATATTTTAACGATTACACATTTTGTACCGGAGCCATAAATGAGGGAGAGAAAAAGAATAAAAGAGATAAGAAGAAAAGATGCAGACAAATTTTATAAAAATCATTTCGCCAAAAAATTAAACATTGGCTATATTTAAAAAAATTATTCATCATTTTTTCTTCAATTTTTAGACAAAAAGTTTAGGGTTTTATTCGACAATTCTTTAAAAAATATTCTTCAAAAATGGCACAAGTTATGCCTATTTGGCGAGATAATAAGATAATAATAATAATAATAAAATGCTACTCCATACCTCAAATCGCTCGGTGATCCTCAAAGACAAAACTCAGAAAAGCAAATAATTATCGAAAATTTGGATGATTGGAAAGTTATTACGGCTTGGCACAATATCTGAGCGTTTTGGAAACTTTAGCCAACACAAAAGCTCTGCAACAAAAGCTCTGCTGTTAAACAAAAAATTATTCTAAAAATGTTGCCTGCGGCGCAAGACAAGGAAAAATTTTTTTCTCTTTTGCCTTCAGACGTTCTCAAATGCTTCCCTGCTGTGCTAGACAGGGAAGAATTTTTTTCTTATTGTTAGTTTCGGAAGTAGGTCAGGAGATTTTATTTATGATAGAATAACCGGGGGTTTACCAGCCCGTTTATTGGTCAATTTTAAAGGTTAACTACCTTCTGAGATGTAGGGAAATATATATAGCCCTGACACAAGTCTCATTTCCAAAAATTATTTTTGACAAAATTTTTTAAAAATATATATCTCATTTTTCTTGTTTATTTTTATTTTAAACTGAATTTGAATGTTCTTTGAAAGTCTCCCCCTTTTTTCCCGTTCCCCTCACAATTATGAGATTTTTTGCTTGATATATTATTTATTATATATAATTGAGCTGGGACGAATGATACTAAATTGGTTAAGTAGATTTGATGATTCCGAACAAAATTATAAGCTAAATCCTCGCTGAAAAACTTCGCTGCGAGTGATTAAAATAAACGGGGGCATAACTTTTTTGATTTAAGTCTGATTTTGTTAATTTTAGTGACATTCGACTCAGTTCGTAAAGCTTTTGAATGATATATATAGAAAAAGTAGCAAGTTAAAAATGGAGAACTTCCAAAGTATTACCTTAAATTCTTAGATTGATGAAAATTATTTTCTAGTTAATAACAATTCCTAATATTTTATTGGTATAATGTTGTATAAAATATGTAGATATAATTTATTTTAAATTTATTTTTATTAGGAAAGGTTTTAATTAAATGTTAAGAAAAACTAGTGGGATTATCTTAGTAATTTTATATAATGAAATTAATTTAAGCAGATTTTAAACCTAACCCGCCATGGCATTATATTTTCACTTGCCTTCCAACGTGATATTCTATTTTATACTTTGATTTCCGGCGTTTTTCCTTCCGATTTTCGATTTCCGAAAAAAATTTAGATTTCCGATTTTTTGTGAAAATCCTGAAATTTTTTTTATTTATTTTTTAAATTTTAAAATAAATTTTAAAATTGATTTCCGGGATTTACGGGATTAATTTCGCATGATAATGAATTACTGGAATGAATATCTTTTATATTGGGGAAATATCGCATTAAAAAAGGATCCTATGTATTTTAATAAAGGGTAATAATCAGCCACATGTTGGCCTCTTATTAGGGATTTTACTGTATTTAAAATAGAGGGTTATGTAAATCAAGATCAATCCTTTTATTTTTCCTATTAAATTAAAATCTATTTACTCAATTTTTTCTCAGTTCTGTCTAAAAGGCTTCATTTAATTACGAATTGTGATTTACGAATACGGCATTTTTGAGTTACGAATTATCATACAGGACTGGAATTAATCAAAAACGTAAGGATATAACATTTCACATGCACTTCTGTGCAAAAGTCTATGCACACTTGATAATATTTTTTCCAATACAGTATAACATTGGAAGTCTTTAAGTTGAAAGTCTAATTTTTTTGTTGGTTCCGACTTCCGATTTCCTGCGTTTTTTCCTTACATTTTCGATTTCCGAAAAAAATTTTGATTTCCGAGTTCCGACTTTTGAGCCAGTTCCGATTTCCGGCTCTTCCGATCTCCGACACCTCTGACTGTTCCGACCCACCTCTGATTACGAGTTATACTACTATAAGGAAAAGATAGTATCAAGTGTGCTTAATCTTTTGCAGCACAGTGTGTATAAAAATAATCTTAATATTTAAATGGCATTATTTTAGAAAGAAGTAGAGATCGGACCAAACAAATACTTTGTCAAATAAAATCGAATATTTGATCAAATTTTATTTGATCAAATATTTGTTTGATGAAGGTTAGAAAAATCAAATATTTGATTAAATATCAAATAATTTGAAAAATTATTTGATTTTAGCTTTAGCATGAAAAGATCGCATATTTTCCTTATAACATCGACCTGATTACCGAGATTTTTGCTCCAGGACAAATTATTTATCGTTACAGAGGCTACCCGACACTTGAGGATATGATTTTTGAGGACCAGACACTTGAGGACCGACTTTTGAGGATGCGACTTTTGAGGACGCGACCTTTGAGGATGCGACTTTCGAGGACGCGACCTTTGAGGATGCGACATTTGAGGATACGACTTGGTAATTCTTCGGTTTTCGCCCCCCCTCCTTTTTCTTCCTCAAAGTATTAAAAAATGGTCAGTCAATCTTAAGTTATAGAACTCATCGAGCTTTGTCGAATGACACCAAAATCAGAAAAATCGGACTTGATTTGACCGAAATACAGACCCCTAAAAATTGAAAAACCATAGGGGCGAAAAACCATAAGGACGAAAATTTATACATATGATAGCTCATTCGAAAGAGCTCTTCGAGTTGAGTCAAATAACACCAAAATCAACGTGATTGGATAAGATTTGACAAAGTAATGACATAAGTCGCCGACTCCGGTAAGTCTAATTAATATCATAACTTTGTCAAATCTTGTCCAATCACGTTGATTTTGGTGACATTCGACTCATCTTGACGAGCTCTTTCGAATGAGCTATCATTTGCATGAACTTTTTTTATTCCAAAAATCGCCCCTATGGCTTCTCAATTTTCAGGGGTCTGTATCTCGGTCAAATCAAGTCGGTTTTTTTTATTTTGGTGTCATTCGACACGCTCGACTAGGTACTCATAAAAAATAAGGGAGAAAGGGGAGTAAAGATGTATAAATGGTTAGAAAATGAAGGGGGCGAAAACCGAAGAATTACCTATATATATTCTTTAAAAAATTAGATTTTCTTTCACGAATTTTATAACGATCAGCTTCTTTCTCAAATTAAGAAAGAATCTTTAAGTTCATATAAACATGCTAATTTTAATAAATTGTAATAATAATATTTAATTAAAGATAATTGTTATTAACGGAGTGATTGATCACAAAATTATTTGTAGAATTTTATCAGATGTTGAAAATAAATACATTACAAAAATGCCAAAAAATTATGTTAGGCCATTTTCAACTGAAGTACGAAAATATGAAGTTAAAAAAACTGTAAAAGAAGTGACTTTTCCAGCGGATGACAGCACATTTGGTTAATACGTTTTTTAATGTTTATCTCCTGCCTTTGTAGCATGTATAAGTTATTTAGGCATCATTTGAACATTGAAATAAATTAATTAAAAGTCCATATTATATTTAGTCCTTCTCCCTAGTTTAATAAATTGAATAATACTTGTCATAATTAATTATCTTTCAAATGAATAGGAACAGTATATATGTCTTGGCTTGCTTATAAACCAAATGACATACGTTATTTAAACATGATTGATGTTCTACAAGAATACTTGTTAAGTTACTTGCAAGAAGATTTCGTTGAAAAAAATTTGTGCTCCGGAGTTAATATTGAGATAAAAGAACAAACAAACACACGAATATTATTAACTTTTGA
The DNA here is from genome assembly GCA_036172955.1 of Meloidogyne arenaria. Taxonomy (NCBI): domain Eukaryota; kingdom Metazoa; phylum Nematoda; class Chromadorea; order Rhabditida; family Meloidogynidae; genus Meloidogyne; species Meloidogyne arenaria. The sequence continues at coordinate 3,566,826 of JARQAB010000029.1, read as the reverse complement.
TAATGTACCAGCGTTACAAAGTGAGAGTACTGTAGGATATTACTCTAGCAGACAACAAGCGGATACTGATAAATTGTATCTGATCAAAAATAGGTGGGAACTTTATTATTTAAGACAAATGTTACAAAAGTGTATTAAATAAAATTTCATTTAAAATATAGTAGGTAAGTAGCAAAAATAATTTGCATAGAAGTGTTTTTTATATATATTAAATTAATTTTGTAATTAACCAGGCTCTTTGAAACTCTAAATGATTTTGATCATCCAGATAAGTTTAATATGGAGAAAATTAACAACATAATTGAAAATCAGAAAAGAAGATTCCGCGAACTTATGGAAGAGAACCCTCATGAGTTTATAAATGAAGCATTGACCATGCACCACTTGTATGGATCAAATGAATCTAAAGATCAAAAGCAGCAAATAGAATTTAGGCTACAAAAAGTAATTAAAATAAATTGGCATTAATGGGGATTAGGGATTAATCAACAGCATACCATTTCACTAATGACATTAGAGTAAATTCATCATCTACTTACAGGGATGATAAAGTCTATTTATTTCGAGATCACGTTATCTAAATAGACTTTAGGGTATAAACATTCTTTATGGCTAGTATTTCATTTCCTTATTTTAAAATTTCATTTTAAAATTTTACATGAATTTCGTTCAATTTCCATTAAACTAGAAATTCCCTTTTTTGACACATATATTTTGCATATTCATGCAAAATGTAAATAAAATAAATAAATAATTTAAATATTAATAATATTATTGAAATTTAAATATATAAAGTATATTTTATATAATAATTAATTAAATTAATAATTAATTAAATTATTATACATATATTAATTTGATTAATTAATTTAATATATTTAATTAATGAAATTAATATACATTAATTTAATTAATTAGTTAAAATTTAAATAAATTAAATAATTTAATTTAAAAAATAAATTATTAATTACGTATAATTTAAATAAATAAACTGATATAATCTTGATTACATATAGTAAAATTAATTTGTTGTAATTTTATTTAAATAATAATTTATTTTTAAATTAAATTAATTTGTTTTAATTTTGACTAATTAATTTAATTAATCTGTACTATTTTAATTAATTAAAATTTAAATAATTAAAATTTTTTAGTCCTTTGAATTTAAATTAAAGGACGGATCTTTACTGACTTTATTCTTTTAAAATTTAAGAACACATTTGAGCCAATGATGGCTAATAGTATTTCCATTTTGGCCTAATATCGAAAAATACAATTTCTAGCTTAATGGTCATTCATCGAAATTTTCGAAAAAATTACTCGAATACCACGAAATTAAGAAGTCATTTAATTAGAGAATGTTGCCACTATGTACTTTGAGATTGAATTTTAGGTTATTTAGCTGATCATATTCTCGATAGTGATCATAAGTTGTATAAGTAGAAATAACGGTATTACTCTGTGGTCAGTGAAATGGTTAGTCGTTGATTTGTATTGACTTTTAATAAAAGATTCGCGCATTAAACTTACTGAAAACTGAAACTGCTAGCAGTTGGCATTCAACTTTTATTGAAACATTTAATCAAAATTTTGTATGTATTGAAGGAAGACCAGTCGAAATAAAGGTTGATGAAGAAAATTACAAAGTTTGAAAACTAATATACTTTTAAAATAACTATAAAATTAGGAAATGCTACGAATTAACCAACAAAAATTACAATTTGGCGTACGTGGACTTCAAGAAAATGCCAGAAGATTGCAAGCAGCAATTGATGAAAATAATGTAGTTTTTATAGAATTAGATAGGTCTTTATATAGAATTAGATAAATAGGTCTAAAAATAAACGTCCTAAAATAAGATCCTAAAATAACGTGTACTGATTTTATATTTTCATACATTTTATAAAATAAATTCTATAATTTCTTAACACACCATATTTATTTATAAAAAATTAAGAGAAATCGACCAGCAAGATCTGAATATGACAGATATAAAGTTGAAAATGTTAATGATATAACTTTTATACATGTTATTTCTTCTCAATTACAAAATTGGCCTGTGTATTCTGTTGCACATAATGTGAAGAGTAATTTTTTTGAGGTATTTTTTTACATTTTCACAAATTGTGTTGATTGATGAAAAAAGGCGCTGCTAAAAAAAGCGTACCTAAAGTATATATGTTCACCCAAAATTGAACAACCACCAGAAAATAAACTAGAATTTTGAATTACAGGTACGAATATTTATCGACACTTTCAATGTATCAGCTCCACTCAGAAAATATTTAATGCTGTGGAGTAGTCTCATTTTATTCTCAGATTCTGTAGTTGATGGGCAAATGCAGAATAGAGATTATATAATAAATAAAAAGCGCCTAGATCATGTTCAAGATTCGATAGGTGCAGGCATTCAAGGATCGTATAAAAGGTAAAATTTTACAGGGTGCGGCAAATTTGCGCCACTTTTTCTTTTTGTCATAATTTTCTTCAAAATTAATGAAAATTGATAATTCTTTTTTTGTTTTATTCACAACACTTTAAGAAACTTGCTGATACCAAATATTAAAAATTTGCTTCACAGTTGGCAAAGATAATCGAGTTTGAACGTCTGGAAAATTTAAAAACATTTTTATGCTAAAGTTTAATTGATCATAACTTTGTTCAAAATCGTTCAATACCATCGATTTTGGTACTAAACGACTCATCTCGTTCAGGAGCATCGAAATAGCTTATAATCTCATCTTTGAAAATTTTACACAAAAATTTTATTTTTACCAAAATTATTTTAATTTATCATTCAGAGGACCGTATCTCATTTTATTTTTGTCGTAGCCCTCTGATTTTTATGTCATTCGAAGCAGAATGAAGAGCTGATTCGAATGATATAAACATTTCCAATATCAAAATCCCAGCCTTGAATCTAGGCCAATTTTTATCCAAAAAATCTTGCTCAAATTTTGAGAGAAGTTTACTCAGAGTAAGCTTAAAATTTAAAAGCAATTTTGGTATCAGCAAGTTTTTAAAGTGTTGTGAATAAAACAAAAAAAGAATTATCAATTTTCATTAATTTTGAAGAAAATTATGACAAAAAGAAAAAGTGGCGCAAATTTGCCGCACCCTGTAAATTGTTAGAGAAGTAGGTGCGACACTTGCTGACAAACATTTGCAAACAATTTTGCTAACTGAATTTTGCGGATTGGTGACCGAAATTTGCTGACTGACTTTTGCGGGCAGTCATTTTTCCCATCGAAAATATGTATATTAAAATAACTTGAGTATTTTTTTATTTAATTTAGTTTTAAATTTTTAAAACTTTTACCAAAAACGATCCGCAAATGTTTGTCCGCAAAATTTTAGTCTGCAATGAGGAAACCCGCAAGCATTAAGAAGAGTTAAAGAGTTTTTTCTTTTCACGTTTGGTATTAAAAGTATATATACATTGTGAGAAAAAGTTAGAGAAGCATCAGAAACCAAATATAAAATTTGGTTTCTGATGATTATTTCTATATATTTTTTTAAACATGGTTTCCTTTAATTTCCTAATGAATACATTCCGACTTTATCGCATTTGTTTTTTTTGATGATTCTCTAACATTTTATTTCGCGATGCGTTTGCCGAAATATGGCTACCATTCTATTAAACGTTTATTATACATATAAAAGGTACGTGAGACTCGATGTTCAAGTTGAAGATTATTTTGAACTGTCAGGATGGGTGAAAAGAATATTGAATAGTGATCATAATTATGATTCACAACAAATACCATTAACTTCAAAAAACCTATCGGATAGCGCGATGAATATAAAAGATGGACAAGAAGTTGTAAAATTTCTTAGCAATTACATGGTTTTCAATAAAAGTTAGTGATTTTTAACTATCTAAAATTTCTAAAGTAAATATATAAAGTAACATCTTAGCTCTATAGCAGTGCTTGTAATATTTCCATTTGCACATAATCATAAATAACTTTTTTCAATTCTCACTAAATATATAAGTAAAATTTTGTCAATTACTAATTTATGTAAAATCATGGTGAAAATTATAAAATCACCAAGTTTTTTTCAGAAATGGTTCTCTTTGATATTCTGTCAAGGATTTTTATTTAATTATATATATATTCATTTATATATTTTTATTATTTAATATATTTTTACTTTTCATTATCTGGTATATTCTTAATTATATTTTTATTTACAACCAATTTTTACTAAAATTTGTTTATATTTAGGCATTTTTAAAAAATTAGTTTAAATTCTTTTGACAAAATATATTTTGCAAAAAAATTTCAAATAAAATTTTTTTTTAATTTCCTGATCAAAAATGAAATCAAATTATTTTTGAAAACAAAATAATTACTATAAATTTGTTAATTTTTGAATGCTAAATTTTGAAATTTTATGTAAAAAATTTAACATCCTTTTTCAATAAAAAGTTGCTAAGTAAAAATAAGAATAATTTTGATTAAAATAAAACAGAGGAACACAGACAAACTTTTATTAGTCTCAAATTCAAAAATTAACAAATTTATAGAAATTATTTTGTTTCCAAAAATAACTTTATTTAATCTTTGATCAGGAAATTTAAAAAGAACTTTTTAATTTTTAGATTATTTTATCAAAAATATTTAAACTAATTTCTTAAAAATCTAATAATAAAAAGTAAAAATATATTAAATAATAATACAATAAAAATATATAAATATATATGAATAAATAAAAATATGCCACCCTTGACAAAATATCAAGAGATATGCAAATGTTGAAATATGAATTACCATGAATTATTAATGATTATTAATTATCGAAATATTCATGATTATCGATATTCTCAATCAAACATTTCAATCTTTAACTTTATATTTCGTAGTACAAGTGTCCTTAGTTTACAAGCATTGATTTGAGAAGGATAAGGAATATGAAACCTAATATTTAGGATTTAATATTATTAAATAAACATTTAGATTCAAATTATATTATTACCGATATAATTGCTTCTGAAAAATTCGATAAAGGATTAGTTACTAAAATTGGAAACAAACAGAATGATTTTGTTATTAGTCAATGCAGATCATTATAATCTGCTATTAAAAAAGAAGTGATCAATTGCCACTTTTTTGGTAATATGGAATCAATGCCACATAATGCCGAATCAAAATGGGAATTTTTGGGAAATAATCCTTCGCCTACAAGACATCAAGTAACGTTTTTATTTTTAAAATATGTATATGTTAATCAAGAGTCAACCTACCAGTAATAGTTAGGCGGTTCGTACCCCGCACTCTTTTTTCTGTCCACAAACTAAAAATTTTTTTAAATCGGTATATCTCGAGAAAAACTAAATAATTTTTCCACTATTATCAAGTAAAAAGTGTAAAAATTATCACTAATTATAAAATCAAGAAAATGAAGTCTTTAAACTGATCTCCTCATTGAACTCTAAAATTCTAAAAATCAAACACAAACGTGGGTACAGTACTTCAAAAAACATTTAAACTCCCTGGAGTATATAAAAAATTTCGGTAATTGTGAAGTTTCCAGTCCCCCTTTTTTCCTCCTATATTTTTAAAAAATGGTCCGACTTTTTCCTTCCATCCAATTTGCCTTTCTAATTTTTGCCTGCAATCAAACAAAAAGGATTATTTTTCCCTAATTTTTTATACAGATTCCATTTTTTATTGAGAAAATGAGTCTTCTCAAAAATCATACTTGTTAAATACCAAAAAATAATCCTCCATTTTATAATCCTTTTTGTTTGATTGTAGGGAAAAATTAGAAAGGCAAATTGGATGGAAGAAGGAAAAAGTCTGACCATTTTGTAAAAATATAGGGGGAAAATTTAGGAGGAAAAAAGAGGGACTGGAAACTTCACAATTACCAAAATTTCTTTTGGCTCATTTGAAAGCCCATAAAATATGCTACAAAATACCTGCTTAAATAATTTTCGTTTAAAGTAGAATTTAATATATAAAGTTTTTTTAGTCTTATAAAGTTTTTTAACTCTTAGGGTTCATATTGGGAAACGAAACGCATTTTTCTCGGGATATACATATTAGTTTAAAAAATTTTCGGTAATAGTGTCGTTTCCCAGCCCCATTTTTTCCTCCCCAATTTTCTACCCTATATTTGTACGGAATGGTCAAATTTTCCCCTTTCTTTCATCAAACTTGCCTTTCCATATTTTGCCTAAAAACAATCAAAAAGATTAATTTGTGATATTTAAAAAAGTATTAGAGTAATGAGAAGTATTAGAGTAATGACCTTTGGCGCGCATATGGGTCTATTCCAAAGCTTCCAGAACAATATATCCACGCCACTGTTAATCATTCAAAAGAATACGTTGATAGCGAAGATCCTAATGTCCATACACAGAACATTGAATCATTGTGGTCAACTTATAAGCGAAAATTCAGACATCAAGCTGGCAACAACACTGGAACCTATAAAAGTTATCTCCCGGAATTTCTTTTGCGAAAACGATTTGGCAATATTGAAAATGTTTTTTATAATTTTTGGCATCATGTCTCACTTTTTTATCCTTGTGAAAGAAATGAATAAAAAATTAATCTTTTTGATTGTTTTTAGGCAAAATATGGAAAGGCAAGTTTGATGAAAGAAAGGGGAAAATTTGACCATTCCGTACAAATATAGGGTAGAAAATTGGGAGGAAAAAATGGGGCTGGGAAACGACACTATTACCAAATTTTCGGTCTAGATAAACTTTTCCACCAAAACGTATTAGGCCTTTAAATTTAAAAATTTAAGCTTTTTGAACTCCAACTTTAAATGATCAGCAATTTTTGAATGCAAAAAGAAGCCTTATAGCCGAGCTATTAGAGGAAAGTTCAAGTAAAGTCGCTGCAATTTCATGAATATTTGCTTCAATACGTGGACTTCAAAGATGGCGCATTTTCTGTCATATGAGAGTATATTTATGTCTCTGTTCAGGACGCCTGTGTTGTTGTCCACTCTCATATAAAATACGCAAAAAAACTGACGAGTGGTACTCTATTTCCAGAATGCGCACATTTTTCTGCGTCTTTTATATGTATAAGAGAGGTTCAACAACACAGGCGTCTTGAAGAGAGATATACTACTATCGTGAGAGAGAAATTCTCCACCCATGGTGGGTATCACGACTTTTGCGCTGAGAACATTTGGGCCGCGACTTTTGCGCCGGGCAACTTTTTGCGCAGCGACATTTGCGCCGCCATTATTTTAAATAAATAATAAATACAATCGGACCTGTACCCCTTGGGTTTAAAAAATGGTATCCAGGAACTGAAGTTCAAAATTACAATAGGGGTCCGGTAGTGGCGGCGCAAAAGTCCAGCGGCGCAAAAATCGCTCGGCGCAAAAGTCACGGAAAACCTGGTGGACTTGATCCGTCATATAAGAAGTAAAATAAATTATTTTGGGCATTCTATTATAAAATTTAATTACAAATATTTTAAGAAATTTGATTAAACTAATATGAAATGCCACTAAGAAAATGCAATACAACATAGGGTAATATTGAACTGGACAGTCCCCCTTTCTTTCACCAATTTTTCCCCATATTTTTGCAAAATGGTCAGACTTTTTCCTTCCATCCAAATTGCCTTTCTAATCTTTGCCTACAATCAAACAAAAAGGATTATTTATTTTGGGATCAACCCAGAGTATCGACACCCAAAGTATCGACACCCAGAGTATCGACACCCAAAGTATCGAATGACCCAAAGTATCGAAACCAATTTTTGGTTATCGAAACCAAACCAAACCAAAAACCAAACCCAAAGTATCGAAACCAAACCAAAACCATCAAAACCAATGATCCTCGGTTTCCTATTGATATGTGGAACAACAAGAATATAACGATTGACCAACTGCCTAGGACTACTAATAGTGCCGAATCTTGGCATAACTCTTTTGCCAGTATATTTCACCGCCATTCTCCGAATCCACTTAACCTTGTAAGGGCTCTACTAGATGAACAGGTTTTCTAGTTTTTTATAATCCAATAATTTTAACGGCATTTAATTAAGGTCAGAGTTGATGCTATTTCAGTAAAAATTTTGTCGGGAGAAGAAATTCCGTTATTTAGCAGACCGCAATACAAACGTGCTAATGAACGACTCCTAAACGTTTTGAGGGATCAAGCGATGAGAAATCCAATTGAATATCTAACGGCCTGCTCTCATTTTATTCAATTTTAATTTATTTTTTTATTCATTTCAAGTCATATATTTGTCTTCTAGTTATTTGTCTCAGCTTTTAAATATTTTTGTAGATTTTTATTAAATAAATTTTTCACCTTATTTTAATTTTTATTGATTTAAATTTTTCTTTTTTAATATTTAGTATATTTCGTGTTGATCATATGGTTTCGATACTTTGGGTCATTCGATACTTTGGGTGTCGATACTTTGGGTCATTCGATACTTTGGGTGTCGATATTCTGGGTGTCGATACTTTGGGTGTCGATACTCTGGGGTGGACTCATTTATTTTATACAAGTGCAAGTACATGCCAAAAACAAATAAAAGGAAAAATATAGGGGAAAAATTGGGGACGAAAAAAGGAGGTCTGTCCGGTTCAATATTACCCAACATGGTGCCGGACCGTGTTGAACGCAGAAGACTCAAAGAAAAAAGATCCAAGGACAGAAGACCCACATATAGAAGACCCACAGACAAAAGACCTAAAACAATTTCCCTTATTTTTATTCTTTTGAGCTTTCATATTGGCACCTCTCCTATGGTTTTTGGGTGTTTTTGCTGCTGCGGAGGATGCCAGGCATGCCCGCTTCAGCGATGATAGGAATAGCTCTATGTTACTAGTGCAGAACCCAGCGACCGTGGAACTTATATGGTTTGGGTATGCTTTTTTTAGCCACGCCCATTTTTCCTTTTCCATATGTATTCTTTTACACTTTCCTTCTCACCCATCAATCAAATCAGTTGAGGACAATTTTTTAGGATGTAAATAGATCGATAGAGCCCAACGAGCTGTGTCGAATGACATCAGAATCGGTCCGTGATATCTATGAGCTGAGTTAAAGGGTCCAAAAATGCCTAAAAAATATGGTAAAAATGGTCACTATTTTAAGCAATATGATTTGAAACACGCAAGAATACCGAATCATTAGATCTAAGCGCAGAACAGGTCCATTTAAATAACTGAAATGGATAGAAATAAGAATATTGATTCAATGTTAATGTCTATTTTGGTGATTTGGAAGGAAAAGTTAACCTTTTCTTTGTTAATGTCTCACATAGAACATGCCATAGGGAAAATTAAGTGAAATCAAGGAAGAAAGAAAGGCTGACCATTCTGTCCATATTAAGGTTAATTGATGATGGAAAAGGAAAAAGGGGCGTGTCTAAAAAAAGCATACCCAAACCATATAAGTTCCGCGACCGTTGACTCCGCTATACGGTTGCCGCAAAACACCGAGCGAAGCGCGGTGTTTTGCACTAGCGTTTATCCTAGAGTTGATCAAGACGAGACCGATACCGAGACCGATACCGAGACTCTCGGCTTTTTTCCAATATCGGTCTCGGTTTTTTCATTCTCGGTCTCGAAACCGATACCGATATTCTCGGTCCATTTCTCGGCGAGAAACGATACTGACTCAAAGACCCCAATTTTCTTGTATTTTTTAATAAAAATGAGGATTTTTGACCTTTAGCCTTCTGAATTTCAAAAAATTTTCGCCTGCGGCGCTGAAAAGAGTTAATCCTTTTTATTTGCCTTACAAAATCCGAGCATTTCACTAAGCCCTCACGATTGAGTTCGCGCGACTGAGTTGCCCTTTTATCTAGCTTAACTAGAGTTGCGCCCCGACCCCGTTCACTGAACGATTTTTTCAGATTTCCCCCGACCATTCCCCGCCCGAAACAATTCAAAAACCCCGTCCCCCGACCCGAAAAACTTTCGGGGTTTTTGGGGGTATGACCCCATAAAATGCCATTTTTTAGAGGAATTTAAAGGCCTACCTATAAGTCCTACTATTAAATTCTCCTACCTATAAATCCTTCTATTAAATTTTTTATAAAAAAGGATGTTAACCATCAATCGAATCGGATCCAGATGATGAAGAATATTTATCTGATGATTTAGATGATGAAAATAACGAATAAATTATTTTTACACTATTTTTTGACATAAAATAAAAATTTTTGTTAGTCTCGGTCAGTATCGTTTCTCGGTATCGGTCTCGGCTCAAAATGATGGTATCGGTCTCGGTATCGGGTTCTTGAGTATCGGTCAATCTCGGTCTCGGGTTGGCCGATACCAGTATCGTTTTGATCAACTCTAGTTTATCCGATGCCCATAGGGTTACGTTGTTTGTTTTTTGTATCGTAACTTTGCCCATTCTTGTTCTTCTAAACTTGGTAAAATTCTCCCTTGTGGGTCTTTTGCCTGTGGGTATTCTGTCTGTGGGTCTTTGTCACTACGCCGTGCCGGACTTATCTTTTTGTTCAAAAAGCAAGTATTACAGCAATTATAGATGACAATAATAGAAAAAAAGAAATAATACATCTTTTCCCATCAGCTGAAAATGTTTTTATAGAAAACCTTAAATTTTTATAATCAATCACTTTTATTATTACTCCAAATAAATTTTTTGGCTTCTGTAGAATTTTAACCTCTTACAAAGTTTAAGCTAGTGTTCGATAGATGGACTTGCTGGTTCCGAGAATACCGAAATTACTGTTACCGACAAAACCGAAAATTTCAGTCCCACCGGTACGGTTCCAGGGGACATGTCTTTTAAAATTCTTGTAACTGAATATTTCCACAAATCGGACAAGTAGGAGGGGAGGATTGGATAAGTAACATCGAGTTCTGTCGGTTACTCATTCAATAAAACACATGTGCGAAATAAGTTCCTACTCAGATTCTAAATGAGGACGAGGGATAGAATTTTAATAGCCTCTTTTCAAACCTAATCTTTAGACTTAATTTTCCTAATCCGTAATTATGGCAAGTTTTCAATCGTAATTCGTAAAAATTCGCCGTAATTCGTAATTAAACATAACCATGTTGTAAAGCATATTTATTGGGTATTTAAAAATAAAATTTAATTGTTTTTTTGGTACTTATCGGTTATCTCCCCACACATTATTTTTCTTTTATTTCCCCTTATCTTTCTTCCCATAAGTTACAAAAATGCCACATTTTCTTTCCCTGTTCTCCCTCTTCTCCTTCACAAAAGTTACAAAAACGTCACAGGAAAATAATTGTAATTAATAAATTTATTTTAAAAAAGGGAAAATGTAATTTAAAAACATTATTTAGGAGGCCAAAAATTGCTATTTTCATTAAAATCCCTTTGAAAATACAAGTACCAGGACTTATATACTTGTTAAAAGGTGTGACACATAGAAGGTTGTGACATATTGTAACTTTTGGGAAGGAGAAGAAGGGAAAATGTGGGAAAAATGTGGCATTTTTGTAACTTATGGGAAGAAAGAGAAGGGGAAATAAAAGGAAAATAATGTGTGGGGAGATAACCGATAAGTACCGTTTTTTTTCTCAATTATTCAAGTTTTTCTTCAGCACTAGTCAGGCAGATTTATATTCCATCCTCCAACATTATCTTTAATAAATTCATCTTTTTTTGCCTGAGGCCCTGAAAAAGGAAGAAATTAGGCTACTTGACCTTCCAAATTTTTCAAAATTTTCGCCTGCGGCACTAAGGAAGGAAGAACTGCTTGGCGGTTTCCAAACTCTGAAATCATTCCTTTCTGGATTGGTATTTGAGGTTTCAAAAATCTTAAATTTATTTTAAATTGTAAAGCTGTCAACTTAGCTCTCTTGTAAAGCTAATTTGGATAGATAAGCATATTTCTAGGAGAGAATTTTTTCTTATGGCTTGTCACATATCTTGACAAGCCAAAAGCTCATTTTTGGCTTGTCAAGATGAGTCGAATGACACAAAAATCAGCCCATGTTATCAAGTATTAGCGGATATAAAAAGCTCAAAGTGGCAAAGTTATCAATGGTTGCTGGGTAATCTTGGTTCCTGCTCCCACACAGTATAGTACCTTATTGTTTAGAATATAATATACGGGTGCATTCGCAATTGGGGGTACCGCCCCCCCTTCCTTAATAAAAATTTATACACATTGGTGGATGGAAATACGAAATAAATTTACCGTATTTTCTCTAGTAATCCCCCAGTCCTTATTAATTCCCCACCCCTAATAATTCCCCACCCTAGAGATGGGTTGAAAAATAATCCCCCTTCTTTCTACCCCACTCTATTAATTCCCCACCCTAGAGATGGGTTGAAAGATAATCCCTCTGGGGGATTACTAGAGAAAATACGGTATCTGATTAGAAAAGTCTATACCTGAAGATGGTATCATACAAGCACTAATATCATTACTAAAATTTAAATTATTTATATTAATATATTAAATTCAAATGTAATTTTAAATTTTAAATTATTAATTTTCTCTTTTCTAATATAGATTAAAGAAAAGAGATGGTCATTATGGTGATTCCAGTAAAAGATAGAGCCTATCGAAGGCTTTCGACTGATATAAAATTTATTCGGCTGGGATCTAGCGTAAAAAAGTTATAGCCGATCAAAATAGGAAAAAAGGAAATTGAGGCGAATAACACAAGAGTAACGAAAATTCTAAATATCGAAATGTTCGGGCCCAAAAAATATTATTCATATGGCCGAAATTATCCTAAAAAATAATTTACAAGAAAATGTAACAAAACAAAGTCTCAAAATTCTAAATTTAAAAGATTTTTAAAGATACTTACAATTCAAACCAAAATTCATTGTTCGGATTTTTGAATCCTTCTATAACACGTATTGCACAGTCTTCAGACATTAACTTTAAAAAATATATAAATTTAATTATATTTTTAATAGGATTTCATAAAACCTTTAAATTGGAAACCGTATACTATTATTAGGGTTGGAAGAGAGAAAGGAAGAGTGAAAAAAGACCCGCCACAGGGAAAAATTAACCGGGCGGTTAACCGGTTTTGTCTAACTCTAACTATTATTGAGGTTAGGTTGGAATCAAAATTTAAAAAAAAACTAAGCGTTATTATAAAATTGTTATCTTATTTTTAAGATTATCAAATGTGAAAAACAAATGGAAAATTTTATAATAATCATTTCCTAAAATTGGGAGTGGTACCGTTCGATTTACTCGTCGAGACCAATCGAACGACATATGTAAAGTCCTGAACTTTTACTTCGGTACACTACACTACAGCCGAAAGTAAAAAAAAAGGGAAACACAAACTTAACTATTGCCAAAAATGATTCTAAAAAAATGCCTTTTGTGGATGTGGGGACAACGAGCAGGACATTTGCGATCCTCATTTGCAATTTTATAACAAAAAACCTTACCTTAACAAAAGCAATAACATCTCCTTCCTCATAATATAATTCATACACATAATATACGTAAAATATGTTCTCCTTGTGTTGAGCCAAATTGTTAATAAGAGTATGAAGCTTAAAAATTTATAAAAAATAAAAATTCAACGAAAAAACTACCTTTCTAAACGAAAATTTATTTTTACATTGACTTAAATCAATCACAATAGAACAGCTGAAATCAATACGATTTGAAGACATGATTTATATTTTTTATAAAAATTATTTAGTGATCTAATAATAATTGAAAAATAAATTAATGTTTTATTAAATTTAATTTAATTATTTGAAATATAAATAATCGAATTTTGTTGAATGTAAAATACATCACCATAGAAATACTCCTAAAGACCAAGATGAGATCTAAATCAAAAATCAATGTTATTGAAAATCGAGATTTTTCGAGATCTCGATTCTCGTACGACACTCCGAGTTCGGTCTCTTATACCCACTATTCTAAACAACTCAATTTTTTAAACTTTTTTAGTTTAATATGCAAACAGGGATGTCACGTGTGGAGGCAAAGGGTCGGGTCTTTAAAATTTTCTTCGAATCGGGTCGAGAAAGAGTCCGGGTTTACTGTCATGGGTCTGGACATTTAGAGGGATTAAAAGAGAAAAAGTCGGACCAGGGTTTGGAAAATTTTTCGGTTCGGGTTTCAGGTATCGGGTCGGGAAAAAGTCTGTGGGTTTCGAGTACTTTGTGACATCCCTAATGCCAAATGGGTTGTAAGCTGTTCCAAAAATTAGTCAGATATAAATACGAGCAAAATTGAAATGTTCAGTTAAATAGAAAAATGAAATAAATATCAATAATTTACTTTTTTCAAAGAAAATCATAAAAAAATTTAAATTTTGATGAGATATTTTAAGAATGATCCAAATCCTAATAATTTTAATAAAAATTTATCATTAAAACAAAAATTGGTTTAATTGGTACATTTAAATAATGAATAATTAACATTTAGATAATTATTTCAAAATTATTTAATTTTAAAAATATTTAAAAAATATGTAGTTAACTTAAAAAATAAAAATTTGCTATATTTATGTAGCTTCAATGAATTTATAAAATAAAAGAACAAATGTGTACTTTTTCTTAAATATTTTTGTTGTTAAAAAACAAAAAAAACTCTTCTATATGTAAATTTATTTCATCTTATTTATAAAACACTTTGTATATTGAAATAAATAAATTTGTTTATTAGCCCTTTTCTATAAATCTGAAGATTGGGATTATAGATGAAAATAAGCTATATTTTGCTAGTTTTTTTTATTAAAAATGTCTTTATTATAAAAACTATCAAAAAATCCCCTTTTCAAGTATTTTTTAAAATTCCAAACAGAGATTATTTTGAATGGATAATAAAAGCTTAAAAGACTGCTGATATTTAGGTTTTAGATTTTTTCGAAAAAAATTCAGAGAAGCGAGACAGAAAATAAAACTTAGCAAATTGGGACATTTTTTTCTCCATCTTAACATTTCTCCCTCAGTCACAGTCTAAAGAAATTTTCCTAATCCTAGCCAAACTTTAACCCAATTAAATTTATAAGTTGTCGGTGAAAACCACCGACTTCAAAAATAAATTCTGGCTTCTCAAACACATATGGCAACGTTAATTTTATAAATTTTATTCAAATCAAATTGGTAATAAATTATTTAATATTAAGTAAATTTTCTTTAAATAAAAAGTCCGCCTTAGATTTATCTTGCCAAATAAATATAATCCTGAATTCGTTTCAGATTATAATTTTTACTAATTTGGATTTTGTGTTCGAAAAAAAAAACTCGAAAAAAGTATCAATAGAATGCAATGATAGCAAAAATATAAGGAAAAGTTTTATATAGGGTTTAGGTGGTTAACAAAACTGCAAAAAGACATCATTAATGATAGTAAATCCAGGCTCAATATTATCAGCTATTATACGGATTAATGTAGCCGCCGTTCTATCAAAAACATGGAAGAAACAGGCTTTATTTGCCTCACGTTCCAACATCCCAAGAATCCAATCATTCTCAATGAAAACCGTGGGGCTTGTTTAATAACCTTATTTATCACACGAAAGTGAGGTTTTATGTATTTACTATCCTGATTAACTACATATAATATATTTGGACGACATTTTTGTCTGAATTTTACATTTTTTATTAGTTCTCAAATCCTATTTTATAAAGTTAATAAATTTTTATAACCATGACACTATTCATTTTCGACACAAAATAAGGTAAATACAATTTAACTAATTAAATGTTATGTATCTATGAGCCATTGTTGAAATTATTCATTGACTTAAATTTAAAGTCTACTATAAATGTTACATATGTCCACGAACTTTATTTGTCGAGCACAAAGACCAACATCCAAAAATACAGTCTCACTGTCGTGCAAGGTCAAAAAATTTTTTGCTTGCAAAAATTTAATTAAAGATTAATTAAATATATGATATTAAGCAACACTTTTCATTCAAAATCTAGGTTTATTTTAATTTCATTATTAAGACTGAAGCATAATAACAAATCTAAACTGAAAACGAGACTAAATGAGATAAGTGGAGTGATATGAAAAATATATTGTTAACTTGTGCACATTTAAGCAATTAATTTTCACCCAACCTTTTTTTTTTGAGAATTAACGAAAAGAAATTTTTGAAAGAGAATTTACGATTATTGCAATCTATGTATATTCGTTCAAAATTTATTTTTCTTTTAATTCGCTCAATTAGAACTGACAGAAAATAAATTCTTTTAAAAATAATTAGAAGACCAAAAATTAAAAAATAAGAAAATGAAATTTTCTTGTATTTATCGCAAGCTTATTGCATATTTGATTTTGGTGAAAACGTTAACTGTAGATTGAATTGTTCTCTGTATATATTTTATCAATGCAATGCATTGATATTCAAAAATATGAGCTTGGTTAAAATGTTCTTGCCGTGCATGTCCGTAAAATAATAAAAGGTAATAAAAATATAATTGAAATATTTAATATTAAGTAAAATTCTGTGTTAAAATTTTTTTGAAGTTATTCTCGAGCGGAAGAGAAATATATGTACATATATTAGCGGAGAAAATGAGTGTACTGAAGAGTAGTGGGAAATTCGGTCAAACACGTGGGTAATGAGGGGAAGCTCCCAGAGTGCTGTTCTATTTCTACAACCTTCTTTAATATTACAGTTAGACATCATTTGTATGACATCCACTTATTAACTTTATTCTTTTTCAGTCTCGATTATAGTCTACAAGCGAGATGTTTATTTGATGTTTTTTTGACTTTTGTTTTGTTGTTATAATTAGAGGCGGAACGAGATGAGATCTCGATTGAAAATCTCAGTTATCAAGATCGTGAATTTTTCGAGATTCTCTATCTCGATAACTCGTACGACACTCCCAGTCCGGTCTTTAATTATGATTTTTATGTCCGAGGGTTGTTCGATGTTGATGACGTGCTCAAGAATATAGTTTATCCGAAATAAAAATGCACAATGTGTGTGAAATGTGGATGTAGTCCGATTTCTCGTGCTTTGTTCCTTCCGACTCCGAAAATATACGATAAGACAGGCAATTTCCTACATTAATTATTTACGCCACCTTCGTCTTTTTCGACTACGATTTCGACTTACCTCTGTCCATTGATATCCAAAAATAATCAAAACAACTCGCTGATCTTAATGGACCGTTAATGTTTATGAATTTAATAAAAATAAGTTAAAATAGTTAATATGGAGTGGAGTTTTTTATGTTATTTCTGTATTTTGGAGGGTATAAACCCAAAAATTATTAATCCCAAAGAATTCTCAAAAAATAGCTGAATAAAAACTTTTACCTCTTTCTTATTTCTACTAAATTTCAAAATTTAATATTTCCATTTTGGCAATTAATAATTTTCTAAACTAATCGAAGAATAAATAATTTTTACTAATTTTGTTTCATATAAATTATTTTATTTTATTAAGAATTAATTGTAAGATCTACTAACAATAAGTGCGTTGAATAGTTTTTTCCCTGATTTGATATTTTTGTGTATCGATGCTCTGCATTGATAATTAATCAAAAAACTAAAGTCAATCATCAAAAAACTAAGTCAAAAAACTAAGCTTTTTCTATCAAATATTGATGGACTCATCAGTTTTGTTTTAAATTAATTAATTTGAATTGGAATTCCTTGTTCAAAATATCGAGAGTTTCTCAATTTGAATTTTTCTGTTGATTAATTAAAACTGTAGTTTATGTATCAAGAATGTATAGGAGCTATAAAATAGAAAACCTTATCCAGACAATACCATCCAATAGATCATCTTAATCCATTCAATCCCTAAGAAAATTTTGAGACCAAGTGATAAATTGATTAATGATCGATCGGAGGTCGATCAGACCAACCGGTCGAGAATATCCTTAGAGATCGAACAAGGATTCATCAATTTTCGATTGATCAATTGACCATTTTTCGGTTGATAAATGGAACAGTTTGAATTCAAATAAAAAAGAATTCTCAGTTGCTGTATCAAACTACCCCGTCATTGGAATACAAATTATGACATTTAAAAACTCGATTCTGATCATATGATTTCGTCCAGCTGACTTGTTAGATTTGACTTATCCCCATACTTACAAATTACATAGAAGATTTGCCAGTACTAATACTGACATACAAAAATATCTTTTACTTCGCACACAACATCCACTGTATACAATTTTGCAGTAAATTTTAATTAAAGTTTAACTAAATAAATAATATTGAGTAAAATTTTGGCTCTATACGCACATCGTGCCGGCTTGATATTTTTTCCTTACTTTTTTTACTGGATATTTTTCCCAACTTTTTATGTTTGTGATGGTTGCCATAAGGAAAAACAGACATTTTTTTTTAATTTCTTAGAAATGATTTAAAAATTGCTAACTGTCCGTCTTCGTCCGTGTTTTGTCTGTCCGTCTTCGTCCGTGTTTTGTCTGTCCGTCTTCGTCCGTGTTTTGTCTGTCCGTCTTCGTCCGTGTTTTGTCTGTCCGTCTTCGTCCGTGTTTTGTCTGTCCGTCTTCGTCCGTGTTTTGTCTGTCCGTCTTCGTCCGTGTTTTGTCTGTCCGTCTTCGTCCGTGTTTTGTCTGTCCGAGTCCGTCTGTCTTTTGTAGAAAGAAGAAATAACTCATCATTTTTTCCTTACGGCAAAATCACAAACATCAAAAATGTAGAGAAACATGACCATTCCGAGCTACTCAAAAAAAGTAAGGAAAAATATCAAGCCGGCACGATCTGCGTATAGGGTCAAAATTTTTAATTAAAATTAAAACATTTTGATTTTATTTTGGGACTTAAGCTGAATTCAAATAAAAAAAGTAATTCACAGCTGTTGTATCAAAATTCCCCGTCATTGGTAAATAAAAGGTTACTTTCATAAACTCATCTATGTTCTGATTATTTTAAATTACAATTTTTGAATGTATATTTTTGGGAATTAGTCTAAAAATAATGGAAAATTAAAAAAATGTTTTAACTTCTTTTAATAATGTTAAGGAATGAAATTCATTGACTTTTAGTGTTGTATTGCCTATTGTCTTTATTTTGGAAGAAAGCATTTTTCGAAAATTAAAAAAAACCAGACCTGCTCACGGATACGGATAATATCCGGATACCCGCGGATATCCGCGGATACGGATGGATATGGATAGTTTTTTTAAAAAATTGGACGGATACGGATGGATACGGATACAATGCTTCAAATCCGCGGATATCCATCTCAAAATTCCAGCCTGCGGTGCAATGAAAGTGAATTTTTTTCGCTTTCGGCCTTTCAAAATTTTTAAAATTTTCGCCTGCGGCGCTAAAAAAGAAAGAAATCTAGCTTCTAAATCATTGAAATTCTCAAATTTTCGCCTGCGGCGCTACAATGAAGAACTCGTTTCTTGCCTTCCAGCTTAAAAATTTCCATCTACGACGCTCCAATGTGCTTACCCACTTAAGGTACGAAGTACAAGTTCAGGCCAAATTCATTGGTGAGTACGAGCAAAATTAGCTCGTTCTCTTTTAGCTGAGCAAACGAAGCTTTTCAGAGGGGTATGAGGAATTCCCCCACCCAATCCCGAATTGGGAATAAGGAAAAATTTTCCGAGGGGATTGGAAAAAAGTGGATTTTTTGGCCTACGCCCTTCTAGAATTCTAAAAATTTTCGCCTGCGGCGCTAAAATTAAAATCTCAGTTAACCGAAATTTTTATTTCGGCCCGAAACCGGGAATTTAACTTTTCAAAAATTCTCAAAAATTTTCAAAATTTTTTTGTCGGTATAATTTCTGATAAGCAGCGTTGGGTCGGAATTCCTATCTCTGCCTTCCGATTTTCGAACCTCCAATGTTCATAAGCAAGTTACTTTTGCTGCATCCAATTATTACCTCATTGTCTAACCATTACTCGAATTTAAATAAATTTGACCATTTTGAAAATTCTAGCCAGGCTGACCATTTTGAGAAAAAACGGATATATCCGCGGATATCCGCGGATGGATATGCCTAAAAAGTTGGACGGATACAAACGGATACGGATATGGACCTCACGGATATATCCGGATACGGATAGCAAAATCCGTATCCATGAGCAGGTCTGAAAAAAACTAATTTTTAAATTTCGAAATAGATACATATGTATTTTTGTAACTACCAGAGGTGGGTCGAACAGTCCGAGGTGTCGGAAATCGGAAGAGCCGGGAATCGGAACTGGCTCAAAAGCCGGAACTTGGAAATCGGAGATCAAAAATTTTTTTCGGAAATCGGAAGGAAAAAACGTCGGAAATAGGAATTCCGACCCACATCTGGTGACTACCCTACTCCAAACTGAAGTTGCATAATATTTCTAGTTTAGTGCATTGGAAAATCTATAACATTTCTACTTAATATTAATTATTTCAATTAAAAAACATATTATACTAAATAGGCACAAACTATTGAATTTCAGTAATTAAAAATTTGAAGTATTTTTGTATGTCGGCGTGATATGCTGACAAATTATGAAAATGATTTTTATAATGCGTTAACTGCTTTGCATAAAATTATTAATGAATAGTATGATTTATAGCTTTGTAACCTTCCTAAATTCAAAATTTATTGCAAATGTCACTAAATGAATGAGTGATTTTGTATGATTGATAGTATGCGCAGTATTTTTACCAAGCATCCGATACCGTACCGGAAAAATTTTGGAAGGATCGGTATTTTTCGGTGTAAAGATCGGTACCGAAACCTTACCGGTGCAGCAAAAAATACCGCGGTATTTCCCGGTATTTATGTATTTTTAAAATTATCAAAATTTTCGATCACAGTGCTGAAAAAAGAAGAAATCCAGCATATTGGCCTTCCAAATTTCTAAAATTTTCGCCTACGACCACTCAAAATCACCAACCACTAAGATCGAGGGATTTTGAGTGGTTGGTGAAAAAATTAATGCCTAGGTTATTTGGGAAGATATCGAGTGCTTTGGGAAAATTAAGAGCAACAAAGATTAATTTGTGAGGTTTATGCAGATATAGAGCGATTAAGAGGATTTTGAGGGATTCCGTAGATTAAGTGATATATCGGGGATTGTAAGGTCACAGATATATAATATCGATGATTGCTAGTTTGTCTTTATATCATTTACACGAATGATTAAGGTAAGACATAAAACTAAAATCATGATTCGTAAAACATTCTCAAAAATTGTCAGTACAAAGACAAGCTGACATCCAAAAATCTAAATATCCTTGTACAGTAAGTACAACAGGTGCTTGCTTCAAACATTTAATTAATGTTTAATTAAATAAATGATATGAAGTAAAACATTTCTGTTAAAATCTTGTTGTATTTAATTTCATTACATATAACTATAATGACCTCATAATTACCATGATAAGGTAAATTTTTGTGGATTTTTAGACGTGCGTGTTATGTCTAAAATTATTTAAACGAATGATTAAGGACAAGGAAATGTTTTTGAAAAATGTATTTGATAGTATTAATTACCGTTGGGATAAAAAGTCGAGGGTGGCTGGAATGTTTAAGAAGTAGCTCCCTCGGTAGCTAGGTAGGTAGGAAAACAACTCTACGTGTTGAATGAAAGAACATAGCAAAATTTTTCGAAAATTTTCAGTATCAATGCCTGCACGGGCTTTTTTTAACTCTCTAATTTTTACATAATTCGAAATTATTATGCTTCCACTTGGCTAGATAATAATTTTCAAATAAGGTGATCATTAAAAATATTTTTACCAAGTTTGCTTAATATAAATTATTATATTATCTAGTTATTCAAAATAAATTTTAAGACCGATAACTGATGTGATTGCCGTGACGAATGTCATCGAATGACAAAGAAAAAAGAATTTTTGAAAGTTCATATTTTATTTTTATTTTTTTTGCGATGACACACAATTTATTTAAAAAGAAATATTTTTTCATTTTTTTACTCACTTTTCATTTTTTAAATATAAAATAAATATTTTTGATATTTCGGGGAATTTAGTTTATGGTGCCACGACCCCATTTTTGAAAAAAAAGAGAGAAATAAAGAGAAAATATATTTATAAAAAAGTGTTTTATAAAATTTGGATATTGAGGACTTTTTTATAGAAAAGTATCAATATCATTATTAAGTTATAGTATATACTGAGTCTGTTAAAAAGAACAGACAAGTGAAGTCTTTAAAAAAAAATAGACTTAAATTTTTTTTCGCTCAAAGGAGCATATTTTTTGAGGCTTTTTTATTATTTTATAGCCTTTGGATTTGTTATATCTATCTATTTTTTGTGGGTCGAAAGTCTACTTTAAAGATATAAATATACAAATATTAAATAAACAAACAGAAGAAATGTCAGGTATAATAAGACAATCAATGGCGCCAGCCTTAACTCGATTAAGAGGTTATTTGGACGAACTTCGTCCTATTTTGGATGCTCAGGAGCGTACAGAAGAAGGTTTAGAATTTCTGAGGAATATTTTGGTGAAAATTAAACGAACAGTAAATAAATTAGAAGAAAAAGCCAACCAATGGCAGGGTTATATCCGTGGTCTTCCAGCGGATGATCGAGCTGCTGAGGAGCAGATTCAAGCAGGGTTTTCTCAAAACGGTCAGCATTATGCCGTATGGATAGATAATGCTCATGAAGCTATTGCAGACATAGAAATCCTCTTTGCGAATGAATCGGAAGAAAGCAGTAGTCAGTCTGCATTTTCGGTAGAATTAGGCGTAGGCCAAAATAGAATGAATGAATCTAGGAGGCATCAAGTGCCCAAGGCTGAAAATGAAGTAAGGGAAAATTACTTTATTCCTACACATTTGCCAAAAACACGTTTGGCGGAATTTTATGGGGATTCTTTGACTTGGCCAGAATTTTGGCAGGCGTTTACGCGTACAGTAGATTGTTTGGAAATTGATCCCGGGCTAAAGGCCCATTATTTAATTCAAAGCCTTAGAGGGAAGGCCAAACGAGCTGCTATGGGCTATAGGCCAATTGCTGAGCATTATGAACCGTTAAAGGACGCATTGAAGCGTCAGTTTGGAAATGAAAAGGCTATAAGAGATACTCTTCACGCGGAGCTTATTAGTCTTCCTATGGCAAATGAGTCTGTTTACTCTCTTCGCTCTTATTTAGAGGAAGTAGAAAGGATTTGTAGATCCCTTACAGCTATGGGAAAAGTCGAAGATGAGTCTATCGTAATGATGGCCATAAAGAATAAATTACCTAGGAGTATAGTATTGGAATTATTGAAAAAAGAAAAAGAAAATAAAATGGATTGGAAAGTTGAAAATTTAAGAAAATGTTTAGAAGAAATTGTCGCTCTTAGGGAGGAAGCGCAAAGATGTGTTCAATCATTTTCTAAAAATATTGATCAGAACAAATTTCGTGGTAATTGGAATGCCAATAAAGGCTTTAATAATAAACGGAATAATTTTAGGAAAGAAAATTTTGAAAGAGTATTTACTGTCCAATCGGGAGATAATAGAAATAAAGGCTATAAAAAATTTGAAGTAATTTGTTATTTTTGCCAAGGGGCACATCACGCTGAGAAATGCGAAAAAGTAAAATTATTACATCTCAGAACTAAAAGTTTGTCTGAACAAAATCGGTGTTTCCTTTGCTTGAAAAAAGGGCACATAATATCTAATTGTAGGTCAAAAATCAATTGTTATAATTGTAGAGGACACCATAATAAATTAATTTGTCCAAAATTATTTAAAAATGGCAGAGATGAAAGAGAATCTAAAAGAGTTGAGAATGTAAATCAGATAGAGTATTCTGATAATATACTAACTATTGTGGATGAACCGAAAGAGGTTATTTTAATGCAATGTAATATGACCTTAAATAATGGTAATAAAAACTGTGAGGCTGTTGGTCTATTTGATTCTGGAGCCACTATTAATTTTATAACAGAAGAAAAGGTTAAAGAATTAAATTTAAAAAAGATTGGGAAACAGGAACTTAGAATTTTACCTTTTTCATACAAAGAGCCCATTCGTCTTGATTCGGCTTGTTTTATTGTTGAAATTATGGTAGATGACGGAATTAAAGAAAAAATTGTGGCTTATAAAATTAAAAAAGAAATGATGCCTAATATCAAATGCGCTAATTTGGAGAACGGAAAGATAAGGACCTTAGAGAAGGTTCCTGATATTTTGATAAGTATAAGGCATTTTTGGAGATTCTTTAAGAATTTAGAACCTTTGTCTGAAAGATTATTTAAGGTTGAAACGTCAGTGGGAACAATTATTTGTGGCGAATTAGGAAATGAATTAAATAAAGCGTTCTCGAGCAATGAAAATGTCTCGAATTTTTCGATGTTGAATATTACTTCCAAGGAGGAAGAAATGAATAATTTTTGGAGTTTGGAGACACTAGGGGTAAGAGAGGACCCAACAAGCAAAGACGATCAGGTAGCAATGGAGTTCTTTGAAAATACCATAAAGCGTGGGCCGAATGGTCAATATATCGTAAAGTGGCCTTGGAAAGAGGAAAAAGATAAATTACCCACCAATTATTCACTAGCCTATAGGCGATTTTTAGGTCTGATGGAAAGACTGAAAAAGAATCCAGAATTAATGAAAGAATACGAAAAAATAATAAATAGTGACATTGAAAGAGGTGTATTGGAAGATGCTCGGAAAGTTAAAGGAGCAGTAGAACACTTCTTGCCTCACCACCCAGTGGTTACTACCAAAAAAGTACGAGTCGTTTACGACGCTTCAGCCAAAATAAGAGGTGGAAAAAGTTTAAATGAGCTTTTGTATAGAGGACCTATTATAATGCCAGAATTGGCAGGAATGCTAATAAGATTTAGAATACCTGAAATAGCTATTTGGGCGGACATTGAAAAGGCTTTTCATTGTCTAGAACTCGACCCAGAAGATCGAGAAGTTTTAAAATTGATTTGGTTAAAAGACGTTTCAAAGCCAATTTCTTTTACAAATCTAAGATACTTGAGGTTCACAAAGGTTCCGTTTGGAGTGATATCAAGTCCATTTTTGTTAACGGCTACAGTAAGACATCATTTAGAATCAATAGATGATCCTATTGCAAAAATGGCTAAAAATAATTCATACGTGGATAATATTTTAATTGGTGTTGAATCAAAAGAGGAAGCATTTAAATCATATACTAGGCTTAAAAACATTTTTATAGACGCTAGAATGAATTTACGAGAGTTCATTTCTAATTGTACAGAATTTAATGAAGGGATTCCCGTGGAAGATCGGCTGGAGAAAAATAAACCGAAAATTTTAGGTATTCCATGGGACATTGAAAATGATAAAATTTCATTAATTTTTCCTCCAACTGAAGTTAATACAAAGATTAATAAACGTGTAGTACTTAAACAATTAGCTAGTATTTTCGATCCATTAGGAATCGTTTCTCCAGGCCTATTATCTGCTAAGTTATTCTTTCAATCTCTTTGGGAAAAAGAAAGAGATTGGGACACAAATTTGAGTGTAGAAGAAAGCGAAGAATGGGGTAAAATTATAGAAAGTTGGAAAATTGAACCAATTGAAATAGAAAGAAAGGTTTTAATTAAAAATGGTACTTGTCAACTGCACGTTTTTTCAGATGCATCGAAAAATGCTTACGCAGCTTGTGTGTATATTAGATGTTCCTTTAACGAGAAAAATTTAGTAAGTATTTTATACGCAAGGAACAGGCTGAAACCAAAAAGAATGGCTGTCAGTATACCTCGCATGGAGTTATTGGGTGTTTTAATTGCTATACGAGCAATTAAATTTGTTGAAGAACAAATTGGTCTTAAGATTGAAGAAAAATATTTATGGTGTGATTCAAAACCTGTTTTATTTTGGATTAAAGAAAATCATCGTGGAGAAAGATTTGTAGAAAATAGATTAAACGAAATTAGGAGCCATTATGATGTTAAATTTGGATATGTAAACACAAGTGAAAATCCGGCTGATATTGCAACTAGAGGAATTTTAGCTTCGGATTTAAGAAATTGTTTAATTTGGTGGAAAGGTCCAGAATGGTTGAACAAATCCGTGGACTGTTGGCCATCGGAATTAAATTTTAAAGTTAAAGTAGAAGAGTCAATTGAAGAAGAAAATAATTTCGAAATAAATTTTGTTAATAATTATAAAGGAGACGAATTTATTGATTTTAGTCAGTGGAGTAATTGGAACAAATTGGTAAAAATAATTTTAATTGTCTCTTTAATTTGTCGCACTTGGTTGAGTAAATGTAAAAAGAAAATAAACGGAGAATTTATTGAATCTTTAAATTGTAATAAAGATCTTACAGGAGGTAATTTTTTAAAAACAGAAATATTTCTATTAAAAATTATTCAAAAATCATTATGCAAGAATTTATTAAATGATAAAATGCAGATAATCGAGGATGAAAATGGACTTTTACGGTTAAATAGTAGAATAGGCTTGAGCGAAACACCAGAAGCATTTAGAAGTCCAATAATTTTACCTAAAGGGTGTATTGCTGGAAAATTAATAATAGAAAAGATTCACGTCGAATTAATGCACTCAGGGGTTGACTCAGTTTTAGGAAATTTTCTGAGCAAATTTTGGATGCCATCCGCTAGAAGAGAAGTCAAAAAGTGCATAAGAGGTTGTAAAAAATGTCAAAAAATTAATGGTCCTAAATTTGCTTTACCAGTAATGCCAGGATTACCAAAAGAAAGATTAAGAAAATCTCGTACTTTTGAGACAATTGGAGTCGATTATCTTGGTCCTTCGTTGTATAAAATGGAAGAGGGAAAGGCTAAATTTTGGATAGTATTGTTCACATGTCTTTCGACACGTGCGGTGCACCTTGAAGTAATATTTGAGCTTTCAGCTTTGGCATTTATGCATATCCTAAGGAGATTTATTGCAATAAGAGGATGTCCAGAAAAAATAATTTCTGACAATGCTAATCAATTTAAAGTTGCATCTGAATTAATAGGAGCTAAATTAGTGGGAAAATGGATAGAGAAGGCAACAAATGAAGAAAAAAGCTTAAATAATTTTTTAATAAAGAAAGGCATTGAATGGTATTTTATTCCAGCCTTATCACCATGGGCTGGAGGAATATATGAAAGGATTGTCAGATTGGTAAAAGATTCTTTTAAAAGGACTCTAGGAGGAGTTATATTAAGTTTGGAGGAGCTTAGGACATTCACTAAAGAGGTTGAATTTTCTATAAATTGTAGACCTATTACCTTTGTTTCGGTGGAAACAGATGGTCCGGTTTGCCTTAGGCCTATTGATTTCTTGGTACCAAACACTGAAATTAAGGAAAATAATCAATCAGAAGAAGAAGAAGAATTTACGGCAGGAAAATTAAGTACGAGTGAGCATTTGAGGTTAAGGCTTAAAGCCACTCAAAAGGCTTTTGAAAAGTATTGGTCACGTTGGACGCGTGAATATTTATTAATCCTTCGAGAAAGGTCAAAGTGGTTTCATAATAATGATAGAACTTCATTAAAAAGACATCCTAGGGTTGGAGAAGTCGTTATAGTCCAGCGTGAGGGTCAACCAAGAAATTCATGGTTATTGGGAAAAATTTTAGAATTAGATGGAACGCCACCAAGAAGCGCAAAAGTTCAAATAGGTAAAAAATTTTATATCCGACCGATCAATAAATTGTTTCCAATGGAAGTGGAAACCGAACAAAAGGACGAAACAGAAAATAATAGTGATTCAGAGAGTGACCAAAGTATTGAGGAGAAAAGGAAAGGAGAATTAAACCAGGTTGTAGAAAGAAAGAAAGATAATTTAATGAATGTAGAAAAGAATAAAAATTCTAAAGAAATAAAAAGGGATTTAAAAACGAAAATGTCAATTCATCCAATGGTCACTAGGGCTAAGGCAGGTCTTGTCTTGATAATACTTCAGTTAATAGGATTTATAATGGTTGGAAATTCTGTACAGAATTATCCATTGAAAGGTTGTAAAAACTGTCGATTAATATGTACAGACTTTGGTGTTAGCACAGAAGTCAGTCCAAGAAACGAAAAGACAGAAATTTGTTGCTTACAAAGCTGTTTAGTAGTTTTGGACGGAAAAAAGGATATAAAATTTCCATTATCAAAAGAAATTACGATGAAAGAATATAATTGTGTCTCAACTTATTGGGAAAGAGGGCGTAAATTTAAAGCAAGGATAACTTGCCCTCCAATAGATCCTTGTAAAAGAGTATCTGGGTTATTCGAGCAAATGGTCAATATTCATTGTTTATCAAATAAAGTATTAATTATGTTAGGCATTCTTATAGGAATAATAGTTAGTGCAATTGTTAGCATAACTTTATGTCTATGTAAAATTGTGTTTACTTTTGGTAAACTTTTGTCGTTATTTTGGCATATATTTAAATTTATATATGGTTTATTTTGTAGAAGAAGGGTTGTAAGGAAGGATAAGTCCCAAAGACCACTTCTTACACCAGGAAAAGACGTAAGAAGCAACAAGAAAAGAAATAGACGTCTGCATAAATTAGGATTAATTGTACTTGTTTATTGTTTAATTCCGGTAAATTTAGCAGATGTTGAGGTCGTCTCAGTACAAGCAAAATCCGAAGACTGTTATAAAAAATCCAATAATTTATTTTGTAAAATAAATACAGTAAATACTATTACACTTTTGCCTGAAGGTCAAACAAGCTCTTTTACAATAAAAAATGAGAAAGGTATTATAATTGGCGAATTAGAATTTGCAATGAAAGGATTATCGATTTTATGTAATGAAGAAATTTTAGGATATTTAAGGTCGTTTGAAACAAGAATAGAATCGGTAAAAAGATGTCCTTCGGTCGGGACATGTAAAGCAGGGAAATGTAACAATATTAAAACCAACGAAGTTGTACCAGAATTGGAAGAATGGGCTAAGTACCCAGGAAATGCTTACTGCATAGATGGTCAGTCACTTTGGGGATTTAATTGTGGACTGCCTGGTTCTACATGTTATTTTTATCAAATATACGCGGTACCAAAGTCACAAGAAAATTTTAAATTAGTAACGTGTCCAACTTGGGACTATAGTGTAGAAATGGAAATGAGCCTTGTACTAAATGGAAATTCTGAAAAAACTAAATTTACACTTTATCCTGGATTAACAGTCCACTGGAAAGATTTTAAAATCATGTTATGGGATTTAATTCCCCCAATTGCACCAGTCCTAAACAGTCAATTTATTATAGGTAATTCTGGGATTGCAATTACTGAGAATTTCAAGACGTTATTAGATTGTGGGAAATATCCTGGAAACTTTTCTCAGTGTAAGTTGGACACTTCGGTGTGTAACGAATGTTGGGAAGATACGGAAAAGGAAAGGATTTCCTGTAATTGTGTAGATTTATCAGTAGAGGATATTTTAAACAACCCGCATAAATCTCTACCATTAGACGTGAATAGAGTTAAACTCAGAAGCGTCGGTAGAAAAATAATGAGTGAAATAAGCTATTTACCAATACAGGTTATGATAAGAATCGAAAATTGGACAATAGCTTCTAATGTTGAGATTACAAAGTGTAAGGTTACGCCAATAAAGTTGTCAGGATGTTACAGTTGTGCTGGAGCTATTTTTAAATTTATATGTAAAGCGGATATGGGGAATGTACTTGCAGAAATTAAATGCAAAGACAATATATTTACAGCACACTGTTCCAAAGAAGGTGTAGAGCAGTATGCAGTTTTATCTTTTTCTAATGAAATAGTACAAGAAAACTGTGAAGTGATTTGCCCGGGAGGCAATTCCTTTTTTAAGTTAATGGGCAAACTAGAATTTTACGTAGCTGAGAGAGTAAAAGTGGTCATGAAAAATGGTACTCCAGAAATTTATAAAAATCAAAACACTGTTGATAATTGGATATTTAATATCTGGAATAATTTAAAATTAATCGACTTAAGTAGTATAATCTTGGATATTGTTAATTGGAAGTTATTATTGATAATTTCATTATCTTTAATAATTATATATTTTATATTTAAATTATTAGTCAAATTTTCACCCCTTTTTCATACGTATAGGAGGCTAAATAATTTATTTTTTTTATTCTTAATACTTTCTTTTGTTGCCGGTGGAGGCTCTGATGAATCAGTGAATCATTTGTTAAAGAATACAAATGTTGAAAAGGAAAGTGTATGTATATATACATTATTTACATTCATATACATTATTTATTTTTTATATAAATTATTTACGTTTTATTTCAAGAAAATTATTTTAGATATTACAAATAAAAATTTATTTAATTCTAAAAAATTATTTTATTTAAAGAAAATGTTTAATGGGCTTCCATTTTTTGCTGCACAATTATTAAATGGCCCTGAAGAGGGAATTTACTGGCGACTGTCAGACGGTCTCAAGGATCGTAGATACGTCGAGCTTGAAGTGAGGAAATTAATAAATAAAGGCTCTTCCTTACTTTTCTGGAATAAATTCTTGGGAGAGAAAACAATACAAAAGGTGGAATGTAGCGATTGGTTTTTAGTTAAGGATAAGGGGAGTAACTCGGTTAAACCAAATTGCTTCGATTATTTTGAATATGAATTGTTTTGTGCAAGAAACCGTCAATTTGTAGAAAAATATATGACTCCGGAAGAATCACAAAATTTGATAGTCGGACCCGGTATTTTAGTTGAGAATGAATTTAATGGGGATGAAGAATTCTATCCTTTAGAATGCTTGGGGATAGATATAATTAATTACCCAGATTTGTTAGAGAATGAAACAGAAAATTTAAGTTTATCATCCTTAGAGGTGGATGTTGATATAATTTCCGGAGAACTTAAAAATATGAAAATTAATATAAACAATAATAACACTATACAATTACAGACTACTCTAAAAGCAGATATTCACAGCGATGGCGGTAATACAAACGTTGGTATTACTGAAATTAAAACAAAGGTTACAATCTGGAAAAAAGCAACTACAATTTTATTGTTGTTTTTATTAATTACTGGAACAGTTGCTGGCCCCGAGAAAAACAATAAAAAGAAAGATTTAGATGATCTTTTGAATGATTTATTGGAAGAAGACGAAGATATAGTAGATATGAGCAATAACAATTTACACAATACGGAGAATCCTGCTAGTGTGACAACCAGACCACAAGCGCAAACCTTGGATGAAAATAAACAAATTGTTCATGTATTTGAACAAATTTTGGAGAGTTGGATTGCCACCAGACCAATGTCTTCTTCAACAGCAGCATCAGCAACAAATTCTCTTCAATCAACACCTTCAACATCACAGACAACAACAACACCTACAACAACTCCGCCAATCGCCGCCATTGTCCCTCAACAACAACAACAACTTCCATTCGAACAAGAAAATCCATTTCCGCAACAACAATCGGCCGTAGGCCCAATCAGAAATTCCTACAACAACAGAAAAACCTGTTTTGTTTGTGGAAAAATTGGGCATTTAACAAAATCTTGCCCTAATTTATTGCAATTAAAATGTCGTCCTAGTGTAACGACATATTTAACTACAAAGTCTACTAAAAAGGTTTATCATGAACTACTAGATATGGGAAATCGTTGGGAGAATATGCCAGCAATAGCAACAATAATTAAAATTTTGGCTGAGCTCTTCCTACATTTATCCAAATCAGTGAGGGACTGAGTTTTTCTGTGCGCGGAGTGTCATCGAATGACAAAGAAAAAAGAATTTTTGAAAGTTCATATTTTATTTTTATTTTTTTTGCGATGACACACAATTTATTTAAAAAGAAATATTTTTTCATTTTTTTACTCACTTTTCATTTTTTAAATATAAAATAAATATTTTTGATATTTCGGGGAATTTAGTTTAACGAACGTTTATTTTTGGGTATCAATGCTTTGCGTTGATAAATAATTTAAAATGTTTTGAGTTTATCTGTAGCTTTTCTCTGGTAAAAATATGTATTTTTGGGTATATGTAGGTATTTTTTAGGTTAAATACCTAATTAACAGAAAAATTCAAAAACTCCTAGCCACGAGAAATGAAATTGAGGAACTCCCAATATTTTGAACAAGGAATTCCAGCTCAGATTAATTAATTTAAAACGTAACCGAAGAGTTTTTCAATATTTGAATAGAGAAAGCAAATGTTAGGTGAAATTTGACGGTAATTTTTAACTTTACAGAACTCATTTTTCTCTTCAAGTTTTTTCATTAAGATTGATAGAATGATCTCGTTCATCCTAAAATGCACAATCGTCGTGAGTCCAGAGCTTGAGCAATTGGGACTTGGGGTAAAGTTGCGTGGGTGTACCAAACTCCTACAGTTTGATATTCCCATTAAGTTTTATGGGCGAACCTTTTTAAATTTTTTTTGAGCTAAACACAATCTTATTTAATGATTTTTGTACCTAAAATGACAACATGCTCAAATTCTAATCCAACCTCACCATACTTAAATTTAAGTTGTCAGTGAAAACCACCGACTTCAAAAATAAATAATGGAATCATGATTACTAAAGCGAGGATTTATAGGCAAGTAAAAACAGTGAAATAGGCGCCTAAAATAGGCACCAAAAAGCCAAAAAAGGCACAAAAATAGGCAGTTAAAAAAGGTTATCAGACCTATAAAATTAAGATAAAAACAAGAAAATAACCATTTATTCGTCATTTTTTGAATTATAAAGTATTTATTAAACGCTTTTGCCATTTATTCGTCATTTTTAATCATTTTTTGAAAAAAAATGTGTAAATTTTTTTTAAAAATTTCGATAATTGACAAAATGGAAATTTACCCAACCGACAAAATGTCCCACCCCAAAATGTCCCACAGCCAAATCGTCCCATCTCAAAATGTCCAACAGAGTAAAAATACTCAATTCGTCGAAATATAAATAAAAATGGGAGTTGGCACTGATTTTTTTAAAATCTGTGACTGATTTTTTCATATTTTGCACTGATTTTTAGGCAAAATTTAGGAAAAATCGCTAAAAAAGGCAAAAATAGTACCAAAAATTGCAAAATAGGCAAAAAGGCACAAAATGTCCTAAATAGGCAAAAATAGGCAAAATAAAAGTCATGCTAGACTCTTCGGACCAAGCTAAAAACACGTTTTTTGAACGTATTACATTATGCCAAGCTTGCAGGAAAAAAAGGCATTTGCCTATAAATCCTCGCTTTAATCATTACTAAGCGCCACTTTAATTTCAAAATTTTAATAAAATCAAATTGTAAATAAATTATTTTATATTAAGTAAATTTTCTTTAATAAAAAATCTTCCTAAGCTACATATGTACTTCTTGACAAATAGAGGTCATTCAGAATTCGTTTTAGATTGAAAAAGATCTTTTCGCTTTTCAAAATTCCAAATTAAGAATTTTCTAGATTTTCTAGTCTAAAATTTAGTCTATTCTCAGACAAAACATCTTTTAAATAGAAAAACTCCTTTCAATATCTGTTGAGTCAATGGAGCGAATTTTATGCAGATAGCTATTGGAGGTTGTTTTGTGTGATAATGAAGAGTCTAAAACAACTGTTGATGACCGACAGTCTAAAAAGGCGGTCGGCTAGAGGATTTTTCAGAAAAGTGAAAAAGAAATGGAATTGAGTAAGTGTTAGTTAGCTAGATTCGAAAATGGCAATGCTAACAGTGTACTTGATTGGCCTTTCATTTTATATTCGAATTTTTGACACCAAAAATCAGCTTTGTCTCACCTAAGGGTTCTCCGTCCAAAGATGTTTCGTAGACTGATCTTGATCTTAGTAAGATCAGTTTTTCGTTTCGGATTATTCCCACCATTCGGCCATGTCTACGTAAGAGATATTATTTTTGAGATTCAAATGCCGACAAATTTTCAAAAGCCTCATCAAATATTTTTGGTATTGATAAATTTTTATATACGAAATGAATGGATTCTCATGGAACGCAAAAACTGAACAAAAGCCAGAATAATTTATCATCATTTTAAACTATCTCTTATTAGCAGCATAATACACCATTTCATTGTTCTTTTGTAAGAAAACATATATTTGGTAGCAAGTATTTTCATCGCAAATAGAAAAACCTTTATCTTGATAATTGGCATAGATCACTCGACTATACAACTTTTCTTCGGCAGTAAAACACAAGCAACAAAAAAAGAGGTTTTGCTACGAGCAATAGCGGCACTTTTTCCAATTTTGAATCAGTGTAATGTTTTTTTCAGCGAATTTTTTTACAACATCCGGAAGAGGCAAATAATAGATATTTCTAAAATTTAATAAATTGCTCTCCCGACCCGAACCTAACCCCGTACCCCGACATAGTACAACCCCCCGAGCGTTCGGGGTCAACCCTACGACAAAGTATGAAACATACTTAGGGAGTGGATTTTTATATTCAATCATATAGAAAGTAAAAATGATTAAACTTACTCTAACTCGTTTCGAGTTTCATTCTCGATACGTTCAAACCGTTCTAATAGTGTTTCCAACATGAATGCGCTGGCTATCAAAGTTTGCAATCATAACATTGACACCTCTTTTATTAGATACTACGAAGCACCAATAATTAGGGCACAAAAAATCTAGTTATATGATTTGTCTACTTCCATTGAAGTAGTAATAAGGACCTGTTTCTCGATACTTAATTTATAATAAAAATCCAAATTATTCACATATAAAATAAATTATAAAAGTAAAAGGACAAATGAATGGAAAAGAATTTTATTTTAGCGGAGTTGTCATGATAACCAAGTTTAGGAAATTATACAAAAGTAAATTAAAGGAAAGAAACAAATTTAAAAACAAGTTTATTCTTTTAAGGCCAAAAGTTATTTCTTTAAACACTATCAGTGTAACACATACCTTGTGTTATTCACCTTGTGTTTGTTCGTATAAATAAATAAATAAATAAATTTTTTAATTAAAGAATGACGAGTATAGATAAAAAATTTTTAATTTCGTTGAATTCTAAACCTTTTAATTTTGAAAGTATCTTGCGAATAAAATAAATTAATTGCTTTTAGTGACAGATATTTTTTATTCTCTACTCAAATTCATTAAAATACTTATCACGAGCATTTTTATCATATGATAAAATTTATTTAAATTAAATAGTTTAGTATTCAACGATATTAAAAAAAATTTATTACATTACTCTCGAGTTATTACATCTAACTTTATTTAAAAAAATTTAGTAATTAAATTTTAGTCGTTAAAGTAACGTTTAGTTCTTATTAAATATCATGCCTGTTTTTAATGGTTCCGTGCCAGAACGAGTAATTAAAATACTATGCTTCATATTGGAAAAATTATATGGGGAATTCTACATATTTAGAAAATTTTTGGAAGTATTCACGTGGCGCCAAAACTACCCCGCGCCAACACGAACCTAACCCTAGCTTAAAGTTATAAAGTTTTAATTCTCCATTAAAAATGAAAACTTTTATCAAAAATTTACGAAACAAATATTGTTTAATGTTAATCTATTTGTAAACCCTATAAAAAATTTAAAAATCCCAAAAAATACGTTATAAACGTGTGTGTAGCTTTTTTCAATAAAAAACTTCTTTCTCATTTCTAAAAACTTTGTCTTAATAATATTTAAATCTTTTTTCTTTCTTCACAAAGTCACCTTAAAAGTGAATTTTAAAAAATTCTAATTAATAAAAATTTTTTTGTTAATAATTTAAACAAACTCCATGTTATAGGCTCTGAATTGGATTGCTTAAAATTTTTTGAAAAATTTAATTTTTAAATTAGCCAATAAACCGGTTCCTCGTTTGCCAACATCTTCCCCGAGTTTCGATTGTTTGCTGTGTTTGAAGTTTCCGAGCTAGAAACATTTTGATGATATGTTGACATGTACGGGTTGTACATTTCTTGAGGTATTTGCGACTTATAAGGAACAAATGCAGAGTTAATTTGGGGGTTATCGTTCATTTTTCCAAATGTCATTCCAGCCTGATACTGAGGTCGAGAATTGGGTAACAGAGTATTTGGAGTTGCTTGAACTGAATGTATATTCCCCAAATAACTTTGTGTTCCCAACGAAAGATTAATGTTGCTATTATGTCCTTCCATCCATTGTTGGCTATGCTGAATAGAATGCCCAAAATTATGAAAATTCAAGTTATGATCTAATCCAATTCCTCCTTGATTTCCAAAATTTGTAGAATGAGTTAAATGGTGATTATCTGGAATTTTTTTGTTTTATATGAGTAGTAAGTCCCCCACAAATGTAACAGGCAAGGGGTCCATTGAAATAACCTGTGCCTGAGGTGCGGTATTTTTCCTTTGAAGATGCCGCCAAATCCGTGCCTAGAGGGCACTTTTTTGCGGGAAAAGTTAAATTTTGGCGCAAAACCCCTCCCTTTGGGAGGGGTTTGGATTAATTTTGTGCGAAAAAACAATGTTTTGGCGCAAAACCATTATTTTTCGGGAGGGGTTTATAATTTTTCGGGGGTCCCGGATAATTTACCGCACATCAGGCACAGGTTTTTTCAATGGACCCCCAACTGTTACATTTGTGGGGATAAAAAAAAATCAAAATATTTATTTAAAATAAAAATTATCTAAAATAAAAATTATTTAAACTAAAATAAAATGAATTGTGAAAATGGTCGGTTGACTCATTTTCTTAAAAATGCTTAGGAACGCCCCTTTTTTTTAATTTAAAAATTTTATAAAAAATTCTTCAAAGAAATTTTAAAATCAAAAAAAGTTATGGTCCAAAATATGACTGGGACTCAACTGACCGGGACTCAACCTTTTATAATAAAAATTTAAATTTTATTGTAATAAATATTTAAATCGTTGGCATTATATATTTTTAAATAGTTTGGCTTGGGTGTAGATTTTGGCTTTATTTTTTGTTATTTTTTTCAAAAAATTTTTCTTTCATTTTTCGTAAAATTTTTAATTAAAAAATTTCAGAAGGTTATTTAATTATAAATCTTCATTAAAAAATGAGTAAAACACATCCAGAGCTGAAAAAATACATGGACAAGCAAGTCAATATTGAATTGAATGGAAACAGGTTTTTTTAAGATTTTTATTATTATTTAGTAAGAATTAATTTAAGGAGTATCTCCGGTGTTTTGCGTCGAGTTGCTGCTACTTTACCCGTAGCATTTTTGGAAAATGAATTCAATTCCTTAAATAAATTGTCGGTGCTGGCTAAAAGCAGAGAGCAATCTGTTCAAGTTCAAGAAATGCTTCAAAATCTTTCACAACATATTCCACAATTAGATAAAATCCTTCTTGACATTGAACAAACTGCTGAGAAAGGGTAAATCTTAAAAACAGATTTGATTCAGAATTTTAATCCATTGATAATTTGAGTTTTCTTTGGAAATTATTTTCATAATTTATTATTTTTAGGAGATAGCTAGTTAATTCCTTACCTTTTTTTCCATTTTTCAGTGTTCTCTACATTGAGTCTCCAAATACATTTGATGTTGATCTGCCTCTAATTTGTTCATATCTAGCATATTGGTGGCAGTTTGGCCCAGAAGGTCCTAATCGACCCTCACTTCCAATAACTCAAGTCAGCAGTGAACACATAAATCGTTTCTTTTGTTCACTTCTCCTATTGATGCGTGATCATATTGGAAGAGACATTGCTCCGTGGCTTCGTCGTGCACATCCCTCAGCTGTTCCTTTAATTCAATTTGTTAGTTGTGATCCGGTTAAAGATTATTTGTTGCCTGTTGCTGAACATTTGAGAAATATGGTAGAGAAGGCATATACTGAAGAGGAAGGAATGAGAACACATCCTGATGAAGCTGATGATGCCACTGTGGCTGAGGTTGTTCTTAAACTAAATCTGTTTAAATTCTGCTTATCCTTGCAATAAAGGAAGGAATAATAATAGATTTTTAATTTAAGGATAATGCTCATCTTGTCAGAGATGGCTATGCCTTTTTCCCAATATTAATGAAATATACTGATTTGCATCGTGCTAAATGGTTAAAGACTCCTTCGTGGGAAAGTGCTGGAATTTATGAAAATGTTGCAGCTATCTATAGGTTATCTTTAGGATATGGTCTTTGATAAATAATATGCATCTTTATACACAAAACATTTATTTAAGGTCTTCAAGTCAACATTTCAAAAGAGAGGAGCTTAATTATATGACTCAATTTGAGGATAATGATACAGAAGATGGAGGTGCTGAAGGTGAAATGAAGACTGGTAAAGAGCCAGTTGCTGAACGAAAGAAAAGACGCCGTGAAGGGCAAGTAATGAATTAGTTTTTAATTCTATAGAAAATATAATTTTGTTAAAAAAAGGTTCGTCGTAATAAACATGCAAATAGAATAGTAATTGCTTGTCTTAAACGACTTCTTCCTGTTGGATTAAATGTTTTTGGCGGAGGGGAATTAGATATTGTCCAACAAAGCAAGGAACGTTTTCTGGCAAAAGAAAATGAGGATAAAGTTAGTGAATTTATTATAGATTTTTATTAAAATGAAATTTTTAATTTTAAAATTTTAGTCTCCTTATGTAAAGCTTTCTTTGTTGCCTGAAAAGAAAAAGAAAGTAGAAACAAAAGTAGATGTGATGACACCCAATTCGGTTTTTATTATTAATTAATTTTTGATTTGTATTATTTAATTCTGCCTTGTAGAGGCCAGTCAATAATTTTCTGAGCTGAAAATAATTTCAAAAAACTACCCAATCTATTTTTAAATTAATTTTTTGACAATTTTTAAAGGGTGTCCATTTTCTAATTCCTTGTGTTGATGAAATTCGTTACCGTCATTGTTTAAAAGAAATGTGTATTGAAATTCCACAACAAGAAGCTATTACTAAAGATAATGTCCAGTTAGACCTTGACGCTGTCTTGTATGTTAGAGTTACTGATCCTTATAAGGTAATTTCTAAGCAATCATTTGAATATTCAATAATTTAAAAAGGCTTCTTATGGTGTTCAAAATCAGGAATATGCTATTAGTCAATTAGTTCAAACAGTAATGCGGACAGAAGTAGACAAATTAATGCTAGACAATGTTTTCTATGAAAGGACTAATTTAAATATGACTGTTGTTGGTAATTGATTGTTTTTAAAACAATTTTTGGAATAATTTTTAAATTTATTTTAGAAGGAATAAAGGAATCAGCAGCTCCGTGGGGTCTTATTTGCCTTCGATTTAAAATACGTACAATGATTATGCTGCCTGGAATACAGCGTGTAATGAAAGTAAGCTAAAAAATATTTTGAAATTTATTTTTAATTCTATAAATTAAGATGCAAGTCGAAGCTGAAAGAAAAAAGAGAGCAATGATTCTCGAATCTGAAGGCATTTGTGAAGCTGCAAAGAATAAAGCGGAAGGAGAAAAGAGTGCGCGTATTCTTCAATCTGAAGCACAAATGCAAGAACAAGTAAATAAATCTGTTTTTTGACAAAAATTAACCGATTTTATTAAATTTTAAAAACTGTTAATTTACGAAAATGATTGATTTTTTTTACAAATTTCCCAAAATAAACCGGTATTTTTAATTAACCGGAGACCGGGGATACCTGTTAATAACCGGTTGTGTCATTCCCTAGCAAAAATGTTTTTAAAAATTTACTGATTTTTTTTGATTTTACAAAACAATAAAACGTTTTCAGGTAAATAAATCGATTGCATTAACAAAGGCAGCAGAAAGTGAAAAACTTTCCCAAGTTGTTCTTGCGGAGGCTGACAGAGATTCACAAATTATTCGAAGTGAGGTGTTGGGCAAAGCTATTTCCATTGAACATGAAGCTAGAGCAACTTCTCTCAAAAGGATGGGACAAGTAATTCAAAATTCTGGAGGGTCAAATGCTGCCGCATTTTTGACTGCCGACAATTTTGTTATGGATGAAAAATGGGAAAATTTTGGAAAAGCTAAAATTGTGGGTTTTAAAATCTACAATTTTTAAAATATTTTACGACCCGAGACCCGGCCCGAAAAATTTTTGAAAACCTGGTCCGAGGTAAATTTTGAGATCCTGACCCGACTTTTTCTCAACCCGTTCCATCTTGTTATATAGAAGGAGGTTATTTTAAATTTTTAATTTTAAGAATGAAAAAACTATAAAACAACTAATGGAAGAAAAATTAAAAGAAAATAAACTTCGCCTGATCGGTGGAATGCGCCGTATGGAAGGACTTGACCCAAAACAACCAATACCGAGGGAACAAGTTGGTGGCTCGGCTAGTGGCTTTCTTGAGGAGGAGGAGGAGGTGAATTTTTTTAGAAAATTTTTAAATTGGAAGAAGCAAACACAGTCGGACCTCACTATAATCAACCTCATAATAGATACGCCTCATTTTAAAATACTGTCTCTAAATTTTGATTGACTTAGGAGTTGCGCAACTATTATTTAAAGAAAAGCTTATAATGAGGTCTAACAGTATCAATTAAAAAGAAGATGTCTTAATTTAAGACTGCATTTAAAGTGTAAAAAATTAAATCTCAATTGTAAACTATTGTCAGAATTAAGTAGTTACCCCACCCATTTCAGTTGTTAATGGTCTTTTGCTATTCTTATCATGAATTTGTACCTTTTATTTGTTAAATTTGTAAAAACTAATTAAATTGGAAAATAAATTTTAAGAATTAAAAAATTGTTTATTGGAATTTGAGTGTGCTTTCTGCCTCTCATAAGCATAAGGAGTGTGCATTCTGCCACTCATAAGTTTAAGGAGTGTGCATTCTGCCACTCATAGGTTTAAGGAGTGTGCTATTTGCCACTCATAGGTTTTATTGAATGTGCTTCTGCCATTCACTGATCTTGAGGAGTGTGCTTTCTGCCACTCATAGGATTTAAGAGTGTGCTTTCTGCCACTCATAGGTTTTACTCTAGGTTACTTTTAAATTAAATTTAAAAATTTTATAATAATATTACAATTTATAACCAAAGTCAACAATTCTATAATTTGGTAAAACAATTCCTTTTAAAATAATAGGGCTAAATTTTTTGGAAATGTGTGTGGTACATACAATGCCTTTCTTAATATTGGGTCTTATGAAATGGGGATAATTGACTAAAATTAAATCATTTTCTGTACCTTCTGATTCATTTTCTTCCATCATTCGTCCAAATTCCAAAACACTTTCTCGGAATGATTTGTAATGAAGCTTCTTGCACACATCTGCGTTGAGTGTTATTCCTCGAACTCTCAGTGATGTCTTTTCTTGTCCCGTTTCTCTATCTATCATTTTAAGTCCATATGCCTTACAAGCAGCCCCCACATATTCTTTTATCTCACAATCATCATATTCTTTTGCTAGATCTCCTAGATATGGTCCATCAGAAAGAGGGCATTTGCGTTGTTTTGGATGAGCGAATAAAATGCTGTCTGTGTCGCCGTACAAAACTGAACAGGCTGGTGTTCTGGCTATTTTCTGCATTGCTCTTAATAATTTTATTCTCGCCATTGAAGTCGTCCAAAGAG
Source organism: Meloidogyne arenaria (assembly GCA_036172955.1). Lineage (NCBI taxonomy): Eukaryota > Metazoa > Nematoda > Chromadorea > Rhabditida > Meloidogynidae > Meloidogyne > Meloidogyne arenaria. The sequence continues at coordinate 3,525,619 of JARQAB010000029.1, read as the reverse complement.
AAATGACAATGTTGTAAGCATTGTGTTCCTCAATGAATTCATTTTTAGGTTCATAAGTTATTAGAATGGTGTCTTCTGTTAATTTATCAATTGAATTGACTTCTATTGATTTATTCTCTGCAAATGTTCTAAGTTCGGCAGGCGAATCTGTGATATGGCTTTTTGTCAAAGTATTCCTAAGACTGAAGCGGCCCCAGAGTGAATTTAACATTAACTTGGAAATGTACCTCATTGCTTTGTCTGGCATCATCTTTTCCCTTTCTATTTTGATTCCAAATCTCTTCTTGCATTCCATTATAAATTCATCTTCTTTTTCTCGGTTATCAATTTGTTTTGGGAATCCACTTGAATGTATTTTCATGCTCATAAATTCTGCGACATATTCTTTGAAAAGTTCACCATCCCATTTATCATAATGAAGTGCTCTAAAATATTTATTCACTCTATATCCGTTGTCTAAAGCCTCAGCCAATTCAATTGATGTGCATGTTGAAACCCATCCCCTCTTTTCGTCATTATGTGTACAATTGTATTCATGTAATGTAGCGCCTCGAGGAAAATCCAGTGAACATTGTCGACATAATGGGAAAAGCAATCTATCATCGAATTTTACAGGCATGACTGGAATATCCGAGTGTTGTGGTGGTATTAAAAAAACTTTGAGGATTCCTTTCACAGGAATGTGACTGCTGTTGTACCAATTTACGTTTTGCTCATTTGATGGTATTACGATTACTTTTGGATGTCCAACAGGAAATGCTGTTGTTGCTATTGTCGATGGATAAAGCGAATTGAAGTCTAAATATGTAATATCATGTTGATCGTCTGCCTCATAGTGAAGACTAAATGGACCAGTTCTCCCGCCAAAGAAGCAATCTCGTAATTTAATTGGTCCTTTATCTATGTAGTTTGAAAAACTCTTCTTCATCTTTCTATCTCTTCTTAACAGATCTTTTATCTCACACTCCCACACTATGTCGACATGTCGTATATGTTGTTTTAAAATTTGAATTCTCTCTTTATTTTCCTTCTGAATAACTTCAACTGTCTTTCCACTGGGTAATATGTAATCTGGACGATCCCCATAGTGTTTTGGGCATGCATGCCACACACATCCATTTACTTCTATTGCTCTATCCTCACTTTTTATATATCCATCAACTTTAAATCTTCCAGCAACTTTATATTCACCTTCCTCAGAGTGGGCAGTTTGAATCACAACAGAATTTTTTTCCGCATACCAGTCGAGATACTTCATAGCCAATGTGCTTTGGTTGTCGCATGTGTCGTATCCCTTCTCAGGAACAATACCCAAATGATCAGGTTTCAGATGATTTAGTCTAAAGTGTTTCATGCATGCAGACGCGATTGTCATTGTATCGCGTATAATATCTATTCCAATTGAACTTGTTGTTTGTTTTGGTCGGCTAATTTCCAAAAATTTGCTGCGAAATGCCAATAATGCTTCTGTTAGGATTTCAACGTCGTTTAAGCAATATTCGGCTAGAGCTTCATTTAAACAAAAAGGTTGGTGACATTCTTGGGCGTACCACTTATCAAACGTCTTTTGTTTTTCTGGTAGCATACCACCATACAAATAATCAGATTTTTGAGGAAGGTTTGGTAGTGTTTTGTCGTAGTTGTTGGGAATGTTTGCCAAATGTGGAAAGAATTGTTTTTCTTGGATTTGTAGATCGAAAGCACCAACAAGTTGACCTAGTCCTACTGGGCAAATGTTGTAAGAGTCACGGAATATTACTTCATTGCATTTATTATTACGTTGAACTTTCATTTCATATAATTTATTTCCTCGTCGAATCATTGATGGAACAATCCCTGCTGCAAAAATTTCTCGAAAAACCATCACCATGTCATATCTTCCGCCAAAGTGAGAAAATGCTATAGTTGTAAAGCGTCCATCAAGTTCAAATAGTAACCAATTGACAAATTCATGAAGAGGATTTGTTGTAACTCGTTGCTCGTCGACTTTTGTTTTGTAAAACGGGCGTTGTGAAAAAGTGATGTTTCGATTTGAACCGCAAATATTACAATAAATTTTGTCACGTCGTAGAAATGTTTTCCAGTTCTTTTTATCCAACATACAATTAGTGCAAACTACAGTGGCAGCAATAAAATTCACACAATGAAGTCGATCTGATGAACTATCATTAAATTTTGTATGTTGAGTAGCTTCAAAATCGAAGGTCACCAATCTATAAGTTGTTTGTTGTTTTTGTTCAAGTGGTCTTATGAAACATCCTCTTTCTGCACTGTGAAATTGAAGACAGTTGTTGCACCATTTTTGTCCACAAACATGTTGTTTTCCTCTATTATCTCTATGCACTTTTACATTCCATATTGTACCACATTTTTCACACTGTTTTGACCTTTGACATTGGTTGCTGGACTTATGATGGTCGAAGCATTCCTTTTCCCAAAACTTTTTCCCGCAATCATGACATTCCTTTCTAAAGTTTTCAGAAACAGGGCAAGGCATTCCTATTCCAACTCTTCCACATAGACGACATCGAGATTTACAATTGTTAGCGTGTTCATTTGCTTTCCAGTACTTCTTTTCGCAAGAGTAGCAATATTGCCAATGTGGACCAAATTGAGCCCCAACAGTTCTAATTCCATCGAAATGACCTTCAGAATGGCATATTGGAATTGCGGTATTGAAAGTTTCAGATCCATATTTGTACTTTGGCGTTGTCTCTGCTTTATTCCCAAATATAAAGACCTTGAAGCGATATCCGTTGTTGATATAATATTTATTCCAATAATCGACGACCATTGGGACATAAGTTTGAGCATCATATTTTTCTTTGTTCAAAGGAATACCTATATCTTTCATTAACTTCATTACATCAGATTTTTGTTTGTAAAAACGCTCCAAATGGTATCGTCTAAAATTCATTCTAATTCCCAATTCCTTCGTTACATATTTTCTTGTAAGTTCCAAAGCATAGAAAAGGCAATATTTATCATTAACATTTTGGACATGTATGAGCCAATTTGAATTAGTAGCTTGATCCGGAGGTCCACTTCCTGAAATTGATTTTTCCTTTGGCAGAGAAGCAACGTCCAGAGAATGTATTGCCAACGTGAATGGCTCACCCCAAAGTGACCCACGCTCAGCTTTAGATTGGGAGACCAGAAGAAATCGTTGTAGTATATTTTCAACGGCGTCAATATGTAATTTGCGAATTGGTATCCAGATGTCGCTATCGAGTATTGGTGAAGAAATTAAAGCTCCAAGATGGTCCACAATAATATCTTTCTTCTTTGATTCTTTGATTGCCTGTTTGATACACTCGTCGATGAGACGTCTAAGCAGTTCCTCGGGATTAGGCGGAACGTTTTTGATGACAAATTTAGAAACAATTTTCATCATTTTGAATTTTTTACAATATCGAGTCTCAGAATCGAGTTGTTCAATAAAATCTTTCAATGCCCCTATGCCTATTTGTTCAATTTGATCTCTTCTTTGATTGTTATCATTTCTTAAAATATTTTCAATAAAAAATCTGGGGCGTTTGGGTGGACTACAACCGAACATGTTTTTGTTTGAAAAAAATATGAAATGAAAGAGATACTCAATATCAACGCTTTATATACTAGTTGGGAATATGGGCGTATCATGTTGTTTATACTGTGTGTCATTTCTTTTAAAGTACTATGAATAATTAAGGGAAAGGAATGTGTCTATGAATAATTAAGGGGAAGGAATGTGTCTATGAATAAGTAGGGAAAAGAAGTTATCTATGTATAAATAACAAGTTTGAACTATGAATAATTACGATAAAATGTAAGAGATTCCTATCAAATTTAATTTAAATTTTTAGATAAAAATTCAAGCTTAACCTAAACTTTAAACTTAACCTAAAACTTAAAAAATAAAAAACAACAAATATTTTTACTTGACAAAAAATTAAAGACAATTATCATAAAAAATTAACATTGCATTAAAAATCAAAAAATCGCGGATTACTACGTTTGTTTCGACGCGAACGTCGAACCAAACGTATGTATTCCGCCTTACAACAAGCACAATGTGGAAATTCTCCTAAAATTTTATCATAGTCCACAGACTTCTTCCAATCATACATGTCCGCCAGCTTCTCTTCAATACCATCATTCACACAGTCCGCACAGTAGTTCACACAATTACAACCACTTGGACCAAAAGTTATGTTGACCTCCTCCTGTGTACACAAGCATCCGATGCAAACATCGGACGCATGTTTTACAGGAGGAGTACTAGTTTTCCTCTTTTTTGTTGGCGGTTCTATTGGTGGTGTCGGTTCTTGTTGTTCAATTTGTTGTTGTTGTTGTGCTGGAACTGGCGCAATATTTTCAAAATTGAAAACATCCAAATCCATATAGACTGGTGGTGGTGTAGGTGATGCGAGTAGTTCATACGAAACACCATCATCCAACTGTTGAGGCAATTGCCAAGGAACAATTTCCTCGGCAAGTCCAATTGGCATATGTGTCGGTGTAGAAACTAAAAATTATAAATTATTTATTTTATATCCCCATCTCACCCCCGAAAATATTGAAAGAAAAATTACCGTATGAACTTCCAGATTCCCAATTCCAATTAGTAGGTGGAACCCAATCAGCGTATCGATTTTCGGGAGTCCATTCCCACGGAGCAATAGCAGAAGTCCCTTGTGTCATCATTGGATCATTATTTGGAGTCGACAATAATTCGGCTCTTCGCAATTCCATTAATCGAAGTTGTGTATGATGAACTTCAGGCGAGAGTCCTCTCGCTCGTTCTCCACGATCAGCCGAAAAAGGCCACCCACGATCCATTTCTATAAATTTTTTAACTTAAATGCAAATTTTTTTAAAAAATTTTTACCGTTAGATTCGACCTCGTCGATAACGAGTTCGTAAACGGGGTTGCTTATCATTATAAATTAATAAAAAAACAAAAATTTAAATTCAATAATAAAAAATAAAGTAATTTAAAAAATTTTTAGAGAAAAAATTAAATTTCAAAGGGGTAACTGGGAAAATTAAATTAATGTGAAGAAATTACCAATCATTCGGCTTTATAAACGGAGAAATTAGCATATTGCCACAAAGTTCCGCCTTTATTTCAAAGAATTGCCGTTCAAAGCTGATCTGATCAGTGAAAAGAATGTGCCAGTCGGCGAAGGAAAAAGGAAAGGGGAAATGAATGCTTTTACAGCTTCAAAGAAAACCGTTCAAATTTGATCTGATCAGTGAAAGAATGTTTGCCAGTCGGGGAAGGAAAAAGGAAAGGGGAAATGAATTCTTTTCTAGCTTCAAAGAACTGCCGTTTAAATGTGATCTGATCAGTGAAAGAATGTTTGTCTGTTGAGAAGGAAATGAAAAAAAGTTGAAAGGGAAAGTAAAAGAAAAGTTCTTTTCTTTATTATTGCCGATTTTTCTAACATTTAGTTTAAAAATAAAAAAAGTTTAAAGTTTTAAAAGTTAAAAAAGTTTTGAAAATTTTTTGCTTAAATATCTAACACTAAACCTAATATTTAAAATTTTTAAAATTAAATATTTATTTCCATTTAATAAAGTGAAAAATTTGAAATATATTTTTGATATGATAAGTGTGATTAAATACTTTTTTATTGGTTTTGAATTTCTTGTTCAACTGATGTTTTCTTTATATCCCAATCACATAACACATCTTTTACTAACATATTGAGCTGAACACACTGTTTACAAAGATCAAAGCTAATTTTTACTCCCCCATCTTGATTTTCAGTCACGCGACTTGTACTATGAAATAGTACATTTGAACAGGTCCGACAAAGTCTAAATTCTAGTCGAGGAATGTATTTCATTCTAACTAATTTCCACAACATTTTGCTATTTGTAGATACCTTTGTAGGATTTTTTGAATTAGTTTTCCTTTGTCCTGTCTTTTTACTTAGCCAGACATCAATTGTCCCAGCATTCTCCTTAACTGTTGTATTTTCATCCATGATTTCTATCACTTCAACATTTTTAGACTCAGTATCTGATGTCTTTGGAGAATTAGGAGTGGACATTTTTTCAAATTTTATTTAAAATTATTTAAGAATGAAGTTTTGGGTTCCAAAATTCAGATATTTATACCTCAGAAAATGGGCGTGGTATGCAAATATTTATGTTATCAAACCATCAGATATAAAAGCAAATCATTTTCTTTGTATTCATTCATTTAGATTAAATTTAATAATTATTTTTGAATATTTATTAATAAAAAATGTCAAATCTCCTTGAAAGAATTTCAAAAATTCTAGATTGTACAATTGATAATGTCAGACAACGCTTGACAAATAAATGTGATAGAGATCGAGTCCTAAATGAAATAAGGGGAAAGGCTTTAAAAACCAATTATCTAGATAGAAATGGAAAGAAACAAAAAATATATTGTGATGGAATTTCTTCACTCGGTTCTCATCAAATAATGGCTTATGGAAATCTTAAGCAACCTTTCAATATTTGCGTAAGCGCATATTTCCATGCTAGGCACAAAATTCTGCTAAAACACCCATTTCATCCATGCATTCAATTCAAAAATTGTTACTTCCCTCTTGAACTTCTCGATCTAGTGGAAGATTTTGATGAGTCCGATTCTGATTCACCAATTATTATGAAAAATCTTCGAAAAAAAGCATCATCGTCCTCCGAATCTGTTCAATCCTTAGATTCTTTCTCTACAAACTCAACTTTTAAAGAAAGACAGTCAACTGAAGCACCTGATGAATTCAGGCGGGGAATTCTTTGGCTATATGATAATGATAAAAAAATGTGGGAAAAACATACTATTACGCTTTTTTCTTCAAAGTAATATTTGATTTTTTTGTTAGTTTTCCTTAATTTTTCTTAAATTTTTTCTTCTTTTGATTAATTATGCACTTTTACCCCTAAAAACTGTATCTTCTTCAGCTTAATATTTTTAAAATTTTATCTTATTTTTAAATATATTTATCGAAGTTAAATTGATTAAAGTAGTTTATTTACAATTATTCGTACAAATTCATCGGGATTTGAATAAGAATTTAGGAGATGGAGATATTTTTCAAATGTATATCCTAGAGAAATGAAATACAAAAATACGATGCAATGTCGTCCACACTCTGTTGATAAAGGGCTTTGTAGTAGTATTTTGTTTTTTATTTGTTTTGGAAATTTTGACAAAAAGTTATTTATGGTTGAAGGCAAATTTGGAATTAATAGTGAATCGAGTATATAAATTGTTGTTTTATTCAATGCAAACAGTCCTATCCAATGAGATCCCTCATTAATTGCTCTGTCAAGATTAACTATCATTGAAGCTGGAAATTTTGTAATATCATTTGGTATTTTATCTGCGGCAAAACATCCTACGAAAAATCTTCTTGTAATGATATTTTGAAACAATATTTTTTCAATTTGCGTTGTGTTCATTGTTATCGTTGTTTGTTTTTACACTATTTGGTATTTGAGTAATCTTATTTTTTATGTTTATAATAGCTCTTAATTGGTAAAGCAATGAGGACACTATTAACATGAACCAAAGTAAAATCAGTGCAATGCAGTAAAAATTGTAATTTCCGTAATTGTCTTTTATTTCCTTGCATGGTAATGGCAAATCTATTTCCTTATTCATTTTATTTAAAATATCAAATTTTATATCTTTATCATTATTAGAGATAGTAATATTTTTAACATTATGAAAAATTTAATAAAAATTATTGAAATATTTACTAACAAAAAAGTAATTACTAATGTTTTTTAATTATTTAAATGAATTGTAAATTAAATTTGAATTTTTTATACTGATATATCACTTGTAATTGTTCGGTTTCTGTCTAACATTAACAATGAATCCACTTCACCCATTGCAATGAGAACAATTCCCCCAGAAGGAACTGGTTCGTTGAATGTCAATTTAATACTTGTTGTACCATTTTTAATGAGATCAAATGTCTCGGGGCCATTATCCTCCTGGCTATTTGTTAAGTTAAATACAAAAAAGCAAAATCCTCCTTTAGCATATCGATGCATAGAAATGCCATTACTTTCGAGTGTACCTGCATACCCTATTGCTTCTTGCATATCATGAAATATTCGAGAGTACTTTCCTTTTGAAAAATCAAGAGAATAAGGCGATGCCGGGAAAACCGTTCCTCCGGCTGTTATTGAAATATCTCTCAAATTAAAATGTTGAAAATAGAAGGGATAATGTTTCTGAAAGCCAACAAAGCTTTTATTATCAACCATTCCTAATATGATTCTTCGTGGTACTTGATCCATCCATAGGTTCGCGTTGAATTCTGTTCGATTCTCGCTTATGAAAAGTGATTTTAATGACGTTTTTCTAATAGGGTAACGAGCAGGTTTTATCTCTAATTTTTTCGCTATATCAAACGCTAAGCTGTCCATCAGCTCGATTTTCTTAACGTAAAGTTTGCATGCGATTACTTCTAGTTGATATTTTGGTGCATTTTCCATAGGAGTATTCAGTAAAAAATTTGAGTCGTTGGGCAAGAGTTCAATATCGACCTCGCATTGATTTACCAGATATCGAGGCTGGTTGAATATATCTACATCCAATTTTGACATAAATTGAGCTGTACAGGGATTTCCATTTTCGTCCAAAAACAACCTCTTTCTTGATTTGTATCCATAACCAACTGTCTGTATTTTTGGTTCAGTTTGATTGTCCCCATCATCATAATATCCTGCCACAGATAGATAAGAATTTTTTACACTTTGCGGGTATGTGAGTTCATAGTCAAAAATGCTTTTATAGGCCATTAACGAGTTTCCTTCAAATATCTGTGTGCCATTTATCGACACTCTACAATTTTTCCATATAGTATGGCCTATTAATTGACAGGCAGCTACATTATCATCTTTTCCTAGATCAATCATTCTTCCATCTTTATCTTCTTTAAGGATTTTTAGTTCTATAAACACGTAACATTTTGCTAAATCTATGTAATTTGTGCTTGCGTGAATTTTAAAGTGATACGGAGTGATATTTACGGGGTTAAGTGTAAGGAGTTCAATAACTGATGAATTAGTTACGCTGACATTTGTATTTGGTGTTTCAAAAAATGAAAGTGCATTAGTGATTGCATTCGCCGATTCTCGATCAATTTTGTGATGAATTGACATTTTTAATATAAACCAAATGTATCAATTTTCTTTCTTTTCTTTTTTGGAGTATTTGTTGATATTTTACCCACTAATATCTGATTTTTATTTTGTGTTGTTAATGGCAAATGATTTTGATTTTTTGTTCTTGCTCTTTTTATACTATTTTTTCTTTGACGCAACCCCGTTCCAAATTGTTTTGGCAGACCCCCTCTCTCTAATAATCTATCCAATCCACGTTTTCCTTCGTTTATGACAGTACTTTTTAAATTATTTCCTCCTTCATGTGATGCAGAATTTTCAACTTTCTCCAAAATTCTTCCTCCCGTGTCTAAAGCTTCCTTAGCTACGGCTGTTCCGGCTCGACGAGCATATGGTAAAAGGAAACGCCAAAAATGTCGCAGTACGTCACCAACTCCTCCACCCGTTTGGCGTCCGTATCCTCTTTGAAATGGCACATGTCCACGAAAATAATAGGATCCATCATTTTGCAAGGCGAATCCCCCTTCTCCTATTTGGTTTTGTTCGTGATGGTCATCATACCCAATTTCTCTAGTGTCAAAAGGAATATGTACCATATTTAGATATAAAAACTAATAAATTTATGATTTATTTTATTAATAATTTATAAAATGATATATGAAACAAATTAAAATCTTAAAACTTTATTAAACATTAATGTCACAATAACTGTTCCGTGATCAAATTTTACTAAGCTTCCGTTCAACCATCGCAATTCGATTTCTATTTCATTAATTTCTCTTGGCTGGACAGGGATAAACATTGGGTGATCGTAGACTCTCTCTATGACGCCTCCCGATTTATTTTCAACAGAGACAATCCTTAATAAGGAACTAATTGCATTTCCCATTATTACACTGCTGGTCAATCCTTTCGAGTACACTGCAAAACTTGTAAAACCTCCTTTTAGGTCAATCCCGTATTTTCCAATTTGCTCATTCTTTATAGGCTGCAAGGGAAATCCTAGAACATAGCAAAGTTGTGGAGAAATATTTATTGAGATGATTTCTGGATCGTTAAACTGTGCGCGAAAGCGATCGATACTTTCCAAATATTCAAATTCAATTTCACTATATAAATCCTGATTTTGCGCTTCATTTTCCTCGTATATTACTTGTGACTTTTCTTTAATTGGCTCTTTTTCTTGTTCCTCATCAAAGTAAAAATATTGTTTCTCTTCTACTTCCATTTCTTTTTCTATTTCCTCATTTTGCCCAATTATCGTTGATTGGTTTGCCTGTCTATCAAGATCATCTCTTTTCTTGGCTTCGTTTGTTAAAAGGTTAAATTTTCTCGTTTTTTCTTCAGTTATTGTGTTCAAATGTTGAAGTTGAGATTCAAAGATAGATTTCTGCTCTGTGTTATTCTCATTCATAGTTTGTTTTGTTTTTTCTTCAATACTTAACTTATGTTCTTTTAAATCTAGTTCATAATCTTTAATAGCATCCCAATAATTCGGGTACTTAATAAAAAATTCATCTAGCCAGTCTTCATGTTCCCTTCTGATGCGTTTTTTAATAGGGGACTCTTTTTGAATAATAAAATCATCATCTGTAAAGGTTTTAACCTCTCTACGCTTTCTTGTTTCCTCTTTTTGGACTTTTGCAAGCACTAATTTCAGAAAAAACCCCAAGCCTTTTGCAGTTAATTGTGTTGTTTTTGGGATACCAAATTTGAATGTCTTTTTGTTTTTGTAATTGATTTCTATCCATTGTTTTTCATCTGTACCAATTGTAGCTGCCCACGATTGCGGATATTGAATACTATATAAACCGCAAACCCAATTTCCTCCTTGAAACTGAATGGGTTTTGCCAAATGTGATCGGAATTTGTTAGGCTTATTATCAGAATAATCGCTAACATTGCTAGGTAATACAACAAAAAAAGTATTTTCCATTTTTATCAAATTTTAATTTAAATTAAATGATTTACAATTAATAATAGAAAATTTTCTACACAAATTGTGAGTCATCTATCCATTCTGGATTGGGGTAATCGAAAAATTTCACAAGATATTCCTTCTTTCCATCTTTTTTCTTTCTTTTACTGATAATCTTTTCAATTCTATAACTTGTATTTTCATCTTTTTTCACTTTTGTCAACTCTTCAGGATAAAAGTACCCTTCGAAATTCTCTCCTTTTTCATCCTTAACTCGATATCTGTTGGGGTTGGCTCTATTTTTCACAAGATCCACTTGTAAGATTTCGTCAGAGTAATTAGGTAGATATCCTTTTGCGAAGACATTTTTGTTACGACTCATGCGTACAAAATCATTCTTTTGAAATCGGGACTTCTTTCGATTTATATTAGAGCCTATACGTCCATAAATTTTTTCTCTTATTTTTCTTGCATTATTAAAACTAATATCAATTGGTCTCAATCCTCCTATTGCACGACATTTTGAGTGATTTATTGCATCTACTATTTTATGTATCGCCTCAGCCCATTTTAAAGTATGTTTCTCACTCATGTATCTATAAAGACGTTGTTTTATATTGCGGATGCAACGTTCAGCAAGAGAAGCTTTGACTGTTGATGAATTAGGTGTAAACTTTTCAATGTCTTTCCCTCTAAAAAATTCAGCCATTTCCTTGCTTGTAAACTCTGTACCCTTGTCACTGAAAACTCTATGAGGGTGCATTTCCATTTTTTCCAAAATGTTTTCAAAAGCCTGGATCATGTCCTTTCCTTTTTTTGTTCGTACAGGTTCTGCAAAAACACGTTTACTCAAGACATCTATTGCAACAAGAGCATAATTATAACCATTGTTTTGCCGTGCTAGTTTTTGGAAATCGGCCAAATCACACTGAACATCTGTCATATAACCTGCAGGCATAGTTCTTGATCTTTTAAACCGCACGCGGCGAGGGCGGTGAATTGTATATGTACGATGGCCTTCCAAATATTCAATTACATCCTTCTTTTTAATACTTTTATCCTTCTTTCTTGCCTCTATCCATAATTGATTAATACCAGCAAACCCAGCGGGATTTGCGGGATCATTATAAAGTCGATCAAGTATTATATCCACTCTTTTGGTGGCCTCCATTCTCCTTCAAATAATGACGATTGTTTTGATTTAAATCCTTGGGATATTCTTTTGGGCTGAGTAATGCGTTTTGGTGTAATTGGTGTTTTAGCTTTTTCAATTAATTGCCAAATATGGGGATCATTTCTTAATCTTTTCTCTAGAATAGTAGTACCAGGCGGGGAAACTCCATTCCATTTATGCTTTCCAGTAAAATCCGAGCGTATTATGCAATCAAGGGATTTTTTAACATTACTTCCTAGAATTTCTTTTGTTCCTTTTTCATTTAAAATTTTATCTTCTTTATTCACCTTATACTTTTCAAAATTTTTCTTCATGAAATGATATATTATTGAAGTCCTTTGAGTTAATTTAGATTTTGGTGTCTTTGAAGTTTTGGGTGTTTCTACGTCACTCCCTTCATCTGCTGTATACATAGAGTCCTCAGTAACCTCTTTTTCCTCATTATTTATCGATGGTTTTGTAATATTTAAATCAACTCCATTCTCATTTTGTGCAGGAGTAATTAGAGGCAATAATTGTTTTATTTGATCAAGGGCTGGGTTATCAATTTGACGGACGGCTACTCCTGCTGGTGTTTGATTTTGCTCTTTTAGCATGTGTAGGTAACGCCGTAGTTCCTGATTGTAATTTATATTTTTTAATTCATTGTTCTCGTGCTGTCTTTTAATTATGTCCAAATTTTTTCGCGTATAATCCAAATTAATGTTTCCTGTGTCTAAAGATGGTTGAGTCAATAATCCTCGATAGATATCCTCTGGTACAAGGATAAATTTATTAGCCATTTAATTTGAAGAAAATTTTGATGCAATATTTTTTGATAATTCAATTAGTATTGGTGTAAGTAATGCTGGAAAAAGGCCTAGGGGAAGACCGCTGCCCTTTTGTATAACAATTTGCCGTGCACCGCGTACTGTTCTCACACGACTAATACGACGAACAAAATCCGCAAATGGCACTAATCGACCTTTTTGTCGTTTTGTTAGTTGAAATTTATTTCGTACAATATTTAGACAAATTTCAGCAATTGAAAGCAATTGTTCTATAGATGCTTGTTTTAATAGACGTTTTCTCTTTCGTATTGATCTTGTTTTTGATAATTGGTTAAGGAATTGATAATTATTTTTTACTATTTGACTTATCATTTTTAATAACTAATTAGATTTTGGTAAAAATATAGTAGTTTCAAAATTATCTGAATCTTTTTTTTGCTTCAAAAAGTCATATATATTTGTTCTAAGTCGCAGTGTTGTGTCGGAAGACGGGTGAAGATCGATAAATAAATATGAATATTTATCACGCGTTGCCTGTCGATATGCGTCGAGAAAATATTCCAATCTTCCAGGAAATAGTTGTACTCCCAAATTTCTGATAGATAGTGCGCCGTTTGGAGCTCGAGTCAATACTAAGTACATCGAATTTTGACGAGCAACTCTTAGTTTCTTTTCAAATAAATTTTGCGTGACAAAGATAATTCCAAAATCAAGATGGTGTGACTTTTTTGTAAATAGTTCAGAAAGATACTTTTCATCAATCGAATATAAAAGGTCGTCAAGAATTATTAACGAAGGTTTTTGTTGATTTTTTATTAACTCTTCTGGTGGAACTCCCGAATACACCGAAATTCCATCCCTCTGTAGTTGAGATACTAATATACTGAATTCTCCGTAACAGTAAAGAATAGACTTAGGTTGTGGGTCAATCATTTCTTTTGCATCACTAATTAAATTTCTTATAAATGTGCTTTTTCCGCTTGAACTAGGGCCACTGACTATACAACCAAAAGGTAATTTCATTTTCAAATCATTTTTGGAATAGGTTTGATATAATTCAAGTTGGCTTAACATATTTTATTTAAAAGTGAAAATAAATTTTAAAAAATGAAAACAAATTATCTAATTAATTTATCAAAATTTCCTTTTCTTCTATTGTTTCTTCTTTACATTCGTCTGGCATTTCCTTGTCCTCTTGCTCTTCTATAAATTCTTCCAACTTTTTCTTGTCATTCTGCTCTTCTATATTTCCTGCGTACTTTTTTTCATCTGCCTTATCTATTGTTTTTTCATTTTCATCTGACTTTGCTTTGTTATCTTTTTTTAAAATACCTTTATTGGAATTTTTCTCTGCATTTTCCTTTTCTTCCAATTTCAATCTTTTTTCAGGTGAAAATTCCAAATATTCGTCAATAATTGATTGTGATCGGAACAAGGAATTTCCGGTTGCGCATTGTAAATTGTAAAAGTCATCGTTGATTGATTGAGTCCGGAATAGATTCTTTTCTTTGTCGACTTGTATACTGAAAACTTTTCTACGTGTTTTGAATCGAAAAACGTTGGTCTCTCCAAATCTCTCGATTATATCAAATGCGACAAATTTTTCTTTTTTAAGTCTATTACTGATAATATGAATTCCTTTTATGGTAATGACATAATCAATTTCCACGTCATCTGCTCGGCAGGTTGTACATTTTCCAGAAATATCAAAGGGAACAAAACGTGGAGTATTTAATTTAGGGGATGATATTGTTAATCCGTTTGTAGTAGCAGAAAAAGAGACAATTGGGATAAGCTCTTTCATTATTAAATTTATTTAAAATTAATTTTAAAATAATTTATTGCAAAAATAAATAAATTTTTAAAATGACAATAGTTTACAAAAATGCCCCCCTTTTATATTGCCACATTTCACCTTTAAAAACTTTTTTTCTAGTGTAAGTACTGTCCACAGACTCATCCACTCATAAAAAAATTGTTTAAAAAAGAAGATATAAAAAAATATTATGATAATACAAACGAAGAAATAGAAAATTTACAGTTCCATTCTAAAATAAAATGTAAAAAATGCAGAAAAGAAATGTTATACTTCATGGTAAATTTCAAAAATTGGCAAGCCCCTACACCTTTTGGTTTTGGTAAACTCTTGCTGAGTGAGGATGATTTAGTTAGGATTTTTAAATTAACATAAAATATTTTGTAAACTTTCAGAAGTGTACTGCTACTGTTAACCAATATTGGTTAAATTTGAAGGTACCTCCCAAAATTCACATTCAAGCAATTTCTAATCTGAGAGAAAGACACCCTTTTGTAAACATTAATTCAATATAAATAAAAACCTTTACTTTAATTTTTTAGTGGATTACTACATTAAAGCTCAATGAAGAAATCGAAAGAATTGTTTTGGAGGAAAATGTTATTTAATCTAATTTTTATAAAAAAATTTATTTTTAGGAAAATCATTCTATTGATGGAAATTTTTTAGAAAATTTTGAAAATGAAGAAACAAATTTAAATAATAATTTAATTGTTGAAGAAATTGTGGAACCAGAAGCAATTATAAATGAAGATTCAGAAAACTATCTGGTCAGAAGATATACAGACAGGCCTAATGTAAAAATTTAAATATTAGATTCTAAAATTTTAACTTTTTTAACTTGGGATTTTATCGCCTCCCCGTGGTTTTCGTTAATCCAAATGAAAAATATTTTTTCAGTTGAGATTAATTAAATTCCATTTTATTTTTGGCGAATTTTCATAAAATCACTCATTTAAAATTTTTTAAAACTATCCGTGTCAAACCTTAAACTTTCCCGTTTTTATAAATTTTTTCATTTTTTTAGCTTGCCTCTACTTCAAATACTTACACTGTTGAGGAACCTTCATTGCTTCAACCTGTGATTTTTTAAAATTAAATTTCAAATTTTATTTTCAAATTTTTAGGGTCCGTCTACTTCTCAACCACCTCAAGTCATTTTACAAATTTAAATTTTTTATAAACAAATTTTAAAATTTATACATTTTTTACAAAATTTTTTAATTCAGATTATACTGAATTTCAATCTACCCACAAACACCAATACATTCTTCCCACCTCCTCAACAATTTTATCAAATGAACCAACAACATCCTCAAAATCAACAATTACAATCAATACAATACCCCCTCCCTCAAAAAAACTACCCATCTCGAAGTCATATCAAGATGTTACTGAACAACAATAAAATTACATACAAATCAAATAATCTACATGAACTATGTGGTTTGATAAACAAAAACAAGCTCTGGTGTGGATGCGACGAATGTGAAAAAATAAAAAATTTTTGAATTTTTTTGAAAAAATTTTTTGAATCGTTTTGGAAGTTTTTTTGAAAAATAAATTGTTAAATTAATTTAAACCTTTAGAAAATATTTTGAATATTTAAATATCTTTAATTTTTTAAAAGTAGGGGGCGTTCCTAGGCGTTTTTAAGAAAATGAGTCAACCGACCATTTTTACAATTCATTTGTATTTTAGTTTAAATAATTTTTATTTTAAATAATTTTAAATAAATATTTAAATATTTTTTATCCCCACAAATGTAACAGTTGGTGGGGTCCATTGAAAAAACCTGTGCCTGAGTGCGGTAAATTTTTTTGGCACCTTCAAAAATTATAAACCCCTCCCCGAAGAATAATGGTTTTGAGCCAAAACATTGTTTTTTCGCGCAAAAAAGTGCCCTCTAGGCACGGATTTGGCGGCATCTTCAAAGGAAAAATACCGCACCTCAGGCACAGGCTTTTTCAGTGGACCCCTTGCCTGTTACATTTGTGGGGGACTTACTACTTATATGGAACGTTTTTTTAGCCGACTGCGAAAAATTTTTGCACGCGGTCCTGACAACGTAAACAAACAACCCGGCAAACCTCGGCACACCCAACCCCGAAGGCGCGAGGTGCTACCCTATCAACATTGCTTGCTCCTTGATTACCTTGAGAAATATTTTGAAGAAAATGTTGATTATGATCAAAACTCGATGGTCCTTCATTTGCAAAAGGATGGACATGACCTGTAGCATTCGAATTTTGATTTGGATATAACTGGCTTTGCTGATATTGCATAAAGCTGGTCATTGGTTGGGGAGGAAGGCCAGTTACTTTAAATTTAAAAATTTTGCGAATTTTATAAACAAAATTTTTTTGCATACAGCTAATTTTGCCATCGACTTAAATCGAAACGTTAAACAGGGAGGAAGATCCCGAGTTGTTTTAAGTCTCGTTTCATCCCCCACTAATTTTAGTTTGTTTCAAGAATAAACTAAAATTTCATAAGGATTTTTTAGTTCTACGAATATTACGTAATCTGAAAGAAATTATCCACGTTTTAAACTTTTTTTGTAATCACATTTAAATTTTTAATAAAGAAAATTAAATACATTTTTGCACTTGACTCCGGAAATCCTCAGCAGCAACATTAATAAATGTCGTTGGTTTTGGCATTGAATTTCGTTGCTTCTCTAAATTTAATTAATAAAATTATAAATTTAAAGTGGAGTCCAAAACCGGGTCAGTCCCTTGATTTGATAAAATCAAGAGTTTTCGGGGTAATATTGAACCTGACAGACCCCATTTTTTCTTCCCCAACTTTTTCCTATCTAAAGAATAGCCAGACTTTTTCCTTTCTCCTATTCCAATCAGAGGTGGGTCGGAACATTCAGAGGTGTCGGAAATCGGAAGAGCCGGAAATCTGAACTGGCTCAAAAGTCGGAACTCGGAAATTAAATTTTTTTTCGGAAATCGGAATTATGACCCATCTCTGATTCCAATTGCCTTTCTATATTTTGCTTACAAACAATCAAAAGGAATTAATTTATATTTCTCTTGATGGAAGAAAAGAAAATTGGGCTGGAAGGGAGGAAGTCTGCCCACTCTGCAAATAGTATATAGGAAGAAACTTGGGGAGAAAAAAATGGGGTCTGACAGGTTTAATATTACCGTTTTCGGTTCCAATTGTAAGGTTATTGTAGTAACTTACTTCTTTTTTGACCCGGTATATGTGGACTCATCGGTGCTGAATCGGGCATCATATATGAATTAATATTTGGATTTTGTCCAAAATTTGTATTTTGGTTATTTTGTATATGATTACCATCAGGAAAATTATTTCCGTTTGTTCCATATACGCAATAAACACTAATATTTTGAATAAGAATATTCAAAAGAATTAATTTAAAAAACAAAATAAAAATCATTACCCTGTAAAAATAATTAAAATTTTATTTAAAAAAGAACCCGGCAAAGTCCTTAAAAACATTATTACTGTAAAGCATATAAGCTATTTAATTCCTCAATGCTGTGCAGTAGGCGGCGTGAACACATCAGTCCGGTCTACTGAAGGTGCTGGTTGAAGGAGAGACTAGCTGAAGGAGAGAAAGCCCAGCTTCTTCACTACATTTAATTGCTTATTAACGCTCTATTTAAAATTGTATTCTTAATTTGCCTTATGATCATATGATTTTTCTTATGACTTTTCATATGACTTTTCATATGATATTTTCATATGATTTTATTTTTCACAAGATAAAGTGCAAAATGCAACAGCATTTTTCAAAGATCTTGCCAACATGTTAAGTCGGCAAAATATATTCAAAGTAAAAATATTTTTAAAATTTCAGATTTTGTAAAGGAAGATATAATTATTTTTGAAATTACCGACATTTTTGAAGCGGATCTGAAACAGGGGTAAGCGCAAGAGATAATTCCCGAAAACGCAAGGCCAAAAATCAACGCAATGCGCTCACCCCTGATCCGAAATTTTGAGAAAAGAAAATTTAAAATACTAAACAATGACATGAAACACAACTAAAATAATAAGATTATCAAAGACCCGATTTCAAACAAGCAAAATTGTTGTGGTGTGGTGGCTACTATAAAAGCCTCACATAATTGTCAGTCCGTGTCTTCTAACTGTCTCCTAATTATTAGGTCGGGTCATAATTAGTGTCGCTTTTTTTCGATTAAATCTTCAACCTTATTGTATTTTCTATTGTGTGATAAACATATATGTATTGTATTGTTACTTTATTGTTGTGCAAGACACAACAAAAACTAGACCCGATACCCGGGGTCTAGTTTGTGCCCCTTCTATTTAAGTGCCACAATCTAATTATATAATTGAGAAGGGTTTGTCCGTTTGTTTGTCTGTTTGTCCTTTTATAGACAAGTGGGTTTTTATAGTAAAATGATTTGGGGGAGTGAAGAAAAGGGGGCTTTTATAGTAAAGCGTAGCCAGTTGAATTAGGTTGTGAGGGTAAGAAGATAGTATAAAAGCAGGGTATTTTGGTATTTTGGTCACTTCTCAACATTGCTGTGCTCTGTTCTACGTTTGCTGGTGTCCTTTGTCCTGCTAGGCGTCAACGTTCATGTGTCAAGTGCTAGACGTCAACGTTCATTTGCAGTGCTAGACTTCAACGTTCATTTGCAGTGCTAGGCGTCAACGTTCATGTGTCAAGTGCTAGGCGTCAACGTTCATTTTAAGTGCTAGGCGTCAACGTTCATGTGTCAAGTGCTAGACGTCAACGTTCATTTTAAGTGCTAGGCGTCAACGTTCATTTTAAGTGCTAGACGTCAACGTTCATTTTAAGTGCTGAATTAAGTTATAGGGGTGAGAGTATAGTATAAAAGCAGGTGCTAGCGGAGTCACACGAGCGCCTGTGTGTATCCTATCAGGTGCACCTATTAGATGCTTTGCTTTGTTAAATGTTATTGTAATCAGGAAATGTTTTAATGCTGGTTAATGTTTTGATAAACGGGTTTTTCTGATTATGATTGGATTAGGGTCAATTTTGAGGTTGTGATAAGTTGATTTGGAGTTTGTTTTTCGGTTTGTTTTGTTTTTGCTAGCGAGGTGGGGCGGCCGAAGGCCGACCAACTCCGCTAATTAAAACAATTCTAAAACTCATATAATAGTTTGATTCTAGTAATAAGTTAATGATTATCAAATATCAACCTTTAAAATACTGCAAATGCTCTAATGAGCACATTTGCTTGTATTTTACGACTCCCTCGTTGGGTTTGCTTCTATTGGAGACTGTGAATCAATTAAAGACTGATTTTATTTTTTGATCCTCTTGTAGGGTGTGCTTCTATCAGAGCATTTACGGTACTAAAATTTTTCTTCAATTATTTCTAACCCATTAGTTTTCGATTTAAATTTTTATAAGAGCACGCGGACATATCGGGAAGGACATATCGGGATATTTCAATGCACGAACAGTTAACCTACTGATTTCGGAGCCTACGGCCACTGGGTCTTGGATAGTATATTGTCCTATTGAGAAATAGAGTTTTTATGTTTTAGAAGAAACGTAAACACGCAAGAAATTATTTTTGTCGCCCCAATCCCGATATGTCCGTCCCGATATGTCCGCACGCCTTTATAAGGGTGCTTATAAAAGCCACATTACATGACAGAAATTAAAAAATCTTATAGTGGTGTTGCTATAAGATTTTCTTGTTTTAATGAAATGATAAAAATATAAAATTTATAATTAATTAATTTGTTAAGAGAATATAAAAGAGGAGTTAAAACTTTTTAATTTTCCCCTTATGTTAATGATTCCATTGCCCTATTTATAAAAAACGCGCGCTTAGATGCGAGAATATCGGCGCAATACATTCCACGATTTTCAAGAGTGCATCATTGATTCAGTAAAGATGTCTAATAGGTATTTTTGAGTCTTGAAAAGAAAAATTAGGCCCCTCAAAATCTCTATTCATTAAAATCTCTACACAGCTAAAAAGCCTTATAATCTCTACACGACTATCAATAAAAGATTTTTAATTAAATAAAGAAAAGTTTAAACTTTATCAAAATCAATCAAAATCAAGTTAAAAATGAATCCGAGGGTCAACAATATCGGATTCTCATTTCTAGACTACTAGATAATTGGAAATATAAAAGAATTTGCAAGTAAGGGGAGATGGAAATTAAAGCCGAAATAATTCTCCATATTTTTTTTATAAAATATCGCAAACTATTTAAAATAAATTTCAACATCTCAAATATCTATAACTAAAATTATTTTGAAAAACTTGATCTAGATTTTAAAAAATAAACGGCTTTAATTTCCATCAGAAAATTTTAAAAGTAAAGCATCAAGATACAGGGTGACAAAAAAGTAACTGCACACATTATCTATGACATAATATTATTCTAACCAAAGATAATGGGATCAAATAAAGCTTAGATGATAGAAAAGTCAACAAATATGAAAACTATCAAGAATTTTCGGAGTGCCTACCCTTTAATTAGATATATGATTGAAGTTGTATGAATAGATTTTGGTCAAGAGTTCGCATGCCAACAGATACTTTATTAAGACAAGAAAATTTGGCTCTTGTTCAGATTATGGATCCATAAAAGAGTTTATACGACCATTCGACTTTTATGCGTCCAATCACTGCCGATAAGTACCCGGTTCACCACTTTAGTAACATAGAATCTATTTTAATGGAAAGTCTACACTCAACGAGGTAGTAAACGGACCATAGCATTTAACACGTAGAACCGGGTACTTATCTCCTCAGATTGGATGGATAAAATTTATTTAAAAAAATTTATGCCATAAATAATGTGTGCAGTTCTTTTTTGTCACCCCGTCGATAAATAACACAGCATTTCGATATTTACACATTTCCTCAGTTTGTTCAGTTTGCTATAAAACAGAATCTAAATTTTTAAGATATTTATTTTACAAACTTCTTCAAGGATTTGAGGATGAGCCCTCTGAAAGTAAATTAATAAATAGAGAATTTCAGAATTTTTAAATCATTGTCCTAAATGTATAATGGGTAGTGTAATTAAAAATATACAGTAAAACTGCCATATTGGCTTAAATAAAATTAGTAATTAAAATAAACCAAATTAATTTAATCAACTTATAATTAGATTTTCCTATATTTTACTGACCATTTGGTGTTTGGAGGAGGACGTAATGGATGCATCTCGTGCACAATTGCATCTTCTTCACCTTGATGCCAACGTCTCAGATGACTTTGTTCAGGATGACCTTCGACATGAGGAGGATTTTGCTGGGGAGTCTGTGGTTTTCGCTGTGGTGGAGGGGTTAATGGATGCCCCCGATTAAGATTTTCTTGCGCCTGTGGCGGCAAAGGTAAACGAAGACCTTCATCTAAAATATTTAGAATAACAATTGTTATTTTGGCTCTGCAACAAATAATTGACAGTTTGTTAAAAATGTCTATTCTAATCTGACTACCTCCTCCTTGACTAGGATTTTGATGCGCCTGTAGCTGCCCACGTCCACGATTAGCTTCAGCTTCATCTAAAATATTTAGGTTTTAGTTTTAAAAAATTAAAAAAATCTATTAATATAAAAATACATTACGTTCGTCACGACTTTGGCAACATCCTGCATATACACCTTGGAAATAATTATAATTAAATAAATATAATTTATTACTAAGTTTCGAATTTATATGGATGAAAAGCACAAAGTATTGACAAAAATTTAAAAATATAAATAGAAAAACGTAAAATTTGGAATATTTATTACCCGACAACAAAAGCATATCCAAAAACAAGCATTGGATTAGCATCAACTGTAAAACTTTCATTTAAACAGCGTATGTAGATTATCAAAACTGTGATTTGAATCTTAAATGTTTTATATCTTAATTTATAATTATATACATATACAATTATAAATTTTTAAATCAAAAATACAAAATAAAAATTAAGAATTTTAATTCTAAAAGTAAAATGGAATGGCATAGAGGAATAGAGAGAGATGGGTGGTGGGATGAGTGGTGGGCCTCCTCAAATGATTGCACTAATCGGCTGACTTAATGTTATTGCCGTCAGCCTTTATTAATCGAATGAAATCGAAGAAGATTGAACAATATTGAGAAGAGAAATTGAACAAAATCGAAAAAAACATTCAAATGTTGTTGCTTTAATCGGCTGTCTTAATGTTATTGGCCGCGAGACTTTATTAAGCTGTCTTTTTGGGTTGACATAACTTTTGCTTCAGAGATTTGTTTCGAAATTTCGATCTGACAGTCTATTTACGATTTTCGAAAATAGAATATTCTTAAGTTTTTCCTTTCGATTTTAGTAACTTTTTTCGATTCGTTTTTATGATATACAACTTTTTCCAAAATGATAAAACGTAATTTTTTGTAGCGCGGTGGGGGCTTAGATCGGGCACTGTTACCTTTAAACAACTGGAATAGAAAGATGGCTACTTTTACTGTTAACAGTAATATGAGGATAGAGAAGCAGCCGAAATATAAAACGACTACAGAAAAGTCGAGATGTTCGGTTAAAAATTGGTGACCCAAAGTGGAAGAATGGGTCCCAACAGCGGGGACACAAATATAATTATAAATTTTTAAACATACAAAATAAAAATTAAGAATTTTAATTCTAAAAGTAAAATGGAATGGCATAGAGGAATAGAGTGAAGAGGGAGGGGGGGGGGGGGGGGGGGAATGGACATACTCATGTGTTGTGCTGACTTAATTTTATTGGGGGCCTTAATTAGGTTGTCTTTTTGCTAGACATAGCTTTCGCATCAGAGATTTGTTTCGAAATTTCGATTTGACAGTCTATTTACGACTTTCGAAAATAGAATATTCTTAAGTGTTTTCTTTCTATTTTAGTAATTATGCTGGAAAACTGCTGCTGGAACTGCTGTGAATAGATGAATAGACCAGTCAATCATCAATTTTTTTAAAATTCCCAGCCCCCCCCCCCATTGGGGAATAACCCTACTTCAAATAATGTGACCCTTGTTATATCAACAACATTATAAAAAAAATTAACGAGAGTATAAGGTTCGATGCCTAGCAGTAATTGGTGGCTCTTGTAATGCAGTCCCTCTAGAGGACTGTACTAAGTAAGGAAGCAATCGGGTTCAGTTTACTTTTAAATCCTGAGGCAACAAGGTATTGTCAACTACTACTAAAAAGTATAAAGACTCAACATCCCATTCAACATGGAAGTAAGTAAATAGCCTTTGTGTTCAATTTAATTACGCCAAAAAAGATACGAAAAATTTATACATAACATATTGAGAGATATATTTTTTAAAGCCAATTTCTAAATAAATTATCGAATTAAAATGAAATCCTTTCTATTTTCGTTCGATTTTGAAATCTATACCACTATAAGTACAGTTACGCCCAGCATAATTTATTAAGAAAATAATATTCGGATTATCAATATTAGCAACTTGATAGCTGGAAGAGTACATGACTTGTCCATAATGTTTTTGTTTTAACCCCTTCTCGATTATACAAATAATTAAAATTCCAGACTGAACCCCAGTCACGAACTTTAAATTCAATTTTTGGCACAATAGATGAACAATTTGTTGAAGTTGTGATTTTCTGAAATTTTATAGTTAACGATACAAAATTAAAAATAATGTCTCTCTCCTTTAGATAGAGCCTAGAATGGTATTTGTTAGAGATCGAAATTTTGTTCCGTTCCGTAATACCGTATAATACCGATACCGATAAATACCGATGAAATTCGAAATGTTGCCGTACCGTATTATCGACTGTAATACCGACAAATACCGATGTTTTTTATCGGTACCGTATTCCGTATCGTACTACCGATACGGAATACCGATATATACCGAAAAATACGGCCGTAGTACGGTACGGTCCGATCTCTAGTATCTGTTATGTATCGAAATTCACTTAACTCTTATCCCCATCTTTAATAAAAGCACACTCAAAGAAAATTTAAAAATGAAACTCAGAGCTTGTTTATTTATGGTATTTTTCTTACGTTTTCGATTAATTCAAGTATTGAAGGATGCAAGCTTGAAGTTATACAAACATAAGTAAGTTTAACTCCATCATTAAAATATCCATAATAATTCCATTACATTGTTCTGTATTATTACACAAAGTAAGCTCAACACAAAATTTACTAAAACTCCTCAAATGATCTTTAACAAATTTCATTGCTTCATTCTCAAATTTCTCAATAAAATATTCCAAAGTTGTTCGTTCTGTATTAAGTTCCTTTACTTCATTTTCAAAGAGTAATTTAATTGACTGGATTGAAAATAATATTATCAAATTCAGCTTTTTCATAACCACAACGAAAAAGTCGTTCCAACCAATAACGGACAATAAACATTTCTTTAATATTTTTAGGAAATAAAGGTAGCTCCAAAAACATACTGCGGTTTATACTTTTTGAGCCTTTAAAAAATAATTATAGTCTGATATTACCAAGAAGGATAATAATTGATGGGAAGGATAATAATTGATTGGAAGGATAATAATTGATTGAAATTGAGATATTTAAAAACATCAAGTTTTTCTTCGGCCGATAAATTGTTTAGAATTTTTGTAGGAATTTTTCTCCTGAAATTGAGGAAAAAATTTATTAATATAAGTGTAGTTGTATTTCTTAATTTACATAATTATATAAAACACTCGGCTTAAAAATAGGAAAAATTTAACCAGCGCAATAGGACACAAACACGGGTGGGGGCTAACTCGAGGAATTCCAAATCACGATACAGAGAGGTCACGGAATTCTAAATCACGGAATATCTAACATTCCGATTTGGAAAATATTTCGTGTTTTGGTCATTCCGTTGAGTTACCCCGACACACTCAAATACCTATTGGAATCACGAAAAACGTTCGCTTAACGATTTCCCATTGAACTTATTTAATTTTAGGAAACTTGAAAGACTTTATTACAGACATCGACAACTCTTAATATACACTCTAATAAACTTTTACAATCGAGGTTTCAGTTAACAACGAATTAATTGAAGCATCCTCCTGATCGCCTACTTCTTTATTACAATCACAACACTTTTGTATTATATCATCAGTTTTAACGGATATATCTTTAAATTTCGTAGTCCTCTCCTCCGGAAAATAGATAATCCATTCTAATAGCCATTTTAATAAATTGAATAAGAATTTTAGAATCCAGTTTTTAGTCAATGACGGAAAAAATGAAGCTTTCTCAACTCCTTCGTCAACTTTTTCAGTTAAAGTAGTCGATTGGCCTTCATCTTCAACTTTAGATAAATCACCATTTAAGTCCTGATTTGCATCATTAATACTTGGAAGAGACATGATTTTTAGAATAATCAACTAAAAATAAAGAAATTTTTATCAAGATGAAAAAGCCATTCTTAACAATCTCATAAATATTAAAATAAATGCAATTCGAAAATTAAACATTTTACTAAATAATTAGAAAGAACGAATAAATTAGATGCAAGAAGAAAAGCTTTTATATAAAATTTGGTACTTTGGGAGTATTTCACTGCAAGTCGGCAAAGTTTGCCCGCAACTTTTTTTTCATTTTTCCTTTCCTTCTTACATACTTTTCTCATATAGATTAAAATGGTAAAAGGATTAATAATTGGGAATAAATAATTTGAATTATATAAGGAGGCAATTTATATGTCGTCGGAAAAATTCAGAATTTAAATCTGAATGTTTTAAATTTGAATTTTTCCGCCAACATGAAAAAATTTTTTGATAAAAAACATTTCGCCAAAAATTTAATATTTGGCTATTTTTTAAAATAATTATTTCTTATTTATATTTCTCATCATTCTTTGGAAATTTTTTTTATTTTGTTAATCTTTTATTTTTCAATTTTTAGACAGAATTTTAAGTTTTTATTCGACATTTCTTTAAGAATATTCTTCAAAAATGGCGCAAGTTATGCATATTTGGCGAAATAATCCAAAAAATGCTACTCCATACCTCGAATCGCTCGGTGATCCTCAAAGACAAACCTCAGAAAAGCAAATAATTATTGACAATTTGGATGATTGGAAAGTTATTACGGCTACATGGTTCGAAATGGCACAATATCTAAGCGTTTTGGAAACTCTAGCCAACGACCAAAACTTTGCTGGAAGAGGAAAGGCTGCTCTGCTTTGTTCTAAAGTTGCTTATTGTTTAGAAAATTACGAAAAAGCGCTTGCCTTCGCTCTTGATTCTGACAACAATTTTAGTTCAACTCCTCGACAAGACGATTTTAAGGAGCATGATAGCTTGGTACTTTTTATTTCTTTATTTTATGGGTTATTATTTTACTCCTGAAGACCCGCTATTTCAATTTTTTATTTAATTTTAATGGGTCAACCCCAGAAGACCCGCACTCTTAAGACTTATTGAACCTGTAAACCTATGAATTTTGAAAGGGAATATCGAGGGATTAAGGTGGATAAATGGTTACCATATCTGGGTTTGTAGAATCTACCCTTAAGTCACCCAATCCCTCATATTCCCTTTTGATATTTCCTTTCAAAACTTGTAAGTCTTCTGGGTCAAAGGTCTTTAGAATGTAGGTCTTTTGTGTTTGCTCCCGTTTAATTCTAAAAATTTTTTCTAGTATGTCAACAAAATTATTGAACAAGCTCTCGATACTTACAAAAGAAGAGAAATCAAAAAGTGGAGGTTGAACCAAAACTGGCTGCTCTAATTGATCGCATTTTTCAACAAAACTTGGAACGTCGCGATTTTAATTCAGTAATTGGTTTGGCTTTCGATACTCGGCGAATTGATATGGTGGAGACTGCAATTAAGTCTAATGAGGCGCCAGACAAAACTTCTGTAATGATTGAAACGCTCAATAAAGTTCAGAACAAAAAAATCAGAACAGAATTAATGTTATTGGCCGCGAGACTTTATTAAGCTGTCTTTTTGGGTTGACATAACTTTTGCTTCAGAGATTTGTTTCGAAATTTCGATCTGACAGTCTATTTACGATTTTCGAAAATAGAATATTCTTAAGTTTTCCTTTCGATTTTAGTAACTTTTTCGATTCGTTTTATGATATACAACTTTTTCCAAAATGATAAACGTATTTTTTGTAGCGCGGTGGGGGCTTAGATCGGGCACTGTTACCTTTAAACAACTGGAATAGAAAGATGGCTACTTTTACTGTTAACAGTAATATGAGGATAGAGAAGCAGCCGAAATATAAAACGACTACAGAAAAGTCGAGATGTTCGGTTAAAAATTGGTGACCCAAAGTGGAAGAATGGGTCCCAACAGCGGGGACACAAATATAATTATAAATTTTAAACATACAAAATAAAAATTAAGAATTTTAATTCTAAAAGTAAAATGGAATGGCATAGAGGAATAGAGTGAAGAGGGAGGGGGGGGGGGGGGAATGGACATACTCATGTGTTGTGGTGACTTAATTTTATTGGGGGCCTTAATTAGGTTGTCTTTTGCTAGACATAGCTTTCGCATCAGAGATTTGTTTCGAAATTTCGATTTGACAGTCTATTTACGACTTTCGAAAATAGAATATTCTTAAGTGTTTCTTTCTATTTTAGTAATTATGCTGGAAAACTGCTGCTGGAACTGCTGTGAATAGATGAATAGACCAGTCAATCATCAATTTTTTTAAAATTCCCAGCCCCCCCCCATTGGGGAATAACCCTACTTCAAATAATGTGACCCTTGTTATATCAACAACATTATAAAAAAAATTAACGAGAGTATAAGGTTCGATGCCTAGCAGTAATTGGTGGCTCTTGTAATGCAGTCCCTCTAGAGGACTGTACTAAGTAA
The DNA here is from genome assembly GCA_036172955.1 of Meloidogyne arenaria. NCBI lineage: Eukaryota > Metazoa > Nematoda > Chromadorea > Rhabditida > Meloidogynidae > Meloidogyne > Meloidogyne arenaria. Next base: position 3,497,064 of record JARQAB010000029.1, on the reverse strand, counting down.
GGAAGCAATCGGGTTCAGTTTACTTTTAAATCCTGAGGCAACAAGGTATTGTCAACTACTACTAAAAAGTATAAAGACTCAACATCCCATTCAACATGGAAGTAAGTAAATAGCCTTTGTGTTCAATTTAATTACGCCAAAAAAGATACGAAAAATTTATACATACATATTGAGAGATATATTTTTAAAGCCAATTTCTAAATAAATTATCGAATTAAAATGAATCCTTTCTATTTTCGTTCGATTTTGAAATCTATACCACTATAAGTACAGTTACGCCCAGCATAATTTATTAAGAAAATAATATTCGGATTATCAATATTAGCAACTTGATAGCTGGAAGAGTACATGACTTGTCCATAATGTTTTTGTTTTAACCCCTTCTCGATTATACAAATAATTAAAATTCCAGACTGAACCCCAGTCACGAACTTTAAATTCAATTTTTGGCACAATAGATGAACAATTTGTTGAAGTTGTGATTTTCTGAAATTTTATAGTTAACGATACAAAATTAAAAATAATGTCTCTCTCCTTTAGATAGAGCCTAGAATGGTATTTGTTAGAGATCGAAATTTTGTTCCGTTCCGTAATACCGTATAATACCGATACCGATAAATACCGATGAAATTCGAAATGTTGCCGTACCGTATTATCGACTGTAATACCGACAAATACCGATGTTTTTATCGGTACCGTATTCCGTATCGTACTACCGATACGGAATACCGATATATACCGAAAAATACGGCCGTAGTACGGTACGGTCCGATCTCTAGTATCTGTTATGTATCGAAATTCACTTAACTCTTATCCCCATCTTTAATAAAAGCACACTCAAAGAAAATTTAAAAATGAAACTCAGAGCTTGTTTATTTATGGTATTTTTCTTACGTTTTCGATTAATTCAAGTATTGAAGGATGCAAGCTTGAAGTTATACAAACATAAGTAAGTTTAACTCCATCATTAAAAATATCCATAATAATTCCATTACATTGTTCTGTATTATTACACAAAGTAAGCTCAACACAAATTTACTAAAACTCCTCAAATGATCTTTAACAAATTTCATTGCTTCATTCTCAAATTTCTCAATAAAATATTCCAAAGTTGTTCGTTCTGTATTAAGTTCCTTTACTTCATTTTCAAAGAGTAATTTAATTGACTGGATTGAAAATAATATTATCAAATTCAGCTTTTTCATAACCACAACGAAAAAGTCGTTCCAACCAATAACGGACAATAAACATTTCTTTAATATTTTTAGGAAATAAAGGTAGCTCCAAAAACATACTGCGGTTTATACTTTTTGAGCCTTTAAAAAATAATTATAGTCTGATATTACCAAGAAGGATAATAATTGATGGGAAGGATAATAATTGATTGGAAGGATAATAATTGATTGAAATTGAGATATTTAAAAACATCAAGTTTTTCTTCGGCCGATAAATTGTTTAGAATTTTTGTAGGAATTTTCTCCTGAAATTGAGGAAAAAATTTATTAATATAAGTGTAGTTGTATTTCTTAATTTACATAATTATATAAAACACTCGGCTTAAAAATAGGAAAAATTTAACCAGCGCAATAGGACACAAACACGGGTGGGGGCTAACTCGAGGAATTCCAAATCACGATACAGAGAGGTCACGGAATTCTAAATCACGGAATATCTAACATTCCGATTTGGAAAATATTTCGTGTTTTGGTCATTCCGTTGAGTTACCCCGACACACTCAAATACCTATTGGAATCACGAAAAACGTTCGCTTAACGATTTCCCATTGAACTTATTTAATTTTAGGAAACTTGAAAGACTTTATTACAGACATCGACAACTCTTAATATACACTCTAATAAAATTTTACAATCGAGGTTTCAGTTAACAACGAATTAATTGAAGCATCCTCCTGATCGCCTACTTCTTTATTACAATCACAACACTTTTGTATTATATCATCAGTTTTAACGGATATATCTTTAAATTTCGTAGTCCTCTCCTCCGGAAAATAGATAATCCATTCTAATAGCCATTTTAATAAATTGAATAAGAATTTTAGAATCCAGTTTTTAGTCAATGACGGAAAAAATGAAGCTTTCTCAACTCCTTCGTCAACTTTTTCAGTTAAAGTAGTCGATTGGCCTTCATCTTCAACTTTAGATAAATCACCATTTAAGTCCTGATTTGCATCATTAATACTTGGAAGAGACATGATTTTTAGAATAATCAACTAAAAATAAAGAAATTTTTATCAAGATGAAAAAGCCATTCTTAACAATCTCATAAATATTAAAATAAATGCAATTCGAAAATTAAACATTTTACTAAATAATTAGAAAGAACGAATAAATTAGATGCAAGAAGAAAAGCTTTTATATAAAAATTTGGTACTTTGGGAGTATTTCACTGCAAGTCGGCAAAGTTTGCCCGCAACTTTTTTTTCATTTTTCCTTTCCTTCTTACATACTTTTCTCATATAGATTAAAAATGGTAAAAGGATTAATAATTGGGAATAAATAATTTGAATTATATAAGGAGGCAATTTATATGTCGTCGGAAAAATTCAGAATTTAAATCTGAATGTTTTAAATTTGAATTTTTCCGCCAACATGAAAAAATTTTTGATAAAAAACATTTCGCCAAAAATTTAATATTTGGCTATTTTTTAAAATAATTATTTCTTATTTATATTTCTCATCATTCTTTGGAAATTTTTTTTATTTTGTTAATCTTTTATTTTTCAATTTTTAGACAGAATTTTAAGTTTTTATTCGACATTTCTTTAAGAATATTCTTCAAAATGGCGCAAGTTATGCATATTTGGCGAAATAATCCAAAAAATGCTACTCCATACCTCGAATCGCTCGGTGATCCTCAAAGACAAACCTCAGAAAAGCAAATAATTATTGACAATTTGGATGATTGGAAAGTTATTACGGCTACATGGTTCGAAATGGCACAATATCTAAGCGTTTTGGAAACTCTAGCCAACGACCAAAACTTTGCTGGAAGAGGAAAGGCTGCTCTGCTTTGTTCTAAAGTTGCTTATTGTTTAGAAAATTACGAAAAAGCGCTTGCCTTCGCTCTTGATTCTGACAACAATTTTAGTTCAACTCCTCGACAAGACGATTTTAAGGAGCATGATAGCTTGGTACTTTTTATTTTCTTTATTTTATGGGTTATTATTTTACTCCTGAAGACCCGCTATTTCAATTTTTTATTTAATTTTAATGGGTCAACCCCAGAAGACCCGCACTCTTAAGACTTATTGAACCTGTAAACCTATGAATTTTGAAAGGGAATATCGAGGGATTAAGGTGGATAAATGGTTACCATATCTGGGTTTGTAGAATCTACCCTTAAGTCACCCAATCCCTCAATATTCCCTTTTGATATTTCCTTTCAAAACTTGTAAGTCTTCTGGGTCAAAGGTCTTTAGAATGTAGGTCTTTTGTGTTTGCTCCCGTTTAATTCTAAAAATTTTTTCTAGTATGTCAACAAAATTATTGAACAAGCTCTCGATACTTACAAAAAGAAGAGAAATCAAAAAGTGGAGGTTGAACCAAAACTGGCTGCTCTAATTGATCGCATTTTTCAACAAAACTTGGAACGTCGCGATTTTAATTCAGTAATTGGTTTGGCTTTCGATACTCGGCGAATTGATATGGTGGAGACTGCAATTAAGTCTAATGAGGCGCCAGACAAAACTTCTGTAATGATTGAAACGCTCAATAAAGTTCAGAACAAAAAAATCAGAACAGAAAATCAGAAATAAAAAATCAGAGCAAAAAAATTCGAACAAAAAATCAGAAATAATCAGAACAGAAAATCAGAAAAAAATTTTCTAGGAAAGAATAACCTCGGGCGCCTATTCGTCCGCGCCTATTAGTCGTGTACCGCTAATAGGTATTTCAAAATACATTTTTTCATATGATTTTATTTTTCACAAGACCAAGTACAAAATGCAACGGCATTTTTTAAAGAATATTCTGCCAACATGTTAAGTCGGCAAAATACCTATATTCAAAGTAAAAATATTTTTAAAATTTTCGACTTTTTAAAGGAAGAAATAATTATTTTTGAAGTTCCCGACAACTTTGAGGAGGATCCGACATTTGAGAACACGACATTTGCGGAAAAATTTAAAAATACTAAACAATGACATGAAACAAAATTGATTTAACAACGTTATCAAAGACCAGATTGCAAACAAACAAAACTAGACCGGATAGACAAGCGGCTTCTTGGCCTTCCTAAATCTTTAAAATTTTCGCCTGCGGCGCTGAAAATTGAAATCTGGGGTATTGAAGGGTATATGGAGATTTGTACACTTATCGAATGCATATCAGACCTTTAAAGCCTTCGGAACGCCTCTTAATCACTGATATTCATCCCAACACCTTTGATAACTTCTTATCCTCTTAATCCCCCGATCATCGACATTCTTTAATGCCTCTACTCTCTCATATTCAAAATCAGACAACTTTATCTCACCAGATACCCCTTAATTGCTCGAATTGTTGAAATTTGTAAATTATTCAGCGCTTGGTGTATATAATATTTATTTAAAAGCGTTAGAATGTAGACTGTGCTTATACATATTTAGAAGTGTGCTTCTATCAGAGCATTTACGGTATAGAATTTTTCTTCAATTATTCCTAACCCATTGGTTTTCGATAAAAATTTTTATAAGGGCGCTTATAAAACCCACAGTACAAATGACAGAAAATTAAGGAACTTGTAATGGGGTTCCTGAAAGTATTTTTTGTATTAATGAATTTATAAAAATATAAATTTATTTAATTAATTAAATTGTTGAAAGATAAATAAGAGGAGTTAAAATTTTAATTTTCTTAAAAGATTCCATTGCCTTGCCTAAAGAGGAAACGCGCGCTTAGATGCGAGAATAGCGCGCGCAATACATTCCACGATTTTCAAGATTGATTTAGTAAAAAATAAAATTTTTGAGTCTTGAAAACAAAAATTAGATTTATTAAAACTGTTGTTCATTCCAGAAGACCCAGCGGACAAAGGGAAAAGTATCAAAATCACAAAGCCTAATTGTCATTTACAGCTTACTCATAACAAACTAAATTAAAGAGAAGCTATTCGGCATATAATATGTTAACTAGAGCCCTGACGGCACCGTACTACGACGGTATTTTTCGGTATTCCGTATCGGTAGTACTATGAGGATTAAATGGATTCAGTTGGTTAAGTGTATATTGGAGGAGAGGCTTAGTTCAAGTCTGAATTTGAGAATTTGAAGAATCTGAGCCTCAATCAACTTATATTCACTTAAATCCCCTTCATCACTCTAAATTCATTTATTTTTTGGTATTTTAATACGGAAAACCGTGCAGCACGAAATTCCGTTCTCTAATGTTAGCTCACTGATTATGCTTCTAAAATTACATAAAAGGTTCCAGGTGTTTAATCAGAAAAATTTGTAGTTTTAAAAATATATAAATAAAAGATTTTCATAAAACTTTATCAAAATCAATCAAAATCAAGTTACAAATGAATCCGAGGGTCAACAATATCGGATTCTCATTTCTAGACTACTAGATAATTGGAAATATAAAAGAATTTGCAAGTAAGGGAGATGGAAATGAAAGCCTGATTAATTCTCCATACCTTTTATAAAATATCTAAAACTATTTTAAATAAATTTCAACGTCTCAAATATCGATAACTAAAATTATTTTGAGAAACTTGATCTAGAATTTGAAAAATAAATTGCTTTAATTTCCATCTGAAAATTTTAAAGGTAAATCGCTACTATACAGGTTGACAAAAAAAGTAACTGCACACATTATTTATGACATAATATTATTCTAACCAAAGATAATGAGATCAAATGAGGATTAAATGATAGAAAAGTCAACAAATATCAAATCTATCAAGAATTTTCGAAGTACCGACCCTTTAATTGGATACACGATTGAAGTTGTGAGAAAAGATCTTGGTCAAGAGTTCGCAAGTCAACAGATACTTTATTAAGACATGAAATTTTTCTCTTGTCAGTCTTTGCGTCCAATCGCATCTTTATACGTTCAATCAACCTGTATGCGTCCAATAAAATGCCAATAAATGTCAATAAATCCCAATGCCAATAAATGCCGGTCCACCACTTTAGTACCATAAAATTTATGCGAATAGAAAACTCTACTCACCAAGAGACTTATATCTCCAGATTGGACGCATAAGATTACTAATTCAAATATAGTTTTGTCATAAATAATGTGTGCAGTTCTTTTTGTCACCCCGACGATAAATAACACAGCATTTCGATATTTACACTTTCCTCAGTTTGTTTAGTTTGCTATAAAACAGATTCTAAATTTTTAAGATATTTATTTTACAAACCTCTTCGAACATTTGATGACGATCCCTCTAAAAGTAAATTTAATAAATAGAGAATTTTAGAATTTTTTAATCATTGCCCTAATTGTATAATGGGTATTGTAATTAAAAAAACTGCCATTTTAGTTTAAACTAAATTAGCAAATAAATAAATTAAATTAATTTAATTGACACATAATTATATTTTCTATATTTTACTAACCATTTGGTGTTTGGAGGAGTAGGTATTGTATGCATCTCGTGCACAAATGCTCCTTCACCTTGATGCCATTGACTCTCTTGATTTTGAGCGTGACGACGTCGTGAACGACGTGGTGGACGAGGTAAACGATGCCCCTGATTAAGATTTTCTTGCGCCTGTGGCGGCAAAGGTAAACGAAGACCTTCATCTAAAATATTTAGAATAACAATTGTTATTTTGGCTCTGCAACAAATAATTGACAGTTTGTTAAAAATGTCTATTCTAATCTGACTACCTCCTCCTTGACTAGGATTTTGATGCGCCTGTAGCTGCCCACGTCCACGATTAGCTTCAGCTTCATCTAAAATATTTAGGTTTTAGTTTTAAAAAATTAAAAAAATCTATTAATATAAAAATACATTACGTTCGTCACGACTTTGGCAACATCCTGCATATACACCTTGGAAATAATTATAATTAAATAAATATAATTTATTACTAAGTTTCGAATTTATATGGATGAAAAGCACAAAGTATTGACAAAAATTTAAAAATATAAATAGAAAAACGTAAAATTTGGAATATTTATTACCCGACAACAAAAGCATATCCAAAAACAAGCATTGGATTAGCATCAACTGTAAAACTTTCATTTAAACGGCGTATGTAGATTATCAAAACTGTGATTTGAATCTTAAATGTTTTATATCTTAATTTATAATTATATACATATACAATTATAAATTTTTAAATCAAAAATACAAAATAAAAATTAAGAATTTTAATTCTAAAAGTAAAATGGAATGGCATAGAGGAATAGAGAGAGATGGGTGGTGGGATGAGTGGTGGGCCTCCTCAAATGATTGCACTAATCGGCTGACTTAATGTTATTGGCCGCAAGACTTTATTAAGCTGTCTTTTTGGGTTGACATAACTTTTGCTTCAGAGATTTGTTTCGAAATTTCGATCTGACAGTCTATTTACGATTTTCAAAAATAGAATATTCTTAAGTTTTTCCTTTCGATTTTAGTAACTTTTTTCGATTCGTTTTTATGATATACAACTTTTTCCAAAATGATAAAACGTAATTTTTTGTAGCGCGGTGGGGGCTTAGATTGGGCACTGTTACCTTTAAACAACTGGAATAGAAAGATGGCTACTTTTACTGTTAACAGTAATATGAGGATAGAGAAGCAGCCGAAGTATAAAACGACTACAGAAAAGTCGAGATGTTCGGTTAAAAATTGGTGACCCAAAGTGGAAGAATGGGTCCCAACAGCGGGGACATAAATATAATTATAAATTTTTAAACATACAAAATAAAAATTAAGAATTTTAATTCTAAAAGTAAAATGGAATGGCATAGAGGAATAGAGTGAAGAGGGAGGGGGGGGGGGGGGGGGAATGGAAATACAAATGTGTTGTGCTGACTTAATTTTATTGGGGGCCTTAATTAGGTTGTCTTTTTGCTAGACATAGCTTTCGCATCAGAGATTTGTTTCGAAATTTCGATTTGACAGTCTATTTACGACTTTCGAAAATAGAATATTCTTAAGTGTTTTCTTTCTATTTTAGTAATTATGCTGGAAAACTGCTGCTGGAACTGCTGTGAATAGATGAATAGACCAGTCAATCATCAATTTTTTTAAAATTCCCAGCCCCCCCCCCATTGGGGAATAACCCTACTTCAAATAATGTGACCCTTGTTATATCAACAACATTATAAAAAAATTAACGAGAGTATAAGGTTCGATGCCTAGCAGTAATTGGTGGCTCTTGTAATGCAGTCCCTCTAGAGGACTGTACTAAGTAAGGAAGCAATCGGGTTCAGTTTACTTTTAAATCCTGAGGCAACAAGGTATTGTCAACTACTACTAAAAAGTATAAAGACTCAACATCCCATTCAACATGGAAGTAAGTAAATAGCCTTTGTGTTCAATTTAATTACGCCAAAAAGATACGAAAAATTTATACATAACATATTGAGAGATATATTTTTTAAAGCCAATTTCTAAATAAATTATCGAATTAAAATGAAATCCTTTCTATTTTCGTTCGATTTTGAAATCTATACCACTATAAGTACAGTTACGCCCAGCATAATTTATTAAGAAAATAATATTCGGATTATCAATATTAGCAACTTGATAGCTGGAAGAGTACATGACTTGTCCATAATGTTTTTGTTTTAACCCCTTCTCGATTATACAAATAATTAAAATTCCAGACTGAACCCCAGTCACGAACTTTAAATTCAATTTTTGGCACAATAGATGAACAATTTGTTGAAGTTGTGATTTTCTGAAATTTTATAGTTAACGATACAAAATTAAAAATAATGTCTCTCTCCTTTAGATAGAGCCTAGAATGGTATTTGTTAGAGATCGAAATTTTGTTCCGTTCCGTAATACCGTATAATACCGATACCGATAAATACCGATGAAATTCGAAATGTTGCCGTACCGTATTATCGACTGTAATACCGACAAATACCGATGTTTTTTATCGGTACCGTATTCCGTATCGTACTACCGATACGGAATACCGATATATACCGAAAAATACGGCCGTAGTACGGTACGGTCCGATCTCTAGTATCTGTTATGTATCGAAATTCACTTAACTCTTATCCCCATCTTTAATAAAAGCACACTCAAAGAAAATTTAAAAATGAAACTCAGAGCTTGTTTATTTATGGTATTTTTCTTACGTTTTCGATTAATTCAAGTATTGAAGGATGCAAGCTTGAAGTTATACAAACATAAGTAAGTTTAACTCCATCATTAAAAATATCCATAATAATTCCATTACATTGTTCTGTATTATTACACAAAGTAAGCTCAACACAAAATTTACTAAAACTCCTCAAATGATCTTTAACAAATTTCATTGCTTCATTCTCAAATTTCTCAATAAAATATTCCAAAGTTGTTCGTTCTGTATTAAGTTCCTTTACTTCATTTTCAAAGAGTAATTTAATTGACTGGATTGAAAATAATATTATCAAATTCAGCTTTTTCATAACCACAACGAAAAAGTCGTTCCAACCAATAACGGACAATAAACATTTCTTTAATATTTTTAGGAAATAAAGGTAGCTCCAAAAACATACTGCGGTTTATACTTTTTGAGCCTTAAAAAATAATTATAGTCTGATATTACCAAGAAGGATAATAATTGATGGGAAGGATAATAATTGATTGGAAGGATAATAATTGATTGAAATTGAGATATTTAAAAACATCAAGTTTTTCTTCGGCCGATAAATTGTTTAGAATTTTTGTAGGAATTTTCTCCTGAAATTGAGGAAAAAATTTATTAATATAAGTGTAGTTGTATTTCTTAATTTACATAATTATATAAAACACTCGGCTTAAAAATAGGAAAAATTTAACCAGCGCAATAGGACACAAACACGGGTGGGGGCTAACTCGAGGAATTCCAAATCACGATACAGAGAGGTCACGGAATTCTAAATCACGGAATATCTAACATTCCGATTTGGAAAATATTTCGTGTTTTGGTCATTCCGTTGAGTTACCCCGACACACTCAAATACCTATTGGAATCACGAAAAACGTTCGCTTAACGATTTCCCATTGAACTTATTTAATTTTAGGAAACTTGAAAGACTTTATTACAGACATCGACAACTCTTAATATACACTCTAATAAAATTTTACAATCGAGGTTTCAGTTAACAACGAATTAATTGAAGCATCCTCCTGATCGCCTACTTCTTTATTACAATCACAACACTTTTGTATTATATCATCAGTTTTAACGGATATATCTTTAAATTTCGTAGTCCTCTCCTCCGGAAAATAGATAATCCATTCTAATAGCCATTTTAATAAATTGAATAAGAATTTTAGAATCCAGTTTTTAGTCAATGACGGAAAAAATGAAGCTTTCTCAACTCCTTCGTCAACTTTTTCAGTTAAAGTAGTCGATTGGCCTTCATCTTCAACTTTAGATAAATCACCATTTAAGTCCTGATTTGCATCATTAATACTTGGAAGAGACATGATTTTTAGAATAATCAACTAAAAATAAAGAAATTTTTATCAAGATGAAAAAGCCATTCTTAACAATCTCATAAATATTAAAATAAATGCAATTCGAAAATTAAACATTTTACTAAATAATTAGAAAGAACGAATAAATTAGATGCAAGAAGAAAAGCTTTTATATAAAAATTTGGTACTTTGGGAGTATTTCACTGCAAGTCGGCAAAGTTTGCCCGCAACTTTTTTTTCATTTTTCCTTTCCTTCTTACATACTTTTCTCATATAGATTAAAAATGGTAAAAGGATTAATAATTGGGAATAAATAATTTGAATTATATAAGGAGGCAATTTATATGTCGTCGGAAAAATTCAGAATTTAAATCTGAATGTTTTAAATTTGAATTTTTCCGCCAACATGAAAAAATTTTTTGATAAAAAACATTTCGCCAAAAATTTAATATTTGGCTATTTTTTAAAATAATTATTTCTTATTTATATTTCTCATCATTCTTTGGAAATTTTTTTTATTTTGTTAATCTTTTATTTTTCAATTTTTAGACAGAATTTTAAGTTTTTATTCGACATTTCTTTAAGAATATTCTTCAAAAATGGCGCAAGTTATGCATATTTGGCGAAATAATCCAAAAAATGCTACTCCATACCTCGAATCGCTCGGTGATCCTCAAAGACAAACCTCAGAAAAGCAAATAATTATTGACAATTTGGATGATTGGAAAGTTATTACGGCTACATGGTTCGAAATGGCACAATATCTAAGCGTTTTGGAAACTCTAGCCAACGACCAAAACTTTGCTGGAAGAGGAAAGGCTGCTCTGCTTTGTTCTAAAGTTGCTTATTGTTTAGAAAATTACGAAAAAGCGCTTGCCTTCGCTCTTGATTCTGACAACAATTTTAGTTCAACTCCTCGACAAGACGATTTTAAGGAGCATGATAGCTTGGTACTTTTTATTTTCTTTATTTTATGGGTTATTATTTTACTCCTGAAGACCCGCTATTTCAATTTTTTATTTAATTTTAATGGGTCAACCCCAGAAGACCCGCACTCTTAAGACTTATTGAACCTGTAAACCTATGAATTTTGAAAGGGAATATCGAGGGATTAAGGTGGATAAATGGTTACCATATCTGGGTTTGTAGAATCTACCCTTAAGTCACCCAATCCCTCAATATTCCCTTTTGATATTTCCTTTCAAAACTTGTAAGTCTTCTGGGTCAAAGGTCTTTAGAATGTAGGTCTTTTGTGTTTGCTCCCGTTTAATTCTAAAAATTTTTTCTAGTATGTCAACAAAATTATTGAACAAGCTCTCGATACTTACAAAAAGAAGAGAAATCAAAAAGTGGAGGTTGAACCAAAACTGGCTGCTCTAATTGATCGCATTTTTCAACAAAACTTGGAACGTCGCGATTTTAATTCAGTAATTGGTTTGGCTTTCGATACTCGGCGAATTGATATGGTGGAGACTGCAATTAAGTCTAATGAGGCGCCAGACAAAACTTCTGTAATGATTGAAACGCTCAATAAAGTTCAGAACAAAAAAATCAGAACAGAAAATCAGAAATAAAAAATCAGAGCAAAAAAATTCGAACAAAAAAATCAGAAATAATCAGAACAGAAAATCAGAAAAAAATTTTCTAGGAAAGAATAACCTCGGGCGCCTATTCGTCCGCGCCTATTAGTCGTGTACCGCTAATAGGTATTTCAAAATACATTTTTTCATATGATTTTATTTTTCACAAGACCAAGTACAAAATGCAACGGCATTTTTTAAAGAATATTCTGCCAACATGTTAAGTCGGCAAAATACCTATATTCAAAGTAAAAATATTTTTAAAATTTTCGACTTTTTAAAGGAAGAAATAATTATTTTTGAAGTTCCCGACAACTTTGAGGAGGATCCGACATTTGAGAACACGACATTTGCGGAAAAATTTAAAAATACTAAACAATGACATGAAACAAAATTGATTTAACAACGTTATCAAAGACCAGATTGCAAACAAACAAAACTAGACCGGATAGACAAGCGGCTTCTTGGCCTTCCTAAATCTTTAAAATTTTCGCCTGCGGCGCTGAAAATTGAAATCTGGGGTATTGAAGGGTATATGGAGATTTGTACACTTATCGAATGCATATCAGACCTTTAAAGCCTTCGGAACGCCTCTTAATCACTGATATTCATCCCAACACCTTTGATAACTTCTTATCCTCTTAATCCCCCGATCATCGACATTCTTTAATGCCTCTACTCTCTCATATTCAAAATCAGACAACTTTATCTCACCAGATACCCCTTAATTGCTCGAATTGTTGAAATTTGTAAATTATTCAGCGCTTGGTGTATATAATATTTATTTAAAAGCGTTAGAATGTAGACTGTGCTTATACATATTTAGAAGTGTGCTTCTATCAGAGCATTTACGGTATAGAATTTTTCTTCAATTATTCCTAACCCATTGGTTTTCGATAAAAATTTTTATAAGGGCGCTTATAAAACCCACAGTACAAATGACAGAAAATTAAGGAACTTGTAATGGGGTTCCTGAAAGTATTTTTTGTATTAATGAATTTATAAAAATATAAATTTATTTAATTAATTAAATTGTTGAAAGATAAATAAGAGGAGTTAAAATTTTAATTTTCTTAAAAGATTCCATTGCCTTGCCTAAAGAGGAAACGCGCGCTTAGATGCGAGAATAGCGCGCGCAATACATTCCACGATTTTCAAGATTGATTTAGTAAAAAATAAAATTTTTGAGTCTTGAAAACAAAAATTAGATTTATTAAAACTGTTGTTCATTCCAGAAGACCCAGCGGACAAAGGGAAAAGTATCAAAATCACAAAGCCTAATTGTCATTTACAGCTTACTCATAACAAACTAAATTAAAGAGAAGCTATTCGGCATATAATATGTTAACTAGAGCCCTGACGGCACCGTACTACGACGGTATTTTTCGGTATTCCGTATCGGTAGTACTATGAGGATTAAATGGATTCAGTTGGTTAAGTGTATATTGGAGGAGAGGCTTAGTTCAAGTCTGAATTTGAGAATTTGAAGAATCTGAGCCTCAATCAACTTATATTCACTTAAATCCCCTTCATCACTCTAAATTCATTTATTTTTTGGTATTTTAATACGGAAAACCGTGCAGCACGAAATTCCGTTCTCTAATGTTAGCTCACTGATTATGCTTCTAAAATTACATAAAAGGTTCCAGGTGTTTAATCAGAAAAATTTGTAGTTTTAAAAATATATAAATAAAAGATTTTCATAAAACTTTATCAAAATCAATCAAAATCAAGTTACAAATGAATCCGAGGGTCAACAATATCGGATTCTCATTTCTAGACTACTAGATAATTGGAAATATAAAAGAATTTGCAAGTAAGGGAGATGGAAATGAAAGCCTGATTAATTCTCCATACCTTTTATAAAATATCTAAAACTATTTTAAATAAATTTCAACGTCTCAAATATCGATAACTAAAATTATTTTGAGAAACTTGATCTAGAATTTGAAAAATAAATTGCTTTAATTTCCATCTGAAAATTTTAAAGGTAAATCGCTACTATACAGGTTGACAAAAAAAGTAACTGCACACATTATTTATGACATAATATTATTCTAACCAAAGATAATGAGATCAAATGAGGATTAAATGATAGAAAAGTCAACAAATATCAAATCTATCAAGAATTTTCGAAGTACCGACCCTTTAATTGGATACACGATTGAAGTTGTGAGAAAAGATCTTGGTCAAGAGTTCGCAAGTCAACAGATACTTTATTAAGACATGAAATTTTTCTCTTGTCAGTCTTTGCGTCCAATCGCATCTTTATACGTTCAATCAACCTGTATGCGTCCAATAAAATGCCAATAAATGTCAATAAATCCCAATGCCAATAAATGCCGGTCCACCACTTTAGTACCATAAAATTTATGCGAATAGAAAACTCTACTCACCAAGAGACTTATATCTCCAGATTGGACGCATAAGATTACTAATTCAAATATAGTTTTGTCATAAATAATGTGTGCAGTTCTTTTTGTCACCCCGACGATAAATAACACAGCATTTCGATATTTACACTTTCCTCAGTTTGTTTAGTTTGCTATAAAACAGATTCTAAATTTTTAAGATATTTATTTTACAAACCTCTTCGAACATTTGATGACGATCCATCAGAAAATTTTAAAAGTAAAGCATCAAGATACAGGGTGACAAAAAAGTAACTGCACACATTATCTATGACATAATATTATTCTAACCAAAGATAATGGGATCAAATAAAGCTTAGATGATAGAAAAGTCAACAAATATGAAAACTATCAAGAATTTTCGGAGTGCCTACCCTTTAATTAGATATATGATTGAAGTTGTATGAATAGATTTTGGTCAAGAGTTCGCATGCCAACAGATACTTTATTAAGACAAGAAAATTTGGCTCTTGTTCAGATTATGGATCCATAAAAGAGTTTATACGACCATTCGACTTTTATGCGTCCAATCACTGCCGATAAGTACCCGGTTCACCACTTTAGTAACATAGAATCTATTTTAATGGAAAGTCTACACTCAACGAGGTAGTAAACGGACCATAGCATTTAACACGTAGAACCGGGTACTTATCTCCTCAGATTGGATGGATAAAATTTATTTAAAAAAATTTATGCCATAAATAATGTGTGCAGTTCTTTTTTGTCACCCCGTCGATAAATAACACAGCATTTCGATATTTACACATTTCCTCAGTTTGTTCAGTTTGCTATAAAACAGAATCTAAATTTTTAAGATATTTATTTTACAAACTTCTTCAAGGATTTGAGGATGAGCCCTCTGAAAGTAAATTTAATAAATAGAGAATTTCAGAATTTTTAAATCATTGTCCTAAATGTATAATGGGTAGTGTAATTAAAAATATACAGTAAAACTGCCATATTGGCTTAAATAAAATTAGTAATTAAAATAAACCAAATTAATTTAATCAACTTATAATTAGATTTTCCTATATTTTACTGACCATTTGGTGTTTGGAGGAGGACGTAATGGATGCATCTCGTGCACAATTGCATCTTCTTCACCTTGATGCCAACGTCTCAGATGACTTTGTTCAGGATGACCTTCGACATGAGGAGGATTTTGCTGGGGAGTCTGTGGTTTTCGCTGTGGTGGAGGGGTTAATGGATGCCCCCGATTAAGATTTTCTTGCGCCTGTGGCGGCAAAGGTAAACGAAGACCTTCATCTAAAATATTTAGAATAACAATTGTTATTTTGGCTCTGCAACAAATAATTGACAGTTTGTTAAAAATGTCTATTCTAATCTGACTACCTCCTCCTTGACTAGGATTTTGATGCGCCTGTAGCTGCCCACGTCCACGATTAGCTTCAGCTTCATCTAAAATATTTAGGTTTTAGTTTTAAAAAATTAAAAAAATCTATTAATATAAAAATACATTACGTAAAAATACATTACTTTGGCAACATCCTGCATATACACCTTGGAAATAATTATAATTAAATAAATATAATTTATTACTAAGTTTCGAATTTATATGGATTAAAAGCACAAAGTATTGACAAAAATTTAAAAATATAAATAGAAAAACGTAAAATTTGGAATATTTATTACCCGACAACAAAAGCATATCCAAAAACAAGCATTGGATTAGCATCAACTGTAAAACTTTCATTTAAACAGCGTATGTAGATTATCAAAACTGTGATTTGAATCTTAAATGTTTTATATCTTAATTTATAATTATATACATATACAATTATAAATTTTTAAATCAAAAATACAAAATAAAAATTAAGAATTTTAATTCTAAAAGTAAAATGGAATGGCATAGAGGAATAGAGAGAGATGGGTGGTGGGATGAGTGGTGGGCCTCCTCAAATGATTGCACTAATCGGCTGACTTAATGTTATTGCCGTCAGCCTTTATTAATCGAATGAAATCGAAGAAGATTGAACAATATTGAGAAGAGAAATTGAACAAAATCGAAAAAAACATTCAAATGTTGTTGCTTTAATCGGCTGTCTTAATGTTATTGGCCGCGAGACTTTATTAAGCTGTCTTTTTGGGTTGACATAACTTTTGCTTCAGAGATTTGTTTCGAAATTTCGATCTGACAGTCTATTTACGATTTTCGAAAATAGAATATTCTTAAGTTTTTCCTTTCGATTTTAGTAACTTTTTTCGATTCGTTTTTATGATATACAACTTTTTCCAAAATGATAAAACGTAATTTTTTGTAGCGCGGTGGGGGCTTAGATCGGGCACTGTTACCTTTAAACAACTGGAATAGAAAGATGGCTACTTTTACTGTTAACAGTAATATGAGGATAGAGAAGCAGCCGAAATATAAAACGACTACAGAAAAGTCGAGATGTTCGGTTAAAAATTGGTGACCCAAAGTGGAAGAATGGGTCCCAACAGCGGGGACACAAATATAATTATAAATTTTTAAACATACAAAATAAAAATTAAGAATTTTAATTCTAAAAGTAAAATGGAATGGCATAGAGGAATAGAGTGAAGAGGGAGGGGGGGGGGAATGGACATACTCATGTGTTGTGCTGACTTAATTTTATTGGGGGCCTTAATTAGGTTGTCTTTTTGCTAGACATAGCTTTCGCATCAGAGATTTGTTTCGAAATTTCGATTTGACAGTCTATTTACGACTTTCGAAAATAGAATATTCTTAAGTGTTTTCTTTCTATTTTAGTAATTATGCTGGAAAACTGCTGCTGGAACTGCTGTGAATAGATGAATAGACCAGTCAATCATCAATTTTTTTAAAATTCCCAGCCCCCCCCCCATTGGGGAATAACCCTACTTCAAATAATGTGACCCTTGTTATATCAACAACATTATAAAAAAAATTAACGAGAGTATAAGGTTCGATGCCTAGCAGTAATTGGTGGCTCTTGTAATGCAGTCCCTCTAGAGGACTGTACTAAGTAAGGAAGCAATCGGGTTCAGTTTACTTTTAAATCCTGAGGCAACAAGGTATTGTCAACTACTACTAAAAAGTATAAAGACTCAACATCCCATTCAACATGGAAGTAAGTAAATAGCCTTTGTGTTCAATTTAATTACGCCAAAAAAGATACGAAAAATTTATACATAACATATTGAGAGATATATTTTTTAAAGCCAATTTCTAAATAAATTATCGAATTAAAATGAAATCCTTTCTATTTTCGTTCGATTTTGAAATCTATACCACTATAAGTACAGTTACGCCCAGCATAATTTATTAAGAAAATAATATTCGGATTATCAATATTAGCAACTTGATAGCTGGAAGAGTACATGACTTGTCCATAATGTTTTTGTTTTAACCCCTTCTCGATTATACAAATAATTAAAATTCCAGACTGAACCCCAGTCACGAACTTTAAATTCAATTTTTGGCACAATAGATGAACAATTTGTTGAAGTTGTGATTTTCTGAAATTTTATAGTTAACGATACAAAATTAAAAATAATGTCTCTCTCCTTTAGATAGAGCCTAGAATGGTATTTGTTAGAGATCGAAATTTTGTTCCGTTCCGTAATACCGTATAATACCGATACCGATAAATACCGATGAAATTCGAAATGTTGCCGTACCGTATTATCGACTGTAATACCGACAAATACCGATGTTTTTTATCGGTACCGTATTCCGTATCGTACTACCGATACGGAATACCGATATATACCGAAAAATACGGCCGTAGTACGGTACGGTCCGATCTCTAGTATCTGTTATGTATCGAAATTCACTTAACTCTTATCCCCATCTTTAATAAAAGCACACTCAAAGAAAATTTAAAAATGAAACTCAGAGCTTGTTTATTTATGGTATTTTTCTTACGTTTTCGATTAATTCAAGTATTGAAGGATGCAAGCTTGAAGTTATACAAACATAAGTAAGTTTAACTCCATCATTAAAAATATCCATAATAATTCCATTACATTGTTCTGTATTATTACACAAAGTAAGCTCAACACAAAATTTACTAAAACTCCTCAAATGATCTTTAACAAATTTCATTGCTTCATTCTCAAATTTCTCAATAAAATATTCCAAAGTTGTTCGTTCTGTATTAAGTTCCTTTACTTCATTTTCAAAGAGTAATTTAATTGACTGGATTGAAAATAATATTATCAAATTCAGCTTTTTCATAACCACAACGAAAAAGTCGTTCCAACCAATAACGGACAATAAACATTTCTTTAATATTTTTAGGAAATAAAGGTAGCTCCAAAAACATACTGCGGTTTATACTTTTTGAGCCTTTAAAAAATAATTATAGTCTGATATTACCAAGAAGGATAATAATTGATGGGAAGGATAATAATTGATTGGAAGGATAATAATTGATTGAAATTGAGATATTTAAAAACATCAAGTTTTTCTTCGGCCGATAAATTGTTTAGAATTTTTGTAGGAATTTTCTCCTGAAATTGAGGAAAAAATTTATTAATATAAGTGTAGTTGTATTTCTTAATTTACATAATTATATAAAACACTCGGCTTAAAAATAGGAAAAATTTAACCAGCGCAATAGGACACAAACACGGGTGGGGGCTAACTCGAGGAATTCCAAATCACGATACAGAGAGGTCACGGAATTCTAAATCACGGAATATCTAACATTCCGATTTGGAAAATATTTCGTGTTTTGGTCATTCCGTTGAGTTACCCCGACACACTCAAATACCTATTGGAATCACGAAAAACGTTCGCTTAACGATTTCCCATTGAACTTATTTAATTTTAGGAAACTTGAAAGACTTTATTACAGACATCGACAACTCTTAATATACACTCTAATAAAATTTTACAATCGAGGTTTCAGTTAACAACGAATTAATTGAAGCATCCTCCTGATCGCCTACTTCTTTATTACAATCACAACACTTTTGTATTATATCATCAGTTTTAACGGATATATCTTTAAATTTCGTAGTCCTCTCCTCCGGAAAATAGATAATCCATTCTAATAGCCATTTTAATAAATTGAATAAGAATTTTAGAATCCAGTTTTTAGTCAATGACGGAAAAAATGAAGCTTTCTCAACTCCTTCGTCAACTTTTTCAGTTAAAGTAGTCGATTGGCCTTCATCTTCAACTTTAGATAAATCACCATTTAAGTCCTGATTTGCATCATTAATACTTGGAAGAGACATGATTTTTAGAATAATCAACTAAAAATAAAGAAATTTTTATCAAGATGAAAAAGCCATTCTTAACAATCTCATAAATATTAAAATAAATGCAATTCGAAAATTAAACATTTTACTAAATAATTAGAAAGAACGAATAAATTAGATGCAAGAAGAAAAGCTTTTATATAAAAATTTGGTACTTTGGGAGTATTTCACTGCAAGTCGGCAAAGTTTGCCCGCAACTTTTTTTTCATTTTTCCTTTCCTTCTTACATACTTTTCTCATATAGATTAAAAATGGTAAAAGGATTAATAATTGGGAATAAATAATTTGAATTATATAAGGAGGCAATTTATATGTCGTCGGAAAAATTCAGAATTTAAATCTGAATGTTTTAAATTTGAATTTTTCCGCCAACATGAAAAAATTTTTTGATAAAAAACATTTCGCCAAAAATTTAATATTTGGCTATTTTTTAAAATAATTATTTCTTATTTATATTTCTCATCATTCTTTGGAAATTTTTTTTATTTTGTTAATCTTTTATTTTTCAATTTTTAGACAGAATTTTAAGTTTTTATTCGACATTTCTTTAAGAATATTCTTCAAAAATGGCGCAAGTTATGCATATTTGGCGAAATAATCCAAAAAATGCTACTCCATACCTCGAATCGCTCGGTGATCCTCAAAGACAAACCTCAGAAAAGCAAATAATTATTGACAATTTGGATGATTGGAAAGTTATTACGGCTACATGGTTCGAAATGGCACAATATCTAAGCGTTTTGGAAACTCTAGCCAACGACCAAAACTTTGCTGGAAGAGGAAAGGCTGCTCTGCTTTGTTCTAAAGTTGCTTATTGTTTAGAAAATTACGAAAAAGCGCTTGCCTTCGCTCTTGATTCTGACAACAATTTTAGTTCAACTCCTCGACAAGACGATTTTAAGGAGCATGATAGCTTGGTACTTTTTATTTTCTTTATTTTATGGGTTATTATTTTACTCCTGAAGACCCGCTATTTCAATTTTTTATTTAATTTTAATGGGTCAACCCCAGAAGACCCGCACTCTTAAGACTTATTGAACCTGTAAACCTATGAATTTTGAAAGGGAATATCGAGGGATTAAGGTGGATAAATGGTTACCATATCTGGGTTTGTAGAATCTACCCTTAAGTCACCCAATCCCTCAATATTCCCTTTTGATATTTCCTTTCAAAACTTGTAAGTCTTCTGGGTCAAAGGTCTTTAGAATGTAGGTCTTTTGTGTTTGCTCCCGTTTAATTCTAAAAATTTTTTCTAGTATGTCAACAAAATTATTGAACAAGCTCTCGATACTTACAAAAAGAAGAGAAATCAAAAAGTGGAGGTTGAACCAAAACTGGCTGCTCTAATTGATCGCATTTTTCAACAAAACTTGGAACGTCGCGATTTTAATTCAGTAATTGGTTTGGCTTTCGATACTCGGCGAATTGATATGGTGGAGACTGCAATTAAGTCTAATGAGGCGCCAGACAAAACTTCTGTAATGATTGAAACGCTCAATAAAGTTCAGAACAAAAAAATCAGAACAGAAAATCAGAAATAAAAAATCAGAGCAAAAAAATTCGAACAAAAAAATCAGAAATAATCAGAACAGAAAATCAGAAAAAAATTTTCTAGGAAAGAATAACCTCGGGCGCCTATTCGTCCGCGCCTATTAGTCGTGTACCGCTAATGGGCGGGGGATCATTGAGTCCCGCCGTTTGAGTCCCGCCGATTGAGTCCCGCCGGTTGAGTCCCGCCGGTTGAGTCCCTGGCCGGTTGAGTCCCGGCCGATTGAGTCCCGCCGGTTGAGTCCCCACCCAAAGGGGGACGTTTGAGTCCCCGCAGTTATTTTTAGGATTTGGAGGGATTAAAGAGGATATAGTTTCATCTAGAGTAATTAAGGGAGATGATCGAGAGATTCTGGCGTGATACTGAGTCAATACGACATTCTGGGACCGAGTTACAGACCCCTGAAAATCCAAAAAAGGGGTCAAATTCAATTTTGGGTAAAAAAATTCTTAATATACTGATAGCTCATTCGAAAGGACCCGATGAGGTGAGTCGAATGACACCAAAATCATCACGAATTGATGATTCTGAAAAAATTGCGACCAACTGAATCTTCTCTGGGAAAACTTTTTCTACTGCTTCTCCAGTAAAAAACTACTATTACCTAATACCCGATCCGGCAGAATTTACCCGGATAAAAAAATCAAAATGTGAAAAAAGGAAAAAAATATTTTTTTAAAATTTTATCAAAAAAAAATCTTAAAAACCATTGTCTTGTCTCGCTTCACTTATTAAATTTTGGGTTCGTTTTTGTCGTCGACGTTCTTCTAATTTTACCACCTTCGTTCCTTCGACGATCACGTGCTTGAAAATCGCCAGTTAGAAACTGACGGAAATCAACTAAAAAATTTAAAAAATAAAAACTTGAAAAACAAAATAAAAATTCCAAACCTTTTTAAATTTTCCATCGTTGTAGCCGTGGGATGAAGTCCAGCACGTGGCGAGCAAAGTTAGGCCATCTTTAAAAAAGAAAATCTAAAATTAAAAAATAAAATTTAAATTTTTACTTACACAAGATTTTCGTCCTCCTTGAGAAAGTTCAGTGCCCAGATGGAATGTAAAAGTTATCGGTCAACTACTAATTAACAAAATTAGTTGACAAAAACTAGGGAAAACCTAAATAAAATGAACAAAATAATGAAAAATTCTAAAAATAAACACTGGGACTCAAACGTCCCCCTTTGGGTGGGGACTCAACCGGCGGGACTCAAACGGCCGGGACTCAACCGGCCAGGGACTCAACCGGCGGGACTCAACCGGCGGGACTCAAACGGCGGGACTCAAACGGCGGGACTCAATGATCCTGTTCCGCCGCTAATAGGTATTTCAAAATACATTTTTTCATATGATTTTATTTTTCACAAGACCAAGTACAAAATGCAACGGCATTTTTTAAAGAATATTCTGCCAACATGTTAAGTCGGCAAAATACCTATATTCAAAGTAAAAATATTTTTAAAATTTTCGACTTTTTAAAGGAAGAAATAATTATTTTTGAAGTTCCCGACAACTTTGAGGAGGATCCGACATTTGAGAACACGACATTTGCGGAAAAATTTAAAAATACTAAACAATGACATGAAACAAAATTGATTTAACAACGTTATCAAAGACCAGATTGCAAACAAACAAAACTAGACCGGATAGACAAGCGGCTTCTTGGCCTTCCTAAATCTTTAAAATTTTCGCCTGCGGCGCTGAAAATTGAAATCTGGGGTATTGAAGGGTATATGGAGATTTGTACACTTATCGAATGCATATCAGACCTTTAAAGCCTTCGGAACGCCTCTTAATCACTGATATTCATCCCAACACCTTTGATAACTTCTTATCCTCTTAATCCCCCGATCATCGACATTCTTTAATGCCTCTACTCTCTCATATTCAAAATCAGACAACTTTATCTCACCAGATACCCCTTAATTGCTCGAATTGTTGAAATTTGTAAATTATTCAGCGCTTGGTGTATATAATATTTATTTAAAAGCGTTAGAATGTAGACTGTGCTTATACATATTTAGAAGTGTGCTTCTATCAGAGCATTTACGGTATAGAATTTTTCTTCAATTATTCCTAACCCATTGGTTTTCGATAAAAATTTTTATAAGGGCGCTTATAAAACCCACAGTACAAATGACAGAAAATTAAGGAACTTGTAATGGGGTTCCTGAAAGTATTTTTTGTATTAATGAATTTATAAAAATATAAATTTATTTAATTAATTAAATTGTTGAAAGATAAATAAGAGGAGTTAAAATTTTAATTTTCTTAAAAGATTCCATTGCCTTGCCTAAAGAGGAAACGCGCGCTTAGATGCGAGAATAGCGCGCGCAATACATTCCACGATTTTCAAGATTGATTTAGTAAAAAATAAAATTTTTGAGTCTTGAAAACAAAAATTAGATTTATTAAAACTGTTGTTCATTCCAGAAGACCCAGCGGACAAAGGGAAAAGTATCAAAATCACAAAGCCTAATTGTCATTTACAGCTTACTCATAACAAACTAAATTAAAGAGAAGCTATTCGGCATATAATATGTTAACTAGAGCCCTGACGGCACCGTACTACGACGGTATTTTTCGGTATTCCGTATCGGTAGTACTATGAGGATTAAATGGATTCAGTTGGTTAAGTGTATATTGGAGGAGAGGCTTAGTTCAAGTCTGAATTTGAGAATTTGAAGAATCTGAGCCTCAATCAACTTATATTCACTTAAATCCCCTTCATCACTCTAAATTCATTTATTTTTTGGTATTTTAATACGGAAAACCGTGCAGCACGAAATTCCGTTCTCTAATGTTAGCTCACTGATTATGCTTCTAAAATTACATAAAAGGTTCCAGGTGTTTAATCAGAAAAATTTGTAGTTTTAAAAATATATAAATAAAAGATTTTCATAAAACTTTATCAAAATCAATCAAAATCAAGTTACAAATGAATCCGAGGGTCAACAATATCGGATTCTCATTTCTAGACTACTAGATAATTGGAAATATAAAAGAATTTGCAAGTAAGGGAGATGGAAATGAAAGCCTGATTAATTCTCCATACCTTTTATAAAATATCTAAAACTATTTTAAATAAATTTCAACGTCTCAAATATCGATAACTAAAATTATTTTGAGAAACTTGATCTAGAATTTGAAAAATAAATTGCTTTAATTTCCATCTGAAAATTTTAAAGGTAAATCGCTACTATACAGGTTGACAAAAAAGTAACTGCACACATTATTTATGACATAATATTATTCTAACCAAAGATAATGAGATCAAATGAGGATTAAATGATAGAAAAGTCAACAAATATCAAATCTATCAAGAATTTTCGAAGTACCGACCCTTTAATTGGATACACGATTGAAGTTGTGAGAAAAGATCTTGGTCAAGAGTTCGCAAGTCAACAGATACTTTATTAAGACATGAAATTTTTCTCTTGTCAGTCTTTGCGTCCAATCGCATCTTTATACGTTCAATCAACCTGTATGCGTCCAATAAAATGCCAATAAATGTCAATAAATCCCAATGCCAATAAATGCCGGTCCACCACTTTAGTACCATAAAATTTATGCGAATAGAAAACTCTACTCACCAAGAGACTTATATCTCCAGATTGGACGCATAAGATTACTAATTCAAATATAGTTTTGTCATAAATAATGTGTGCAGTTCTTTTTGTCACCCCGACGATAAATAACACAGCATTTCGATATTTACACTTTCCTCAGTTTGTTTAGTTTGCTATAAAACAGATTCTAAATTTTTAAGATATTTATTTTACAAACCTCTTCGAACATTTGATGACGATCCCTCTAAAAGTAAATTTAATAAATAGAGAATTTTAGAATTTTTTAATCATTGCCCTAATTGTATAATGGGTATTGTAATTAAAAAAACTGCCATTTTAGTTTAAACTAAATTAGCAAATAAATAAATTAAATTAATTTAATTGACACATAATTATATTTTCTATATTTTACTAACCATTTGGTGTTTGGAGGAGTAGGTATTGTATGCATCTCGTGCACAAATGCTCCTTCACCTTGATGCCATTGACTCTCTTGATTTTGAGCGTGACGACGTCGTGAACGACGTGGTGGACGAGGTAAACGATGCCCCTGATTAAGATTTTCTTGCGCCTGTGGCGGCAAAGGTAAACGAAGACCTTCATCTAAAATATTTAGAATAACAATTGTTATTTTGGCTCTGCAACAAATAATTGACAGTTTGTTAAAAATGTCTATTCTAATCTGACTACCTCCTCCTTGACTAGGATTTTGATGCGCCTGTAGCTGCCCACGTCCACGATTAGCTTCAGCTTCATCTAAAATATTTAGGTTTTAGTTTTAAAAAATTAAAAAAATCTATTAATATAAAAATACATTACGTTCGTCACGACTTTGGCAACATCCTGCATATACACCTTGGAAATAATTATAATTAAATAAATATAATTTATTACTAAGTTTCGAATTTATATGGATGAAAAGCACAAAGTATTGACAAAAATTTAAAAATATAAATAGAAAAACGTAAAATTTGGAATATTTATTACCCGACAACAAAAGCATATCCAAAAACAAGCATTGGATTAGCATCAACTGTAAAACTTTCATTTAAACGGCGTATGTAGATTATCAAAACTGTGATTTGAATCTTAAATGTTTTATATCTTAATTTATAATTATATACATATACAATTATAAATTTTTAAATCAAAAATACAAAATAAAAATTAAGAATTTTAATTCTAAAAGTAAAATGGAATGGCATAGAGGAATAGAGAGAGATGGGTGGTGGGATGAGTGGTGGGCCTCCTCAAATGATTGCACTAATCGGCTGACTTAATGTTATTGGCCGCAAGACTTTATTAAGCTGTCTTTTTGGGTTGACATAACTTTTGCTTCAGAGATTTGTTTCGAAATTTCGATCTGACAGTCTATTTACGATTTTCAAAAATAGAATATTCTTAAGTTTTTCCTTTCGATTTTAGTAACTTTTTTCGATTCGTTTTTATGATATACAACTTTTTCCAAAATGATAAAACGTAATTTTTTGTAGCGCGGTGGGGGCTTAGATTGGGCACTGTTACCTTTAAACAACTGGAATAGAAAGATGGCTACTTTTACTGTTAACAGTAATATGAGGATAGAGAAGCAGCCGAAGTATAAAACGACTACAGAAAAGTCGAGATGTTCGGTTAAAAATTGGTGACCCAAAGTGGAAGAATGGGTCCCAACAGCGGGGACATAAATATAATTATAAATTTTTAAACATACAAAATAAAAATTAAGAATTTTAATTCTAAAAGTAAAATGGAATGGCATAGAGGAATAGAGTGAAGAGGGAGGGGGGGGGGGGGAATGGACATACTCATGTGTTGTGCTGACTTAATTTTATTGGGGGCCTTAATTAGGTTGTCTTTTTGCTAGACATAGCTTTCGCATCAGAGATTTGTTTCGAAATTTCGATTTGACAGTCTATTTACGACTTTCGAAAATAGAATATTCTTAAGTGTTTTCTTTCTATTTTAGTAATTATGCTGGAAAACTGCTGCTGGAACTGCTGTGAATAGATGAATAGACCAGTCAATCATCAATTTTTTTAAAATTCCCAGCCCCCCCCCCATTGGGGAATAACCCTACTTCAAATAATGTGACCCTTGTTATATCAACAACATTATAAAAAAAATTAACGAGAGTATAAGGTTCGATGCCTAGCAGTAATTGGTGGCTCTTGTAATGCAGTCCCTCTAGAGGACTGTACTAAGTAAGGAAGCAATCGGGTTCAGTTTACTTTTAAATCCTGAGGCAACAAGGTATTGTCAACTACTACTAAAAAGTATAAAGACTCAACATCCCATTCAACATGGAAGTAAGTAAATAGCCTTTGTGTTCAATTTAATTACGCCAAAAAAGATACGAAAAATTTATACATAACATATTGAGAGATATATTTTTTAAAGCCAATTTCTAAATAAATTATCGAATTAAAATGAAATCCTTTCTATTTTCGTTCGATTTTGAAATCTATACCACTATAAGTACAGTTACGCCCAGCATAATTTATTAAGAAAATAATATTCGGATTATCAATATTAGCAACTTGATAGCTGGAAGAGTACATGACTTGTCCATAATGTTTTTGTTTTAACCCCTTCTCGATTATACAAATAATTAAAATTCCAGACTGAACCCCAGTCACGAACTTTAAATTCAATTTTTGGCACAATAGATGAACAATTTGTTGAAGTTGTGATTTTCTGAAATTTTATAGTTAACGATACAAAATTAAAAATAATGTCTCTCTCCTTTAGATAGAGCCTAGAATGGTATTTGTTAGAGATCGAAATTTTGTTCCGTTCCGTAATACCGTATAATACCGATACCGATAAATACCGATGAAATTCGAAATGTTGCCGTACCGTATTATCGACTGTAATACCGACAAATACCGATGTTTTTTATCGGTACCGTATTCCGTATCGTACTACCGATACGGAATACCGATATATACCGAAAAATACGGCCGTAGTACGGTACGGTCCGATCTCTAGTATCTGTTATGTATCGAAATTCACTTAACTCTTATCCCCATCTTTAATAAAAGCACACTCAAAGAAAATTTAAAAATGAAACTCAGAGCTTGTTTATTTATGGTATTTTTCTTACGTTTTCGATTAATTCAAGTATTGAAGGATGCAAGCTTGAAGTTATACAAACATAAGTAAACTTAACTCCATCATTAAAAATATCCATAATAATTCCATTACATTGTTCTGTATTATTACACAAAGTAAGCTCAACACAAAATTTACTAAAACTCCTCAAATGATCTTTAACAAATTTCATTGCTTCATTCTCAAATTTCTCAATAAAATATTCCAAAGTTGTTCGTTCTGTATTAAGTTCCTTTACTTCATTTTCAAAGAGTAATTTAATTGACTGGATTGAAAATAATATTATCAAATTCGGCTCTTTCATAACCACAACGAACAAGTCGTTCCAACCAATAACGGACAATAAACATTTCTTTAATATTTTTAGGAAATAAAGGTAGCTCCAAAAACATACTGCGGTTTATACTTTTTGAGCCTTTAAAAAATAATTATAGTCTGATATTACCAAGAAGGATAATAATTGATTGGAAGGATAATAATTGATGAGATATTTAAAAACATCAATTTTTCTTCGGCCGATAAATTGTTTAGAATTTTTGTAGGAATTTTCTCCTGAAATTGAGGAAAAAATTTATTAATATAAGTGTAGTTGTATTACTTAATTTACATAATTATATAAAACACTCGGCTTAAAAACAGGAAAAATTTAACCAGAGCAATAGGACACAAACACGGGTGGGGGCTAACTCGAGGAATTCCAAATCACGATACAGAGAGGTCACGGAATTCTAAATCACGGAATATCTAACATTCCGATTTGGAAAATATTTCGTGCTTTGGTCATTCCGTTGAGTTACCCCGACACACTCAAATACCTATTGGAATCACGAAAAACGTTCGCTTAACGATTTCCCATTGAACTTATTTAATTTTAGGAAACTTGAAAGACTTTATTACAGACATCGACAACTCTTAATATACACTCTAATAAAATTTTACAATCGAGGTTTCAGTTAACAACGAATTAATTGAAGCATCCTCCTGATCGCCTACTTCTTTATTACAATCACAACACTTTTGTATTATATCATCAGTTTTAACGGATATATCTTTAAATTTCGTAGTCCTCTCCTCCGGAAAATAGATAATCCATTCTAATAGCCATTTTAATAAATTGAATAAGAATTTTAGAATCCAGTTTTTAGTCAATGACGGAAAAAATGAAGCTTTCTCAACTCCTTTGTCAACTTTTTCAGTTAAAGTAGTCGATTGGCCTTCATCTTCAACTTTAGATAAATCACCATTTAAGTCCTGATTTGCATCATTAATACTTGGAAGAGACATGATTTTTAGAATAATCAACTAAAAATAAAGAAATTTTTATCAAGATGAAAGAGCCATTCTTAACAATCTCATAAATATTAAAATAAATGCAATTCGAAAATTAAACATTTTACTAAATAATTAGAAAGAACGAATAAATTAGATGCAAGAAGAAAAGCTTTTATATAAAAATTTGGTACTTTGGAAAAATTCAGAATTTAAATCTGAATGTTTTAAATTTGAATTTTTCCGCCAACATGAAAAAATTTTTTGATAAAAAACATTTCGCCAAATTTTAATATTTGGCTATTTTTTAAAATAATTATTTCTTATTTATATTTCTCATCATTCTTTGGAAATTTTTTTTATTTTGTTAATCTTTTATTTTTCAATTTCTAGACAGAATTTTAAGTTTTTATTCGACATTTCTTTAAGAATATTCTTCAAAAATGGCGCAAGTTATGCATATTTGGCGAAATAATCCAAAAAATGCTACTCCATACCTCGAATCGCTCGGTGATCCTCAAAGACAGACCTCAGAAAAGCAAATAATTATTGACAATTTGGATGACTGGAAAGTTATTACGGCTACATGGTTCGAAATGGCACAATATCTAAGCGTTTTGGAAACTCTAGCCAACGACCAAAACTTTGCTGGAAGAGGAAAGGCTGCTCTGCTTTGTTCTAAAGTTGCTTATTGTTTAGAAAATTACGAAAAAGCGCTTGCCTTCGCTCTTGATTCTGACAACAATTTTAGTTCAACTCCTCGACAAGACGATTTTAAGGAGCATGATAGCTTGGTATTCTTTGATTTTTTGATTTAATTTTTAATGGGTCCACCCCAGAAGATTCGCACTTTTAAGACCTATTGAACCTGAAAACCTATTGATTTTGAAAGAGAATATTTAGGGATTAAGGTGGATAAATGTGTAAGTCTGTGGGTTTGTAGAATCTACCCTTCATTCACACCAAATCCCTCAATTCCCTTTTGTTATCTTCTGGGTCAAAGGTCTTTAGAATGGTCTTCTGGATTGACTCCCTTTTAATTCTAAAAAATTTTTCTAGTATGTCAATAAAATTATTGAACAAGCTCTTGATACTTACAAAAAGAAGAGAAATCAAAAAGTGGAGGTTGAACCAAAACTGGCTGCTCTAATTGATCGCATTTTTCAACAAAACTTGGAACGTCGCGATTTTAATTCAGTAATTGGTTTGGCTTTTGATACTCGACGAATTGATATGGTGGAGACTGCAATTAAGTCTAATGAGGCGCCAGACAAAACTCCTGTAATGATTGAAACGCTCAATAAAGTTTGGGAATCACAATTGGATATTGAGTTTAGAACTCTGGTGCTTGACTTGATTTTCCATATGTTGGATGCTGATTTGCAAATTGAAAAGAAGGGTTTGCAGAATTTGGCTTTGAAAGTCCTTTCGATATGCCAGGTTTTTAAATTTTTTGTTTGGTTGGGCGCTACTTACATTAGGCACGGATTTGGTAATCTTCCGCTTTACTGGTCCCTAGAAAAAAATGTGGTAGAGGTACTTTTTCGGTATTTTTAGGTCTGCCAGTAGGTAATCGAGTGTGCTGAGTCCGAATATGGGCTTAGAATTTGTTTATTTCGAACCCGTACCCAAATTCGACCAAGTCGAATTTGGGGTAAGAATTCGAAACTATTAGGCTATCGCGATTCTGACGCATATCTTCAAGCTGAGTTGAATGATATCAAAATTATTGCGTCTCGACAACTTTGACTAAGTTATGATCAATTAAATACACGCTTGGTTAGAATTCCGTATATAAATCAAACACCATAACTTAGTCTAAAGATGTCGAAACGTAATAATTTTGATACCAATCGACTCAGCTCGAAGAGCCGAGTCCGATTAGACATAAAACTTGAAAGTTCGAATTTTTACCCCTTGTTTGACATGGTCGGATTCGGGCCCGGGGTTCGAAATAAACAAATTATAAGCTCAGATTCCGACTCAGCACGCTCGACTACCTACTGGCATGCTCAAAAGTGTCGAACGAGCACTTCTTCCTCATTTTTTTCTAGGGACCAGTAAAGCGGAAGATTACCACGGATTTTTCTTTCTGGTGTTATTTTACTTTAGTTTGTGGTTTCTTTTGTCATCATCTTTGTCGATGTGTTCATTTTTCCTGCTTGTTTCTCTTTTTAGTTAACCTTTTTAACTCCTTGATCGGCAGAGGATTTTTTGTCACTTCCTAATTTAAAACAATTTTACGTCACTTTTACATAGCTTTTTACTGGAATAAGATGGCCTCTTTTCTTTTTTCTCAAACCTTTCCTCTTTTCTAAACTTTTCATTAAATTTATTTCTTTTTCAGTGTTTGATCAAATTAGAACGTCCTGCCCAAGTTGCACAGATTTTTAATAATCTTTTATCGAAGGTTTTTTATTTTATTTCCCTCTAATTTCATTAATTTTAAGAAAAATACTCTCGTTGCCTATCAACTTGCTTTTGATCTTTACGAAAATGCACCTCAAGAATTTTTGGAACAACTCAAGGAACTTTTATTCAAAAAAGAAGATTCCCCAGAAAATGAGGAAACAAAGCCTTCCCCAGAAAACAACAATTTAAAGTCGATACTTAGCGGTGAAGAAACGATCAAGCATCATATGCAATTTTTGATAAAGAATAACCACACGGATATGTTGATTTTGAAGAATATAAAAGATGTAGTCCGAGGATCGTGTGCTCATAATGCTACTGTTATTGCCAATGGTTTAATGCATACTGGGACAACTTGTGATGATTTTCTTAGGTTTTATTTAATATTTTAAATTGGGGAATAACTCCGTCCTCTGAAACCCCGACGATTTTTTTGGCAAAAATTCCACTTTGAAGGCTCCCTGAAGGGGCGGGATGCTATTTGAAATTTAATATTTTTTTTATGTTTTTCAGAGAGAATTTGGATTGGATTTCTAAAGCGACCAATTGGAATAAATTCAATGCTGTTGCATCACTTGGGTTGATTCATAAGGTTTTTTTATTTTCATTATTTTAAAATTTATTTTGTATATTTTTCTCAGGGACATGAACGCGAGGCTCGGAAAATTCTCGATCCTTATTTGCCACGAGGAGACGTTGATCCATATGGCTTTAAAGAAGGAGGATCTCTTTATGCATATGGTTTGTTAATGATTTCCTAACTTATTTGTAATGGCTCTTTTGGCTCGTGCCCACTCTTTTAGTACGGCATGTCGACCCATTAATAAAGATATCTTTTTAAATATTTAACAAATATACTTATTAAAATATTAGAGAGAACGAGGACCGGCCTTTTGGTCGGAATTGAAATTATGAGGGTGAACGAGTGAATTTTTTGCCTATTTCTCGCCTTTTTTGGGGTGTTAAAAATGAGCGTTAAATCATTTCTTAACTTTGACACAATTCATTTAATAAAAATTTAGGTTTAATACACGCAAATCATGGCAATCAAGGTGTCATTAACTACCTCACTGATCAATTAAACAAAGCCACTACAAGTGCTGTTCGTCATGGAGGATGTTTGGGGTTGGGATTAGCTGCATTAGGAACTCGAAGTGTCAAAATTTATGAACATTTGAGAGAATGCTTGTATAGTCAAAATGAGGCTGTTTCTGGTGAAGGGGCTGGAATTGCAATGGGATTAGTTTTGGCAGGATCGATGAACCAATCTGTAAATTATTTTGTAAAAATTTTAATTTTAAAAAATTCAAGGCTTTTGATGAAATGCGAAGCTATATTTTGGATACTCAACACGATAAAATTCAACGTGGATTGCGCACTGGAATTGCTATGTTAGCTTATGGAATGTTGGAAAAAGCTGAACCGTTTAGTTTTTTTTTAATTTTGTGGAAAATTAATTTTTTTCTAGTTGGATTGAAATTCTTGAAAGTTTCCATTCCGAGTCAATTATGCGTCAAACTGCTGTGTGCATGGTATTTTTTGAAAAAATTTTTTAATTCTCATTTAAATTTAGCTGTTAGATTGCTATGGCTTACGCGGGGAGTGGAAATGCTGAAGTTGTTAAACGACTTTTGGAAAAAGTTGCTGCAGATCCTAGTAGTGATGTTAAACGATTTGCTACAATTGCTATTGGATTTGTTCTTAGCGGGTTTTCTTTTAAAAAATTTTTTTGGATTGATTTGAATCATTTTAGAAACCCCGAACTTTGCTTGAGCCATACTGGAATGTTATTTGAACACTTTAATGGTCATATTCGTTATGGAGCTGCTATTGCCTTAGGAATTGCTTGTGCTGGATCTGGATATAAGGTTACATTTTTGGGTTCTAAAAATTTTGAGTTTTTGGGGTTTTTTCGAGGCAGGCTTGTTTGTTTCCCCCTCCCATTCTTGAGAAAATAAAAAATATTCTTTAGGAGTCCGTTTCTCGTCTTGAACCTCTGTTGCAAGCCAAAGAAAACTTTGTTAGACAAGGAGCATTAATTGCTTTATCTTTTGTGTTAATACAACACACTGAGTCTACATGTTCAAATGTTGTCGAGTTTCGCAAGACAATCACCAAGACTATAACTGAAAAGAGTGAAGATACAATTACTAAGGTTTGACTAAGGGAATATTTTTTATTAACTTCTAGTTTATTCCTTTTTAGTTTGGCGCAATTGTTGCTCAAGGAATTTTGGATGCTGGTGGACGAAATGTCACCCTTTCTTTACATAACCGTGATGGACAGCCTGACATGCCTTCAGTTTTGGGAACCTTTGTGTTTTTACAGCATTGGTATTGGCATTCGTTGACTCATTTTATTTCTTTGGCTTTTCAACCAACTTGTCTAATTGGACTAAATAAAGGATTAAAGGTTTAATTTTCTTGTGGAGTTTGGTAATTTTTTAAAATTAGATGCCCAAAATTGTCTTTCGATGCAATACCAAGGCTTCTTACTTTGCTTACCCTCCGCCATTAGAAGATAAGAAAAAGGTGGAAGTTGAAAAAGTTGAAGTAGCTGTGCTTTCTACAACAAACAAAAAGAAGGGAGGAGAAAAGAAGAAGGAACAAGGTTTTGTTTTTAATTTTAGAGAAGTCAATTTTTCTTTTAAGAACCAGAAAAAATGGAAGTTGATGAGCCTACGGATGAGACACATTCTGATGATAAGGAGAAGTCGGATGAAAGGTTTAGTTTTTCTTTAAATTTGGGGCTGGAGTTTGTTATCGCTGTTTAATCGCTAGGTGTCAGGCGACGTATTTTGTTGCGTAACTGACTTAAAACTTGTCGGCGATAAAACCCTGCTATAATATCCTCTTCTATATTTTCTTTATTTTTCCAGAGTCTATAAAGAACCAGTTCAAGAGCCTTCTTTTCACAATATTTCAAATCCAGCTCGTGTAGTTCGTCTTCAACTACGCAAATTGTCAATGCCAACTGAGGGATCTCAATATACGCCAATTAAATCTATAACGCGTGGAGGAATAATAATGTTTGAGCGTTTAAATGAAGACGAAGAAGAGGAATTAGTTGAGGCAGCAATAGCTGGAGGTATAAGTAGTGATTCTGGAGATTCAAAGGATGGAATGAAAACTGTTGCCCCACACGAACCATTTAATTTCTCATTGTTAAACTATTAAATATTCGGGTGAATTTTTTGTGTTGTAAGGGGGAGAATGTGTGACGATGATAAAATAAAATTCATAAATATTTTTTAAAAATAATTTGTTTGAAGTGTTTGTGTTTTTTTGACATTCTAAAGAGATATTTTTTTAAATTTATTTTGGATATACCTCAAGGTACCACGAGGCTAAGGTACTGCAGAGCTTGGCTACGTTCAAAATTGTCGAATCCGGAACGCCCTAACTCGTTGAGGTGCATCGAACCATATCAAGGTGTCCCGGATTTCGACAATTTTGAACGAAGTTGTAGCTCGGCGGTACCTTAGCCTGTTCCCATTTTTTCTATTTTAAAGAATTTTTTAGGGTTTAAAAATAAAAATTAGATTTTAGCTAGTTAATTAATTTTTTAAATAAATGTCTCTTTCAAACAATAATGATGAAAATGGTGAACAGGATTTAAGTGATGGATGGTCAAAAGTTGAAGATGAAGGTCAATCGAGCTCGTTAAGTGACGATATAACTAGACAAAGTTTAAATGTGACTGGTGAGTGTGACAAAAGTGTTGGAAACCAATCGACTTCATATTTGTCTTCAAGGGCTAATAGTTGGATTGTAAGGTTTATTTGGATTTTATTTTTTTATTTTTTGAGGGTTTCTAAATAATATAACACTTTAATTCAATGCGTCTTGCGATTCCTCGTTGTCCTTGCGCCTTCGGTCTCTTAATATTAGTTCTTTCGGTACCTTTGTAAAATGACCTTTAACAGCGTAGGTACGGAACGTCTTATATAGTAATACCCAAAAATAAAATTTCAAAAAATTTTCGGGGTAGTTACTACAAGCTTTTTTCCACAATTATGTATTTCAAGCTTTTAGGTATTACAAGATGATACCGCGTAAGTAAGGCCGGCCTACACAAAAAATCTTTTGAACGAGTTTAAATTATAAAAAAATTTTTTTCAGAATCTTCTCGGAGTTCGAAACAAACCAGACCCCCTCACAGACTGGGACAATCTTTACAATTTGAAAAACCAATCATTATTGAGAAAGGATTGCCAAAAATTAATACAACAAAGAAGCAATATTTCCTCAAGATGGACTGTGCCTGAAATTGAAAGCCTTATGACTTTATATTGTAAAAGACGAAATGTTGGGTATGAACAAGACAAAGGATGGTTAGAAATACTTGGAAAATTGTTGGAATTTCCCTTTGATAAATGCAATCTTTTTAATGTTTTTTGGGCTATTACAACGAAATATATTCCGAGGTTTGTTTGGATGTGGGGTTTTTAATTTTTTTTCAATTTTAAATGTGAAAGTCCAAAGATTTAATTATTACAAGGAACCATATCGAACTGTAAGGAAAAATTTTCAAATAAAAATTATACCGTCGTGTAGAGCATGGAAAAAAACCTACTACGTATTTTTTCTTTTTTGGCCCTAACTCCTATTTCGAAAGGTTACAAGGGAACATCTTGAACTGCAACCAAAAATTTCACATTTTTTTGCATCTTCGTGTCGAGCAGGGTCGATAGCCTATTGCCAATTTTCGGCTTTTTTGACACTGTCCCCCAAATCGAAAAGTTATAAGGCTTTTAGAGCGGATTTGGTTACTTTTAGAGCGGATTTGGTTACAGTTCAAGATGTTTCCTTGTTAGGTCTAGTTGCAGGGACTTCTCTCCTTCTTACATTATTTTAACTTTGAACCTAAACCCTTTTGAATTTTAATATTTTATTTTTTAAGATCACCAAAAATGTTTGATTTATTACGCCTTTTAATGCAATACCATGACCCTCAACTTTGCTCATTTTTGGATTCATTCAAAATTCAAGCATCAGAATTTACAAGTTTTTGGCTTCGGACTTTGTTATGTGTAAATATGGATGATGATTTGTGTAATTTACTTTGGGATAGATATTTTGAAAAGGTTTGGGGAATTTTTAAAAATTTTCAAAAAAATTTTTAGGGAGACCCTTTCCTTATTTTCTTTGTTTCTTTGGCCTTTGTACAAAGTGTAAAAGATGAAATACTTTTGTTAACTGAACGCGACAAAATTCTTAATTTACTCAAAGATATTCCAAGCAAAATGACAAGAGATGACTTAACTGATTTACTTGAAATTTGTTCTGTTCACTTAAATTTGACACCGATTTCCGTGCGAGAGGTTTTTTATTATTTAATTCATAGGTGTAAATAAATACGGGGTTTTGCCAGAAATTTGGAATAAGAGGAGTTCGGGAGACACAAAGCTATCGACAGGGATCCTGTGACTTCCATGCAGTTAGTGCTAATAAGCTTTCGCACATCATGTACTAATACTCTACCGATTAAGTGAGCTACTGAGGCGATGCCTTGCCTTCTCCTTAAACCCCCGTCTAGTTAGCGTTTTGAATACTAGCTGGGGTCTTCTTCCTTCCATAATTTGTAAGGGGAGTGAAACGAGCAAAAAATTCCAAATGCAAAAGTCTTCCAGGTGTCGGCTTTTATAATTACCCATGTATACCAACATGGAAACGTGGTTCAGAATTTTTATTTTTGAAATTTTTTTTGTTAAGCCTATGAAATTGTTTTTTAAAAAAATATTTTAAGGATTTTCATTGTATGCTTTTTGGCTCAAACCTACTTGACGAATGTTCTGAACAGCCTTTAAATCGACTTATTTGCCTTTCAATTTCTGCTCAAGAGCTTTATAAACGTGCTATTGACCCAAAAATTACAAATTCAAATTTTTCTTATTTTATTATTGACACTCGTCCACAAAAAAGTTTTAATGCTGGATCTATTTCTGGTGCTTTTAATTTAAACGCTGAAACGGTAAAAATTTTAATTTTTTTTTTAATTTTGAAAATTTTTCTCATCGAATTTATCTTTTTGAACTTGTATTTTTGAAATTTTATTTTTGAAATTTTCTAAAAAATTTTAAAATTTCAAAAAATATTTTTTTATTTTGTAGATTGTTGAAGACCCAGACAAGTTTGGTTTTGCAATGTCGTCACTTTTAAAATTTAAAACCGAAACTTGCCCTAAAGACCACATTTGTTTTGTCGGTTCTGGACATGAAGAAGAAGACCAATTTATGTTTATGGCTATTTCTCGTTTTCTTCATCAAAATCTCGAGCACATTTCTTATGCCGAGGGAGGATATAAAGGTTTTTTTTAATTTTTGTATTTTTCGAAATTTTTAAGCATTACATTCAATTCTTTCTGAAACTGGTAATTTACAAAAATTGAGTAATCATTTTACAAAAAATGATTGTATTGAATGCAAAAATGGACCTTTGACTGCACAACCTAAAAGTGAATGGAAAAAGGTTTCTATAGAAGAAATTTTGTTAAAATAAAAATTTTTTCATTCCTTTTCTTTTTCCTAACAATAAGAATAAGATTCTGAAGGCCTATAACTACCGAAAATTACTCCTTGACTAAAAAAGTCAAAAATTGGTGTTAGGTGCTTTCTATCGAATGGTATTAGAAAATGTTTGAAATTGATAGGCGGGGTTAGTAGGGTCCCGTGTAAACAGAAATTTTTCTGGTTTTTTACATTATTATGGACTACCATCAAGTCATCTGTGCGGACATCTAACTCTATCGAAATTTGGATTGCACAGAATGAGGTACCGCTTGCCCAGTGGATCCCCCCTCAACCGTTTGCCCAATTTTTTGCCCAACTTACAAAAATTATATAATTTTAATGTCTATTTTTATTAAACTATTTTTAGTCATTATTGTCATTACTAAAGAAATCTGTTCAAATAAAACAACCAAAAGAAATTAATACAAAAGAGAACAAGTCTGGTTAGTTTTTTGGGGAAAAATTTTTTCAAAAAATTTTAAAATTTTTCAAAAGATTCATTAAAACATGTCAGCACATCAGAAAGAATTGGAAATAAAAGATATAGACTTCCTTTGAAAATTTTTTTTTCCCTTGGTTTTTTTTAATTGAACAGAGGGCTCTTTTTAATCCAAGTCATTCAAATGACTTGGATTAAACGAAGACCCAAGCAAAATTGAAATTTTCAAGTATTTGATAGAAAAATATTCGATGACTCAATTAAAAAATTTTCTCTTAATTGCTTTATTAATAAAAATAATTTTTTCTAATTTTTTAGTAGAACACATATGCACATTTTCCACAAAGTGGACATTATTGTGAGTAATTTTTAAAAGAAACGTCAAAATTATTTAAAAATTATTTTAACAGGAAGGAATAGTTTGTTCATCAATGAGACATTCATTAGCTAGTATTTTAAAAGTAACTAGTAAACGAAGATTTCCAGAATTTTTGACATTTAAATTTGGATATGAATTACCCACTGGAGAGTAAGCTTTAAAAAATATTTTTCAAAAAAATTTCAAAAAAATTTTTTTCTTTAAAGGACACATGTTAGTCATGTCCATTATTTTATTCTTCCAAAAGCTGGAGAGTGTGCAAAGGCTGTAAAAATGGCAATACTGGCATTAAAACCATATGCTTTTGATAGAAATTAGAGTTGAGAGAAAATTTTTAAAAAAATAAAATGGGGGTGATTTTTAAGGATTCTTTCTTTTACTGTTTTTACTCTTTAGTATTCGGTTAGTAATTTTTATTTTTTTGTCTTTTTTGGGTTCTTTATAGAGTGACTTCACTTCACTTAAAAATTTTCTTTTCAGAAAAAGAGACCTTATTTCCGGGATTAACTTAAGGCTCAGTAAATTTTAACACAAAACACTAACAATTTTATTTATTCAAATAAATAAATGATCGATTGGGAATTAAGGCTAAAGAGCGATCAGTAAGAAAGGTGAAGAAGAATGAGCAGTTGAGAAAAAGGGAACGAAAAGGATAAGAAGTAATAAGCACATAAATAAGCACATCGCTTTACATAGTTTAACTGATAATTTGATGTATTTTTTGGTACCATTCGATAGAGGACCTCTGACTTTCAAGTGTGAAGTGAAGTTATTTAGTTTTGCATTGGATTCTCTATTATTCTCTATTATTCTTTTCTAATAATATTAAAAGTATATGTTTATCTTCATAATATTTAATTTAATTCTATATATTTGAAATAATTTCAAAAATTCTTTTCTGTGATAATTATTCACAACGAGACAATATTTTTTTCTCTTTCATGGTTAATTCACTAATACATTAAAACAATTTAACAATATACACTGCTCCATAAAATTATAGCCCCTCAGTTTCAATACTGTAACCGTTGTTTCAAATCAATTTTTTCGAGAGTTCTAGGCAAAAATCCCCAGTTTTAGGGGTTCACAAATTTATCGGAGCAGTGTATGTTTTTATTAAAATTATTCAAAACTTTCTTAAATATTTACCAGAATTATTTTCTAATTAAAAATAAAAATGCTCTAAAACTTTATAACGACGTGGCCGAATTTTGCCGGCATAGGAGGGAGAGTCATGAGGAATAAGAATAATATTTATGTCTCAGAGGCAAAAAATTTAGTTTTATTAGGCAGAATTATATTCATAAAATGATTAGTAACAAGATATAACTTAAATAAGAATAATATTTATGTCTCAGAGGCAAAAAATTTAGTTTTTTTAGGCAGAATTGTATTCATAAAATGATTAGTAACAAGATATAACTTAAATAAGAATATATGTCTCAGCGGGAAAAATTTAGTAGATGCTACAACGTCAGAGGCTTTAGATCATGTCATTGTTGCTATAAGACCATCAAAGAAAAACTCCAACGAGATATACAGCAGACTCCCCAATCAGAAAAGCAAGCATATACTTCACGAAAAACAAAAAGAAATATACATTATTCACAAACTTGCGCAATTTGTCTTGCTGAGTAAGGGGAGGTAAATGCACGTTACGCTCCAGTCTGTAGTTTTACAAAACATGCATTTTTGGAGCGTTATTTGAAAAAAAAGTTTACTTGTTAAGAGTTATTTAACATTTAAAATATGGTGAAAATGAATTTGACGGCTTATCTTACCAGCAATTTTAGAACGATAACCTTTTTTAAGAAGTCGAAAAATTTCATTAATGAGTTCGCTGTGTAGAATAATTCGTAACTTTTTGTAAGGTGCTGTCCACAACGTGAAATAAAAATAACGGAGAAAATAAAAAACGGAGTTTGTAACTTTTTTTTATCAAGATCTTAAATCTCGAATAACGGGATATTGGGGTACAGTACTTTAAATAAATAATAAATTTTCTTTTAGTCATATCTGAAAGCACATAAAGGGCCTATCTGAAAGCCTTTGTTAGGCCTATTTTTTAGGCATATCTGGAAGCACATTTTTTCATTTAAATTAGATTGCTTATTTGTTTTAGATTATCTTATTTAAATTACGTTATCCATTTACCTTATTTTAATAGGTAAATGGATAAGGTAATTAGATTAATTATTTAGATTACCTTATCCATTTACCTTATTTGCAGTGCTCTGCGAAGATACTTGAACCTAATCTATGTAATCGAATAAATATATTTAGTTGAATCATCATTAAATTGAGAGTTTTGGGTCAGTTAAAAATGAATATAATATAAGCACTTTTGCTACAGCTTGACATAGGTTATGAAATTTTGTTTAGCTTCCAAAAAATTTACATTTATGAGTGAAGAAATATTTTAAAAATTAAATTTTTTCACAAAGTTATCGTCATATTTTTAATTTTTATATTATGTATATCCGTGTATTACTTCTTTCATCTTAATCTTTGAATTGAAACAACTGGAGTAACATTTATTCCCGAAAACAAAAATTTATTGATGGAATTTTTGTAGGCTTTGCTAAATAAATTTTGTTAAATTTTAAATAAATTATTCGAATCAACAAAGAAAATATTTTATAGCTTCACTAAGTGCTTTTATTTACAGACCTATAAAATCTCGTAAGGTATATACATAAAATAGCGCTGGGGTCGTTTTGACGCATGGCTCAAATAAACAATTAAACAAAACTTAAATCATTAAATTTTTTTCAAATTTCTTTAACATCCTTGACTATCTCCTCCAGAAATTTCAGAATTTTTCATCAAATATTTTTAAATATACAGTCGATATACTCGAAAATTTAGGCATATCTTTTAGGAGAAGCGACATTTTTGGCCATAAAGTCTTAAATTATTGCTTAAAAATTTTGAACTTTTTGGAGAACTTAGATAAACATACGATTGCTATTATTGCAAAATTATAGCCTACTAGCCTAACAATTTGCTATTTTTATGAGCTCGTGCCTAACCTAACCAGTCCCTTAGAAATATCCAAAATCCTATTAGGCGCCTAAACATTTTATTTTCCAACCTGCAATTATAAAGAACAAAAGTATTGGCAACTCCAACAAAAGTCAAAGTTAAATCCAAACAATTCATGATTATAAAAGCTACAGGGTAAGGACTTGAAAATATCAATTTAATTAATTGACGATTAATAGAAGTACATATCCATCCAAAAATAATTATTAATAAAATAATAATTAATGATTTGTGAACTCCTTCTAATTTTTTATTATTATTTTGAGTAGTTGGAACATTCTTTCGAAAATGAAGTCGTAAAAATATTAAAATATAACAAAACACAGCTGCAGCTGTTAATGTAAGACAAACAGGTAAAAGTATATTTACATAAACACCATTCCATAGATCACCAATGTAGCAACGTATCATTCTAAAATTGATAAATATTATTAAATTAATATTTTTTGTACTTTCGAGTTATCGACCAGCATTTTAATTTATAGAATAATATTGCGTGAAAAACAACCTCCCAAAAATAGAAGGTTTGCTTTCCCTTTAATATAGGTCACAACTATCAAAATTAACTTACCAAAGTATATCAAGCCCAATGAACCACCAAGCTATAATTTTGTTAAAAATTATCAAATCCGGGACGCCATGGTATAGTTCGAAGTAAATCGATGAGATTAATCGAACTATACTGGGCGTTCGGATTAAATCGAAGTTATAGCTCGGCAGTACATTGGGCTCGCGATACTTTGGGGTGTAAGGGAAAGGCATTGGATAAAATTACCAGTAATGAAAGCTTAAAGGAAATATTTTTCTATATTAAAAATATCAAACGTCTGGTCACTATTCAATGGATATAGAACAGCAAAATAAGAAAGCAACATGCCAACAGCCAATGAAATTGTATAAATCAAAGATAAGTAACTTTTAATACGCAGACCTAGATGCCTTAATTTAAATTGATAAAGTTAAACTTAAAGAGAATACGGTAATAGTGTCATTTTCGTTTCATTTTTTCTTCCCCAAGTTTTTCCCTTGATATGCACAGAATGCTCAGACTTTTCTTTTCTTCAATCCAAATTGCTTTTCTTATTTTGCGAAAGAACTGTATAAAAAATAATCCTTTTGATTGTTTTATGCAAAATATAGAAAGGCAATTGGATGGAAGTAAGAAACAAGTCTGACCATTCTGTACACATACCGTATTTTCTCTAATTGAGCGGCCGTCTCCAGTTGAGCGGCCGTCTCTATTAGAGCGGCCCTTTGAGAGGGGATTGAAAAATAGAGCGGCTGTTTCTATTTGAACGGCCGTCTCCAATAGAGCGGCCCTCTAAAATAACTGCAGTTTATTGTCTTTAGTTGTACTTTTTTCACTTAAGTAACTTTTTAACTGCATGTTTTTATGGAAATGAGTGATTCCGACATTGATGTTGTAAATCTTAGTAATTCTGAGGAAGAGCCAGGTCCAAGCAAAACTAAAAAATGCCGCCGTTCATACACAATAGCTCAAAAGATTAAAGTCATTGACTTTGCTAAATCTAATTCAATTCATGCTGCGAGTAGAAGGTTTGATAAAGTTGCAAGAAGTACGGTGCAAGATTGGTTACGACAGGAAAAAGAATTGAGAAAGCTATAGTTAGTACTTTTAAGAATATTTTTTCTATCTGCTTAAATGAATATTTTTTAATTTTAGTGAGTCGTCTTTCAAAACATTCCCAAAAAAACGTCTGCCGGGGGCAGGACGTCGTTTGTTAAATAAGGATCTAGATGAAGATTTGATTATCTGGATCCAAGCTCGATCCAAGCAAATGCATGGGAAGAGTTACCTGAAGAATTGATTTCCAAATCGTTCAAAACTTGTGGAATCACCACCGCCACAGATGGTTCAGAGGATGATCAGATACATTGTTTTAAACCTGAAGGTGCAATTCCAATAGGATTTCAAGATGAAGAGAACGGCATTTTAAGCGATGATTCATTGGAATTTTAATTTTATTAATAAAAAAGAAATTTTTTTGTTCAGAAAAATTTGTGTGTGAAAAATACAGCGGCCGTCTCCAGTTGAACGGCCGTCTCCATTAGAGCGGCCCTTTGAGAGGGGATTGAAAAATAGAGCGGCCGGCCGCTCTATTAGAGAAAATACGGTATATTAAAAAACTTGAGAAGAAAAAAGGGGGCCTTACACCCTAATATAAAAGGAGGGAATCGAAAAAAATACCAAATAGGGAAAAATACAGAAAGTAGACGATCAAAAGCAATAAAAAATACAAAAACAAAAGACACATGAAAAGCGGTTAGTGGAACAATATTAAACCATAAACATGCATTTCTTGTTAATTTAAATTTTCCATAAATTGCATAAAGAATTGAGGCAATTATGCCTGTGGAAGCAACAATCATATCATAAAATGCATTTAACCCAAGTAAATAAAAACAGCTTGAATTGAGTGCTCTTAATGTTTACATAATAATTTTGAAATAAAATTGAAAGGTTCTTGTGTAGTTCCCCCCCCCCCCCTATAAGCTCCGTCACTTATCTTCAGGCATACTTTTTTTATAAAAAAGCGGAAAAATGGGAATACAGAAAAAAATTGGGAGTAGTTTAGCTTATTTTTGGGTAATTTAAAAAATTTTGGGAATAGAG
The DNA here is from genome assembly GCA_036172955.1 of Meloidogyne arenaria. Lineage (NCBI taxonomy): Eukaryota > Metazoa > Nematoda > Chromadorea > Rhabditida > Meloidogynidae > Meloidogyne > Meloidogyne arenaria. The sequence continues at coordinate 3,452,359 of JARQAB010000029.1, read as the reverse complement.
CCCTCTACTAACCCAGAGTTACCGTTCACAACAGCACCTGATTGTAGATTATAAAATCCAGAGATAAGTACTTATTAGGTAAACTGCATTAAAAACTGGAAAATATTGACCCAAATGGCATTTTTAAGAAGAAGAAGAGAGAAGAAATAGGTGGCGAGGCTTATGGCGGGACTCATGAGGGGGAGGGGGAACTACACAAGTACCAAATCTAAATTACGTTTTGAATTTAATTGTGATTAAAACAAGAAATCCATTAGAAGATACAGAAAAAATACCCAGAGATAACAGCACAAGTATATCTATTAAAGCAAAAGTGTCTTGATATTCAGGATATTTAAAGTATGGAGAAATCTAAAACATGGTTTAATTAATTATGGATATATTTTAGCAGGTGGAAGGTTCGAAAGCCCAAAGAAAATATATATTAACGGCCTTAAAATCTCAATAAATAAATGCAAATCTTTCCACATTGGCTCTAAAAATCCATATCATGAATATTACCTAGATAACTCCCCAATCCCAATAATACAACGCGATGAAAATATTCGCGACCTGGGCATCCACTTCACACCCGATCTAAAATGGGAGTCCCACATTAAAATTATCACAGCAAAAGCCACAAGAACCTACTTTACTCTCATTAGATCACTCAAAACAAAAAATCCAAATTTTCTCATAACTCTCTTTAAAATCTACGTTCTTCCAATTCTTGAATTCGGATCCCCTGTTTTCGACCCTTACCTACAGAAAGACATACATTCTCTTGAAAATGTCCAAAAGAAATTTCTTCAAATTGTTTATTCACGTTCTGGAAAATATAAAAAGACAAAACATTTACCTGATTATCATAAACTCCTCGAATTATTTCAACTTGAACCTTTATCACATCGACGCCTTAAATCAAGCCTTATTCTATTTCACAATATTCTTTCGGGTAAAATAGAATCTTCACAACCAAATTATTATATCACCAGGCCCACCATCACTAGAGGAAATCCACACAATATTTTTATACCGTTTTGTTCAACCACAATTCGGAAAAACTCATTTTTCGTTAAAATCCCAGATATCTATAGAAAACTCCCTACAGATATTCAAAAAGCATCCACCGATCTGTTTCCTAAGCTCTTAAACTCCTTCGATCTATCTTACATTTTAGACAAAAATTTATCACAGTAAAAGCATTTATTCCCCAGACCATCAAATACAAATGATTCACTTATATTTTAAATTTGTTTTATCTGAATGTCACGTATTTTATTGCGTATAAATTGAATTGAATATACGCCTGTGGAACAAAGGTGGGTCGGAACAGTCAGAGGTGTCGGAAATCGGAAGAGCCGGAACTCGGAACAGGCTCAAAAGTCGGAACTCGGAAATCAAAATTTTTTACGGAAATCGGAATTCCGACCACTCTCTTCTGTGGAACAAGCTATATGTAGATCCCCGAAAATCGAATAACCATCAGGGGAGTAACAGAATGCTAAGCATTTCGTGGGGCTTTCAACCGGCTAAACTACAGGCTCATTTTTTAAAACTTACAGGATGTTCTGTTCCATTTGGATTCCACGCTGGTGAACTCATTTGTCTTTGTTTAGTTTTTAATTTTCGAGTATCTATATTTAATTTTTCAAGTTTACTTTATGGTTGAAAAACCCCGCGCTTCGCGCGGGGTTTTGCGGCACGCGCCTTGCGGGGAGTCAACGGTCGCTGGGCTCGTAACATGATCCTATTCCTATCATCGATGAGATGGGCATCCCAGGATTCCTCTGCAGCAGCAAACACTCCACGGTGTATAGGTAAGATAAAGAAGAGAGCGAAATGGGTCTGCAAATGTCATATCTGCAAGTGTCGTGACACGCCATAATTATTTTACACAATTTAAGGGGCCTTAAAAGTCGCAATTTTTCGCCAATTTTATTTTATTTATTTTCTAAACAGGATTATTTTTTTAAAAAAAGTTATGATTTTTCCGAAATAAGGAGAAATAAGAAGAATGGCATGTCGTATGGTCAAGTTGGCGCTCCCGCTACCATGGACACCTAACAACCTTCTTATGATCAGGACCAAAAATTCCTCTTTACCCCACTTTTATATTTTAATAATTTAGCCTTTTATACAGAAAGTATATATTATTAACTGCATATACTTAATGGGAAAATAAAAATTTTTAGAAAAGTTTAATACAATTTTAATGAGATACATAAGTAGCTAACTAACATTTTTTAGATGTTTATAAATTTGTTATAAATGTGTCAATTAATGTTTAATATTAATGAAAAGTGCATAATTAATGGGAAAATAATTTTTCAAATAATTTTTCCTTGAGTTACTTTAAGCGTAAATAATTTCAAAAAACGCGTCACAATCAGTGATGTCAAAGTTCCCAAATTTCTCTGGAACTAGTTCCAGTTCCAGAACTAGGTTTTTAATTTTAGTAGTTCCAGTTCCAGTTCCGGAACCAGGTTTTTAAATTTTGTAGTTCCAGTTCTGGAACTCCATTTTTGAAATTTCTTAGTTCCAGTTCTGGAACTAGTTCCAAGCTAGTTCTAGTTCCAAATTTTTAAATTTTTTTTGAATATGAAAATATGGCTGTAGTATACGGGTGACAAGAAAGTAACTGCAAAAAGTTAAAAAAGTAACCTGATATACAACTTACAACACTTGAGCCTTGATATCACTCTTTATCTTTTTTAAAATCCCTCCTTATCCGCCCAAAACTCTTTTCCCTCTTATTATCCCCCTTATCCATGATGTGGACCATGCAGTCTGGAAAGATACCGAGATCTCTGTAAAGATACCGAGAAATATGTAAAAAGATAATACTACCATGGGATCACGTAGGATTTGTGGTATCTCTCAAAATCTTTAGATCTCCCCATAGTTATTCCATTTTCAGCGACGCAGGCAAAAATTTGAAAAATTTCTGAAGACCAGAAGCCAAATTTCATCAATTTTCTGCGCCGCAGACAAAAATTTTGAGAATTTTGGAAGGCCAAGAAGCCAGAAGTCTTCCATTTTCAGCGCCGCAGGCGCAAAATTTGTGAATTTGCGAAGACCAAGCCACCAGATTTTTTTTTTGGCGCCGCAGGCGAAAATTTGAGAATTTTGGAAAACCAATTCACCAGAGAATTTTTGAGCTCAAGCAGCCCCCAAGAACCCCCAAGAACTAGTCCCAAAACTAGTTCCAGAACTAGTTCCAGACATTTACTAGTTCCGTAGTTCCAGTTCCAAGCTAGTTCCAGACATTTACTAGTTCCGTAGTTCCAGTTCCAAGCTAGTTCCAGCATTTACTAGTTCCGTAGTTCTAGTTCTGGAACTGGAACTAGAACTAATTAGTTCCGGAACTGGAACTTTGACATCACTGGTCACAATAAATGAAAACAGTTATACGGTATTTATAGCCTATATCCCCCGCATTTTCTCTTATTTTTCTTTTCTCCTTATGCCCAAAATTGTAAGTCCACAGCTCCTTGCTTTCAGGTACCTCATTTCAAGTACCTCATAATGCCTCATTTTTTTATTGGAAGATGGCTACTGTTTGAATAAAATTTTTTTCCCCATTTTTGCGTTCTTCTTGCGGTATTTGCGTTAAATTTTGGCCTTGTGTTGCATGTTGCGGTTTTGACATTTTTCTTATTTGGAACATGGGGAAAATTTCTTAAGTCCAAAATAAATTTCTTCAAGAGTTTTGTCGGAATTAGGGGTGTATTTTTGGCGGAAGAGGCCTAAAAATCGGAAGAAAATCCATCCCTGTCATGTAATTTTGAGATTTTTGCAAGTGACCTCAAAATAGTGATCTCAAAATAAAAATTTTTTATGGCTATTTCCATCTCTGGATCCAAACCCATCCCTATGAAAATATCTAAGTGAGTGAAGCCAGTCGACTTTTACCATTTAACCATCACCAAAAATGGAAAATTGGGAGAGCCAAGTAGCCTTATTTCTCTTTCTCAGCGCCGCAGGCGAAAATTTTTAGAATTGTGGAAGGGCAAGGGGCCAGATTTCTTCCATTTCTTAGAAGAAAGCCATCTTTAGGGGTGTATATTTAATATCGATATCGATCGATACTTGGGGCGATATTCTCGTATCGGTTTCGAGATCGATATCGGATGAGACCGATATCGATATTGGAAAATGTGCGATATTCGAGACGATATATCGATATCGATCTCGACTCGTCCAACTCTACTTTCTAAGTCCCTTACTTCGGGAGGTCAAAGAGGATATTTGGACATCTAAACACTTCGATATCCTACAATTCTGAGGTTATGATTTTTCCATTTCTCTTGCAATTTTTTACAAAAAGTAGGATTTCTGCTCTTGTTCTTGTCAAATTTCCATAATTTTGGGTGTAGGCGCTAAAAAAAGGATGAATTTTGGCTTCTGGAAGTCGTGATAATTAAAAAATTTTCGCCTGCGCCGCTAAAAAGAGATAAACACTGATTTTTCGGGGATTAGTTGAATAAAATTTTTGGCGTTTTGGCGTCGTTTTTGCCCGATTTTGGCGTTCTGGCGTTTGGCGTGATTTGAAAATTTGAAAAATTGGCGTTTGGCACGCCACGCAAAAATTGTCGCGCACAGCCCTGATTGTCTCTTGCGCTCACACCAGCCTTACCAGTGTAACAATTTTACCCATTCTATTACCAATCTATTTTACCCAATTTTACAATTTTACCCAATTCTACAGTATCTTTTTCCTCTTTCTTTTCTTCTCCATTTTTTTCGGCGCAAGGATTTTTCCCTTTTCTTCGTCTTGTGGGGGGAAAGTTACTCGGGTAACCTAACCCCGAATTTATTCTACGGGCTCAGAAGACGAACCCCGTACTCTGACTTCGACGACTTTTTCGGCAAAAACCCCCGACTCGATCCCCGAATGCTCTACCCCGACAGAACCAACCCCGTTCCCCGACACTCCCACCCAGAAGGCTCGAGGTGCTACCCCATTTGAAAGTCTTATGACTGTTTATCTTAAGAGGATTTTTTCTCGAAAATTTTATTAAACCCTATAGCAAATTTTAATTACTTTCAGATGAGCCTAAAGATCTAAAATTTCTAGCTTGTTAAAAACTTCCAAACTTGGGAAAATGTCTAATAAAGTTTTTAAAAAATTAAATTTAAATTAATTAATTTTAAATTTACATGAGGAACGGGCAATCAATTTAATCAATCAAGAATCTCTCCTCTCACACATTCCCCCTCTAAATTTAAAATTATCGGTTGGCATTCTATGTACTTCGGCGCCGTCCTCTCTCCTCTCTTTACTCTACTCGCTACACTTTAAATCTGTAATTAATTTTTATTTACAATTTTTCAATAGATTTAAATAAAATTACTTTTAAAAATTTAAATTAAAAATTAAAAAAAAATTTATTTAAACTTTCCTCAATTACGGATTTTTAAGGATAAGGGCTAACATTTACCCTCAGTGTACCATAATGCTTTTCCATTTCATCTCCGCCCTGGTTTTTTTTCACAAGCACCTCTCTTTGCGGTGTCCGGAAATTTGGGCACTGGAAAGTCGGCCTCCATGAATTTTCGGGATTTTTAACTCCAGCGTAGTTTTGACCTTTCTATAAAAAAGTGGAATATTGGGCTCTAAAATTTTGGGCTCAGGCGGAATTTTGGGCTTTATGATAAAGAAGTCTAATTATGCAGAAAGGAAATTCAAAAGTACGAAACGAAAAATATTTTCAAAATCTTCAAAATCAGTAGAAAACAGTTTAATAATTTAATGGTCCAATGAAAGTTTATGAGTCAAATCATAACCCCCTATCGAGAACTTCCCAAATCACTTGATCACCTAAATAGTCCCACCGTAATTTCCCTCAAATTTTAAATTAGATGTTGACAGTTTGGTGCGGAAAAAAGGAGTTTGCTTGAAATTTCTAGAGGAATGAGTCTATATGGGGAGGAAGACTAGTGAGGGGAATAACTTAAGTGGATGTTGGTTTAAAAATTCGATGCATGTAGCTAAAAATGCTATAAGACTGTTATGTAGTTAAAAGCTGCTCTCTTAAAAATCCAAGCCGGTTAGCTAACACTGCTCGCGAGCAATATTGTATACAATTGGGGAAGAACAGACATATAGAAAAACTTTTTAAAAATTTTATAGGTGGGTGACACTTTAACGAAATTTTGAGGGCATGACCACAAATTAATTTTTTGCTATTCTATGTATACACATTGACTTTTAATTTTTATTTTTTAAAATTTTTTAAAAATTCAAACTAAATTTTTAAATAATTAAAATTTATTTTTGACAAAAAATTTAAAACAAATGGATTTTTTACTAGGATCAATGATAAAAATATTTTTTTATATATACTCATTTTCCATGTACAGTTACCCTACTGATTTCGGGTCTACGGCCACTGGGTCTTGAATAGTATATTGTCTATTGAGGACTAGAGTTTTTATGTTTTAAAACAAACGTAAACACGCAAGAAATTATTTTTGTCACCCCAATCCCGATATGTCCGTCCCGATATTTCCGCACACAAGATATGTTTAGTAGAATTTTTGAGGATTTTTCAAACCACCCGTAATATCGAAAATGAAAAATGTCCTAGCTTTTTCTTATATTTTATAAAAAATTTTAAAATAATTATTTTTTTTTGTGTGGATTTGCTTATCGGGATTTTACCCAGTATCAGGATTTTACTCATTAATTATAAAAAAATTTCAACTATAAAACACATTTAAACCACAATAAACCCACAAAACCCACATAAAAACCACATTAAAAAATAAAAAAAATTTACTTATTTTTAAAAATTTAATTTAGAATATTTAAAATGGATAAATATTCATTAATTTTTTGGTTAGTAATCTCGATTTTAACATATTTTTCAGGTTATTTTTTATTAATAAAATCTAGCGGGATATGTATAGTATAATATTCTCTATTTTAATTTTTCTAACTAATTAAAAATTATATATCAAGTATTTCCTCTAAAATAGGCCCCGGGGCTTGAAATTGACCTCTAGATGGCTTATTTTAAAGGAAGCCTATTCTAGAAAGTATACGGTATTTATTAACAGAAAATGTTCAACCAGAAGAATTTGAATGTCCTCATAAATTTGATTTTGATGATGCCGTTACAACAAACGTTGGAAATATAGTGTTAAACACTAATCGAGATAATGACATTGGAAGTGGAGGATTTGGCAAAGTAATGCTTTAGATTTTGGAATAATACTCAAATTTTTGTATTATTTGAATATTAAAATTGATTAATATTTTTGGTAAATTAAAGATTTATCACGCTTTTTGGCCCGATCAGGCTCGATGTGTCGCCGTTAAAATTTCGAGTGTAGAAACGTCTAGAAAGAAAGCTGTAAAGAATGAACTTAACATTCTTTCAAATTTTTCTGGAATAGATGAAAGTCAAAGTCATATCATTAAAATTTATGGAAGGTATGTTAAGATTTAAAATAGCATGACAAATAGTGGTAGTAACTACGCATTTTCTAAATTTTAGCTACATAATAAATTACTTTAGACGAGTGATCGGATTTTTACTAATTTTGGAAGTACAGTACTTAAAAATCGACCCCCTCCCCCATATGTACATGCAAATTAAACTTTTTGTACTTAACATCTTTCCGATCCGGGCCCTGCTTTATAAAACTTGTATATACAACGTCTAAATGCTGTACTTTAGCCCGGAACGGGCCAGTTGAGCGCGGCCGGTTGAGCCCCGCCAGTTGTCGCGGACAGCGACCAGTGATTATTCATAAATAATTTAAAGTTTATTTTTGTTAGTTAGCTAAAATTCTTTCTATTGAATTTGCCCCGTCTTTTGTCTAATCTAAACTTATTTCTGCCTTTCTTTTGTATTTAAAATTAGTTCTATTATATTAACTAAGCGCATATGATTAATTCACTTTTTATGTACCAGCCGCCATTCATTAATTCCTATTTTTGCCCACTTTTGGAATGTTGTTTACCTTTTAACTCTGTCTACCCGCCTATTTTTCTGGCCTATATAATCTTCCCCTCCAAACCACCATTAGCTTTTCACTATTCGAGCTTCTCACGCTCATTCTGTTTGGCTTGCTTCTGTTGGTTTTTATAGCTCTGGTTCTTGTGGCCTTATCATTAATCTATTTGTTGGACTATTTTATTTGTGTGAAATAAACATATTATAATTTGTTGGGCTTTAATTTATTTGGTGGTCTTAACCTCGGCCAATTGTGTTGGAATACTTTGGCCTAATCCTGTCCTTTTACGAAAGCTTTGTATTGGCTCTATTTGTTTTGCTACAAATTTTTTGGTGCAACGGCCGGGAACTTGTGGTCTAGCATTCGTGCAGCATCACAACCCCGAGTAGCCTGTGTTCAATTCAAGAAGACCAATTGCCGAAACTATTGATCTTTTGTTGGAACGCACTTTATCTACTGTTGCAACTTTCTGAAGCCGCTTGCCGCTAATCTGTACGACGACAATGTCAGGAAAAATCCGAAGTGATTTGTTGGTCGTTCTGAGTGAGATTCAATTCCATTCTATAGAGGCTATGCGTATAATGAAGATGGAACGAGATGCTAACACTTACCGTTTGCTAGATGTGGAAAAATCGCATTTGGTGGAAACTGTTTCTAAAATTGAGAAGCTCGACCTACAATGGAATAAACATATGTCCAAACTGCATGGGCTAAAGAAATCAACTGAAGAAGATTTATACAGGGATTTTCCATCTAATGAACCTTCCTATGAGTTCATGTCAGACTTCCTACTCTCTCAACAGCACTTTGTTAACCAATGCGAATTTGCCCGACAAATGGCCGTGGCAATTGGACTAATGCTGGAGGATCTTGGCCGGCTCCCGAAAAATGAGTCAGAGGAAAATGCAGACAGTTCTCTCCTATCTGAAATGAACAAATTGTCAGATAACTGTACTGTCGATCTTGGAAACCAAAATGGTAAACCGCTTGAGCCACCTACGCCGCAGCCACCTATGGTTAAGAAGGATCAAATGGTGGAACAGAACCGTTGCCTGGAGTGCTCATTATGTAGAGGGAACCACCTTCCGAGCCATTGTACTAAATATAGCAGCCCAAAGGCAAGGAAATACAGATTACTTGAGCAGCACCGTTGCCTAAACTGCCTGAGGGATGACCATTTAACCTTTGATTGCCAAAATAACCGACGTTGCAGTAAGTGTCGCGGAAAGCACCACGTCATGGTTTGCTATTCACGTATGCCAAAAACTCGAATGTTGGAACCTATGCGAAAAAGCGATGTTCATTGTTCGAAGCCGGCTGGGATGTTTGAAGCTAAAAAGATGCTGGATGGAAAGACGAAGGCTCTCCAAGAAAAGGATAAAACAATAGTGAAATTGATGTCCGAACTTATGTTGGCACGCAAAAAAGCTGAGGTTGAATCCAAAAAAGCTAAACGATTAAAACGTCTGCTGGATGAATCTAATCAGAGGATTGTGGATGCTCATGGAAAAAGAATTCTTAAAGAAACTCGTGTCAACTCTCCTCAAAAGGCTAACCGAGAATTGCTTGCTAAAAATGACGAGCTCAAATGTGAAGTGCACGTCTACCGTAAAAAATGCCTAAAACTAGAAAGACTGGAACCACCAGATTTCTATGCCTTTTGTCGCTCATTGATAGATGTGAAAATGTTCATGATTGTATTCGCCGCTTTTGCTATGATTCTGGATGGCGCTAAAGACGCTTTGAGGATGTTTATTCGCGCAACCAACAAACTTTGGAAATGTAAAACGAAGGAAAGGATGGAGCAAGAGTTGGCCTTGAAACATGGCCGAAATAGAGCACGAATAAAAAGTTTACTTCAATCTTCGATAGACTTAACACTGTTCGCCGCCATTGTTGCAATCAATCCTAGCTGGATCTTTGTCGCCATCTTTATCAACGCCATGAATGGTTGGACGAATGCATTGAAAGAAAACAGAAAAGCTGCAAAGGAAGACAACCGATTGAACGATATGCCGAAGATCAAGAAAAGAAAGAAAATAATTGAAAGATGGAAAATAAAAAAGAAAATGAGGATGAACCTTCAAGACGCGGGCGGGAGTGTCGCGGACAGCGACCAGTGATTATTCATAAATAATTTAAAGTTTATTTTTGTTAGTTAGCTAAAATTCTTTCTATTGAATTTGCCCCGTCTTTTGTCTAATCTAAACTTATTTCTGCCTTTCTTTTGTATTTAAAATTAGTTCTATTATATTAACTAAGCGCATATGATTAATTCACTTTTTATGTACCAGCCGCCATTCATTAATTCCTATTTTTGCCCACTTTTGGAATGTTGTTTACCTTTTAACTCTGTCTACCCGCCTATTTTTCTGGCCTATATAATCTTCCCCTCCAAACCACCATTAGCTTTTCACTATTCGAGCTTCTCACGCTCATTCTGTTTGGCTTGCTTCTGTTGGTTTTTATAGCTCTGGTTCTTGTGGCCTTATCATTAATCTATTTGTTGGACTATTTTATTTGTGTGAAATAAACTTATTATTATTTGTTGGGCTTTAATTTGTTGGTGGTAAATCCCTTGGCCAATTGTGTTGGAATCTCTTGGCCTACCCCAGCCTCTTGAAAAACCTAATTGTGTATTGGCTCTATTTGTTTTGCTACACCAGTTGAGACCGGGCAGTTGAGCGCGGGCCAGTTGAGACCGGGGCCAGTCGAGACCGGGCCAGTTGAGCGCGGCCAGTGAATTTACGACTCCTCATGAAACAACTTCCCCGTTTTCAGAACAAGCTTTTCCACCGTTGTCGGAACAACCTTCACCCGTTGTCGGAACAACGTCCTGCTTTGTTAGTTCAAGATTTCCGCTGTTTGAACAACATCCCCCCCATTTGATCAACTTTCCCAGCTGTATGAACAATATTCCCCCTTGTCGGACGAACCTTCCCCGTTGTTGGAACAACATAGCACCGTTGTCGGACCAACTCCCCCTATTGTTGGAACAACATCCCCCGTTGTCAGAGCAACTTGACTTTACGAATTTCGATTTTTGTAAACAACTGGCCGCGCTCAACTGGCCCGGTCTCAACTGGCCCCGGTCTCAACTAGCCCCGGTCTCAACTGGCCCGCGCTCAACTGGCCGGTCTCAACTGGCGGGGCTCAACCGGCCGCGCTCAACTGACCCCAACCGCTTTAGCCGGTGGCCGGTTCGAAACCGATTCGAAATATATACCATTCGCTTCGTCTCGGCGAGCTGAGTCGAATGGTACCACTCCCAGGGTGAGGAAATGCCTGTGGATAAAGGCTCCTGAAAATCGAAAAAGCAAAGGGGGGAATAAGCTCAATTTTGGGGTGAAAAATTCGATTATGCAAATAATAGCTCATTCGAAAGAGCTCGTCGAGCTGAGTCGAATGACACCAAAATCAACGAAATCCGACTTGATTTGACAAAGTTATGAGCATTTGTTTTAGCTCCTTACATTTGGTCTACGTGCAGGTTTTTCTTGATGGGGAGGAAGCTGCATGCCGACCGCAGCTAAAATAGGCATAAGTTTATGTTACGAGCCCAGACCCAGCGCCCGTAGACTCCCCGCGAGGCGCGTGCTGCAAAACTCCGCGCGAAGCGCGGAGTTTATCTTGTCTAAAACATGTTTATATCCCGTCTAAAGTATATCCCGTCTAAAACATGTTTCTGTTACCTGTTAACCCCTTCTTCCGCTGTTTAAAATACACCAGGGTCTATGTAAAAAATTGTTTTAAGTGAGGAAGACAAAGTTAATAAAAACATGTATATTGTTATGGAACTTGGAGGACAAAGTTTGGATGATTATTTTGTTGCAAATAAAAATAGTCATCAACATAATATGCATAATTTTGTAAGAGATATATTTCGTGCCACTGCATTAGCTATTCAACAATTCCATAATGCTGGTGATATTTTTTTTTGTTAAAATTAACTTTTTGTTTTAATAATGAAGGTGGTATTCATTTGGATATTAAAGCAGATAATTTTATTATGGCACTTAATGATAATCAAAGTGAAATGCAAGTTAATCCGTTGAAGTGTAAATTAATTGATTTTAACACCTCTGTATTTTTATCGAATATTAATGAAGCAAAACTCAGTTTGGCAACAGAAGATTATATGGCACCTGAAATCCGCAGCAAACTTTTTTCTAACAGAAAGGATAATGTATTTAATTTGTAGCCCGACATTTGGGGATAAGACTATGGGGACCCGATATTTAGGGATCCGACATTTTGTAGGGTTAAAAACCAACGGTAAGATATTTTGGCAAATCATCTTCTGTAAAATGTCTTAACTGACGAACCATTCTAAATCTTAATATGTTCCAAAATGACTCGTTTGTTCACCCTCGCAATTTTTTATTACCTTTTCTACCCCAAATTTCGGGTCCTTAGGTGTATGATCCCAATTGTTGGTCCCATATGTCGGGTCCCCTAAAGCTTGATCCCCAAATGTAGCGTAGCCATATAATTGAATTAATAAAATTTGGAATTATTTTTATTTTCAAAAATCATTATATATTTTTAGCTATCACAAAAGGTTGATATTTGGGCATTTGGCTTGATGGGCTATGAGCTTCTTTATGGAGAATTACCTGAAGGTTACAAGAAAATTGATAAAACGCTGAACAATTATCGTGCAAATGTTGCACAAAATACACATTTAGATCATATTATAAAGGTAAAAACAGAACTGGTTAAATATATTTAAATAAAATATTTTATGAATTTTGCGAATCTACCCATAATTTTAATTTTTCGGGAAATTTAAAATTTGTTTGAGATAAAATAAAAACCATTATCGGATTGATTGAAGGAAAACTCCCAAGTTCAATCATTTTACTAATCTTTAAATAATTCTTGTTCTCGTTTTAAGTGAAGTATTATAAGGAAATTTAAGGAAATTTAACATAATTAGTATGTATATGAAGTCAAAAATTTCTTGTAAAAATTCGAAAATTTTTTAAAAATTGTTTTAAGCACTGTATAAATGAGAATCCAAATCAACGCCCTAGTATTGACGATATTTTGCGTTCGTTATGAGACGATTAACAAGGAATCGAAGAAGATATTGAGACAAAAAATGGGTTCGATTTTTGGGTTCTAACTAAGAAACTACTGAATTCCTGACAACTTTTGGATGGTGATTAGAAAGACAAATATCATTTTTCTATAATTTTCACTGTGTCTCACCCAGATTAGAATGTTAAATACTCTCCCTCGTCTATATCTAAGTTTAGTTCTCTGTCTATTCTCTCAATTATGTTTGCAGTTTTGAATCGGGCTGATGTTCGAGTCATTTTTTCGGGCCTCATTTTTTCGAGCCGGGCCGTTCGGGACTTTTTCGGGCCAAAAATCGACAGTACTCGGCAGTACTCAATTTATGAGTCCAGCGAACCTTATAAGTCCAATCACAGTTTATAAATCCAAATAAAAGTTTATGAGTGAAAATTAAATATGTAGAACTTTTTGACTTGAGGGTAGTTTTTCTGGAAAAATTTATTCATTCTCGGTATATTTAAAGTTTGTAACACTTTCTTATTTAATGTTTAAATTATAAATTCAATTTTCTAAATGTAACAAATTATCTTCAACCCTCTCCAATTAAATGTCTCCATTATTCCATAAAGCTTTGATAAAATTTAAATTTTTTTCATTAACTAAAAAAATTTTGTTTATAAAAAATTCCTTTTCTATTATTGTAGTTAAACTAGGTTTGTTAATTCCTTCAACTAGAAGATTAAGTGGTGTACGGAATTTTCGTCTCTGGAAAATTCGTCTCCAAGACTTTTCGGAACTTTCGTCTCCAACATTTTCGGAATTTTCGTCTCCAGCGGAATATTCGTCTCCAAGGAAAAAAACGGAATATTCGTCTCCGCAATTTTCGTCTCCGCTAGGAATTTTCGTCTCCAGTCCCCGTTGACGGGGCAACTTCCCCCGTTGACGGGGCAACTTCCCCCGTTGACGGAACAACATCCCCCGTTGACGGGGCAACTTCCCCCGTTGACGGAACAACATCCCCCGTTGACGGGGCAACTTCCCCCGTTGACGGAACAACATCCCCCGTTGACGGGGCAACTTCCCCCGTTGAAGAACCAACACCCCCGTTGACGGGTCAACTTCCCCCGTTGAAGAACCAACACCCCCGTTGACGGAACAACATCCACCGTTGACAAGCTGGAGACGAAAATTCCTAGCGGAGACGAAAATTGCGGAGACGAATATTCCGTTTTTTTCCTTGGAGACGAATATTCCGCTGGAGACGAAAATTCCGAAAATGTTGGAGACGAAAGTTCCGAAAAACCTTGGAGACGAATTTTCCAGAGACGAAAATTCCGGCACTCGATTAAGTACCCTTTTATGTTTCTCTTTTATTTTACCGTACTTTCGCATTTTGGCTCTCTTCTATTCCCCAATATTTTAAAAATTTGGTTTAACCTCCAAATGTCTTTTACCGCACCATCATACGTCCAAAAGTCGAAAGAAAAATACATCGAAAATCGAAATCCGAAACAGCTCTGCATGTCAGTGTTTCCGAATATTGGAAATAATTAGAAAGCGAGATTTTCAAAAAACCTTGATTTTGGTTGGGTACCTTGACCAGATTCTTGACCTTGAGTCAAGAAAAAATTAAGAAGAATGCCTTGATCTGGACTCTGGATCCAGGAAAAATCAAGGTCTGGATCCATCCAGCCCGCTATCTAGAAATAATGTTTCCCGAATACTATTAATTTGTCACTAAACAATTTACATACATAACAGGGCTGGGCTTGTTTCGCACTTTCGCGTTTCGCATCCTTCGCATTCTCGCATTTTTTGGCGCGAAAAGTTTCGCATTTCGCTTTTTATTTTTTCATTACGCCCAGCCCTGATACATAACCCTAAATTTTCTGAAAAAATCTGAACTTTTTTGTGCCAAATAACCATGCCTGACTATATCTTTCGGTCGAGTCTGTCCATTTTGTTAGCCTATGTACTATGTACCTAAACACATGTTTATATTTCATATTAACACTAGACTCAAGAAAATTCCAGTTAAATTATTCCCTTTTTTCTTAAAAATAACGTTTTCAATGTTAAGCATCTGCTACAAATCTAATTTTAATAATTAGAAAAAAATATAATTTTTAACTATCAAACAGGTGTTTATTTAAATAACAAAATTAAATTTCTATTTAAATTATTAATATTAAATTATTGTGCTTAATTTACTGAAATTATTTAGATTTATGATAGGAGTTAATATTTAATTAATATTTTTAATGGAATTAATAATAAACAGAAAAGCACAGATGTTTTATTAAATAACTAATTTAAAATAAACAAAATTTAAAATTTTTTTATTTATATCTTACATACTTATTTTATTTTAGCCAATGTTCGGCCATTTAAAAATAGGCGCACAGCCTCTGTAGAAGGCTCGGTTCTGTTTTCAGTTCGTTTCGGAACCCAAAACGTTACCTGGTGTATATATCTCACTTATCTCAAGTTTTTATTAAGAAGGACGGATAAAATGGGATATCTTGGGCTTTTGAAGGGTTAAAGGAAAATGAGGGTTTTTGTGTGAGGAAATGGAGGGGTAATTGGGATATAAGAGATTTGAAGGGATATCAAAGAATTTTGGCAAAATTATTCATATTCTAAACATTAAAAAATTGAGCAAATTTCAGTCAGGGCTGATTTAAATAAAAAGATTTGCGAAAACTTTTCAAAATTTTTTAAAATTTTTGAAAATCGAAAATAAAATACTAAATCAGAACCAGTAGTCGAATCGAAACGCTCGGATATCGAATTCTGAATCAAAATTCCGTGAGAATCAATCGCAATACCGGCATAGAAATCTTACTTCCTACTAAAGCAGGTGCTTCCATTGTCGGGGTTTGTTTTTGTTCATTTTTTTATTCATTGTCGGGTCCACAATATCCTCCCCCAAATAATTTTACTTTAAAAGTACATCTGTCTTTAAAAGGACAAACAAACAGCTGTTTGTTTGTTTAATCAAATTTTTATTATTATTCATTTATTTTTAATTGGGTCTCTCCTCGGCTTATATTTATAACTACTATGACGTTTATTACATGTTAGAATGATGGTATTCATAAAGAGAAAGTCTATATTTGAAGAAGAGTTTGTTGATTTCAATAATTATTATCTAAAAACCGCAAAAAAAAATCCAAACCGGCAATAAAAATAAAGTTTCAGAAAATTTTATCGATTTAAAAATTTTAAAATTGAATTTTCTCGTAACTTATTTGCCACAAAAGTATAAACACCCCTGTAATAATTTAATTTCTACCTATTGTAAAATTCTACAAACAAATAGAGTAAACATCTCTATTAATATTAAAGAAAATAGAAAAAAGAATTAGACCGATATCTCTTTCCAGTGCCGAGATCTCGATACCCTGAAAATCAACGTAAAACAGGGGTTTTCAACTTCAAAAATTTTTCGACCCCTTAGGGTTTGTTTAAAATTTCTTTTTACCCTCATTCGAAAGCCCTTTAAATTTGCTACTCATAATTTTTCATTTGACTTTGTTAGTTCCATTGGACTCATAAGGGTTCATCAGACTAGAGATCGAAACGGGTTCGGGACCCGGACCCGTTTCCAGGTTTTCGGGTCCCTTTTCCCGGTTTTTTGAAGCAACCGGGATGAAACCGGGAACTTGAATTCCCGATCCGAGTCCCTCCCGGTCAAACTTCAGAACCCGTTTCCCGGTTCCCGGACCCGGTTATTTCAAAATTCCGATCTCTACATCAGGCGCATAAATTAGACAAGCGTCAATACCAAAATTTGTTTTTCAAACATTTTATTAAAAAACATTCATCTTGTTTTTAGGAAAAAATGTTAATAGGAGAAATCTATTCGACAATCATTTATTATTTTGCTACATTCGGAATTTTTTCTAATTTGTTTTTAATTCGGCTAATTTTGCGTTATACAATGAAGGAGATGCAAGTTTATAGCAAAATACTTTTGCAAACTTGTTTTGTTGATATTGTTGGGATTTGTGTATTTGTTGTTTCTCAACCTGTAAATACATAGATAAATATTACCAGTACTTATAAATTTCAATTTTGCTCGTACTTTCGTACCACCCCTAATTTTGGCCTCATACTTCGTACCTGCCTATTTCTGGCCTCGTACCTCGTACACGTACCTCGTACTTACTCATCCTGAGAAATATGCAAAAAATTTAAAAATTCTATGATTTTTTGGAGTACAGGACATCTAGGACATACAGGACATCTAATTCAAAGCTTCATATGCGATAAGCTTTGCCTATGGGAGGCTTTGAAGCCATAAATCCTCCATTTCAAACATTTTCGCGCTGCAGGCGAAAATTTTGAGAAATTCGAATGTTGCCCAAGCTCATTTTAAATATAATTAAATCATAATTTTCCTTTTAGGCTTTTATTTCCGATAATGGCACAGGTATAGTTTGGGATTACGGACCTATACATTACCTACCAAATCCATGGCAATCTATTCTTCTCCGTATTAATTTCTTCTTGGGAAGAGTTACTACATCGAATGTCTCAACATTATTCGTTTATCGTTATTTTGCAGTTGTACGGTAAGACCGGAGAAATTTAGAAATACTTAGCCTGTGTTTTATTTTATAGAAAAGTTGATATTAAATTTAAACACCAATTAATCTTAATTTTTGGGATGATAATTCCATTGCTGATATTAAGTATTTTGTCTTATATTGCATACTATCCAACTCCAGAAAAGGAACATTTGACCAATTTTGAAGTGGCAAAAATATTGGAATTGGATAATGATACGATTAAAAATTATGTTATTGGACTTAGAACTGGAGTAAGTTATAAAAAATATATTTTTAAAAATTTTTACATGCATTATTCCGATCTTCTGAGGTTGAACCCCAGACTGGTAAACGTCCAGCTCGTCCTCAACATGTCCGCAAATGACTTTCTGCAGAAATGCATTATTGCTCATTCTTATCCTTTCATCTCTCTACCATAATTTTCCTTAGATAATCAACAGATAGCTTGACAGTTTGGCGCGAATAAGAAATGAAGCTTGGATTTTTGGGATAACATGATATAGGGATAAGGAATGGAAGGAAGGGTGTCAAAGCTGGTTATAATCTTACCCAAACTTTGATAGGGATTTTAGTCAATTATTGAAGAAGTGAAAGTTTATTTTGCTAAATTTTTTGCCTGGTGAATTTTTTGCCTGGTGAACGCCTGAAAAAATAATTATTTCAAAAAATTAAAAAAAATTTTTAGACCGACGATCTATCAAATTTTACTGGAAATTTTGCTTCAGCATTAAATATAATTAATTATATAATTATTATTTTTTGTGGTATAAGTATTCAAATACATGTTTATCGTCATTGTAAAGGTGTAGAAATGACTCGATTACGTAATATGAATAAACAATTAAGTATTGTTTTGGTGGCACAGGTATTTTTGGAAAGATTTTTGTAACGGAGGAAATTTCAAAATAATTTTTGTCCATATTTAATCCATATCCCGATTATTCCCTCCAAAGTCAATTTTTATCATTTTTCGTTTCTTGTGTTTTTTTCTTTCTTTTTTAATAATTATTCGGCTATCACAGGAACAAATAAAATAGGGCACTGACTATGATGGGAAATTAAAAATAAAAAAAATAAAATTAAGTCTAAATGAGTTTAAATTTTAAAATTTCAAATAATAAATATGTAAGTATTCTAAGTACCAGACAAACTAAATAAATTTCAAAAATATTAACAATTTAATTAAAGGCTATTCTCCCTTTAATGACAAATCTCACCAATTTGTTTGGCAATTTAACTTTTTTATTTAATTTGCCTGGCCTATATTCATCCTCCATTACAATATTCTTTAGCTCTAGTTTGGCATCTTTAGTTGCTTTTTTAAATCCTATTGTGAGTTTTTTTTGTATTTAATCTCATCTCTTAATTTTTAAAATTTAAAAAGGTAACAATTTTGAGCGTCAAAAATTACAGACAAATCGTTTTCCGATGCAAAAATGAGTCAAATGTTACTCAAGTTATTCCGATGCCGCAGAATTCAGTAGCAAATAGAAATTTGGTACATTCTATTTAAAAATACGGATTTTTTATTTACTAATATAAACTGTGGTACAAAAATTTAAGCACACAGCATAAAATTTTTTTCAATAGTGTATAATTCATCACTAAATTAATGATAGAAAAATAGATGATAGTGATTGAAATTTCAAAAAATGTAGCTATAATTAAGTTTAAAAAGAAATACAGGGTGCGGCAAATTCGCGCATGTCGAATACAAAAAGTTGTGCGAATTTGTAGAACCCTGTAAAATATATTAAATAAAATGCTTGTCCCCTTTATATGAACTTGAAACTATTTTCATGATTAAATAAATGTTTTAATCAAGTAGACAAAAAAACGAACATTATTTTAATATTATTTATTTTTGTAAACTATCATTGATTTTAAGTAGAAAAAGTCAGAAAATTCACATCAGAACTCTAAAAATATTTTTTAAATAATTAAAATATTTTATTTTCTATTTATCAATTAAACTAACCAGTTTTTAAAGCTAATTCCATTAAATGATTAGCAAAATCTTTATTTTTAGTTTGAAATTCCTTCCATTCATTGCTGTCTAAAAAGTTTTTACGACTGGCTACAATATATTTAATACAGGCCTTTTAAAAATTTTTAATTAAGAAATTAGTAATTTAAAAATCATCACCTTTTCTATTGTAATAAGGTTATAAAGTTGAGAATAACTACAACGTCTGGCAAAATTTGTTTCGTCTTATAAAATAAAAATTGTTATTTTATAATAAAAAAAATTTAAATTCAAGTCATTTTATTACATATAGGTAGAGTTAGTTGAGGTCGAGGCCTAGCCGAGGCCCTCGCCAATTTCAGAATCTTGATCATGGTTTGACCTGCCTCGGATTTCGAAACCTCGTCTCGGTCCTCGCCAAGAACCACGCTGAGTACCGAGGCTAAATATACACACAAAAGAAGCGAAGCGGCGTCCTAACTCTAGTTATTTTATTAATTTTACCAATAGATGAAGCCATAATAATTTCACATTTATCCATCAAAGACTGTACTTCGTATTTGTGTGCAATTGCATATAAATCGTCAACATTGTTCTCCAATATACTACCTTAATTTCATTTTAAATCAAAATTAAATAACACGAAAAAACCTGAAATTTGTCCTAGATAAAAATATTCAATCAAAGCCTGAAAACATTCTGGGGAAGAATCAGTAATTTCAAGTTCACCCTTAAAGCTTATAGATTTTAAAAGAATAATACAATTATTTAAAATATTTCGGCATAAGTTATTAATAGCGATCGGACCAGGACATTGACTAGTTTTTAAAGGCCATTTTTGAGAAGCACATCAAGCGTAACAGGGCCAGGGAATCTGACAATTTTTAATGCTATCATTATAACCTCTGTTTATTAATAAGCCTTCGATTTTCGATTTAGATTCAAACATTCATTTTTTTGGGGTGATTTTAAAAGAGTCGTTCTCAAAAATTAGGCAGAAGGCCTCTCATATCTATAAGTAAGATTAGATTTATTCGAGAGATTAGAGATTGACCCATGTATCACATATAATTTCCTAAAGTCAGTTCAATTAGGTCCTGTTATCTTATTGAGATTATATGTAAATACATTTTTAGCTTCAATCATATCAGTCTGTTCAAACATTGTTAAAAATACACTGCTGTTTTGAGCTAGAATACAACGGTGGGCATTTATTTTCACATCACCAATCTGTATAATAAATAAATAATTTTACTTTAAAAATAGAAAAATAAATGGTAGGGGCTCTTGTACAGTTCATACGTTTCATGTGACGCATAAATTTTTATGGAACTCATAAATTCTCATAGGACGCATAAATCTTCATGGGACGCATGAACTGGACAAGAGCCTAGGTAGGTACCTTAATAACAAAATCTGTAAGTGTTTTGTCCAAAAACAAATCCCTACCCAAATTCCGTTTTTCAACTAGACTATTCGCAATTTGATCATAATTATATTCACATTTTATGTTGTAAGGCAAAAATTCAACTTCACAATATAACAATACAGAACCTAGAAAAAGATAAATAACTAATGACGAATATCTACCGAATTTTTATCTCATTTAAGTTATTTAAGGATTTTATTTTAGCATTGGAGATATTTACATAAAAGTCAAAAATACACATACCATCTGCATGACTTATTTTATGCAACTGAATTTCTGATTTACCAGATTCGGTTTTATTTTCAAAATTTTTTGAATAGCTTCTGAAAAGCAAAATAACTATGTATAAATAATATTAGTATAACTTACGAACAAATATTTACACGGTTCCCTTCAATATCATAGGCATAGATATTATATTTGGCAAACACACTAACTTTCGACTCATTTAATCCGATTTGAATGAGCGAAATCAAAGTCTGATTATAACTGTTTTTTGTGTTAATACGTAATTCCCAAACAACTGAAGGACATATTGGATTGAAAAATTTCTTGCCTAATTTAAATTTTAAATCAAAAAAGATACATAAAAAACATACTGGTCATAATTTGGTCGTTCATAAAAAATTCCTTGCGTAAATTTAAATCATATATTTTCCATTCAATGTTACATTTAATTAAATTAAGCTAATTGAAATTTCTGGTGAATAAATAAATTAAATTTACCTTATCAGAAACATCAAAAAACATTGTAATTTTAAGATTATACGTTAGATTTAAAAAGGAGTGGTTAAAATATTGGAAGCTAGTACTGAAAAATAAAAATGGTTTATAGTAAAGGTTGATTCGTTAGATTTAAAATTTTTTATCATATTATGTAATAGATAAAATGGTTTGGGTCATCTTATGCTTTCCTGGTTTTTAGTATTTTTGATTATTTTCTTAAATAAACCAAAAAATCCTTCTTAGATATACCTACTTAATCTTTCTAATAGTTCCTAAATCCTTTCAATCTCTCTAAATCAGTTTATCCAAGAAATTTCCTTATTAAATTGGGTTAAAATTCTTTTTTCAAATATTGTGGAAAAAGAACGCTCATGTACTTACGTCCCAGTAAAAATGTCTGGGTCACAAGTAAATTCTCTCTCTCTATTAAACTTGAAAACAAAAAACTTTGCCTTATAAACTTCATTTATTGTAACTTATGTTAATACGTATGTATATTATATTTGCTTTGAATTTCTGTGAATTACCCCTTAATCCCAACAAATCCTCAATATCCCACTTACACTTCTTGATCCTTCGATATCACGAGCTAAGCCTTGATATTCCATTTAATTACTCCAATATTACCTTTAATCACTCAATTAATCAATCCAGTTATAACTCCAAATCATCGATGCAAAAATTTTGAGAATTTTGGAAAAACAGGCAACCAAATATTGTGGAAAAAATTCCAGAAAATTCCCGATTTTAAAAAAAATTTTTCCGATTTTCAAAAAAAATGGGAATGGGAATTCCCGATGAAGCATTAATTCCCGATTTCGGAAAATCAGGATACAAATTGCTTTCTTTTTCAGCGCTGTAGGTGAAAATTATGAGATTTTTGGAAGGCCAAGGAATCAGTCTCTCCCTTTTCTGGCGCGCAGGCAAAAATTTTGAGAATTTTGGATTTAGGTCTTGTGTGGGGTCTTTTTTTAGGTCTTGCTCTCTCTAAAAATTGACTGACAACTAACTCAAAAATCAAATCACACAAAAATATTTTACAAATTTTTATGACAATAAAAAGACACTTGTAGTATTTTCTATAAAATTTAATTCTAATAAAAACAAAAAATGTAAAATAAGCAACCAATAAAGAATAACCTAATAAAAAAAACAATAACACGGTGAAAGTAAAGAAATTCATTTTTAAAAATTTCTACTAAACTTGAAAGACTTTGAAAGAATTAAAAATAATAAAAGCCAAAAAGCCCTAAAAATTTTTACACGCCCATAAACATCTAAAAACAACAAAATTCATGTTTAGACATTCTACGTAACAAATGAATATAATTTTGGAACACCCTTATTTCAGAAAGATTAAATAATTCAACATCTTAAAATTAAAAAATCTATTTCAGTATTAGATATTGTTTATCCCTCGGCCCTATATGATAATTAAAAAAATCTTTAAAAAATTGACTAGAACATGAAATATTGAGAAAAATAGGGGTGCGGTTATAATTTTGGAACAGAGTGTATATCAGGGTTGCCGCCCGAAACCCAAAACCCGGCCTTTTTTTGTACCCGAAACCCGATACTCGAAATGAAAATTTTATAACCCGAAACCCGTACCCGAAGATTTTTTGTACCCGCGGCAACCCTGGTGTATATCAAAAGTTCTGATTAAAAACAAATTTTATAATTCTGTTATGTAAACAAATTAGGTATGATATGATAATTTTCATTTTAATATATATAATTTAATAATTTAATAATTTTATAATTTCATAATCATAATTTTAATTTTCAATTTGATACTATAACTTTCATTTTATGCTGGTTGTATAGTTGCTGTGTTGTTTCTTTTAAATATAAAATTTCTGTAAGGTTTATTAGTTAATATACAAATAATTGGATTAAAAACTGGTATTAAATGAAAAGAAATATAATTTAATATTCGAATAAAATTAATGTTGTTTGTAGATAAATTTAAAATAAAAAATAGCACTTCTGTCTGGTTAATAAAAGGAATTGATGCCTAAAAATAAATATACAGGATGCCTCAAAAGTCTTCTTTGCCTACACATTTTTTTTATCATAATTTATTAAAACTTAATCAAAAATGAAGGATTTTCAAGGAGGATGAAGGATTTTCAAGGAAAATCAAGAAATTTTGATCGTTTTGCAAATAACAGTCCATATCATTTCGAAGGAAGGGTGTTGGAAACAGAGCTGCGTCGAAATTTCGATTTTCGATTTTCGACGTTTTTTTCTACCGATTTTCGATTTCCGAATTTCGAATTTTTTCATAAAATTTCGATTTTCGATTTCGATAATTTTAGTTTTTTCGATTTTCGTTCGATTTTCGATTTTTTTTTTGCAAAATTGCATTATCTTTTTTCTTACGATTTTATTGCTGCGGGGCCAAAAAATGAAGAGATTTGGCTACTTGACCTTTCAAAATTCTCAAAATTTTCGCCTGCGGCACAGAGAAATGAAGATTTCTGGCTTAAGGATCGTTCAAAATTCTCTAAATTTTCGCCTGCGGCGCAAAAAAAAGGTTAAGAAAGATTGAGGGATAAAAATAAGGGCTAAGAAGATCGAGAGATTCCCTTTAATCCACCCAAATCCCACGATAATCCGTCAAATCCCGCGTAACCCTTGATATCCCTCATATTCGCCTCATATCAAATAATATCCACCTTAATCTACCCAAATCCACCTAAATAATATTATCATTGACTGACTTTCCACCCGGGCCTCCAATTAATCCATTTGCCTTACAATAATAAGAGGGATATAGGAGGATGGGATATAAGGGTATCAAGGGGTAAGTAGAATATCGAAGGAATAAAGGATTTAAAGTGATCTAGGGTGCGGATTTAATTGGTCTCTAGTCCTGTATATCCCCCTAATCCTGTATATCCCTACGATCACTGATATCTCTTAAGACTATTATTAATCCATTGAATCCCCTTATATCTCAAGATTAACCCTTATATCTCCATATTGCGGATTGTTTACTACTCTTTTAGTTATTTTAAAAAATTTCGATTTTCGATTACCGATTTTCGATTTTCGACGTTTTTTTCTGCCGATTTTCGATTTTCGAATTTTTTTATAAAATTTCGATTTCGATATTTTTGGATTTCTTTCGATTTTCGATTTCCGAATTTCGAAGATTTGGTTGGAAATCCTCTGGTTGGAAATCCTTAATAACTGGATAAGAATGATGACATTTTGAATCCCAATATCAGTCATTTTTCTTTAATAAAAAGCAGACCTGCTCACGGATACGGATAATATCCGGATACCCGCGGATATCCGCGGGTATACCAAAATTTTTATTTCGGCCGGAAACCGGGAATTTAACTTTTCAAAAATTCTCAAACATTTTCAAAAATTTTAAAAATTTTATTTTTTTATCGGTATAATCCCTGATAAGGAGCGTTGGATCAGAATTCCTATCTCTGCCTTCCGATTTTCGAACCGAACTAACCATAAGCAAGGTTAGTTTTGCGCATCCAGTTATACCTCATTATCTACCATTACTCGAATTTAAATAAATTTGACCATTTTGAAAATTCTAGCCAGGCTGACCATTTTGAGAAAAAACGGATATATCCGCGGATGGATATGCCTAAAAAGTTGGACGGATACAAACGGATACGGATATGGACCTCACGGATATATCCGGATACGGATAGCAAAATCCGTATCCATGAGCAGGTCTGATAAAAAGATTGCTATCTGAAAAGAGGAACCGAGGAAATGCGGCAATTTTGCAAAAATTTTTGCTCTCGTCTGCGCCTCTGTATTAAAGCCAAAAGGGGGGGGGGGAGGTGGGGGTATTTCGAAAAAACCATTTACCGTATTTCCTCTAATAAAACTACATGTCGTTTTATTTTTCAACTTCCCTCTAGACTGTCGTTCTATTAAGGGCTGTCGTCGTTCTATTAGAGGAAATACGGTATTTTTGTTCTCCATTTAATTCTCTGTTATTTGATTGTATTTTGATATAATTGATTGCGATTTAAAAAGTTATGATAAAAAATGTGCAGGTAAAGATTTTGAGGAACTCTGTAAATAAATGTGATTATTTTTTATTTTACCAAAATAGTCAGAGTAATTGTTAATTGTTTAGCATATATCTTAAAATAAGCATCACTTCCTGAATATGAATTTACATATCTTATCATTTTAAATGCACAAATAAATATTATAATATAGGGAGTAATTTCAATTGGAATTACAAAAATAAGCATAATCTATTAAATATTTTTGTATTTAAATAAAAATATTAACAAAAATACTGGTTGAATGTCTGATTTAAAGTATGGATATTTTGTTGTTAAATCAGCTTCGTTAAATTGTTTGATTCCTCCAACAACATTATGTGAAAAATAAATAATATTTAAAATGTAAATTATTCCAACAAATACAGCGATTGTTAACTTATATAAATAACGACATAAATTAATTTTTATATTTCTAATTAAAAAGTTTAAAAATTATATATTAAACAAAATTAAAAAATTAATGTTTAATTCAGAAATTTATTTTATTTTTTAAGTTTCGGAATTTAAGAACATTGTTTAAGTAAATCCATATTATGAATCTATTCTCCGGCCAGACAAGCTTCCATCGCGCTTTTTCTTATCAATACCGATGGCTTGGGGGTATGCTCTGAATTTGACCCTGTTTACGTTCTCAGGCGTGCCTACTGATCCAGTTCTGCTGCTTTTTTTAAGGTGAACAGTCATGGCTATTAGACTAAATACTTTTTAGAAAAAAAGTTCCCAGAAAATTTTCTGCAGGAATTTTTTTTTGGACAGTGCTTTTTTGAATATTTCGAGGAGATGAAATTTTGCGAACGCCGAATCTTTATCGAAAAGTTCCAATATTGGAACCAGGCTTATAAGCTTTAGAAGACCCCCATTTCTGTCTTGTCACCCTATAAGCATAAGAGTTTTTATTTTTAAATTTGAACGCCTTTGAGGATGGGTATAAGAGAAACCCGAAAATTTAATACCCTCTAAACCTATCTTATTTATGCCAAATTTTTAAATAGACGGGATGTTGTACCCCTGTTACATTATTGGTATAATCCACAATCATAACTATTTATTTACCTATTTAAAGTCAGATATCTATAAACAAATTGAACACATAATCCATGTAAATTCAAATGATACAGAAAATTGTATATTACAAAATAAGTATAAAAATTAACAACGTTAAATTTGTTTTCCAAATAATTAAATAATATTCCACCGGTAAAGATGATATTAGACAGGCCATCAGTGTCAATTATATAAAACTTGAATAAATTTGAGGAAAATAATTCTATTTCACTCAGTAAATATTAATTCTTATTTATTTACTAGAGATCGAGATTTTTGAAAAGTCTGGGCCTGTTCATGGGTCCGTGTTTGATTAATTGACCTGGGCCGAATCCTGGGCCTGTAGTCCATGAAAAACTCAGGAAGGTCAAAAAATGCCTGGGACTGGACTCTGGGTACAGGAAAAACCCAGGCCTTGGTCCAGGCCCATCTCAATCTCCATTACCGTATTTACTCAATTAATTCCCCACCCTCTTTCCCCATGCCAGGGATGAGTTGAAAAAATAATTCCCCACCTCCAAATACCCTAATACACGTTCAAATTTCAAAACTCGAATAATTCCCCTCCCTTGAATAATTCCCCATGCCACAGATAGGTTGAAAAAATAACTCCCCAGGGGAATTAATCGAGTAAATACGGTATTTACCATCTGTAAAAGCATTTGAACGGTCAACATTAAAATATCCAAAACACAATTTTGTATCAGAATTTGACTATGTGTTTTCATTTCATTTGGTGTTTTAAAAATAATTAAAATAATCAGAATAATATTTAAAGGAAAACCAATTAATAAACAACCAAAATAATCAAATTTAATTAAAATATCAACTGA
Source organism: Meloidogyne arenaria (assembly GCA_036172955.1). Lineage (NCBI taxonomy): Eukaryota > Metazoa > Nematoda > Chromadorea > Rhabditida > Meloidogynidae > Meloidogyne > Meloidogyne arenaria. Next base: position 3,424,760 of record JARQAB010000029.1, on the reverse strand, counting down.
CATTTTTTTCAAAAAATAAAATATAATTAAAATTTTATTTTTCTAAATTTTATTTCAAAGTTTTTATTATTGTTTTAACAAATATTAATTAAAAAGTTTAAACATACTCACGCTAAAATACAAAAAAAACTTTTTTAAATATGTTTATTTATTCGGGTACAGCCCAAGTAAGCGCGCGGCCAGATAGGCGCAAAGCCTGCTTCAAAATTTCCAAATCTTTCAAAATTTAGTATTAAACGATTCCTCTCATCGAGCTAAAGAGAATGGTACCAAAAATATTAATGTCCAGAAATTTTCCAAGTAGTTATGGCTTTGCGCCTACCTACTTGGGCGTGTCCCTTTTATTCTAATTAAAATACAGTATCTCCTCGAATAAAATAAAAGTGCATTTTTTAAATCATACTCTTTAAAAACTCCTTTTAAAAATTTGAAAATATTATGTTTCTATCTTAAATACAAAAAATATCTTTGAGAAACTTTTGTTTTTTTTTACATTAGACACAAACAATTCGTGAGATTTTTAATTGTTTGGTTCAGTTTTGACTTGGGAAATTAGTACACATTTTCCTTTACTTTTTTCTCTTTTCAAAATGGTCCAAGTCAAAAAAGATTAAATTAATTTCAAAATTTTAAATTATTATTTAATTTTATAATTTTTATAATCACAAATTTTGGAAGATAAGATTATTATTTTTATATCAAAAGATTGAGAATGATTCAAACTTTAATAAAATTCTGTTTAGTTTAGGGCGAGAAAAAATCTTTTAAAAATTTCAACCAGAGATCATTCTTCTAGCTTATGAAAAAAATTATTTTATGTACTTATACCTTTATATTACTTCGGAGGAAGATATTTACAAAATCATATTTTGGGGATTCAAATGTTCGTAAAATTCCCAAAAATTCTGACCAAGGTGTGTATGTTTTCCCCTCACTCGACTAGGAGTTTCGGGGATCAGAGTTTACGCGGGATTGTTGTCGGACACCTTTCGGGATTGAATTTTCTAGATTTAATAGAAATAATTTCTAAATTCATGTTGAGATACTTTTGGATATTTATTTGGTGACACCCTATCTATAAAATTTCTAGAACAAAAAAATTTTTATTTAAATCAAAAAAGATTAATGTATAGAATTTCATCATATCAATTTAAAAAATGTAGATCGAACCTTATTTGTAGATAGCCGACAATTGCGTTTATGAATAATATCTTATAGGTAGGTGTATCTTAAATAGATTTTAACGTACAGATACTTTAAAAATTTGTTTGTCTACTCTAATTTTCAATTAGTATCGCTCAAAGAGCCCGAACCGTACCATCCTACGATGTTCAGTAATCCGTATAGGTATATATCGGTATTCCGTAACGTTTTTATGATACAAAAAATTCTTAAATACTCTACGGAATAAGGAAAAGAAATTTCTGGCTCGAATTGTATCTAATGTTAACTATACTTTATAATGAGGTCCGACCTTAATCAATTTTCACTTATCAACTAGATTACATTGCATATTTTTGCGTCCATTCACGAGCAGTCTCATCATATTTAACACGATCAGTTTTGTACAATTTAAGAGCATCATCACTCATTCCATGAGCTGCGTTTGCATCGCCAAACATAGAGCAGATTGAAAGCAAAACTAAAAGTTGGGGAAAATTATTAAATTCAATAAAGTTAGTGTCCCGATGAGAGTTAAGTACAAGGATCTTAAATATTTTTGAAATTATAGTAAGAAAGTTTCCATTTGTTTTTGTAATAAGTAGAGATCGGAATTTTGTTCCCTACCGTATTCCGTACCGTAACGGAATACCGATAAAATACGGCCGTAGTACGGTACGGTCCGATCTCTAGTAATAGGTTTAAACTAGAATTGGACAAAACTTATCAAATTGTTTACTTGAGGATTTGTCCTAACATTTGTGATTACTATATATTTATAAAAAAAGTTGCTTGGCTAGAAAAAAGTCTAGCTCTTTCAAGAGTTGAGATACGGGCTTGAAAGTTTGACATGTCCGAGGTCAAATTTAATGTAGTATTCAGGAAAATTAGGACTTTGGGGGTACCTCTATTCCTTGGTACCTAAATCGTGTCGGTAGCGAGGATATCTCCGGAACGGATAAAGATAGAGAAAAAGTTCCGCCGGGAGGGCGTTGAAGCTTGATTTGGAGATGATGAAACCAAAAAACGCAAGGTCGAAATGTCAAGTCTAAAGGTCGATATGCCTGACACAAAATTGGTCTTTCGGTAAAATGTCCGATTTTTCGGAAATGACGAAATCCTGAGGGCATATCTTATAGGTGAGAGAGAAATTGTGATTGATGGGTGAAATTGGAAGCAAAAGCAAAGAAAAAGTAGAAGCAGAAGCAAAAGTAAGTTGAAGCAAAGTTTGAGGGAAGAAAAAAGCGAAAAAAAGTTGAGGGAAGAAAAATTTGAATCTTTTCTTATTTTTTGCTCTTTATTTTATTTTCTCCCGGCACAATTTTCTTTTTTAATCCTTTTTAGTAATATTTGTATATTTTTAAATGTTTTCACCTAAAAATGTATCTTTTCCTTTTAACCTCAATTTATTTAGCATTTTTTATATTTGACATTCAAAAATTTAATTTTATAGAAAATATTCTTTTTCTGTTCATACTATTTTTTCTGCTATTTTTAAATTATACAGAAAAGAAATAAAAGTTTTTAATTTTATTAATTCATTTACGCCCCTGTCAATAAAACAAACCAAAAATATTTAAAGAGAATTTTGGAAGTCCAAGAAGCCTTAAAAAAAGATTAGGAAAAAAAGAAAAATCTTTTTCTAATTGTTTTTTTAGTTGTTACGTCGAACCAAACATTTTTTCTGTACCTATCAATTTACGATTTTTGTTGTCATTTTTATAATCATTTTTTCTTTTTTTCCTAATCTTTTCTTACGGCTTCCCGGACTTCCAAAATGTTTGATAGTTCAGTGATTTGTCCATTCAGTGATTTGGTAAGACCTTATTGTGTCTGTTCAGTGTTTTGGCATGGTTCGTAAATTTGTTGTCCATGATTACGTAATTTATCCATTTTATTTAACCTTTGTTTAATTTTTCCCTCAGCAAATTTCTTTGTTCTTATTATTGCAGTGTTGTTTTTCCTATCATTTGTTACTTTAAAACTTAACTTCTACCCTAATCCTTTTTTGCCTTCCAAAATATTTTTTCACAAAAAACTACACATTATTTTATTAGTAATTTTTTAAGTTATAGAATTTTCACCATTCGATTTACTTTTTAAAAAAAATTAACCTCTAAAAATTAACCTCTAAATTTTTTTAATTGTTAATTTTTTTATTTTCTAAGAATTATTTTTAAAATTTATTTCCTTTCTAAAATTTTGGCTGTAGTATAGTATACCGGTGGAAAGGTTTCAATACCATTTACCATTTGATCCACATACCATTTGATTTATCTTCTGGGCGTTCCGTATCAAAAGGTACCACTCATTTTTACAGGAGATGATGTTGACCGAGAAATAGGTCCCGAAGATAGAAAAACATAGGGGGGGAGTAGCACAATTTAGGGGAAAAAATACGATTTTTTGATTGTTAGCTCATTAGAAAGAGCTGCTCGAGCTGAGTCGAATGATACTAAGATTAACAAAATATGATGTAATAGGACCGAGACAAAGGTCTCTGAAAATTAAAAAAATACAGGGGCAAATTTAGGATGAAAAATCGAATAAACAAATGTTATCTTATTCAAAAGAGCTCGTCGAACAGAGTCGAATGACATAAAAATTAACGAAATCCGACATGATTTAACAAAGTTATGTTGTGTTTGTATTAGCTCCTTACCTATGGCCTCCGTGCAGTTTTTTGCTTCTGCGTAGGAAGCCGGCATGCCCACCTCATCGTTGATAGGAATAGGATTATGTGGCGAGCCCAGAACCCAGCGACCGTAGACTCCCCGCGAGGCGCGTGCCGCAAAAGCCCGCGCGAAGCGCGGGCTTTTGCACAAGCGCCTCGCTGACGCTCCATAGGTTTACGTTGATTATTTTGAACCTCTTTATCTTTGCTCTTTCGTATGAGTTATTATTCCAAAAATAGAATTTATTTAAAATACAGGGTGCGGCAAATTGGGCGCACTTTTTCTTTGCGCCATAACTTTCTTCAATCTTATCAAAAATTGATAATTCTTTTTTTATTTTAATCCCAAGACTTTGAGAAATTTTTTGATACCAAACACTGGAAATTTAATTCAAAGATAGTAAGGATAAACGCTTCGAAACATCCAAACGCGTCAAAAAAACATTTTTAATCCAAAAGTTTAATTGATCATAACTTTGTTCAAAATCATCCGATTTAAAAGATTTTGGTACCAATCGACTCATCTCATTCAGACGTATCGAAATATCTTATAATACCATTTTTGAAAATTTTACTCAAAAAATTTATATTTGCTAAAATAATTTTAATTTATCATTCAAAGCTCCATATCTCGGTTCATTTTCGTCAAAGCTGCTTGATTTTTACGTCATTCGAATCGGATTGCAGAGCTGATTCGAATGATATAAAGATTTCCTATATCAAAATCTTAGTCTTGAATCTAGGCCAATTTTTACTAAAAAAATCTTGCTCAAACTTTGAGAAAAAATTTAGTAAACTAAATTATAAAATTTTAAGGATATTTTAGTATCAAATAATTTCTCAAAGTCTTGGGATTAAAATAAAAAAAGAATTATCAATTTTTGATAAGATTGAAGAAAGTTATGGCGCAAAGAAAAAGTGCGCCCAATTTGCCGCACCCTGTACAATTTTTTTGGTCGCTCTAATATTTGGCTACCGAATTAGAAACTCGAAGTTCATATTATTCGAGTCTTCGTCGAGCTGCTTCAAAAATGAAAATTTTTACACCTTAAATTTGCAAATGAAAAAATTTCAAATATTTTTCCCTTATATTTTGCTTACTTCGTTATCTGATTTTTAGAAATTCTGATTTTTTAAAAATTCTGAGTTCCCAAGTCACTTCCCTCTTACATTTTTAAATTTTTAAAATCAATTTTTTAATTTTTTATAAATTCATAGATAAAATTTTAAAATTTTCTAAAAATTAAAAAAATGCCATATAAAGATCGAAAAAGACGTGAAAAAAGGAAGGAGCAACCACGAAGTGCTTTTGAATCTAAGAGTCCTTCTCAGGACTATCAGGTAACTCCTGATCCAACTGCGATTCAATTGTGCAACGAAGATGTTCCGGTATATATTTATATAAAAAGTCGAACCTCATTTTATAATCCCAAAGATCGTAATATTAATTTAATAAGGACCCGGTTTTTTGTACCCTAGAAATCTGATCACTACTAATTACAGAAAAATTTGTATAGAAGTGCCTTTAATAAAAGGAGTAAAGTTCCTTTATTTGCGGATTATAGATTTTTGTGGTATTAAATTGAGGTTCGGGGTTTATTTAATTATATCTATATGGATAATTTTCTAAATAAATTACAAAAATTTTCATAAGTTCAGTAGTTATTTCATGCCTGTTTTCTGGGTATTTTTTATGATTTTTTTATTAGTTATCTTGGAACAATTCCTACATTTGATAAATCTAATAGCTATGTATAATAACTTTAATTTTAGGACTTTGGACACGCGGGATCCTCTGGTAATGTTTTTAATGTTTCGCAATTAGGGTTGAGTGTGTCTTCTATGGGTGTTGGTCCTTCTTCCTCGTTAGGGTCGAGTGTGTCTTCTATGGGTGTTGGTCCTTCTTCCTCATTTTCTTCATCTAGAGCTTTGGTTCGTAGTGGTAGTAGTGGTATTTCTTTGGTTCGTAGTGGTATTTCCCTCCAAACTATTAATAAAATTCCACGTTTTGAGGATTCTAATATATGTTCTGTTGATGATGATTCCGATACCTGCTCGATTATATCATATCGTAGTTCTCGTGGTGTAGGGCGTCCAAAAAATATTCGTAAATGTGGAAGACCACGAAAAATTTCCAACTTTACTTCCGATAATGCTTCCTATAATAATTATATAAGTGAAAATCTTGTCGAAGATAATGCAGTGCTCTTTCATGAAAGTGACTCGGATTCTTCTGTTAGTTTATCTTTTTGTAGTTCTCGCGGGAAAGACCGTCCTGAAGAAGGAGCTGGAAGAGGTGCAGATAGACCTAAAAATATAACTGAGCATATTATACCAGACGAAGGTGTTATTGTTAATGAACAACCTGTTTTGTTTTTAGCCCCAGATCCGCCAATTCGTCGTTCAGAACGAATTAGAAATCGATCTTCTATCATTCCATCACCTATAATACAATATATGCCTTCTTGTATTCTAAAGAATCCTATTAGAAACCGTTGTACTCTGCGTCATAAAGAATTCCCATGTGCTGATGTTAGAGCTAATCACACTGCAGAGTATTATGACTCTGGCACTTTTGGATCCTCCGCTGTTTGTTATTATTGCAAGGCATTGTTGTTGGAGTCCGAAGTTAATTTAAACCACAAATATAAATTTAAAGTTGTCTCTTCCTCGCATTGTTGTCGTTGTGGAAAAGTAACTCTTCCTCCATACAAAGAACATCCGCAGATTTTGAAAGATCTCTTAAAAGGAGATACAAAGATCTCTAAAGAATTTCTCGCCAATGAAAATGTTTATAATTCCTTACTAGCCTTTGGATCAATTTCTGTCGGCCATAAAGACTCCTCTTTAGATGGAGCCACAAGTTTTTTGTTAAATGGTGAATTTGTAAGACGCATAAGTTCTATGTTTTCAGGAAACTTTACCCCATCCTTTTCCCAGTTATATATATTAGATGCTAATGATGCTCTTGAATTACGTAAAAATGATTCTAAATATGGCGGTGATAGAGTAAACCCTCAAACCCTAAAGAAGTTAGATGCCCTTTTACGGGCTATTCACCCATTTGCTTTAGAGTATAAAAATTTCCATTCACAATACCAAACTATTCTCGAAAGAGACGGACCTGATGCCGTAAGGAAATTTCGATTTACAATTTTAGAGGAACGCTCTGTTCCTGACCCAATTAAGGATAAAAGCGCGCACCCGCGCCAAGTTAATCTTCCTTATGAAAAATCACTGTTTTCCGTTTGGACAGAGTCCGATGAACCACCACAAGTTAATGGAGTTTTTATCACTGATCTAAAAGGTTCACTCTTTGAAGTCAAACCACATAACCCCTTGACCGATACCATTTTTTATCCTTTACTTTTTCCTCATGGAGATGATGGTTGGCATAACAATATTCCTTGTAGGATTATGACTGACAAATCAAAAAATAATAATCAATCAAAAAATAATAATGACGAGTTATCTGACGAAGACATTCCTCCTTCTGACGATGAAATTAATGATGCCCCTGAGGATGAACCAACTATTTCTAAAAGAGATTATATTCGTTATCGGCTTGCGCTCCGTGAGAATGATATTTGCCATAATATATGGTCAGCAGGCGGAGGCCTCAGCCAAAAAATAACTCTTGATTATGCAGCAAGAATCGATGCTGATGTTGCCAATTATTTACGCAAACCCCAATTAAATTTGCGTTCAACTGTAGCACCTGACTTTCTCAAACATATTGCTAAAGGAGGAAATATTGATAATGTCGAAGATATTACGAGTGTAGTTTTGTTTAGAAAACATAATCCTGGAACTCGACCCTATTTTCAGGACATGTTTTATGACGCAACAACCATCATGGCACGAACTCGCAAGCCAAATTGTGCATCATTTATGTTCACATTTACCACCAACCCGCGATGGCCAGAAATTTCCAAAAATTTCTTGCATAAAGGCCAGAAATTAGTTGACCGTTTCGATGTTATCTGTCGTATATACACCGACAAAATGAAAAAACTCCACAACCTTCTTGATAAAAAGCATATTTTTGGTAAAATCCTCGGATATGCTGAAAGCATGGAATTTCAGAAAAGAATAGGAGGTCCGCATCTTCATAGAGTTTTCACTATTGATAGAGAAGCTACAGCTGAAAATATTGAAAATCTAATATGGGCTCATATTCCTCCGGAACCAAATGCTTCAGACAAATCAGATTGGGCCAATTTTCTTAGAAAGGTTCGCGAACTGCTACCAAAGTTCCAGCTTCATGATTGTTCTGATCATTGTAGAGGAACAAATGGACGTTGTATGAAAGGTTTTCCCAAGCCTTATAGCCGACAAACTATTTTACATGACGATAAGCCTGCAGAATATAAACGCCCAAGTCCTAAAGATGGCGGAGAGATATTAAAGATTACGCGCGACTCCATTGAAATTGAGTACGATAATCGACATGTAGTACCTTATAATCCTTTAATTATGGTCATGTTCCAATCCCACCATAATTTAGAATTTTGTTACGGTCAATCAGATAATTTAAAATATGCTTTAAAATACCCTTTCAAAGGTCCAAGCTTTTCTTATATTAAATGCGCTGATAGTAACAAAATTTCAATTGACGAACCTGCACAATATGCAAAAATGCTTTATAGAAGTCCTTCAGAAGCTTATTGTAGAATCCAAGGCAATAGATATGCGTATCTTTCTCATACTGTAATTCCACTCTCTATTCATTTGCCGGGTTTGCAAAAAATTGTTTTTCCTCCTGAATCCAAAAAAATTAAATTAAAACCTGTGACAAAAGGTGTGCTCCCTGAAACACCCCTAACTTCATACTGGAAGTTATGGAAAACAGACCAGTCAGTTCAAAATATTCTTTTTGAAAATATGCCTGAAACATACTCAATCGATCCCAAATTTAAGACCTGGAAAAAAAGGAATCTTTCCACTAATGAACGAAGAATACAAGATCGTAAACCAGTTTTCGGTAGAATTTATCCAGTTTCACCTAGAGAAAATGAAAAATTCGCTCTTTATGTCCTTATGAGACATTTCCCTGGTGATCCAGATCATCTTAAAAATGTTAATGGAACTATTTGTGATACATTTGCAGATGCAGCTCGTCTGCGTGGTCTTTTTGAAGATAATGCTATATGGCAACGAACTCTAAGTGATGCTTCTACCTCCCTTATGCCTTTACAAATGCGTCAGCTATTTGTTAATATTCTTCTCCACGGCTCTACACAAGACTGTATAATTGATTCTAAACAGTTATGGGAAATGTTTAAAGACAATATGTATGATAAAAGATGCACAGACGCACAAAAACCAGGTCGTATTGACAGAGCATTAGCTATTATTGAAAGATATCTTTTTGCAAATGGCAAGCAAATGAAAGATTATCATCTTCCCCTACCTACAAATTCTTTATCTAATGACCCCAATAAGGCTGTTGACGAATTCTTCTTTCCCCAAGATGTAAATGATGATGATGTAGATGAGACAGTTGATAATTCGTTCTTTGAAAGTGCAAAGTTAAATACAGAACAAAATAATTTCTATAAATTAGTCCTTGATGCGGTCATGAATCCAAACTCTAAACAGCGTTTGTTCTTTCTCTCCGGTGACGGAGGAACCGGAAAAACGTTTTTATTGAATTTTATTTTATTTAATTTACGTCGCTTAGGAAATAAAATCCTTGCAACAGCTTCAACAGGTATTGCAGCTACTAAATTTTATGCAGGCGGAATGACCCTACATTCTGCATTTAGATTTGGCATTACTCATGAGATAGGCAAAATTCCAAGTATTCCTTTTGGAAGCTATTTTGGTCGCCGAATAATTGAAAGTAACCTTATAATTATCGATGAAATTACAATGATTGAAAAAACAGTGATTGAGAATGTCGATAAACTCTGTCGCACTATGGTTCCTCAAAATAAGAATTTACCTTTTGCAGGAAAGGTTGTTATCATTTCCGGTGATTGGAAACAATCGCTTCCTGTTGTAAAAAATTCCCCTTCACCCGAAGCGCAGGTGGCAGTTTCCCTTCAAAGCTCGCATCTTTATCCTCTGTTTAATAGGACTCGTCTTACACAGAATATGCGTCTCCAGCCCTCTGAAGTACAGTTCAAAGAGTGGCTATATAGACTCGGAACAGATACATCCGGTGTTAAAATAGCCATCCCAAAGTCTATGATTGTTGAAACAAAAGAAGAATTAATAGAATTTGTTTTTGATAAAGGCTTTGACATTCCAAGTTCCGATATGCTTAAGAGACTTATGCTCGCCCCTTTAAATAGATCTGTTGATCTAAATAATTCCTTAGTCCTGTCTTCCTTTGATACTGAATCTATTGACTATTATTCAATTGATAAGTGCACTAATGAAAATCCACTTTCTCCTTATGTTGCTGACTCTGACGTAGCAGCGCTTAATAAACTTACCCCAGGTGGTTTGCCAGCCCACCATATACATCTTAAAGTAGGTTCAATTATCGTACTTCTTAGAAATCTAAATACAAGCAAATCATTATGTAATGGTACCCGTCTTATAGTCAAAAAACTTCAAACGAATTTAATTTCAGCTGAAACCATTAGTGGTTCAAATAATGGTATGACAATTGGAATTTCTCGTGTCTGTAATTCCTATATTGATGAAAGTCCAGACGGTGTTAGTTTTGAACGTTTTCAATTTCCCGTTCGTGAAGCTTTTGCCATGACCATAACTAAGGCTCAAGGTCAAACTTGCGAAAGACTTGGAATTGATCTGACAGACGAGCCATTTGCTCATGGACAACTATATACTGCATTATCGCGTGCTACAAATAGTAAATTTATAAAAGTCTTCGCCCCGAATAAACCCAAAGACGACGAAGGTAATGTCCTCATTCATAATGTCGTAGCTCGTGGTCTTACCTTTGATTAGTCTATATCGTTAAATTTTTTAAATAATTTTTTGACTAATTATTTCCATAATTAAACACTCAACCCAACGTAATTTTTTGTGTATTGATTTCTTTTTGGTTGTGTTATTGTTATTTTACGGCGATGATTCCCCTTTTGCGTTTAGGGATGTACCGCCTTCTTAGTTTTTGGTGATGATACCCCTTTCGTGTTAAGGGACGTGCCACCTTCCTCTCATTTTTGGGCGATGATTCCTCTTTTGTTTTAAGGGATGTACCGCTTTATTTTTGGGCGATGATTCCTCTTTTGTTTTAAGGGATGTACCGCCTTATTTTTGGGTGATGATTCCCCAAGGGACGACCACCTACTTCTCTCTTAAGGGTACCTCATTTTTTCTTACGATTCTCTTTCGTGTTAAGAGATTTCGTCTCCCCTCCCTTTCGTGTTAAGGGTTGTAATTCCCCTCCCTTTCGTGTTAAGTGTTGTAATTCCCCTCCCTTTCGTGTTAAGGGTTGTAATTCCCCTCCCTTTCGTGTTAAGGGTTGTAATTCCCCTCCCTTTCGTGTTAAGGGTTGTAATTCCCCTCCCTTTCGTGTTAAGGGTTGTAATCCCCCTCCCTTTCGTGTTAAGGGTTGTAACTCCTCCCCTCCCTTTCGTGTTAAGGGTTGTAATTCCCCTCCCTTTCGTGTTAAGTGTTGTAATTCCCCTCCCTTTCGTGTTAAGGGTTGTAATTCCCCTCCCTTTCGTGTTAAGGGTTGTAATCCCTCTCCCTTTCGTGTTAAGGGTTGTAACTCCTCCCCTCCCTTTCGTGTTAAGGGTTGTAATTCCCCTCCCTTTCGTGTTAAGGGTTGTAATCCCCCTCCCTTTCGTGTTAAGGGTTGTAATTCCCCTCCCTTTCGTGTTAAGGGTTGTAATTCCCTTCCCTTTCATGTTAAAGTTTGTAAATTACTTTTAAATATAAAATAAAGCCAGTGTCCCCCCATGCCACTGTCCCACCTCTTCTCCGTCCCCCCTCCCCAGGAGTACAGGGTTTGCCCGTTTACCACCGTGCACCTCCACGTGGTGTACTCTGGGCATTGTTTTACTTTTGTAAAACTATGGCTAAGCACGGTACAAACGGGAGTTAAAATTTTTTAAATAAAAAACAAAAATTTTTTAGAACATAGCAAATTAAAATTTTTCATAAAGTTGAAATATAAAATTAAATAAATACATATTTAAATACTTAACTTAAAAATTAGAAATAAAAATTTTAGAAAATTTTAACATGGCATTTAAAATCTCTAGCTGCGCGCGAAGCGCGCCCCAAAGCCGATAGGCTTTCCCACGGGCAGAACAAAATTTCAATCCAAAGTATCCTAATAGGCATCCAGCTATCCGCCGCCATCAATGGTCAAACCCACAGCTAGTTAAATCTTTAAAATAATTCTGATATAAATCGAGATCTCTAAAACATGTTATGAAAAGAATAATGTTTTAAAGCAGTGATGTCTCTGGAACTATTTAGTTCCAGTTCCAGAACTAGTTTTTAATTTTTGTATTTCCAGTTCCAGTTCCAAAACTCCATTTTTGAAATTCCTTAGTTCCAGTTCTGGAACTATTCCGTAGTTCTAGTTCCAAACTAGTTCCAGATAATCACTAGTTCCGTAGTTCTAGTTCTGGAACTAGAACTAATTAGTTCCGGAACTGGATCTGGAACTTTGACATCACTGTTTTAAAGACCTACGGTTTCTAAAAGAATTATTAAGAATAGTTTTAAATCAAATTGTTTGGGGAAGATGTGCCTACCGTTCTAAAAATGATCAAACTAAATTGAAGCTGATCCTTTCAAAATTACCTTTAGAAATGGTCAAAGCCGGCGACCATTTAGATTGGAGATGTCCAAACAAATATATCCATCTTCACTTATATTTGGATGGAAAATTTTTGTTTTGAACGAGACTTGTGGCGGTTTAAACGGATATTCTGTCGGGAATTGAATATTCAAGTAAAACACTCCTCCTTGATATGGAGAATTTGGCGGTCCCGTAATTGCAGCTTGCCAAGTAAAGAGGTCTTCTCCGATAGGACCTGCACTACACAAAGCTGGAGGCTCACGTCGAAGGTCAAGAAGCTCCTAAAATATATAGTTGAACTTTATTATTAGACAATAATAAATCAATCAGTCATACACATCAGAAATTCACGATTTCGGGGATTAGGTTACCGATCAAAATAATCAGCAATTTCCAATCTGGAAATTGGGACAACATGTCCCTCGACGCAATCAGAAGCAACCCCAATTAAAACTAAAACCTTATGAATCCGTTTAAGTGCCATCTGAAGAGAAATTAATTTTTAAATTGATGAAGAATAAAATAATTCTAAAAATACACTTGAAACTTAGTTTTAGAGCAGTACATCTATTTATTTTAGAGCAGTACATCTATTTATCTTATCCCAGAATGGTTCCGTGACTTTTGCGCCGAGAACATTTGCGCCGCGACTTTTGCGCCGCGACTTTTGCGCCGGGCGACTTTTGCGCCGCGACTTTTGCGCCGGACGACTTTTGCGCCGCCACTATCATTAATAATTATGAAAAACCACAGCCGGACCTCACTATAGAAATGTAGGATAGTTGGAGATCTACGGATATCAAGATCCGGATCCGATATCCGACCTAAAATTTTCGGCTATCCGGCCTTTTTCAGATCCGGATATCTGGACCCGACAACCCTACACTATAGTGCACCTCTTCTGGATGCCTGAATAGAAGTAGCAGACCAAATATCTCTGTTTCCGAAAAAGTCAAGTTCTTTGAAGATGACCCCTCTAGGGGGTCGGTTTATTTTTCAACCTTCCATCTAGGGGGTCGGTTTATTAAAGGGGGCTATTGTACTTCACGAAATATTGTACTTCCTTAAATTCCTTCAGCTCCTGGATACCATTTTTTAAGGAGTAAACTATAATTAGGTCCGACTGTAGATATTATTTTTTAAAATTATTGCGGCGCAAATGTCGCGGCGCATAAGTCGCCCGGCGCAAAAGTCGCGGCGCACAAGTCGCCCGGCGCAAAAGTCGCGGCGCACAAGTCGCCCGGCGCAAAAGTCGCGGCGCACAAGTCGCGGCGCAAAAGTCGCGGCGCAAATGTTCTCGGCGCAAAAGTCGTGATACCATATAAAGGCTCTAACAATCAGACAAATTGTAAATAAAGGCAAAACATAAAAGAAAGGCAAATATCTTCCTTAAGCGCAGACTGCATTTTTTCTGCCAAGCTTTGCTGTATGTATAGAGCAGATATCCCTCGATAATTCAGCAGTAGATATTACCAAATTCCATCTTAGCCGGCCGAGCAGGACCGTTATTCTCAATGACTTTGAACCCTATTTTTTGCTGTCTAGCATAGACAACGACCCCATTGACTAGATCATTATGATTTTTTGTTTCTTATGTTCCATTTTTGGTAATTTAAAATTTATGGTGTAAATATTTTGCCAATTTTCCAGTTATATCAATATTTTTCACTTTTTTCAAAAATTTCAATATTTTGCATATTTTTACTAAAATTTTGGGATTTTTTATAAATTTTAGGGAAAAATCGAGAAATTCTGGCTACTTAACAACCGAAATTTTCAAAATTTTCGCCTGCGGCGCTGAAAAGAGGGGATTATGGCCTATTATTCACTACAGTGCCGTTGTCTTCCCATTAATTATTCCCTAGAATGTGTCTCAGCCCTTATTGAAAAGGCGCACTCCAACATTTCCCAATTAACAAAAACCTCAAAATGTGTACTGTACAAAAATCCCCATAAAGGCCCATCCCAAAATATTTCGCCCTCAAAATGTCCCACCAAAAACCCCCAGAATGTCCCACTGGACAAGCCCACAATATGTCACATCCTCATTTCGTCAATCAAAAAATTTCTAGACTTTTTTTGGAGTTTTGCTAGTGAATAAACGATAATTTATTTTAATATTTAGCTACTTTTTGGCATTTTTTTGTCAATATTTTGTCATTTTATTTCAATATTTTATGGCCATATTTTCCGATTTTATTTCAATATAAATCCAATCCCTACTAATTATGACCCGACCTAATATTATGTTTCTTCCACAGCTCTCTTCAATCACATCAAATGAAATGACGTGTCATCAATCTTTCCACTTGTATTACCTCTTTTTCAGTTTTAAGTAAATTTCGCTATTTATCGGCATTGTATCCGCTGAAAATGTTTGTTTCTCCTTTTAATGCTATTCGAGTTTAGTCGAATGATCAAAAATTAAGTTCATGTCTGTCATGTCTGAATTGTAAGCAGAGCTATGGTCTCATAATGGTCAAAATGGTAACCATTAAAACAAGTAGTCATAAATTTGTCAAGACTTGTTCAAAAAACTAATTTCGGTGTCATTCGACGCAGTCAGCTTCAGGGATGAGCGCAAGAGACAATCTCAAAAAACGCAAAACGCAATGCGCTCACCCCTGGTCAGCCTGACGAGGTCCTTCAAAAGAGCGATTATATGGATATTTTATTCTGACCACCCTTCTATAAATAATGATACCTATATTAAATAATTAAAATGCCTTTTACGATAATTAATGCTGAGAGAGTTAGCTTTGATATGCCCAATATTACCGAAATTACTGTAACGATACTTTCGGTGCAAGTTGAAGAATATCTGACGGAAAATGTTTGCCTTGGAAAAATTTGGTTTTAAATAATTTAATCAAATCAAGCTTATTCTCTCCAAATCCTTTGGCATTCTCTATTCTGGGGTTATGAAAGATATCAGTGATTAGAAGGAATCAGGAATTTGTCAGATTATAGTGTTTAAAAATATTGAAAAAAGTGAATATTTAATCAACTATTTCAAATTATTTACAATATCCCTATTGAATATTTCAATTTACAAAAATAAAACTTGGGGATAAAAAGAGGGGTTTGTTGGTATTAAAGAGATTGAACAAGAACCTCGACTACCCTTAATCCCTATAAATCTAAATATGTTTAGATTTCCATTAAATTCATTTATAACTTGTCAGCAAAACGCTGACATCCAAAAATAAAAATCATGGCTGAAAAAATAAAGCTAGCTTCATATTATTATATTAATAATTTTTTAATTGAAATAAATCATATGGAGATGAAGTATTAATTTACACAGTTACTCCTAGTCCATCCAAATCTCTATGATTCCTCTATATCCACCAGGGGCCTTTTTCAATTAGCATCACATCTGCGATGTGATGATACGATGTGATGAAGAATCATATCCCCGATGCGTGTTTCATGAAAATCATACGAATAATCACATCACAGATGTGATTAATCATATGAGAAAATCATACGCGTGTTTCAATTAATCATATCGTCACATCGGTGATGTGATCATCACATCGTACGATTCTCATATGATTAATCATACGTATGTTTCAATTACAAAATATTAAGACGTATGATGTTCGTCATATGATGAGTTTTGCCTTGGAAACATCATATGTAGACATACGTGCTTTTTGGTACATATGTGCCAATTAAAGAGATTTTTAAAAATTTTTAAAAATCCTAATTCAACCTAAAAATTCCAAATTAAATATTTTTAGATAGGATAGAGTGTGCTCTATTTTTTGATATAATTTATAAAATTTTTTGTTTAAAAATAAACTAGCGTTCGGGGCGTTGCCACTAGGCATGGGAGAAACTGCTGTCTCTAGCGTTTTTGGTACTGGGTATAAGTTTGGGTATATAAAAATTTTGAGAAAACTCGTAAAAAGTTGTTATTATCACTTTTATGAGGATTATTGTTTAATTTAGTTTGCAAAAAATTTTGCAAAAAGTTTGCAAAAAATATTTTTAGACTCAGCTTGATAAGAGCTTTCGAATGGTATATCATTTGACCCATTTTTCTTTATTTTTAGAAAATTAAATTTTTGGCTCGGAATCGTGGTCGAAAAATTAGTCAAAATTTTTAAAAAATCATAACTTTTTCAAAGTATAACTTTTTTACATATTTTAAATTTCTATAATATGTATAAACCTATAATATGTAACAAACATATCAGCATATACATAGTACATATCTTAATAAAAACTTATATTCATCGAAATTTTAAAAATAAAAGTGATTCATTAAATCAGATAATTTATATTTAATGTAGTACTATTTACTGGTTAATTTTAATGTTAATTTAAATTACAAATAATCTAACTTGTTCATCAACTATTTATGTGTTAGAATTAAAAAAATGATTAAAATTATATATAGGATTTAGTTATTTAATCTATTAATTGCAAAAAAATTTTTTTTTTATTTAGCAGATATTTTTTTATAAATTTGTACGTTCATTTAATAAAATTCGTATAAATAAGCAATCGGTGTGTATTAATTATTTGATATTAAAAATAATTTACCCTATAAAATGCCAAAAGGAAAGGGAGGTCGATTACAGGACTACATGCTCCATTAATTACCCTCTTTCGAATAATTACCACCGCTGTATTAATTACCCCCTGCAACCAGAGGTTGAAACAATAATTAGCCAGGGTAATTATTAGATCCACACATTCTTCTAATTTTTTTTAATTTAAATTATTTTAAGGAATATTTTTATAATGTTATTTATTTTTTCTTTTATTTTTTGTTTATTTTCTTCCAAAACGGATGCGGATTTAGCATCCCAAATTGGTTCACTTAAATATCGACCGAGCCCCTGCCCTAATTGCGACGATTCCTGTGCCAATAAACCGTTCTTTACGTGCAAATATACTTGTGATGATCCAACCGAGCAATATCCGCTGTAAATTTAGATTTGATAGAATTAAACTTTTCCCTCTTAAAATAAAAATTTAAAGGGCTAAGCAAAGTTTTAGCATATGTTTAACGATCGAACATGTTATCTCTTACATTATTTCTAGATGCTTTGTCTTTAGATTCTCTAACCATTAGAAACGGACTATCATATATGTTCGAATACTTACCCCTCTTTAATAATTGCCACTTTCGGGTAAGCTTTCAAGCGAGAGGTTGAAACATTAATTTTAATTATTTGAGCATATACAGTATAGCACTATGTCTATGTTTAAGTATAAAACCTACTATGTATTATATAGAGAATATTTGATTTTTTTAAGTAGTAAATTTATTCATACCAAAGGGTATACAATATACCACTGAAATGGATGATTATATGAAAATAGAATGTTACAAATTGGGATTAAAAAGAATAGTAGTCATTTTGAAAAAATTAGTGGACACAAATAAGTGAGCTGTTTTAAGTTATTTTGAATTTGCTTAAAAAAAAGAGAAAAAAAATATATATTGGGGGTGAGAAAACAAATAAATTATGTTGGGAATGTCAAAAATAAATAAATTATGAAGCGTCAAAAATAAATAAATTATTTGGAGATGAGAAAATAAATGAGTTGTTTAGATCTATAAATATGTCAATTTTGGGGGTGGGGAGATTGTCATAAAGAAAAATTGAATAAGGGGGGTTATAACGCAGGTTAAAATGCTAATCAGCTTGAGAATTTTTTTGAATTTAACGTTAAAGGGCAGTTATGTAAATTTTTTTTCTCAATATTATGGTGTGTACTCAGGGATTCTTTAATATTTAGGGTTCCGATTGTATTGGATTTAGGTTATTATTTTTAGTTTTTGAAGAATATTGGGTAGTGTGGGTCTTAAATTGATTTTGAAATTGTTTAACGTGTGGCCTGTAAAGATATTTTTTGGAATTAGGTTCCAAATATTTACTGTTCTGTTTATGAAGGAATTTATTGTTTTAGCGTTTTTATCTGAAACCTGGATGATATAATCATGCTTTCTGCTTGGGCGTGTGTTTAGTGTGAAAAGCTCGTTAGGTATTAAACTTGTATGGTTGAATAGGATTTTGTACATTGTTATAACATCTATATAATACCTTCTGACTTGTAGAGGTTCGAGATGGAATAATTTTAGTCTTTGGTATAGTTGAGATTTTTCCTCTTACACTTTGAAAGAGCGATCTTAGTAAAAAATTTTTGTACCCTTTCTAAATCCTTAGTTAATTCCTTTGAGATTGGGTTCCATATTGGGGATCCATATTCTAGAGTAGGCAGAATATATGTTTTAAAGATGTTACCCCAGGTTTTGGGATTGGACGTATGAATGTGACGTAGTACCTGGTGGGATCTTAAATATCCAAGTTTGCATATGTTTTTTATATGTTTTTTGAAGGTAAGTTTATGATCAATAAGAATGCCTAAATCTTTTACTGTTTCCACGTGTTGTAGTTCGTGGTCTAGGATGTTATACGGCTTTTTTGAATTTTTACTACCTATATTGAATACATAAGATTTGTTGAGGGATATATTAAGGCCCCAATCTTTTGCCCAGGAATTGAGGATATCGATTTTTTCCTGTAGGAGATTGTCTTGTGTTTTATAGATATGGGTTATTTTAATATCATCGGCGTATAGTGAAGTAAATATATTATCACCTAATTTTGACGGAAGGTCATTTATGTAAATGGTAAACAACAGAGGGGCCAAGATTGAGCCTTGTGGAACCCCGGAGAATATTGGTAATGTGGTTGATTCTTCTTTATTGATTCTTACAGAAAAACTGCGATTTTTAAGAAAGTTCCCTATCCATCTGTGTATTTTGCCTCTTATTCCGTAAGAATATAATTTATTTAGAAGGTATTGTGTGGGGACCTGATCAAAAGCCTTTTGTAAATCTATGTATATTACATCGATATTTTTTTTTTGGAGAAGGCCCTCATACCATTTATTAAGAGTAAATATCAGTTGGGTTGTTGTAGACCGTTTGGGTAGGAAACCGAATTGATTTTTCGATAGTAAATCATTTTCAATAAGGAATTTCATCACTTCTGAGTGAATTATTTTTTCAAAAATTCTGCAAGTAGTAGAGGTGAGTGATATGGGTCTATAATTTTTAATATCTGATTTATTTCCATTTTTAAATATAGGTATGATTGTTGAGTGTTTCCATTTGTCTGGTATTTCCCCTGTGTCTAAAGAGATACGAAAAGTTTCACATAGGCTGGGAGCAGTTATGTCATGAAAATTTTTTAGTATTTTGTAGGGTATGTCATCCTGTGTGGAGGAATTTTTGTTAGGGAGTGCTTTAAGGGTATTTGCGACTGTTATTATGTCGAAGTCTATATCTTCTATATGATTTTGACTTATTATAGGGAATGTATTTGTTAAATTTTGATTTTTTGGTATATTGTTAAATAGTGCGGAAAAATGGGTTGCAAAAGCTTGACATTTTTTGGAATCTTCTATTAGGTATTCGTTGTTATTAATTAGTACTGGAATAGGATGCCTAGATTTTATATTTGTTTTTATATGTTTATGTATTAAATCTTTGTTGTTAGAGATCTTGGAAATAGAGTTATTTTCGTAGTTTCTGACTAAGTATTTAATTTTATTGGACATTTTATTGTATTCAATTCTCAATGAGGGGTTTTGTTTCATTTGTTTGAAGAGGGTATATTTATCTTTAATTGCTTTTTGTATATGGGATGGGTAGTGTTGCCGTGATTGGTTTTTGTTAGGTGCAAAAGGAATATTTTGCTCAATTATATTTTGAACAAGTAGAAGAAAGTTATCGAATTTTTCGTTGACTGATTTTGATGTGGTTGGGAATGCTTCCATTAATGATAAGTTATACGCTACAATTGGTTTTATTCTGTTTATGTTA
This sequence comes from Meloidogyne arenaria, assembly GCA_036172955.1. Taxonomy (NCBI): domain Eukaryota; kingdom Metazoa; phylum Nematoda; class Chromadorea; order Rhabditida; family Meloidogynidae; genus Meloidogyne; species Meloidogyne arenaria. The sequence continues at coordinate 3,404,336 of JARQAB010000029.1, read as the reverse complement.
GTTTTAGTGAAAGCACGGTACAGGATATTTTGTGTCAGTTCTTTTGTAAATTTGATGTCGAAATCTACCCGGAAATGGTCAGAAGTTGAAAACCCATCCTTGACTTGAATATTATCTATTAAATTAATTTGGTTTGTGATAATTAGGTCGAGAATTGACCCCGAGATATGTGTCGGATCTTTTATTAGCTGTTTAAATTGATAGTTTGCAATAAAATCTAGAAATATTTTGTCCATAGTTAACGAGGAGGAGAGAGTATTCCAGTTAATTTTGGGTTTATTCAGATCGCCGCATATGAGAGTGTTAAGAGTATAAAATTTTCTGAGTGTTTTAATTAATTGTTCGTTTGCATTTTTCGTTAGATTTGGTGGAAAGTATATTAATATCAGTCGTAGGTTTGGAGAACCTTTTTTAATTATGTCAATAACGATTAATTCGTATCCAAATTGGGTCTGGGTGTAAACTTCGGCTGCTTTTATTGGATTTAATGTTAATATAGCTACCCCTCCTCCCTTTTTTTTCTTTTTAGAGGAGCGATTACAAGTAAATACTGAGTATTTTCCCTTAGCATTTAATTCATTGGAGAGCATGATATTATCCTGTATCCAGGTTTCAGTAACGCAAATTATGTCGTATTGATTTTGCAATATAAAATTTTTGAATTCCTTAATTTTGTTAATAAGCGATCTGCTATTTATTAGAACAGATTTGAGGCTAGGTGTTTGTTTATCTTTATTGTAAGTGTTAATGCTTTTATTGGGTATATTAAGACCTGTAGTATTTCTAAGATTTAAAGGTTTTTGGATGTGGCTATGGCATAAATATCGTTCACCTAAATATTTTTGAATCCCTGGATTATCCTATATAAGTGTTTTACGAAGGTTGGGAATATTTTCACGCAATGTAATTGTATTCGCATAAATAATCCAGTCACCTTTATCTTCGGACCTTTTTTGAGTACATTGAGCCTGCAATTTTTTGCGATTAGTACGTTCTTCCAATGTCATAGATTCTCTGATGCCCAGATTTTTGAATATTGGTGATTGTTTAATGTTGTTATGGTGTTTGGACCAATTTCGCAGAGTAGCTGTCTGAAAATATGAAGAGGGAAAGACGACTTTTAGAAGAGGTGGGACACCTTTCCTAGTTGGGAGATCCTTGCCTAATCTATATACAGATTGAGGACAAATCTCGATACCCAACTTATCGAGAATACAATTTACATTTTGTCGATCTTCATTTGCTCTTGCAGAGGGTAATGTTTGTTTAGAAGATGGGAGCCCCGAAATTACAACAGACCGCTTCCTTTCTTTTTCAGCAATAGAATTGTCAATATGATGTTGGGAGATTTGCTGGTGCTGGGTCATATCAGATATTATACACCCAGCAGTTTTTAAGAGATTATTGAGTTGTGAAATAATGGTTTTGGCAGAATCTGATATTGTGGGGTCTTCCTGAATAGGGTCTAAGTTTAAATTAGCAATTTGATCCAAAAATTGTTGTCTTTTAGATGGGAGTTCGGGCGAATAAGATGTTAATGGACGTTTAATTGGAGTTTTATTAGAATTAGATGCAGATTTGGGATTAACAAGGATAGTAGTCATTTTGAAAAAATTAGTGGACACAAATAAGTGAGCTGTTTTAAGTTATTTTGAATTTGCTTAAAAAAAAAGAGAAAAAAAATATATATTGGGGGTGAGAAAACAAATAAATTATGTTGGGAATGTCAAAAATAAATAAATTATGAAGCGTCAAAAATAAATAAATTATTTGGAGATGAGAAAATAAATGAGTTGTTTAGATCTATAAATATGTCAATTTTGGGGGTGGGGAGATTGTCATAAAGAAAAATTGAATAAGGGGGGTTATAACGCAGGTTAAAATGCTAATCAGCTTGAGAATTTTTTTGAATTTAACGTTAAAGGGCAGTTATGTAAATTTTTTTTCTCAATATTATGGTGTGTACTCAGGGATTCTTTAATATTTAGGGTTCCGATTGTATTGGATTTAGGTTATTATTTTTAGTTTTTGAAGAATATTGGGTAGTGTGGGTCTTAAATTGATTTTGAAATTGTTTAACGTGTGGCCTGTAAAGATATTTTTTGGAATTAGGTTCCAAATATTTACTGTTCTGTTTATGAAGGAATTTATTGTTTTAGCGTTTTTATCTGAAACCTGGATGATATAATCATGCTTTCTGCTTGGGCGTGTGTTTAGTGTGAAAAGCTCGTTAGGTATTAAACTTGTATGGTTGAATAGGATTTTGTACATTGTTATAACATCTATATAATACCTTCTGACTTGTAGAGGTTCGAGATGGAATAATTTTAGTCTTTGGTATAGTTGAGATTTTTCCTCTTACACTTTGAAAGAGCGATCTTAGTAAAAAATTTTTGTACCCTTTCTAAATCCTTAGTTAATTCCTTTGAGATTGGGTTCCATATTGGGGATCCATATTCTAGAGTAGGCAGAATATATGTTTTAAAGACTAATAAGTAGGGTTGTTCCCCGACGGGGGGTGGGCAACGGGGAAAATTTTCGGGGAGGCAGCGGCAATGGATGGGGGGGGGGGGGGGGGGTGGGGGCGGGGACAGGACGTGACGGAACGGGGAAAAACCCTACTAATATGTGTTTATTTTGTGGTTGATCAGTCCTGAATTAATTAATCTTAGTGATAAACATTGTGCATCTGAATATGATTTGTATACACATACAGAATTGGTAAAATTTAACATGGAAGAATTCCTTATAAAGGCTGTGCAAGGAGGGCTTAAGGGGAAGGTAATACATGGCAAATCATTTCAATTTTCGTTAAAAAATTGAAAAAATTCGTTTCAAATTTAAGAAAATTTTATTTAAGCTAAGAAATGATCCTGAACTTGGAAAAATTCTCACAAAAATGGATATTAGAGAGTTAAATTACTGGACTTGTAATCCTTTTACAACCGATTGCGCGAGATTTTTCCATTGGTGTAGCTTGTAAGTTCTTCAGATTATTTACAAATAATTAACGGGGTGATTTCTGCATTTCACTGAAAATCGTGTTTATGCCGTGACAATTTAGGCAGAATTATAAATTCATTCTGAATGTATCCTTTCCAGAAATATACCTTTCATTCTTCAATCCTCAATAAACTGTTTGAAGATTTCCATTAGAATTCATTAAATCATTCATATGCCGTAAATATTCTAATATAATCCCTGGACTTAAATTATGTTTCAATATATACTTTGAGTAGGTTTGTATTAGAGGAGAGCCTAGATCAGCTTTAAAAAATTAAATTTGTATATTTTTAGGGAATGTGCTAATGGGAAGATGAGATTTAGCCAAACAAAAGAAGACAAATATAAAGATCAAATGCTAATTAAACAGTCAATAACAGCAACAAATCAAGTTGCTATCGAACTTGCTAGACTTTCAAAAGAAAATAAAGAAACAAATGCCGCTATTGCTGCTGATACTAGGAAAAATAACGAAGAATTGGATGCCGTAAATTTTAAAAATTATTAATGATTAGATCACTACCTAGAAGGGGTGGGTAGAAACAGTTAGAAAATTGCAGTCGTAATTGGATTTAAAATGCGAACGACATATCTAAATCTAGGATTAATGTTCTGATAATAATTTATCTTCCTCAAGCATTTTAAGTTAAAATTGAAGTTAACTAAACACAAATTAGAGAGATAATATCATAAGTAGAGTAAAGCAGCTTAGCTATAGCTATTTCTCTCCTTTGCTAGTGCAATGGGTAAATCAGCGGCTGGGAGCGAACCAGCATCTTTAGTAGATCGGACTGATGTGTTAACCATTACACCACGCCGCCTACTGCACACCTTAGGAATAAAGTAGCTATATGATTTACAGTAGTAAAGTTTTGAAGAATCATAATGCGTGAAGCAAATAAATTATTGATAGTAAAAATCCGAGCATCATATAAGGGATTGTGTGGGGGGGGGGGGGGGGGGGGGGATATTAAATAAGTACTTAACCCTCTGAATTTACTTTTCAATGAAAAGTAAATTCAGAGGGTTAAGCAACCTAATAAGAAGTTACACTAAGAGAATTCCAGTTTTAGAAAAGTTATATAAAATTAATTTAATTTTAATATTTAGTTAAAAACTGAAAACAAAAATCTCAAAATCCAAGCCGAGAAAGATAAGAAAACTGAAAAGCCTTCACCAAAAGAAACAAAAAATGTGTATCATGAGAAAGAAAAAAAGACTGAACAAAAAATAGACAAATGTGGAGGAGATGTTATAAGCGAAGGATTTAAAGGCAATTATCGACCAGCACTTAAGCAAGGTGCTAAAGCTGGGGGCGACATACTTGCAACTGGTACGAAGAAATTTTGTAAAAGAAAAGGAAAACTCCTTTCATTTCTTTGTGATCCGCTTGTTGACGCCGGGAAAAGTGAAATTGTAGATCCTCAAATTGATTTGGCATGCAAAAAACATTTAAATTAATTTAAATTATTATCTGTTATGTACTTTGTAAAGCAATAAACTTATTTTATTTATCATAATATTTTGTTTTATTTTCCAATAGTTCCAAACAGAGGTCGATCGGAATTCCGATTTCCCAAGTTTTTTCTTCTGATTTCGGAAATTTTGGAAAAATTGGTTTTCCCGAATTTTTGAAGCATATTTCCGCTATTGTTCAAATTCTCAAAATTCGCGCCTGCGGCACTGAAAATGAAAGAAATATGGCTCATTGTCCTTCCAAAATTTATAAGGACATCGTTTACAAGGTTTAAAGTTGATTTTGTGCGATAACGTTGGATTTAAAGGGAATCATGGTAGATTATCCCCAAAATCTCAGAGTTTACCTATGGTATTGGCTAGAGCACAACGTTGGGTCTTCGAATTCAAAAATTATATGATTTTATAAATAAATCTTCCTGAATACTGTCTAATCCATCGATATCTCAATTTGAAAATTATTCGATTGATAATTCGTCTTTAACAAATACAACGTGGTAATAACTTCTAATCCCTCGTACATTTATTCTTTAACTTGCATTAAATGCTCATAAATCGGTCAAGAACCAAAAAATTCCAGTTCAGTAATTCTCGATAAAGATTCAATTTTGTCGGCAGGATTAATAATTGTCTGCAGGATCAACGAGAATGTATTTAGAGATTAACGGAGCATTTAGGTATTTATTTAGGCAATGCATATAGGCAATGTATTTAGGAGTTTACCTCATTTTATGCCTTGGATTTGAACCAATCCCTACCAAAGTATCAAAGTGAGTGAAGTTAATAAACCTCCACTCAACCTTAGGCTAACAAAAAAGTAAAAGAAATTATAATTATTTCGAACCTTTTCCTTCAAAAAATTTAATATCAAAGTACGCGAGGCACGATAAAATTTAAAAAAATTAAGGGGGATATATTGGGATTTTGGTTGATTTAGATGGTCCCTCTAACACCAACAATATCCGTCTTAAACCTTTGATTCCTCTAGATTCTCTAATAAGCCACATATTACAAAAACTCCTCTAGGAATGAAACTTCCCCAGTCATTGGAACAACTTCCCCGATCATCATTGGACGGTGAAAAATATCGAAAATTTTCGATATTTTCGATACTCGATATTATCAAATATCGGTACTATATTATCGAACGATAAATTTTTGGGTTTTTGTTATTTTTTGATACTCGATATTTTTGCGATATCAATACCGATATTATCGAACGATCCCTAAAGTCCGATCTCTAATAATTATAAACATTTTATTATTAAATGAAGCTAGATAAATTTTTGAAATTGATTAATTTTAGCATCCTCAGTCTTTAAAATTTCAAAATTGTACATCATCATATCATCATACTTAATTACCAAATAACAAACAACCTATTAATCCGAAGTACAACAACCTATTAACAAACAACCTATTAACTATTATTCATTGATTTGCCACTTGGAGCCCGGAGCCTCAAGGAGCGGTTCCGAAAATCGCCGTAAAATTGTTGCGGGATTTTTTGGGTGTATCGATAATATCCCAGGATTTATTTGTATCACAAAATCCTTTGATATCCCTCGTAATAGCCGAAATCCGCACATCCTTTTTAATCGCTACAATCTCTCGATATCTACCTTATCCACCTTTATCCCTCTTATTCGCTTAAAATTGTATCCCTCGATATCCCTCCATATTCTATCTCGTTTGATCCCTCTATGTCACGCACATGTTCCTTGATCTTCACTTTAATACATCCAAATCCCCCCGATATCCCTTTTAATCCTTTTAAATCTCATTAAACTATGGACACGGAACTGAGGTTATCCGTTTCGGTAAATTGACCAAAAACCTTAAATTTGTATAGATTTTTAATGAAGTCTCATATACATATTCTAGTTACATACAAGAGTATATGCTTTATCAGATTTTCTAAACCATTCGGTAAAAAAATAAATGAATCATAGAAATATGTATGTAAAAACATATAAAATATTTAATAAAAATATATTATTTTTTCACATTACATTGGTTTCTACTGAATCTGATTTAAATAAAATAAATGAATTTTATAATCATTTAATGAATATTTGATCAGATTTAGTGTTTTTTAAACAATATGAAAATTTTTGTAAGATTGCCACATGACCTCGATCTCGTCTTTTTCAGCCTTGGTAATCATCGGTCGAAGTTTTTTTTTAAATGCCAACTCTAGTCCAAGGTTGAATTCCAATCTTCCTATTAATTTGATTTACTAATTATTTCTTAATTTGGTACTTTTCTGTTTTGTGACCGCACTTTAAAAATGTTAAAAAAGGGTCATAAATATGCACAAACTATATGTCATTCGAAAGAGCTCCTCGAGCTGAGTCGAATGACACCAAAATCAGCTCAAGATCTTGATTCTGAGCCAAGATAGACAGGTTCAAAATGGTTAACGTGGTCAACTTCATGCAAGAATTCATTCGCAGCAGCAAAACCTCCACAGATGGCATAGGTAAGAAGCTAAAACAAACGATCATAACTTTGTCCAATCTTGTTCAATCACGGTGATTTTGTTGTCTTTGGACTCAGCTCGTCGAGCTCTTTCAAATGACATACATTTTGGTCATATTCTTGATTTTTGACCATTCTGATCCTTGTGTCTTTTGACCATTTCGAGCCCGTACCATTTCGTATCACACATGATTTTGGTATCATTTGACTCTGTTCTAGGAGCTCTTTCGAATGATATATAATTTGCCCATATTCATGACCCTTTTTAAACATTTTTAAAGTGTGGTCACAAAACAGAAAAGTATCCTTAATTAATTATACTTAGATATTACATATATAATGTATGCTATTTTATTAATTATTTTTCTCAACATGATTAAAATCAATCCAGGAGGTTAATGAAATCTATTTATAAATAGATATGTAGGGAATCAAATTTAGAAGCGATCAGATGTTATTTTGGTGGAGAATTACAAGCTGGCGGCGAACAATTTTATGGAATGAAATATTGCTTAGCAAATTATTATTGCTTTAAATATGTTTGTGGAGGTTGTGATTTGAAAATTATGTAGTTCTTACCTATACCTAAACGGTTGGGTGCATAAGGGACACTCCCAAAACGTATTGATATAAAATATTTCAATAATTAAGATGAATACTTGAAAGGATGTACTCAGGCAAGTGTTTGCCATGAGGACTTCAACGATAAAAATGTTAAATGTACTTGTCATTCATGCAGTGGTGATTTATGTAATTCTGCTATTGGAACTTTTACAAAAATTAATTTCGAAGTCCAACTTATTACCATCTTCACATTTATTCTTGGAGGTAAAATTCGTAATACGAGTATCCATTAAAAGCAACCTAAATTTGATTTTAACTTGAAAGATTATTATTTTAATTATTTAGGTATTCTCCTGCACATATGAAAAATGATTTGATTTTATATGTACTTGGCTATGCAATCTGGATGAAATTAAAAGTATTTTTCAAATTTACATCCATATTATTAATTTTTAATCATAATTCAAATAAAATTAATTTTTAAACTCGGATTTTAGTTAAAAAATAATATTGCCTCACACAAATTTTTTGCTTTCGGTCCTGTATTATTATTAGGGTAGGTACCAGGGTGACCGATTCCAAACCACTAAAATAGGGCGCAGCCACTCAAAAATAGGGCAAAATTGGTCAAAAATACGGCAAAAAATAGGGCATGATTTTAAAATTAATTAAAATCTCAAATAAAAAGCATTATTCTGCATGCTTTCACTAGTTTTAACTAAGTTGAGCAATCCTCAGAATAAAGAGATCAAGTTAAACTAGAACACATGCTTTATGATCATAGGAAAATTCAACTTTTTACCAAATAAATAAAAAAAAGTTAGTACCCGCAGATGCAAGTACCCTCTGAGGCAGTTCGCAATCCTTAAGGAGGTGCAAAATACTTAAGGGAGTTCTTAAGAAGCAAGGCATAGGATGGATTTTTCAGCAGAATTATCCCTGCTCATAAGGCTAAATTAATACAAGGTTTATTTGCCCAACTTGTCTCAAATATGGCCACCGTACTCCTCGGAGTTGATTCCGAGGATTATTTTTTAGATTTTTATTGAGGCAGTGTCTGGCCTTACTAACACAAAAGTTTCAAATCTCTCCGGCAATCACTCATTCAGAAATAGAAAAAAATCTAACCTTAGTTGGTGCGAACTTTTGGGCAAAATTTTTAAACGCTTCTTCAACTGTATATTTAATCAGAGGGTGGATACTTCGAAAATTCTTGATTATTTTTATTTTTTATTTAGTTCTCTATCAAATAAATTTTATTTGATCACATTATCACAAATTTTGATAAAGTTATGTTATAAATAACGTGCCACATGACCTTTTAGTCACACATTACTACATAATTTAATAAATTTGATTCAAAGTTCATCGAGTATTCAATATTCTAAAGAATTTAAAGCACTAAACTTATTGACAAATTTTACGTGATAAATAAATTCGAACATATGCAATGCCATTTATGCCATCATAACTACATATGTATATTCGATAATTTTTGCTTTCCTAATTAAAATATGTATATTTCTAATATATATGATTCATTTAATTAATTCATTTAATCAAAATATAGATTAAATACTATATTTTTTGTCATTTATATATTAAATGCTAGAAACAACTAAATTTTAAATTTTATATAAATTTATTGATAGAGACGTTACTGACTAAACATATCAAAAGGCGCCCTGTAATCTCGTCAGAGGCCCTTTTTGTAAGAGAACAGTTTACTAAAAGTCAATTATGTCAAAATTCAGTTTCATTTGTAAAGCTTCTTTTAACAATACTACAGGAGTCAAAAATGTAGATTATCAATTAGAGCCCGGACGGAGAGCTCGGTCGATATTTTTCGATAAATATCGAAAAATATCGAAACCGAAAAATATCGAAAAAAAAGTCTCGATATTTTTCGATTTTTCAAAAATTTTTCTATAACCAATGAATAACAGAATAGACCTCATAGTTTAATAAGATTAAGATTGATTAAATGGGATATTGGTGGATTTGGACGGATTAAATGTAATATCAATGGACTTGTATTTGATATCGAAGGATCAAGTGGGATATAAGTGAATTTTAACTACGGATAATGGATTTTAAGGAATTAAGGTGGATATTGAAGGACTGAGTGTGTATCGAGAGATTTAGAGGTATTAAGACTGTATTGTGGATTTGTGAGATCAGGAGGGATATCAATTGATTTGTGGATTAAGGGGGATATCGGGGGATAAAGAGATATCAAAGGATAAAAAATCTTGGCGTATGATATCCTTTTTTATATTCATCTCTCTCAAAGCTCCGTCTTGATCCCTCGAGATTCATTTACCCACTTAATCCTCTATAAGTTATACAAATAGTCGATTACCCCGGATATCCACAATATCAGTTATGATCCTTGGATATCTCAAATATCCCACCAAATCTCAGATATCCCATCAATTTACTCTTAAACCACTGAAATCTCCCTTAATCTACCGAAATCTTTCTTAATTCATATCAGTGTTATTTACCATATATTATCTCACTCTCATCTCGCTTTGACAAACTAAATAATGAATATAGAAGAAACCTTTTTCACCTTTTCAGGCGAAAATTTTTTGAATCTCCGATATCAAAAGATTTGGAAGGAAAATTGTGAGTTTGCTCAAATATTTGATTCATTCGATCAAATTACTTGAAATCAAATTTTTTAAAATCAACATTAATAAATTCACCGTATTTTCTCTATTATAATGCCCCCCTCCATTAGACTGCCCCCTCTAATAGAATGCCCCCCTCCATTAGAATGCCCCCCTCTAATAGAATGCCCCTTTTGAGGGTGATTGAAAAATAGAATGCCCGGGCATTCTATTAGAGGAAATACGGTAAATTGTCCGTTTTTTAAGACAAAACAAATTTTATAACATTTATTTATTCGTGTTCTACTATCTTAAATTTAAAATTGTAAATTTTAAATTATTTAAGAAATATTATTTTTAATGTTATTAATTGTTATCTTGCTCTTTGGCATGTTTGCTCCAACAAAGGAGGCTGATTTAGCAACTCAACTTGGATCATTTAAACATAGATTAAACCCCTGCCCTGATTGTGATAATCATTGCGCCAATGATCCTTTATATACTTGTAACTATACTTGTGATGATCAAAACGCTCAATATCCCCTGTAAATAATTTATATATTCATATAGAATTATTTATAGATGTGTATATTCATTAAATATTATTTGTACTTAAGACTTAACTTAGAGGCTAGTAGGCAGGGTTTTACATGTATAGGTATAGTAGAATCAGAAAAATTGGCGTTTGGCATTTTTGGCTACGCCCTGCTTCAAAAAAATAAATCATATTTCTTTCAGATGTGATCAATTCTTCGATCCTTTGATTCAAGGAGCATATAGGTTACTTAAAAAATTATTTTTAAGCTTAATTAGCGATCGGATTTTTATGTTGTAAAAACCTTTAAGGAGGGTTTCCTAAAATACTATTTTCCCCTGAATTTGTACTCCTCCGTTAAATATACTCCTCCCAAGAATAGTACCTATCAGGATTGCCGCCCGAAACCCGATACCCGAAACCCGGCCTTTTTTTTGTACCCGAAACCCAATACCCGAAAAGAAAATTTTCCAACCCGAAACCCGTACCCGATATTTTTTCCAACCCGAAACCCGTGACCCGAAATTGGCTAAAACCCGAAATTTCTACCCGAAAACTTAGCCATACCCGATTCTTTAAAATAAATTTTAAAAATTATAGAAAGAGAAAGAAGGAAAAGGGAATGAAATATTTATAATTTCTTTCGTTTTTTTATTTATGTTTATCGGTAGTTGAATGTATAAGCCGATTGGCTTGATGCTTTCATAGGGGTAGGTTCGAATCCAAGGCTGGATATGAGGCTTGAAAGATTTTTCTTTTCAAAAATAAATGTTTTTAAACTTTGATTTTCATTTCAGATTTTTAAATTTATTTTTTTTTAATATTTTAAGCTTGAAAAAGCATCAAAAATTTTAATTTAGTCGAGAAATTTTGCAAAAATTTCTTCTAACAATTCAATTTTTTATCCTAAGACCTTACAAAATTCTCAAAAATTTTGCCTGCGGCGCTGAAAATGGGACAAAATTGGAGGGAGGGATTTTAATATAAAATGGGATTTTATCAAGGTGGGATTTTACCAATATATCCCCCTCTTAATCCCCAAATCCCACAATGTCTCTTTAATCTCTTCAAATTTGCTTCTCTCTATATCACCCAGTATCTACTATGCAAAATAGCTTGTCTCCTTACAATTTAGTTCACCAATAACCGAACACCCAAAATAACCCGAATTTTTGCCAACCCAAAACCCGTGACCCGAAATGCAAATTTTATAACCCGATACCCGAAACCCGTACCCGAAGATTTTTTGTACCCGCGGCAACCCTGGTACCTATAAATCGAAATTAATCTGTTGTGTCCGCATTTACTGAAAGAATATAATTGAAAATAAATAACCCATATGGTGGCACAGGCTTCGTTCTGTGCTTATTCGTGATGGTTCAATTTCATCTCCCATCCAATGAATTTTTCCACAGCATGAACATCGTATATAATAGAATCGAAGCTTTCATTTAGCCGGACCGAAAATTTGTCGAGAATTAAAGATTTTTATTGTGTTAATTGGTGGGGTAAAATTAATTTAAACAATGTTAGTATTTAGATGTTGTTCTATGGCAAAAAAGTGTTTTGAACACGCATCTAGGAATAAAAAAGCTACCGACGCAACAGACAAAACTCCACTTGTAGAAATTAAAATGTATAGTTTCATAATTTTTAAATCTAAAAATTAGGAGCTCGGAGAGATTATCTTTTTTTGTTCCAATTTTTTAATGTTTTTTGGTTAAAAATAAATCAAAAAAATATCATAAAAAATTAGTGAATACATCAGTAAAGCAGCTGGGCTATAGCTATACCTCTCCTTTGCTAGCGCAAAAGTTTATTCGGCGGATGGGAGTAGACCGGACTAATCACCACACCGCCTACTGAACAACTTCAGGAATTTAATAGCTATACGCTTTACACTTCTAAAATACTTATTAACCTTTATTCGGTCGTCTCAGGATTCGAGATGGCTATAATTAAAAGTGTTATAAATAGTTTTATACATAGTTTCCGTATATTTAAACTAAGTTAGTTTTATTTAGTGATAAGAATTGCGAATCTGAATACTTATTGCATTCTCGGACAACATTGATAAAATTTAACTCGGAGGAATATTTGTTAAAGGGTATGAAACAGGGCTGCACGCAATTGCGGATTGCGAGTTGCGGATTGCGTAAATTGCGGGGGTTTTTGCAATTGCGAGTTGCGAATTGCGTTTGCGGATTTTAAAATTAAAATTGCGAGTTGCGGATTGCGTTTGCGGATTTTAAAATTAAAATTGCGAGTTGCGGATTGCGTTTGCGGATTTTTACGATTTTTACGCAATTTTCACGCAATTTGTCTTATTTTAAATTGTATAAAATTTATTTGGCGAAATGTTTAAAATAATTATTTTTGTTAATGTTGGCAATAATTTATCGATTTATAATTTTATTTTGTTTTTAACAGATTTAGAAAGATTTTTTTCGAAAATATAGATTAAATGTCGTTGAATCCAGGCAACTGGTGGTTTTATTTCAATCGAATTGACAAAAGTACGGCACAATGTAAAATTGCTGAGTGTAATTATATTAAAGACACAGGGAAAAGCCTTAGTACAGAATGCCTCAAAATGCATTTAAAAAACAAACATCCGAATTTATTTAAACAAAGAGAAGATTATGTAGCTGAAGAACGTAAAAAGAAAGAAAAAACATTAAAAAACAAAGAGGTTAGAATATAAATTACTTAAACCAGCGTATTTATTTATTTTTAGGATAATCCACTCAAAAGAAGTTTTGCAAAGGCTCAATTACAAGAAAGTGGTCCATCACAGAAAATTAAAAAAAAAATCACAGAAAATTAAACAGAAAATTAAAAAAAATTAAAAAATCCCGGGTTCTATCTGAAGAGTTCAAGGAATTGCAGGCGGCACTTGAATTGCCTTCACTTTCTCTACAAAAAGATATCGAGGTTTGTTTGAATTTAAATAGTTGGATCCACGTTTTAAACTTATTTATCTTGATGAAACTAGATGGGAAGAGTATAAAGAATGGTTGATCCAGGAAACGGAAAAAAATCAAATAACTAATGTAAACTTTATTAATCATATTTCTTGGTATTTAAATATTTCAGGAGGAAGTAGATGATTTTCTGATTCCAATGGAGGAAGATTATTCTTTGGATAGCTGTCAAGATTTTTTTTCTAATTATGAGAAAGAAAAGCAAGGATCATTTATGTTTCAGGTTTAAGTTAAATTCTAATTTTTTCAATCTTAAATAATTAGGAACCACTTAAAAATCCTACTGCCCTAGAAAAACGACAAAAATCGGAAGTGGAAGTTAATGAATACTTGCGGGATGCGAAGATTAAAGTCTGTTCGAGTATAGCTGAATATTGGAGGGTAAAATTAAGCTAATAAAATAAAACCCAACAATTAGGTAAATTCTGAAAAGTGGACGTTACTTGGAAAGTTAGTGAGACGATATCACTGCGCGCCTGCAACAAGCTCAGAGTCGGAACGTCTATTCACTACTGCTGGACTCATAGCAAATGATCTTAGAAAGAGTTTATTACCAGAAAACCTCGAAATGTTATTGACACTTCACCATAATTTGCTCATATACAATTTTAACTATAGTTTGAAGTGATAAAATTTCTTTTTCTATTTTTTAAAAATTGCGGATTGCGAGTTGCGGATTGCGTAAATTGCGGGGTTTTTTGCAATTGCGAGTTGCGAATTGCGTTTGCGGATTTTAAAATTAAAATTGCGAGTTGCGGATTGCGTTTGCGGATTTTTAAAAAGAAATTGCGAGTTGCGGATTGCGTTTGCGGATATTTAAAAAGAAATTGAGAGTTGCGGATTGCGAGTTGCGGATTTTTTTTTCCAATTGCGTGCAGCCCTGGTATGAAAGCAGGGCTGAAAGGACAGGTAATTTGTATGTATATTTAAAATTAACAGTATTTTAAGTGCCATTAAGGAAAATTCTAATATTCAGAGCTCAATACACGCAAATAAAGACTATCATTATTAACATAAATTTTCTATTACAAAAATTTTCGCTTCGGTAATTAATTGTCAACAAGTTATTGTTGACATTTTTTCTGTGCATATTGTCATGGCATTTTCTTTTTCCGGCAGTTCCAATTTTCGGTATCTTCATCATTTCCGACCAACCTTTGATAACGTCTCAGTGGCTCAAAAAACTGGCTCCGCTCTCTAGTACCCAGTCGATCTCTAGTATTAATCTGAATAGTCTTATTTGAAAAATACATACATTTGTGAGAATAAAGCCCTCTAAAATATAGTAGATTTAATTTAAAGGAAAGTTGAAAAATAAAGTCCCAGAGTTTATATTTTATGAAATATACAAAACATTAGACTAAATACATATAAATACTTAAGTTATTTTCAAATATATATTTTTATATTATAGTTTAGAGGTGATCCAAATACCGATAAACTTATCTCAAAATTGAAAATTAAACCGTTGGATTATTGGTCTTGCTTTCCAATTACCACAGATTGTAAAAGCTTCTACCATTTTTGTAGTTTGTAAGTTACATACAAACTTATAAAATTTCCCTTTATAAATTTGGGTAGATTTTTCATTTAAATTTCAAAAATTTGATTTCTTTTAAGCCAAAAAATTTCATGAAAATCTATATTAATTCTGAAAATAGGCATATAATTGAACCGTAGATTAACACTATTTTCTGGCCTTTATGATTTTTGTGAATACCCGAAATTTTCGGGAAATTTGTGATTTTTGGGACTTTAAGACAACAATCTATTAACCAAATAACGATGAGATTTAGCGACCCTTTTGTAGATTTCCTTGAAATCTTGTTAAGATACAGTGAATTTACAATAAGATTTGGCTCAAAAGTAACTGCACACGTTATTTATGAAATAACTATTGGAAAAAAGTTAAATATTTCATAAAATCTCGTTTAAGGGCCATGAAAAGAATTAAAAGTACAACAAAACAAGCATGTATATTTAAAAATGTAAATGAGAAAAAAGTTATGATGAAACGAATTTGTGCAGTTACTTTTGGGTCACCCTATACTAAAAATATATTCAATAAAAATT
Organism: Meloidogyne arenaria; assembly: GCA_036172955.1. NCBI lineage: Eukaryota > Metazoa > Nematoda > Chromadorea > Rhabditida > Meloidogynidae > Meloidogyne > Meloidogyne arenaria. The sequence continues at coordinate 3,388,605 of JARQAB010000029.1, read as the reverse complement.
TGAATATAAAAGCATTTATTTTAGAGAATGTGTCAATGGTAAACTGAAGTTTAGTGATACATTGGAGGACAAATACAAAGACAGATTGTTGAAAAAACAACAGATAGATGCAAACAACGCCGTTGCTAATGCGGTAGCTGAGGAACGTGAAGAAAGAAAAAATTTAAATAAAGCTCTAATAGATGATAATAATAAGATACATAATGATAAAATGGAAGCGGTAAATTTAAAATAATATGTATGTATCTCTAATTTGGAGCAGTCCGATCTAAAAAATTTTTGAGGCAAAATAAGGATAAGAATTTTATATTTCCACTAAGCAAGTAAAAGTGAAATAAGACGGAAAATTTAAAAATTTTCGACAAAATATTTTTAAAAAATCAAAAATTTAGCCATTCTGTCAGTAGTGATGTTTTTGTCCTAAACCTTCTTTGTCCAGTTCAGACATGGAAAAAGGGCACTAAATTATAGAAATTTCGGTCATCTCTGACTGATACATATAAAAATATGTATTGGGCGAACATGCCCAATTCAACTATTTATATTAGTTTTCATATATGTATATCTACAATTTAAATTGAAATTTTTAAAATTTAGTTGAAGGAACAGAATAAGCTCCTTAGAGGCCAAATTAAAAAAAACAAAGAAGAGACGCCACCAAAAGAAACAAAAACTGAGTACAAAAATAAAGCAAAAGAGATCGAAAAGAAAACCGAACAATGCAATACAGAAGGGGATTTTATAGAAAATATAGAGAAAGGAGAAGTTGTTAATGTACTTTTGAAAGTTCGGAAAGAAGCTGGGCAGTTTTCTGGTGATGCAGCTGAAGTTGGTTGTTTTAAACTTGGTCCATTCGCGTTTTTATGCGGAGTTGCTGCAGATTTTGCTGAAGAATATGTTGTCTACCCTTTGGTTGAAAAGGCTTGTAAGAAAATTTTTGGATGAAAAAAATTCTTTATCTTATGTAACACGCAATAAAAAATTTAATAAAGCATATTTGAAATTGTTATTAGTATTGTATTTAATTTAGTGTTGAGCGGGATCGGGATCCTGACCTAAAATCGGGATCGGAATTTGGAATAACGACTCCGGCTTTACACCTGCGGTGCTGAAATACTCCTATGACTTGATTTTCCTTCCAAATGACTAGATATTCCAAATCGTGTCGACGCAGAAGACCCACAGACAGAAGAGCCACAGACAAAAGACCCACAGACAGAAGAGCCACAGACAAAAGACCCAAAACCATTTTTCTTATTTTTATTCTATTGTGCTTTCATATTGGCTCCTTACCTATGATCTCCGTGGAAGTTTTAGTGCTGAGGAGGATTCCAGGCATGCCCACTGCAGTGATAATAGGAATAGGCTATATTACTAGTGCAAAATCCAGCGACCGTTAACTCCCTGCGAGACGCGTGCCGCAAAACCCCGCGCGAAGCGCGGGGTTTTGCACAAGCGTCTCGCCGACGCTCATAGGTTCATGTTGATTGATTTTTGTATCGTAACTTTGTTCAATCTTGTTCTTTTAAACTTTTATTAGAAATTTTTCCTTGTGGGTCTTTTGTCCGTGGGTCTTCTTCTGTGGTTCTTCTGTCCTTGAGTCTTCTGTCTGTGGGTCTTCTATCACTACGCCATTCCAAATATCCCTCTAAACCTCCATTCTTTAAATCCTTATTAGTAATCCCTGTAATCTACCGATATATTTACTTTTATTTCTCTACATCACGACCAAATCCCAAAACATCACGGTTAAGTGATCAAGGGGGTACTTGGGGATTATGTAGTATATCCTGGGATTCGAAGGGATCAAGAAAATTTAAAAAGTTACGACGTGATTATGGAGATGTCAGGAAAATTGAGAAGATATCGGGGATAAAGGCATATCAATGAATTTTGAGGGATGTTTGCAGATCTGGGATCAAGATACTGAGCCGAAGTTTTTTTTGAGAAGATCCATCCTGAAAAAAAATCGTTATAATAAGGGTTGTCCTTTTACCGCCGCAGGCGAAAATTTTGAGAATTGAAAAGGCCAAGAGAAAATTGAAAAGGCCAATTTTATCAATTTTACGTCTCTTTCGTCTTCAGTTTTACGTTGTTTTTGCTCTTGTATGGCAGTGTTTAGTCCGGTCCATGTTTTGATATGACCCGTATTTTGACCGCTTTCCGTATTGCCGTTCCATGTTTTGCCTATTCATGCTTTGAAAATCTTTGTGGCTGTAGTATAATACTAGATTCGAATATATGTATGACTATCAATTCGAAAATTTAATCCTTTTTTCTAGGAGACGAAAACTCGAATAGATACAAGTCTTTGAAAATCGAAAAATTCTTCGTTTCAATTTATAAATAATAAAAATTTTTAATATTTAAAACATCGAAAAATTTTGATTTTAAAATTTTTCAAACCTCTGGAAACAACTAAATAAAATTAAGGGTAAATCAGTACAAATGACCATCGGTCAATGTTAAAGCTTAAGCAATGATATTTAACAATTTATATCATTGTATAAACCAGGGCTGGGCGCAATGAAAAAATAAAAAGCGAAATGTGAAATGCGGAACTTTTCGCGCTAAAAAATGCGAGAATGCGAAAGATGCAAACCAGCCCTGGTATAAACCAGTCTTGTTTACTAAAATTTTAAAATTGATATGTAAAATTTTTTATTTATTAGAGAAAATAAAAGGGAACTGAAAAAAGGGGAGATAATTTTTAGAGTTTCACCGGAAGTTTCGGTTCAGGTAAGTTCGGGAGTCATTTTAGTTCCTGTTCTGGGAACCGGACTCAAATTGAATCCGATTCCGGCCAAAATTTCGTTTCCGGTGAAACACTAATAATTTTTAATCAAATATAAAAATTAATTTTTCATCTAATCATCTTTCATTAAATCTCTTAATTTATTATTATTACTCAATGCCTGTTTAGCAGCTTTTTGTGCGAGATTGCGCTCTCTCATAAACAGTGAAGGTAAGATTGTAACTTGCATTAATTTGGCAGCTCCCTTTTTTTGATCTTCTTCAGTCTTTTCAAAATCTTCTTCCGCCTCACCGGCCAAAATCTCTATTTTTTCTTTTAACAAACGTTGCGCTTCATCAATCTGATCAAATCCCTTGTCGATAATATCTCGAACCTTAATGGTAATAGCATTTGCTTGTTTGTCGTCTAATGGAAATCCAAGCTCTGTTGTATTCTTAATCATTTCCATAACAATTTGGTCAAATTCTTGAATGAGTCTGCGGATTGTAATAACAGTGTCCAGTTCAACTTTGGCAAAAAGGTACGCAGTGTCAAATAAGTTACTATAACAAGTCAGGCCCTCATCTGGAGCTTTGATTTTGCTCCAACATTCATCAAGGATTCTAAAATTTTCATAAAATTTTGAGATATCAGACTAAATATTTAAAGAAATAAAGCAATATAAAGCAAATCTATTTGCTTTTATTATAAAACCATTCAATTAGTCTGTCAATTACCAAGAAGTTAGATTTCTTTCTTAATTAGCACCGATGGCGAAAATTTTTGAGAATTTTGGAATGCCAGGAAGCCAGCCTAATTTCGCCCATTTATGAAATATTATCCATAGAAAATGTCAGGTTTCGGGCGGGTTTTGGAAAAATTCTCGAATATGGTTTCGGGTCGAAAAAAGTTCGGGTATGGTTGGTTATTTTAGTTAATCCTAACCATTATAATTTTATTCGCTTATACTCTTTTACTTCGTGATAAAGCACAGTTGTTATTTAAGACTTATCTTGTTACTATTGTTTCTAATTGGTATCTAATAAAGAATCCATGCACTTAGTAACTTATTTTCCGGAATGAGATGTTTAGTTTAAATATTTACTTGTCACATTGACAATGAGTATGTTTACAGGTTCCGTTGGTATCTTTACATTTAAAAGTTTGAATTTCCTCATCATCATCACATTCCCACAAATAGTTCATTTCCATTTTTATATGATAATGTTCTTCATCAATTAAAGAACAGCCTTTACCATACTCGAGATCTCGTGCCGCTGCAATACAGTCGTGATGTTGATCACAACAGCTGTATATTTTTTATTCATATTTTATTTTCATATCTTTTTTAACCCTTTGTTCAGGATTATTATAAGGGATCCTTACGATAGGAAACTCTAAGTAAGATTTTCGAGAATTTGTCGGTAGACTTGAACTGAAGTTGCCAACTTCAGTAAAGTATTATAGACCTAATCAAGTGATACTAAGTAAACTAACGATTTAGTAAAAGATTGGAAGAAATTTTTGAAGAAAATTAACTGAATTTTTAAGATAGGGTTTCCAAAAACTCACACATTTAAATCATCGTGGTTCTTTATTACGCCGCAACTTAAATAAAAATTATTCAGTTAAAGATTAATAGTAAATAAATTATCACAAATTAAAAGATTAACAAAAGTTAGGCCATCAAGCAGAAATTTGCTAGATACCTTAAGAGACCAGATTCCTGCGTTAATTCTCGCCTTAACTATTTTTAGTCTAAATAACTAAATATTTATCTATATTACTTTATTTCATTATGAAATTTTTTATTCATAAATAAAACTCACAAACAAGAATATTTTTCATAATATTCCGGAATAGCTTGCGTACAGGCAATAGGAGGCTAAAATTAATAAAATTCGTGATTAGATTACGCCATTTCACAAAAAGTTGCTGGTGGCGTAAAGGATTACATATTTCAAAAATGTTCCTCTAAAATCAGACACAAACTGAAATTTTTTTTAACCTTTCCTTTATCTTTCAATAACAAATTTTCAAAATTCTATTGTTATTACTAATGTACACAACTTCAAAATTCACTATTCGGTAAAAATTAAGTAATCATTGGTTTTTATGGACACTCCGTTAGGTTTGGCTTCAAGTAGTTTTTGTTTATAATTCTCATATCCTAGTTAAATTTATTTTACATTAGGTTGCCTCGTTTTTTTACTCATCAAGATGTGCCTGATTTAGCGGAAATTATATATTATTTTGATAGTTGTAAACTATATAGGAATTTTATAGGACAATTTTGAGTTGAGTTTATTTTACGTTTAACATTTTTTTACGTTTAAAAATAATACTTACAATTTGCTTGGGTGGTGCTTCCTTAAATAATTAAACTATTAAATAACAAATTATCAGTAATTTGTCTTAAATGCTTACTATTAACCCGATAGCCTATTTTATCAATACAGAGTTAATTAAATGTTTGCACATTGTGCCAGTCGGATTTCCAAAATTTTCGTGGATCAGGTTTCGAGTCGAAAAAGTCCAAGTTTCTTGTTTAGGGTAACCTCACCGATCCCTGATCAAATACACTTATGAATGGGTGCTTTTCACAAGGATAACTTTTTTCTAAAATCTCACTTTGCATCCTTCCTGCTCAGTTCTTTTGAGCAACCCATAGACAAAATTTCGATCCTTCATGCCGCAGATTCCCATGTCATACATTATTACACTAATTTCAGTAAAGTCAGCAAGGAATCCCCCGCCTTTCATATGATCGTTGAAGTCCTGAGCTTCGCCGCGAAATGGGGCGCGATCATATTTCTAAATTAAGAAAGCTCATATTTCAATTATTTCCAGTAATTAACAACCTGGCGTGTAATGCCTTCTACAATATCAATCGGGGTGTATTTACCAAGAGGATAGGCCTTCCTTAAAAATTTAATTAATAGTAGAATTTAATAGTCTCTTAAATTTAATGATCTTCTAGTACGATCTCTTTATACATAAATAGATAATCGACAATAGTGGATACACAGATTTAAACGTTTATCAAAATCGGGATGTTTTACAGGTATGGGAGCTGCCTGAGCAATACACCAACCTATAGGGCATTATGTGCTATGTGTCATACATATTATAGATCAGTATTTTCGAAAATTCTGTATCTGGATCAAGAAAAAATTTAGGAGGATACAAAATGCCTGGATCTGAACTCTAGATCCAGGAGAAATCCAGACTCGATCCGGATCCAGACCGATCGCTAATACATATATGTGCATGCCTTAAATATTTCATAAAACTAATATACAAAACAAACTAACACTTCTCCTTCAATTTCAATTTCAAGTTTAGTCAAATTATCCGAAAAATCATGGGTGATTTTAAACCCATTAAAATCATTCCCTTTACAAGCACCATTCTTCATACATTCAGCACAAATACGCTTTCCTCCTCTTTCACCGAATTGAAAACGTCTACTTATTTTGCTGTGTTTCATTAAATTAGGCAAACCAGATTCATAACAGATTACGAATCTTAATTTTCAATTAATTTAAGAAATAAAGTTAACGGTTAGTTTCGGAATCCTAAGAATTTGTTAGAACCGCAAGGCTATTATAATTCTTCCAAAATAATTTTTAGTGTGATTATATGTTTGTTGAGGAGATGGATATCTAAAAGGTAATTTTCTAATCAGGACAATGTAATATTCATGATATGTGGTCGTTTTTGGATTAAATTTAAATATCTAAAATATGGCTCCGATTCCGAAAATCAATGTGCTAACATTACAGAGTTGCCCGTAAATATTAGTACTTCAAGGAAATAATTTTATTTTTTAACAAACTCCTTGCAGGTATCCATTTTATCCAGTAAATCTTTAGCTTCCGGGCAGAGGGGGTTATTTGCAGGGCATTTAACAAATGTCGAAGTTGGCGGATCTTTAGCCTGTTGAGGTATAGGAAGAGTGCAAACGGATGTTAATATTTCAGCAATAATTGCCAAAAATAAAAACATATTTAAATATAAATTGATTTAAATGTTCTAAAATTTAATGAAAAATTTTTTAGAATTATTTCTTAGACTCTAAAAAGAATCTAATCTACAAAAAACTGTATTAACTACCTTGGGTAGTTATTGTTTCGATCTCTCGCTGGAGGGGGTAATAAATAGAGGCGAGTTAATAGAGGTTATTTTAGAAAGGCTAATTATAACTATTTTTAGGGGAGTAATTATTGTTTCAATCTTTCGCTGGAGGAGGTAACTAATACAGGCAGGGTTATTATTTGAGGAAGGGACATTAATACAGTTTTTACGGTAATCTACAAAAAATTTATTGCATTTAATCTGCCAACTATTATATGCGTTTAAGCAATAAAGATACATATAGTTACCTATTTCCTATTTTTAGAATTCAGTTACTTTTATTCATTTATTCGATATTCAACAGAATATCGAATCGACATTCCGAAAAATTTAAACAAATTTAAAAATATGTAGATTTAATGATATAATAGTTTATTGGAAATATGTATATGTATATGAATACGGATAGTTTTAATGTTAACTATTTAATTATGAATAAAAGTTATCTGTTGAATAATCTGTAATTTGTTTTAAAATCACTCATATTAAATTTTAGTAAAAAGTTAGGCAGATTAATTTAATATGACTAAACATCAACAAAATTTCATATATTTTCCATTAAATAACATAGGACTTCCATAATAGTAAAAAACTTTTCCGTTTGCTAATTTAATCAAAAGTGAATTTTTAAATGAATCATTATTTGATGTTTAATTATTAAAGTTATATAAAAATTTTATAAAAAGTAATTGAACAGAGAAGAAAGCTGATAGGAAATACTGATACCATCAAGCGAATATTAATTTAAAATTAAACAAAATACAGCAAAGCTGAAGGTTATCTCTAAAATAACCCCGAAGGTTATTTTAGAGAAAATACGGTATAAAATGTGAAGATTACAGAAAATCTTCGGATATCCACCAAATCTTCGGATATCCCATCAATTTACTCTTAACCCACAGAAAACCAATAATCTACCGAAATCTTCCTTAATTCATATCAGTGTTTTGTAGGGATATCGAGGGGATTTTTGGAAGGCCATCGCGAAAATTTTTTCCTTTATCTGCGGCAAAGGCGAAAATTTTGAGAATTTTGGAAAGCATTAAGTCAGATTCTTCTTTTTTTGCACCTGGTTTTATGAGAGGCATATATTATCACACTCTCATCTCGCTTTGGCAAACTAAACCGTGAATATAGAATCAATGGACAAGGTCCTAATAATCCTAACCATAATTATTCTTAAAAGACTAGAGATAGATCAAGACTAAATTGACGAAGTCCAAATTAGTTTTAAACATATCGTATCTAAAAAATTGAGTCTATAAATAGCTTAATATTAGAAGGAAAACTAAATTTCATTCTTTTCCTTTTTTTCATGTAAGAAATAAAAAGTTTACCAAAAACTATATTTAGCATTCATAAATGAGGGGGGTTGTTATGTATCGACTAGCGGTTGTGTCCGATACTAACAGAAAGAGACTTGACTCACAACAAGGTTTATCACAAAGCAACAATACAATAGAAATAGGCGAGACTATGCGTTGGCTGCGACTGTAGACTAACTGACTGACTCACTGGCGACTACGGACTGACTCTCCACTGACTAAAAGGCTTCGCCTTTTATACTAAGCCCGCCACCCTAACACCTCCCTTCTTTAATTAAGTCGGGACTATGTGCCGACTTTTCCAACTAAACTTGGTGGACTTAACTACTAGTAACCAACACAAACAAAACATTGAAAATACAAAGGGCCAAATACAAAGTGAGCAACAAAAGGGGGAGTACACTAATTACAAAAAATTTTACAATAACAATATTATCACATTTACTTTCCCCAAATCATCATGTCACTCCAGGTTTTCTTAACTCCATTGGTCTTCGTAACGTCGCGCTGGAACTGTCTCACTTCAATGGTCCTGGTAACGTCACGCTGGGCCTGTCTCGTCTGTTCAGGTGCATCCTTCGCTTTCAATCTAAAATTTTCAAGAATTTGACTACGAATTGAACTTTCCTTAGTTCTTAGACTATCTCTTGAATCTGACTGACTTCCGAATGGCTTCATCGACTCTAACTTCCTAAGGTCGCATTCTTTTCTAGTGACTATCGTATTCAACTTCGGGACTTCGACTTTACATATCTCTCCGACTTTACACCGAATTGTCCCTATCAAGCAGACTATTTTGCCCTTTTTATTCTCGTTGCAGACTATGACTTCGTCGTTTTCTTTTAACTGACTAGACATTCTCGAATAAACAGACTTTCCCGAATAAATAGACTTCCTCGAATCTTGACTTGACTGACTTTTGCTACTTCTTTGACTTTTCGACTTTCGGCCCTTTTGACTAAGACTCTTTTGACTATACTCTCTTAACTTCGGAATTTCCACCGTCAGACAATGTGGTCCTGAATTACTAGAATTGACTCTCACATGATTGACTACTGGACTATTGCCCTGGCTCAACCATTTCTTTGGTTTCCGGCAGTTTCGACTAATATGTCCAATCATGCCACAATTGTAACACTGACGTGACTCTCGACTATTGACTTGGCCTTCTCTTTGCCATGACTGATTTCTAGCCTTTCTGAATTGAGCACTTTGACTCTGTTCGACGCGAGCAACATTATTAACGTCAACGTAATATGCAGGTTCGATCTTAACCTTTGGTTGACTATCGAACATTCTGGCCTCAGACTTCATTGCGAGATAACTGCGACATTCCTCTAACAGGATTTTCAGACTACACTCTTCGGTCTTCGAATAGCGTTCTACGAATTTTAGACTGATCTGTCGCAAATCGTTCATCTCTTCTGGAATCCCGGCAATGAATATGAGGATCTTGACTTCCTCGACTGACAAGGCCATTTCTGCCTTCTCGCATTCAGAATTGACTAAATTTCCGAAATCTAAGACTTTCTCCGGACAAGGGCACTTTAACTTCATGACTTCAAATCGCCTGACTAACTTCGACCGTGGGTCACAAAATTCTTTTTTTAACTCATCGACTAAACCTTCGAATTTCATTGACTCCAACTTCTGGGGCATCAACTTCTGTGAAATCTTTGCATACTCGCAAGCCCCTAACTTCGTGACTAACAATCTGACTTTGACTTCTTCGGCTAATGACTTTCCGTCGAATTCGAAAAACGACTTATTCTTATCATACCAAGACTCGAATGTGACTCCTCTCTCAATGTCTGCATTGAATTCTCCGACTAACGATTGTAATTTCCAATACAACTCCGATGACTGCTTTTCACTAGAATCTTCGGCTCTAGGATTGTTTCCAATCAATCCTTTAACTAACTGACTAAACTGCTGACTGATCTGTTCAGATTGAGCCTTGAGAATTTTCTCCAATTCGTCTGCTCTCATCTTGACTTGACTAGCTTGACTACTTGAACGAATTACAAAATAACGACTTGACTGTTCGAATTCGACTGTTCGACCGCGCCACTGTTATGTATCGACTAGCGGTTGTGTCCGATACTAACAGAAAGAGACTTGACTCACAACAAGGTTTATCACAAAGCAACAATACAATAGAAATAGGCGAGACTATGCGTTGGCTGCGACTGTAGACTAACTGACTGACTCACTGGCGACTACGGACTGACTCTAGACTGACTCTCCACTGACTAAAAGGCTTCGCCTTTTATACTAAGCCCGCCACCCTAACAGGGGTATAATTGTATTTTTGTGCAAAAGACATAAATTTAAATCAAACAATCGTTCCTCAAATATATTATGCAATTTTCAAACTAATATGACATGCTTATAAAATGAAAAAGTTTCAGAAATATTTGTGAATCTGAGGGTAATTATTACGTATTTGTTAATTTGTTGCTAAAATATACTAGATAATCAAATAAAAAGAATAGAGGTGGGACCCCCAGTTTGAGATATTACCAATGTGGTGGGCCCAAACCCCAGAATAATGGAATAATGGAGGGAATATGCCCGGGACTCCCTAGGATAAACTTAAGGGTTGATCAGGCCCCTAGTCGATCTCCTTCACCGGACATACACAATTGAACACAAAATATATTTATTTATTAAATCCAAATATTAAAACATTTATTTAATTCTTTTATTAAAGTGAAAGAATAATAAGACAATTATAAGGTGATTACAAATCCTTTTAAATGTATGAGAAAAGTGGGAGGGAATGAAAATGAGAATATCGGATACAAACTATAGGAAACATAAACTCTGGGACATATTTCCGTCTTACACGTCCCTTCCCCGACAAGACCGTCCCTGGTCTTAATCTAGACTCAACAGACTTTATTTAAATTTCTCAAAATTTTATTTTTTCATTTCCCAAACTACTTAAATAATGACCATTCACTTTTATTTTCTTAATCGATAAGCACTCTGGTGAGTAGGCGAACCTAAATTAAATTTCTTCTCTATTTATCTCATTTCTTTCTGTGCTCTTCGAGCATATCATTCCTTTTTCCTTTTTTGGACCGACCCTGGTCCATTTTTCTAGTGCTTATCGATTATTTCATGAAAAATTTCTCTTGATCATTATTAAGTAGTGGGGTTTGATATAATTGTAATTGTATGTTTTCAAGTCTGTTTAGTCTAGTTGGGGTTGTGTTTAAAAATTTTTAAGATCGGTTTCGGATGAGTATGTTTCCTTTTGTTTAAAAATGTGGGTATGATTTAAAATGCATATAAATTTCAAAATATAGGAAATAAGGATAAATTGGGAATTGAAATATTTTTGTAAAAGTATATATAAAAAATTAAATGGGTAACGCGACGAATAAGAGTATAAAATCATAAATCAATTGCGTGAAATAAAATTTAAAAAAATTCAGAAAACTACCGAAGTGTGATTTTGTGAAATTCAATAAAAAAATATAAAAATTTGGGTATGAGTGGAATAAGATGAGTAATAGAAAAATTTTTAGAGAATTGGAAAAGGAATATTCTAAAAATACTTTACAAATAAATTTGAGTATAAATGGTTCGGTTGAAAGTAGATATAAAAAGTTTAAGGCTTTTGAATAAACATTTAAAATTAATGTAAAAGTTTTAAATAACATTTGATTTGTGGGTGAAATTGAGTATATTTTAAAAATGTGTTAGAAAAGTTTTGTAAAAATAACAATTTTTGAAATTGAGAAATGTATGACATTAAGATGTAAATAATAATTTAACAGAAATAATTTTGGGATATTTTTAAATGTAATTGTGAAAGACTCTTTAAAAATAAATAAGATAAACGTAAATAAATTAAGGGGGAGTAAATCAATTGTAGGTCTTATAAATATGATTGTAAAAATTTGTAACAATTTAAATGAAATTTGACAATTTTTGGCATTTAAAATGTGAAAATAATAAATGTATCAAATTTAATGGGATTAGTGAGAGTTTAAGGTTAAAAATGTAATAAAGTGAGGGTAGAAAAAATTTTGTAAAAAAATGACAGAATGCAATTTAAGTGGATACAAATTGGCATAAAGTTAAAAAAAGATTTAAGCATATATATATATATAATGTGAAAGGGTAAGAGTATTAAAAAATTAATTATTGATTGACATTCAAAATGTAAAAATAAGTGAGTGTGATTAAATTGAATTAATAATTTTAAATAATTTTGAATTAAGTGAAGGAATGTGAAATTAAGTATAAGGCATGTTAAAAAAATTTAAGGGTACTTGAATTAAAGAAATAATGGGGAAGGTTTAAAAATAACAACTCATACATAAAAATTCAGATTAAAAAAAAATAAAAGGAGATGAAAATGTATATTTAAATTTAAAAAAAATAAATTAATTAAAACAAATTCAATATCTTCCTCTGCCACCACGCCAACTCTCATTTTTCCTCCAAGTATTCCAATTACAGTGCCGCGCCATGTGCCCATTTCTTCCACAATTGAAACATGTAATGGTGCTGCTCCTCTCAAACGTTGTATTAGCATATTCTTTCCAGTTTTGGTCAGCTGGTCGTTTCCTGTAATTTGAAATATTAGTATTTATATTATTTTTATTAAAATTTGAATTTTCAAACCACTCATTATCTCTAGAATTCCTATCATTTCCGCTCCAAACATTAGTTGAACCATAAGTGCGGCCGAAACCATGTGAAGTTGAAGGCTGTTGTTGTTGCTGTTGGGGATACTGCTCGTCCACAAAGTCAGCGACCATTCTACCCGTCGAAGACAACAATTGACCGAACCTATCTCGCATACAACTACCCGATTGGAGGACTTGCAGATATTCCGGACCGACAATTTGGGTGAACTCAGTCGCTCGACAGATGAACCGATTCCAGACAATTCCACTCCGAAGAGTTTCAAAGTCCGCAATAACGAAGAGACCGTGCTTAGCACGACTCAACGCTACCGTGGCTCGATTTTCATCCTTGAGAAAATCAGAAGAATCTCCAAGGCCATCGGCTCTACTAGAAGACCTAGTTGTTACCAGTATGACAAGATCAGCCTCCTGGGCTTGATACCCATCAACTGTGACAACTAACACATTCCAACCCAAATTCTCAAACTCTTTCTGGAGAGACTCTTTCTGAAAAGTATATAAACATATAACAACCAGAGAAATCTCGGTCGAAATTTTGTCGTACAACGCAGAAATCAATTTAATGGCCGAAGCCGAATGTTCATCATTACACAAAGAATGAGAAGTATTGTCTTGTCTACAAGTTCCAAGAACATTAAGTAGAACAATTGGACAATTTTGCATGGGAAGTGGAAACTTAGAGGTGGTAAGAAGCGAACGCTCTTCGGCACCTCTTCCAGGTTCAAGGGACTCTCCATGTCTTTCGTAAGAAGCGAATGAGACCGCTTCTACAATCAATGGATGCATCCTATAGCAGACGCTCAATCTAGTGTGTCTAACCAAATTTGACAACACTAGTTGTTCAACCATGCTCTCCAGGCCGAAGCCTGATTGGAGGCATTTGGGCAAGCTCTGGAGATGAACGCCAAGTTGATGACGATCACCTGTCACAAGAATTTTTTCAAGATTAGGGAGTCGACAGATTAGATGTGCCAGCTCGGTAAAACTACCTTGCGTGGCTTCATCAAAAATGAGGACAGTCGCATCAGTAAGTGACGTGGCTACCATATCTTCAGCCATTCTAGATGTTCCAAATACAATTCTTAAATCAGAAATTTCCGAGATCAAAGATCCCATTCGACGCTCTTTTGTTAGCCGAGGCCTGAGTTCATAATTTGTACAATAATCATTAATTTCTTTGAGGTCATCTTTGGTAACATGATCAAGAACTTGATCAGTTTTCAACTTGGTGACAAGCATGTGCTGTTTCAGTTCATCGATCATACCAAAATATTTTTCCTTCGCATAGCCAGAAAAGAAAGCTATTGCGTTGGAATCTTGCATCGCTGGACGTCCGAGGACCTCCTCCAACTCCTTGGCTAACTTTGCCAAAGGCAAATTAGCTGCAGTTACAACTGCTACCTTCACATTATTCAAAATGGAAAGCATCAGTGCAATAACAACTGACGCCACATGAGTCTTTCCAACTCCAGGCGGTGCCTGTTGGAAAACAAACTTGCAACCATCTTCCAAAAGAATTTTAGCGGTCTTCTGCTGTTTTTCATTTAACATATTCATTAATGGGTGAACACTGAGGACTGCCGAAGCATTTGTTTCTTCTTCATCAAAATCTGTTTCAAACTCTCTAGCCATCAAAGCACGGAGGAGTTTACCCTGGTTTGTACTTTGGGCTGACAACATCGAAGGTAAGTGCTGTTCAAAACATTCACGTCGACTCTCAAGACCTTTGAATATTAGAGGATGACAGACAATAAAACCTCCATCTTTCGCATCCTCAAGCTCCTGCTCAACATCTCTATTTTTCCGCTCCTGAACATTAATTACCTTAACAATTATCCAAAAATCAAACTTTTTACTCCCGAAGGACTGAACTTGCGAAAGATTTATCTTTTTAACAACTCCAATAGCAAAATGCGGGAGATGCATCGCAGACTTTAAGACTACTTGGTCCATTTCATTCCAAGTATCTTTTAAATGCCTAACTCTAATATTATCAATTTCTTTAAACCAAAGTTGGAAACGATTATCAACAAAAATTGGAACGCCTTCAAATCTGTTCTCAATCATCCTTTTCTTTTCATCCTCAAATGAGTAACCTATTGCAGCACCCATAAGACTTTCAGCAAGTTGGATTTCATCATTTGACATTTCTGGTAACAATGGATAGAAAACACTTTGGTTATTCCTGATGTATGGCCAAGGCCGATGAGCTTCAACACTTACTAAGACTCCTTTACCCGGGACGATGAACTCTTCATAACCAAGTTTGTACTCAGTCTGTGCAGGGAGGACATACGATTCATCAACAATGCACTCCTCAGGAAGACTTGCAACCGAAACCTTGACTAACTGTCCAGCTTCGATTTCATCCAGATTCAAATCAACGAGCTGGCGACGATAGCATCGAGACGCAATTTGAAGACCCGGAGAAATAATCACACAGCAATTTCGGATGCCTCTTTTTTCTTTAAACTTTATAACAATTCCAGGATGTTCTGACCTCTCAGCATAGACAACAAGCCTAGCACCAGTGACAACTGCGTTGGTGTTGATCTTCCCGACATACCAGCATTTCCTGCTTTTATCCCCTTCACTTCGAGCCAAATCTCTGTAGTCTTCCTTCCACTCAACATCAGTGACCCACACTGAATCTCCCAGCTGAACTTTATTTACAAACCCTTCACATTTTTCAACAAAATCATTCTTAATGGTGACAAAATGCGGCCAGCTCTTGTGTGCCTGTGGACGAAGTCTGACCCCGACGACAGAATTTTCTTCGACCTGACATACCAGGTAGTCTACTACCTGCTTTTCCTCATCCTTCTTTTCAGATCCTTTTTCCTGCCGAAGCACATTTTCATACACAATTTGGCCATCAACTTCCATTTCATTTACTATCCTTTTATGTGGCGAACCACTACTAATGCTCATGTTGCTGGTAGAACTGACAAGCTCGTCAACATTTTTAGAAGACGACGAAGGAGGACAATTTGGAGGACTATTTACAGTAGAAGAAGAAGCGGCGGAGGACTTGTTGGCGGGCAAAGGAGTCTTTTCACTGGAGGACTTTGAAGATTTGGGAGGAATGGGGGCCTTCTTTGTGGGCGAGAGTGGGGGGAAATCAACCATGCTGCTCAAATCCATGATTGGTTGCTGCTTTTCCATTTCAATTTCTGAGAGAAAAAAAAATTAGGTAATTAGATTTTAAAAACACTTTATTTTTTTTTTTATTAATTTTAATTCATTTCTAGGATTTATCAGGTTTATTCAATTTATTTTAATTTGGGTACTTATAAATACTTAAACTACTAACTCAGAAGCCTCGTTCGAATATCAGTAAGAATGATGCCCAACACGTTCTTCCCAGGCCATCTATTCTTCTCAACAATCCTAGGCGAAGAAATATCGACACCGCATCCCCAGTAGAGATCACGTGAGGTTGCTTCGACCAAAAGAGATTGTCCAGTTTGGAATAGCATTTTTCTTAAGTCCGGGTTCTGGCGATATTTAAACCAATTAGCTATAGCCATTATTAGAATAGAAACACGTCTCCATTTAGAATGATCAAAATTTCGAATTCGTGATCCTATTCTTTTCATCAAAGCCGCGTTTTTCGTGGACAGAATTTGTTGAGCCGACACAAAGTCTTCAAACAAAATAGCTTTGTAGAACATATAGTATTGTTCGGAACAACAGAAATCAATGCCATCAATTGTAAACAGACAATTGAAGTGATTCGAGAACACGAAAACTTTAGTAAAAAATAAAGCTAAATCAGTTCCATCAACAGCTTTTTTGATGATTGGTTTCATTTTACTAAAAAAAATTTTTTGTTCAACACAATCTAATTAATGAAAAGAAAAAAAAAATTTGTTAAATAAATTTATTGTTTTATTTTATTTAATTTTATTTTAATTAATTTAAAGTAATTTTGTTTTAATTTCAGTTTATTATTTTTTGTTATATAAATATTTTATTATTATTATTATTTTTTTTTATATATTTTTTATTTTATATTTATATACCTTTTTGAATTAAATTTAAATTTTAAATCCTTTTGATAGCCGAAGCAATTATGAGTATTTTCTGTTTTGGGCTTTTTCTTAAATTATATCTACCTAGTCCCTGGCGACCTACTACTTCAACCTGACTACCTTCTGGTACCTCTAAATTTGGTTCAACTACTTTACTATGCGAGAATCCAGGCATATTAACTACTTCCTCTGCACCAGATTCTTCTAACGCTTCCAACTCTTCTGCCTCTAACCTAGGAGTTGTGCAAACCGGTTCAGTCGGGAGTGGCTCTATACATTTCTTTAACTGATTAATGTGAACGATTCTTGGGTTAGACTGAGGTGAGTTACAACTTGATATGGTTACATGAACCCCATTGATTTCAATCACTCTAAAGACGCCTTTCCAAGGGAGATGAAACTTTTTGGATGAGCATATTTTACCAGCATAATTCCGAAGAAGAACTCTATCGCCAATTGTTACAGTGGGATTCCTAATCAATCTATCATAATATGTTTTTGACCTTTGCTGAGCTTCGAAATTAGCTTCTGCTGCATATTTCCAAGCACTTCGAAGTGAAACTATTAATTTCTGTTTAATTTCCTGTTCATCATTTAATGCTATAGGATCTCTAATTTTAGGGTCTAGAATCAAATCAACGCAAAAGATGGGATCTCTACCATACATCAAAAAGAATGGGGTTTCATTTGTTGACTGGTGGACCAAAGTGTTATAACAAAAGTTGGCGAATTCAAGATGTTCATCGAAATCTGGCTGGTCTTTAGTGATATATTTAGCTAGAATATTGTGAAAAGTTCTGAATGACCTCTCAGTCACTGCATTGCCTTGGCTCCAATGAGGTATTGCATAAGTTTTATTAATATACAACATAGCACAAAGACTTTTGAAAAACTCTGAAGTAAATGCCGAAGCATTGTCAGTGATTAATTCCGTGCAGCCGCCGAAGCGTAAATAACAATTCCTGAGAAATGCCGAAGCAATGGTTGAAGCCTTAGCGTCTGGGATTGGGACTGATATAACAAATTTTGTAAACCAACATACAATGTTCAAGATATGTTTGTTACCAATTTGGGTTTTGGGAAAGGGTCCCGCTAAGTCTAGACCTACTTTGGCAAAAAGTGTGTTTACAGGTGGTGTACACATCTCTGCTCTATAAGGTGGATTTGGAGAATGCCTAAGCTGACATGTGATACATTGTTTATGCCAAGTCATAATGTCTGAATGCATTCTTGGCCAAAAATATTTCTTACACTTTTTTAAGGTTTTACTAAAATCCATATGCCCTCCTCCTAACTTAGTTGTATGAAACGAGTCAAAAATCATGGCTCTTAAAGATATGGGTATATAAATTCGCGGCTTTGCATCCTTATAATGGTGGTATAGAATATCACTCTCTAAACATAAATCTTTGGCTAATTTAGTGTAGGAATCCTTCTCTTCCTCACTTAACTCCTCAGAAAATTTTCCAGTTTTCAAAAATTTAATTAAAATTTCAGCTTCAGGGTCTTCTCTTTGCTCAGCTCTTATGTCTACCTGGTGTACTTCACCTTCCATGGACCTTAGCGAAAGTGTTAAACCACCAAAACATTCGTGGACTACCCTAGGCTTGCTCTCAATTGCTAAACACACAGGGAACTCAGCTATATCTTCTAATTCCTGAATTTTATCCACTTCCTCGGGACTTAGGTCTTCATGTGGAATCCTTGACAGGGCATCTGCTAAGGTATTTTGTTTACCTGCTATATGCACAATATTAATGTTATAATTTTGCAGCTCAACAAGCCACCTAGCTAGGTGCTGATGTGTTTCAGCTTTCTTCAAAAGGAATGCTAACGGTTTATGGTCAGTGTGAAGTTCAATACTAGACATAAAAATAAACGGTTTAAACTGCCGAAGCGCAAAAATTATTGCTCCAAGTTCAATTTGAACCGGAGGCCAGTTCCTTTCAGCGTGTGATAAAGTGCGACTACAGTAACAGATTACCCCATAAGCTTTCTTTTCTTCATCCCACTGCATAAGTGCACCCCCTTGTCCGACTTGGGAGGCATCGCAAAATATATGGAATGGTTTGGAATAATCCGGAAAAATTAGAACAGGTTTCTCTGACAAAATTTTCTTTACTTTATTAAAAGCTTCCTGCTGCTCTTCGCCCCAAATAAATGGCTTTTCCTTTCTAGTCAACCTAGTTAATGGCTCAACAATCATGGAAAAGTTTTGCACATGCTTCCTAAAGAAATTAGCCATGCCTACTATGTGTCTAACTTCCTTCACAGAGGTTGGTTCCTTTAAATTTAAAATTGTTTCAGTTTTTCTTAAACTAGGTGTGTACCCAGATTCATTTACAATAAAACCAAGAAACTCCATGCTTGCCGAAGCAAAGGTACACTTTTTGGGACTTAATTTTAAATTGAAACGCCTAAATCTTTCGAAAACACTCCTGAGGGCTTTAATATGTTCATCAAAATTTTCAGACTTAGTAAAAATTAGTATATCATCAACATAAGCAATCACATTTTCAAGTCCTGTAAGTACATGAGCCATTATTCGCGCGAACGCACTAGTAGCATTTTTAAGTCCAAATGGTAAATTTATCATCTGATAAATTTTATCTTCAGTAATTACCCCACATTTTCTTGAAGCTCTTTCACTAAGCTTAATTTGCAAATACCCGCTAGCAAGGTCAAGTGATGAGTAATATCTACAATTACCAACTTTTTCTAAAATTGTTTCAAGTCTTGGGAGAGGAAAGTGATCAGGTACTGTCACTTCATTTAATTTTCTAAAGTCAATGCATGGCCTAAGCCCACCATCCTTTTTCTGAACTAATACTATGTTTGAGACCCAAGGGGTATCAGACTCAACCATTACCCCTGAGGCTAATAGCTGGTCGATATGCTTCTGCAATTCATCCCGATACTTAAACGGTACCCGATGCGGCCTAGAGGCAACTGGTTCCTCAGATGTTGTGATTATGTCATGCTCGCCTGCTGTGCAACTCCCTATGTCATACTGGCTTTTACTAAATATATCTTCAAACTCTTCACAAAGTTCTTTTAATTTATTGAGGTCTTCACCCTTTACAGTAGCTTTCTCAAAGTCAATTTTGTAAGTTGGATCAATAGTTACACCTGACTTCCCTAAAGAAAAGATTTCCTGCGACTCTTCATTAAAGTTATTTTCTGCTAAAATATTTTCTGATTCTGTTTTTAGTACCTCATTTGCTAGCCCTAAAGTCCTTCCTTTAAATAATCTTTTAGTTGTGCCTGTTGGATTGGCTAAAATAATTTGCACTACACCATCCTTGGGATTGGTTACAACTGGAACAAAACTTAAACCTTCTTCTTCAAGTCTATCATCCATTGAGTGAATCCAGATATTATGCCTAAGCAATTCAGGAAAATTTATTTTAGCTTTTATTACACTTTGTTCATTGGGTCTTATTTCACAAGTTTCTAAAGCGTGTATTTTCTAAAGCGTGTATTTTCTAAAGCGTGTATTCTTCAATGCAAATTTGATTTCCTTCTATACAGAACATTTTATTTTTCAGATCTACAATAAAAGGAGGCAACTGCGCTAGTGCGTCGCACCCCATAATAAAATGATAATCATGGTTATCCCAGTGGAATTTATCATTAAAAAGATGAATTACAATTTCAACTACAACTCCAGCTATTTTTAATTGCACTTTAGTGGCTTGCCTTGCACACATGGAATGCTCGGAGGCACTTTGGAGGTACGTTTCAGTTCGAAAAATTTTCGTTCCCATCCATTCTGCTAAGGCAATGTTCGCCACCGAGGTAATTGCTCCAGTGTCGATTAAACATTTGACAGGTACAGTATTTAAGGAGACATCAACTATTACTGTGTTAGCACTCGCTCCCAACGTTCCTATAAATCCTCTAGTCCTATTAATATCTAAAGTGGACCTAGGTCTTGTGCTTGTTATTCTTCTTGGCAATGTATTAGCATTTACAGTATTTCTTATTGATGGGGGCCAAGAGATTGACAGTGGTCTATTTACCGGTTCTTCATAAATGTTATCTAATTCTACAATGGGTTCCGGTATACGTTGAATGTCCAATCTTCTCTGTGGAATCGGAGCTTTTGGTATTTCAGGGCCAAATATGAGTCTACCTAAGCGCCCATTTCCTGCATACATTTCAGCAATAATCGTTGTGAACCTTATTCCAAAATCTAATGCTAAAATTACTACTAAAATTGAGATAATGGTTTCCCAAATGCTTTTATAGTCCCCTATAATTCCCTTTTCAATTTGATTTTCAACTTCCTGCCACTCATTTGACATAGTCGTGGATACCATAGAGTCTTTTTCGTGAATTTGATAAGTCATTTGACTCACTTTTATTAAATTACTCACAAATGCGTGGTTCTTAATATCTGTCATGTTTAATAAAACTAGTTGATGAAACGCATGCGACTCAATATTTGGAATCATGCTAGTAAAATTAAATCTGGCTTCAGGCCATAGAAATATCCTTGGTTTTACCGAAGTAATTCTTCCTTCAATTTGATCAACTTCTAGGATTTGATCATTAACTTGAATAATTATATTCCTAAATTCTTCACAGGGACCCTTTTTGGATGTTGGAGAAACTATCATTGTTACTGGATCAACAAAAGCTAAATGCTCATTGCTCTCAGTTTTTAGAATAATTGGTAAAAATTCAAAACATTGGTCTAGTTTGGTAGGAGAAAATTCAAAATCTTCTTTTTCTAGAGGTGCACAAGGCCAAACTTTAATTAAAGACCTGGCGGACTTCTTTGCAACTAAATAAGAATTGGAAAAGAGCGAGCGAGCCAAGTCAGTTGGATCAGACATGTAGGTAGATTCTACCCAGTGCTTTACCATTTCGGTAAATTCACAAAATGACCTAATTGATTGCGCGAACGCGAAGTTAACTGCCTTAGTAAGAGCTGAATCTAAATAAGTGAGCTGAGATGCTAGCTGCGAAGAAGTTACAAGTCCGTCAGAAAATGTTCGCTTGTACGTCCTATCTGTGCTTCGCTTCCTTCTAGTGAGTTCCGAGGTTGCGATTACTATCGATCCTAAACCTTGATCAGAGACCGAAATGTTCTTTCCACAATCATGAATGAATGTTTCATTTTCAAACGTTAATCCAAGCCGACCATCGTCGGATAGCCAAATCGGACCCATACATCTACCTTCTTTTTCACCAATGGGAATAAAATTACATTTCCTTTGATTGTCTACTTCCCAAATTAAAACTGTTTTATCTTCCAATATACAATTACCCTTAGTATATGGACAGTCCCGAGTTAATCCTAATGGCGTTACAACCTCTTGTGCACCGAAATGCGAATCAATTCTGCTCTCAAATAAGAAACAGTTTTCACTCGAAATATTTTTCCAAGAAAATGACCCCATAAACCATATTCTAGGAGTTAGATCAATTTTGTTTTCAGTTTGCCAGAGCTTATTATTATCCTTAAGAATGCCGAAGCTACAACTATGATGCTTTATCATCTGATTACACTCTTCTACAGACAAATCAAGCTCTTCATGAATTAATTTTTCTTCAACTGGGATTCCCGTTATTGTTGTATATTTTCTCGCATTTTTCTTTATCTTTCTACAGGCCCATGCTTTGGTTGAAAATTCAATACTATTTGGCACATAAATTCTCCTTCTCTCTACTACAGGAGTATGCTTAGCTGTTAAATTAACCATTGGGCAACTTGGAATTTCAGGCATCTCCCAAATTAATGCCTGCTTATGTGTCTGACATATCATTGGTCCTTTGGGAATTAATACAGGGTTAATAGCAAATGTACTACAAAACATCGCAATCAACAGAAGAGTGGTTCCCATAAGCGAAGGTATTCTTACTCTGCGACATTTATTTTCCCAACTAGGAATTTTATTTGGTTCACCCTTTTCATTAGTACTTTTAGCTTTCTCAGGAGCGCTAATAGACTGTACTGGTTGCAATGACCTAATATTTCCTTGATTAGCCGAAGCATGGTTTGCATTCATTCTCATTTCATGCATTTGGACTACTAAATTGTCAAGAACTTCTCGGATTTCTTTGTTTTCTCTATCTCTATTATCTCGCTGATAGTTATTTCTATTATTATATGTATTATTTTGTCTGCGCTCTCTGCAATTGTATTGATCATGCCCTGTTCTACGACAAAAGTGACAGAAAGGTCGACTGTTCCACCTTCTGTCATTTTGTGGACGCCATTGATTTCTTGCCTGATAGCTTCCATAACCTAATCTTTGCGCATTGCTAGATGTTACATATCTATCTGGAGTGTTCCTATTGTATCCCCTAGAGGCTTGCGGACTATTGTTTTCACTAATTGGTCTCCAAGTTGTAAACCTTCCTTTAGGCAACTGCTGACTATGCATGTCTGCAATAGCGTGGATCCCATCATTACTAGCTCTTCCTTCCCTTTCAGAAGCAACTTCTAGTTCCTGTACATAAGCAGTTAGTTTATCAAAATCTTTACGACCAATTAGTGGACATACCATCTGCAGAGTCCTTTGAAATTCAGGCCTAACTTTTTCTGTGAAGCATCTACACAATATTTCTTCTCTTACTTCCACTGGTATATGAGGCGTGGTTGCGTTTACTAAAGGTACTAAGCGCTTAATAAAATCACTAACTAGTTCACCTTCCCTTTGGTAACAAGCTGCTAACCTTTTATGAGCGAGCTCTCTGAAGTGTGGACTATCTAATTTTGCTCTAATATTTTTAATTACGTTCACTATGGTACTTCGTTCACTTGGCAATAAACTTTCAAAGATATGTCGGGCTTGCGTACCTAAGTTTAATTTTAGTCTATTTATTTTATCAGATTCTGTCCAGTTTGCTCCATATACATCAAGATAATCTAGAAATCTAATTGTCCAGTCATCGAAAGAGGATGCAGTTTCTCCATTAAATAATTCTAAGTGGGATCCCGAGGAGGTACCTTCACCTAATACAAATAATTCAGAATTAGAATTTGTGGGTTGTGTTCTCAGACCATTATTACTACTACTTTGTATTTGACCCGTTTTATTCCCAAGGGAGCTTGTTGCTAAGTCAATTCGGTTTAGAGAACCAGATACTTGAGTGTGCTTTGGCGGTAACGGTGGAACTTTCTCTGGACGGTTGCTCTGATTAATGAGCCTATTCGCATCACTATTCCTTAACTCGTCATATTCAAGATTATCCCTAGCTTCTAATTCACTTCTAAAACTTTCAACATTCACTTTAATTTTATCCATTTCTTGCCCGAGGGCATCAACTTTTTCCGCTACTGCTTTAAAACCATTATTAGTATCCTTCTCTATTTCATCCAAACCTTCATTAATCTTATTTAAATCCCTGTTGAGAATCCTAAGATTCCTATTTAGTCCATCCTCTAACATAACTACATCTTGATGGATTTTCTCTAAATCTGTTAGTTTCGCAGCCCCACTCAAAATTCTCCCCTCAAATAACTTTTTATCAACTACACTTATGTCCGCATACTTATCCATTTAAAATATTTATTATTATTATTTTTTTTTAAATTATTTTATTGCTATTTTATTTATATTTTTTTTTAATTTTATTTTATATTTCTATTACCCTTCTCAAATTATATATAGGTATATATATATATATATTTTAATTATATTTAGTTAATTTATTATATTTTTGTTTTCTATTTTATTAAATTTTTTTTTTTATTATATATTTTGACTTTTTAAATATTAAACTTACTTTCTATAGCAAACAACGTCCAAAAGATAAATCCAGAAAAATAGCCGAAGCCAAATAAATTTAAATCCAATCAATCAACAAAGAGAGCTGAATTTGAGAAAAAAAATTATTTATATATATATATATATATATATTTTTTTAATACCGTATTTGCTAAAATAATTACCCAAGGTAATTATTGTTTCGACCTCTCGCTGGAGGGTGTAATTATTTGAGAGAGGGGCATTATTTCAGCATTTACGGTATATATTTTTTTTTAATTAAATTTAAATGAATAATAAATAAAATATGATAAGATACTTAATTCTAAAAGAGAAGTAGGAAAGTGAAAGAAAAAGAAGAAAAAAGGTTTTTTTTTAAATTTATTCTCGACTTCTTTTTGAAACACAGATAGGGGAAGGAAAGAAAAATTTCTCTTCTTATTTTTTTTTTTCAATTCATCGCGAAATTTTCATGACGAGAATTTTGGGCCAGATGTGTTTCTAAACAAAAGGTTTTTATCATAAATCAAAAGGAGAAAGAAAAAAAAATTTAAATTTGGAATATTTTTCAAAATTTTCTGAATCGCAAAAAAAAAATCAGATCGCAAAAAGTCTGAACCGAGAAAGAAGGGAAAATTTTTTGAAATTTCTGATTGGCTCTGATCAAAAGAACCCGAAAATTCTGTAACAGCAGGTAATGTACATATAAAACAGTTGGCTTCAAACTCTTCTCAATCTAAATGTTTATCGATAATTATTTGAGAGACTTTAGATCAAGACTCAGTTAAGGACATAAATTTAATCAGGAAAACGGTCTAAACCAACATCAACTGTCATTTTTAGTATAAGAAATAACTAACACAAAATAAAGATACTGAGATTTATGAAAACACGTATTTACAGATTTTATTTTAAGCCGCCGTTAAACAAATCACAATTTACAAATGCACAAAAAAAAAAAATTCTTCACTAAAACAAGTGAGGAAAAAGGAAATATGAGTGATTAATTTAAAAGGTAAAACACAACAGAAGCAAACAAACTTCTAAAAGAAAAGAAAAATAATAATAAATTTATTTAGAACAAATTTTATTTTTCATATAATTTATGCCGATGAACTCGTGTTATGTAAATCAAGATTGTGGGCCAAATATTCGCTCATCTAGTCTAACTTCAATGCCAAAAAAATATTTTTTTTTGTTTAAGCTTTAACCCATTAACTAATAAAATGTAATGGTTTTTCTTCCTTAATTTAAAACATTACAATTGTTGGAACTCATTTGCTTAATCTTGATTTAAATCACAAGCAAATTACCCAAGTTTAAGAAAAAAATGTCTTTTTAAATCGTTTTCAATTACCAATATTAATTTTTATTAAAGAAAAAAAAAATTGTCGCCAAAATTCAATAGAATGTTAAAGATCGAGATTATTTTATCAAAGCAAAAAAAAGAGTAATTTTAGAAAATAATACTTTTATTGGAAAATTTGCTGAGGAAAATTTACCTAAAATGAATGAAAACGATTTGGTTAATTATGGAAATTAATGGAAACAATAATTAATGGAAATTATATAGGATGGGATTTATATTATTATTTAACTGGCATAAAAGAAGCTCCAAACGAATTAATTTCAAATCCATTATTTAAAACATGAAAGAATTTATTTTGTTAAATAATCAGTAAGAATAAGATCTAAAAAATAATTTTTTAATTTTTGTCATTGTTTCCGTTTAATCCATTTAAATGTGCCTGTTTAAAAAAATAATAAAAAAAGGAAAGGAATAACAAGAGAATCAAAAGTATCTTAAAGGCACATTTCTTAAAAATAATTTTTTTTTGTTTTGGTCCATAATATTTAACCGTAACATAACTTATTCATTTATTCTCATTTACAAATTAGGGTGAATTACCACGTGGGAATTGAAATTAGGTTAAAACAAGTTTTTAAAGAAAGAAAAAATGAAAAGAAAAAAAAATTCAACCATGGGATGCCAATTTTTATAGATACTCCTGTTAGAATTATTTATTTTTAGTTAAGACCAGAATTTACTAGTTCAGAACCCAAATCTTACTCATATTATAGCCTAAGCAGTATAAAATATTTTCTTTTTATTTGTATCTCTTCTTTTAACTCAGAAGAAGGAATTTGCTTTCCTTCGAAACAAATTTTAATTTGAGGAGTAAAAGAAGAGGATACATTTAATATTAACTAGTATTAATTACAGTTGTAAAAGAAAAATTAAATTTCTCTTTCTCTCCTTCGAATTAAACGCATCTATCAAAATAAGAGTTGAAAATTTTTTAGATGAGGTGATTATTTTTCAAATAAATTTTCATTTAAGAAACAGCAAATAAAATTGTTAATTACTGAATTTTCTTTTGAATAATTGGAAAGGGGATGACATGAAGTGAGTTATTTTCCCCAAATTTTAATAAAAGTTGTCAGATTATACATATAATTGTAGGCATGCCCATATAGGAAAATAAATTCCCAATTTTCAACAAGTAGGACGACCCGATCATTAATACCTCAAAATTTTATTTTATGCTTTTTTTTTGTTTTATTTGCTGTTTCTCTTATAATATTAAAACAGCTTTTAAGAGAAATCCAAATAATTGTAATTAATATAATACATTTAAATATATTAAGTACAACAAAGATTGATGAGTATATTACATTTCAATGCGTCCAATCTGTTAAGTTACGCATCGATGAGAAACTGTTTTAAAAGATAAAAATTTTCAACCTATTTAGACGAGGAAAAGAGATATAACTTTTATGGTAAGAGTTACATTTTTCTTCTTTTTTTTTTGTTTTTATCGGTAAAAACATATCGACCAAAATTTTCATACCAAAAGTATTTTCTTTTTCTAAACAGGGGAATATAAGTGATGAAGCGGAATATATTCAAAAAAAAACATATTAAAATATGAAATAAAATCATTAAAGAGCGAAGATTTATAAGACGAGAAAATAAATTAATGTATAATATAATAAGAGCATATTTAGATAAGTGATTAATGGAATGAAAAATTTGAGAGAAAAATAATCAGCAATTATATAAAAAAAATTTAATTAGCCCTTTCTTCTAACAAATACAATCTCTTTTATTAATTTCGGCCAAACTAAAATTTTTACGTTTAATTTCAATCCAGAAGTATTTTCTTAGAAAGAAAATTATTTTCTCACTTCTAATCTAAATTTTCCTTTTTCAATTTCTAAACTCTCAACTTTATTTCAGCCAATTAAAAATTTTTGAATTTATTTCCTCTCTCTCTTTTCAATTTAAATATTTACTGTAGGATGAAAAATAATTTTAAAGAAAAATTGAATAGATGAGCAGAGTGAAAGAAAAAAAGGAAACAATTAGAAAGTATAAAAACAGTAATTGAACAAAAATGAACTTGTAAACTAAATGCCTAGAAAATAAAAGAAAAATACATGCAGAATTTAAAATTTAATTTTAAAATTTTATTTCTCTTTTAAATATACCCAAATGGTTTTTTCTTTAACAAAAATAATAATTTTTTCCAAACTAAGGGGAATACTCTAACTGTCATATTTTTCTTTAAAGACCTTTAAAAATTTAGTTTCTAAATAGAAGTTGAAAGGGAGGTTTAAGAAAATTCCAACTAAATTGACAAAAATAGAATGTGCCAAAAATAAATAAAATGTCAAAAATATATACTGTGTAAAATATCAGAAAAATAAAAAATAGATTTTGGAGTTTTAGAAATGAAGGTCTACCTAAAAGTGACAAAAATATGTAAAAATGACTAAAATGCCAAAAAATATATAAAATCTGAGAAAAATTGAAATTAAAAGTTTGGATTTTAAACAGTTTTGAGAGAAAAAGACTAAATTAAGAAGAGAAGAATAAATTTTATTTGTATATTTTTTTTGTATTTAAACTCACTTCCAAATACTAGCAAGGCCAAAATCCACCAATAATCTTGCAAATTTAGCGCTGATCACCAAATTTGTTTGAAAATCCAAATTTTAGAAGAATTTAAACCAATATAGTAGCCGAAGCCAAGAGTGTAGATTTAGTTGTTTGAGGATTCCTGAAATATCATAAATTAAATAATGAGAAAGTAATTTTAAAAAAATTTATTTTATATTTTTAACTAATTTTCATTTTATAAATAATACTTACAAAGCCAAAGAATCAAACAAATTTAATTTTAACACTGATGATAGCCCAGAAAATTAAAAAAAATATAAATTTTTAGTTTTAGTTTTTTTTTGAGTACTAAATAATAAAAATATATTTTTAATTTGATTAATAAGAATTATATTTAAAACATTATTAATATTTATTAAAAATAAAATAAATAGAAAAAGGTTTTGTTTTTTGAAAAAATACATTAAAAATATTCAAAGGATAAAGTTTGTGAAGATGGAGGATGTACGGCGGGAGAAAAATTATTGTAATTTAAGTGAAGAGAGGAAAAATGAGCAAAAGAACTTCAAGATTATATCACACTATATTGTTAATGCACACTTAATAAAAGGAAGAAAGGCTAATGTGTGTTAAAATGTTAATGTAATGTTTGGGAAGGAAAAAATTTTAAATTGCAAAAAAAATATATACAAGAGGAAAAAGGACAAAGTTTAATAATAGCGAGATTAATATTAAAAATAAATGTTTATTAGACCAGAAGATCACCTATTTTGTACAAGTGTCCTTTGTAATCGCGAAGGCAAGCGATACTTTCAGAAGTTTAGACTTTAGGTATGGAAGAAAAATAGAAAAGAAAAATAAATTATAAATCCATTTATTTCCCGAAGGAAGACCCGAACGATGAGTTTAGAAGGTTTAAACTTTTTTTTTTAGATAGAAGAATAAATAAAATAAAAATGTAGAGAAAAATATATTGTATATCCTTTTATTTCCCGAAGGAAGTTTACTCTGGTTTTACGTGCACTACCAAAAAAATTTTTAATTTTATCTACTAATTTATTTTTACGCCCCGGGGTCTTATTATATTTAATCCAAAATTACTTTATTTTTCCAAAAATTTTAAATGTCCTAGGGTCTTACATTATTTCACTAAAATTATCTTATAGGCCTTTTAATTTAGATTTTAATATATATTTTTTAAAAATTCACCTACCTCCCAATATTCCACGTCGATGACGAAGGACCGGTGCTACCAATAGAGGTGGGACCCCCAGTTTGAGATATTACCAATGTGGTGGGCCCAAACCCCAGAATAATGGAATAATGGAGGGAATATGCCCGGGACTCCCTAGGATAAACTTAAGGGTTGATCAGGCCCCTAGTCGATCTCCTTCACCGGACATACACAATTGAACACAAAATATATTTATTTATTAAATCCAAATATTAAAACATTTATTTAATTCTTTTATTAAAGTGAAAGAATAATAAGACAATTATAAGGTGATTACAAATCCTTTTAAATGTATGAGAAAAGTGGGAGGGAATGAAAATGAGAATATCGGATACAAACTATAGGAAACATAAACTCTGGGACATATTTCCGTCTTACAAAAGTTGTATTATTAACAGTCTAATCTCGTTTTTACATATCCACTCAATTTTATAAACGGGTTTCTACCAAATGTTATTCTCGATTTTCAAAAAGTTTTCATTTTTATTTAATATAATAAATTACATTAATTTTATTTTATATAACTATCAAACAAGATCAGTTTGTTACCCAATGGGTGGTTTTTGAGTTATTTTTGAATGTCTCTGCAATGCAGTGACAAATCATCTAAATCCCTTCAGATTTTATCTAGAATATCAAAACTTTTCTGGCATACATATCTGGCATCAAATTTTAATTAACTGAAAGTTAGGTATTAACAACATGGGTTTTCATGTTTATTATTAATCTTATTACCTTCTTATAGGGCTGTTAAAACCTGCTAATTGGTGATTAGAAACGTCGTAAAGAATAAAATTTATTAGAAAAAAGTTATCAATTTAAAAATTTTATAATTGCACTTTTTATAAAAAAAATATTCACACAAATTTATTTGTTAAAAACATAAAAATCTCAATTTCTTATTATTTGTCTTTTTTTGTTTAAAAATTAATTTTTGTTGCTGTTCACTTGCATTATTTAAACTTTTATTAAATTTATTAAAAGATTCACTTTCTGTTCTAGTTCTAAATGTTCCTCCTCGACTGTTCCCTCCCCTTCTTTCCTCGTCTATACAATGAATTAATTTGTTCATTATACGGCTAAAGGCACGTCGAAAGTCTCTATTAAATATTCCATAAATTACTGGATTTACTGAAGAATTGGCATAACCTAGCCAGGAAACTGTCTAAAATTTGTTTTAATTTTTCAAAGAGGAAGGAGGACCTGAAAAAGTAGTGGAGGAAAAATTTCAGGCCAGAAAGGGCGTAGAACATTGACAATAAAGAAGGGTAACCAACATATTAGAAAAGTACCTGTTAAATAAAAAATGGATTAAAAGGGGGGCAAATTAAAAATATAAGGGAAATTTAGTAGCTACGCGTAAAGGATGGATCAACTTTTTTATTAGTTAATCTGTCAAATCCATTGGATTGACATACAAAAATAAACACATGCACGTTGAAGGAGCGATGTAAAAATTGAAATATAGGAATATGTACTTAATAAAATTAAAAATAAATATGTTATATTATGCAATATTTCTTGATTATTGTTCATATTTATAGTATTCCTCGGGTGCATTTCTAGGACCTTAGAAATTTTGTCGAATCTAGCTTATCATAATGTGATAGTTGACAATGAATGGACGTCCTACTAAAGAGAGTTGACTCAAATGGGAATTCTCAAATTTTTACAAAAAACCAACCCATAATAACACCAAGAGTAACACGTGCTTTTTTGTCAGAAGAACGATGCCCTCCATTGCCATTATTATTATTAGACCACCCACAAGATTTAAAACCTCTTTTTGTTGTTGGAGAAGGAAGTGGGGAACAACTCTTTCTTCTCTTAAATTAAAACTGTAAAATGTATAATACAATTTTAGCTCTATGCAATAGCACTTTGCGTGCTCGTTGCAACCGAGACTTTAAAACTCTACTACATAAACTCAATGTATGGGAAATAAACAGAAATTTTTTAATTTCCAAATGTCAATCTTTAGCATTTTTAAAGCCTCTGCTTTCAAATTCACTAAAAAAGTTGATTTAAATAAGAATTAGAAAAGTAAAAACTGCAGCTCTTTGCACGCTGATTGAAACTGAGCGTTTAAAAAGCTACCAAACTCAATGTATGGATACGGCTTGATTTTTCCACAAAAAATTTTTAAAAATTTTTTTGAGGTCTTTAATAATTTTGAAGGTCTTTTCACTTAAATTCCCGTCAAAAAAATTTTTTAGAAAATTATTTAATTGAATAATACCCACCTCCCCACCATTACCACCACCACAACCAACCCTTCTACTATTAACACCCAATCCATTTCTCGAAACAAAGCTAAAGCTGCTACTATTATTGCTTTCTGTCCTTCTTAATTGTCTCAATGTAGCCCTAAGTACAGGCGTTCCTTGTTGGATTGTAGCGTCGATAGAATGATTTTCTGGTGATTTATTTACAGCAACGTCTATTTGGCTAAACTCGGCTTTTTGAAGTGATTCTCCATCAAAGGAGGATTTACCACTAAATCTTCGAGAATCGTAGTGGAGGGCTATTGAAGAGGGGGACTACAGAAATAGGGGATTAATCGAATGATTTGAAAAAAATAGACTTACTAAAAATCCAGTAGAAGGACGTACTACAACTTGACGTACTCTATCTGAGGCTAATTGTAAAATCAGAAGTGAAGTAGCCTTTAAAATAGAATTTTTAAATTTTTTTAATTAAAGAAAAAAAGGAAAAAAACTCTAAATTTGAAATTTAAAAATATGCCAGAAGTTAAAAGTTTATATTTTGTCTTAAGAAGCAGAAAATGAGAAGAGAACAACAGTTATAGGATATAAAAGAGGATTTTCTTCAAAAATAACTAGTAGGCTGGGATATTTAATGATGCGGGATATATTTGGATTATGCCAGATAAAATTTTTTGCTCAAGGGAATTGTGGTCTAAAGTATACATGAGTCTTCAGATTATATCCAGACGAGATATTGCCCAGGGCATAAAATAGGTTCCTGATGGTTTTAACAAGAAGCTGGGATAAATAAATAAGTGACAGTGTCACTTTAAGCATTCTTGCCTGTTTAAGTTGTGATTGTATAGAACGAGCATGATGCCGAGCATATAAATAAAGCCTGTAATAAAGAAAAAGCATCAAAGTAGCTGGCAGAAAGAAGCTAAGTAAGGAAGAAAAAACGGCATAAAAAGGAGATAATTGTAATTGGCATTGGACTAGTGTAGGTTGTTGTTCGATAAATCTGTTGGGAAAAATAAGGAAATTTTATCTTATCTTAAGGAATTTATGAGCTTTGAAACTCTATCTCATATCATTATTAAATTTTTTGGGACAATTTACATAATATAATCTATTTATTAGGGGTTATAGTAAATGCTGGTTTACATTAATTTAACGTTGTTCGATGAGATCATACAGATGTTTATATTTTTGAATGTCAATAATATATTGACAAATACGGGTAAATATGTGTGCTCTATTTAATACAGAGATGAGAAATTTCGATTTTCGGAATTTAGCAAATTTTCGCCTGGCAGGAATGTAAGAATTATTTCTTTTATTGTCACGGTTGGTTTGACAAAGTAAGCGTGAGTTGTGGTCGTATTTGGTGACAGGGATGGAATCCTGTGTTAAAATCTGTTACACATCTAGCTTCTTGACCCCCAAAATCCGAAAAAAATAATAACATCCCGCACTCCATCCCTTTAAAATGAGGTTTACTTTTATTTTCAATATTTACCTAAATTTATCAGTCTCATTAATCTCTCCAAAATAGTCTCCATTAAATATAACAGAATAAATCTCCAATCCATTAGTAGCCCCAAAAGCTATTTGAGCCGTTCCGACGGCTGTGGAAATTATCCAAATAGCACAAACAGAACAGCAAATAACCCTTCTTCCAACAAATCTATTTTTGTAAAAAATTTAATTTTTAATTTGTAAAGAAAGGAAAGAAAACAGGTTCTGTCTTCCTATCGGGACAAGGGGTTGATCGAGCCTTGGGTACACCCCAATATACCGCGAGCCCAGTATATCGCTTCGTTCAAAATTGTCAAATCCAGTAGGCCCTGGTATAATTTGATTCAGCTCGTCGAGCAGTATTAAACCATACCAGGACGGCCAAATCGACAATTTTGAACTAAGTCATAACTCGGCAGTATACTGGGCTTGCGGTATATCGGCCTGCACTCTCGAGCCCTATATCATCTCACTTCAAAATTAAATACTAAAAAAATTTTGGCAAGGATACTGGTTTCTCAATTTCGCTATCAGATACCAGTCACTAATCCCTATTTCAGATTTATTAGTCCCCGTTTTCCAAATATCACCAATCTCTAATTTAACAAAAATAAAAGAAATTTAATCTAATTTTTGTTGGCTTAAAATAGAATCATTTAGCTTGTCTCATTAATTTTCAAAAAAAAATTTTTTTGCAACTAAATTGGCTTCCTTTTACGGATATTTATTTATTTTTGTTTTTTCTCCTTATTTAATTTTTCTAATTTTTTTCTATTTTTAAAAGAAGTAATAATGTTGCCTAGGCAATATAACTTGCTTAAATTACAAAAAATAATTTTTTACAAAAATAATATTCTAAATTTATTTTTAGTCATCCAATGAATCAAAAATAAAATTAATTTTAGAATTTTTAAAAATAACTTCAATTTCCAAATTAACCCAAAAATCTCTCACTTATCTCACCAGAAATAAAAAAAAATTTTGGTGTGATACCTAAAAGTCTTTGATTAGAATAAATTCTAAGGCAAGCAGAGAACGTGTGATAAGGCGGAGATTGAAAATATTTGAAAAAAATTGGGGTCGTTTAAGCCGGAGATTTTGTATTTTGTAAGGAAGAGAAAGAGAGAGATAAAGATCCAGCTGGCTAGCATTTAAAACGCTGACTGCGGGGGTTTAAGATCTAATAAAAGAGAAGGTGAAAGCAGCGTCTCGGTAGCTCAGTTGGTAGAGCACCTGTACGTGGTGAGCGAAAGCGCCTAGCAATAACTGCCAGGAGGTCGCAGGATCGAAGCCTGCCCGGGATTAAACTTTTACCTCGCTCTTACTATTTTTTTAAATTTATTTTGGTATATTTTCACACGATTTTATTTGAAAAAATTTTTTCAGAAATTTTTTATTAAAAAGGACCTGAGGGAAATACGAAAAAGAATTTTTAATTTCAAAAGTCAAATAAAAAAATTTAAAAAAGGGAAAATTTTAAAAATAGAATTATGGGAAAAAATGACGAAAAAAATTAAGAAAAAATTTTTTGAAAAATAAAATGTTTACCTAACATAACGCATTGGTCTGCTAATGTGAATAAAACGATCAAGAGCTATAGCACACTGTAAAAATTGAAAAAAAATAAAAATCGAGTGTTGTATAATGGATTTGGGTTTCTGGTTTGTAGAATACCAGAGTTGGGTCGGAATTCCGAGTTCCGACGTTTTTTTCCTTACGATTTCCGAAAAAATTTTAATTTCCGATTTCCGACACCTCTGACTGTTCCAACCCACCTCTGGAGATACGTTCTTTGTGGGTCAAAAACTTGGCTAAAAAGCTGCCCAAAATTTTTAAGCCCAAAAAAGTGTTTTGAAAGTTCCTGTCTTCTAATAGAGATTTATTCTCAAGTCATTGAATGAGAAATTATATTGTAATTTTTTAAAATTTTTCTGATTTTTAAAATAAGAGCAAGGATAAATGTAATTAAATTGAAGACTTCCTTCATTCTCTTAAATCTCAATAAATAACCTACTAAATTTAAAATAGAAGCAGTACTACAAGCAATATCCAAACAAATCCAAAATTGACAAAAAGCAGCCCCAAAAGGCCAAAACCCAATTAAATCGTTTGCTGCCGCTAAAACCATAACCTTTAGGGAAAATTTTTTTTAATTTTCAAAAAAATTTTTTTAAAAACCATTCCAGCAACAAACAAGTCTGACAAAGCTAGGGAAACTAAAAATAAATTTTCTGGTTGTCTTCGCAATTTTCTGTCGTAAAATATTGCTGCGATTACGAGCAGGTTGCCAGAAAAGGCAAGGGAAATTAATACAGAAAAGAGGGGGACAAAAATTAAAAGAGGTAGCCACCAGGGCAACATTTAAAAAAATTTTTCTGAAAATTTATTTTATAAATTTAATTCGATTTTTAATCTGCTAAAAACTAAAGAAGTTTTTCAACTTAAAAAAATAAATTCACTACACTAGGCATCGTGTGGGCATAAAAAATAAATTACAAATTTCAAAAATCGAGGCTTCCGTAAATATGAAATTCAAGGGAATTTTCCAAAAATTTCGGAGAAAACTCTTAACCCAACGAGGTTTGTGTTTTCCCCTTGGTCCTGAGTGATCAACAATGATGCACAGATATTGTTGATGATACCCTTTCCCATATTAATGATCTGACAGATGTTTTGGTATGCGATTTCTGTGAGTCCAAATGTAAATCCAAAAATTCATTCCGACACCCACAACAACACACAAAAACTTTTAGATGAATTTTCAGAATTTCTCACCTAAATCCCAAAATTCCTTTGAACCGATTTCCCGAAAAATCTTGAAGCAAATTTTCAGAATAAAATCTATCGTGCCTTATCAAATTTGTCAATCTCCTCCGATTGACATTCAAAACTAATATGAAAGTTAATTTTTGCTAACGACACTAAGTTATTCAAGAAATTACTTAATAAAAAATTTAAAATAAATAAATTATATTATGTAAATTTAGCATGAAAATTACATAACGAATGGGGGTGTTTAAAATGTCTGGTGGATTTGAAGGAGATTTATTAGCCTAATTTTTATCCGAAATTATTAAATAAAAATGTAATAGACAAATCACGTTTTTATATAACACCTATTTTATAGGTGATTTTTCTGTACCAAAGAAAGTATATTTATTTGACTGCGGGGTTTCACTAAAACAAAATTATTAAAAAAAATTTTTTTTAGAAATTTTCAATTGACTGGTTTTAATTGCCAAATAATCAGACATTAAATAAAAAAAATATACCCAATTCTTGTAATTATTTTTTTAATAAACAAAAAAAAAACAAAAAACTAATTAAAATGAGGAAATACGTTAAAGGAAATATATTTAAAAATGACTTTTAATAAATACTTGGTAAATGATGAACTTTAAAAAAATAAAAAAAATGAGTGTGTTAAATATTAAAAAATGATGACTTAAATATTTAATATTGACGAATTTGTAAAAAAATTTTAAATTGTAGTTTGCTCGATAATTATTAGTAAAAGTGGAATTAAGGAGGGGTAAGACAAAGCAATTAATGACAAGTTGAGGACTTTTAACTTAGTCAGGATATGAATCGGAGACACGGAATTTTGTATGAAATATTTAAAAATGATAGCTAAGATTGGCGGTTCCTGGAAAGTCTTCGGGTATCGGGACCTATAACCGAACCGAAAATTTTCGGTACTCGTGGTTTTTTCGTTCTGGATACCCAGAACCTCCCAACTTTTTGATAAATACTAATTATAAAAAATATACACTTGGAACACAACACACACATAGTTAAATTTTTAAACAATTTACATAATATAATTTATTTTAAATTTTATTAATTGTTAAGTTTTAATAAACGCAAGTGTTCTATTTTAACGAAAAGCTTGAAACCCATAATATTTTTGAATGTCAATACAATGCATTGGCAGATAACGTTTATGGAGTAGGTATTTAACGGGCGTCGGATCCGGATATCCGTATTCGAAAAAACGTCGGATACCCGAAATTTTCGTTTCGGATATAGGATATCCGGAGATTTACAACTTTCCATAAATCCTAGAATTTATGTCTAAGCATTTATCACGGTTGTCTTTAGTCTGGCCAATTTCTCATATTAATTAGACAAATAAGGGAAAATCCAGAATTTTGTTGGATTTCGTTTCTTTGACCTTTCATATTTTTTTCAGACAAAATAAGCTTGTACTAAAACAAATAAATTTGTCAAATTTATAGAAAACTAATAAAAATATTCAAAGAATATATTTATAAAATTTGTGAAGATAGCTCAGATATTCAAAAAATTATATGAGTGCGCGAGTTCTCGTGACCATGGGGCAATGTTTAAAAAAATTAAAGAACAAAATCATAAAATATTTTTAAAAAATGGCAATAAAAATTTTTGAGAAATAAAAAGGTTAAAAAAGGTATCAGAGTAAAGGTGTATGGATTGCGTGAGAAAAATTTTTATGAGGAAAGAGGCCAAAAATTGAAAAAAAAATAAAAATGGCAAAAATACATAGAATATATAAATGTTAAATGGGGAAGGTATGAGATAATAAAAATATCTTTTGTGTGAAAGAGGGATACCTATATAAAAATGATTGAGAGTAAAGTGATACTGGAGATATATTCTTGAAAGCTAGAAAAAATGAATAAAATTTCATTTTGACTAAATTTGGGAATAGTCACAGGGATCTCTCGGAGTTGAGTTTCGAGTTGGGTATTCAAAATTTTCTTCAGATCAGATTTCGGATACGCAGACCCTTCCTTGGTAAGCAGATGTATATAGAAGGATATATAATATGGGAATGAGACATATCAGAGATGTCCGAAAATTTGATCTTAAGTCTTGACTCACGACACTTCTTTGGGTTATTTCGGTAACCCAAAGACAGTATAACTAAGAATATATCAGTTTCGGATTCTCGTTTCGGTTCCAAATATTCAAAGATCCTCCAGAGGGACGCGGACTAACCTACAATTATATCTGCGTAATTTTTTCACAAAAAATAAATTTATTAAAAATCAAAAGAATTTTACGTTCCAAAATCGCTTTGTACTTTAAAAAATTATTTTTATTTAAATGTAGGCGTAAAATAGTATTATATTAAATACCTACATATAAAAATTAATCGAAAAATTAATAAAATAAAAAAATTAATAAATTCTAAAACGTTTTAATAATTTTAAAAAGATTTTTTGGGACAGCTGAAAATATGAAAATAGGATTAAATTTATATAAATTTTGTTTGCAAATATTTTATTGAATTAATTTAAATTAAAAAGAAAATTTGGTGAAGTTAATAAAAAAATTATTATAAATTTAATTTGAACCTAAAATTTTTTAAAAAAAGGTCCTGACTTATCCCAAAATAAGGATATCACAGATAGGAACAAAACAAACTATAGCATTCTCCTTAGTGGAGAAGTCAATATTTACTAATAAGCCTCCAAAAGGAGGGACGGTTGCATTAAAAAAAGAATTTTTGAAGAAAAAAAGACGTATTTATAGCTAATTCTGTCATTGAAGAAAATAAATAATGGAAAAATTTTACATAATATAATATAATTTAAATATATTAATATTAGTGTCCTTAAAAAGAATTGTTAACGCCTCATTAAATTGATACCAAAAAAAGTACTTTTGAATGTCAACCCAATTGTTGACAGATAACACTTTTCGTGTGCGTTTAGGTAGATTAGAGTTATACTTATTTTATAACCGGGATATTACAGGTAGGGATATCTGGGAAATTAAAAAACAAAATTTAATTTAAGAATCTCTCAATTATTCCAACATATATTTAAAATAAGTTTTAGAAGTCTGAGTGATCGAATGGTAAATAACTTTGTGTGGTAACTGGGGTGTGATAAGTAAAGAATCACAAATGAATTTTCTGTTAATGAGTTGTTAGTATAAAAAGAGGTGTTAATTAATGATACTTTAAAAGGGCAGAAAGAATGGGGGGGGGCTGCATAAAGAGAAAGCTTTCTTTAATTTTTAAGTAAAAATAAAAATTTATTGTTTTAGGGTGTTTAAAGCCAATTTTTAAGAATCTCTCAATTATGTCCTTTTTAAAAATCAGCCAATTATATCCTTTATTAATAGTAAAATTACAAAGATAAAATTATGGCAAGGTGTAAATACATAATATAATCTATTTATTTTGTATTTTATTAAATTTTAGTTTTTATTTATGAGTTAGATGTGAGAATTATAACCAGAGTCATTATTTTTGAATGTCAGTTAAACAAATTGGCAGATAACACATTGACAAATTGTATTTAAGTTTATTTAATCTTTTACATATCTTGCTATTAAAGCTCGATTCGAAATATGTAGAATTTTTTTAAAATTTTAATAATATTACCAAATAGGACGTTAATAGTGTAGTAGTAATTGTTAGAAAAAGAATCTTTCGGTTATGGGGATTTTGTATGTATCTAATTCAAATTCTTAAAAATTAAAATTGGAAAGATAGAAGAATCGGTACCTAAATTATAGGACGAAAACTGACTGGAAAAAAGAAAAAAACTGACTCTAGTCCGCCTAAAAGGTTGTTAATTTAGGTAAATTTATCTTAAAAAAATATTTTCTTTAAAATTTTAATCTTTTAAATAATTTTAAATGAGTTTTGAACTTATTGTTTAGCCAACAACGAATAAAGGTTGTCAATAAAATTGAAAGGAAAAGATGTGTTTTTGAGGGGGGAATTGATTGACAAGAAGCATAAGGTAAAAGAAAGACAACTTTCATCAAATGTTTTAAAAATCATTTAAAATTAATTAATTAAACAAAAGAATTGACTGGAAATAAATAAAAATATTTTGTGGCTAATTAAATAAAGGAAAACAGACGGGGAGAACAGACAATTATTCTTATAGTTAGCTTGGAGAGATTTGCGGATTACTTTTGCGGATAAAACAGAAGACATTGAAAATGAGAAAAGGGATAAACGAATAATTTTTAAGCAATGGTAGGTATAAGTATAATTTACTATTTCTCAAGAAAGATAAATATTTATTAGGGTTGCTCCCCGTCCCGTCCCCGTGCACTGCTTCCCCGAAAATTTATACCCTGCCCCTCCGCCTCTCGGGGAACAGCCCTAATATTTATTGAAAATTAATCTACTCAAGTCTCGAAAGATTGACAATTCTCAACAAAATAAACTTAAAAATGAATCGAACGGCTGTAAAAGAAAGAAATCAGCAAAAGACTTCTAAGAATCAACAAAAAAAACCCCTCAAGACAAAGCTCGAAAATCAGTTAAAATCAAAAAAGCAAGCCTAGTTATGTATTTGTAAATGTCCGCAAAAATATCTGTCCCCAAATGTCGCTCTACCTTTAATCCTTTAAACAATTGTCAGAGTTATAGCTTTGCCAAGTACTTTAGTATTAATTCTCTCCCCTCAAACTAATTTATTTTATTCAAAAAATATAAAGAACGGAGGACATAAAAATTTTTTATGTTGTAAAGAACATAAAAACAAAAAAATCCTTCATTTTCACTTTGTACCACTGTCAATTGTGTTTCTGACTTTCATGTTTTTTGTCAGCCTAAGGACAATGATAGAAAGACAAGGGCAAAAGAAGGGCAAAAAATAAAGAGGAAAAAGCTTTTAAAGCCCTTTGTTCTTTTCACACCTTTTGAAAGGACAATGAGAGAGAGGGGAGGGTTAGTGGAAGAAAGGAGGGATTTGTGTGATTTGGCCTTTTTAAAAGGCCCTTAGGCAATCTGTGTGGTTTGGTTAGACAAAAACATGTGTATAGAAATGTGACGACAAATGAAGGGGAAGAAAAACTAATTTTTGGGAGGTCTGGGACAGGAAATATGCTTATCTATTTTGTTATGGATGCAAAACCTTTAAAGAACCTAGCCAACCGTTCGATGCTTTTAAGAAGAAAATTTGCGGACAGAAAACTAGCGGAGAGAAGACTTGTGTAGAAAAATTTGCGAACAAAACTTGGGGACATTAATTTGCGGACAGAAAATTTGCAGCAGAATTCTGTCTTTATGGACAAAAAATTTGCGGACTGTTTGGGTATACCATTCATTTCCTTTAAACATATTTTCCTTTCAATGTAGGGAGGTCATTTCCCTATTGAACGATAAATAAATAAATAGATTGTCGAGAAGGGCCAATATCGTCTTCTTTTTTTCTTCAGATATGCCGCCAATGTCCCTTGGGAGTGAAACAAAGCCTCTCCCGGAAGTAAAGGAAATTGAGGGGTTTAAAAAGAGAGAAGGGAGGAAAGTAAGTACAAGCTAAAAAAATATTTATTTATTATTTATTTCTTCTTTTAAATGAAAGAAAATGAATGAATGGGGGAAGGGTTTTGTTTGGGTTTTTTAAAAATGTTTTTGGGATTTTTATAAAACACGAGAAAATAAAAAAAGGAATTAAAAGAAAAGAAAAAATTTCTTTTGAAAATAAAAATGTCTGCAATTCTGATGAGAATTATAGAAGAGAGGATAATTAATAATAAAATATAAAATTTTATTTGGTACTAAATTTTGCGTTAAATTTTTAAAAATATTTCAGAGCATGACTGTTATGTCCGTGATTCAAATATTTTATAATATTTTCATCATTTTACTTTTTAATCTATTTTGCCCCATTTAGTAATATATTCAAATGTTTCCCTCATTCCAACTTTCAAATATTTTCCCAATCATCTTATTTAAACTGTTGCCCTTCACCTTTACTCCCTAAACCTTTTCCTTTGTATATTTTCCTTATATTTTTATCATCTTTCCGCCCTTCCTAGTCCCTATAAATACTTGTTTCATTTCCCTCATTTTCAGTGCTCTTCGGAGCCTCACTTGACCCTAATATGTAATTGAAGTATAAATATAAATAAAATAAAAACCTCAATATTTACTGAGAGTTTAGGGTCATTTAAGGGGTGAGGGGCAAAAGTCGGTCTTCCAAAAGTCGGTCCAGACAGAAGTCGGTCTGATAAAACTCGGTCTGACCAAAACTCGGACCGGACAAAACTCGGTCTGACCAAAACTCGGTCTGGACAAAACTCGGTCTGACTAAAACTCGGTCTGGTCAAAAATCGGTCCGACCAAAACTCGGTCTAAATAAAAAACTTTTTGCCTTAATATCAAAAATTATTAACAATAACAAATATTAAAAATTGTAAAAAATGACCTTTGGCAACTAAAAAATGACCTTTGGTTAATGAGGCTCGTCGACCTATGTTAATTATTATTGATTTTGAAAAAGCTGCTGAGAATTCAATACGTGATTTATTACCACAAACACACATTAAAGGATGTTGGTTTTCAATTTGAATTGCCAAGAACAACAAATTCCCTTGAATCGTGGCATAGAGTTCTACAAAACACCTTTGGATGCCTTAATCCAAATTTTTTTCGATTTGTTGAGGGAATTTTAAATGAAAATTTGAAAACTAATTCAATTTGTGTTAAGCTTGATGCAGGAGAGCAGGTTATTATTTTTCAAGACAGATTAGTATTTTATATTTAGGTGCCACTTTACTCAAGAATTGAATACAGGCAAGCAAATGAAAGGCTCTTGAATTTGATAAAGGATTACCGAAATAGTGATGAAGATGATTATCTTACTCAATGTGTTAATTATGTACATTTTGTTTGATTATATTTTATTTTTTCCTTTGCATTTATTTTAAAATCAAGAATTTCTATTAAATTGACAAATTTAGCTTTTTCAGTTATCCTTTGACCGAGTTTTGGCAAGACCGAGTTTTGGTCGGACCTAGTTTTGGCAAGACCGAGTTTTGTCTGGACCGAGTCTTGTCAGACCGAGTTTTGCCAGACCGACTTCTGTCCGTTCCGACTTTTGCCCTGACACGCATTTTAAGCTTACTAAATATGTCTGATCCACAGACATAATAATGACAAAGCACTTGAATAAGTCCTGTAATAGTACATATCAGAAATTTCCTAAAAATCACAGGAAAAAACTGAGAACGTCAGATTCTGTTCCAAAGTTTTCAGCGAAGCTTTTTCACCTGCGGCTAGCACATGAAATCTTCTCAAAATAAACTAGAATAGCCCCTTAAATAATAGAAATTTTGAAAACCTTTTTGGTCTGTCTCCGTTTTCTAGTTCCCGAAAATAAATTTTGTTTTACAGCCTAGATGAATAAAAATTAAAATGATGCTATTCTAATTAGAAAACAAAACTTGGTTTTTTAGAATTAAATTTAAAATTTCTTTTTTTGCAAAAAGGAAGTAAAAAAAAAGAAAAAAATAATTTTCCTTCTCACTACTTAATATAAAATAATTTAAATAAATTAAATAAAAAAGCTAAAAAAAGAAAATAACAAACAGCTCCTTTAACTAATTTCAGCTTCTCACTTTTTT
This sequence comes from Meloidogyne arenaria, assembly GCA_036172955.1. Classification (NCBI taxonomy): domain Eukaryota; kingdom Metazoa; phylum Nematoda; class Chromadorea; order Rhabditida; family Meloidogynidae; genus Meloidogyne; species Meloidogyne arenaria. Next base: position 3,344,762 of record JARQAB010000029.1, on the reverse strand, counting down.
TATTTCCTTCCGTCTCCTTTGCTTGGCCACACAGGAACGCCCATATGCTAATTGCTTATTCACATACCTCTCTAAGTGGAAAAGAAAAATAAATAAAAATATTCCAAGTCATTAGAAAATAAAAAAGATTGAGAAGAATACGGCGTGTCCGATTAACTCATCCAATCGTTAACTCATCCACACGGCCAAAAACGTTCAACTCATCCAATCCTTGAAATATCGGGCCAGTTGAGTCCCTAGCCGGTTGAGTCGCAGCCGGTTGAGACTCAACTGCCCATGGACTCAACTGGCAATGGACTCAACTGCCCATAGACTCAACTGGCAATGGACTCAACTGCCCATAGACTCAACTGGCAATGGACTCAACTGCCCATGGACTCAACTGCCCATAGACTCAACTGGCAATGGACTCAACTGCCCATAGACTCAACTGGCAATGGACTCAACTGCCCATGGACTCAACTGACCAAGAACTCAACCGGCCAGGGACTCTGCTGACCTAGAACTCAACCGGCCAGGGACTCTACTGACCAAGAACTCAACCGGCCAGGGACTCAACTGACTGGGACTCAACTAGCCCGATATTTTAAAAATTGGATGAGTTGAACGTTTTTGGCCGTTTAGATGAGTTAACGATTGGATGAGTTAACGATTGGATGAGTTGAACGTTTTTGGCCGTGTGGATGAGTTAACGATTGGATGAGTTGTATAGGAACCGAATACGGATATGGAGAAATAATGAAATTTGACTCAAGAAGAGAAAAGTAATTTAATAAAAATACATATGTAAATTAACAGATAAAAAGATAAAATTTTGTATGCAGATACTATGACACTTTAAATTTCTATCAATACTAGGCACCGATATCCAAAAATGACATACGCTGGAGGAAAGAATTTCTCTAATACGAATTTGAAATTAATTTTTGATAAAAAAAAACAAAATTATTTATATTGAGTAGATTAGTTAAAATATTTTCTAATGGACTAATTTAGAAAATTTTAAGCAAACGGGAAGATAACGTTAATTTCTATAAGGATTAGTTCCATTATGAATCTCAAATCCTTTCCGAAATGAATGAAGAAAAATATTTTTAATTCCAAATAGGCTCATTTGAAAACAAAGGACATGATATCAATTCTAAAAAATTATAAATTACGAGCTTTCCTTGACAAATTATTTAGCTTTTAATCTAACCGTTAAACACCTTAATACGTTTACACAATCAATTTTTGTCAATTGAGCCTATTGACATTCAAAAATGGAGCAAAATAGGTAATGATGAATCTAATGTTTTCAGCTCTAATTATACTTAGAATAAATTTAGAATAAAATATATTATATTAAGTAAAATTTTTATTTATTTAATGAGTCTATGAATGTTCGCGTTCTCACAAAATTCACTACATGAATATAGTAACTTAAAACATCGTTAAACTAAATATATTAAACTGAAAAATGGAAATAAGCTTTTAAGCTATCCGACTTTCAAGGACACGTATTTAGGAATGTTAAGCTTAACTATTTCTGAGAAAAATTTAATTAACAACAAAATCATTTAAAAAACTAGTAAATTTGACCAATTTAACAAAGCTATGACATAAATAAAATTTTGTCGATCGATGGAATATCTGTAAATAATCTGTCAATTATTTTTTGACATACAAAAAATACCCGACATTGTCAAATCAATTCAACAGTTATTAACTAATTAGAACTTACAATATTAAACTTAAATAAAGAATATTATATTAAGTAGATTCCTGGCGAAAATAAAGAATAAGTTTAAAATGTATGTTTCATGTACAAAAGTCAAAAATTGGCGGATTCAACTAAACTCTGGACATGAGGAAAAATTCAATTCGATATCGGATTCGGATTTTCAGGTATTATTGAGGATTTAACCTCAAGTAAAGGCCAAAAGACATAAGAACGTTTTTCAATTCGGCAAAATAAATTCAAAAACAAATAAAAATAAAATATTAAAATGCCAACTTCTAAAAACAAAAATAAAATAATGCAAAAGCGTATTTTTTCTGTAATTTAATAATACTCCTAAGATTTTTTTCTTCTTTGACATTTAGTTTTTTTTCAAAATTATAAAAATAAATATTGTTATTATTTAAGTTTTTTTGCTTTTCCTTTTTGTTGCTATAGCAAGTACCCTTTAAATAAATTTTTGTTTTCAGTCTTTGGCCTGAAAATACTTGAAAACATTTTATTTTAGGTAAATTTAAAGGTGCTCTGTAGTTTCGTCAGAGGTTAGTTTCGTCAGAGGACATTTTCGTCAGAATCAGTTTCGTCAGAGGCCTTTTTCGTCAGAAAACGGGTTCGTCAAAGGGTTGTTTCGTCAGAGGTTAGTTCCGTCAGAAGTCCTTTTCGTCAGTAAGGCTCCCTTTTTGAAATTTAATTAAACGGCGGTATTATGACTTATACTAGGTTTTTTGTTTCTGGATCGATTTGAACAAATGAGGTGTCATTCGAAGGAGCTTATATAGTAAAGCTGATATTTGGATGAAAATTATATCTTATGATTAATAGCTCAACCTACTCAGCTCGACGAATTGAGTCGGTTCGACGAACTGAGTCTCCCTACACGATTTCTCAATATTCAAGAGTCTGAAACTCGGCCCGGAATGTCGGATAAACTTCGTCCAGAACTAATTCGACTCAGTTTTTAGAGCTCTTTCGAATGACACCTCATTTGTTCAAATCGATCCAGAAACAAAAAACCTAGTATAAGTCATAATACCGCCGTTTAATTAAATTTTAAAAAGGGAGCCTTACTGACGAAAAGGACTTCTGACGGAACTAACCTCTGACGAAACAACCCTTTGACGAACCCGTTTTCTGACGAAAAAGGCCTCTGACGAAACTGATTCTGACGAAAATGTCCTCTGACGAAACTAACCTCTGACGAGACTACCGGACGCCAATTTAAATGTTTATTTTTGAAAAATATTTTAAAAAATAAAGAGAAGGTTGGCAAACTTAAAAATAATATTTTAAAAAATATATTTAAAATTTGGTGAGGTTCAGGTAGATTTTTAAATGATTTTAAAGAAAAGTTAAAATTCAAATACCCAAAACTTTTTGAAAATGTAAGAAAATTTCCTAACACTCGACCTGTTTAATGAAGACTCAGGTTCCATTACTTAAAGTATGTTTAAGTAAGGGTTCGGAAATGTGCGGATTTTTCGTTATATTGCCCACACCAAAGATGTGAACAAATCCTTGAAATTTGCCAAAAATTTCTCGACTTTCCCAGACCGGTCTACGGTCACTATTTTGATAAAAATGTTTCAATTGAAAAGCGCTGGGAGTAGCTAAGTATCAATGATGGGCAGGTATATTAAAAAAATATAACTTAAAGATTTTATATAACAAAATATGAATGATTCAAGATAATACTTAATTATAATTTTTGATTTGTAAGACAAAAAGTCAAAGCCGTTTAGAAGAACCGATTCTTAAAATCAAACGGTTATTCCATTTGAATCAGTTTCCAAACGCTGACACAATAACGAGTAGAAATAATTTATCAATGCACTGCATTGATATTCAAAAAATATATCCTGACATAATTTTTGGTGGTACCACGAATTTACATTTTACTAATTATTTTAACAGCATTTTTTCTTAAAATAGTTAATATTAAGCAAAATTTTTGATTATTTTTTTGTTATAATGCTTGAAACTTGGGTAGCAACCAGAGGTGGGTCGGAATTCCGGCTTCCGATTTCCGACGTTTTTCCTTCCGATTTCCGAAAAAAAATTTTGATTTTCGGTTCCAACATTTGAGCCAGTTCCAATTTTCGGCTCTTACGATTTCCGACACCTCGGACTGTTCCGACTCACATCTCGTAGCAACCCGACTCTTCGAATAGTTCGATGAGGATTATTTTTTAAAATGCGGATTTTTGTGGTCTTTTAAGATTATGATGAATTTTCTTTTAGTATTTGGAATAAATATTTTCCCACTTAAGGCCTTCCAAAATCCTCAGAATTTGTGCCTGCGTCAAAAAAACAGTTAATTTTTTGGATAAAAGTCTTCAAAAAAGTTTTTGCGGGTTTTTTTTATAAAAATGAGGATTTTCTAGCTAAGAATTGCGGATTTTTAAGAAATCGAGATAAGAGCCATGATTTAAGAATGGATTTGTATAACTTAAAAAAGTGACACGCCAATCTGGAAAGACAATTAGACTTAGTTTGCGTGTAATTTTTTAAATAAATTCAAAAATAAGCCAACTCCTACCAAATTTTATTAATTTTTAGCAATTTAAATTTGCGTTTTAAATGCACGAAAAAATTAAGAAAATTTTTAAACTTTATTTTACACAATTTATGAGCTATTTATTTAAAATATTTAATTAATTTGTGCGTGGGGGTGTGTTAAAAAACAAAAATATAGTATAATTTTGGGCAAAATAATGGCGTCAATTTTATGGAAAATGAGCTCTTTTTTTAAAAACTTTTTAAGCTCTAAAAAAATTAAAAGAAAATTTATATTTTTACATTAATATCTAAAAATATTTTTATTTAATATTCAAATAATCCATCTCTCTGTAAAGCATAATCCTCATTTCCATAAGTAAATCCTTCGAATTCGTTCTGAAATTAATTAAGAATAATTTTTAATTAAACGAAAATTTTTGAATGGAAAATGACAAAAATAAATTTCTGAAGAGTTGTTGGATTTAGAAATATTTAAAGTGTTCGGTACTAGAGAACGTGCCGTCCAGATTATTGAAATAGGAAAGTTATAGTCGGTAAAAGAAAATGGAATGGAAGGTCCGTATGAGCATCGAGCTTGATGCTTATCAATTTTACAGAATTTCAAGCATAAAATATGTTTAAATTTAAATATTTTATAATTACTAAGATTTTGTTTAATATATCATATTTTATTTTTAATTCTATACATATTACTAAAACTAATTTTTGAGACACAGGTTTAAACTTTTTAATCTTAAATATTTTTGTTTGTCGATGCTTTGCATTGATAAAGATCGAGATTAAATGATCACACCTGCTGAAATTAAAGTAAAATTTTGCTTACTTGATCCAAATTCATGAGGAAAAGACGATCTACAGGAGTCAATTTTGGTTGTTCTCCAGTAAATTCTGAATCAAAATTGCTTGTGTCATCCCGAGAACGCTTTAAAAAATTAATTTAATTGGAATTACAAATTTTTTCTCAACAGAAATTTTTTAATTTTTAAAAATTTTGGTTAATTAATCCTTCCTTTGTCTATATTTATTTTTCAAGCATTTAATTAATTAATTTTTAATCCATAAGCAAAAAATATATATTTATATTTCAGAAATTTTTAAGTTGTGTAAAAAATTATAGAAAAATATTAAAAAGGCATGGTATGTAGTAGGAGGGGATTAAAATAAAATATAAAACATCTAAACAAAAAACACGTGGTTAAAACAAAAATAAAGTGATTAGAAAAAGGATTAGAATAAAGGAATATATGGAGGATTAAAGAAGGAGAAAAGAAGGATTAATATCCACCTTCCGGAAAGAATAATAAAATTGTTGGGGACCATCGATGATAGAATATCTAACGAGACAATAGCTAATAGAGCTGACGGATCCTGGGAAATCTCCGGATATCCTAAATTTTCATTATCTCAAGGTTGTCCGGTGACGGATAGGGTTCAAGTAGAGACCGGACGAGACGAGATCTCAATAAAAAATCTCGGTTATCGAGAATTTTTCGAAATTTTGATTCTCGTACGACACTCCCAGTCCGGTCTCTAGTTTCGAAAATAATTTTTGAGTGGAAGCACCACTATGGTGGATAAATGTCAGTATCTTTTATTGGCGCTGCAGGCGAGTTTTGAAAAGTTTGCAAAGCCAAGAAAACAAAAATAACAAAAAAAAATAAAATAAGGTAAAGGATAAATATATACACTAATATCACAAAATACCACATCAAAAATAAATTTTAAAAAATTTCAAAAAAAAATTAATTATTAACAGTCAAATTGTTAATAACATTAACAGCATCAACATCACATTCACTATTTAATTTTAAATTTTGTTTTTTAATTTCCTCCTCTTCTAAATTTCCATTATTTAATTCTTCTTTATTTTTCCCCAAATTTTCTTCAAAATTTTTATTATGCCCTAAAAGTGCTTCTTCCGCCTCCCTCCCATATTCTGCACAGGCAGCCTCCGCCGCATAATCAAAATTAAAATGATCAAAACTAACAAATTCGTCTCCTTTCATTTCTTCCAAAATATCCCAATCTGGCTGAGTTAATTTTAGTGGAAGTCGGAGGAATTGGGCATCGAAATTATCTGTTGACGATTTGCTGGACTAAACACAAAAATAAAAATAAAAACAAAAAACACAGCACAAGAAAAGAGGGAAAATTAATTTTTTGACTTTTAAAATATGAAAGAGACTTACAATCTTTGGTTTAAAGGGAGGTTGAACTTGCCGCCTTTCTATCTTTGGCCATTCTATACGACGAAAGAAGCAGTGCTCCTAGAAAATTTTTCTGATATAAATAGGGTTATACATATGAAGTTTTTCAGTCGGTATTCTCGAATCAGAATACCGATAGGATAAATCGAAATTTAAAGACAGACAAAACATTAATTATGAGTTAACATATCCAATTTATTCGAATAAAGAAGAGGAGCCCCAGTTGACCCTGCTTATATACATATAAATATTCATAAGTAGGTATGTATGTCACACTCCCAAAAAACTAATTGGTAGGGTATTTCAAGAACACAAAGCTGTATTCTAAAATATTTTATTTTTAATCATATCGCAATCTTTCATATAAGGACAGATATTTGCTCCCATTCGAATACCTATTTTATAATTACTAGGATTTTTGCATAATATATTCTATTTTATTTTTATAAAACTAAGAATAATTTTAAAACGCATTGTTATGATTAGTTTGGCCGCGCACCCGTTTTATATTTTTGGATATCGATGCTTTGCATTGATAAATAAAATATGGAGAAATGTGTAGCTATGTACGTTAGTGTGAAGATGCCGAATGAGAAACTTTGTTAAATAAAAAATCACAAATTGACTTGCCTTAACATTACGTTCTCCTTCAGACCCACATCCCAACCTTTTGGAAGGTGGTTTGGTTAGAAAACCTTTACAGATTAGAACAGACTCTTTGGACATTGATTTTGGATAAGATACTAAAAAATTTTAAATTTTTGTTTAAAAGTTTCCAATTAGATAACCATTATGTTCTGTTATTGCAGTAAATAATTCATCTTCATCCTCTCCATCAAAAGGGGGTTGTCCAGCTAACATTTCAAAGAGAAGCACTCCAAAGGCCCACCTAATTTAAATTTATTTTTAATAATCACACCCTCATAAATATGTATAAAAATAGAAAAAGAAGGGAAGAAGGGTAAAAAAGTGAAAAGAAATTGTATTTTAGATGGAAATGAATGAAAAATATGAGGAAAAAAGGATTCATATCACCTTATCAATTTACAATAAGGTGATAATTTGAAAATAGGATACCAAGATCAAATTTCATAAAAAAATTTTGATATTTGGAAGTCATAGAAGACATAATCTTCAGCTTCTGGCGATCTTATTAAAAGAGTCTACCGAAAGAAAACTCGACTCTTTTTTCGAATCAGTTATTACGGCCATTCCGAAACGTTAAATTTATCAATGCATGCATTGATATTCAAAAATATAAGAATGGTAAAAAATTATCGCGTATTTGAAAGGTTACTAATTAATTAAATAATAATAATAATTAAAATATTTTATATTAAGCACTTTTTAAATTATTTCCCTTTTGAAATAGCATAAACCCAGCAAAGTCAACCTAAATTCATAAAATTTGCCTTACTAATGATATTTACTTTTTAAAATCTTTTAAAAATTTTGGCCTTTTGAAGGAACTACAATTGAAATTTATATTTTTGAGAATAAATTTAAAGTTAGCAGAATAATGATTGTAATAGTTTTAATTAATTTATATGTATTAGAAAATATTTTACAAAATTTCAAACCACCTATTATATTCATATTTGATACGATCATAATTTTTTAAATTAAGTGACAACTTAACGACAATTTTACTTAGTATATATTTTATTTTGTTTTAACTTTATTAAAATTAGATTTTATGATACACACTATTGGGGGGCCCATTTTCGTCAAAATATTTTTGGATATCGATGCTTTGCATTGATAAATAAAAAGTAGTACATAATTAGATTACGTCACTTTTTTTGGTGACTGAATAGGTGATTTGAATAGGGTTTGTTCGCCTAAAGATCTAGTGATTGTCAAGAATGTACAAAAAAATTTTTGATTATGAAACGAAGCAGTTTGGTAAAAATTAGTTACATTGTAGTTTTCATATTAAATAAGAGAGAAGTCAACGTTGAAGGAAATATTGGGAGGATTTTTTAAAATTTTGGCCGAAAAAATTCGCTAGATATTTAATTGAGTTAATCTTTTTTTCTGCGCATAGAATGAACGGGGCTGTGCTTTAGCCGGCGACCGGTTCGAAAGCCTTTCGAAATATATACCATTCGATTTGACACGGCGAGCTGAGTCGAATGGCACCACTCCCAGGATGCGGAAACGCCTGTGAACCTAGATCGATAAATCATAGGGGGAGTGAGCTGATTTTTGGGGTCAAATATTCAATTATACAAATGTAAGCTTTTTCGACACAGCTCTGCGAGCTTTGTCGATTGACACCAAAATTACTGTGATTGGATAAGTTTGGGCTAGAAAAAGAATTTTTAATTTACTTATGTGTTTGAAATTGTTGTTGTTGTTGATTGTTTGAAGTGTTTTTGTTATGTGTTTGAAAAAAAAGTAAAAAATATTAAGTTTTAGAAATACCACTAGATGATTTTTACTAATTTTATTTAATATAATTTATTTTATTTCAATTTTATTAAAAATTATTTTATAATACAAAATCTCATGTAGTCCATTTCAATTTTTTTAAGATTATATTTTTGAATGTCGATGCTATGCATTGATAAGTAGATTGGAATTGGAAATCAGGGTTGCGCCGAAAGTGATTTTAAAAAGCGAAAGCAAAGATGCGAAAGTCATTTTAAAAAGTGACCCTCGTCGACAGCCTAATTAGAACTCTATACCTATGTACATTATACTATCATAAATTTTAATCTTTTTTAATGATTGATAAAGTCAAACCTTTGGGAATCAAATATAGTGAAAATATAGAAATAATGCTCATATTGATAGGAAGACGGCACTAGTATGTACAACAAAATTTACTTCCCTTATTTTATATGACTTTGTATCCAATTTTGAGGTATTTAAAGGTTTTGACCCCCCAATTAATAATTTAAAATTAATTTTTAAAAATTTCCAAACCAATCAACAGATTTCCCATAAGGTTGGTAAAGAATAATTTCTGGAGCAATATAATCAGGCGTTCCACAAAATGTTTTTGTAGTAGCATCCCCCACAATACCTTCTTTACACATTCCAAAATCTGTTATCTAAAAAATTTATTTTTAATTTTCCCTAGAATTTGTCAAACTTTAATATGTCCATCCCTTTCAAGCATTACATTATCCAATTTTAAGTCTCTGTAGATTATTCCTTTTGAATGGAGGTAGAAAAGTCCACAAGCTATTTCTGCTGCGTAGAAACTTGAAGAAATTTTTATTAATTTTAAAATTAATTTTGAAATTAAATCTTTTATTGGGAAAGTTTGGAAAGGTGTTTGGTTACTATAGATCGAATTGGAGGTTTTGTTTCTTCCCTAGCCTAGACCGACCTCTATATTTTTAAATCCTTTTGTTTTTCCTGTGCTTTTTTCCCTGACTACATGTTAGAAGGGCCATGTTGAAGAAGAATCAAATCGTGTTCAGAGTCGAAAATTCATGCTTTCGGACAATACCTGTATCCTCGCTCCACAGAGGGAAGAGCAGTGGATGAGAAAAACCCAAGAATAATAGAAAAGTAGAAAACAAAATAGTAAAAAATAAAAGAAAACCCAAGAATAACAATATCTTCAGATACTCCCCTCAGATTATCAGCCATTTCTCCTCTCTTAAAGAGGCGAAAAAAAAGAGGAAAAAAAAAGAGGAAAAATCCTCTCTTTCTCCTCTCTCCTCCCTCTCTTAAAAATATGTCCGAAAAAAAGAAAACTTACACAGCAACAGGTTCTTTAAATTTCCCAACTTGTTGTATTTGATACATTAAATCTCCCCCATTAACAAATTCCATAACAAAATAAAGTCTGTCCATAGTCTATTAAATTGAGGGGAATTTTCCAAAAATTTCTTTTGATTTTACCTGAAAACAAGAAAATAAAGCTACAAGGAATGGAGGTTTGTCAGGTAATGCAAGAACCCTTTTCTCGACCATTGTACATTCAACATCGTCATCTTGGATTATTACATCCTGAAAAATGAGAAATTAAAGAAAATATCTTTAGAAGAGGAATGTTAGAAATTTGGATAAGGATTTGTTTAAGGTGTGACATGAGGAGGAGAACTAGCCACAAGTCTTTGTGCAGGTATTGAATTTTTAAGCAGTACATCTATTTATCTTATCCCAGAATGGTTCCGTGACTTTTGCGCCGAGAACATTTGCGCCGCGACTTATGCGCCGCGACTTTTGCGCCTCGACTTATGCGCCGAGCGACTTTTGCGCCGGGCGACTTTTGCGCCGCCACTATCATTAATAATTATGAAAAACTACAGCCGGACCTCACTATAGAAGATGTAGGATAGTTGGAGATCTTCGGATATCAAGATCCGGATCCTATATCCGACCTAAAATTTTCGGCTATCCGGCCTTTTTCATATCCGGATATCTGGACCCGACAACCCTACACTATAGTGCACCTCTTCTGGATACCTGAATAGAAGTATGTAGCAGAAAATATCTCTGTTTCCGAAAAAGTCAAGTTCTTTGAAGATGACCCCTCTAGGGGGTCGGTTTATTAAAGGGGGCTATTGTACTTCACGAAATATTGTACTTCCTTAAATTCCTTCAGCTCCTGGATACCATTTTTTAAGGAGTAAACTATAATTAGGTCCGACTGTAGATATTATTCTTTAAAATTATTGCGGCGCAAATGTCGCGGCGCATAAGTCGCGGCGCAAATGTTCTCGGCGCAAAAGTCGTGATACCCCCAGAATACAATTTTTCAGATCCAAGGGCGTATAAGATAATATTTAAAAGGGTATCACGACTTTTGCGCCGAGAACATTTGCGCCGCGACTTATGCGCCGCGACTTTTGCGCCGGGTGACTTTTGCGCCGCGACTCTTGCGCTGCGACTTTTGCGCCGGGCGACTTATGCGCCGCGACATTTGCGCCGCCATTATTTTAAAAAATCCGGATCCGAAAAATGCCGGATATCCGAAAATTTCGGTTCGGATACCGGATCCGGATATTCGAAGATTTCCAACTATCCGACAACCCTACTAAAGTGAGGTCCGGCTGTAGTTATTGATATATTTTTAATGATAGTGGCGGCGCAAAAGTCGCCCGGCGCAAAAGTCGCGGCGCAAAAGTCACTCGGCGCATAAGTCGCGGCGCAAAAGTCGCGGCGCAAGTGTCGCGGCGCAAATGTTCTCGGCGCAAAAGTCACGGAACCTTTAAAAGTAATTAAACAAGGAGTCGCCGTTCTCAAGTAAAGCATAACTTGGTGGAAAATGTCTGACCCTTTGCAATTTTGGTACCAATCTCCTTAGTTCAATGAGATGAATCGTTTAATAATAAATTTGGTAGGATTAGGACATCTTGAAGGAATTTATGACGTGCACGGCTTGTAGTATACCACCCTTATCTTAACTCTTGCTATATTAATTTCCATTTTATTCTTACTTTTTTAAGTATTTTAATAGCAAATAATTCTTTAGTTTGTTTGTGTTCTCCGAGAAGTACTTTCCCAAAAGATCCTTTTCCCAAAACTGTCAAAAAATTAAAATCGCTAGCCACACATCTTTGGGCAGGTTTTGAATTGTTGTTATTACAAGAATTCTCTAAATTATTGTCTGTAGAAGCTCTCTGTTTTGCATTGGCCAAATGTGGTTTGTTATTAGCTTTTTGTGATTTTGTAGAGTGTAAATCTGCCATTTTCTTTTGGAGTTTTTCTATATCCCTTTCATTTTCTGGAGGTATTCGAATGTTGTAATATTCACCTAATGATTAGAATTTATAGAATTTATATTAAAGTTCCCCATGGATTTAATTTAGTAGCTTTTTAAACGCTCATTTGCAGCGTGCACGCAAAGAGCTAATCTTATTTTTAGTTAGCTTTTATTATGCTTCCTTCATTTATGCATGTACCTAAAACAGGGGTACACCCGTGCCGAAAGGTATAATAAAATGGTGAGTTAATGACGAAATATGTACGTCAAAAAATTTGTCAATTAATCTATTGACATTCAAAAATAATATCATTCAGCGAAAAATTCTTTCTACTCGTGGATCTACATACTATCTTTAATATATATAATTAATTTAAAACAAATTATATTATATTAAGCAAGCGAAACCATCAAAAAAAGTTAAAAATATCTAATCAAAAATATTTCGAAACAACGTTAATCAAGAGCTTTAACTTCACCAAAAACAAATTAACTCACCCTCTTCATCATTTAACAATTTAAACCATCCATCAACAGGTTCCTTAATTAATTCACTAATTCCAAAAGAAAGGGAGCCCATAAAATCGTTCCTGCTAGTTCTGTCCCAATCCCACACAGCAACAGATAAACGTCTATCCTTGTCAGAAGGTTCCAATTTGAAGGAAAAATGTTCGTCCCAAACGGGGTTAAGTGTTGATTTTATTGTTTTTGATTTTTGTTTTGGTTTACATTGTTCGTTTTCTTCGAAGGGGATGAGTTTTAGTTTGACGTAGGGATCTGATAGACCATTCGGATCCATTGGAATTAAATTTCTTGCCTAAAAAAAATTCAAATATTTTGTAACTGGAAAAAATATTTTTGTAGAATTAATTCATGTATAGAGATTAGCTTATGAACCTTGATCATTCCTTACTCGTGAATAAAAATATTGGTATTCACAATAATTCTACAGATTGAATTTATTGAACCTAAACCAAAAAACTTTTCAGGTCTAGAAGGACAAATCAGAGTCAAGTACTCTGCTTCTGTATCGGTATAAAGTAAAACATGATCACAATGTAAATCATCTCATAATTTTGTCAATTGTATCATTGACATTCATAAATATAAAACCTCAACAAATTTTGACAAATTTTCCCTTTTGACGTTACTTATAATTAGTCACAAATAAATTAGGTATATTATATTAAATAAAACTGCTTGATGAAAAACTTTAAAAAGACTTTAAGTTCTCTAAAAGGTTACCTCTCTGATATATACATTTAAAACACCATCCTTTACATGGCATTCTAAATTGATACGTCCTCTTTTCTCTGTGTGATCTGAGCCACATAAATTAGGTACATATCTGACACAACGATGATGAACTGAAAAGTGGGTAATGATTATTTAGAAAAATTGAGGCTCTTCCAGAAATTCCTCTTACGTCAAAACAGGGAAAATAATTTGTCAATTAATTTTATTGACATACAAAAATTTAAAGAACTATTTTAAAACAATTGATTTCGACTCTCTATATTTACATATAATCTTGAATAAAATAAATTATATTAAGTAAATCATAGGGGTTCTAAAAATTTAGAAATGTTGAGGAAATCAGGAAATGGTAGTTTGAACGGTAAAATAAGTTAGTGAGAAGGGTCCCACCATATTGGTCACAATGTTGGCATTTCATTCCTTGATGGATTAAACCATAAAGAAGAGATCCACAATGGTCACAAAATGTTGGGGAAGAAACCGTAGTTACTTTCCATCTGTGTTGCTGTCTGGGGTCCTTTCAATTTACAAGAATTTCTTATTTAAATTAAAAATACATACATCACTATCAACACCCTTGTCTGCACCAGGACAAGCAAAATTTACAAATTCATGGCACCTTTTATGGACAACCTGAAAAATGTGAGGAATTAGAGAGGTGGGGGATATGACTGAACAAAGATTTTTAGTTATCCATCTTCTTGTTATCCTAAACTTTATCTTTTTCCTGAATGTTTTCACAGAACCTGGATGACCTCACAGAGATATCTCATTAATTAAACACAATTCCAGATACCCTAGGTGACTAAATATTCCATAGAGGCTTTATAACTAGGGCTGGAAAAAATATGCAAATGCATATTTTGTATGCAGATATGACTTAATGAGAGTAGCTCAAAAATGGTCTATTTACATTAGTCCGAACGGGAGCAGGCCAATGTACCGCAGCCCAACGTACCGCAGCCCAACGTACCGCGCCCAACGTACCGCAGCCCAACGTACCGCAGGCCCAACGTACCGCGAGCCCAACGTACCGCCGCCCAATGTACCGCACGCCCAACGTACCGCCGAACAAAATTTTTATTTTTTTGGAATGTTCCTGAACTAATCCCCCGTTACTAAGCAAAATCCCCCGTTCTTGAAACAACTTCCCCCCGGAACAACTTCACCCGTTGACAGGACAACTTCCCCCGTTGAAGGAACAACTTCCCCCGTTCATGGAACAACTTCCCCCGTTGAAGGAACAACTTCCCCCGCTGACAGGACAACTTCCCCCGTTAACGGACCAACTGCCCCGTTCTTGGAGTAACCTCCACGTTGTTGAAGCACTTTAATATTTGTTTGAAAAATCCCCCGTTGTCGGAACAAGTTCACCAAGTCATTGGGTCAACTCTCCCCATTAATGTAACAAATATTTTTGTTGTAGTTGTTGTTTGAACAACTATTATTCATGATTGATTTGCGGTACGTTGGGCGTGCGGTACATTGGGCGGCGGTACGTTGGGCTCGCGGTACGTTGGGCCTGCGGTACATTGGGCTGCGGTACGTTGGGCTGCGGTACGTTGGGCTGCGGTACGTTGGGGTGTACCCGTCCGAACACTATAGGACCGAGTTCTTAATGCATATTTCGGCCCTTTCGTGCCTATTTACATATTGGCACATATTTTGGCAAATTTTGCATATGTTGGTGATATTTTGAAGGTTCTCCTGTCCATATATAATAATTTGTCAATTAATTTTATTGACATTCAAAAATTTACAACATGCATTTGAAGAAGTAGTTTAATATGGACGCTCTATATTTACATATAATCTTTAATAAAATATATTATATTAAGTAAATCAGAACGTTTTAAATCAGAGATTAAATCAGAGGGATCTTGCGTGCATATTTTTCCAAGCCCTATTTATAACTGATATAAGAACAGTGTGCTGCGGATAAGTCAAAAATTTTAGATTTATGATACTAATATTAACCAATGTGCAGACTTGACATTGAAATCCTTGTTTATTTAACCCCCAAATAAAATCTTTGCAATGTGAGCAAAATGTTGGCTGTTTGAAGAAGCGAGCAATGAATTTATGTAGTCTATAGACAATTTTTAAAATTTATTTACTAAAAAATAATTTGTAAAAACTAACTTAACTTCATGTACATTCTTTTGCCTTAAAGCTCCTCGACGTATAAAAGCTTTTCCTTCAATACGTTGAGCTAGAAATTAAAAAAAAGTTAATTTTTAATATTTTATTAGTTGACTCTCGTTATAATTACAATGGTATATTTAACTCCATGTATAAATGAATAGACAGGGATTTCCTTCAAGTACTATTTCATATCCATCCTATGTGTAAACACATAAAATAATCTGTCAATTAATTTAATTGACATTCAAAAATATCCGAATGTTCTTGGTGTTCAAGATAATTTTCTTGTTTTAACTTTACTTATAACCATTCTAGAATAAAATAAATTATATTAAGTAAATTGAGGGTTTCTAAAGATGAGTAAAACTTCAGCTCAATTATAACGAAAGTTAATATCTAGCCTTTATTTAAAATTATTTTTAATTTTGTAAAAAATATTTTAAAAAATTTAAAGGAAAAAATTTTTCATTTTTAAATTTAATTTAACACACTAACAATGTTGGAGATTTTCTTTAGAATTATTATTTATACTCTTTAAATTCTCAACACAACAATGTTCTTGTTGTTTTTGTTTTAAAGAATTTTTATTTGTTGAGGAAGAGGAGGATGTAGAAGATGAATTGTGACTGCCCCAAGGCATTCTTTAAAGAAATAGAAACTTGGGGTTAAAGAAAAGTATAAAATCTCTTTAGAGGGATTAAACAGACATCAAGAGGTACTGGCAAGGTAGCGTTTGTAATAATAGAATTAGGAATGCTTTGATAGTTAAGAAATTACATTTAAATTTTTTATAAAAATTGTTTAAAACGAGGAACATGGGAACGTACTAGAAGTGAATTGGTACGTTGTAATTACAACGATAGTGCCTGATATGACAATTGCAGATATAAAATTTAATAAAAAAATTAATCTGCTTTGTAGTGTCAGTTGAATATACTCGATCCCTAACGGTTTCAGAATCATTTTTGTATTTAAACGGGACTGAAATCTACGATAAATCATTTATTTTTTATATCCGCAATTGTTATATCCAGAGCCTCCAAACGCGAAGGGAAAACGGAAAAGTTTTTGAAAGAAAAAGTTTAGGAAATATAGAATTATGAATGTTTTGATTTTTTACAAAAAAATATTATTTACATACTGTTCTATTCACATTGAAATAGATTTATTTATTAAATACTTTAATCCTCCCCGCCTATTTAAAATGTAGCAATACTTAAATTTACAGAATATTATTTTATTTATTTCTAGTTAAACAATGTACTTTTGTCCTAACATAATTTTAAGTCTTCCTAAAGAGAAAAATAAAAATAAAAAAATTATACGGAGGAAAAATAAACCAAAAAATAAATTTTATAATCGGGTTGGTTGTGAAAAATAAAATTTTTGGGGAGCTAAAAGTTTAGAAAATATATAATCGATTTAGCAATTTACCCAAATTTAAAGTTTTTTTTGCTTTATTTAAAATGCTTTTTTAAAGGAGAAGCAACGAATTGGCCTTTTGGGAAAGGCAATTATTGGGCACTGTGGTCTCTATTGGGGTAGGATGAAAGGAACAAAAGGGGTAGTGCGTAGGGAACATAAGGGAGAAGAGAGGGAAGGGGAGGGGGGGGGGGAAGGGGGACAACCGGAAAATGAGAAGAAAATTTAAAAAAGCTGTGGAAAGGGTTGGAAATTGAAGGAAAAAGGGAAGAGTTTTGGGTAACTACTACAAGGATTTTGTTTTTTTCTTTCTCATTTTTTGGACAATTCGATTGAGTTAGGTGGCCATATCTAAAAAAGGAAGCGATAGTAATAAAATAAAATTTAGAAAAGAGGAAAATATTATAGAAAGAGAGGAGGTTGTGTAAAAATCAGTTGAGCAAACAAAAGTCTTTCCCTCCCTACTAGGGGGTGTCTTCTTCTGCAACGACCAGCCGAGGTTATGAAAGGATAAGTAAAAGTATAATACATATTCTGGAGTTGAGCAATAAAGGGAAGAAACGAATTTTGTAAAAACGGGAAGGAAGAAAAAAGGCTAAACAAGAGGATGAGCAGAAAAGTTGAAGAATATATGAATGCGTAGGAAGAGGTGTGCGTGAAAATAGGGGCGGAAGTAGTAAAACGGAAAAAAAGAAAAGGAAAAAGAACCAGCCGATCAATTGCTCGCATATTTATTGACTGGTTGACACTAACTACCAGTCTCTTTCTATTTATAAAATACGTGAGAGTAGAAATAGATTTTTTAAATTAAATCAATGTTTAATGACATGCGCACGTGTGAATGTTTTTAAAGAAGAAAGTATTTGGTTAAATAATTTGAAAAAAATATTTCATGAAAGATTAAGCTTTCAAGTAGAATTAAAGGTAATAACATCGCTGTTAAAGGATTAAACACAATACGGACCATTAGCTCTATCTATTTGGAATAGATAGAACGAGTGTTCCGGTATTGTGATTGTGTCCTATAATTCTGAGTGAATTATTAAATATTCCCAAAAAGATCAATCTTATCCAAAAAACCACCTATCCAAAATTAATTTTTCCAAATTAATTTAATCCTTTAACAGCAATGTTCTTCTGACTCATGTGTACAATTTCTGAGGAAAGGAGAGAGAAAGGTGAAGGAAAGTAAAATATTGACGTATAATTCTATAGTACCAAATATAATTCATTTTAAAAATTTTTATTTTATTTTCTCCGCCCAAAAATGTTTTTTTAAACTAGAGCCTTCGGGGTCGTGAACGTCGGAGATCAGAGTTTGCCGGGGTAGAAATTCGTGTTCGGGTCGGGGGTTTTGCCAAAACAAACCGTCTGGGTTTGGGTACAGGGGTAAGGTTGCTAACCTACAAAATACATAGTCCCAATAATTTATTGAGATTACACTTTTAACTTCATCTGCATACTACATATGTATAATTTATCAGTGAATCGCATTGATATTCAAAAATTTGAAACTTTTTCTGGATAGAGCCTTCAGGGTCATTTGCTACATAATTCACTCAAAATTAATAAAAATAATAATTGAAATATTTAATATTAAGGGCATTTTTGCTTACCTAATTATTTTTGAACTTTTAGCTTTTCTAATACATATTACAAACAGTATAGATAGGATTTGATTTTTTATAAAGCCATCAAACAAATATCTATTTAGTGACTGTTATATTAGAGAAAGTTGTCACAGATAAAAATTTTAAAAAATTAAGCAAAAATTCACTTAATATTAAATATTTCAATTATTATTTTTATTTAGAGTGAATTAATTGTTAAATATGGAGGCAGACCATCCAAAACGTTATATTTTTGAATACAATGAAAGCATTGATAAATTATACTGGTGGAGTTATAAGTAGAGTCCGACATTTTAGGTTCCGACCTATTTTTTTGCAACCTTGTAATGTTGAGTAAAGCTCAAAAAACGGGTTGGGGTCGTTTTGGCGCCGGGCCGTTTTTGCGCGAGAACAGAAAAGTAACACTCAGTCGAGACCTAAATTTATAAAATTTTTCTCAAATTTCTATAACATCCTTGACTACCTCCTCCAGAAATTTCAGAATTTTTCATCCAATATTTCCGAAGTTATAGTCGATAGACCTTGAAAAATTAGGCATTTTGCAGAAAATCAACATTTTTGGCCACAATTTCCGAAATTCTTGATCAAAAATTCTGAAATCTTTGGAGAACCTAGATAAAGGTACGAGAGTTATTATTGTAAAATTTTATCATTTTTGATAACGAACTCGCTATCTTATAAGCTCGCGCCAAAACGGCCCAGTCCCTCAAAAAACACTTATAAGACATTTACCCCCAATTTCAGGGGGGTAAATGGCCGAAATAAAAAATAAATTCTTGAGCTGCGGGAATCGGGGTGGCCCATACACGGTTATAAGTTTTTTAGACGATGAGAAAATTGTTGTGATTAATGTGTAGAGAGATTGGAGATGTTATTAAATCTTTCCCAACATTATATTTTTTGAATCTAGATTATATTTCATTGCGCAAGTCTAATTTTATCTAATTAAAATTATTTAATCCTCACGCTTTTTCCCTCGATTATTCCAGAAAAACACCAACGGCCCCATCAACCTTATACATTTACTTCTTCGCTGTCTTCTTTCACGCAAAGCTTTTTGCGACTCGTGCCTTCTTTGAGAACGTGCAAAAGCTATAGAATCTGGCTTTAAAGGGATTTCATCAACTTCAACAGCTCCTTTTGCCATTGAAGGGGGCATTTCACCTTCTCCATCTATTTTTTCATTTTCCTCGTCTTCTATTCCATGATAAATTTGTTCGATTTTAGGGGGCAAATGGTGGCCATTTAAACTTTCTTCTTGGGGGGTATAATGATATTTTAATGAATGGAAGAAGGACACTTTTCTGGGGGAGCGTAGAACATCGTCCTCTGTTGTAGACTTTCTTCTAGTTGGGTTTGTAGAAGGCAGTTTTAGAGCTGATTTTTTTAAAATAGGGGAATTATTGGAGGATGTTATTATTGAAGGAATATTATTTTGTTGTTGACTTTCTGTTAATGATAATTTTGATGAAGAAGAAGAAAGATTTGATGAGGGTGGTATGGCTGCGGCCATGTCATTATTTTTATAATTATTGGATGACATTACCCCACCAACATTTTATTAATTAATTAATTATTTTTGTGTAATAGAGAGAGGAGAGATTTTTGTGTTGAAGGGCGATTAGAATATATTTATTTTTTGATTAAAAATGTGTGAGGCTGGTTTTTTGGTTAGTATATTATACGGGTTTTGATTGTGTGGGGAAAGTTGTGGTGTGTTTTTGGTGGCGGAAATGGACTAGGGAAGGGAGGGGAGGGGAAAGAGATATAATAATAAATATTGTTGTTGATGGTCTAGTTGATGTAACTTTTTTTGACTGATTTTTTGTAGAAAAAAGAAGAGGAGAAACAACTCGACCACAACCCTCGAAAAATGCTTTTGGGATGAATTGTCGAAAATTTGGGGAGAGGGGGAGGGTTTAAGGGAAATATTGAATGAAAAGGATTTATTTTTCATCTAAAAGGTTGGGGCAAGGATCGACGAGGGAGAGATGGAGAGTAAGAGTGGGGGAGAGAAGTTTGGGGTTGGAAAATGCGAGACTGAAATTTGGGACGAGAAGTGGAACACAATGAAAAGGAGGAGGATTTAATCACAAACAAGTAAAAATAAGTAAAAGTACAAGAAAATCACTGATTTAGAAAAAGGACAAACACTGTGTGTGTGTGTGTGTGATATTCTATTGAAAAATAAAGCAAAATATGTAAAGATATTTAAAAACATGAAAAAATTATAAAAAATCCCTTTTTATTCAGACATGCGCAATGAAAAAAATAATTCAATTTCTCTATTTTTAGTTTCGATAAAATTTTGAAAAAATTATTTTGGCCAAAATATTGAGGAAATAGATGAATAAGGTTACTTCAAAGAAATGAAGTGTAGTTTTCGACTTATAAAAGTTGATATTCTTAATTATCACACTCGAAGATAAGGTTACCTTGAGGGATATGTGAAGTATGGGACAAATAAGAAGACAGATTAATTGAAAAGATGGGAGCTGAATCTGAAAGGTGGATTTGAGTTGATAAGAGGAAATTTTATTTAAAATAATCGAGCATAAAGTAGAGACCGGAGCGGTACGGGATCCCGCCGGGATTTTCCGGGATCCCGAAATCCCGGATTTTTTGATTTTTGTTATCTTTCCCGGAAGTTCGATTTTGCCTATCTCTAGCATAAAGACCAATAAAAATTGAAAAAATAAATTACATATAAAATATTCAAATCTCTTACGAGAATACATATGTTATTCAACATGAAAATAAAATAAAAACAAAATATTAATCGCTTCCTTTTTTTGTTTTACCCCACCAAATAATTTACAGGAAAATTTCTTCATTTTCTTGTAAAAAAATAAAAATCGTAAATGTATAGGTTTGAATAAAAATAATAATATTCGATGACTTAATAAAATCAAAGTTTGAAAAAATTATTTCAAAATGTCTAGATTTTATCAGAAACTCGCGCATTTACAGAACGTCTTATGTCCAATCAACTCATGGCAGACTTTAAAATAAATTCAAAACTTGTTTTGAAAAATAAATTTAAAGTCTAGATAAATAAAAAAACATTTTTAAAAAATATTTGTTTTATTGTTGCGTAAATTTACACGTTTTTTGACAGACTAACAATAAAACAATGCTTCAAGTAAATTATTGAAAACTCGGGCAATTTGTCAAGAAAGGATGGCTAACAAAAATTCCTTTTATTTTCTTTTTTTAAACGAATTTGTGGATTTATAACAAAGAAAAAATATCCACACAATTTAGAAGCAATTGACAAAACTAAAATAAAAAATTTTTTTAAAGGAGTAATAGGGAGAGAGGGGAATGCGGAGAGAAGGGAACTTTAAAAAAGATAAAATTAAATATTCAAATAATTTTTTTTTCTTTTTATTTTCCAATCAAATAATAACCTTGTTAGACCCTTTAACTATTTTTTAGAATTTTTGATTGCCTTTAAAAATAAATTAGAAGGCTAGCAATAAATTTAGTCAGTCAGTAGAGTGAAGGGAACATTTAAAGTAGGGTGAAGGGAACATTAACGGAAACACAAAAAAATTTAAATAGAAAAAAAAGAATTTTAAGTGGGAATAATAATAATAAAAAATTTTCCAAAAATGGCACCTTTGGAGGAAATTGCCAAAAATGGCTTTAGAATTTATGGAAGATAAATAAAAAATTGGGAAAAGAATTTGCGCAGAATTTTTAAAAATATTTTTAAATTTTTTGAAATATTTTCTCATAAAAATTTAAAAAATAAAATTTAAATTTCCTCACCAAAAGCTTGAGATAATTTACGAATAGCCAAACTCGATTCTAAAAAAGGGTCCTTTGCAAATGTTTGACTAGGCAAACAATCCAATGCTGAATTTGAAGCATTCAAGTCAGCAGCACCGAGGCAACCTGTCCTTAATTGTTGTTGATCACCAGGTAGGCCACTACAAGAATTTGAACGAAGTCTAATCCCAGGCAAATCGAGACATGATGAAATTGAATTTTTGTGGGTATTACAGGAGGTTATAGATGTTTTGTGTTGATTAGACATTATTTTTAATGTTAAAAAAGCTATAGAGGGATATTTTAGAAGCAAAAAGTTTAAATTTAAAGAATGAAAATTATAGGAATATTATTAGTTCTAAACAATTACTAAAAATAAAAGTTAAACTCTCTCATCGGGCACCTCAATTAGCAGTTAATATTAAGGTTGTACGATTTAAACTGGACCGAAACCTCGAATATTTTCGAGGTTGTAACCGAAGATTTTCTGAAACCGCAACTTATTCAAATTACTTAGTAATAAGTACAGCCATGAGCCTATGTATTTAAATTAGAGCCCGGACGAAGGGGAAAAATATCGAAGAAGTCAAAATTTTCTCGACAGGTATTTTTTCATTAAATATCAAAACCTAATATCGAAAAATATCTCGTATCGAGCAGGGCTCTACTTTAAATTGGCTGCCTGACCCCCCCCCCCCCCCCCTCCCTCCCTCCATTCTACTTATACCTAACTACCTATATCTGAATTTAATTTTCAATGGTAAAAACAATTGGTAAATTAAGTTAAAGAAATTTTCTTTACAGTGAATAATAGAAATAATTGTTAGAAAATTTCGAGAAAATCATTAAAGACTTTTTCCTCAAAAAAATTAAAAATAATTTAGTTTAGATATCCATTATTCATTAAAAGCTTAATTAAAATGCGAGTTTAATGCCAACGGCAAAAGAAAGGAGAAAATAAAGTAAATGAAGATGGGGAACTTTGTAAAAATTGAAATAGGGAAGAACCATATACCACAAAAACAGCTTTATTTGTTCAACAGATGCCGAAGAAATTCTATAGGAGAAATTTAGCAAGGTTGGCCGCAAATGGGAAAAAATGTGTTTGTTTGAGGAGGATGAACCAAATTTAAAAAAAGAGTGTTTTTAATGTTGAAGAGAGAGGTTTGGGGTATTTTTTGAAGGTAATCCGTCCAAATGTGCCCAAAATTAAGTGGTCCGGAGAGGAAAGGGTGCTGACAAAATTCGATATATTTTAAAGTCTGGTCAATATAAAATGAAAAAAAAAGAGTTAAAAATGGGAATGTGGGAGAAGAATAATGTTCGAATTGAGTAAAGGATGATGCTTTTGCTTTCCTTTTTCACCGAAAAAAAAGAAAAAAGTGCCACCGATGCTATTTGAGGGGGCGTAGGAGAAATGTAGGTGTACATATATATTTGAAGAATAAAAATATACTAAAGGTGGAAGATGAAAGCAATGAATTGAATAAAAAAAGACAAAAAAAAGTAGTTGAAGAAGAGCAATGTAAAAAATATAAAGGATATTACTCACAAATGTGGAAGGATTGCGCGCTAATAAAAGGAAAAACAAAAAGAGCTGAAAAAATTTCATAATTCTAGAATGAATTAAATAAAAAATACATAATTATGGATGAGAAGGTTATTATTTTATGAGAAGGTTACAATTTTAGGAATTTAAATTTTACAATTTTTTAAATTCAAGTTTTGCAAATTGTAAAATTCCTACAATTATGAAATTACAATTTGTAATTTTATAGTGTAATATGTATTTGCAACATCAAAGCTACATTATTCTTATTAACCAACTACACTCTATTTAGCTGTTTTACAATAGTAACAAGTTGAATGTTTATGAGCTTTTTTCAACCAAATTATAATTATCTCTGTTTTACACTCATTTATAAAATTCCAAATTACTTGATTATTTTACAAATATTTTATAAAAATAAATTATAATTCCTCTACGTTTTTTAGGTTTCTTTCTTTTGTATGTAAAGAATTAAAACAAAACAGAGCTTTTTAAAGTTGGGTGAAAATTTAATAAAAATAAATGAAAAAAAGTCTTTTTATTTAACTTATTTCCTGATTAAACCTATTCACAAAACTTTTTTGCCTAAAAAAGTTTTTTGGATAAAAAAAGAGAAGTCTACTACATAGTAAATAAATTTAAGAAAATGAGTCGAGAGAGGTAAATTAAATCTAAATAAAAAATAAAAAAAAAATAAAAAGGATTGAAAAAAAGTAATAAAAAATTCTCTTAAAAATATTCAATATATAAGAGTACTCTACTGACTGAATAAATTAAATTATCTCAAAAAATAAATTTTTAACTTACAAATTGCATTTGACAGCTTTAACTATTTATGAGGAGGGAAAGAAAAATTGACAAATTATACTTTTATAAATATTAAAAAAATTATTTTTTTATAGGCATAGATACGCGCAGTTAAAAGAAAACTTTGTGGCAAAAATTTTACCTTTTAAATTAAAAATATATAAATAATAAATTAATAATAATATTTTTTTACACGAAAGTTATTTTAATAAAATGTTTTTAAGTTAAAAGAGAGAAAAACATTTAATTATAGATTTACCTAATTATTAGAGCAAGTTTTTTAGGAACCTATTTTGGTACCTATTATCGGATTTTTTGAACCTAAAAAAACTCGCTCTACTTATTATAATTAAAACTTAATTATAAAATCCTTTAAGGATGTAAACAACGATAAATGGATAATCTGGTAACAATACAGTAGCAACAGCTACTAAATGTAGTACACCGAGAGTTCCAAAATTCAGAACCAAAACTCGAACAATTAGTCAATAGCTAGATTGACTTACAAAAATAAACACTAATCATGAATATGTATGCACACAATTTATTGTTTAAGAATTAATAATTAATAAAAATTTAAACTGAATAGATTATATTATGTAACGATTAAAAAATTTCTATACTATATAGCTTGGCGCGACAAACTCATTACTTTTTCGAACTACTGGTATTGGTATTTAAATGCAGATGCTAGGGTTTTAGTTTATTTAAAATTTTAATTAATTAAAATAATTCTTCAAAGCATTCCTAAATTAATTATACATAGATTACATTGAGACTGGACTTAAGGTGCGATCGACACCTTCAAATTAAGACAAATTCTAGATAATTAATTAGGGTTTCTAAATAATTAAAGATTGTTTTAAAATTTGGAAAACAATTTTGAGAATAATAAAAATGAGTAAATAAATTATTTTTAAATTGATTATAAAATAGTGAAATTGATCTGTCTATTTAAGAAATTAGTTTTTTGAACTTTTTCCTTTCATTTTTTAAAGTCAAAACAACATTTGTCATTATTTTAAAGTTTAAAAAAATTATTTTATTTTTCTAAAATATAAATAAATATCCAATTACCCGTTCGCCCAAAAGCAAAGTCCATCCTTAAGCCAGAGTCGGGAGTATCTCCTCCAACCGTTGCCACAATCAGACTGGGCAATAAAGCTGAGGGAATGGAAGATTTTCTTTGTTTTCCAGAGCCTGGTGCTGACACTTTACGAAATATTGGAGGTGGTGGGGAGCGAGAAGGACCTTTGTTTTTTTAAATAATATGCATTTGTTATTACTTTAAAATTTTACAATTATTAAAACTGAATTTTCAAATATACAACTTCAAAATTTTAATAAATCTTAGAGAATTGAGTAGAGCTGTTTCGAAACAAATAATCATTGAAAATCTGAGATCGAAAGTCGAAGATCGTTTTTGAAACAGTTTTGGTTGGGAATATTTATTGCCTAGATTAGGGTTGTCGGTTCTGGACCGAACCGAAGAACCGATGATTTTTCTGTTCGGTTCTTCGGTTCGGTTCCAGATATCCGAAGACTTTCCAATAACTGACAGCCCTGCCTATATCTACTAGCTTTTACTAGATTTTTTTGAACTTGTCTAATATTTATTTTAATATGTGGTACTTTTCTGTTTTGTGACCACACTTTAAAAATGTTTAAAAATGGTCATGAATATGCACAAACTATATGTCTTTCGAAAGAGCTCTTCGAGCTGAGTCGAATGACACCAAAATCACGTGGGGTTCGAAATGGTACGGGCTCGAAATGGTCAAAACATACAATAATCAGAATGGTCAAAAATCATGAATATGACCAAAATGTATGTCATTTGAAAGAGCACGACGAGCTGAGTCGATTGGCACAAAATCAGCGCGATCGAACAAGATTGGACAAAGTTACGATACAAAATAGACCAAGTATGACCAAGATGTTTTGACCAAAACCAAGATGTTATGACCATTTCGAGCCGTACCATTTCGAACCCCACATGATTTTGGTGTCATTCGACTCAGCTCGAAGAGCTCTTTCGAATGACATATAGTTTGTGCATATTCATGACCATTTTTAAACATTTTTAAAGTGTGGTCACAAAACAGAAAAGTACCTAATATGTATATATATTCAGATTAGGAGATTTTTTGAAATATTGGATTAAAAATCTACATTAGATGGTCTCAAAACCACTATCCTTAGTCCTCCATACAGCTCTATATCTCATCCCTTTATTTACATACCAAATTTAGCGATTGACGAGCAAAGTCTACGAACAGTTTTCTTTGCTGTAGATGG
The DNA here is from genome assembly GCA_036172955.1 of Meloidogyne arenaria. NCBI lineage: Eukaryota > Metazoa > Nematoda > Chromadorea > Rhabditida > Meloidogynidae > Meloidogyne > Meloidogyne arenaria. The sequence continues at coordinate 3,317,767 of JARQAB010000029.1, read as the reverse complement.
CAAACAAATAGCATTATTCGACAAAGTAGAGGAAGAGACTATTGTGAGTTGATCAAATGATTGGTGTTGGTGGTGGTTTTGTTTCATTTTAAAAATTATTTTTATAAAATGATGTCAATTGTATGCACAGAGAAGGTATTCAATAAGTTAAGGTATGTATGTAAATGTTTGTATGGATTGAAAAAGAAATATTAAAGCCTATAGAGAAGAGAGGATTAGTTTTCTTAATATTTGATGGATTAAAGAGGTATATAAATAAAAAAAGCGTAAAAAAGGAATATGAAAAATAAATGTGGAGGGATTCCTTTTTTAATTTAAACTTGCAAAAAAAAACTTTTTAAAATGTGTACAGTACGGGGTTATGTCTTGAAGGACGTTGCATCGACTTTGTATTAAAGTCATTGAACCGGGCAAACAAACAAACAAACAAACGATCAACAAATAAAATTAAATCTTTTATTTTTTTCGAGTCGTATATCAATATGTACACAACGGATATCTATCCTAAATTAAATCTTAAATCCAAGAAAAAGCAGAGGATTGGAAGCGACTGAGTGAACATAAAAGTTCTTCAAAGAATCTGTTAAGCTAGAGACTTAACTGGGAGGTAGTACGGAATTGAGATAGATATTTTGAGAAATATCTCTCGATAACTAAGATTTTTATTCGAGATCTCGTCGATAGATATTCGTTGTGTATGGAAATGTGTCGATCCCATCTCTAGTATAAACTATTCCGACAGGTGATTTTCAGTATATTTTTTATTAACCAAGCATGAAATTATGCTTTAACTTTGTTACCAAATTAGGACCTGCCTTTAATATTTATCCAATCCCTCATTAAATAAGTATATGTACATCATCAAAAATTAATTTTATAGACAACCCAATTTTTTTTAAAATTTTTCCAATAATTAATTTTCTTTAATTTACACTTCTCATCATTTTATATACAATTTAATACCAAAATAAAATTTTTTAAAAATTCTTTGATGCAGAAAACTTTAATGGCAAAACTTTTACAGCGTCACGGAAGCAACTAAAAAAATAAAAATAACAAACAATAATTTATATATGCATTTTAAATTAATTTTTGTCATTGTCTTTTAAATAATAATAATTTTTCTTTAAATTGTTTGGCATTTCCTCTCCTCTTAATTCCTCTCTCCTTACATATACTTCTTCATATCCTTCGAAAAAATTTTTCTATCCCTTTTCAAAGTTTGGAAGATACATTAATTTCAATTTACATAAATTTTTGCCAAAAATGGGAAGATATTTAGTATGCGAGAATAAATAATTTTTTTATAAAAAAATATAAATAGTTGACTTAAAACTTGCTAAATTTGAAGTAAAAAGAAGATTAATTAGGTAATTCCAAATAAATTCAAATACCGTATTTACTCTAATTAAATGACATCTCTAATTGAATGACATCTCTAATTGAATGACACTTTTTAGGGGTATATGAAAAATAGAATGACAGTCTCCAGTTGAATGACATCTCTAATTGAATGACATTTTTTAAATATTAACTATCTAACTCTTATATCTCTATACCCTTTATTAACTAGTTTATATTCCTTTTTAGTATGGATAAATGTGATATTTTTGAAGGGATTAAGAGGGATATTAAGCGGATTAAGAGGGATATCAGGGGATTTGGGAGGAAAAAGAGATATATCAAGAGACTAAGGATTTGGGGAACATATCGAGAGATTGAAATGATTAGAGGAGGTTTTAGTGATTAGTAGATCAAGATGGATTAAGAGGGTTAGTGAAGGATGAAAATAGTATAAAAGCAGGGTATTTTGATCATTCCTCAACTGCTACCAACACTTCAACTCTACTGTGCTCTGTTCTACGTCAACGTTTGCTGGAGTTCTTTGTCCTGTTGGAGTCCAGCTAGGCGTCAACGTTCATGTGGCAAGTGCTAGACGTCAACGTTTATTTGTCAAGTGTCAGGCGTCAACGTTTATATGTCAAGTGCTAGCGTCAACGTTCATGTGTCAAGTGCTAGGCGTCAAATTTCAGGTGAATATTTAAACGGGGAATTGTGTAGCAGGCAGAATATTGAAGAAGGGTGAATTGTGAAGCAGGCGGAATATTGAAATAGTGGGAATAGTGAAGAGGCGGAATATTCAAACAAGGGGAATTGTGAAGCAGGCGGAATATTGAACAGGAAGAATATTGAAACGGGGGGAAGTTTGAAGCAGGCTGAATATTGAAACGGGGAATAGTGCTGTGCTTATCCTATCAGGTGCACCTATTAGATGCTTTGCTTTGTTAGATGTTTTGATAATCAGGAAATGTTTTAATGTTGGTCAATGTTTTGATAATCAGGTTTTTCTGATTATGATTGGATTAGGGCCAATTTTGAGGTTGTGATAGGTTGATTTGGAGTTTGTTTTTTGATTTTTTTGTTTTTGCTAGCGGGGTGGGGCGGCCGAAGGCCGACCAACTCCGCTAGTAACTCTAAATGACTGATCACTCTATATCATGACCAAATTCCTCAATGGCACAAACTATCGAAACCCAAATGTCGGTAAAATTTTAAAAACCTGAAACCGAAAATTTCGAAAACCAAACTATAGAAAACCAAAAAATCGGTAAAATTTCGAATTCAGAAATATTAGATAGGATATTCGATACATCCAATCTCTATTTCTGACCTATGAAAAATAAAATGACAGTCTCCAATTGAATGACATCTCTAATTGAATGACATTTTTTAGGGGTATATGAAAAATAGAATGACTGTCATTCTATTAGAGAAAAAAAAACCAAGATGTTATGACCATTTCGAGCCGTACCATTTCGAACCCCACATGATTTTGGTGTCATTCGACTCAGCTCGAAGAGCTCTTTCGAATGACATATAGTTTGTGCATATTCATGACCATTTTTAAACATTTTTAAAGTGTGGTCACAAAACAGAAAAGTACCTAATATGTATATATATTCAGATTAGGAGATTTTTTGAAATATTGGATTAAAAATCTACATTAGATGGTCTCAAAACCACTATCCTTAGTCCTCCATACAGCTCTATATCTCATCCCTTTATTTACATACCAAATTTAGCGATTGACGAGCAAAGTCTACGAACAGTTTTCTTTGCTGTAGATGGCAAACAAATAGCATTATTCGACAAAGTAGAGGAAGAGACTATTGTGAGTTGATCAAATGATTGGTGTTGGTGGTGGTTTTGTTTCATTTTAAAAATTATTTTTATAAAATGATGTCAATTGTATGCACAGAGAAGGTATTCAATAAGTTAAGGTATGTATGTAAATGTTTGTATGGATTGAAAAAGAAATATTAAAGCCTATAGAGAAGAGAGGATTAGTTTTCTTAATATTTGATGGATTAAAGAGGTATATAAATAAAAAAAGCGTAAAAAAGGAATATGAAAAATAAATGTGGAGGGATTCCTTTTTTAATTTAAACTTGCAAAAAAAAACTTTTTAAAATGTGTACAGTACGGGGTTATGTCTTGAAGGACGTTGCATCAACTTTGAATTAAAGTCATTGAACCGGGCAAACAAACAAACAAACAAACGATCAACAAATAAAATTAAATCTTTTATTTTTTTCGAGTCGTATATCAATATGTACACAACGGATATCTATCCTAAATTAAATCTTAAATCCAAGAAAAAGCAGAGGATTGGAAGCGACTGAGTGAACATAAAAGTTCTTCAAAGAATCTGTTAAGCTAGAGACTTAACTGGGAGGTAGTACGGAATTGAGATAGATATTTTGAGAAATATCTCTCGATAACTAAGATTTTTATTCGAGATCTCGTCGATAGATATTCGTTGTGTATGGAAATGTGTCGATCCCATCTCTAGTATAAACTATTCCGACAGGTGATTTTCAGTATATTTTTTATTAACCAAGCATGAAATTATGCTTTAACTTTGTTACCAAATTAGGACCTGCCTTTAATATTTATCCAATCCCTCATTAAATAAGTATATGTACATCATCAAAAATTAATTTTATAGACAACCCAATTTTTTTTAAAATTTTTCCAATAATTAATTTTCTTTAATTTACACTTCTCATCATTTTATATACAATTTAATACCAAAATAAAATTTTTTAAAAATTCTTTGATGCAGAAAACTTTAATGGCAAAACTTTTACAGCGTCACGGAAGCAACTAAAAAAATAAAAATAACAAACAATAATTTATATATGCATTTTAAATTAATTTTTGTCATTGTCTTTTAAATAATAATAATTTTTCTTTAAATTGTTTGGCATTTCCTCTCCTCTTAATTCCTCTCTCCTTACATATACTTCTTCATATCCTTCGAAAAAATTTTTCTATCCCTTTTCAAAGTTTGGAAGATACATTAATTTCAATTTACATAAATTTTTGCCAAAAATGGGAAGATATTTAGTATGCGAGAATAAATAATTTTTTTATAAAAAAATATAAATAGTTGACTTAAAACTTGCTAAATTTGATGTAAAAAGAAGATTAATTAGGTAATTCCAGATAAATTTTATAAATTTTGTACATATGGCCCTTTTAATTTTTGATCGTTTTGCTTTTTAGTCAATTTCCCAAAAACGAATTTCCAGTTTTTTTGGACCTCACATTTAAAACCTTCTATATATAAAAATTTGTTAGAATGAATAATGTTCCTTTCAGACCTCCGCATATTCTCGAATAATTACCATCTCTCAAATATTGTCCCCTCTCAAATAATTACCCAGTCTAATAATAAAAGTTAAAACAATAATTACCCAGGGCAATTATTCGAGCATTACGGTATTTATAAGCTGAAAGTAACAATTAATATTTTTTGTTTCATATATTTAACGATAATTTTTACAGTTTTTTATATTTAATCTTAAAAGTTTTGGCATTAAAAATAATTTTTAAAATGACAAATCAAAGGATATCTTGTACACAAACTCTTTTGGTTTTCTATTGCCTTTTTTTTATTTTATTCTACGCAAACTCACAACCTATAATGTTTGCAGGTTGGTATTTACATATTTTTGAATAATAAGACTAAAATATTTTTCATGAAAATTTATTTTGATTTGGATTGAGTTTTTGCTATTCACTTGAAAATTTAAGAAAATGAGTATTTCTCAGATGTTTTCCTAAGTATATTTTAAAGAATTTATTTAAAAATTCCCGGCAATATCCTATGCCATTCCAAGCCTAAATGTATTCAAAAGGAAGTGTCAAGTTTTAATATATCTCAACAAAAATCTCAGTTATCGAGTGCCTATTTTTTCGAAATACCGGTCTCGATTTTCATACCACACTTCCAGTCCGGTCTCTAGCTTTATCTGTTTAATTTTTATATTTTTTAACCGATATGTAAATTAAACATTTAATAACATTTAATCCTATCTATTTATATTTTAGCTCCAACATTTGTTAAAATGAGCAATGGAGTTATTTGGCCTTCTCTATTGTTGCGTCCAACAGATATGAATACTGAAAATATTTTTAGGTAAATCTTAAATTTTCTCGTTATTTTTCTCATATTTTTTCTAATTTTTCTAGTCAAAATCCACAAGAATTTGTAAAAGTTGCAGCACCAAGAAAAAGAGCAATTATGCGATTGGGAAAACGTGCATTGATGAGATTGGGGAAAAAATAAAAAATAATTAAATGACCCCAATTTAGAAAAAGCGCAAAAAAGCGGTTTTTTATAAATATATTTTTCTTTTATTATTTTTTATATCAAATGTGTTTAACGTCACATATCCTCAATAAATTTTATGTAGGAGAATAAATGCCATATGCCTGTTTTTTTTTTTAAATTTTTATTTCCAAAATAAAAATTCTAATTATATTATTTACCGGTACGGCCATTACTTTTACGGTCATTTATTAGGGGCAATAAACCGGGTATCACTTATAATGAAAATATATTTTATTTTTATTAAATTTTAGCATCAAGTAATTATGCATTATCATTATTTAACCTTAATATTCTATTTTATTACCTTATTATTTAGCTTCACTGATTCAGCTATAAATTCTAAAGGTTTTTAATTATTTAAAAATTGAGTGGCCATTAACAATTATATATTCCAATAACAATTAAATTATATCAAGTTCTAGTACTCGAGCAAGATTGCTATTTTGTTTGATGAAAATTTCGGGCTCGATATTTTAAAAATAATACTTACGCTTGATTTTTATAATTCTTCAGGGAATGCCCCTATTAGAGCTGTATGCTAATATTTTTGCGTGGAAAAACGCCAATAAGTGACCCAAAATGGACACCAACCGTCATAATAGTTCCAATAACAATTATAAAAATAAGGAATTCATTGTGTCCGCACATTCTCTAATACACATTACCAGTTTGGAATACGCACGATTTGGAATACGAATTTTAGTACTAACATCCAAGCACTGCTCGTTACTCAACTAATCTCTAGTTTAATTTTCAATTTTTTGAAAATATTTAATTTTTCTTAAATTATTTTTTTCATAGAATCGACCAATTCTCTCGCCAGTTGTTTCAATCAATCTCTACACAAAGCCCTTTCTAATGCCGATCCAACAGCAGAGTTTTTCAATTCCTCACCTTTAGATTGCATCCAATTTTGTTATAAAATACAAAGTTGCCATATTATGGTTTATCATAAACACTTTTCAAGCTGCCAATTATATTCCCAAATTGTTGGAAATGGGGCTAGAGAAGTGTTGGCTAATGGACATGATCTTTACAAACGAAAAGAATTTTGTGGTTTACAAGAAGACGAAAATTCTGAAGAAAAAGAAAATTAGACGAAAATTAAACACTAATACTATAATCGGATTACTTTATAGCGTTATCTCTCTTTGAATAAAAAATTTTTAAATAATGTGGGAGTGATATGCAAGTGTGTCAGAGTAGTATTGATGTCATAACGCTCAGTCTTGGTTTCCTAGTAGGAAAGCTTTTGAGCTCTCGGTCTCGGTGTTTTGTCTCGGAAAAGGAGAAATATCTACACCACTAATGACGGAATTTTTTTGGGAATTTTTTAGCCTCTTTAATCTGTATTTCTTTTTCAATGAATATAATTTTTCTTAATCTTTCCAAGAGAAGTGTATAATTTTGTGGTTAAGTTGAGTGGTCTAGCTGATGTTATTTTGAAAAGAGCAAGGTAGTTTTACAATTTTTTTCATAACGGGGATTTATAAGATCGAATTTTGATAAAATAAAACTCTATGTGACAGAAGTAAGGTTTGTTATATTGACAGGTTCTTTAAATCTAGAGGTCACTATGAGTTCAATTGTATTCCCTCATAAAACTACGAAATTTGTCGGAGCTTTGCTCGACATACAAAAATACACTACCAAACGGAGCTTTCCCAATTCGCAATGATCATACATATTTATATAAAATTTAATTTGAAATACATAAATTATATTAAGTAAAATTCTCCTAATATACCGTATTTCCTAAAATAAAAAATGATTAAAGCCCCACCTTAAAATAGAGCCTCACTTTGGAGGATAGTTGAAGGTCGGTTCGGAACAGAACCGGAGACTTGAGTATATCCAAAAACACTATAGAGAGTTTGATAATGTAAACTTTATTTTTGTTTTTTGATTTAAAATCAATTTAATAAATTCTAAAAATTTAAATTTCATTTTACACTTAAACAAAAAATCAAAAAATTAAACATTAACGGATGAATAAACTTTCCTTTCTCACTTTAATATATCAACAATAGATACCCAACAATCATTCCCACAATCAAATCAATCATTCAATCACTCCGACAAAACATTAAATACATAAAGCTTGTATAGAGTGCGTGTTTAATTTAGTTAGCTTGACCCAAAAAAGAATTTAAACTAGCGACATGTTTTTTTCGTTTGATTAGCTTTATTTTCCCGTATCTTTTTCTCATCTTGAATGAAAAAATAAAAATTATTTTGATGAAATTATATATATTTTTTGGTATTGTTTTTGGAATATTTTCAACAACACTTGGCTTTCAATGTAGGCTAATTAAATAAAAATTTTTTTTATTATTTTTACGAATTTGAAAGCAGCTTTTCCTGTGCGCTAGGAGTTCGAGAAAACAAAGAAAAATACATTTTATAACATGTTTATAACCTCAAGGATATTATTTTGGGTACTCTTATAGTTTACGTTTTACAAATGCAAAACTATTGTGGAATATAACCTAGTCGACTGAAATCAAAACCAGATTGATTCGATGATCCTAAACAAAATTTTGAGCAAATTAATTTTTATGGGATAACAGTTGTGTTTCTATAAAAGGCAGGCCAAAATTTAAGGTTGAAAATTGTGAAGAGAAATAAGCTTAGGTTACTGATGCAAGGGAATATACCTAGTCGACTGAATTCAAAACCAAATTCAAACAATGAACCTAAACAAAATTACGAGCAAATGAATCTTTATGGGCATGACAGTTCTGTTTCTACAGAAGGCAAGACAAAATTCAAGCTGAAAATTGTGAAAAGAAACAGGCTTAAGTTACTGATGCAAAACATGCGCGTTTGACTCCCGCGAGACGCATGCCACAAAACCCAGTGCGAAACTAATGGTTTTGATAATAGTCCTCTCTATCCATATGATAGAGAATTGTTTTTATATAACAGTCATCTTTTGAATACAAAAATGCAAATATTAATTTATGATTTCTTTATAATATATTCCATTTTACTTAATATTTTTTAGTTTGTTATAAATTAGTTAAATAGAATGGCGTAGTGTTGTAGTTGTTGTCACATAAGCCAAAACTGTATTTTTGAAAGCTGGTATATTTACTGGCTAAATATTTTTAATTGCACAAGTAGGGTTGTCGGTTTCACCAGATTTATCGGTTAACCGAACCGAAAATCTTCGGATTTTCGGTTCGGTTTGAAACTGACAACCCTAAGCACAAGCCACCGTGCCAAAATTAAAAATAAAATTGAAAAGTGTTCAATAAACGACTACAGCAAAGGCTACTCAACATCAAAGGCAACGACTACTCAACACAAAAACGCTGTTGATCACTATTATTCTGAATATATTTTTGATTTTCTTTCTAATTTTATATGGAGTAGTTCGGACTAGTGAAATCTAGATAATCTCGATTCTCGATAACCGGAATTTTTTAGTCGTACTGATTGAGCAATTAAAATATCATTATGCATGAGCAAGAATATTTTCAGATGCTCGTTGCTTCCAAAAATTGGAGAGGCATTCAATTGACAATTCTCAACCCTTAACTGAAATATTTCGTACACACCCATTAGATTGTTTGTCTCAATGTGTTGCCCATACAGGAAATGGGGATGAACAAAAAAATGTTTGTATAATTATTTTTTAAATTATTTTTCAAAAATTTAAGCCAGGTTTATGCCGTTCAGTTGTTTACGATCATTTACAACATAGCTGCCGAATATATTCTCATGATGGAAGAGAAGTAGAAAAGCTTAGAAAATTAAATTAAAAAATTATTTTTCAAAGGTTCCAGCTATTTTACACCCCGCAAACGGTTTTGACCTTTATAGGAGAACAGCTAGCACACAAGAATGTGCAGGTTTATAAAATTTGGGAAGAATAAATAGAAGTTTAAAAATTAATTAGGACCCTTACAACGACTTAGAGCGTCATTACAGGCAAAGAAAAAAGTTTTGGCTGCCCCAAGCCTTCCGAAGGAATTGGATGAACCACCAATTTCGGAACCGACAACACAGCTACCCACTCAACCAGTTCAAGAAGAGTAAATTATTTTTTATTTACTTAAATTTAAATAAAAGTGTGTACATTTAACGTGTAAAATACAAAAATTAACGTTTCCTAAATTGAATGGTATTGTTTTCCGGAATTGTTTTTAATGAAATTATGTTTTTTAGAAAATTGTGGTTTGATCAGGGTTAGACGCAATTGAAAAAAAATCTGCAGCCGTAATCCGCGAGTCTAAAAAACATGCAATTCTGCGCATGTTTCCGCGTCCAGCCCTTGTTTTAATACTAATAAAATTTTTTTCTGATTTTTATTTTTTTCCGTAATTAGAAATGTTTTGAGGAACAGGAACTTGTTTTAGACTAATATTTTACGGAATGTAAAATATTATTTAAAGCAAACCAAAAAATTATTTTTTCAATACTAAAATTATAATATTTATTAAGAGAAAAGGCATTAGAAGAGCACGAATTAGCTTCATTACTTGATCAACTTGATGTTAGTGGATATGTTTCTAATGAACTTGATTGTATAGCTAAGAGCAAACCAACAGGCTTTTTTGTATTTCCAGCTGGCCAAAGAGAAGATGAAAGGGTTGAGGAATTTCCAGGGTGGTCCCAACGGGAATGTGCAAATTTTTGTGCTGAAAACGAAGTTTGGAAGAAATGAACAGAATTTTTATTAAAATTCTTTACTAAAGGGGCCAGATGGTCTAAAATACAATTGTGCTGGATTTAGCCATGTTTTGGGCGGAGGAAAGTGTTATTTACACAGAGAAGCATCTGATATAGAGATGAAGCTTCAACAAGTAGATGGAGGGCTTTATGCTGAAAAATGGTGTATTCCTGGTAATTAAAGAATATTTTTTTATTTTTTGAAAAAAAATCTTTTAAAAATCAGCCCATCGGTTTGGAGCTTGTCGGGAAGCAACTCCTTTCGATGTTCGTCTACAACAACGTTTCCAACCTAGATGTATACCGATTGGGGTATTTGACGGTATACAAAACTTGTCAGAATGTATGGGACTTTGTTTAAATCAATCAGAATGCCATGTTTGTTTTCCACAGGACCTCCAAAAAAGAATTATTTTTCAGACAATTTCATTCCACACACCAACAGGTCAATGTCTCCTCCACAGAGAATATTTATTACCCATTTATATGGAACAAACAGACGTTGACTGGACGTTAGCAGCAAATGGTTGTGTTGAAAAGAAGAAACAAAAAGTTCCAGTGGTGGACAATGAGGAGGGGGAAATGGAACAAAAAACGAAAAATTACAAGTTATTTTCTGGAGGATTTGGACAACAAAGGATTGAGTTAACAAATATTAACAACAAAAAAGAATTTTTAAAATCAACAGGATGTGGAGACGGAAATTTGTTTTTAAATAAATTATTTAATTTTGCCCGCCAGAAAAGAAAAGTAATTTGAAGAAATTAAATTATGTGTTAACTATTTAGTTTAAAAATTTAGTATAAAATTTTGTAGAATTAAAGGTAGGACTAAAAATAAAAATAATAAAGTGCTTGAGGGATTGTGAGGGAATGGAAAGGTTCAGAGAGAGGGTTCCTTAGGAATCGCTCCAAGTCTTCACGATACTTAACGCTTCTTCAAAATCCCTCTCTTTCTCTTAATAAAGTTAATTTCGATATAAGAAACTTTTTCTTCACGTTTAGAAGAAAAAGTTACCTGTGAGAGTCGACTGTATTCAGGCATTAATTCACTAGTTTTGTGAATTACATAAAATCGAGCCTTAATGAAATCTCAATTTAAAATTACAAGTTAAAAACAAAAGTGTAAATTTTACTCAAAATTAAAAGACAAAAGCTTAGAGAAGATAAAAGGATTTACATATGTTGTTGTTTGGTTTGTTTGTTCGTCACGAATCGTCGAAGGGAGTAAAACATTTTAGATATAGTATGTATATACAAGGGAATATGTACAGTAAACTTCAGGTTTTACTTTGAACTTCGTCTTTTTTCTTTCATCCCTCAATGATATCAAATCATTTGGGACCATTGGAAGTTGGACTAGTTGGAGCAGGCGAAGTGGAACCAGTGGATGAACCATCGCACTTTACACCTAAATAAATTTAAAGTTGAGGAGAATTTAAATTCCATTCACTCACCGTTATCTTGCCCTAAAAGATGTTTTTTAACCAAACTTCCAGATGGAGTCAAACGCTCGTCGACACCAAGCTGAGAAGCTTGAGTGCCTGGCTTTAAAGCTGCAGCCCCTTCATTCTTGTTTTCAATGGCCCAGTTTACGTAGGAAATGTTATTTTCGTCCAAGAATTTCCACCACTCTTTTGTCGAATTTTCATCCACAGATCCATTTCCATCAGAATTTACAGTGCCATATTCAGAGACAAAAACACAGGTATCCTAGAATTGAAAAAAACTATAATCGAATCTTGATATAATGTTTGTTATAAGAAGTCCGTTATATTGAGAGTCATTTTAGAGACAAATTTTAGTCAGTGACTGGTGAAATGTTTCGCTAAACGAGTTTCGTTAAGCTGAGGGGTCACTATATCAGGCTTGTCTTTATCTTATAGGGCAATTAATGGAAAAATTTTATTTAAGTGACTAATAAAATAATCACTTACATTATCAAGTGCATCTTTAGCTTTCTTACGTACATCCTCCTTATGAGAACCAGCATAGAAATGAAGAGCATAACAAAGATTCTTTCCAGTAAGTTTATTCTTAGAAGCAGTATCAACACCTTGGGAGTACGTTGGAGTGCCAATAAGGATCAAATTGTCGGGATCAATTGCACGGATGGCATCGACAATTTTTTGTTGATAAACTTTTAACTGTGGCCAATCACCGTCACCACCAGTTGGTTCGTTAAAAAGTTCATAGATTATGTTTTTGTTGTTTTTTCCATAAGTTTTTGCAATGTATTCAAAGAATTCTTTCTGTTTAATAAATTACAGTATTAATTCTAATTAAATGGCCTCTCCGTTTTAATGGTTTCTCCAATTGAATGGCCCTTTTTTTTCAGTGAATTTGGGATTTGATTAGCATCTGCTTTTGAGCAGAAGATCACGATAAAGTGAAGGGAACCGGCGCCAGCAGACATAAGATCATACACCGGATTTATTCTCCCAAAAATAACTTTTTAATTTGGTCGTAATAATAGATACGAGACGAATTTTTTTACAAGCGTCTAATCACTGAATATAAAACAAGATATAACTTTTTACGGATATTCGATTCTCTCTGATGAAATTTAAATAGGAAATATGTATTTCATTATAGGCGTCGGATCTTTTATCTCGCTTTAAGATCAGGATTATTTATTCCAATATAATCTCCTATCAATCATTTCTGAGTTTAACCTCCAAAATATCAAAAGAATACCTCTTTCACTTCCTGATTCAGAGCATTATGTGTGTGCCAATCAACTATCACATAGATTCCTGCATCAATAGCTGCTTTTATCACTTTTTCAACACGTCCTTTTTGGGTTTTTTCGGGTTCTGGACCTTGCAGATAAGCTTCAGCACCGTCATCTATCCCCATAGCAGCACGAACAATATTAGAATTCCATTGGCATTTCAATGCTTTGACAACTTGTTCGTCATAGAAAGGAATACCTTCTTCGAAGTTTGACTGGAATAGAGACATTCCATGAAGGGCAACAGGCTTCCCATTACCCAACAATTTCTTTCCTGTTAAAAAATTTTTTCAGTTTTATTATTAAAACTACCTTCAACACTCAACTGTCCTTGAGGTGGAGCCTCAGCAAAAACATTGCAAAATTTAAATGAAAGGAAAACCAATGCTAGAAAGGTTTTCATATTTTGACCTTTAGAATGAGCCGGTTTTAGAGTTTTTCTGACGGGTTTTGACTTTCTAGGCGGTTTTAGACGTTTTAATACATTATGCCTTTCGATTGCTCACTTTATAAAGGCCAGCTTTTTCCACTCCTCCCATTCCTTCGAAAGTCTACATTTGAATGTCTAAGCATGACTTCAGACAAGGGAAGCATATGATTTGAAGGTCTTTAGACATGCCCTAAATCAGATGTTTCCTTTGTCTAAAATTTTATTTACCTTCACTGTCCCTTCGAAGACAATGGAATTTTATATAGCTGGCCAAAAATCTTTGCCCTTTAACGCATGGTTTTTTCTAGACTTTTCGCATGACTCAAAATCAGCTGCCCTTCAATGTTTATGGCCAAAGGCATAATTAAAATTTAAAAGGCCAAAAATCAATTTTTTAAATAATTTTAATTTCATTAATAATTTTAAAACAAACTTTTAGGTAGATTGCCGCCTCGTTGGGGAGAAGCGGGAATTGATGGTCGGAAATGCTGCAGGGGAAACTCAATTTCCTATATAATACATACTAAATTTCAATCATTACCAAAATACCTTCATTAAAAATTATTTTATTTTTTTAAAAATATTTTATAATTTTTAAAAATATTTATATTAATTAATTTTTTTGTTTTTTAATAAATTCATTAATATTAGAGTAACTTTCTTTCAAATCATTAACATTGATTAAAAGTTTTATTTAATTAAAATCTTACAAGTATAATAGTTGGATTTTCAAGACGTTGAAGGTCCGCCAAGTCACTTTTGAAGTCGGATATTTACACTGGCAAATTAGTTTTAATTCGGAACTATGTAAAATGGGAAGCAGAGCTGCTCGAAAATAAATTATCGCTCTCAAAAAAGGGAAAACAAACGAAAAAATAAAAATTATAAATCAGTAAATTTTAAGTCAAAAATTAAGTTATTCGAGGTTTACATTGTCAAAATGCATCAAATGTTTGATCAAATTCAAATATTTGCCTACAAATCCTCTGATATCCTGTTTGTTTTTCAAATCCTTTTTTCTTAATTTTCGTCCTATAGCCCAGCTCTGACGTGAAAGTATTCATTGAAAAATCTCTTTCAAATAGGAGTGTTTTGTTTAAACTTCACTTTACCGGGCGATTTTAGATTTCGACGATTTATATGCCATTCAAAAGAGCTCGATTAACTGAGTCAAATGACAACAAAATCAGCCAGCGGTCTTAAGTCTGAGCCGAGATAAAGGCTTGAAAATCTTTAACAATATTACTCGCTTTTTTACTTTTCCTTTTAAAGTTACGGAATAAATTTATAATTGAAAAAATACCATTTACCATATTTGTTTAAAAAATTTAATGGATTTATTAGAAAAATTTATTAGAAAATTTAAAAAAATATTAATGGGCAGATTTATATTGGGCTGAAAAAATTTATTCACGAAATTTTTATACCTTGACAAATTTTTTTATCCTTTGAAAATTTCAATTTAACTACTTTGTAACTTTAATTGTACTTTTTTACTCTATTGTTTACTCGATAAAACAGAATAAAAATTATTTACTTAGAAATTGTTTAGGGTCCCTTTTCTTACTTTGATTATTTCTTTAGGATTTTCTCTTATCTTCTAATTGAAGTTTCTTTTTAAATTATTTTAAGCTTAATCTAACTCAAATAATAAACACAATCATTTAACGACAAATTCACTTAAACAAATTAATAGTTTAGTTCAGGGATCCAATCTCAAATTTTAAAAACCGCATTTTATTCAATTTAAAAAAATTAATGAAGAACAAACGAATATTTAATGGTTATCAAAAGGATGGGAATTGAAAATTTTTGTAGAAATGTTTAGATAAAAGGGGAGACAATTGTTTGTGAGGGGATATTTTTAAATTTAGAAACTTAAAGAAAATTTACAATCAAGAAAATGAATATTTAAAACAAATTGATAAGAAAGGTTTAAATTATGTTTTTAGGTAAAATAATGTAGCTATTTAATTCCTAAGGCTGTAGCTAAAGGAGAGAAATAGCTATTAGCCCAGCTGCTTTACTTGTAGTACTTAAAAATAAACAAAAAATCAAAATAAATTAGGTATCCCGACAGAAATAATTGTTAAACAATCACGGATTGTATGCTAAAGCTTTTGCATCAGCATCTTCAAACTTAATTCCACAAAAATCAAGCATTATATTTGCATTTTTTTCTACATAACGTTCGCAAAATCCTTGAAGCAATTGATGATATTCTTTTTTATACAATTTTTTGATACTTCCACAAAATTCCTTGGCATATAATATATGTAAAATTCCATTGCTAATAGCATCGTTTACAAATTCAAGCTGCGCTACTTCCTTAAATTAATAATATTTTAAGACCTAAACTGAAGGAAAAATTTATGTGACAATAATAAGACATTTTGTTAACTATGGGACGGATAAATTTTTTGCTTTTTAACGTTTCTGATTTTAAAAATTATAATAAATTAAGGGAATACGCTAACTTCAAAATCGTTTAGTACGAGGCCCGTTAGTAAGTCATAATTACAGCAGCTAAACGCTACGGATCCGCATTGGATTAAAATGTTCAAAGACTGAATATCTATTCCTTATCGATGTTTTATAAATCTGGCCTAATTTTTATTAAGTAGAATGGATGCGTCCTCACTTGCAGAAAATACAGGGCTTCGGCTTGGGCTTATTCCATATTATGGTTCTATTCCATCCCCCATCCAATGAATTTTTCCACAGCTTGAATTATTCTAATACTCGATCGACAGGATTCCGATTAGACATGTCGGACACACAAAAAGATTATTTTTTAATTACAAAACAATTGACATACCATCTCAAATTCAATCATTTCATTGTCATCATAATTATTGAAGAAATGCCTTTTATTTTCTAATTTCCTCACCAATTCATTGTCAAATTGTTTCAATGAGTTAATATTTTTAAAATTATTTAAATCTATTTTTATATCATTATTTTTTATTTCTATCTGAGAAAATAACTTCAACAATCTTTCTCCATACTTTTCATTTAATAATACATTTTCCGTACAATAAATTAATTGTTGGAAATTTTTTGATTCATCAGCAAGATTTAGCACTTCCTTTACTTCAAATATAACTGAATTTGTTTTAAATATTGGTCTTTGATCGGGACTGTGAAATTGAATGTTTTCTGAATATTAAAAATTAATTATAAAATCCTTCTTTTAAAATTTATTTATTCAAATAAATACCAAGATGGGTAATTTTAGCATGGCTGTCAATCAACTTTTGGTTTAAAGCCTCATGCTCTAAAACAAATTTATTTTTATCAACAGTCTTATCAGCAAATTTAGCAGCTAATTTATTTTTAGGGGCAATTCGTGTAGGGGAAATAAATGGTAGAAGGAGTAAATAAACAAAAATAGTTTTCTTCATTTAATTTTTAAATTAGAATATTTTAATTTAATTTAAATAATTTTTCTAAAATAAAATTAATTGATTAAAAGGACATCTTTTTAAATAATGGATAAATTTTTATTATTTAAATTTTATTTTAAATAATAAATTAAGGGAGACAGTCAAAACGTGCTTTCGTATTATTTGCACTTAAGTATCATTATTATTTAATTTCATTATTTCAAAATATATTTTCGTCTTGCACTTTTTTTAAACTTTTTTTTAAATTTAAAATAAAATAAATTTAAAAATAAATAATAAAACAATTAGTTGCCTGCAAAGTTTGATTGGGATAAGGGCTTGAATCATAGCTATATTTCTATGCTATTACCGTCTGATCTAGAGGAATCGGTTTTCAGGTTAAGGATTGAGTGCGGCAAAATTGCATTCTCGAGATCCCGTAATGAAAACTTTATTACGGGACGAGATCGCGCAGGATTAAATCAAGTAATCCCGTTTTAAACTAAGCAGGTAATTGAAGGTATATGAGTGGATTAGGCGTTAACCTTCTTAAATGTTTAGCCCAACAAACTAAACATGATATCCTTCCAAATTTACAGGTTTTCCTTTAACCAACAATTGTTTCTCTGTTTTTTTATAAAGACTAGCTTTATCCAATCCCTCCGATTGCTTTGAATTTGTAAATGAATGCCTTGGCAATACTCTGACAATTAAAAAATTCTTAAGACAGCCCAAAATCATATGCGTCCTTTGTCTAAAATTTATTCCCCCTCTCTCTCCCTTCGAAGACAATGAAAAAATATTTTTTACATAGATAGCCAAATAAATCAATTTTTTCAATAATTTAATTTTAAATTAAATTTTAACTTTAAATTATTTAATAATATTTTTTAAATAAACTTTTAATAATGTAAGGGTTGAATGTCGACTCGTTGGAGAGAGAATCGAGGTCGGGGAAACCCTATTATGTATTTTTATTTTCTATCACGAAAATAAATTCAGTTAAAATTTTTAATTTTTAAACTTATTTATTCAACGCCCTTATTTTTTAAATAAATTTTTTTTTATTTATTTCCCCCTTGTATAAATCCATTATAGAAATAAATAAATTAATGTATTTATTAGTCATTTACAATGATTAATCAAAATAAATCTTTTTATATAAAAATATTTTTTCTCTCCAATTTAATGCAAAAATGACTGGAAATATTTTAAAAAATTTATTTTTTTCATTAAAAAAATTTTCCTATCAAAAAATAATTTTTATAAAATAAATCGTTAAAATTTATATTAGAAAAATTCTCAAATTTTCCCTTTCTTTTCAGAATTTCCGGCTTTTTTGCAAAAGAAAACTTTTTCTGTCCTAGTATACTAATCATCTTTTGGATTTACACTCAAAAACAATTCTTTCTCTTGGGATTTGTTTTTATTCTTAAATAAAAGAGGAGAAAGTGCCAAAAAATATTTCTTTATTTCAGGATTTAAAATTCCATTTTCAAATTTTTATTTCCGAATTTATTTTGTAAACAGGATTATTGTTTTTGAGTCAACCCTGTGTAGACTTTTAGTTTTGTCGACTCGGAAATGCTCTGATCCAAACAGAAGAAACGAGAATTTTTCTGTTAGATTCCGGATATTTTTCGACAATTTTTCCTCGACAATCCTTCCCTCTTTATTAATTTTATTTTTTATTATCTGTTCAATTAAAGAAGATTTCCAATTTTTTCCGTATTTTTCATTAATTTTTACACAATGGTCCGACTTTTTTTTCGTTCACTTCCAGTGAATCTCCATGTGGCCAAAGCACAGAAAAACGAAACGCGTTCAAAAAAATACGGCCAGTCTAAACACGGACGGACACGGTTAATCAAAGCTTTAACGTGCTTTAAGCTTTAATCAAAGCTTTAAACTTTAACGTGCCTGTACGTGCTTTGACTGGCCGTGCCCGTCCGTGTTTTGTCTGTACGCGTTTTAAGGAAAATAAGGAAAGGAAAGGAAAAAATATGGAAGTGGATGGCGGCATTAATTTCAGCTAGGGCCGAAGATTTCTTCACTTTTTTAAGATCAAATTGGGTTCGACAATGTTATTTTTTGATTGGTAAAGTTGTTAACAGCTGATAACCATTTTTGATCTGGACTGAACACAATTGAAAAAAAAAGTTCATCCGCAATTTTAATTTAAAATCCGCAAACGCAATGAGCTATCTGGGCACTGCTCACATTTCCTCTTTTTAATCGGGATTTTCCTTCCTCCTTACAATGAAATTTTTTAATTATTCTTTAAAATAATTTAATTTTAAAGTTTTTTAAAATTTAAATTTAAATAAATTCCCTTAATAAATAATCCTCCTAATTGATGACTAAGATGTTGATGATGATAAGAAAATATGTAGAAAGGAAAAAGAAAGAAATTCTCGACCTTATATTTTTTAGGAAAGGAAGGGGGAGAGAGGTGACTTGCTCTGCTTGAAGGACGTTTAGTTACGTTCACTTGGCGACCGAACCATTTATTTTTCTTCTTATTTTAGTACTTGACTTTCTTCTAGTTTAAAATTGAGAAAAATAAGAAACAGAAACTCTTTACATATCTCAATTATCTCTCTACCATTTTACCTTTATTCTGCGCACCCATTTTCTCTTTATTGCCAGCCGTCTTAAAAAGGGAAGAAGGCGACTTTAAAGTCTTTTTTAAATCAATACAAAAATTGATTTCTATTTCTATTTGTTGATTAATAATTTTTTTGATTAATAAATAATTTAAATTTTTATCATTTTTCCTTCTAAATATTTTAAAAAATAATTAATGAAGAAAATATTTTAATAATTTTGAAATGAAATAATAATAAAATTAATTAATTAAATGGACGACATTGCATCTATAGAATCTGTCGAACCTCTTGATCAGGTGGATACAGAAATATATACCTAAATTGAATTATTATCTATTAATATGTCCCCCCCCCCCCCATCCTTATCAAAATTTGTAAAATGGATCTAGCGGACTTAATAAATAAATTTTTTATTTTTGGGATTTCAAGCTAAATATTATGTTTGAGGGGAACATGTCCCTTTGAACTATGAGACTAGAATAAAGAACAATGGAATTTGAGTAATATATTAATCCAACATCTGATTTTTATTGGATGCCCTTAAAAGAAATTACCTATATTTAAAATATATTTATAAATTTGTGGAACGATATTCATTGGAATTACCTAAATGATCATTGGAATTAAATGATATGTATAAGGTCAAATGTCTTGTTTCTTATAAATCAAGAAAATTTCATTGTTTTATGATTATTATTCTTTAATGTCAAGTCAAAAAATCAGGCTGATTCATGAAGTTTTTCGGGATTTCCAGCTAATATTACTTAATTTTCGATTTTCTTAGTTGATAATTTTTGTTTTTAAAGCGGCGTTTTCCCTAAACATGCCCATAAACTTTAAGAACATTAAATGTTTCTTGACTTTATTTTTAATAAATCAGATCAGCTTTTGGTGCCTCACAATTTCTACAATGTTCAGTGAGAATTTAAAATTCTTAAAAATATTTTTAAAATTATTCCCTTCAAGAATTGGTAGCAATGGGTGTTACAATTTTTGTTTTGCCTTTTAATGATTGGATTCATTTGGAAAGAGATGGGAGCCAAATGACGATTATTGTTAATTTTGAAATAAAATTTTTAAAGTTCAAACTTTTCAGAGGGGTATTTCTGGAAGTGATTGTGTTTATGAAAATGCAAACGCAAAAATCCGTTGTACAAGATGGAACGATCCTTTGGAAAATAGAGAAAAATTTTGGTCAGGTTTCAGCTTGAATGCTGTCCAAATTGAAAGGCCTAGTGGAAGTACGTATATTTAAATTAGTAAATAGTTAAAGTAAGATAATTTAAGGGCACCCTTTAATTCCGGCCTTTCGGGAATTTTGTCGATGAGATTCCTGATATGTATGAATCTGCTAAGTTTGCGCTATGGGGGGTTACTAACTACTGGACTCGAACTTTTATTCTTTTACTTAGTTTCCCAAACATAATACATACACTTTCATATAATGTTCTGGGAAATAACGGCCATATTCTAAAAACGCAAACAAATTTAAAAATTTAGTGTATCGAGCTCTCTTCTATTTTGTACTCCTACAATTATTTCTTTTTGTATTCGACATTGGAGCTTCAATGGTTATGTGCCGTAGGTACAGATTTCAAAAGGATGGTGAAACTGTTGAGAAAAGGATATCAATGGCTTTAACAGGCATAATATGTTTGTAAATATTTTTATTTAATGTTGCCAAAAATATTTATTGAGATGGTTCAGATAATTGTAAGATAAATTTCTGTACTTTTAGTAAACAAGAACCTTTTCTTGAAATTCGCCCACCGATCACAGTCGATGTCATATTGTTTTGTGATGATTTAGGGATGTGTATTTAGTGTAGAAAACAATGTTCCTTACGGACGGCACATAATCCGAAGGGAACTAAGGAACACTATATGCCGTGCTTAAGGAATGTGCTATGTCCGGAAGTTACTATATTAATTAGACCTATATTTTCATCAAATATACTATACCAAAAAATTTTTTAATTTACTAGAATATCCAGAAAAAAATTTAATTTTCAGTATTCTTCCACTTTGTAATTATTTTCACAACAATTTCTGCCAATTCAGACTTTACCAATTCCTTACCACCTTTTGATAGTTGTATGGGGACAGCAGTTAAATTATTTGTTGGAATGTTTATAATTTTTGGTATTGGGTGTTTTCTAACTCATTTTTCAAGAATTTTGTTAATTCGTGAGAAAAGGAAGGGAAGGCAGGATTTTCAATTAAATAATGGAGGAGGAAGGGGAGCAGCTATGGAATTGATGTGATTAATTAATTTTTGGATTTATATATTTATTTGCTTTAAATCTATTTTTAATAATGTTTGTTTATTCTTTTTATTGTGTGTAGTGTGAAAGGACAATAACTTACTATCTGTAGAGCCATATTTAGGGCTGACGGTTAGGAAATGAACAAAATCGTTGGATTTTTCGGTTCCAGATATCCGAAGATTTTCATCTGGGTTTCTCAAAAAAGAGAACTGATTACCTGCCCTTCTGAAAATCGATCGTCTAATCGCTAAAGGGGATTAAATCTGGCTGGTTGTTTAGACGTGGATAAGAGCTTAAATTAGGGGGTATTGAACATTTTTGGAAGATTTTAAGGACAGAATGCACTTTACCGGGAAACTATACGAAATAACCAAATTTAGTCTGTGAAAACAACGTATAGGTGTGCTTATACTTATAAAACACAGTGCATTTGCCAGTATTTATTACCGACGTCCAAAAATATCTGTTTTATAAAAATCACTAAGTTTAGAAATGATTGCATCGGGGATAGAGGTGCAATCATTTAGAAATGATTGCACCTCTATCCATTTTAATACTCAAAATGCTCGATATCCCCCTTAATCCCTCTTTATCCCCTTTACCTCCTTTAAATCCCCAGATAAGACTTGTAAAGAAGTAAAAAGTAAAAAATTGTGTTGATCAAAATGTTGTAGGTCTTCAGGGTCAGTAGGTCTTCAGGGTGTATGTCTTGGGGGTGTAGGTTTTCAGGGGTGGACTCATTGCATCCAATCATTTAATTATAGTTTTTTATTAAATATTATATTAAGTAAACTTTTTTAAAACATAGTTTTTATTAGAGATCGGACTCGAGTGATCGATCGATAATATCGGTATCGTTAATTGATAATATCGACACCGATATATCGATATTTTTATCGATATACCTAATATAGATCGGACAACTTAAATCCTTGGCCAAATAATTTCAAAGCTTTGTTCAAATTTTTTCCAATACTCAAATTTGAAATTTGATTACTAATCATTTTTAGATTTATGTAAGGTCAAGAAACCTGATTTCTTACATTACTTACTAAAAAGGCAATTCCTAAGGTCTATATTTATTTAACATCGGTTCTTATCGAGTTCTTGGCAATTTTTTAACATTCGACTCACCTCGACGAGCTCGCTCGAATGACATAAAATTTGTACTAACATCGTTCTGTTTGTATTCTGAAATTATACCTTAATTTTGAATTTAGGGTACAATTATACCCTAATTCCGTTTTTTTCTGTAGAATTTTGCCATTTCCGACTTCCAAAAAAGGCTAATTTCCGATTTACGACAGTTCCAATTTCCGTTACCTTCGTCATTTACGATCGACCTGTTTTCTGTTCAAAAAGAGGGAGGGACAGTTTATATGTAGGTCATCAAGTTCAAACAGTTCTAACTATTTTTCCTGGTACTTTTTTCCTTTATTTATTGAGAAAAAGATTATTTTTATTCCCCTGTGACATTCTTTATAGTTTAACGTTGACCTGAAAATATTTTTTCAGACAGGCAATCTACATATGAGATATTTAAATAAAATTATTCTAAATAAAATTTCTCATTATTACAAACTTTATTTTTTAATATTCTTTATAAAATTTAAATATAATCCGACCTTTATGAGAGCATTTAATAGTCATTTAAAAATTTTTATCTCTCGGTGGGATGTGTTTAAGCGAGAACCCCTTTTTATGATAAAATTGATTATAAGCCCCCTTTTTGCGGACGGATTAAACTGATAGGAATGGAAATACTTAATAAAATTAAAATTTATCTATTATACTTTTTAGATTAATTTTTTATTGACATGTCCGAAACGAAAATCTTTCCTTTAGAAAAAGAATTTAAGAGTAAAGAGGAATATCAAATAGCATTAAAAGCTTTCTATGATAATAATGAGCCTATAACTTACATTGATAATTCATCAAATACTTCTGATCCTGACATACTCAATTGTTCAAATAATTCTAAATTATGCAATGATACTAAACAGGATTCTGCTAAATTGTCATCATCAAATGGTATTTTAATTGTTTTTTTTAATATTTTTATTCTGAATATTAGGCAATCAGTAGTATCACCTTTTTTCAATCTTACATATTTTTAATTTAATTTTTCCATCCTTTATTTTTTAGTTTCGAGTTTCACCTTCTAAATTTATTTTTTCAAACGATTTCGGCACACTTTTTTAAAAATACTGTGTCTTTGCTTAGAATTAGGGTTGCGCCCCGAGCCTTCGGGGTTGAAAAAGTCGGGGGTCGGGGTTTTTGGGGTTGACATAGTCGGGGTCGGGGTTGCTCAAATTGTTCGGGGTCGGGGCTGAAAATAATGTCGGGGTTGAAGTGAAAATTTACAAAATCCAGCATTTTTATCCAACATTACTGTTCAAAATCAACATTTTTATTAAAAAATCAACTTCATCTTCATTATCTTCACTTTCTGAATATGATTCGTTATTATTTGAAGGCGCAATAAGTATTTTATCCAAGTTATCCTTCATAATCCCCAAACCCACAAGGTAACTCTTACTCCCCCTCTTAAAGGGATTGAGGGGATCTGAAGGCATATCAGAGGATTAAGATGGATATAATGGGATTTAGAGGGCTCTGTATCCCTTCATTGAGTCTAGCGCCGCAGGCAATCTCTCTGAATCCCGGTACCGATTTTTTTGATACCGACACCGAAAGACAAATCCCGATACCGTTTTTGCTGATACCGAACCTACGGCCTTCTAAAATTCTCAAAATTTTCGCTTGCGGCGCAAAAAAGGAACAACTCTAGCCTCTTACCTTAACAAAAATCTTAAAAAATCCGCCTGGCGCGCTGAAATGGGAAAAACTAGGTGACCTTAAAATTTTCGAATTTTCGATTTTGCGCCTTCGGTGAATAAAATTTTGGCTTAAAAATTAAGTAATGTTTATTAAAAAACACAGGTGTTTTGTTAACGAACAAAGCCTAATGAAAAAAAAGTTTTATGCCGGTCTAGTCCCCATATTGAGGGATATCATTCGATTATCGGAGGGTATCCATAGTACTCCCAAAAAGTCTACCGATATCCCTCCTAATTCCCAAAGTTGATTCGAGGTATAAAGTTAAATTTGGAGTATAACCTTGGATCAAGATGATATCGGAGGATTAAATAGATATCGGTGGATTTGGAGGGTCTTCTTTTGGTTCCTAAGATGTTTTTGTCTCGAGAATAGCTTTATAGTGCTAATTTATCATTTTACTACTGATTAAAACCGTTTTTAAAATCAAGAATGAATTTATTTATTAAAGAATTTATTTATTTTTTTTATATTAAAATTTTTTTAGGAAAAACCGAAACCGATTTTTAAATCCCGATCCCGAGTCGGTATCGGTATCATTAACTCAAATCCCGATCCCGAGTCGGTATCGGTATCGGTATCATTAACTCAAATCCCGATACCGGTTTTGGCCAATACCGATCCCGAGGTCGGTATCGGGATCGGTATCATCATTCCAAAATACCGATACCGATTTTAGGTCGGGATCCCGATACCGGCCAACTCTAGTTGATATACATATCTCATTTCTGTTAATTTAAAATTTAATTCGGTTTAAGGTTCTATAAACAAAAAGCAGCCACTCTTTGGCCCAAGAAAAAATTCTGGTTCTATGCCTTATAATCATCAAGCAAATAATTCAGGTTCTAAATCTTTCCATAAAACAAGATCCTCTTCATTGCCTATTCAATTTTAATTTATCACAGGAACTAAGTCTGAGATTATTCGTCTTACGAAACTTGCCTCGAATTCCTCTAATCTTAATTTAAACCCGACATATGGAAAAACTGATCAGAATGAAGTTATTGAAAGTATTTCTGCAACTAATACTAACGAACATCAAACGAAGAGTGGGGGTTCTAAGAGATCACAATTACAAATAACACAGTCGATGGAGTATGGGTCATACCAATTAGTTGATTCTAAACGGGAGAGAAACCAGCAGAAACCTCATTCAAATGGTGTGGAACATCCAGACACAGTAACTATAGCACGCCCTTCTGAACAATATAATTCTGGAATGGATTTTGATAAAAACTCAAACCTTACTCATAAAAATCCCCAAAAGTCTGGGAATCCTTGTAATTGGCCCATATCCAAATTATGCCCTCCCGATCATAATACTTCTGTAAATAATCAAGTGGTGGCTAACTATCCTGATAACGAATATGACTACACAATGACATCTCACTCCTCTGAACAAAATATTTGTGAAGAAAAATTTGTTCCAAAACCAATTGGAATTCCATGCTTAAAAGGTCTAATAAAATAATATTTGAATATTCATTCCAAATTAGGACTTAAAAATCATGGCAATACTTGTTATTTTAATGCTTTAATGCAGAGCCTTGCTGGCTGTGAACGTCTTGCTGAATTTTTACTTTGTAAAGATTTTGATGAAGATAATAGGGAGGTAAAAAGATTTTTAAGTTTTATTAAAATAAAAAAATCCAACTGACAAGGAACCATCTTTTACTGTCACCACGAATTTGATATTATCTGTGATACCATTCGATAGAGACCGCTAACTTTATACTGCGAAGTGATATCCGTTTTCTTGAAGATCACTTTGGGCCAAGTTATGGCCGTTCAAATTTGGACTGCTGGAGTCAGGGGTTACCTATATCAAGATCGTGGTGACTAAGGTTGTCAGTACTGGACCGAACCGAGGAACCGATGATTTTTCGGTTCGGATATCGGTTCGGTTCCGGATATCCGAAGATTTTCCAAGAACCGACAATCCTAGGGGTGAAAGTAAAAGATGGTTCCTTTGTAAGTATTAAAATTATTATCTTACTATTAAGAATGGTATTTTCGACTTATTTTTTAATACGATTCGTTGTATGTGGTTCAATGACTATCGTGTTGATTATTGTTGTCGTCAAACTATTTATTCTATTGCTAATGAAAATCCAGCATTTTGTGTTGGCTATCAACATGTTTTTGAATTTTTTAAAATTTATTTTTAAATATAATTAATAGGATACCCATGAATGTATGATTTGGTTATTAAATAAACTTAATCGAGAAATTTTGGATTTTAATTTGGATAATAATTTTGGTAAAGGTTCGAGCTTTGACTCACATATTAAAATGATTAAAAATAATGAAGAAAAATCTACACTTTTAAAATTATTTCAGTAAGTTTTTAAAATTTTTTGACTTTTTTTGATTTTCCTCTATATGTCCAAATCCCCTTAAAAATCCCATAAACGAAAAATATCGTCGGAACTCAATTCCGGTGAAACTCGATAAATGGGAATCACCGTTGGTTTAAAAATTACAAAACAAATTACTCGAGCAAAGTTAAATGAGATAACATTTGTCGTTATAATTATAGGGTTAGCCTGGGACAACCAGAATAAAACAGAATAGTTTATCACAAAAGTAAATACAAGTTAATCAAGAATAGTCAAGGGCAAGATGCAACGCTCGGCTTAGTGACAAAGAAAGATAACTAAGATTAGACCCGCATATACTAGACCCACATACCTACCTATTTTAAAATTAAAGAATTGTTTAGAGGTCAATTTCGTCATAAAATAAAATGTACTGCTCCAAACTGCAATTTTGTTGACACCTCAACTGAACCGTTTCTGTCTGTTTCACTCAGCGTTCCTTTGTAAATTTATATTCAATTTTGTGAACAATTTAATTAAATATTTTTAGGCCAAGTAAATATACTGTAAAATTTATTTGTATGGATCCACGTAAAATTACTCGTTTCCATTTTGACATTTCCGAATCTGGCATAACTGTTAAAGACGTAATGGAAGTAATAGGAAAAAAAATTATGAAAAGCAAGCCAATAAATGTTTGTTTATAGTTTTTTTCTCGTGTAATTCTATGCTTACAAAGAAGAGTCTTGCGGAAGAAATCGGATCCGCCAACCAGGGTTGGGTCGGGCCTGCGATTGCGGGGTTGTAATTTTGCCCATTTACTTATATCTGAAATTATTTGAAAAAGTATACGGAGTAATTTTTGTCAAATCTTTACGATTTTTTTGTGTGCTTTTTGAACAGAAGTTAAAATTTTTTGTCCAATTTTTGGCAGTTTGTCAGTCAAACATAGGGCTATACAAAGGCAAAATTATTTGAAAATTGGACCAAAAACTGGACCAAAAACCCAGGATTATTTTAAACCTACTCCATATATACTTTTACATATATAAGAAAATATGAACCATCTCAACCCACAGACCCGCAATCGTCGACCCGTCCCATCCCTGCCGCCAACCTAAGTAAGCACAACAGTAATTTGCCCAACCCTGGAATATATGTAGAATATATCATACCGTCGCGATTCCTGAACATTGGAAATTACCCATGTTTTGGGAATTCCTGAAATCGGTAATTTATGTTGTCAAGATCCTTAATCAAATTCTATTTAGGGTTAAAATAAATTTATTATTTTCTAGATGGTTGCATGTAAAATTAACCCTGATGGGCAATCATATATAGTTCCGGATAATGTAGTGTCGGGACTGGCCCGACTTACTGATGTTTCATAACATTCTATTTTTAAATATTTTTTAACAAAATTCCAAATTTATTTTTATTATTATTTCATAATTTTTCTGATGATTCTTTTCATGTTTCTTCTCAAATAATTCATATTTTTAATATTCCAACTTAATCATACTTTTAAAACAATTCTTGTTTTCTCCTTTCTTTAAAAGGAAATTCTAATGCCCCAAAAAATATCTTTTTCCTCTTCATTATTAATTTTAAGAATAAAATCCTTCCCCAAAAAACTGTTAAAATTTTAAACTTTGAGAATAAATTTTTCTAAATTTTCGTCCTTGAAAATTAATTCTAAGTCGAAGTATATTGACTTCGACAATTGGTGCCGCTAAATCGAACCTGCGAATAATTGCGAACCCGAAAGGGTAAAAATAATTCAAACTGCCTAATCGACGTGAGCGTAGCCCGATTAGAAGAAGAAGCCCTTTAAGAAGAAATAGAGAAAATTCTGAAAGATATCGGCCAAATTATCAAAGAAACAGGTCGTTTTATTTACATAGTGGTAGACAAATTAATTTCGATAGATATCCACAGAGTAGAAATTTTTCTAATACGTTTCGTGGGCGTGGTCGTGGTAATTTTAGAAATTTACGACAACAACAACAGCAACCACAGATTGTGATACAAGTGCCACCGCAGCCGCCACACCAAATACAACATTTTCCAGAACAGTTTCCACAACAAATTCCGCAACAACCAAATTATTTACAACAACAACCAGGACCTTCTGCACAATATTATATTCCACCACAATTAAACTACAATAATGGCAGCAGTTATCCAAGCTTCTATCCGCCCCATCAAGGAACGTTTGCGCCGTTACGTGGTAGAGGTGGAACAAGAGGATTTCAGCCTAGATGGGAATTTGCAAGGCGCTGAACGTCGCAGGCAATGTAATCTTTTAAAAGAAATGATAATTACACATATAGAAAAAATAAGTTGTTCGGTAAATGAGTTAGAGGGCCAAAATAAAATTTGGATGAATTGGTTAGGTGAAATGGAGGATGAGCAATATCAAAGAGCAGCTCGAAATTTTACGGAATTTTCGGAAGGTCCAGAAGGCCACATGATTTTAATGGAAAGAGCCCGGGAAAGATTAATACATCTAAGGGAAAATTTAAGAATTTTAAATGATTTTTGTCCGTCCGAAAATGCGAATTTTGAAGCCAAAAATTGTAATATACCTTGTAAATGCCCACAATGGACCGAAACATGTTCCTTTTATAATGGTCCCAGTGCTAAAAACTCAACGGTAAAAAATGAAAAAGTTCAAAAAGTAATTGGAGCACTTTCTAAAGAAAATGAACAAAGAGAATTTCATAAATACTGGGAATTGGAAGGAATAGGGATCCACGAAAACCCGGTACAGAATGACGATAAAGTAGCCATGGAACACTTTCAAAAAACATGTACACGAGACTCTGATGGACGCTATGTTGTGAGCTGGCCATTAAAAGATGAAAATGTAAAAATAAAAGACAATTTTTGGGGAGCCATTTCAGTATTAAAATCAGTGCATAAAAAGTTAATGGAAACAAAAAGATTAAACAAATACAATGAAATGATTATGACACAAATTAATGAGGGAATTTTAGAAATTATTGACAATGACGGTAAAGAAAATTCTACATTGTACATCCCTCACCATCCAGTATATAATAAAGAAAAGGATAAATTAAGAATAGTTTTCAATGCTAGTTTCAAAACAAAAGGGAGCAATTCCCTAAATGATTTACTATATAGAGGACCCGTGTTATTACCCGAATTAGTTGGATGTCTAATGCGCTTTAGAATGAGTAAAATTGTAGCTATAGCTGATGTTCAAAAAGCGTTTCATCAAATTGCGATTGCTGAAAATCAAAGAGATTTAACCCGCTGTTTTTGGCTAAGAGACATAGAGGGGGAAGTAGTTGAAAATAATGTAATGAAATTAAGATTTAAAAGAATGGCATTCGGTGTTATAAGTGCACCTTTTCTTATGACAGCTTCGATTAATGATCATTTAGAAAAAACAAATACCAAGCTTTCTTTAGAATTAAAAAATGGGGGAATGTACGCGGACAATATATTTCTTTTCGCCAATTCAACCCAAGAATTAAAGGACAAATGCGAACAATCCAAAACAATATTCGCCCAAATAAAAATGAATTTACATGAATTTTTTTCTAACGACTTTAAAATAAATAAAGCATTTTCCGAACAGCACGAAAAGAAAATAATTAAGGTTTTAGGGATTAATTGGAATTTATATGAGGATGAAATCTTTTTAGAATTAAGTCATAATGAAAATTTAATAAATGAAAATATGATTTGGACCAAAAGAAAGGTGTTAAAACAACTGGCAAAGACTTTTGACCCGTTAGGCTATTTAATACCAGTTTCTCTCCCCAGAAAATTAATAATGCAAGAAATTTGGAAAAATAACATCGATTGGGATGAAAAACTTAGTCCTGAATTAAATAAAAAATGGAATGAATTAATGCAACAAAATAATGAAGAAAATATGTGTTTAAAAATAAAAAGAGAAACGTTTTCACCAGAAGAAGAAATCGAAATACATGTTTTTGTGGATGCGTCAAAGGATGCTTATTGCGCCGCAGCTTATTTAAAATGTGGAGAAAATATAAAAATAATTTTAGCAAAAAATCGACTTTCACCGTTAAAAAATAATTTGACTATACCTAGACTTGAACTTTTAGCAGCAGTTGCGGG
The DNA here is from genome assembly GCA_036172955.1 of Meloidogyne arenaria. NCBI lineage: Eukaryota > Metazoa > Nematoda > Chromadorea > Rhabditida > Meloidogynidae > Meloidogyne > Meloidogyne arenaria. The sequence goes on along the minus strand of JARQAB010000029.1, from coordinate 3,286,714 downwards.
TAAGAGACTAGTGGAATACATAAAGAATCAAATAAAAATCCCGTTCAAGAATGTGTATGTTTGGTCAGACAGCAAATGTATTCTTTATTGGATAATTTCGAGTAAATTAGAAAAATTGCCAAAATTTGTAAGGCGAAGATTGGAAGAAATTAGGGGTCAAAAAGAAATTATATGGAGATATGTCCCAACTCAAAATAATCCGGCCGATCTTGGAACCAGGGGTTGTACCATGGAAGAATTAAAAAACAACAAATTGTGGTGGGAGGGCCCATTCTTTTTGAAGGATATGAATCAATGGCCATCCATAGAAATGAAAGCTGAGGAAGAAAATCAAGATGAGGAAGAATTAGATAAATTAATGGCTTGCGTTTTAATGGGAGAAATTAATTTAAAAGTCAGAAACAAATGGGATGAATTAGTAACAATAGCCACATATTTTTTAAAATTTATTACAAAAATTGGAAAGAGAATTGATTTAAAAGGTGAAATTTTACGCGCTTTCAAAAATGCTGAATCAGAAGCGAAAGAAAGAAAAATAGCACAACTATATTTATTAAGGCAGGCCCAATTGGAATTCCCACCGGATAAAAAGACACAAATTGATTACGTATTAAGGCCGGATAAATATTCTCTTTGGAAATGTTGGGGGAGACTAGAGAATTCTGCAAGTACCCCACCAATATGGATACCAAAAGAGTCGAAAATAGCAGAATTAATTTGTATGGAGGCCCACAGAAAATGTTTACATAGTGGATTAAGAGCCTCATTGGCCGAGTTACGTGAAAAATTTTGGATCACCAAAGGAAGAGCTTTTATGAAAAAAGTTATAGAAAAATGTGAATATTGTTCTAGATTAAAATTAAAAGCATTTGAAATTCCCCCAATGGCTCCATTACCGAAAGAAAGAGTAAATAAATCTAATCCATTTCAATTTTGTGGCATAGACTATTTTGGCCCATACAATATTCGAAAAGCAAATAAAGAAATCGGAAAAATTTATGTTGTTATTTTTGTTTGTGAATCAACGCGGGCCATACATTTGGAAATGGTTAATGACCTCACAGCTAATAATTGCATAATGGCTTTACGCCGATTTTTTGCAGAATATGGGAAACCCACAAAAATTCTCTCTGATAATGGGACCCAACTAAAATTAACATCAAAAGTTGTAAAAGAAATAACAAAGTTCTCAACAAAAGAAACTATTGAATGGACTTTTATCCCGTCTCTCTCTCCTCGATTTGGCGCATTTTATGAGCGAATCATTGGAATAGTTAAACCAGCAATGAAAGCTGCGACTGGTAAAAGATTATTAGAGTCTGAAGAATTCCGAACACTTTTGGCTGAAGTAAAAAAGGTAGTCAATTCTAGGCCTCTGACTTATGTGTACAATGAACCAGGAGATAACGTTGAAGTCCTTACCCCAATGAAAGCAATTCAACCTAATCGAAATAAAGAAAACCTTGATATAGATTTTGAAAGAGAAAGAAGTTGTGAGAGAGAGAGACCAGAGGAACGACTAACCCGCATATGGAAAAATTCTAGAGAAGCAGTTGAAATGTTTTGGAAGCGCTGGAATAAAGAGTACTTACAATATTTACGCGAGCGTGCCGACAAACACAAACACAATAAAGGAAAAAATTATGTACCCGAAAAGGGAGAAATTGTTCTCTTACAGGATAAATCACTGCCAAAAAATTTATGGAATTTAGCCAAAATAATTGAAACAATAAAGGGAAAAGATAATATCGTAAGAGTTGCCAAGGTTCTATGTAAAGGAAAAGTATTGACTAGGGCCATAGATTTGTTGTATCCGCTCGAACTTAAGGCCGAATGTGAAGAAAAAATAATTAACAGAAATTCAAAGGTAGGGACTAAAACGCACGAAATGAAATTAAGGACTAGAAAAAGGATAGATTATAAAGAGAGCGACATAGAAAGTGACGTGTCAAGTGAAATAGAGATGAATCTTTGCCCATTCCTTTATGAAAGAAGAAATTTTACTCCGACAAAATTTGAAAGAACCGACCAAAATAAAAATAGAATATTTATAAATAATGAAAAATTTAATTGGGGAAAAGAAGGGCAGAGTTCAACTAGAAAAATACAAGAGGAAATAAAAGAAATACACGAAATGGAAAGCAAATTGGAGTCAATAACTGAAGAAATTTATGGGATAAAAAATAAAATAAATTTAATTGAACCCTTAAAAGAAGAAATAGATCAATTAAAATTGGAAAATAATAATTTAAAACAAAATTATGAAAATTTAAAAATATTAGTTGAGAGAAATAAAAATGATATGAATAGATTAATTTCAGACATTTATACTAATTCATCCGAAAAGATTAATACAAAATGCCAAAACTTGAAAAAACAAAATTTCCGCAAAAATTTAAAAAATAAATTTATGAACACTTCTATCCTTTTACTTTCGCTGGCGCTAATTCTTTTTGTACTGATGGGGAAAACCTTTGGTGCGCCTTGCCAAAAAGGACAAAGGAATGTTTTAGTAAAGTCGCAAACGTGCGCCACCAACGGTTTAAAAATAATGAAAGCACCCGATGGGAATTTTTGTTGGGAAATAATTAATTGTGACCATTTTAAAAAGAAAAATTTTGAAGCCAAAAATTGTAATATACCTTGTAAATGCCCACAATGGACCGAAACATGTTCCTTTTATAATGGTCCCAGTGCTAAAAACTCAACGGTAAAAAATGAAAAAGTTCAAAAAATTTTGGAAAGTTTGGCTTTAGAAAAATGTGAGAAAATTGAAAATTGTGGGCCCCTAAAATTAATAGAAGTGAATCAAATACAATTATTTGACAATTCTCTCCATATAATAAAAGAAATGAAAATTGAAGAAAAACAAGCATTACCCGAAGAATATGAATGCATAGGAACCGGACCAATTACAGGCTCCCCTAAATATTGTTTAGACCACATTTGCGAACTACACGGGACCAAATTTTGTTATTATCCTGGAAATGAAATTGCACTTTAAGTCACTGAGGACGGGAATATAGCCCTGAAAGCTTGGGGTCGTGTAAAAATAAAAATTAGGGGATTCCTTGAAAGAAAAGAGAATTTAAAATGCGAAAAATGTCACATTGAATGCCACAAAGAAGGGGTAAAAATATTTTCACAAGAAGAGATAGGAAGTGTAGAGATATGTGTAAAAAATGACAGATGCGCGCTTTTTCCCCATCCAAAATCGGAAGAATTGATTCCTTTATCAAAAGAAATTTTGGTCTCAAATTATGAAATTAAAAGTAAATTTTGGAGATATGGAGAATTGGTAAAAGAATCGGGTATAAATTGTGAAGCTAAAGTAATTTGTGAAATTATTAAATGTAACATTTGTTTGGAATTACTCAAAAATCCACAATGTGCTTCAAAAACCGCTATAATATTATTCGCAATAATTTTCTATATATTCTTTTCAATAATAATGACTATTTTTCGTGTGATTGTGTTTGGATTCAGAGGGGCATTTTGTTTATTAAATTTTAAATTTCGATTATTGCGATGGATTTATAGAAAATATAATATAAAAAACAATCGGGGCAGAAACGAAGAAAGTGAACTTAGGTTAATAAAAGCCAAAAGAGAGATAAACCCGATAAAATTAACAATTGTACTAATATTTTTGACCATTCCCAGAAGTCTTCAATTAACAACTATTACCGCTCAGGAAGAAAAGTGTATTGTAAATAAAAATAAAGAGCGGACATGCTTATTTGAAAAGGTTATTGAGTTAAATTTTCTACCTAGGGAACAAGAAATTAAAATATTGTTCGAAGATCACGCTAACCGACCAGCAGGAATGATAAATTTAAAAATATTAAACGCAGAAGCACGCTGCGCAAAGAAAACTAAATTTTTTACGAGAGAATATGAAATAAATGTAATGAGTGTTAAGAGATGTCCAGAGACAGGAAGTTGTAAAGGTAATAAATGCGCGGAAATTAAACCTAATGAAACAATATTAGAGCTTGAAGCAATCCAAAATTTTCCGGGAATAACAGGTTGCGTCGAAGGTATGAATAATTGGCCAATGACCGGATGTTTTTATGCTACAGCTCCATGCACTTTTTATAGGTACTATGCAAAACCTATAGGAACAGACATTTTTGAAATTTTTGAATGTGAAAAGTGGGAAGTTGCATTAAATGTAAATGTTACTATAACCAAAAACGACGGAAAGGGAGAATTTATAAGCGAAAGCTTTGAAGTAAATTTAATACCCCAATTTATGAAAGAATGGAATAAATTAAAAATAGTTTTAAATGATTTAAACATCCCGCCCACTCCTACACTAGTCAAACCTTTTATAGCAAATAATCGCGTTACAGCTATTATTGATTTTGAAAAAGAGCATAATCTGAGAAAATTCTATTGCAAAACAGCGCAAGAAGCGAGAGAATTTATAAAGTGTAATATAGCGTATAAAACCTGCGATTGTCACTTAGCAAATGATATAGCTGCGTGTACTTGTCAAGATGGGAGAAAAATATCCCAATTATTAAGAGGGGACCAAACCCTACCCTTTGAGCATAACGGTCTTGTCTTTAAAACAAAAAATTCTGAAGTAATTTTTAACCCCGACTTAGCTTCCGCAAAAATGGAACTTAGAATTGAAGGAATGTTTTTGCGCACAGAAATTGAGTTAAATAGTTGTAAAGTCCAATCCGCGTCAATAGAAGGCTGTTATAAATGTGTTAGAGGGGCAATATTAACATTACAATGCAAAACTGATTTTGGGAAAAACCTAGGGTACATAACATGTCCTAGTTTAAAAACTGTTGTAATTTGTGACCCTAAAGGAACCAAAAGGATTATTTCAGTCCATTTAGAACATTCCAATATTGATGAAAATTGTGAAATCCACTGTCCCAGTTCAAACTTTAATTTTCAGTTAGTTGGAACATTAGCCCTGGCAAGCGCGGAAAAGGCAGATATTTGGATAAAAACAAAAACAAATGAAACAAAATTCGGAGAAATAAATTTACCAAACATACTGGATATGCTTTCTTTCTTTTTTAACCCTCTACACATCTTAATTTTTATAGCAACAATAATTTCCTTACTTCTACTAATCAATTGCATCCTACCAATCCTCTTTCGCTTAATTCTAATTTCTGTCTACAAATTTTGTTTCCGCCGGAGTGTCGGGACTGGCCCGACTTACTGATGTTTCATAACATTCTATTTTTAAATATTTTTTAACAAAATTCCAAATTTATTTTTATTATTATTTCATAATTTTTCTGATGATTCTTTTCATGTTTCTTCTCAAATAATTCATATTTTTAATATTCCAACTTAATCATACTTTTAAAACAATTCTTGTTTTCTCCTTTCTTTAAAAGGAAATTCTAATGCCCCAAAAAATATCTTTTTCCTCTTCATTATTAATTTTAAGAATAAAATCCTTCCCCAAAAAACTGTTAAAATTTTAAACTTTGAGAATAAATTTTTCTAAATTTTCGTCCTTGAAAATTAATTCTAAGTCGAAGTATATTGACTTCGACAGTAGTTCTTGAAAGTTCTAATCAACTAAGTGATTTTACAATTCTTGAAATACCCGGAGAAATTAATAAACAACATGAACAAAAATTAGTTATTGCTATAGTTAATTATGTTTTTGATGGAAAAATGTAAATTTAAAATAAGAAACAATTTTCTCACAAAATAATTTACAAAAATTTTAGCTTTGGTGAGCCATATATAGCTTATTTCTACAAGGATTTAAGTTATGAGCAGTTAAGTCTTGAATTGATGAGAAGTGGAGAATTTCTTCTTCCACAACCTTTTCTCAAGATTAATTTCGATTTTAAACTTGTTTTACTAAATTCTGCTGATGGATCTGTCTATTGCTCCTTTCAAACGTTTGATGGAGATGTTTATTGTTCACAAACTTCTAAGCAACATCCTACAACGATGCGACCTCTTTTGAATAGCTATGTGAAAAAGTAAAATATTTTGGATATAGTGTAGTGTACAGGCGGCAAACTTTCGGGACGTGACATATGTCATCCGATATGTCTCGAGGAGCTGAGTCGAACGGTACCACTCCCTACTTTAGGAAATGATTCTGGACCGAGTTATAGGTCTCGAAATGTTGGAAAACCATAGAGGGGAGTAAGATCGATTTTGAAATGAAAAATTCGAATATACAAATAATAGCTCATTCGAAAGAGCTTTTCGAGCTCGTTCAAGAACACCAAAATTCTCACCCAGAGTTATTTTACACCGAGCAAATTTTTTCTGGAGCAAATTTTTTTTTAATTTTTGAGATATTAATATTAGTTTATTATGTACATATGCATAATATTAGGATTTATTAGATACCTTGGATATTAATAAATATTAAATTAATAAATTTTTAAGTGTCTTTAATGATAAAAAAATTACGAAGAAAGTTATTCATATAAATGTTGAATGGGATTTGTATTTTCAAAAAGAATTTGAAAATAATTATAACAAAAAGAAGGAACAAATAATTGAGAATTATTTTTTACAGAATAGCTTCAATAATAATTCAAAACAAAACCAAGTTTCTTTAATTACGATGCTTGATAATTTTGTTAAATCTGGTATGTTTTTAATTAAAAATAATACAAAAATTCTATTTTATTAATAGAACCTATACAGAACTGGAACTGCCCAAAATGTAAAAATCTTTCTGGGTCAATGCAAATTAAATTCGATCATTTGCCTGATATTCTAGTTTTTTATCTTAAACGTTTTAATCAGGTAATTAGATCAGACTTGATAATGGAAATGGATTTTGGTATCCGGATATTTACGGCGGATACAGGCAGATAACCGGAGGCATTTTGATGTTATCCGCATCCATATCCATTACCAAATCAGAATTAAAAATTATATGATTATAAAATAAACGCCTAGAATTTTAAGCCCAATTTTCCAGAGCCCAATTTCCTGGACTCGTATCGCTTAGGCCTAATTATAAACAATTTAAAAAACAATTAACTTAAAAAGAAGTATCTATAGCTAATGGACTAGATTCTTTGTCTAATTTAAACCCCCCAAAAAATACAAGTCTAATAAAGTTCCTTTCGTTATTTTAGACTGGAAGAGTAACAAAAAAGAATGTTAAAATTGTTAATAATCCTGAAGAACTTGATATGAGCTCTTATTGTATCAATGAAAATAAATATGATTTGTCTTGTGTGATATATCATCATGGACTTCAATTTAGCTCCGGTATGTTTTATTGTGACTTTGATCTAGAGTTGGACAAAACGATACTGGTATCGGCCAACCCGAGACCGAGATTGACCGATACTCAAGAACCCGATACCGAGACCGATACCATCATTTTGAGCCGAGACCGATACCGAGAAACGATACTGGCCGAGACTAACAAAAATTTTTATTTTATGTCAAAAAATACGTGTAAAAATAATTTATTCATTATTTTCATCATCCAAATCATCAGATAAATACTCTTCATCATCTGGATCCACTTCGATTGATGGTGCCAAATAAATTTTATCCATATTTGCCTTCACTACCAATATTTTTTCAAGTGTTGCACCAGAAAGTCTAAATTTTTATTTTAAACAAAATGTTCTATTATAAAAATGAAACCGATTTCGAAGTTTATTGCCAAAGATCATACCGGCCTTTGAAAATAACCTCTCAGAGCAAACTGAAGTTGCGGGAATAGAATGCAATTTACGGGCAACATTTTCTAAATCAGGGAATTGTGGCCCATTTTCCTTCCACCATTTGAATACATCAGATTTTATGTCAGGCCTATTACCAATGACTTTGTATGTTGCAAGTTGCATTTGAATTCGTGTAGTGAGATTAGCTTGTGTTTCACCAGATAAAGTAGAAGGAATTGATACACCACCTGGTGATTTTGGTTGCTTCCATATATCATCTGAAATTGTACATAAGTATAAATTTAACAGATAAATTTACAATTAACAAATTCTTCACTCCCTTCACTTTCTTCTTCTAACATTTCATCAAATTCAGCAAAAGAGGTCAGTATCGTTTCTCGCCGAGAAATGGACCGAGAAGTCAGTATCGTTTCTCGCCGAGAAATGGATCGAGAATATCGGTATCGGTTTCGAGACCGAGAATGAAAAAACCGAGACCGATATTGGAAAAAAGCCGAGAGTCTCGGTATCGGTCTCGCCCTGTCCAACTCTACTTTGATCCAGCTAGGAAGGATGGAAAGGGGGAGTCGACTGATCAAATAAGTCCTTAGGATATAACCAGTGGAAGTATTGGAAAATGAGTGGTGGTCTTAATTTCCCAGCATCTTCTCTTGGGAGACTAACCCCTCACGCCACCCTTATAAAATCCACTCTGCTCTAATTATTGTCGAGATTATTTTTTCATATTCCAGAAATCAAACGTTTCCATGTCTCTGGCGTTATATAATTTTGACAATTCTGCAATTCCTTCTTTAACCGATTCTCAAAACCAGAAAAAGCACTGGAATTATCTTTAATATTAATTTAAAGGTCATTACACAGCAGCTACTCGAAATTTTATTGATGGAAAGTGGCGTTTATTTAATGATAAATGTGTTTCAGAAAAATCTCAAAACGAAATTTGTGAATCGGATTGTAGTTACATGCTCTTTTATCAACGTCGACGTTCTTTTTCTTGGTTCCACGGAGCTGTTCCAGATAAAATTATTGAAAAATATCTAGGAATAACGGAACGAGTTGATCGGGAAAACCGCAGACAACAACGTAATAATCATTCAAAAATGAATTATAGAAATTCCCGGCCTTTCGGAAATTAATGAATATTTTTGGCGAATTGATAAGTAATTGAGCTTTTCTTAATTAATAATTTAAGTAATCCTTGACATTTTTTAATCATTGAGAGAAAAGAAAGTAAAAAGGAGAAAGGACGTGCGGAGGGGTGGGGGTACCATTTAGTTTTTGCCTTCTGTTAGAAAAATTTTTTAAAATGAGAAATTAAATAACAATCGGACCTCACCTATAGACTGGAAAAGGTTATGTTATAAATACCGTATTTCTTCAAATAGAGCCCCACCCTCAATTAGAGCCCCACCCCAAATACAGCCCCACCCAAAAAATATAGGAGGAAAAATAGTAAATAATAGCCCCACAAATTTTTTAGATGTATTAAGAGTATGAATGTCGGTTCTTGGACTTCGGATATCCGGAACCGAACCAAAGAACCGAACCGAAAAATCATCGGTTCTTTGGTTCGGTTCAGTTTCGAACCGATAACCCTAATTACTAGAGTTAAGGAAATAAAGGTGATTGCGGGGGAGGGGGATCATGGATATAGGGAATAAGGGAAATATGAGGGGATTAACTAAGGGGAAAAGGAGGAGATATTCGAGGTTAAGATATCCGCTTTATCGACAATATCCCTCCTACCTCTAAATCTCTCAATATAACCTTAATCCTCTGATATTTCAAATAATCCTTAAAATTAGGGTTGCAAAATTGACCGACTTGGACCGAAAGATCGAGTCGGGCCTAGATGTTTGGCACGAAAATGACTCGTACGGCCCGATTCGATAAAAACAAGCACGAAAAATATGGCTCGGAAAAATCTGGCAAGACTCAATATATTTTTACCAAATTTATAGACAAAAATGGCAGAAATCCAGCCGATCTTTAGTTGCAATCGTTATTTAATAAATCGAATTTTATCTCAAAAGAGGGTTGAAAAATAGAGCGCCACCCTCAATTAGAGTCCCACCCTCTAATACAGCCCCACCTTGGAGGATAGTTGAAAAATACTGCCCCATGGGGCTGTATTTGAAGAAATACGGTAAGTGTGTCTTTAATAATACATAGTAGGTATTGCCTAAGAGTCACCACAAATTTGCCCATTAAAATAAAATATTTATATTAAATTTAGGTGGACGTTGTTGTCAGTGTCTTTAGAATAATGTTCGACAGTAAATTATCATCTCATTTTTATTTTGCTCAGAATTCTTATCAAAACTTGGAAGGAGATTATAATGATTATTAACAAGCTTAAAAATTCATAAAAATTATTTTTAAATACATTTCCACTTTATCATTAATGCATTGTAAAATTATTTTTTGAAATTCTTTCTAAAATTTTATACAAGTATATATATTTATCTATACTTGTAAATAAGGTTATGGTATAGGAAAATTTTCGTAAGCCTAGTATAAGATAAAAGGAAACAAGTTTATTTAAGTATCACTAGAAACTAAAAACCACAAAACATTTCTAATATCTTAACAGAAGGTGGTGTTATAATTATGAAACGCCAAATTTTTCAAAAACAGATCGCAAAAAATTAAACTAAGAAAAAATATTTTGAAGAAATTTTTGTTTATTTTGCGCAGTTAATTAAGAGTAATATCAAGAGGTGGTTTATAATTTTCAAACGAACTCCATTTCTATATTTTTATCAAAAAACTTTTGTGGCAAATCTCAAAAAAATTCAGCAGAAAAAAGGGAGGATCCTCCTAGAGCGGAATCCTAAAAATTTTTTGTGGAAATTCAGATGTATTGATAAATTATTTAAAAGATATTTTAAAAAATAAAAAAATTCAGCTCATTTCGAACTATCAAACAATTGAGTTTCTAATAAAAATGTGATAAAATAAACATTTGCAATAAAGATGTCCCTAATAAGCCCAAAATCTAAAATTAATTATATTGTCATACCTTAAGTATAAAAATCATAATCTAAAATTAAATTTTTAGAGCATATCAATAGTAAATTAATTAATAAATACGTTTTAATCTTAAATGACAATAGAAAATCTTGCAAATTTAAAAATTAAATTATAATTAAATTTAAAATTTACTTGAATCATTGATGATGTGCGTTTCCTAAATTAAAGATTTTACAAAGTATTAATTATTTCAAATATAAGGTAGCTAATAAACAATGTAAACTGTTATAGTTTTACAAAGTATTAATTAATTCAAATAAAATATGATTTAAATAATTTTAATTTAAACGAATTTACCTGGAAAACCAGATTTAGTACAATGAATACTAATACTCGAAGTATTGGATGCTTTTTGCCCGTACTCCAGTTGGTGTATTTTGCAGTTCGGGATGGAGTACGTCGCATGAGTTCAGAGCACATGCTTTGTCGAGCAAGGTAATAGGCTTGGTCGCCTAGTTTCTAATTTTTGGGAAGGACTGCGAAAGCAGTCCGCAAATCTGAAAATGATACATTATTCTTTAAAAATTAGGATTAGAAATTAACGCTAATAATTTAAACTTTGAAAATAATTTATAACATGAAGATAAGGTCGTATACAAAACTGAGATGTGTTCTTTAATTTTTAGGCCGAATATCCCAAGGTCCAACTAGATTTTTTAATTATTACATGAGGGAAATGAATGAGATAGTTAGGGTATAACTAAGATCGGACTAGCGAACGGCTCGAGGCGAAATCTCAAACAAAGTTTTGATTTTCGAGATCAAGATATACGTACGATTCTCGTACGATCCTAGATCCGACTATATTCTATTTTAATTGTGTTATTAATTTCTATATGTTTTAATTATTAAAAAATTTTATCATCACCTTTATCATCGGATGAAGCAATGCTCTAACAAAAGTTTGATCCCAAGTGATCAACTCATATTGTCACACAACACTAAAATTTTAAATAATTTTAAACATTCTTTAGGAAATATTTTTTAAAAATTTGCAAGATTTATCTAATTGCTTGATTTTATATAAAAATTTAATTAGAAACTAAGTTAATTTTATCAATAAATTTTGAAAATAAAATAATAAAATTTAATTTTGTTATGCTTGTATCTATAAGTGGTTAGAAAAAAATAATTTTTTTGTAATTGTATAAAATAAAGAGAATGTGGAAGCTTGTTTAAAGAATGGGCCTAGAAATATAAACAAAGTCAATAATTCTATGCTGTGTCAACACATAGTAACAACTGTTACTAATATTTCATGGGTAGTGGACGTTATAGTATGGGCATTTCAGTCCCGAGTCTTGTTACATGTACTGTTAAAATTAGTTCATGTTACGTTTATTCTACAGAGGCTGTTTATTCAATTACCGTGACAGAGGATGTTCTTGTTGGAAAGTTCTTTTTAACTTCAATCATGGGGGATTATTCTCATTTGGTTAAAAATTAACTGTTATCTCTTTCCCATAATTTCTATTAAAATTAAACAATATTTATTCTGGCATAAATCTTTTTATTTATAAATATTTTTTAAACAATTTTAAATATATTATACAATAATAAATAGGTAATTTAATTTATTTACTTGATAAAAATCGGAAGGGGGAGGATATACTGTTCGGTCTTTTACCTCCTCCAAATCCTTGAGGGCGTTGTGCTGAAGGTGGAGGTCCTTGGCTCTCTAAAGGTTGTGCTTTTTGTCCTTGTTCGCTCTTTCTTATTAATCCTTGGAAATTAATTTTCATTAAATTAAGAGTTAAGGCATAAAATTTGTCGGAAAAAATAAATTTTTGAATTCGTAAACACATAGATAAAGTAATGTTCCCTTCGCACTAGTTGTCGTACGAAAGGGACGTTCACTGTGTGAAACACTCACTGTGTGAAACATTATGCTTGACTATCTACTAGCCAAATCAAGCATCAACTTATGATCAAGGAAAAGTCTCTTATATTGAGAGTCTCTAATATAGAAAAATTTTCAAAGTTCTCACCACTGTCCTCATGAAACTTGTCGAGAACAACTCTACGTCCATTATCATACCCGCTATCTGGAGGTGGGGAAGTTATGATTGTTGTTGTTTGAGGCATTGTTACAGTATTCTGCTCAATTACTTTATTCTGAAAAAATTAGAATTAAATCAAGGAATTTATTTTGTATTTTTGAATTAAATTAACGGCAAGAATATTTTCTCTGATAACTGGTTAGTCTATTATTAAGGATAAAATATCTAAATATGCATATAATAAATCGTCCGAAAGTGCTTTTCGAGCTGATTCTAATGATACATAAATTATCTCTTCATATACAAGTACAATCAAACCTCATTTTCATATGCTCTCTTGGGGCATATCATATCCTTATTTGTGTCTTCTATCATTAATTTAAGATAGGAAGCCCCATCCTAAAGGAGATTCTTCCTAAAGGAGCTCCTTCCCTCTTGATAATCGAGGTTTTCCGGTAGTTCGTCTCGGTCCTATCTCTAATTTTGAGTGTATTTTATGGCTAGATCCGATAGTAAGTTAAAATTTTAACTAAAATTTCTTTTAATTTCTCAAACTTCCCATTACTTCTCTCAATCGTTTCATCATTAATTCATTCGCAGCATTTTCCCTCTGTCTTCTTTGTTCAACAATTTTATCTAGCAATTCAAGACTTGGAGGTTCAGAAGCTAATAATGATTGTTGTTGCTGTTCTTTTAATTGTTTTTCTTCTTCATTTTGTTGAGTAACAAAGGGAGAAGCAAAAAGTGGGGAAGCAAAAGGACGTGATAAAATTTCTTCGATTAAGCTTCTTTGTTGTTTTGGTTGTTGTTGAAATGATTGAGGGGATGAACGTATTTCTTTTTAAAAAAATTTTAGAATTTAATATTTTTTCGTTGGATATGCAACAAGTTTTATAAATCAAAAATTCCTAGGATTGGGCTTGTAATCGGGCTCAAAAAATAAAATCTTGGGGCAAAGTGTATTAAATCTCTAGTTGATAAATTATTTTCTTTTCTGATTTAAGAGAGCATGAATCACAAACTGCCTAATACATAGCATTGGTTGTAAAGAGATCAGTCTTGTTAAACTTGCTACTATTTTATGAGACGATTTAGCTCCTTAAAGGTTTACCACTCTAGGCACAAATTTTAAGGTTGTTGGAAACGTCTCCAGTATCGAATTATACATATTTCTCTTCATTAATGAGAGGGTTATTTAATTAAAATTTAAAAATTTAATTTATTCACTAACCACTTTGTTGTCTCACTGTAGGCACTCCTGGCAACAAATTATTATTTAAGGAATATGAATCCAAAGCTTGTCTACTATAACCAATTAAAGGCAATATTAGAGGCCCAATACCATCAATAATTGAATTAACAGGCTTAATCATAGTTGAAAAGTTGGGCATTGTTGAATTGTTCTAAATTAAATAGGGATAAATAAGAATAAAAAATCATAGAAGCTTTGACTTATCCCTTAACTTATCCCACCTCAACTTATCTTTATGATATTATAGGAAGGACCGATATGTCAAGAAGGTTATGCCTTCCTTCACTGGCATAACTTTCCCTCACATGAGGTATCGTGCTTAAGGAGCATGTATCTTAAGCACAACACAGTCCTCCCAACAGGTACAGACTGTCACATTTGAATTCCTTATTCGTAATGTCGGAATAAGTTATAAGATTTATACACTTACAGGTAAATTGAAAAGATTGGGAACAGCTGTTTTACTCGTCTCTGGCATTGAAGTGCTTGTCTTTATTACACTAATGTTGGATGATTCGGGAAGGGCTGGAGCTGCGACAGAATCAAGTTGAAGTGATGCAATATCAGCTATTATTTTAAAGAAAAAATGGATATAGTTTAGTCGAGGGCCCGCTCCAAACCGGGTCGAAACATATACCATTCGATTCGTCTCGGCGAGCTGAGTCGAACGGTACCACTCCCTAGGTGCGGAAATGCCTGTGGACCGAGATATAGGTCCTTGAAATTTGAAAAACCATAGGGGGGAGTAAGCTTAATTTTGGGGTGAAAAAATCGATTTTTTGAATGATAGCTCATTCGAAAGAGCTCCTCGAGCTGAGTCGAAAGACACCAAGATCACTGTGATTGGACAAGTTTGGGCCGAGATATAGGGCTCGAAATGGTCAACGTAAACCTATGGAGCGTCGGCGAGGCGCTTGTGCAAAACTCCGCGCTTCGCGCGGAGTTTTGCAGCACGCGCCTCGCGGGTAGTCTACGGTCGCTGGGTTCTGGGCTCGTAACTTAATCCTATTCCTTTTTACCGATTCTCAGCCTAGAATGCCGACCTACTCTCCGAATCAACACCAAAACAGTTATTCAAGCGAAAATTAAGTTGTTCATAATTTTGTTCAGAATGATCTGATCGAGCTGATTTTGATGTCATTCGACTCAGCTCGGAGAGCTCTTTCGAATGAGTTATCCTTTGTATTTTCGAATTTTTGACCCTAAAATCCTCCTATGACTTTTGACCATTTCGAGCCCTATATCTCGGCCCAAACTTGTCCAATCACAGTGATCTTGGTGTCTTTCGACTCAGCTCGAGGAGCTCTTTCGAATGAGCTATCATTCAAAAAATCGATTTTTTCACCCCAAAATTAAGCTTACTCCCCCCTATGGTTTTTCAAATTTCAAGGACCTATATCTCGGTCCACAGGCATTTCCGCACCTAGGGAGTGGTACCGATCGACTCAGCTCGCCGAGACGAATCGAATGGTATATGTTTCGACGCGGTTTGGAGCGGGCCCTCGACTAAACTACAGCCGAAAAAATTTTTATAACTAATTTTTGTTTCGTTAGAAAAATGGTCTGGAAGCCCTGTTCCATTCGGACAAAAAAATTTCTAGAAGTAACATGACCGGCAAACTAATAGGAATAAAGAGTAGATTGGGTGTTTTTGGGATATCTTCTGATATCCGTAACGACCAATATTATTGGAGAGGACATGTGCCGCTCGGACTAAAGAATTTTTATTCTGACTTTGAAAAAATTAAATAGCTAACCAGCCTGTTCTTCTTCTTCAGCTTCTGGAATATATTTTAATCCTTCCTTCTTTTTAGTAAACTTTTCAGAAATTACAGGTATAATTTTTGTAGTTGATATTGTACTTTTTGTAGTGTTCTCCCCGTTTATTTTTGTTTTTAAATTACTAAATTCTTTAGTGGAATTATTTAACGCATTTTCTTTATTTTCTAATATATCTTGATCATTTTCTTCGGTTTCTTCGTCTTCTTCTGATTCGTCTTCCTCCTCCTCTTTTGTATCTTCCTTTACTGATTTTTGTTGGATTGAATCTTTTTTAATTTCTTTATTTTCGTTTTTAAGGGTGTGATTTTCCAATTTATCTGTAGAAATATATTTTCGATTAACTACGGTAAAAGTTTTTTCAAAATATTTCAGCCTAAGAAAAAGTGTGTGATTTTTATGATCAAAATCTGTAGTGGAAGGACTAAAAGTAATATTAAAGTCAAATAATGAAAAATTCATTCTATATAGGTCAGAATATTTTTTCCTATTCCTTCTGGTAGCAAGAACACAAAAATGTCAGATTCAAAACTATGTAGTGTTGTCGAAACCTAAGGAGAGAAAGTACCGTATAAAAGTGGCTCTTTGCGCGCAAAGAGAAATCGAGCGTTTAAAAAGCTACTTAACTAAATTTGTGTCGGAAACTAATTTTGGACATTAAAATTAGGTAATACTGAAATTGGTATTTAAAAGTAATTTAAAAATACCATTATTAAAAGTATTTTTTGACATTTTTGTAGTTGTCTCATTAATATATGCCAAAGTATTTGTAGCTAAGGGTGTTGTAGAGGTACTAGATGTAGCAGCTTCGTGTAGCCAATACCCTCCAGCATTTGGCCCAACTTCAGCGTCTGCCAAAACATTTTCTATTGCCGCAATTAATTGAGCTGTTTCATTTTCCATTTTAGCAATTCCCATCAATTCAGTCTCATTGAAATTAACAGATTTTGATTGGTCTACACGAAGGGGGGAACTATTAACTAGTAATCTTTCTTCTTCCTTCAATAATCCTTCTAAATTTGTTGTAGCTATTTCAATTTTTGTTGTTTTTTGAGTGTTATTTTCATTTTCTATTTTAAGAGAAATTATCTTTGTTGACTTTTCTAAAAATTGTTCATTTTAAAATTAATTTTTGTCAATTTTTAATATTCTAGTGACACTTACACGAAGCCCCGTATATTATATCAATAGAAATTCATATAGACACCCCTAACGAGGTTATAAAAGCTCTCTAAAAATTTCAGAATTTCTGAACTTATGTAAACAAGAATCCAAAAAATCGAGAATATGCAAAAAATTGGTTAATTTCTTTAATAACATCCAGAATAATCAACCAAAAATTCTAAGATTTTTAGAGAGACTAGTTAACACTATTAAAAATACCTATGCAAAATTTATCTTTTTATATACACTATACTTATTTTACAACCTAAAAACCAAGCCTTACTCACCCTCTGAATTCACTCCTTCAGTTTGTTTTAGTAAAGGTATAGCAATAGTTGTAGGCCTTTTTCTTTTGTTTTTCTTTGTTTTCTTTTTTCTAAACTCTTCTGATTTTGGAATCAGAATTGTTGAATTAATTAATTCGCTCTTATTATTT
The DNA here is from genome assembly GCA_036172955.1 of Meloidogyne arenaria. Taxonomy (NCBI): domain Eukaryota; kingdom Metazoa; phylum Nematoda; class Chromadorea; order Rhabditida; family Meloidogynidae; genus Meloidogyne; species Meloidogyne arenaria. The sequence continues at coordinate 3,269,389 of JARQAB010000029.1, read as the reverse complement.
AATTCTGGTGTCGGTATAATGTTTGTTTCATTTTTTGAACTGATTGTGATTGCTTCATCTATTGCTCTACTATCATTTTTAGGGGTTGTGGAGGTTGTAGAGACTGTTGTTGCTGAAACAGTAGTTGTTGGACTTTGAGAATTTAGTCTAGGAAGAAGCTGGTTGAGCTTTGCTTCATCAATTATTCGATTAGCCCCAGTAGCCGGCACTCTTTTGTTGCCATCCCCAGCACCTGCTATTCTTCTAGTCCAGTCAGATTCCTCAATAAAATTGTCATTCTCTTCTGTACCTTCTTGCAAACCCTTTAAACATTAAAAGAATTTTCTCTTGTTTTTCCTTGAAAAAACCTTTAAATGAAGTTCATCGTCTGTAGGAGGGCTTGGTTGAGCCATTCGATTCAATAGCCTTCCCCAAATACCAAAAACCTTCCTTAATGGGTCGACTTTGAGGGTGGAAGAGGAAGAATCAGAAAATTGAGAATTGAGGAATTGTGAATTTATTGAAGGCAAGAATATAAAAATAAAGGCATTCAACACAAAAAATAATAAAAATTGGGAATATAATCTTTTATTTATTAATTGCATAATTGAGAGATTCTCTTTCAAATAAAATTAATTTATTAAATTAAAAAGAAAATAAATGGAATGAGGGAAAAAGGAGATCAAAATATGGAGAGAATCCTGTTAGAAAAGAGAAAATTAGGGGAAGGGGGGAATAATAAATAAATGGATTTTAAATGGATTTTCTTTTTGGAATGGGGAAAGCAAAAGTGAATATACAAACAAAGATTTAAGAAAAGAAAAGGAAGGAATTCGGGAATATTTAATGTTTGAAAAGTCGATGATTTTTCTCAATCGACGATAACACTGTTGTCAATTTGTAAAAATTTCTCCTTTAAATTATTCATTTCAAACACAAAAGAAAAGATCTAATGAATCTCTGAAATTTTTCAAAGAAATTTATGCAAAAATTTAGAAACGAATACTAGATTATTTGTAGTTAAGGGTGTTTAAAACAAAATTCTTCTTTTCGAAGATCCAAAAACAAGATGACTAGGGCTGGACGCAATTGAAAAAAATTTTCTGCAGCCGCAATACGCAACCCGCAAGTCAAAAAAAACACGCAATTTCACGCAATCCGCAATTGCGTCCAGCCCTGAAGATGCCTCCCCTACCGGGCATTCCCCTTTGATAAATAATTTCAACAAAAGTTTCAGTTCCGTAAATACTTTAAATCAGGGGAATACATATTAAAATTAAATTTTAAACATTATCTTGTTTCCAATTTTGAATTTTGGAGTTATAAAATATCCCCCATACTAAACAAAAATCTTTATATTCATGAGTTTAAATGATTTAGATTTCATGAAAATGAAAGAAAGAAAAAAGAAAAGGAATTTAGAAAGCAAAATTGATTGTATATTTAATGGATTTGTTCACTTTTGCACCGCAAAACGGTGGCGGAAAGCCCGAGAAAATAATGAAAATGAAACGCCGAATTTAACCACTGGTTAAAGATTTTGGAGGTCTCTTTTTAGTCAAACGATTTCTTGTGGATTTACGGAAGGAATGAGAGAAATGGAGGGAATAATTCTTCAAATTTATTGGGGGTGAATTTTTTTTAAGTTTTAATGGAGGCGATAATGATATTTAACTGAAAAAATATAACAAGTGTAGGGTTAATATTTAATTTTAAAAATCTATCAGATATGGTTGTCGATAAATCTAACTGAGAGAATTCCTCCTATAAGAGAATTCTATGCCATTTTTTGAGTCGAATGTATATGTATAATCACTATTTAAGTCTAAAAATTGTCAAAAAACGGAAGAAAATTTTCCAGAGTATGATTCCAGATTTATGGGCTCTTCCAAAAAATCTTCTAGATTTAATGAATAAAGAAATTTTTTTCTGCCGAATATTTTGTGTATGCAAAATAAAGCGACCGTCTCCATTTGAACGGCCGTCTACATTAGAGCGGCCCTTTGAGACGAGTTTGAAAAATAGAGCGGCCGGCCGCTCAATCAGAGAACCGGACGACAACTGTAGACGACAATTGCGGATTTAGAATTATAAAAAACTAAGATATTTTAAGGTTTTTAGTCAAGAAATGCTCAAAGACCGCATAAATCGGTACCTGATAAAATACTTCTACACAGTATTATATTTTTCAATTAAAGTAATTTACAATTGTAATCAATTTTCCGATTACCAAATTTAATGGTTTGATATAATAACAAATATTTTTTTGGACGTCGGCTATTGCTTACATAATATGCCTATTTGTTAGTCAATTGAAATGTTGAAGTGGAACTTGGTGTTTGGACATAGCGGGATTGCGGTGATAAAAAATTAGAGATCGGCACAGGACAGGACCCTGCACATGATTTTTCAGAATCCTGTCCGAAATCCTGCATTTTTTTCAGGATTGTCAGAATTAATCCTGCAGGATCCTGTCCTGTATGAAATTTTAAAGCCCAATCCTGATACAGGATCCTGCAAATGCGATTTTACCGATCTCTAATAAAAAAACCTTTAGTGTGTTGACTTTGGTTTTAAAACATAAAAACTTTTCTTCAATAACTATCCTAGAATCTATGGCGGTAGGTTCAGAAATCAGTTGGTAACTGTTCATATATTAAAATATCCCGGTATGTACATTATTTAATATCTTGTTCCTTAAAAATGGTTAGTAAGATGAAGTGGCCACATTAGCTTCCACAAACCGCCTTCGTTCCAAAAAACCCATAGTGTTTTATCTCCATTTTTGTTAGATTAGAATTTATTTCAAATAATTAATTTAGTAATAATATTCAAGGCAAAACAATTATTTTAAGTTAAATTAATGAATTATTTTTGTACTTATAAAAACCTGTCTTTATTTTTATCTAAACCGAGACTTAAATTTAATAAAAAAAATTTAAATTTTGATTAATTGGTAGTAAACAATTTTTTTATTTTAGAATAAAAAGGCAGAATAATACTTTAAATAGTTCATTAAATAAAAAAAATTTTAAATTAAAAATAAAAATAAAATGAATTTTTTTGTTTTATTTCCATTTTTGTTAATTAATTTTTGTTACTTCACAAACGCCGAGAAAGCTTCAATTGAAAAATGCGACAGTGTTATGGAAGCTAATTTCGGAAACGACTGCAAGTTTGTTAATTAATTTAGAGATTAATAAAATAATTGGAAATAAAATATTGTGATGGACATTCTTTAATTTAAATTTTAGGATTGTATTTTTGATAATATTTTTGATTATTTTTTAATTGATTTTTGTAGACATTCAAAAAGTTGTGGTCAGAAATTCTTAATTTTTTGAAACCATCGGATTCGAAATTTCTGTATCATTCGAAATCTCTTCAAAATCTCTATCAAAGTGTCTTTCTAAAAATCATAATTTTAAAAATATAAAACAAATAATGATATTAAAATAAGGAATAAGTTTAAAGTTTATGGGAATTAATATGAATAAACTAGAGAGGTCTGGATCCAGCCCTTGATTTTTCCTGGATTCAGAGCCCAGATCAAGGCATTTTTAAGTTTTCCTTAATTTTTCCTTGACTCAAGATCAAGAATCTTGTCAAGGTCCTCATTTAAAATCAAGGATCGAAGTGAAGGTTTTTTGAAAATCTCTATCTCTAGAATAAACGATATTTGTAAAAACACTCGAGAAAATTTAATCTAAAAACGTTGACTATTTATGTCTGCACCTAATAGAATTGAGAACATTAATTTTCAAGTGAGCAGATATCGCCGAGCTATAACTTCGTTCAAAATTATCGAATCCAGGACCGGTTTGATCTAGATCATCAAAGTGTTTAGAACCATTCCTAAGCGTCCCGGATTTGATCATTTTGAACGAAGTTATAGATTTTTTAAAGTTTACTGAATGATTGAATTATTCAATAAATTTTAGATGTTTAACTGATTTTCCTACATGTCTAATATCATTAGTATCTGAAGGAAAGTGTACAAAAGAAACCTACCCAACAAATCCTATTGAAAGACCGTGTTCTAAAATGTATTCTAAATGTTCTTCAGGGAAAAATGATTGTGAAGTTGGTGTTTGCTCATGCTTTGAGTAAGAGTTTAAATATACAGATTATTTTTTAATCATAAAATAATATCTTTAAAATAAATTAACAAAAATTTTATTCTTAACAAGAAACTAAAAAGATAATAATGTATGAGTACATTTGTTAATATGAAGAGGATTTAAATATTTCTCTTAATATCCGTTTAAGTTCTCCATAAAATATCGGATTAACCAATGATTAAGGTCCTTCCCTTTTTCCTTTCCATGCCACAGGGAAATTAAGCGAAATTGAAGAGGGAAGAATGTCTGTCTATCCATTCTGTCTATATATGGGTAAGTAGTAGGGAAAGAAAAAAGGGTACCCTAGTCTTTACCCTAAATATCTCACCAGGGAATACCCCTATTATTTTTCGAAAATGTTTAAAAGCTAATTTTATAATACTACTGTAATAAAATATAAAAATTAAAGTTCGGTTGTTGATTGCTTGGTCCAAAATAAATGTGCGCCTATAAAATCATCAGTTAAACGTACATATATTTTAACTTCATTCTTCTATTTTTTAAATTAAATATTTAGGCGTTCGAGCATCTGATACAGTTTTTGGTTTTAACAATTTATTTGATGTACATTTTGAAAAATTAAATAAAGTTTAAATAGATTACTGAATTAAATATTTAGATAAATTAAAAGTGTAGTAGTAACTCTTTTAAAGTTGTAGCATTTATCTTAAAATATTACCTATTATATTTTATCAAATAAAAACAATATAAATGATTAAATAAATACATGCTTGTATTTTGTGTTAATATAAAAAATGATTTTTTAGAAAAATAAATAAACGAAATTTTTTCATTGAAGAAGAAAGTAATCATCTTGGTATTTCAAAATTCTCAGAATCTTAAACTATGGCGCTAAATATCGAAGATTTATTCAAAGCGTTAAATAAGGAATATTTGAGAATATTGGAAGGCCAAAAAGAATTCCATGTAATGTCTAGTGAAGATTTCCAATGAGTATGGGGAAATTCTTGCCAAAAGTTTAAATCCGAACTGAATTCTATTACATATTCTGTTATTATTAGAATTTTAAAAGTACTTTTCCGTTATGCTACACCCCTTAAATTAATGTTCAAAATGCCATATATAGGGTAAAAAAGGTGCTGAGTCGACCATAGGGTCATTTTGGGGTAAAAAATTCGAATAAGCAAATAATAACTCATTCGTAAGAGCTCATGGACCTGAAAATCAACGAAATCTGGTTTGATTGGGCCGAGATACAGGCCTCTGAAAATTGAAGAGTAAATTCAATTTTTTGATGATTCCTTCCCCCATTTATTTAAAAAAATTTTGTGATTAGTGATGTAAAATTTTGGCGTTTTTGCGCGCCAAAATACGAAAACACGCCAAACGTCAAACGACAAAATCGTCCAAAAAAACGCCAGATTTTTTTGGAATTTTTGATTTAAATATGTAAAAAATTAAATTTTAATAGAATTTTTGTAAACTTTTTTTTTAATTTTATTTTATAAAATCCTTCTTTCGATTTAGAGATTCTAAATTGAAATTGTGAAAGCTTTTTGTTTGAAAATATTGAAATCACAAAGAATGTTTTTATTGTTAAAATTTGAAGGTCTGTAGGGGGAGGATAAAAATCAAAAAGACGGGAAAATGGAAAAGCATAAGGAAACGGACACAGTCTGGATTGTGGTGCTTAAAATAACCTTTAGTGTGTTGACTTTTAAAACTTAAAAACTCTTTTTTCCAATAACTATTCAAGACTCTATGACCGTAGGTTCAGAAATTAGTTGCTAACTGTTCATACATTGAAATATCCCGGCATGCATATTTTGAAATATTTTGCTCCTTAAAAATGGTTAGGAAGATGAATTGGCCATATGCCCGCCCCCCGCCCCCCCCCCCCCCCCCTCTCGTTTCAGCAAAACCTTATCTCCATTTTTGTTAAATTGGAATTTATTTAAAAAATTTATTTAGTAAAAATATTCAAGGCAAAACAATTATTTTAAGTTTAAATTAATGAATTAATTTAGTACTTTTAAAAACCTGCTTTACTTTTTATCTAAACCGAGACTTAAAAAAATTAAATTTTGATTAATTGGTAGTAAACAATTTTTTTATTTTAGAATAAAAAGGCAGAATAATACTTTAAATAGTTCATTAAATAAAGAAAAATTTTAAATTAAAAATAAAATGAATTTTTTTGTTTTATTTCCATTTTTGTTAATTAATTTTTGTTACTTCACAAACGCCGAAAAAGCTTCAATTGAAAAATGCGACAGTATTATGGAAACTGAATACGTAAAAGACTGCAAGTTTGTTAATTAATTTAGAGATTAATAAAATAATTGGAAATAAAATATTGTGATGGCCGTTCTTTAATTTAAATTTTAGAATTGTATTTTTGATAATATTTTTGAGTTAATTAAATTGTCGAACCCATTGGGATTCGTCATTCGATCTTTTCAAAATCTCTATCAAACTGACTTTCTAAAATTCATAAATTTAAAAATATCAAACAAGTAATAGTATTTAAATAATTTAAAAGTTCAGTTTATGGTGATTAATCTGAATAAAGTTGAGATATGTCTGGACCTTAATTTTCGTGGATCCGATCAAGGCATTTTTCAGTGTTACCTGATTTTTCCTTGAAGAATTAATAAATGATTGAATTATTCAATAAATTTTAGATGTTTACAAAATGATTTTCCTACATGTCTAAAAGCATTAATATCTGCAGGAAAGTGTACAAAAGAAACCTACCCAACAAATCCTATTGAAAGACCGTGTTCTAAAATGTATTCTAAATGTTCTTCAGCGAAAAATGATTGTGAAGTTGGTATTTGCTCATGCTTTGAGTAGGAGTTTAAATATACAAATTATTTTTTAATCATAAAATAATATCTTTAAAATAAATTAACAAAAGCTGGAAAATTTTGGACATTTAATTCTTAACGAAAGACCAAAAACCCTGACTAAATTTGTTAATATGAGGAGGATTTAAATATTTTTCTTAATATCCGTCTAATTTCTCCACTAAATATCAGATTAACCCGGGATTAAGGTCCCCCTTTTCCTTCCCCTGCCACAGGGAAATTGAGCGAAATTGAAAAGGGCAGAATGTCTAACCATTATTTCAATACAAGGGAAGGGACTAGGGAAAGAAAAAAGGGTACCCTATTCCGTACCCTAAATATCCCTCCAGGGAATACCCCTATCATTTAACAAAAATGTTCTAAAAGTGCATTTTAAAATACTACTCTAATAAAATAAAATATAAAAATTAAAGTGCGGTTGTTGATTGCTTGGTCCAAGATAAATGTGCAACTATAAAATCATCAGTTAAACGTAAATTTTAACTTCATTCTTCTACACATTTTTAAATTAAATATTCAGGCGTTCGAGCATCTGATACAGCTTTTGGTTTTAACAATTTATTTGATGCACATTTTGAAAAATTAAATGAAGCAAAATAGATTACTGAATTAAGTATTTAGTAGATTAATTAAAAGTGTAGTAATCTTTTAAAGTTGTAGCATTTATCTTATAGTACTATTATAGCTATTATATTTTATATAGTTTTCGCAAAAATTTTTTATAAATTTAAAAGTTAATATAAAAAAAGAATTTTTAGAAAAATAAATAAAGAAATTTTTCATTGGGAAGAAAGTTGGTATTTCAAAATTCTCAGAATCTTAAAAAAATATTGAAAGGCCAAGAAGTAAGAATTCCATGCAATGTTCAGTGAAGATTTCCAATGAGTATGGTGAAATTCTTGTCATAGGTCTAATAATACTAAATACGAAAGTACAAGGTGAATTTAGGCCTCGTACTCTTACTTTGTACCTAAGTACGAGTACAGATACGAATTTTGGTGCGAGCTTCCAAGCACTTGCTCGCAAAAACTGCCATAAAATCTATTAATGATTTTCTCTTTTGAGATATATTACGAGGTAATAGTAGTAACAAAACTTAACATAAAATATACAGTAATTTTGGCTTAATACAATTTTTCATAAAGATAAAGCTCACCAACATTTTGTCATTAAACAATTTTTAGTTAGAATACAAACTGTGTTTGTATTCTCAGTACATTTAACATCGAATAAAGGAAAAAACTTCATTTAAAATTATTTAAAAGCCTTTTTAATTAAAATTTCTTTAGTAACCATTGCAACAAACAATATTAACACGAACATGTATATCATTATTCAAGCAACACAGACAGTTTTTTGCATAATGTTTTCTAACACTCCCAATATGCTTTATAACATCCCGAACTAAAAAATTAAAATCATTTATATTATACTTAATTAATAATTATATTTATTTTTACAGCGTGACAAGAAAGTAATGGGGCAAATTTTTTTGCCATAACTTTATTCAAATTAAAAATAATGAGATTAAATTAAGCTTATATGATAGAGAATTAAACAAGGAAGGGATATAATTAAGAATTTTATATGTGCGTACTTAGTTCGCACCAAATTGTGTGAGATTTTCTAACATTCCTGAATGAATGATTACCGGATCGACTCCAAACTTTTGAGTTACTGGAGGATTTCTATCAGATAATAGTTTCCTTGTATTCACGAAAATCAAGAGATTTTAACCGTTTTTCAAATAACGCCCAGTATTAACCCGGATAAGGGTGTTGGAAATAAATAACAATATAATTAGAAAGAGGAGACTTTGAGGTCTTATATCTGTCATTTTGGCGATTATTACATATTTCGTTCAGTAAAAATTTTTGGGTGAAAAAAGTGCCTCTTGACTTGCGAACTTCAGCAGTGTATGCTTTATCTTCGGGTCCTAACTTTTTTCATTTATTTGGAAAAAGCTGTATTTTTTGAATTGTAGGGCATGAGACGTATTCATTAATGGCCATCAATCGAATCGATTCTCTAGCGGCCAGTTTTCTTAACACTTTTTCTCTTCAAAATCCGCGGATTGGAGTATACTCAGAAATTGACCATGCTCACGTCTGCTATGTAATTACTGATCGAATTCTGCCACTTTTTATAAACTATACAGTCCTACCTACTACCCTAAATATTTTTCAGAAGAATTTTTCCAAGAAATATTCATAGTGGAATTATTAAAATGAAATTTTGAACGCTTAAACTCCTGAAAAAATATTTCATAATAGAATTGCATTTGCAAGACCTAAAAGGGAATTGTTTGATCTATAAAATAAGCGAAATGATATTAAAAAATGTTAATGAGAAAAAAAGTTATGATGAAATGAAAAGTGCCCCATTACTTTTTTGTAAACCTGTATAAAACTTGATGCTGACTCCAAAAGATCCGGTAAATTTTTACAAATTATATATTCAAATCTCCCCCAAATCGCCTAATAAACGCAATAAAATTCACGGAAATCTGGAAATTGTAGATCTCCAGACGTCATTTACATTTTGTTTAGAATATCCCTTGTTTACCCGTCGATATACAGATATAATTGGATTCGACTTACATTAAATATAACTTAATTCGAAATCGAAATTATTTTTTATGTTGATAGAACCTTATAATTGGATTTGCATAACCTTAATTTAATATTTTAATTATATACTATTGTAGGTTTTTAATTATTACAACACTTCGGGAACCTTGTACATTCTTACAGCAAAATATGGCAGTATTGCCTTCCTCAATTTTTTTGCTATCTTATTTAATTTGTTTATGGTCTATACAACATGGATAAATAAGTAATTTAATTTGAAAAAAGTCTCCTGAAAATAATAATTTTCCATAGAGAGCTAGGTAGCTGGATCTGGATCCAGACCTTGATTTTCCCTGGATCCAGAGTCCAGATCAAGGCATTTTTCAGCGTTCCTTGATTTTTCCTTGACTCAAGTTCAAGAATCTGGTCAAGGTACCCAACCAAAATCAAGGTTTTTTGAAAATTTCGCTCTCTAATTTTCCACATTTAGAACTTGAATTTTATCTTCATCAAATTTTGACATTTTTAGTTGTCGAGGAACAAAAATCTAGGTTATTTAGATCGGCACTTTTCGGTTAGACATTCAGAGTCCATTGAGAGATACAGTAAATTTTTATGTAAATTGAAATCCAAATCTAAATGAAGGTTAAATTAAAGAGGATAACAGTTGACAATAAAAAAATTATAAAAATTAATTTCAGGCCTTTTCATCGTCGTATTAATATTTATATTGCATTAAGCTCATTCTTTACAATACCATTTAATCTTGGATTATGCGTAAAATTTATTATTCTTCTATTCGGAATTAATTTTATCAACCTTCTATCATGTTATTATATTCAAGCTTTACCCTTGTTATGCTCAACTTTTGCTAACCAGCTTAGATTATTTATTGGATTTGATAGACTGCTTAGTATTGCTTTTCCTTTATGGTAAATACGATGGATAATAGTGATGTTCGTGTATCCCAACTCCGGTTTCCCAACTCTCGAGTTTTTTCTTCTCCCGAACATCTCTAATGGATGAATGTAGCAGTTTTCGGTTCAGGAAGAGGTTCGAGGAAATATTTCGAGCTTGTTCTCATGAACTCGATCTTTCTGACCTGGTCGGGGAATTTTGGCAACATTCACTATCCATGAAAGTGTGGATTTAGTTTAACATTAGATCTGATTTTGTGTGATTATCGTTGCTGACTGTCGTCATTCATAAGGAGTGATGAAGAACAGACACTGAATTTTTACTAATTTTATTATAGGCTCCTAAAGTTAACACAAAAAACAAAGCACAATGAAATACTAGATCGTTAAATTTACCAGTATTTTTCCATTTATCTAATTTTATACAGGTACAAATTCAATGATCGTTATAAATCTGTTATTGTTATTGGAGTTTTAGCAATAATCAGAACATCTCGCACTTCATGGCTTATCTTAGATATGGCTATAGAATTTCCTGAAAGGTAAATTTGCTCTTATGTCAATCTGATTTTTTGGAATGGGAATTGTTCAGTAAGACCTTAAGACCGACGAAAATCCTCGCATCTAGCTAAAAAACAAATGTGAAAACTAATAGTCGGTTATCTATAAGTGAGCATTTAGGAAACTTGCATAGAAGAGTTATCTATACCAAGCCACATCTAATCTCTTGCTATTTTCTGGGATGGCTACCTAAGTAGAAGCAAAATGAAATTCTCACTTTATCCTTTTAGACCTGTATTGTGCACATCTAGTGACCTAATCCAGGGAGAAATTTATCAAGAAACTTATGTTACTTCAAATGTTTATAATGTGTTAACTATTGTATGTTATGTAGCTATGTGGATATTAATAATTTTGAGAAAAGAAAACAATCCAAATATCAGACGGTTATGTAAATCGTTGACCGCAATCATTGTTGTTAATTTTATCGGAACATTAAATGTAAGTTATCTTTTATAATTAAAATTGATAAACGAAAATTGGCTAAGATTTTTCTGAAAGTATCTGGTTTAGATCACAAATAATAGAGGCATGCTCAGTAGAGCTCCCCTAAACTGACCGTAGTGTCAGATTTATAAGTAATAACTAGATATGTATGTAAAAAAATTAATATAAAAATTGGTCTGGTGCAGAATAAGAGTACAAGCCAGAGGTGGGTCGGAATTCCGATTTCTGGCGTTTTTTTCCGATTTCCGAAAAAAAATTTGATCTCCGATTTCCGACTTTTGAGCCAGTTTCGATTTCCTGCTCTTCCAATTTCCGACACCTGACTGTTCCGACCCACCTCTGGTACAAACATGCACTGTCGATAGATTAAATTCAAAATTATTAATTCTTGATAGACGTTAGGTAACAGGCAGTGTTTAGAATTTTGAAATTTGCTCGTACTCGTACTTTCGTACAGGCATTATTTTTTTCACGTACTCGTACTCATACACAGGTAAAGTACGAATTTCGGTACGAGCTCCAAACACTGGTCGCAGGCTCTTCAACGGCTAACCTTTGCCAAGTGTTATAATTGTAACTTAATAACAGTAAACTTATAGAGAAGGATTAATCAAATTAAATAGAAAACTAATAAATTTTTAGACACAAATTTGGTTTCTAATTATGCCAAAATTATCATTTTCTGCAGTTGATATTGATAGTTTCATCACAGTTCCAACTTTGCTTATGTACGTCGCAGCATCGGGGAGTAATATGCCCTTATTATATATTTTTAGGTTTGTAAAATATTTTATAGAATTAGATTTCCGATTAAAACAATGAAACACAAAAAAATTTATAATGAATCTCACAGCTAAAATATGTAAAATTTGGTATCAAAAGAAACTAAAAATAGCAAACAAAAATTTTCTCCTATTTCGGATCGGGGTTTCCAACATTGCTTATCTTATCTTTAGCGTTGTTTTTTGGTATGGAGCAGTGATGGGAAAGTTTCAGCTTTGGAACCAGTTCCAGAAGTGGAATCGGAGAAATTCAAAGAGCAATTCCAGAACCGGAACTGGATTCGGTTCTCAAACAATTTTGGAACTTTCCCATCACTGGTCCTGGGTTGCGTTTATGCCAATTGCCTCTTCCGCCCACGCCTGCTTTGGAACTGAATCTTTTATAAAAATAATTTTACCTTTTTAAGCTCGGATTACAAAAAGGCTTTCAAAAAAAGTTTTAAACATTTATTTTGTGGCACACAAATAACAACACATACAATGTCAATATCAAATCGTTCGCAAATAAACAGAATTAATATTGCAAGACTGAATATAAATCCAGTTGTAACATAATAACAAATTTTTTAGTTTATTTAATTTGAATTCTTTGAAAATAAATTTTCGAAAATTTTAGCTTGTTAATCACGTAAGATTAAATTTTTTGCTTTTGCCTGGTTGATTTATTACAATTACTAAGTACCATTTAATATTATAGATTGATATTATTTCAGTTAAACGAACTGAAGTTTTGGGTTAATCGAACCCGAACCGAGAACCCGAACCGAAGCAGTAGCATAAGGAGGAATAAATGTGTAGACTTCTAAGACCGAAAAATTTCCACGACTCAAGACCAAAACTTGACCCCAAGACTTAAGACTAAAAACTAATTATGAAATTAGTATCATTTAATTAAAAAATTCCTCAGCAAATAAATTTTTAGAAATATCATAACAGAATGGCCTAGCCTCCAAATCATTTCCAAAATTTGCTTCTATAGAACAGCAATTTAAAACGGCGTATAAATAAAAACATTCACCATCTTCTTCTTTCAATGATATTGCCTTACCTTGAATAATTTATTAATTAAAAATATAAACCGTAGTTATGAAATAATTACTCTGGGTAATTATTATTTCAATCTCTGGGACTGGGTATATACTCGGGGTAATTATTTGAGGTTATTTTAGATAGGCTAATTTTAAATATTTTTAAGGGGGCAATTATTTTTTCATCCGCTGATTGTAGATTCCCGGTGCCCACCAAATCCCATGATATCCCCGGTATCACTTCAAATCCGTTGATATCCCCTGTCCTCCGATATCTTCCCAAGCTATCTAAGTCCGAGCTACACTTGCTAAAAATTTTTTCCCTTATTTGCGTTTCGTTGATTTCGTTGATTTTTGGACTTGCGATGCGTTTTTTAAGTTGTCTCCCGTCCCTGCTGGAGAGGTTAATTAATAGAGATAAAGTTAATCATTTGAATGCTGTATATTTTGAATTTCTTACCAATCTGCTTTCCATTTTGTGTAAAGAAGACATATGGGCGTTTTTCTAACATTTTTGTTGAAGGAAAAACTAATCCGAACCCAAGAATATCTCCACAATTACTTGAAAATAAAGGAATTTTATATCGAATCTCTTTAGCATTTAAAGGAGATAAGTAATCTATATAACCATCTGCCAATACAATATATCCTTCTGTATTACGAAATCCAAAGCATGTATATTCACTTATTTTATCTGTTGTGAGTGTAATTTCATAGTAAAATAATGAAGCAAAGAAACAATTATCTTTTGGTTTATTAAATTTATTCTCGGCATCGATCCACGCAGTATTATCTTTACCTTAATAAATGCAAATAATAAAGCTTAACTGGGCTTATTTCTCCTTCAGTTAATACAAAAGCATTTTTTGGTGAAATTAAATCAATGACAAAGGCTATTTATGCATTTACATGTGGAGGGGGGGGGGAGAGTCTCTTTTTGTAGATTTTTTTGGATGAATACTTAGTAACAGAGGTCGATCGGAATGCTGATTTCCGGCACCTTCGCCATTTCCGATCGACCTCTGCTTAGTAACGAGACTTGTCCCCATCTTTTTGTCGCACGAAAATTAGTACAATTATTTTTAAGTGTGGGTTGGATAATAAAGAATATTAATCCAGAAAGTCTTGTATGTACTTATTGCACTTTTTGTCCATGACTTTATTTTATTCTTCCAAAAAACCGTATTTATTATACCTGTCCACGGATCATAATTATAATTGTAGATAATATTTGTGTCATCAATTATCTCAATAAATCCATTTCCGTTTTTGCATAAGCGAGATGGTGTTTCTGTATTTATACAATTATCTTCACAACATTTTCTTCGATAATCTATATTCTTCCATTTATTTTTAATTTGTATATATTTCTAAATAATTTTTTACAAATACCGTATTTACTCGATTAATTCCCCACCCTCTATTAATTCCCCATGCCACGGATGGGTTGAAAAAATAATTCCTCGGGGGAATTAATCGAGTAAATACGTTAATGCTTAATTGCTTGCTAACCGTTCTATTAGAAGCAACATAGGAAATTAAATCTTCTTGTACTTCTGTTAATTTGACAATTTTTTTATTTAAATTGTCCATTGTTTCATAGCTCTTTGATTCCTAAAGGAAAAACGATTTTTGAACAAGAATATAAAAATTTTTTATGTGAATAAATTTTAAATTTTCACAATCAACCCAGACGGTTACACATAGAAGTTTATAATTCACAAAAATTCAAATTGCCCTTGAGGCCAATTCGAATCCACCTTGATCCCAACAAGATGGGCTTGTTGGTACCAAGGTGGATTAAGTGATGAAATTCTTTCGTGCACTGTCAGAAAGTGCAAAAGATAGTCCATTTTATAGCACAAATATTTGGAATTGAGCTTTCATTAATAAAAATAATAACACCTTATGATTAGGACGGGGAAAAGCATGCAAATGCATGCTTTGCATGCGGTGTTTTAACAATGTGTTTTTACATAGGTCTGAGCACTTTAAGACCATGTTATTAATCCATATTTTGCATATTTCGGCCCTTTCGTGCATTTTTGCATATCGGTACATATTTTAGGAAATTTTGCATGTTTTGATGGATATTTTGGGCTTTTTAGTGCTATTTTGCGTGCATATTTGATAATAAATAATAATATTTAAGAAAATATGTCCCTCCTTATTTATGATTTAAAACGACAAAATCACCATTTTATTTTTAATTTCCAACAATTTCCCTTCCATTTGTTGAATATTTTCCTCCAATACATTTATTTTATTTAAATATTCATTTTCGTTTTGTTTAATTTTTGTCTCCAGTGATTGAATTAGGTGATTTGTCTAAATAGTTTAGTATACAAGTAATAAATATATTTTAGTTTACCCAAAACCAAACCTATTTTTGGAGTGAAAAATTAAGGAACATTGTTCCAGATACGGATATGGATACGGATGTGGATTCAAATAATATCAAGATGCCTGAGGATATCCGCCCTTATCCGCCGTATATATCCTGATAGCGATACCAAAATCTGTGTCCATGGACAGGTGTACTTTGTTGATATGATATCACCCACCCCTCCTTCCCTATTTGATTTTCTGATGATTGACCGTCAATCATGAGACATTATAAAACGAAAGTTAAAAGGAGCAAAATTAAATCGCAATTTTGATCAAAATTTCCTTCAACTCTATTTAAGAAAATACATATGTATGTAAATGATTGGCGGTAATAAATGTAAAATCAATCTAAAATTAAAATATGTGGAGGTTGGATATAACAAAGTACGAAAATTAAAATTGCAAATTAATATGAGTATCACCTGTTTATTATCTTTTTCTATTGAAGTTATTTTTACATCCTTTTGATGAATAATTTCTTCTAAATAACAAATTTTGTTTGTATTTTCAGATTCTAATTGTTGATATTTTTCTTTATTTTTTTGTTTTATAATTTTTATATTAGTCTCGTTTTCTTTCTTTAGTTGGTTAATTTCAATTTGAAATTCAAATAAATTTTTATAAAGATTACTTTGTAAATCACTTATTTGCTAAATAAAAATTAAAATATTTTAAAACTGAAAATTTATGGATACATGGTTATCTCCATAATTTCTCCTTGCTTTCTAATAAAGATTACAATTATCAAAAAGCGCTCTAATCCACGTATCTTATCCACATTCTTAGCTTGATCTGCCGCTTTACACCCCTAATTATTGCGATTATCTTTGAAAGATTTTTTCTAAGCGGTACTAATTCCAAAATTGTATTAGTGCTCTTGGAAATCTCTCTAAATATTTGGTGTCCAGAAGATTGGGCTCTGGAAAATTGGGCTCCAAGATTTTTCGGAAATTTGGGCTCCAACTTTTCGGAAAATTGGGCTCCCGCGGTAATTTGGGCTCTGCGTGAAAAAATCGGAATATTGGGCTCTAAAATTTTGGGCTCCGGAGGAATTTTGGGCTCTGAGGAAAAAAGTCAAATTATGCAAAAATTAGAGATGGTCTTCGAAATCGGGAGATATTGCGTGTACGCCCAACTGTTCTTGGAAGGAATAGGATTTCTTTATCAAATTCCACTGAATCGGACCGACCAATTTGAACCAATTTGAGTATACTTTAAAGGAATAGGGCCAAGTACTCACCCAGACCAACTGGCCGTAGGTTCCGAACCCAGAACTCGACTTCGCTCCGTAGGTTTGCATAATTTGACTTTTTTCCTCAGAGACCAAAATTCCTTCGAAGCCCAAAATTTTAGAGCCCAATATTCCAATTTTTTCACGCAGAGCCCAAATTACCGCTGGAGCCCAATTTTCCGAAAAGTTGGAGCCCAAATTTCCGAAAAATCTTGGAGCCCAATTTTCCAGAACCCAATTTTCCGGCACCCTAAATATTTAACTTAAATTAGTCTATTCCTACAAGGGAGAATTTTAGGAAAAATTGCAGAACATTTTGCCACAAGAGGAGGAATACTCTATTTACTTACCTTTTTGAGTTCACTTTCCAACAAATTTATTTTAATATCTTTTTGATAAAATATTTTTCCAAATTTTCAGTTTTATTTTTATTTTCAGTATTTTGTTGTTCAATATTTTGAAATTTTTCTTTTTTGTCATTGGTAGATTCATATACAAACTTCTTAATTTTTTCGATTAAAATATTAATATAAAATGAATAATTTGTTATAGACAAGATTATTTGCTTCATATATCCACAATTATTCCTTACTTTCTAATAAAGATTACAAATATCAAAAAGCGTATAATGGTCAGACTAATTTTAACAATTATCCCTGCTGAATTTTTGGGAACCAATTTCACTTGTCATATTGTTCCATTATCAGCACTTTGAATATTTGTAATTTTTATTGTAAAGTATTAGGTGGAGTCATAATTAGTTCTGGACGCATTCAATCATACAGTTAACAATATAAATTTTAATTCGTATCCAGATTAGAGCTGGGCGAAAATAAAATTTTGCCCCTAAATCTTCAGATATTCCTTCAAATCCCCTGGTATCCTTCTTGATCCTTACAAATCTTTTATTATTCCCGATTTATGAGGTAAGAAAATATAGCCCCCATTACTTCTGGTCTATTAATATCATCTGATTAAAAAAAATCCTGTAATTTAGTACACAAAATTTTGTCATAATTATAACAACCCAAAACTCGATCTCTAAGGATAGATTTATGAAAAATATTTTAAATAATTTTGTTAACAAATTTAGTTAACCTCCAATTTCTCTATACGTTGCATCAAAGATTCAATTATATTTTGTGATAAACAGCAAGAAACACAAGAATCTTTTAAACCTTCTTCTTCTTTATCTTCTGCAATTGTAGAAGAATTTGTCTCATTTTCAGTTTTATTTGAATAATCATTATTAATATTATCATAATTGTCAGGCCAATAAAGTCTCCAATCTCCTAATGGATTTTGACCTTTTTTATTCATTCAAAAATAATTCTCTGGAAATTTTAAAATAAAAAACGATTGGAAAGAATTTACTAAAATATGTAAAAGTAAAGCTAAATAAATGAAGTTCATAAGGAAAAATTTTCTGTTTTTAAGTTTAATATAGGAGATGGAATCTACCTTTAGCAATATGACCTAGACATATTAACTGAGAAGATAAGCTTGCTTTCTCCATAATATTTGAAAAAAAGTATGTCACCCAACGTAATGAGGAGGGAAAATAAAAAAATAAAAGGAAAATTTTTTCGAAATTGCTAGAAAAAGTAATTAAATTTATTCATAATCTTCTAATTTGCAAAAGCAAACCCTCTCTCTCTCTCTAAGGGGAATGTGAAGATAATAATTAGAGATCTAAACGGATGTAACATCATTCAATCATCACTCCATTATCCCTACGTGCTTTTTGCGGACACTTTTTGCTGATTTTTTCCTCTTTGTCTGGACTCTGCTACGCCATAGTCAAAAAAAGATTGGAAAGAATCAAGCAAGAATCAATCAAAGAATCAATCAAGCAAGATAAATTTAATGTACAAGGCAAGTAGTACTAATGCCGACCAGAATATATCGTTTGAGTTTGAGGAATATCTGGATATTTGAAGGGATAAGGAGATATCCCAGTCAAGGATTACGTAGATATTTTTTGGGCTCATAGTTTCATGCGTAAATTATAAATTTATTATCAGTTTCAATTAATTTTCAAAATTTGGCCTTTAAAAAGTTCCAAATGTTTTTTAACCAAACTATTAATACTGGCTTAATTACCCATTTAGATGGTGAGTTCACCTAATTTTGATAAATTATAAGAATATGTATGTATTGTAAATTGTCTTCTAAAAATCATATTTTTGTTATTTTTTTCTAATTTTGGACCACGAATTTCGGACCCTTTTTCCTTTCACCGTTCTTCCATTGACGTCAATGGAGTGATAAGTAAATGTTTTATATTTTCTTAAAATTGATTTAAAACATTTGATAATTGACGTTAATTGAGCCAAAAATTTACAAAAAAAAAAAGAATTTTGAAATGAGAGGGGCATAAGATAATTATCACGTTTAAAGATCATTTAACTAGATTTTTGTATATAAAAATATGGTCCGAGGAATCCATATAATTCATTCACTATATTAAAATAACTGAAGTCTGTTATTCAATTAAATCTCCTATTTGAGACTATTAGGACAAATGAGTTATCCTTCAATACGAATTATCAATGCCCAAAGGGAGACCTAAACATTTTATTAATGTTTTGCCTCTATTATATCCCAAGCTTTGACTGTACATAAAAGTCTTTTAAATAAATTACATTTAGTATTTCTTTAGATAAACTGGGGAGAACATTTAAAGTTAGGTTTTTGAAATTCAAACCCAAGTCAAAGAGAATCTCAAGAAATAGGTAGAGCGGGAATTGAGTGGCAAACAAATTGTGGCTCTTTAAGTTTATGCGTTTAACTTTTATGAGTCATATAAAAGAGAGTGTTACAACAATCTTGGGAGGTCGAGATCTGTTTAGAAATAGGTGAAGGTTTTTCCAAATACGGGGAAGTTTTTTTACCTAGGCCTCGGTGAAAATGTATGAAAAATATAAAAATTTATTGTCACGAATTCTACAAATTAACCAGAATTTTACAAAATAAGTAAAATTTTAAAAACGTTTTAATGTCAAAAATATATTTAAATATTTTAAATAATTTATTTATCCGACTTTCTTTTTCTGCCTTGATGGCAAGCTTTAACATGAGAAGCAAACCAAATAGCTTGGATTGGGTGATTACATTTTGTACATATTCTTGTCTCAAACTGAGGAACTAAAAATTTTAGTTTTTAATTTGAATTTGGGCAAATGTATAGGTAAATACTAGCTGGGATAACCCTAATTTCAGATACCTCTAGTTTTAGATATGCTTTTATTAAAATTGATTTGCCACTGTGGAATCGCTAATTTTAGATTCCCAGCTCATTTAAATTTAATTTATTCTTCCCAAA
Organism: Meloidogyne arenaria; assembly: GCA_036172955.1. Classification (NCBI taxonomy): domain Eukaryota; kingdom Metazoa; phylum Nematoda; class Chromadorea; order Rhabditida; family Meloidogynidae; genus Meloidogyne; species Meloidogyne arenaria. The sequence continues at coordinate 3,249,209 of JARQAB010000029.1, read as the reverse complement.
TTGACTCAAAAATTTAGATGAAATATTTTTGGCGATCTTTTAAAAAATTTACCGAAAAATTTTCCGGAAATTTTTTTTAGAAAAATTTAGTAATAATTCGATTTATTCAACCCTCTTTATCATTTGAAAGATCTCCTCAAGCTGAGTAGAATGGAAACTCAGATTTAAATACAAGAAAAAGGGGGTGGAATAAACATAACTACTATTACCAAAAATTTCTATAAATTTTTTGAAGAAAAAATTCCAAAATTTTGACCAATTTTTGACAAAATCCTAAAATCGCTTCGCATCGATGCGAAGCGATTTAAAACATTTTTGAAATTTCATAATACATCGAGGAAAAAGATTAAAATGAGATGAATAATGAAAATTTTAATTAATTTTTAATTACCATTTAATGCTGAAGTTGATGGTCGAATAGGCGGTAAGGGGGGAATATTTTGAGGAAGAATAGGTGGAGGCATTGGTAAGTTGAAAGAAGTTGGAGGCATTGGCGTCCGAGTTGATCTAGGCATACTTGAAGTCTGCCCAACAGGAAAATTCGTCTAAAAATCACATTTTAAAAAATACAAAATTCAATTTAAAAAATGTAAACCCTCAAAATAAATTTTTATAAAAAATTACTTTTTTACTCTTCAGAACCAAAAATTTATAAATATGTTGGGCTTATTAGAAATAATTTTGAGTATTTTTTTTAATTTGGGATATTCTTTAAATTAATTCGAAAAATCAACGAGGAGTTTTAATTTGTCATCAATTATTTTTCCTTTTACAAAATTTTTTGATTTTCTTTTTAAAAATTTCAACACTTAAAATATTATTAGTACCACAGGTTGTGAAGAATAACGAGGTTGATAAGTCTGTTGTGGCTGTCGAGTGGGGTAGGGATTTGGTTGTTGTTGTGCATAGGAAACACGAGATAAAGACGGTCGGGTTTCATCAACATAATAACTGATAAATAAATACAACTTTATATAAAATTTTAACTACAAACACCTATAATATGGCCCTGTTGCATACATGTATTGCGGCATACCCATTTGGTCGAATTGAATATATGACTGTTAGAAAAATAATGATTAATTAAATAAAAAAACCAAATAAGAATTTTTTGCAAAATGAAACAGGAGCCTAAAATAAGGATGAGACCGTGCTAGCAAAAAAAATCGAACGGACTGAATCTTTTTTTTTATACATGAGAAATGAATTAAGTAAATTTTCTCTATTGTTTCTTTTACAAAAAAATAATTTTTTCTAGAAATCTCAAAAATATTAGTAGTATTACTTGAGGCTGTTGAGGATGATAAGATTGATTTGGCGGTGGCTGTTGTGTCGTATAAGGAGCAAGATTAGGCTGGGATTGTTGCTGGGGATTAAAATGTGTATTAAGTGGCGTTTGCTGTGTAGGCATTGTCTCTGGATAAGTCTGCTAGAAAAATAATACTTTTTAAACTTTAAAAAAAATTCTGAAACAATTTTTCTGATTTGTAAAAATTCTGTCTTGGAATATAGTCAAGAAAATGGCACTAGAAATGTTTAAAAAAAATGGCACTAGAAATGTTTTTTTTTTTTTTTTTTTTTTTTTTTTTTACCCGAACAATTGAAATAGTGCCATAAAGGGTTTTTACTTTTCTTTTATTTTTTGAGGTAAGAAAAATTATGTCTGGTTTAACGTCAATTTTTGGTTTTTAAAATTAATTCGAAAATTATTTCAGTACATGAAAACTGAATTATATAAAATAATTCAGAAAATTTTAAAAGGGTTATGATTGTTAATTTCATTTATTTTTTCTTAATTTTTTAAAGCTTCCTTAACATTCAAAAATATTACTTGCGGCTGTTGTGCTGGATAAAATTGTTGTTTAGGAAGCTGAACGGACTGATAAGTAGGTAGAATGGGTAGTGTCTGACGTGAAGTATAGGAAATTGGAATAAACTGAGGTTGTTGTGGTGGGATAGACGGTGTCTGTTGTGCGGGAAGAAGAGGTGGATTAAGCGGAGCTTTTTGTGTCGGAATAACGGAAGAAGGTTTATCAGTATCTGTCTGGCCGCCCTCATCATAACCCGAAAACGAACTAAAAAAATGAGCACAATTTTATTAAAAATTTTAGTAATCACCATGAGTACGGATTGGGAGAAACGAGACTTTGAGCAATTTGAGTCAGTGGCAAAGTCGGATCGTGTGCCTATTAGAAATAAAATAGAATTAAATATTTTTTAAATATTTTTTATTGCTTTTTAAATTTTGATTAAAAATTCGGTTAATTTTTCAACTTCAAAAATTTTAATTTGAAGTAAGAAAAATTACGGAAGTTTCGCCACCGAGTTAGAAAAATTTTGAATAAAATTCCGAAAATTTTAAAAAAAATTTGCTACAAGTAAAATTAGTGTAGTGTCAATTTGAAAACTTCCCGGTGGTTAAAAAATTTCTAAAATTTTTCAATTTTTATAAATTTTTCTAGTGTTCTAAAAATTCATATGAAAATTAATTCTATACTTGTGTAATTGGAACTGCTTCTAAAGCTGCTAAACTCCCCATATCAGAAGAACCTCCCCGACTTAAATAAAGAGCATTTCCTTCAATAATCGATGTACACCCATCTACAGGGCAATTGTCAGTATTATTTAAATGATTGGAGAAGCAGCTCGTGTGAAATACATGGGAACATGCATTAATTTTGGCACTTCTAGCATTATCGTTTATTTGTTGTTGACAAATGAAGCAAACCGTCATCGTAAAAAGATAAAAATTATATTTAATAAGGTCTGAAAAAAATATATGGATAAAACTCGAGCTAACATAAGCGTGGTTAAGTGGATTAGAGTTAAATATAATAGGGAAGACATTCGATTTTTTTGGTGAGGGTTCGAAACCTCCGAGGTCAAAATTTATTTTTTAGTGCAAAATCATTTAACATGTCTGTTTAATTACAATCTATTATGTCCCACTAAAGTGCCATTATAAGCTAGGTACTCTTAAAAGAATTTAAAATAAAATCACAAAATAAGTAAAATAATAATTTAAATAAAAATATACTTAATGGTTGGATTGAAATAAAATGAAGAACTGAAAATGAAAGAATTGCTTGGGTGTTTGTAATTTGGAAATTTTTTTGCCTACATGCCTGCCTATAGTTAACCTATAGTTAACCTATATTTTGCCTTATTCAAATCAATTCAAATTTTTGAAAATGTAATGAGCGTCTCTCATTTAAAAAGGGTGTACTCTTTCATCTTCTCATTACTCAAACTGTATAACTGCTTGCTGCAGTTAAACATCAATAGGTTCTTTTTGATTATGTTGTAACAATGCCCTCACGTTTTTCTGCATAGTTTTTTATATATTTTCCCAAAAAGATTATTTTAATAGAGAAAAATAATTTTGGGGGCATGAACTCATAGAATGTTCACGAGGCCACCTAAACAAAAATTTCTATATTTTTTTCAAAAGGAAGTTTCGATTGACTAGTCACGTGTCTCCCTCACGCCTTTTCTTGAATTGTACAACAGCAACATATCATTTCGTGCTCCTCACGTTTATCTTGGCAGATTTTAACACCACAACATTAAATTGGATTTTAGGTATCATTTGGTAATATTGAACTTTACAGACCCGATTTTTCCTTCCTATTTATTTCCATATGTAGGGTTGGGAGCCCGATCCGGCCCGGTCCGAAAGATCGAGTCGGGATTTTAATTTTGGCTCGATTAAGACTTGATCGGGCCGGCCCGAAAATAATGACTCGAAAAATGCGGACCGACTCGAAAACCCCAACCCTACATATATGTGCAGAATGGTCTGAATTCATCTTTTCTTCCATACCAATTACCTTTCTGTCTTTGGCCTAAAATCAATCAAAAATGATTATTTTTTATTCAGTCTTTAATAAAGTATTTTGGCATCTCAGCTAGGAGAAGTGGTCGAGCTAGCTGAAATTGGAGCAGAAAAATTGTTGTCTGTAATAGTTCAAATGTACCCATTATTTAATCTTTATGAGTATAATCTTTATTTCTTTGGGATTTCTCAGCAGGCAAATTTTAGAAATTTGTAAATTATTTTATCTTGAATTCTAGAAAAGAAATTTACAAAAATTTATATTCCAAAATACTCCACAAAACCATCTTTTATAGAATTGCAGGAAAAAACTTGCGGACATTGTGGCTACGTAACCGAAAATAATCTAAAATTATTTTTATCACTCCTCGAGGTGTTTGGACAGCGATTTTCTGACAATCCAATATTTTCCCTTGATTAAAATTTACCTTTAATTTTCTGAAAAGTTTTATTAAATTTTCTCCAAAATAAGCATATAATATTGTAGAACAAGACATTAATTTTATAAAATACTCTTTCAATTCTAATATCATTGCTGTATTTCCAGTATAAATAATATTTTTTAAATCAAGTCTGGTATTGACAGACATTAGAATAGGTACGGAAACTTGGTCATTATTTCCTTTTAATAAGTATGTACTTATATATCCATTTCTGTCACAATCAGTATACTGCAGAGCTTTTAACTTGACCTATGAAAGTTGAACCTTGATTATTCATCAAAACTTAAGATGGAAAATCGAAAGTTAATGATTCGGTTTCGGTTGCTGAAAAATTGGCTTTCCGAAGTTCTCAAAATTTTAGACTGGCGTTGAAAAATGAGGGGTTTTGACAGAGAGTTAACCGAATCGAACTTGTTTCGGTTAACTGAAAATTTCAGTTCGGGTTCGAAGAACAGAAGTAATCTTGAATGTCGTTTGGGAATGAGTATCTCTCTCACTGCAGGAACGTATGCGAGTTATAACTAGATATCGAACTATAACTAGATAACGAAAAAGCTCGGTAATGAGTATGTTAAGATTTATTTGGACTATCAATCGAAAAGGATCTCGAAATAATGACTGAAATATGAAAAATATGAAAAAAACGCCAAAATATTGGAAAATTTCGAAGAAATATTAATCAGAATTGTAAAAAAATTTGGTAAATATGGACTAAATATGGACAGAAAGCTAAAATATACCTTGTTTTTTGTACGTTTCAAAACCCAACAAGGCCAGGAAATAAATATGGAAATCCATATAAATCTGATCTCTAGTTATGAGATTATTATTAGTTGAGCTAACAATCCCAAATCTCTACTACATAATAACCCAAAATATTTATTCTCGTTTCTAATTATCAAAAATAATTTCCGTATCTATTCGTTTGCCTTTTATTAGCTGCATTAATTATATCAAAAAGCAGTTCGAGAGGTAGAAGCAATCTATTTTTATTTTTGTTGATTTTGTTGTGGCTTCTTGTATTTTCCATCTTTTCTTTAAAATTATTTAGTAAAAATGTTAAATTTATTGAAATTTTACCTATTTATTTTTGTTTTAAATATTTAATTAAAAGTATATGTATGTAGAATGAACACATATATTCTTATGTTAAATAGTAAAATATACGGTAATTCTTGCGTTCGTATACCCCCTCCTTTTTTCTTCCTCAAAATATTAAAAATGGTCAGTCTGTTATCTGATTATAGAGCTCGTCGAGCTGTGTAGAATGACACCAAAATCAACCGCCGGTCTTAACTTTGGGCCGAGATACAGACCCCCGAAAATTGAAAAATAAAAGGATGGACCAAGCTCATTTTTTGGGCTAAAAATTCGATTAATCAAATAATAGCTCATTCGAAAGAGCTTGTCAAGCTGTGTAGAATGACATCAAAATCAACATAATTAAACAAGATTTGACAAAGTTATGACATAAAGTAATCCTATTGTAGTCGTGAGACGTTTTTGCAAAACCTTTCTTTTGCGCAAGGTTTTTGTCTGTATCTCGGCCCAAAGTTAAGATTGGGAGTTGATTTGGTGTCATTCGACACAGCTCGACGAGCTCTATAATCAGATAAAAGACTGACCATTTTTTAATACTTTGGGGAAGGAAAAAGGAGGGGGTATACGAACGCAAGAATTACCAAATATACTCCCATATAAGCCATAATTAAGTTTAGCTTGCAATTCGTCTGGGGAAGTAGAATGACCTGTAGATGACCAACATGTTTGTGAGGAAGAAATATTTTAGTTCCTCCTATTTGTCAATAAATAGCCTCGGGCAATTAAAAAAGGTCTATTTTTAATTCCATCATGAACACTTTAATCATGCCAAAAATGATTCTAAAAAATACAAAAAGCCTCTTAACAAATTCGATACAAAAATTTTTTTCTTTGATTTAAATTACGAATAATTATTCTAACTTAAATTATAAAAATAATTCTTTTAAAAAACATCTTATCAAATTATTTTTTACTAAAATTTTATAAAAAAATTTTTTTGACGTCAATTCAATTTAATTATTAGCTGCTGATAATTATTTCTAATCATCTCATTTTATAAATTTATTAATAATCTTTTAAATATTTTTTGTGTACTTTTCCAATTTTTTAAAGATTTTTTAACAACAAAAATTTTTGTTTGTTGTTGAGTTTATCAAAAATAAACAACAATTCTTTTTCTTTCCTTTAATGATAACATCTGTTTACTTTTTTAAATATTTATTTTTAAATTTATTTGGACTCATGGTTTCTTGCGCAAATTATTTGTTACTCATTTAAAAATTAATTTACACTTTTCTCTGATCTTTTCAAAAATTTTAAAGGATTTTTAATTAAAGTATTATCAGAGTATTTCCTAAAACCGACAATATTAGATGAAATTTTATAGTAAAAGTACTTAATATAATTTACTTGAATTATATTAAGGTAAATGTTTATTTTCGATTATTAAAGTAAAGGTTTATTTTTAGAAAGTTACACTGCGTTCCAAAATGATACGCACCCCCAGTTTTTTCATGTTTTAGGAATTTTCCTCTGTTATTTTAATCAGATATTTTATCTATAAGGGGTCGAAAATAATTTTTAAAGACGTCTACCCCCGTTTTCCGTTGATTTTCGGGTTTTAAGATCTCTATGATGGGAGTACATCAGAACTTCAATTCTTTAGTATTTCCTATCCATATTGATAGATATGTTCAGAAAAATTTTTGTGGATTTTTATATTGTTAAATAAAAATTTTATGAGGGGGGTGCGTATAATTTTGGAACACTAATCTTTTAAGTAAATTGCCATAAAAATGAAAATAATTTAAGGATTTTTTTATTTTCTTGTTTAAACATTTCATTTATCGTGTAGAATCAATAGATAAAATATCTGATTAAAATAACAGAGGAAAATTCCTAAAACATGAAAAAACTGGGGGTGCGTATCATTTTGGAACGCAGTGTATGTTCATATTTCTTAATGTCAGTGAAGTCACTGGCAAATTGTTGTTCTTAATAATTTTTGTAATAGTCTATTAAGGCTGGAGAGAGCGAGACAACTAGAGGCAGTTGTCTCACCCAAGTTACGTCCCTTGACTAAAAAACCCACGATTCGTCCCATCTCAAAAAATTTGTCCCATTAAAAAACGTCTTATAAAATTATTTTTACTAAAATTTTATAAAAATTAATTATGTGAGGATGATTCACCTAGCAGCATTTAAAACGCTTAGGCTTTTTCAGAATTTCTGGTTTTGCATTTCAGTACCTAGAATCGGGAAAGTATGTATTTTCTTTGAAAAACACTCATTTTTGTCCCTCATTTGTCCATAACTTTGGAAATAATGATCAAAAAATTCTAAAATTTATTTAAAAAAGGCCTAACATTATCAGAATTATAAGAAAAAATTCAAAGATTTTGAGTTAAGTTTATGTTGAATTTTTAAATTTTTGCGCCGTAATGTCTTCGCGCCTTATTAACCCTCTTTATTTTATCTTTATTTTTTAATAAATAAAATTATCTTTTTTTTTCAAAAATAGACAACAATAGTGTACCTTTTATAAATGTGCCACGAATTTCGGACCCTTTTTCCTTTCACTTCCATTGACGTCAATGGAGTGATAAGTAAATGTTTTATATTTTTCTAAAATTGTTTTAAAACATTTGATAATTGACGTTAATTGAGCCAAAAATTTACAAAAAAGAAAAAGAATTTTGAAATGAGAGGGGCATAAGATAATTATCACGTTTAAAGATCATTTAACTAGATTTTTGTATATAAAAATATGGTCCGAGGAATCCATATAATTCATTCACTATATTAAAATAACTGAAGTCTGTTATTCAATTAAATCTCCTATTTGAGACTATTAGGACAAATGAGTTATCCTTCAATACGAATTATCAATGCCCAAAGGGAGACCTAAACATTTTATTAATGTTTTGCCTCTATTATATCCCAAGCTTTGACTGTACATAAAAGTCTTTTAAATAAATTACATTTAGTATTTCTTTAGATAAACTGGGGAGAACATTTAAAGTTAGGTTTTTGAAATTCAAACCCAAGTCAAAGAGAATCTCAAGAAATAGGTAGAGCGGGAATTGAGTGGCAAACAAATTGTGGCTCTTTAAGTTTATGCGTTTAACTTTTATGAGTCATATAAAAGAGAGTGTTACAACAATCTTGGGAGGTCGAGATCTGTTTAGAAATAGGTGAAGGTTTTTCCAAATACGGGGAAGTTTTTTTACCTAGGCCTCGGTGAAAATGTATGAAAAATATAAAAATTTATTGTCACGAATTCTACAAATTAACCAGAATTTTACAAAATAAGTAAAATTTTAAAAACGTTTTAATGTCAAAAATATATTTAAATATTTTAAATAATTTATTTATCCGACTTTCTTTTTCTGCCTTGATGGCAAGCTTTAACATGAGAAGCAAACCAAATAGCTTGGATTGGGTGATTACATTTTGTACATATTCTTGTCTCAAACTGAGGAACTAAAAATTTTAGTTTTTAATTTGAATTTGGGCAAATGTATAGGTAAATACTAGCTGGGATAACCCTAATTTCAGATACCTCTAGTTTTAGATATGCTTTTATTAAAATTGATTTGCCACTGTGGAATCGCTAATTTTAGATTCCCAGCTCATTTAAATTTAATTTATTCTTCCCAAATTGACTCAAAAATTTAGATGAAATATTTTTGGCGATCTTTTAAAAAATTTACCGAAAAATTTTCCGGAAATTTTTTTTAGAAAAATTTAGTAATAATTCGATTTATTCAACCCTCTTTATCATTTGAAAGATCTCCTCAAGCTGAGTAGAATGGAAACTCAGATTTAAATACAAGAAAAAGGGGGTGGAATAAACATAACTACTATTACCAAAAATTTCTATAAATTTTTTGAAGAAAAAATTCCAAAATTTTGACCAATTTTTGACAAAATCCTAAAATCGCTTCGCATCGATGCGAAGCGATTTAAAACATTTTTGAAATTTCATAATACATCGAGGAAAAAGATTAAAATGAGATGAATAATGAAAATTTTAATTAATTTTTAATTACCATTTAATGCTGAAGTTGATGGTCGAATAGGCGGTAAGGGGGGAATATTTTGAGGAAGAATAGGTGGAGGCATTGGTAAGTTGAAAGAAGTTGGAGGCATTGGCGTCCGAGTTGATCTAGGCATACTTGAAGTCTGCCCAACAGGAAAATTCGTCTAAAAATCACATTTTAAAAAATACAAAATTCAATTTAAAAAATGTAAACCCTCAAAATAAATTTTTATAAAAAATTACTTTTTTACTCTTCAGAACCAAAAATTTATAAATATGTTGGGCTTATTAGAAATAATTTTGAGTATTTTTTTTAATTTGGGATATTCTTTAAATTAATTCGAAAAATCAACGAGGAGTTTTAATTTGTCATCAATTATTTTTCCTTTTACAAAATTTTTTGATTTTCTTTTTAAAAATTTCAACACTTAAAATATTATTAGTACCACAGGTTGTGAAGAATAACGAGGTTGATAAGTCTGTTGTGGCTGTCGAGTGGGGTAGGGATTTGGTTGTTGTTGTGCATAGGAAACACGAGATAAAGACGGTCGGGTTTCATCAACATAATAACTGATAAATAAATACAACTTTATATAAAATTTTAACTACAAACACCTATAATATGGCCCTGTTGCATACATGTATTGCGGCATACCCATTTGGTCGAATTGAATATATGACTGTTAGAAAAATAATGATTAATTAAATAAAAAAACCAAATAAGAATTTTTTGCAAAATGAAACAGGAGCCTAAAATAAGGATGAGACCGTGCTAGCAAAAAAAATCGAACGGACTGAATCTTTTTTTTTATACATGAGAAATGAATTAAGTAAATTTTCTCTATTGTTTCTTTTACAAAAAAATAATTTTTTCTAGAAATCTCAAAAATATTAGTAGTATTACTTGAGGCTGTTGAGGATGATAAGATTGATTTGGCGGTGGCTGTTGTGTCGTATAAGGAGCAAGATTAGGCTGGGATTGTTGCTGGGGATTAAAATGTGTATTAAGTGGCGTTTGCTGTGTAGGCATTGTCTCTGGATAAGTCTGCTAGAAAAATAATACTTTTTAAACTTTAAAAAAAATTCTGAAACAATTTTTCTGATTTGTAAAAATTCTGTCTTGGAATATAGTCAAGAAAATGGCACTAGAAATGTTTAAAAAAAATGGCACTAGAAATGTTTTTTTTTTTTTTTTTTTTTTTTTTTTTACCCGAACAATTGAAATAGTGCCATAAAGGGTTTTTACTTTTCTTTTATTTTTTGAGGTAAGAAAAATTATGTCTGGTTTAACGTCAATTTTTGGTTTTTAAAATTAATTCGAAAATTATTTCAGTACATGAAAACTGAATTATATAAAATAATTCAGAAAATTTTAAAAGGGTTATGATTGTTAATTTCATTTATTTTTTCTTAATTTTTTAAAGCTTCCTTAACATTCAAAAATATTACTTGCGGCTGTTGTGCTGGATAAAATTGTTGTTTAGGAAGCTGAACGGACTGATAAGTAGGTAGAATGGGTAGTGTCTGACGTGAAGTATAGGAAATTGGAATAAACTGAGGTTGTTGTGGTGGGATAGACGGTGTCTGTTGTGCGGGAAGAAGAGGTGGATTAAGCGGAGCTTTTTGTGTCGGAATAACGGAAGAAGGTTTATCAGTATCTGTCTGGCCGCCCTCATCATAACCCGAAAACGAACTAAAAAAATGAGCACAATTTTATTAAAAATTTTAGTAATCACCATGAGTACGGATTGGGAGAAACGAGACTTTGAGCAATTTGAGTCAGTGGCAAAGTCGGATCGTGTGCCTATTAGAAATAAAATAGAATTAAATATTTTTTAAATATTTTTTATTGCTTTTTAAATTTTGATTAAAAATTCGGTTAATTTTTCAACTTCAAAAATTTTAATTTGAAGTAAGAAAAATTACGGAAGTTTCGCCACCGAGTTAGAAAAATTTTGAATAAAATTCCGAAAATTTTAAAAAAAATTTGCTACAAGTAAAATTAGTGTAGTGTCAATTTGAAAACTTCCCGGTGGTTAAAAAATTTCTAAAATTTTTCAATTTTTATAAATTTTTCTAGTGTTCTAAAAATTCATATGAAAATTAATTCTATACTTGTGTAATTGGAACTGCTTCTAAAGCTGCTAAACTCCCCATATCAGAAGAACCTCCCCGACTTAAATAAAGAGCATTTCCTTCAATAATCGATGTACACCCATCTACAGGGCAATTGTCAGTATTATTTAAATGATTGGAGAAGCAGCTCGTGTGAAATACATGGGAACATGCATTAATTTTGGCACTTCTAGCATTATCGTTTATTTGTTGTTGACAAATGAAGCAAACCGTCATCGTAAAAAGATAAAAATTATATTTAATAAAGTCTGAAAAAAATATATGGATAAAACTCGAGCTAACATAAGCGTGGTTAAGTGGATTAGAGTTAAATATAATAGGGAAGACATTCGATTTTTTTGGTGAGGGTTCGAAACCTCCGAGGTCAAAATTTATTTTTTAGTGCAAAATCATTTAACATGTCTGTTTAATTACAATCTATTATGTCCCACTAAAGTGCCATTATAAGCTAGGTACTCTTAAAAGAATTTAAAATAAAATCACAAAATAAGTAAAATAATAATTTAAATAAAAATATACTTAATGGTTGGATTGAAATAAAATGAAGAACTGAAAATGAAAGAATTGCTTGGGTGTTTGTAATTTGGAAATTTTTTTGCCTACATGCCTGCCTATAGTTAACCTATAGTTAACCTATATTTTGCCTTATTCAAATCAATTCAAATTTTTGAAAATGTAATGAGCGTCTCTCATTTAAAAAGGGTGTACTCTTTCATCTTCTCATTACTCAAACTGTATAACTGCTTGCTGCAGTTAAACATCAATAGGTTCTTTTTGATTATGTTGTAACAATGCCCTCACGTTTTTCTGCATAGTTTTTTATATATTTTCCCAAAAAGATTATTTTAATAGAGAAAAATAATTTTGGGGGCATGAACTCATAGAATGTTCACGAGGCCACCTAAACAAAAATTTCTATATTTTTTTCAAAAGGAAGTTTCGATTGACTAGTCACGTGTCTCCCTCACGCCTTTTCTTGAATTGTACAACAGCAACATATCATTTCGTGCTCCTCACGTTTATCTTGGCAGATTTTAACACCACAACATTAAATTGGATTTTAGGTATCATTTGGTAATATTGAACTTTACAGACCCGATTTTTCCTTCCTATTTATTTCCATATGTAGGGTTGGGAGCCCGATCCGGCCCGGTCCGAAAGATCGAGTCGGGATTTTAATTTTGGCTCGATTAAGACTTGATCGGGCCGGCCCGAAAATAATGACTCGAAAAATGCGGACCGACTCGAAAACCCCAACCCTACATATATGTGCAGAATGGTCTGAATTCATCTTTTCTTCCATACCAATTACCTTTCTGTCTTTGGCCTAAAATCAATCAAAAATGATTATTTTTTATTCAGTCTTTAATAAAGTATTTTGGCATCTCAGCTAGGAGAAGTGGTCGAGCTAGCTGAAATTGGAGCAGAAAAATTGTTGTCTGTAATAGTTCAAATGTACCCATTATTTAATCTTTATGAGTATAATCTTTATTTCTTTGGGATTTCTCAGCAGGCAAATTTTAGAAATTTGTAAATTATTTTATCTTGAATTCTAGAAAAGAAATTTACAAAAATTTATATTCCAAAATACTCCACAAAACCATCTTTTATAGAATTGCAGGAAAAAACTTGCGGACATTGTGGCTACGTAACCGAAAATAATCTAAAATTATTTTTATCACTCCTCGAGGTGTTTGGACAGCGATTTTCTGACAATCCAATATTTTCCCTTGATTAAAATTTACCTTTAATTTTCTGAAAAGTTTTATTAAATTTTCTCCAAAATAAGCATATAATATTGTAGAACAAGACATTAATTTTATAAAATACTCTTTCAATTCTAATATCATTGCTGTATTTCCAGTATAAATAATATTTTTTAAATCAAGTCTGGTATTGACAGACATTAGAATAGGTACGGAAACTTGGTCATTATTTCCTTTTAATAAGTATGTACTTATATATCCATTTCTGTCACAATCAGTATACTGCAGAGCTTTTAACTTGACCTATGAAAGTTGAACCTTGATTATTCATCAAAACTTAAGATGGAAAATCGAAAGTTAATGATTCGGTTTCGGTTGCTGAAAAATTGGCTTTCCGAAGTTCTCAAAATTTTAGACTGGCGTTGAAAAATGAGGGGTTTTGACAGAGAGTTAACCGAATCGAACTTGTTTCGGTTAACTGAAAATTTCAGTTCGGGTTCGAAGAACAGAAGTAATCTTGAATGTCGTTTGGGAATGAGTATCTCTCTCACTGCAGGAACGTATGCGAGTTATAACTAGATATCGAACTATAACTAGATAACGAAAAAGCTCGGTAATGAGTATGTTAAGATTTATTTGGACTATCAATCGAAAAGGATCTCGAAATAATGACTGAAATATGAAAAATATGAAAAAACGCCAAAATATTGGAAAATTTCGAAGAAATATTAATCAGAATTGTAAAAAAATTTGGTAAATATGGACTAAATATGGACAGAAAGCTAAAATATACCTTGTTTTTTGTACGTTTCAAAACCCAACAAGGCCAGGAAATAAATATGGAAATCCATATAAATCTGATCTCTAGTTATGAGATTATTATTAGTTGAGCTAACAATCCCAAATCTCTACTACATAATAACCCAAAATATTTATTCTCGTTTCTAATTATCAAAAATAATTTCCGTATCTATTCGTTTGCCTTTTATTAGCTGCATTAATTATATCAAAAAGCAGTTCGAGAGGTAGAAGCAATCTATTTTTATTTTTGTTGATTTTGTTGTGGCTTCTTGTATTTTCCATCTTTTCTTTAAAATTATTTAGTAAAAATGTTAAATTTATTGAAATTTTACCTATTTATTTTTGTTTTAAATATTTAATTAAAAGTATATGTATGTAGAATGAACACATATATTCTTATGTTAAATAGTAAAATATACGGTAATTCTTGCGTTCGTATACCCCCTCCTTTTTTCTTCCTCAAAATATTAAAAATGGTCAGTCTGTTATCTGATTATAGAGCTCGTCGAGCTGTGTAGAATGACACCAAAATCAACCGCCGGTCTTAACTTTGGGCCGAGATACAGACCCCCGAAAATTGAAAAATAAAAGGATGGACCAAGCTCATTTTTTGGGCTAAAAATTCGATTAATCAAATAATAGCTCATTCGAAAGAGCTTGTCAAGCTGTGTAGAATGACATCAAAATCAACATAATTAAACAAGATTTGACAAAGTTATGACATAAAGTAATCCTATTGTAGTCGTGAGACGTTTTTGCAAAACCTTTCTTTTGCGCAAGGTTTTTGTCTGTATCTCGGCCCAAAGTTAAGATTGGGAGTTGATTTGGTGTCATTCGACACAGCTCGACGAGCTCTATAATCAGATAAAAGACTGACCATTTTTTAATACTTTGGGGAAGGAAAAAGGAGGGGGTATACGAACGCAAGAATTACCAAATATACTCCCATATAAGCCATAATTAAGTTTAGCTTGCAATTCGTCTGGGGAAGTAGAATGACCTGTAGATGACCAACATGTTTGTGAGGAAGAAATATTTTAGTTCCTCCTATTTGTCAATAAATAGCCTCGGGCAATTAAAAAAGGTCTATTTTTAATTCCATCATGAACACTTTAATCATGCCAAAAATGATTCTAAAAAATACAAAAAGCCTCTTAACAAATTCGATACAAAAATTTTTTTCTTTGATTTAAATTACGAATAATTATTCTAACTTAAATTATAAAAATAATTCTTTTAAAAAACATCTTATCAAATTATTTTTTACTAAAATTTTATAAAAAAATTTTTTTGACGTCAATTCAATTTAATTATTAGCTGCTGATAATTATTTCTAATCATCTCATTTTATAAATTTATTAATAATCTTTTAAATATTTTTTGTGTACTTTTCCAATTTTTTAAAGATTTTTTAACAACAAAAATTTTTGTTTGTTGTTGAGTTTATCAAAAATAAACAACAATTCTTTTTCTTTCCTTTAATGATAACATCTGTTTACTTTTTTTAAATATTTATTTTTAAATTTATTTGGACTCATGGTTTCTTGCGCAAATTATTTGTTACTCATTTAAAAATTAATTTACACTTTTCTCTGATCTTTTCAAAAATTTTAAAGGATTTTTAATTAAAGTATTATCAGAGTATTTCCTAAAACCGACAATATTAGATGAAATTTTATAGTAAAAGTACTTAATATAATTTACTTGAATTATATTAAGGTAAATGTTTATTTTCGATTATTAAAGTAAAGGTTTATTTTTAGAAAGTTACACTGCGTTCCAAAATGATACGCACCCCCAGTTTTTTCATGTTTTAGGAATTTTCCTCTGTTATTTTAATCAGATATTTTATCTATAAGGGGTCGAAAATAATTTTTAAAGACGTCTACCCCCGTTTTCCGTTGATTTTCGGGTTTTAAGATCTCTATGATGGGAGTACATCAGAACTTCAATTCTTTAGTATTTCCTATCCATATTGATAGATATGTTCAGAAAAATTTTTGTGGATTTTTATATTGTTAAATAAAAATTTTATGAGGGGGGTGCGTATAATTTTGGAACACTAATCTTTTAAGTAAATTGCCATAAAAATGAAAATAATTTAAGGATTTTTTTATTTTCTTGTTTAAACATTTCATTTATCGTGTAGAATCAATAGATAAAATATCTGATTAAAATAACAGAGGAAAATTCCTAAAACATGAAAAAACTGGGGGTGCGTATCATTTTGGAACGCAGTGTATGTTCATATTTCTTAATGTCAGTGAAGTCACTGGCAAATTGTTGTTCTTAATAATTTTTGTAATAGTCTATTAAGGCTGGAGAGAGCGAGACAACTAGAGGCAGTTGTCTCACCCAAGTTACGTCCCTTGACTAAAAAACCCACGATTCGTCCCATCTCAAAAAATTTGTCCCATTAAAAAACGTCTTATAAAATTATTTTTACTAAAATTTTATAAAAATTAATTATGTGAGGATGATTCACCTAGCAGCATTTAAAACGCTTAGGCTTTTTCAGAATTTCTGGTTTTGCATTTCAGTACCTAGAATCGGGAAAGTATGTATTTTCTTTGAAAAACACTCATTTTTGTCCCTCATTTGTCCATAACTTTGGAAATAATGATCAAAAAATTCTAAAATTTATTTAAAAAAGGCCTAACATTATCAGAATTATAAGAAAAAATTCAAAGATTTTGAGTTAAGTTTATGTTGAATTTTTAAATTTTTGCGCCGTAATGTCTTCGCGCCTTATTAACCCTCTTTATTTTATCTTTATTTTTTAATAAATAAAATTATCTTTTTTTTTCAAAAATAGACAACAATAGTGTACCTTTTATAAATGTGCCACGAATTTCGGACCCTTTTTCCTTTCACTTCCATTGACGTCAATGGAGTGATAAGTAAATGTTTTATATTTTTCTAAAATTGTTTTAAAACATTTGATAATTGACGTTAATTGAGCCAAAAATTTACAAAAAAGAAAAAGAATTTTGAAATGAGAGGGGCATAAGATAATTATCACGTTTAAAGATCATTTAACTAGATTTTTGTATATAAAAATATGGTCCGAGAAATATTAATTTCATTATTTTTATCTTAACATTCTATACATGAGCTCAATTTTTATTAAATTTGTTAAAAAGTCTCAAGTAAATATAAGTAGAATAACAGGGGAGAATAACAGAAATACAATCAAATCTCAATATATGTATGAGAACTTTAGTGGTGGATAAAGTGATGGGTTTAGGTAGATTGGAGTGCTAAGCTTAAAGTTTGGATTATTAAAAATCACAAGTATAAATAAGTATAATAACAGGTGAAGAGCAGAGCTTATACGCTCATTCCAAAATTCGTTTCGTACTCGTACTTTGATACGAAGTACGAGCAAAATTGAAATTTAAAAGCACTGGTGAAGAAGGTCTTTTTTTCTTATTAATAATTAATGAAGCTTTATAATTAAGATATATCTACTTTTAAAAACTCATAAATATTTTTTCGAAATTTTATTTTAAAAATAATGGAGAAGGAAAAAAGTAACGACCAAAAACATCAAAATAAACAAACAAAAAATTTTGAAGAATTGTCAGAGTCAAAAAACAACAGTCAAGTCTCTACCAGTTTTGCATTCCAACACCAATTTAGGAGAAACTCGATTCAAAATCAAACAAATTCTGAAAGGAGAGAAGGGTCTGCTACTGACAGTTCTTCTTTCCTTCTTTTTGCCCAAATAATTGTTTGTGGAACACTTTTTGGTATTGCCACAATTTTATTATGGCAATTACCTTTTTCTACAAGATTTAGAAATCGGTTGGAGCCTGTTGCTTCAATGCCTGTTCAACAGGATGAATTGGAATGTTCTCGGACTTGTAGGTATGTAAAATATTTAGTACTTATTTTTTAGTTTTGGGGGACTCAATAATCTCCACTCAATAAATCTTTAAATATATCTGAACATATAAAAAAATAAATCTGAAAATATGTATATTTACCAGTGCTATGTAATGGTATACAAAAATATTATGTTGTCCGACGAAATAATACCAGACTATAGGATTGTAAATCAAACTTTTTCTAATAGAATAAAATTATAAAAAATTATATTAAGCAAAATTGGTAAAAATCGTTTAGTGTTTGCTTAAATTAGAAAGTAAATTTTTTTTATTTAGGAACAGTCTATTTGAAACTTTGTGGATTTAAGAAGGATTCAAAAGTATAAGCCAGGTTGCAATATTGCGACCTTCCGACAGTCATTGCTTAGGCACTTCTCTCATCTACCATTAATCGTATTAAATCCTAGTCCTTTGGTTCTCCCTTCCTTATAATAATCAGGCAAATTTCCATAATTTATTTAATTGTTTCCATCTAAAATAAATTCAGAAAAAATTCTTTTTTAAATTAAATTTTAAAGAATTCAACTAGTCGAAAGTATTGCCCAAAACCTCACATTTCCTGTTGAATTTTCTCAACAACCAGCATTGTCTACATTCTCCGCCTGGAATTTACTTATTAATTCAGCAAAAAATTCACTTTTAATTGCTGCATATAAATCTAGTTTGAGAGGTTTTTTGAAATAAAATTTTGATTTAAAAATTTTATTAAAGGAAAACATGTTCTTGGCGAGCAGGCTTTGAACAATATTTCCTTTCAGGTATGGAGAGGAAAAATATCTTTTTAATTACTGTATTCTCTCTCTCTCTTTCGGAAAGGGGCATTCATGTGAATGGGATTTTTGTTTAGAGAGATAACTCAAAATAATATTAAGATTAAAACGGAGCTGTTTGATAATAAAAAATTATAAACAAGGACAAAAATCATAATTTAACGTATCTCTCAATGAGAACCATGAAAAAAATTTGTATTGAAATTCCCTGTGTATTAAGGTTTTCGGATCCGGATCCGAGGCCAGATATCCAGAAATTTTCGGTTCGGGTACCGGATCCGGATATCCGAGATTTCCAACTATCCGACAACCTTACTGTGTATCCTAATTAGAGACAGAACTGGGATATTTATATGGAATCGAGATGGGTATCTCGATAGCCAAGAAATTCTTTTCCACTTTGTAGATTTGATATTTGTGTGGATCTATTTCTAAATCTCCTCCAAAAAAGTTTCCTAATTTTCTTTGCAAATCTCAAAATTATTCATTTTTAATTAAAGGGCGAAAAAATGTTTGAAGCACTTATTAGTGCTGGACTCGACAGAGGAATACAAATAAAAATGGTTGAGAATGCTGTGGCTAAGGATAAGGTTTTGGGAATTTTCAGTCAAAAATTTCAAATAAATTTTTTAAGGGAGATAATGAAGACGGCAATTCTTTGGCTAAAAGAGGTGTTTTGAATAGAAGGGTACTTAATCTACAAAAAATATTTAATACTGGAGTTATGCATTCTAAAGTTATCGTTGCTGATAATAAACATTTTTATTTGGGATCTGCTAATTTGGATTGGCGTTCTCTGACACATGTAATTAATTTATTAAAGTTTACCCAAATGAGCACTTGCCTAAGTAAATTATCTTATGAATCGGATTATTTGTTATTTAGAGGGTTATACCCAGTCCCCGAAAGTCGGCGAATTTTAAAACTCTAATATTATTTTTTGAACTTTAGAACCCCAGAATTTTTGCTTGCGACGCAAAAAATTGAAAAAATATGGCTCCTTTCCTCTAGCTTCTCCTAAATTTCCCCGTAGATTTTTGATTAGTAAAGGGGTGGGGGAATTATAGAGAAGATATCCATGAATTTGAAATTTGAGGAGATATATTGGAGATATCCTGCTAAATCTTAATATCCTTACATTACCTTGGTACCCCTAGAAAAGAACTGTCAAATTTTATGTTAAAAATTTCAATGGAAACTATCGTAATAATTTTTAAATTTAATCTATAGAAAATGGAAATGGGTGTGCTTGTGCAGGACTGTCCCTGTCTAAGTCGAGACCTGGCTAGAATTTTTGAAATTTATTGGCAAGCATCGGAAAAGAAATGTGCTAAAGGTAATTGAATTGAAAAATATTTTTTCCTGAAAATTAATTAAAGAAGTCCAAAAAATGATTCAACAAATGCCCCCAGCATTTTACAATTCTCAAAAACCTTTGGCTATTTTTGATGGGGAAAACAATAAATTGGATGTGCATTTATCTGTAAGTTTTGAATTTTTATTGTTGCTTAGTTTTTTTATTGTTGCTTAGTTAGTTTGTTAGTTTGCTTAAGAATTCTCTCATATTACAGTATCCCTTTATTGGTGAATTGGGTAAGACTGTTACCATCTAGCATTAGTGGGAATTTCAAAAATTTTAGAGCTTCCCCACAAAGTCCGACCAGAAATTAATTTTAACGTGTTAAAATTAATTATTACTGTTATTACTGTTATTAATTGTTACTTAATAATATAATATATAATAATACATATATATTAATACATAACAGTAACAATTAACCACTGTTATTACCACTGTTATGTTATGTGCCCAGATAGGAACAGCACTCGTATGCTTCAAGTTGTGTAAATTTTTATGCGACACGGGATGGGAGCTTGCCTGGGATTTTACGAGATTCCGTCCCGCAATCCCGGATTTTTTCCCGCAATCCCGGATTTTTTTCATTTTGAAAAATCCCTTTACGGGATGCTTGATTTTCGATGTTTCCCAAGTCTAGTGGATATCCGGAGGGGTACAACGGCGGCAAATTAATTATGAACCTATTAATTTTATTATTTAAAGGCATCTCCACGTTCATTAAACAGTCCAAGACGAAGTTGGGATTTGAACGATATTGTAGAAGCTATAAAAAATGCCAAAACTTTTATATTAATTCACGTCATGGATTACTTCCCAATGTTTTTATATACACAAAAAGGAAAATATTGGCCACCAATAGATAATGCTATAAGAGAAGCTATTCTTAGAGGAGTCAAAATTAAAATAATTTCAACAGCTTTACATTTTCCGAATAAAGGGTTGGGATTTTTAAAATCGTTGGAAGTCTTGGGTGAAAGATATAGTGGTGATTCTGTTAGTGTTGTAAGTTAATTTTTAAAAATAAATTATAAAAAAATTAAAAAAAATATGAGGAAACTTTGAATGTTTATAATGATCAAAAAACATAAATTTGGGATAACATTCTCAAATATATTTTTAAAAGATCAGTGGGATAACAGCCTTTAATGGGGCTTCTAAATCTAACTTTAACTATGTGCGGCGTCAAATAATGGAAAAATAAAGGAAAATTTTCGCCGCTGATCTCGTTTAATCTATCGCTCTCGTTTAATCACTCTTGATCATCATTCGGTTTTGATTCCATATTTAACAACTTTTTTCGATTTTTACTTTCAAGGTTGATCACTCACCTGATTGATCACTCTTGGTCGATCACTTTCTAGGTTGATCACTCACATGAATGATCACCTTGAAGTTTGTTCCGTCATTGGAACAACCTCCCCATGTTGTATAATAAAATTTAAAAAATTTAGTGTTGATCATATGTTTTCGATACTTTGGGTTAACATTAAATTTATTTTAAAAAGCCTTAATACTGTACAATTGTCCACTGTACAATCGTCTACTGTACAATTGTCTCACTGTACAATTGTCATGGAGCCACTTTTCCTTTAAGCGGGCATTTCTCCTAACGCCAAAAATGCAAGGAAATGGAAGAAAAGTGCGCATTCTCTTTGCGGACATGTAGGGAGTCAACTGGACATTTACCGTAGAATATATTGAAAAATGATGGGATCTCTTCCCATACTTCGAATTCCGTCTTTTTTGGACGGCATATCCAAAAATCTACCTTCAGTCTAATACCAGTTTAATTTTTGGTAAATTGCAGTCTTTTTATTGGGTTCGAATGGAACCAATGAAAACGTTCAAATAATTTATCACTTCAATTGAGTGATACTCAAAAATATTTAAAATGGGCAACATCTGCTCCTGCGCTTGTTCAAGCTTGCTAATTAATTTAATAAAAATATTAATTAAAATAATTATTATTAAGTAAATTTTTCCATTTTTTAAATTTTTCTTTACGGTGCGACCAAAGGTGGGTAGGATTTCCGACGTTTTTTCCTTCAGATTTCCGAAATTTTGGGAAAAACTTTAGCTTATAGAAAAACGCGCTCTGTATCACGAACAGGAAAATAGTATACCCGGAATACTATAATTCATTCATTTGTTACTCGGAGCCAAAATCCATCATGGAGCGGCTCCGAAAATTGCCGTCCCGGAGCTAAAATTTTTAAAAGCCCGGAGTTCGGAGTCAACAAAGGCCCAATACCCAGCACTACTCTAGAACCAACTTGGGAGCATTTATTTGCATATATGTATGAATTTTTGGCCCCAAATTTGCTTGGTGCAGTGCTGCACTAATTTTGCATGTATATTTTAGTGCAGTTTAATAATAAATATTTACATATTAGAACTGCTAGGATAAGAATTCTCTGGGATGAGCATTCCACGATTCCAGTAAGGCTCCCTTTATAAAAATCTAATTAAAAGGCGGTATTATGACTTATACTAGGTTATTTGTTTCTGGATCGATTTTGGCAAATAATGTGTATTTCGAAAGGGCTCTAAAAACTGAGTTGAATTAGTTTTGGAAGAAGTTTATCCGACATTCCGGGACCGAATTAAAGCTCCTGAATACTGAAAAATCACAGGGAGGCATGAGGTGAGGTGATGCCTCACCTCGTCTAGCGAGGCATCACCTCATAGCTCATCACTCGAATGAGCTATCATTTTTATACTCAAATTTTTCACAACAAAAATCAGCCTTTCAGATCTCTTTCGAATGACACCTCGTTTGTCCAAATCGACCCAGAAACAAATAACCTAGTATAAGTCATAATACCGCCTTTTAATTAGATTTTTAAAAAGGGAGCCTTACTGACGAAGAATGCCTCTGACGAAACACATCTCTGTCGAAAGAACCCTCTGACGGAACTGACCTCTGACGAGAAGGACCTCTGACGGAACTAATTCTGACGAAAATGTCCTCTGACGAAACTAACCTCTGACGAGACTACCGGACACGTTTTTATTAGACACAGACCCACTGACAATAATTTTTTAAATAATTTATCAATGCATTGCATTGATATTCAAAAATAAAAGGGTTCTCCAAGCTAATTAATTTAATAAATAATTTAATTAATTTAATAAAAATAATAATTAAAGTAATTAATATTAAGTAAATTTTTTTCTATTTTTCAATTATATTTCTATATTGTGTTAAATATAATTTCGTATTTAGTGTTCGAAAACTTCTCACAATATCTTTCTTATCATTTCCGCAATAGAATATTTAAAAAATATTTTTTCTTTCAGAGAGTATTCAAAGTCCCAGCAGACTCTTTTGCCTACCAACCAGTCCTTCAAAGAGACAGAAGGACCCACAAAAAGTTTTTAATGACCGACGACACTTTAATTATTGGGACTTCGAATTGGTCCGGAGATTATTTTGAAGATTTAGGCACTGGAGTAGCCATAGTTTTGAAGCAAACAGAAAAAAGAAGAAAAATTCCTCAAGTATTTAAACAAATGAAGAATTTATTTGAAAGGGATTGGAATAGTAATTATGCCCATTTATTAAATTTTTATATTAAAAATTGTTTGGAAGAAAATGGAGGGAAGGAAAAAGTTAATGAAATTTGTGAAATTGAAAAAGATCCTAATTTGTTAACTAATATTAATAGAACAACATCGACCCAATGAATGATTTTTCTGTTACCGTAAATATGCTAATAGAAGCCCTAGGCTATAGTTTTCAATAGGTTTTATTGAGGTTGACAGATCCGGATATCCGAAGATTTCCAATTATCCGACCTTATTGAGAAAGCTTCTAAGCTTTATTGGATGGGCTTCGATTAGTGTAGTTACGGTATTATTTTGTTAAAATTTTTTGCCATATTGTGCAAAGTTTTGAAATAAAATACTAAATGTTGTGTGAATTGACTGAAATAAATTCTACAAATTCATGTACAAAAATTCATGTAAACTTATCGACTGATAGCAATAACTCTTTCAAAATTCAAGTACAATAAAATTCAAAATTATAAACTTTACTTCTAAATTATAACCGAATATTTATAATTTGCCAACATAATGCTGACATCCAAAAATATGTTACATCGGAGACAGTTGGAGAGCTGATATGTAGTCTTTCTAATTTATTATACTATATAAATTTTTAATTGGAATAATTAATATTAAATAATTATGTGATAATCTTTTCTAAGCTTATACTCGTCACAATTCTAAATTTTAGACTTTAATTTCGGAAGCCGCTTTCGAAACAAAAATTAATTTTTAATTTAAAAATCCCCTATCAATCCAAGATTATTTTCAACCACATAAGAATACAATCGTTGATAAAAATTTCCGTACTCCACAGTGTCTCTACAGTCACAGAAAAAAAGCTAAAATCAAAGGCTGCTGAATTAATTTTCTCTTTTTTATCTTTTTGATCTCAAGGGACAATTAGTCTTGAACAACTATAAGTTAGTCCTAAAAATTTCAAAAAAAATTTAAATGTTGAAAGGGGGGAGACTCTGGTAAATAACCGTGGGAACTCGATAAAATATGCAAAACTAGAATGCCCCAATATTCAGAACTAGTCTAGAAGACCAGTAAAAGTATTCTAGACTACCGCGCAAACCTCAAAAATACAGATTGAGCACTTCTAAATTTTTTATGGACCAGTAAAAGTAAGGATTACCGTGACTTAATAATAGACAAAACAGAAGATTCTAACATAGTATTTGCTTTTTATTATTTTTGTGTAGAGGATCATTTAAGGGAGCCTGTGAAAAAATTATTTTTATATTTAGATTTTGCTTAATATTAACTATTTCATTATAATTTATTTAAAAATATTTTTTAATTATGTTTATTGTTGACAAAAAAGGCAACTTTTCTATTTTTGGATGCCAGATTGACTGGCAAGTAGTAAATTTAGTATCAAAATTATGATTTTTTTAGCATCGAGTATCGAAAAAAGAAATGCTCAAAATAGACCATTGAAATTGAAAATCTTCACTGTATTTTATGCAATTACAAGATTTATCCAATTACAAGATCAGATTAGCATGCATTAGCGCAGATAATTGAAAAAATCCACGATTTTTACAATTTTCTTGCAAAATTTATTATCTTCATAATAGACTAGAGGCAAACACATTTTTTAACACATTTTTAATATGTTAAATCTGTCAGCAACTTGCCGACATCCAAAATTATAACTAGTCCCACCAAAAACCATGAACATGGCTTTGTAATGTTGAGTAAAATATAAGAACTTTTAATTTAAAAATATAATATTGTGTAAATATTGCTTATACACTTAAGACGGCAAAACTTCGTCTAAAGTTGTTAAAACATAATTTTGACACTATTCGACTCAGCTCCAATAGGCGTGTAAGCTTATCGCTAACTTTTTAATTTCAATTTTTTACCCAAAATTCGCTTAGTCGAATTCGTGTCAGGGATTCAGAATAACTAAATGTTGAACATAAATTCGGACAAAGCACACTCGATTACCTCCTGGCAAATTCAAAAATTACTCAAAAATATTAGGATTATCACTATTAAAAGGGAATATTAAACTAATTAAGGAATAAAACCAATAAATATGATTTGAGTGATTTGTATTACAAAATGCCATTCACTTGGAACTACATTCTAATAGAATAAATATTGTATATGGATTTGTAGTGATTTTCACATTTCATACATTTGTCAGCATATAATGCCGAAATTCAAAAATAACTAACTGCTGAAGTATACACGTGTAAGAATCGAGTTACTCGTATCTATCTACAATTTATATATTTTTTTAATTTAAATAATTAACATAAATAGAACAACATCATAAATTGGCGATCGCAATTGGCGAATATTAAAATAAAATCCACGGCATTTTTCAAAAAATACGAAAGAAATCAAACACACTCAGCCAATTAATAAGGAATTCTGTATTTTAAATCCCTGTTGTCCTGAGATCTGGGCCGGAAAGTTGGGCTCCATGATTTTTCTTAAAGTTGGGCTCCAACTTTTCTCAATTTTGTGTTTCGGCTGAAAGTCGGGCTCTAATTTGTAAGTGAAAAAACAGAATATTTGGCTCCAGAGTTTTGGGCTCTGAGTAAATTCCGAAAAGTTGGAGCCCAACTTTCAGGGGACAATTTCAGAGACTCAAATCCTTTATGTAACAATTCTCGTCAATAAATTTAAATAAATTTAAAACAATAAACAATTATAAGAAAAATTTTAGGCTACGGCGGAAATTTGGGTTTAAAAATACTGTCTTAGAAATATGTAGTTATAAATTTTAAAAAATTGTCAGAGCATGCTCCGACATACAAAAATATCATCTGTGAACATAGAATGAGAGTTGTGCTTATATGACTTTAACCATAGCTAAGCTTAATTTAATTTCATATATATTATATTAAGTGAGATTTATCTAGATATTTTACCACCTACTTTAAATGCCTTTATTAGTCTAAAAATGACTAAAATTACTTTTATTAATTTGATTACCCCAGGGCTCTTTTTGACAAATCCTACTAAATCAAACAGTAAACAATTTGCAAGAAAAAAATTTCCTTTTACTTTTAAATCATTTATGTCAAAATTCCCGTCAATAAATTTAAAACAAAAAATAAACAATTATAAGAAAAAGGTTTAGAAAACATCCAAATAAAATTTAAAAATCCTTTCTCTTAGAGAGATAGATATAGAAGAGAGATCCCAAAAGAATTCTTAATACTAGCCCTTAAAGAAGTTGAATATCATCATCGTCATCCTCTTCTTCTTCTTTCATTCCTCCATCTTCTTCTTCATCCACTTTCATTTCTCCTTCATTTTCTCCAAAACTTTTCATTGTCTCGCTTTCCTTTGAAAAAAAATTTTGTTAAAAGAACAAAAATTAATTTATCTTCCCTACTTGTTGTTCCTCAGGCTGTTCCTCTTCAAACATTTTTCGTTGTTTACGAGGAGGCCCCTCAATTTCAAAATTATGTCCCATATTATCCTCCCCAACTTCTTCAACATCAACTTCCTCATCTTCAACTTCTTCATCTCCGACCTCAAATTCATCATCCCCAATTTCCCCTCCTTCCTCATCAAAAATTTCTTGTTCCTCATCCTCAACAATTTCATCAACATCATCACAATCACCTCCTACCTCTCCTTCTTCTTCCCCTTTTTCTTCATAAAATCCAGCTTCTTCTACTTGCTTATTTCCATCATACGAAACTGGAATATTTTCTCCAGAACTAATTTCATTCAAACCATCAATTCCTGTTTGAATAGGAAATTCAGCAGAAGCAAAATCTTGTGTCTTCTCTAATAATTGTTGCTCAACTTGTTGTTGTTGTTCAGCAGGAGGAGGTTTGTTGTTATCTGTTGAAGAAGCTTGTTCAGTAGCTGCTGCAACAGGAATATCATCAATGTCAATTATTCCTTCACCAATTTCACTGGCCTCTTAAAAAATTTATATTATAAAATATTCAAAGATTATCACAATCGGACCTCTTCATAAGGTATACTCATTAAGAGATATACATCAGTTTAAGAAATGTTCTTATGAAATTTAGTCGACAACTGAGTAAATGTTTTCAATTGGAGTTTGTATCCCCGAGTAGGGGAACGGACTAAACGATATCATTCCTGTATCTAAAAACCTCATTGAATATAAAAATTTTCAACCCTGAGGATGTATTTCTTATAAAGAAGTCTGTCAGTATTATTTTCTTACCAAATTTACTCAATTGCTCATTTTCTTCTTTCAATTGTTTAATTTCACTTCCCAATTGACGTATCTTCTCTTGACTGTTCTTATAAGCTTTTTCAACCATTTCAATTCGCATAACCTTCTCTGCTGCGTCTTCAATATCCCTCTGTTGATTCTCAATTTTAATTAATAACTCATCCCTCTGAGTTTCTAATTCTTTAATGTTTTGAGTTGACACCTTTAGAAACATAAAAAATTTTAATTCTTTCCAAAAATTACCTCAATTTTCTTAGTCAATTCCTCAATTTTTGTCTGATATTCCTTCCTCTCAGCTTGTATAGCTGAAACAGCTTCGGCATTTGAAGAGCCTGCAGCGGCAGCTGCAACAGAATTCCGAGTCTTTACCAATTGGTCTTGAACAGCCTTAAGTTCTTGCTAAAAATTAAAAAAAAATTTAAATGTTTAAAGGGAGGACTATGGCAAATAACTGTGGGAATTCGACAAAATATGAAAAACTAAAATGCCCAAATATCCATAACTAGCCTAGTGAAAATTTTCATCAGTCGAAAAAAAGCTTTTTTTGATTTTAACCAGAAAATTCCCACCAAATATAAAATTGGAAATAGATTAAAAAAACCTGAAGGTTTTCATTTTCTTGCGAAAGTTTAATTTTTTCTTCACGAATTTTTCTAGCAACCTGTTTGACCATAAGATGACTTTCATGTGCTGCTTTATGCGTTGCAGTAGCCTTGGTATATTCTGCCGTAAGTGTGTTATGTTCATCCCTGAAAATTTTTTATTAATCAACACCCCCATCAAAATCACCTCCCTGCCCTTTCAAAATTTTTAAAAAAAATTTTATAAACAGACTTGATCTTCTTAAGTTCTTCAGTTAAACGATCACACTCTTTCCTCAAAATTCCAATGTCCTTCTCTTTTTGAGTTATATCCAATTTTAATTTTTCATTATCACCCCTATTAAATAAAAAAGTTTTTAAAATTTTATAAAAATCATACTGAAGCGAATTAACAATTTCAGGCGAATATTTGCTTGCCATAGCCATTGCCCGATCATAACGTTCTTTCAACAATTTAATTTGTTGTGCTCTACCATTAGACAATTTTGTAACATTTTCCAATTTTGAATTTAATTCAGTCTTCTCTGCAAGCAATTTTGCTTGTTCTACTTCCAATCCCTGTGCCAACACATTTGTTGAAGTAAAACGTTCATTTAATTCATCAAACGATTTTTTAATTTGTTGATAACGCCTTTGAACTTCTCTTAAAGAATTTAATTGAGTTAACAATTCTTCTTTTTCTACAGCAATTTTTGCATTAATTTCAACTTCATTGGTTAATTTAGCAATTTCAGATTCCAATTGTAAAATCTTTTGTTGATCAACAGTAGATTTGGCACGGATTCTTTGCAATTCTAATTCAGCAGACATACGCAATTCTGTTTCTTTTTGTTTATCTGTTCGCATATAACCAATAATTGCATTTATTCGTTCGGTATGTTGTTGAGTTGAAACTTCGATTCCGGTAGTTGAAAGACGTCTAGAAAAATTTAAATACAAAAGTTAATTCAAAAAATCGGGAAAAATATACGATATTGGTGAGAATGTCGACATTGTTGCCGAAACATTCAAACTGGTATTTGGAGATGGGGAAGCAATAGTGTGCTGCAAACGTTCCATAAATTCAATTCGCTTTAAAAGCTCTTGGATTTCATCATAAAGAGATGCTTGCTTTTCCAAGTGTTCCTTGTCTCTTGTCATATAAGTGTTGATTTCATCCTGAAGACGAAGCTTCTCTTGCTCGAAAATATCCTGAAAAAGTCGAAATAATGTGTTAAACATTATAAAAACATACAATCGATTTTTGGAACTTTTCACACTTATCCTGGCAATCCTTCTCTAAAGAGGCTATTTGTTGAGTCAAAGTTTCACTCTTCGAGATTTCCTTAGCCAAATCAGTAGTCAATCTCAAATTATTTTCAGAAAAGTCAGTACAATTTGAATTGACCTTTAAAAAGAAAATTTTAGGAAAAATTCAAAAAAAAAATCCAAACCCTTTCAAAATCGCTTTGAAGTTTTTCGTTCTCAAGGCGAAGTTGATCAATAATACGTTTATATTCGTGTGTTTCTTTGTCCTTCTCAACTATCCATTGCTCAGTTTTTGCATTTAATTCATCAAGTTTGTTGTTGGTTTCGGTCAGATTTTTTGTTTGGCTAAGCAATTCCATCTCCTTTATTGAAACAGCATTTCTCAAGTCTTCGATTAGTAATTTACTATAAAAATAGGAATTAAATTCATTAAATCATAAATTTAAAAATACTTTTTATTCAATTCCTCCTCAAGTTGTTCACGAATTGCTTGCATACGCTGTCTCTCCACATTACCAAACTAATTTTTAAAAAATATAAAATCGCTTTAACTCATTCATTAAAAACCTGAATAGTTCCCTCCATATTTGTTCCCAAACGGCACATCTCTTCAAGTTGCTTATCCTTCCTTTCAATTGCCCCATTCAATTCTTCACATTTATTTTCAAATTCAGCAATCTGCTTTTCTTGGTAAGCAATTGTATTTTTCATCTTCTGGATTTCCTTTTTGCAGGCCTCAAGATTTGTGTCTGTTGACTGAATTTGCTCCATTTCATTTTTCAAAGTTTCATGTTCTTGTTTCAACTGTTCATAAATTCGTTCAATTGCGTCCAAACGAGTTTGAATTGATTTGACATCCGCCTGGGCTTTGTCG
The DNA here is from genome assembly GCA_036172955.1 of Meloidogyne arenaria. Classification (NCBI taxonomy): domain Eukaryota; kingdom Metazoa; phylum Nematoda; class Chromadorea; order Rhabditida; family Meloidogynidae; genus Meloidogyne; species Meloidogyne arenaria. The sequence goes on along the minus strand of JARQAB010000029.1, from coordinate 3,218,720 downwards.
CGCTCACTAGAAGCAACATTCAGACTGTTCTATAAAAATATAAATTTAAAAAAATAAAGCCAAACTAAAATTTTTCAAACCTTCAGACCATTAACAAGTTGATTGTTTTGTTCGTTCAGACTGTCAATAAGTTGTCGAAGGTTATCACGTTCCAAAAGAGCTGATTGAAGTTGGCTGTCCATCGAATGTGATTTTTCTGCTTCCATTCGTTTAAGCAATAATTCCATTTCTTGAATTGAAGTTGAGACACGCTCTGTACTATAGCGGTTTTGTCTCAAAATTTCCAACTCTGCTTGCAAACGCTGATCACGACTTGTAAGTACGGCACGTTCCTCAGACAAAGAATGATTTTGTACTCTTAAAGTTTAAAAAATCTTATCAAAAAATTAAAAAAAGGCCTACTCAAGTGTTGAAAGACGCTGCTGCTTTTCAAGCAATTGATTTGTAAGAGAATCATTTCGAATTTCTAACGATTCAACTTGACGTTTAGATTCAGAAAGTTGATTATTTAAACGACTCAAGTCATGAGAATAAGAATCGATTTGTTTAGCCAACAATTGTTGATTTTTATTTTGGAATTCAAGATCGCTTTCCAATTTCCCAATTGTAGTACGCATAGTAGAAATTTGTTCAAGTTGTTGGTCAAGACGATCATTGAGAATCCTTGAAAAATTAAGTTAAGGTTTTAATTAGAATTGTCCACTAAAGGGTAATAATCGGCAAGGGGGTAGCCAGTGGGATCCGAGTTCGGGGGGGGGGGGGGTCTTTAGCCCCAAAAGCTGGCTACGCCCTTGCTAATCGGTATCCTGATTTTTCTGTTTTGAGTTACAGTTAAATACCAATTTTATTCAGGGAAGAATTTTCGAAAAATCACTCAATCCAAAAATTTTCCGTTCTAAACCGTGTCGTGTACAACCCTTATTCGAAACCAATAATTACTATAAAATCAAAATTAATACTTTTCATGAGATTGACGATCTTCATTCAAAAATATATTAGTTTCTTGCAATCTTTCAGACTTTGTTTTCCACATCATAATTTCCATTTGAAGGCTCTTAATTGTCGGTTGCTGGATTAAATTTGGTTGTGTAGATTCCGAAGCTGTCGATTCATTCGAACTCATTCCATTACTATTCGCATTGTTGAGTTGATCATACAACTTTTTATATTGATCCCTTTGCATAGTCAATTCTTGAACCAGAGTGCTTTGCTTGCTGAAATTTTCTTTAAGACGACTCAATTCTTCTTGTAATTGATTACGTGATTGTTTTAATAATTCAATTCTAAAAATACGAAAAATATCATTAAAGAGAAATTAAGAAGAAAACAAACTCAGTATTGTGATAATTTTCAATAGCCTTATCCTGCTCCCCACGAAGACGTTCAACCTCCTCAGCCAATTGAATATTCTTTGATTGAAGTTCGCTGATGTTAGCAAAAAGATAATCGTCATCAGCAATGCTCTCATTTAATAAAGAGTCGTTGTATGAAAGAGAACCTTTCTCGAAGAGATAGAGGAAGCGTTGAATCTAAAAGTTGAGAAAATTTTGGAAGAAATTTTTCAGACGAGAAAACCTGTTTTTGTTGAATATTATGCTCTCGCTGATATCGCTCCAACTCACGCTTTGTGAAAGTAAGTTCACGAGTCAAAGAGTCAGATTTAGATTGAAGCTTTTGACGTTCGCTGCTCAATAACTATAATAAAAAATTTTTCTTGGAAAATATTTTTCCAAAATTTATCAAAAAACTAAATCTTACGTCTTTTTGCAACTGTAAACATTCATTACGTTCAGATAACTGGTCATATGCCTTACGTTGTTCAAGGAACTTTGGTGCTCGCGAATCCAAATCCTTTAAAATTATATTTTTAGTGCTAAAAATCAAAGAAAAAAAACCTGAATAAGTTCTGTGACATATTTCTCAAGACTAGAAAATTCTGTGTTCTTCTTTTCCAATTCGCTGACAACACGACAATGTTCAGCATAAATTCCAGTCAAAGACATGCCACTTTTTAAAAGACTACTGGCTGCAGCGGCTGCTGGAGAGATTCTAGCAATATCCTCATCAGGACGATTAACTTAAAAAAATTTTTTTTGATTAAACAAAAAAAGTTCAACAAACGTCTAAATCCAGCATTCAACAATTCAGTAGATTTTGTAACTTCTTCTGAAAGACGTTTCAATTCATCATCTAATGAATAATTGAGATTATAAATTAAAATTAATAAAATGTGTCTAAACCTTTTTCTTTCAAAACCTTTTCATGAACTTCCTTTGCTTCTTGCAATTCTGATGACATTGCCAACAAGGCTAAAAATAAAAAAATGTCAATTTTGAATTTTATGAATCATCCAGTTTACTCAATTTCGAGATCTATCTCCAATTCCCTATTTGATCATAGGAAGATGACGTATGGTAAGGCCAAATCTCACCCGATGACTCCAAACATTATTAAATGCTGGGGCTACCCATAGCCCTTTTGGATATAGGCAGATAAGGGGTTTGGAGGGATAAAGGAGAATAAAGTTATAAATTGCCCACCTAATTAACAATAAAAATAAAAAGAAAAACCTTCTTCCTTCTCCTTTACCAACTCATCAAGTCTAAATTCATTGTCTCTAGCCTCAGAAAGTTCCAAATCAGCCTTTTCCATCGAATCCTTATAAACTTTTGTAAGTCTTTCCCTTGTTCGCAATTCAGCTTCTAACTCGCTAATTTGAGTTGAATTCTCTTCCAAAACCTAAAAATGATTAAAAAACAAATTCAAAAAAATTTCCAAACATTTTTCATTTTCTCTTTCAATTCAGCAAACTCAGCTTCGCGTTCTTGAAGTGCCTTAGACGTTCTCGTAGCATTAAGAGAAAGTTCGCTATTTTTCTCGTTGAGAAGAGCAATTTCCCGTTGAAGCTCCGACTTTTCCCGAATATTTTGAATTCTCAATTCGTTGACTTTCTGTTCACGATTGGAAATCTCGTCCATATACCATTGCTTACTTGAAAGTAAAATATGCTTCTCTTGACTCCACTGCTCTTTGTCATACTTAAAATTATAAAATTTTCAACAATTCTTTAAAAACAAATATACAGCTAAAGCAGCCTTCTCGCATTGAAAGTCGTCAATTTGTGCTTGAAGTTGAATTTTGTCAGTTCTTAAAGTGTCACACAGATTGCGAAGTTGTTCAATTTCATCTAAAGGTGAAATTTCGAACAAAAATATTATAAAACAAAACCTAGATGACGCCGCTTGTCATTTGTAAACTTTGAAATCTGCATTTCAAGTTCTCCCTTCCTTTGTTCAAGAGCAAGTTTGTCATTTTGCAATTGAGTCTGAAAAAAAAATGTTTATAAAAGGAAAATAAAGATTTGAAAGCGAATTTGCGGACTATGATAAAATAAGAAGAGATCCGCAAAAAATAACGACACAAACTTCAATAATGTCAAAATTCAAACCTTTTCAAAAATAAGATTGTCACGACTCTGAACCACAGACTCAACAAAATTTGAACGGTCAAGCTTGTCCTTTTCTAAAAATAAAATCAAAATTATATAGAAGGTGAAGTCAAAAATCCTTGTGTGAAGTTTTTAAAAATCCCTGGTTTTATACAGCAAAGACCCAGGAATTAAGACAAAAGCACAAAATTTTGAATTCTTCTCGTGTTTGTTTGCAAACAAAATATAGTCAGGACCTTCAATTAAAGGAGAAAAACAACACCATATTAAGCACACATATTTGAGCTTAAAAAACAAACCTAAAGTGCTCGCCCTTTCTTTAAGAAGCGCATTCTGTTGCTGAACTTCTTTCAATTTTTCACTTTTTTCGTCCAATTGTTTACAAACGGTGAAAATTTCATGTTCTAAAAATAAATATAAATCTAAACTTTTAAAAAATTTAAACCAAGTTGTGCAATTCGTTTTTTATCGTCTATAGTCTCAACATTTGGAATGCTTCCACTACCACCTGCGTTTTCTGAAGTCATCTTTTACTATAAAACAAAGTATAAACAATAAATTTTTATATAAAAATACTAAAATAAATTTTAAAAAACTCAATCCAACGCTCAAACAAATCGCTTAATTTTCAAAAAAATTTTTATTTGGGCATTTTTAAATTTAGATATTTTGTAATTCGACAAATAAATAATTAACAAGACACTTCAGCACAGGCGTTTCAGTGCTGTACATGTTTCAGTCCTGCGGTCAGACTCTAACAAAAAAGAGACGTTTCAGTCTCTACATTTCTTTTAAATATTTTGAAAGTTAAAAGAAAGAAAACTAATTTTATAATCTCATTTTAGATATTTCCAAAATACATTTTTAAATTTGGCCGGATAATGGATCAAGGGGCCTTACATGTGATAATCCCGAAATAAGTTACCTCTAATTATAAAATTAATTTTTAGTTTTACTTAATATGTATTAATTTAATTTTTCTTTTATTTAAATTTAGCTCATGTCAGTATCCCTCAGTTGATCTTGTAGCTTAACAAATGATTATTTTTGTAAGGGTTATTCATAACCCTCTATTTAGAAAGACATAAGAAAGTCTAAAAAATTGTAAAAATTTTGATTTTAAAAATTTGGAACTGGTGTGTGTTAGCAAATCTAATAAAACTGGCCGAAAATTTTGAGATTTACATGACTAAAATTTCAGTATCTTAATAGTTGGTGATAGACGTGTTGGTAGGAGAAAGTCTTACAACAAATAAAAATTCGCCTGTTTTTTTGAATATTAAATAATTTTTTAATTCAAAAATCCCTCTTTCTTTCTAAACAAAATCCCTCCAAAAGCTTAATCCTTCCTTCCTAACCGCAGTAGTTTAGGGTTGGATTGGGCAGTTGTTCCAATTTTTCTTCTTTTTCTCTCTCCTATTTATTTCTTCTCTCTCCCTTCTCTACTTCATTATCCCCTCCCAACCAGCCGTTTTACCCTTTCTCAATGTCAGTCAACTAAAGCTGGCTCTGTAAAGCCGGCTGTCTCTTTTTTTATTTTTATATCCCGCCCAATCAATTCAATTCCTCCTCTCTTGGCCGGCTGTTCTCCCCTCTTTTTATTTTATTTTTTCCTTTTTATCCACTCTTTTTTAATAATATTTTTTCCTGTCCAACATTAAAATGTCCTTTCCACGCCTCTTCCTTTTTTTCTTCAAAAAATCTTTTTAGTCCCTCTTAATATGGCCAAATTCGGTACTTTCTTTTTTTCATTTTTTTCAATCTTTCCTTTCACATATGTTCCCAAAATTGCTCATTTTATAAACATATGTTTGTGATTTTTTAAGAAAAAAATTGTGAAAATTTAGAAACGGGGAGAAGAATTTGGGGAATTTTTTAGGAGGATAGAGGGGGGGGGGGGGAATGTAAATAGCAAATATTTTTTTATTTGAGGAGATTGAAGATTTAAGAACGGAATTGTGAAGAACTGAGGAATAATTTAAGAGAGAAAAAGTTGATCGTTGGAAGATTAATGGGGCGACGTTTTTAAAGGTAAGGAGGAGGAGTAGAAAGATTGTGGGATGAAATGTCACTTTTTGTCAACCAAAGAATTTTTATTATATTTTTTAAATTTGGATAGATTTATATATATTTCTATTATGAGAATTTTCAATTCTTTTCTTCTCCCAAATTTTTTAAATTTTCTAAAAAATATTTTCTTGTCTTCCAAACTAGACAAAGAATCCTTCTTTCCACCCACAAACCAAGATTTTTTCTAAATTTAAATTTTTAAATTAAATTTAAAGGGCTATTTTTAATTCTTTCTAAAATTAGGAGAATAGTTTTTTTAAGAATGTATAAAAAATTTATAAAATGACCAAAAATATCGAATATAAAATAGTGTAGTTAAATTAAATTCCTAATAAACTTTAACATCTGTTTTGTTCTATTATTCGTATCTTTTAATATTTAATTGTCATCAATTATTTAGTACTTATTCATTTATTTAAATTTCGTAATTCAAAAATATTTAATTTAATTAACTACTTAATATGTATAAATTCAAATTTTCGTTTAATTAATTAGTTTAGGCAGCCACAAGTTTAGGCATTTCAATAAGGGCTTCGATCAAGAAAATTTTAGCTTGAAGTACAAGAAGTTTAGTTTATAAGTACATGTGGGAAAAGTAAATACGCCACAAAAATACAATTTAAGAATTTTATTTTCTTATATTTCACTCGTTAATGGATTATTTCCAATATTTACTTGTTTCCATTGTGAGCTTGGAGTATTAAGCCAAATTTCTTCCCCCTTCAATAGAATTTTTTGTAATTTTCGACTGTAAAGAAGCTGGAGTTTAAGTCAGATTTAATTTTTTATTCAAAAAAGTCTATTTCTACTATAGTCGAAGGTTTGTGGATTGTAATTAATGCATTTCCAAAATAAGTAATAATCGAAGCCTTGGTTTAATCCTACTGAATTATTTAATTTACTTAATGCTTATAAATTCAATATTACCTTCATTTAATTAGCTCACAATTAAACTTATTTGATTCATTCATTGTCTAAATTCTATTTTTGTGAGAGGGTTTTGCAAACCCCTCTAAAAATAAATATCAAAAATTCTCTAAATATTCTTTCCTCTCCTTTCTGAATGAGCATAGTTTCTTGAAAACGTGGAAATTTAATTAATGCTTAATATGCATTAATTCAATTTTATTTTGTTAATTATCTCGACTTTTATTCAGATATTTGAAATTCTTCCATATTGATTTTATATTTTTGTTGGGGTTTTTATAACCTCTAAAATGATTCATCAAAGTATCTCTGCATGGTTCCTAATTTTTTCTGAAATTTTAGATTTTTTTTAAAAAACTTGTAGATTGAAAGGACTAAAATTTTTGCTAAAGGTTGATGGTATGACTGAAAATATGGGTGACGGACAGTGAAAAATCCTTGATATTCAGAACCGAAATGAGACGGAAGGTCCTCGGTTTTTTGGTTTTGTTTTAGACGACAAGGGAGGTATAACGTTCTACAACAATTTTTTTTTATTTTTCAAAAAAATGTCAAAATCTCAGTTATATTTTTCATTATTTTTAATCTCCCATTGTTAACAGTTTTTGGCAAAAAATACTTCCTTGTTAAAAGATTCATTATTTGCGGATTTAAACTCTTATACTTATCCTCCCCTTGTTAATATTCGAATATTAGTATATAACTTTCTTTCCTATTCTCTTTCTTCTACATATATAACACTATATAGATTGTCACGTTTTCTTCAATTTACTCTATAACTTTCTCTCTTAGTGACAGCCGTAAAACAATAACTAAAAAATGGAAGGGAGGGAGTTAAGTAGTATTAGTACAAAGACAAAATAACTGATGAATATATTTCTTCTTCTCTTTTATTGATGATTTTGTTATTTTTTCCTCTGTTTCCGTTGTTGTTTTAACCCGCTCTTGAACGAGTTTTTTGCTTGTACTCATTTTTAAAGTTATACGTCCTGGCGCAGTAGGGATAGGACGGTAGCTTATAAAACAGCTATTTTGGTAGCTAGAAAGGTGAAAATTCGTGAGGATGTTTACAATTATGTTTTCTAACATTTCTGAAAATTTCAAAATTTTATTCTGAAAATTTCCGAAGTTATAGGCGAAAACGTAGTTAAGTGTCAAATTTCAACATGTTCTGACGTTCTTTTGATCATAAATTCTGAATTACAAAATCAGAAATTCTGAAACATTTTTGAGGAAGTCTAGACAAATTTTTAAGGCTTCAGTTCTTGATTAAGCAATTTTACAAGTCTCCGACCCAATGTTCCTTACGCACTACTGTCTCTGACCCGTTCACCTTACCCCTTCCTACCATTCCTTTTTTTTCCACTTTTCCCTAGAGTAACAACTACCTTTTTTCTCTTTAATTCATTTTCCATTTTACCAATTCTCGACAACCGCGTGTTTCTTTTATTCAATAAATTTATTCCAATTCCTCGTATCGCTCAATTGTACTACAATTATTACTTGGTGGTTGCCCCCTTTTTCTTCCCTTTTTTCCTCTTTTTTTTTCAATACATTTCCGTTATTTCAAGAGAATATTTAACTCTTTTTCCCACATATTCCTGCACCAATTAAGTTTTTTTCTTCAATTTATCTTGCGCAAAATAAAATTTTTTTGTCTTTTAATTTAACAATTTTATAATTAAAATAGTCGAAAATAATTTTTTTTAATTTTAAAAATTAATTTTTTCCTTCCAAAAATAAATTAAAAATGACATTTAGCGAAGAGAAAAAAACAATATTATTTCACTAAAAATTTTTATTTTTCAAATCATTTTATTTTTTTTAAATTTTCACCCATTTCCTTTATTAACGCCCCCATACATAGATTTACTCCCTATTAATTTTTCTATTTAAGAAAATATCTCTGCGCATTAAAATGCCATTGGCTAAATGAGAAAAATATTAATTTTAATAATTTACACATCGTTTCGAATATAAGGAGCTTATTTCGAATATAAGCTAATTTATTGAAAAGAGGAAACGTTGTTTTAAACTGGAGTGGTCAATGGAGATTGAAAATATTGTTGCTAACACGGTCTACATTAAGGCAAGAATAAGTATTTTTATGATTTATTTAGCTGGATGGCTATAAAGTCGAATATCGATATAACGAACGCAAATGCTTATAAGCATAATCTTTTTATAAAGAAATATTGCACTTAAAAATATCTTGTCGGATCATTTGTCCAACATTCAAAAATACTACATTAAATTTTATTCATCATGGATTTTTACGTACAATTTTGATCATGGCTATATTTAATTTACTTCGAAATAAATTATATTAAGCAAAATTCTTTAGTTTTTATCCTTTAATTCCATTAATTATTGTTACATAGTTAAAATTCTTGTTGGTTTTTCTTTAATTAACTGTCACTACACCTTGTCATTCTACTACTTTTAGTATAAAAGCATTTGAAATACCTAAATACGAATTTATACAGTACTTAATATATATAAATTCAATTATTCTTTTAATTAATTAATCAAACATTGAATTCATTTTAATAAAGGAATAGGCATTCTGTATATTTTTTTGCGAGGGGGTTGAACAACCCTCTAAAAGCCTAATTGCACAAATTCATAACCGGTCAAAGGTAGTTTCAAATACTATTATATTTATCCAAAGTTTATTTTAAAACCATATTTCCAGTTTCTAACTTATCCAGTTTAACGAGTGAACCAAATATAATATTTTTTTAAGGCCAGGACCGGTGGGCAAAGGAAAGGAAAAAGCAAAAAATGGCGCCATTACCTTCAATTCCCGTAAGTTTATTTTACAAGAATTCGAAAAATTAATAAATTTTCCCTTTCAAGTCACTACTCACAATGTCTTCCAATCAAAAATGACATTGACTTGAGGTAGTTTTTTGGGGGAAAATTTATTTTTTAATTTAATTAGTTATCCCTTTATTGTTGAAAAACAACCAATTGGCCGGTTACTTTTTAAAAGATTTTGTGAACAACAAAAACAAGAAGATTTGGCCATTTGTTGGCGATTTTTGGAAAGGGTTGAAGAATATGAAACTAGTGGTAAGGAGAAAGAAAATTTTATTTGATTACCAAAAAATTTTTACCTGAATCCACTTAATATAATATATTTGGTTGAAAATTTATTATGTGAAAATTTATTATTAGCTTAGCATCATAAGCTTAACTTCGCAAATAGCACTGATGTGATCAATTATTTTTGAGTGCCAGAATAATTTTCTGGCAAAGTAGGCCTCGGTATTTTTTCTTCTAGTTTAGGTTAGATTAGTCAAAAGCCGATCTTTTTACGACAAATTTAGATGTTTTTGTGAATAATATTGGGACATGTTTACAAAAATTTTATTTTTGGACCACGAGCTCAAAAGCAGAAACAATGTTCAATAAGATAAAATTCCCATATTTCTTCAAAGATTAGTCAAAAAAGCAGTTGTAGATTTAGAAATAGCTTTGGGTATCTTAAATTCTTCATTTAACTTTAAATTCAAGATAATCCAAGTTAAATATAAAACAGTTTCTAAAAAGTTTACTCAATATACTTTTTTACATTGGAAATTTGTTAAGTAAATTGACATTTATCAAATACTATATTTGAATTTTAAAAGATTGATTACTATTTTTGAATGCCGGTACAAGATAACGGCAATGTAATGATATGTTTGTTCCCTGTGTCACAAAGTTTTTATAAACCCATTGTCAGATTCATTTTAGTCGTTTTATTGAAGCATCAAATTCATCTTTACAAATATTTCATTTTTCTGGGCCATTTTGTTTTTAAGCAATCTAAAGAAATCACAAAAATTAATTCACAAAAATCAAATTTACTAAATAAATTTACGACATACAAAATCATTTTCTTGGGGTTAGATCCTTTAATTTTGAATATCGGTACAAGTTACTGGCAATTTGTGTAATAGAAATGACTCCTATGGAGCTTTTCTTAAAAACAAATATTTTTAAGAAATCCGTCTATCGATTCCGAGTTGTTTTGTAAACAATCTAGAAAGACATCTTTTCAAAAATTTCAGTTTTAATTATGTGTCTTTTACATGGAGTATGTGTCCAATTATATAAATTTCCCTTATCTCGTGATTCTGGGAGTATTTAGAAAATATAGTAGGCTTCCAATAAATTAATTTGATTTTCTATAATATTTTTTCTTTCAAAAAATTTTTTCTAGACAATGACCCAGAACAAAGACGTAGATTAGCTGGCGCTATGGCCCGCCTTTTTGATGAACAATTAGCTTTAACAGAAGGAAATCAGTCTAAACAAAATGATAAAAATCATTCAGAACTAGCAAATACAGAGAATAATGCAAATAAAGCAACTTTAGTTAATGGTGACGGACTGGTAAATAAATGAATGAATATTTAAATCTCGATCACCCTAAATAGATACCGAGGGATTAAGGCAGTTAAGAAATGTTGCTGGATTTTTAGTAGACCATAAATTCATCTAAATCTTGCTTTATTGTTGGATAGTTTCTCTAACATTCAAAAATATTACCGTCTTTTCCAAAAATCTCTAGTTATTTGTCTTTGAGCACAGTTTAATTTAATTTAATTTGAAATAAATTATATTAAGCAAAATTCTAGAAGTTTTTAACAATCCTTTTATAAATTGTTAATTAACCTTCATGAAGTCTTTTCTTCATTAATTGTTTTTACAACCGAATTAAAATTTCTTTATATAAGACAGGCTCGGACGTTAGCTAAAAATATAAGAGAGAATTTCAATCGTAAATTTAGCTAATTTCAGCATCTTTGAATCAATTCCACGGAGATAGTAAATTCTCTAAAATTTTCCTCTTCAACTTTCACTTAACATTTTAATCAAAGTTTTAGGCAAAAAATTTAGTCATTTTCAATTTCAGCCTCTATCCCCTTCTTGTTCACCCAGCTCCCTTTCTGCCACCCAACAAAATAAATTGCTCAATGATAAATTCATTCAAAAATGTGTGCGGATATCGACAGATGCAGCTAATTCGACTGGCCAACCTTCAACTACATTGTTTGCTGGACTTGCAAAGTAATTTTATAAAAGTCCATACTATCAGGGAAAAGAAAGAATTCGGGGGAAATTGGAGAATTTTAAATACTGGATAATTAAGCTGACAAATTTTAATTTTACTACTATGACCTACAGTATCTTTAAGATATATCGAAGATTTCCATTATCTGCTAGAGCACTGCTCGAGCATGCAAAAATTATACATTGATATTACAGGAATGAGTAAAAAAATAATTATGGTCATCGATATATTAAAATTATAATTTGAAATAAATTATATTAAGTAAAACCCCTTTAAAAGCAAACACTCCTTTAAAGATTGCAAAAGCTCAATTTTTTATTAATATTCAAGTTCGGGCACAACAAAACATTTAAGTTTTGTAAGGAAGAGAAAGAGAGAGAAAAGATCCAGCTGGCTAGCATTTAAAACGCTGACTGCGGGGGTTTAAGATCTAATAAAAGAGAAGGTGAAAGCAGCGTCCCGGTAGCTCAGTTGGTAGAGCACCTGTACGTGGTGAGCGAAAGCTCCTAGCAATAACTGCCAGGAGGTCGCAGGATCGAAGCCTGCCCGGGATTAAACTTTTACCTCGCTCTTACTGTTTATTATAAATCCATATCATAAAACAAAATCAAGAATTCAACAGCAGAGAAAGTACAGGATAACTGTAGCTCTTTGCGCGCTCGGTGGAAATGAGCGTAGCCTTTAATTTTTTGCATTTTTTTCGTTAGAAAATTAGAAAAAAATTAGTGCTAAAATTATTTTAAAAATTTAAAATTAGTGTTCACTCATTTTTCACTTTCCTTATTAGTATGCCTCATGTAATGAAAGAGTGGAAAGACTCAATTAACGAAAGACTATTATTACTAATTAAAAATTCTAAATTTTCTATTCAATTTTAAAGAGAAGTTAGACGTTCCTTAGCTGGTGAACCTTTCAAACAATTTATGGAAACAATTTATTTTCATCGTTATCTACAATGGAAATGGCTAGAGAGGAGACCTGTAGACAAACATACTTTTAGACTTTACCGAATCCTTGGAAAGGGTGGATTTGGTGAAGTTTGTGCTTGTCAGGTGCGGAAAAGATTATAAAAAAATTTTTTGAAAAATCCCCAGAAATTTCAAAAAAACTTTTTACAGGTCAGGGCCTCAGGCAAAATGTACGCCTTGAAAAAATTGGAAAAGAAGCGGGTAAAAAAGAGGCATGCAGAATCTTTAACTTTAAACGAAAAACAAATACTTCAACGAATAAATTCACCTTTTGTCGTTAGTTTAGCTTATGCTTATGAAACAAAGGAAGCTTTGTGTTTGGTGTTGACTTTAATGAATGGAGGTAAAATAAAATAAATTTTGGTTAAAATTTAAGTGGGATTCGAAGAGATTCAAGACCATAAACCTTCAAAAATTCCATGAGTAAAAGGGACGAACCTATCTATGAAAATAGCAAAAGATTGGATAGAATTTGATTCTGAGAGCTTTTTGTTGCAAGCTAATTATCTTAATTCTTTCTTTATTTGCTAGGAAACTTCGTAAACCTTGAGAGTATATCTCAAGACAAATATCGGATAGCTTCACGACAATCTCAGTATAACTTAAATTCAATAACAAAAGTCTCTTGGAAATGAATTTGAGCTTTTCTGTTATCTTCAAATGCGCATTCTTTCTAAGTACCCTCATTAGATCTCTTAGACGATTTATATCTTAAAGACCAATTCGAAATATTCCGTCAAATATTTCAAGGGTTGGAGACCTTTAGGTTATATATGTCTGGAATTGACTTCAATTCAAATATTATATGTATCCAGTCAATTCTAAAATTATTTTTCAAAGTCTTGGGAAGAATTGGAAAAGAAATTCAAAGAAACACTTCTCCCTCAAGCCCCAAACTCTTCTAGGACATTCATCAATGAAAATTTTCCTTTATTTTTAAGGAGATCTCAAATTCCACCTCTACACACTCTCCCCCGGTGGATTCGATGAAAAACGTGCTCAATTTTACGCAGCAGAAATTACTTTAGGTCTTCAACATTTACACAGAGAGAGAATTCTTTACAGAGATTTAAAACCAGAAAATATTTTGCTTGATGATTATGGCTAGTTTTTTGTTTTTAATCAGAAAAAAAGAATTTGTTTAAGGGCATGTCCGAATTTCCGATTTAGGACTTGCTGTAGAGCTTAAAGACAATGAACCGATTAAAGGCCGAGTTGGGACTGTTGGCTATATGGGTAAATTTAATCTTTTTTTCTTGGACTTCTTATAGTCTAAGACCTCTATTAGATACACCCAATACTCAGCTCAATACTCCCACTCTTAAAATACAGTTAAAATTTGTTTTGGCTCGGTGAGGATCTGCCAAAGCGATACCTCCAAGAGTCCCAGAAAATAGTAAAAATTGGACAGGACTTGATCTTTTCCGCTCTCCGATGCTGTAAGGGCGGTGGATCTGGATCCGAAAAAGACCAAATATCTGAATTTTCGGTTTGTACAACGCATCCGGATATTTTTGGATTTCACAGGATCCACCAACCCTACTCCACCACTGACTGAGCATTTAAATTTCTACTTCAATTGCTAGGTTGTAAGGAGACCTTACACAATTTAAGATACCCCTCATTATAAGCTACAGTTTTCCAACTCCAAGCGTTTATCTTATAATTATTTCCGGCTGTATATAATTCTTAGCATTTTTTTCAATAAAATTTGGCATTATTCTACATACTTTATTTATGCAAAACTTTAATATTAAATTATTTTTAAGCTCAAAAAAAGAAGAAAAAACTTTTTCCTCTCCTCTCTTTATTAAAGTTAAGATTTGTTTGTCTGTTTGGTGCAAATTTAGAAAGAAATTTTATTTTTTATTTAAATTTATGGCCAAATCGAATTTGCCTTTTCTATGCACTGCTCTTTTTTAGAGCAAACAAAGCGGAACTTTGTCATTGGCAAAATGACGATGGAATTTTTTAGAAGGGAATTGAAAAGTAGAAAGAGAGGAGAATGAGATTTTTAGAATATTAAGAGGGGATATTTCACTAGAAATTTTCAAAATTCAAAAAGAGTATAATCAGCATAGCTGGATAAATTAAAAGTCGCGAAATAAAAAGAGCTGTAACAGTGATAGGTCGTATTGAGAAAAAGTTTGGAAGGGTTGCAGGTTGAAAAATGCCCAGGTTTCAGATATCCCTTGGCTGTAGCTTACCCAGCCTTGCTTCCTGAAATGTCTACTATAAAACAATTTTCGTGTCTATTGGTACTAATAAACTTAGCTGACGAGATACTTGATTAGACTCGAACTTTCATAACCTCCAAAAAATTTTCAAAGAAAAAAGTAGGGGATCGATAGATCGAGGTTACCTCTAGCATCCGAAGATCTAAAAAAATTCTCATAAAATTTTTATCCTCTTTCAGCACCAGAAATAGTCAAGAACGAAAGATACAGTTATGGAGTAGATTGGTGGGGATTGGGCTGTTTAATCTACGAGATGATTGAAGGAAAAGCTCCATTTCGACAACGCAAAGAAAAGGTTAAACGTGAAGAAGTTGAAAGAAGAGTTCGGGAAGATACAGAAAAATATGGGGAAAAATTTACTGATGCGGCTAGAACTTTGTGTAGAGGATTGTTACATAAAGAGCCAACACTCAGATTGGGATGTAGACGTGTTGGAAGGCCTGAGGATGGAGCTGAAGAATTAAAAGCACATCCTTTCTTTACCCAAGCAGATGCCAGGACGGGGAGGGAACCTGTACCGTGGAAGAAAATGGAGGCTGGAAAGGTGAATTTAAATAGGTTTTTTGTGGTTTTTGTTAATTTAGGAGAATAGGGTTGTCGATTCTTTTAAAATCTCTGGATAGTCGGAAAAGAACGAAAAATTATCGGTTCTTCGGTTCCTTACGGGCTGCCACCTCTAATATTTGTGACCCCTAAGACACGTTTTCTCTTCAATATTTTCATAGCCCAAAGGTAACCCTACAATTATTTTTCTTCGTAATGATTTAGCTTCTTAAGAGTGTGTCTAACGTATACGTTAAGCTTTATAAATCTATAAACTTAATTCAGTATCAGAGAATATTATCCTCCCTCTCACAAAATTTATTTAAAAAATTATTTCAGCTTGCCCCTCCATTTTGTCCTGACCCTCATTCTGTTTATGCCAAAGACGTGCTGGATATTGAACAGGTAATTTACTTTCTTTGAGTACATAATATCGAAATGATATTTGAAGTACGATAGTTTAGGGTTTAGCTTCTTGTAGTTCTATATGGATGGGTTGATCAAAAGTTTCTAGGTACGATTTCGGAACAAAAAAGATTTCGCTCCGATTCCAAGTAACAACAAAAGTATGGAAATCTTGTCAATTTAATAAATTGACATACAAAAATAAAACAAATATGAAAATTTTGAATGAATCCGTACTTAGAGATTGGAAATTATCATTTAATAAATTTTGAAATAAATAGATTATATTATGCATTTTATGAAACCTAGCAATAAATATCTGACACTTATCTACAAGACCTTTCCTTTTCCGGATGAATTTTCACTAATATAAGTTAATCTCTGTCCTATTTTGTCGTATTGGGCTAATAATGCTCCAGCTAATATCAATCCAAATATTTTTTTTATCTTTTTAGTTCAGCACAGTAAAAGGAGTCAGGTTGGACGACGGTGACAAGGATTTCTACAAAAAGTTCAATACTGGTTCTGTCTCAATTCCTTGGCAGAATGAAGTTTGTGGAAAACTTGAAAAACAATTTTAATCTTAAAAATTTTAGATGATTGAAACAGAATGTTTTAGAGAGCTTAATCATTTTTTTATTAATGGAGTTATTGTTTCTGACTTGAGAAAAGATGGAGGAACGGCTAATAATGCTCATTTAAATTCTCAACATCATTCAAAGATGGGGGAATTTTTTTCGAGACTTTTTAGGAGAAAGGTGTGGAATTTTTATTTGAAATTAAAAAAGGATTCTCTCAATTCGGAATATTCCTTTTTACTTAATTCGCTCATTTTGGAGATGGATGTTTCGGGAAATGATTATACCCACCTAATTTATGAGACAAAATACATTCAAACTTCTATGTGGTAGGGATGGGTCGAGTTGCGAAAAAAATCGGGTTGGATCTCGAAATTTTCTCATGCGGGCCGAAAAAGATCCGCCTTTTGGGTAATCCAACCCATCCCTTAGATGCAGATAACCATAATAAACTACCTATAAATTTTTAAAATCCTTTTGTCCACTGGATACCCTCTATGTAAGATACACATCTTTATAAGGTAGGTTTAGTTTGACTCCAAGGGTTGTGTTTACAATAGAGGTCTGCTATATTTATTATTTATCAGTGTCTTTTAAGGGCATATTTGGTTATTGTTTTTTATGTAAAACTTGTTTTCAAGAAGTCAGATAACCTAAGCTTTACTCGAATTGACTGAAATTTAAATAGCCTTTCCTCACCTAGGGACCAACCAAATATAAATTTTTATTCATCCAAACTTTTATTATAGAATATTGAGAATCGCTCTAATACAGAAGTTGATTTAAATGGAACAAATAAAAATACCTCAGAAAGTAGTGATTGCCAACAATGTAAAGCCAAACATAGCAAATGTAAATGCGACCTCTCTGGGCAAGAAATTATTGAGGGAGCTAATCATGATGAGGATCCTCATCGTAAAAAGAGTGGAACTACCTCCTCAGATGTAAATTAAAAATTTTTTGCAGTTTCTGTCTTTTAATTCTGATATTTTGATTTTTGGCATTTTAATCCATTGGGTTTTTGGGAACTTTAGAAATAGGTCGGAGGGAACCTTATACTTCGGATGTAGGGCGAAGGGAGCATGGGATGTAGAGCGAGGGGAACATGGAATCTAGGGCGAAGAGAACATGGTATGTAGGGCGAAGGGAACATGTGATGTAGGGTGAAGGGAACGTTGGAAACAATAGACATAAACAGGATGGACTTTTACTATTTCGAATTTTTAACATTTTGAAATTTTTATATTTTTGTGCCCAATCCTTAATCAACTTATTCTCTATCAGGAAAACACCAGTGCTCTAAAACCAGACGATAAAGGACGTAACGGCCCTAGGGCCTCAATGGCAGCTGCCGCATGCATCGATGGATCAGCAGCAACAGAATTAACCGCAGAAGATGCCCCTCTACATCGTCGCCAAACAGCAAAAGCAGAATCAGCAATACAACAACACCAACAACAATTAAAACAATTAATTGAAGAACAACGTAAAACATCAAAAATAGACGAAGTTGAAGCTAATTAAATTTAAAAAAATTAAAAAAAATTTTAAAAACGGGTGAATATTATCTCTCTATCTCTCATTTTAACGCCTTAAATATACTCATAATTTTTACCAAAAATAAACCTAAACCAGCCAAAATTTAATAATTAAAATTTGAAGTTGTATCTTTAACCTAAATTTAAAAAATCAACCTAATATCCTATACATATGTTTATGGCCATTAAATGTCCCACGATATCAGCCAATAAAAAATAATTTTTTGATCTCTGTTTTTAATTGATCAAAAAAGCTTAAATTTTTTCTTCCCCTTTTTTCTGATTTTAAAATAAAAAAAAATATTTTTAATCTTTATTGCCATATTTTAATTTTTAAAATTTTGTAAAATTTATTGTAAATAAGTAATTTTTGAAAAGTAAATCAAAATGAATAAATAAAAAATATTTTTAGAGGGACGACCTAAAATAAAAAAAATAAAAAAAACCTAAAATAAAACTAAACCTAAAAGATCTAAAACCTAAAAATTTAAATTTCCTTTTTGAAAACGATAAAGTGCTGATTTTTAACATTTTGATTTTTAATTAAAATGCTTTACAAATTTAATATTTTTAGTTAAATTTATAGTTGGACAATCTCGGAGAAATACAAAAAACAGAAGTCAGAAATTTAGTCTAAATTTCGAACAAAAAATCTTGTTTCTTGTACGCCAAGTTCTTTAGTTAGGGTATAAATTAGTGTTCGGCATTTGCGATTTTTCGATATCGAGATTATCGAAAAATCTCGATATCGAAAAAATCTCGATTTTTCCAAAAATTGATCGAGACGAGATCGAGATCGATAATCTCGAAAAAAATCTCGCGATATCTCGAAAAATATCGTCGATATATCGTCTCGTGCCGAATAAGGTTGGCGGTTCCGGGTATCCGGAACCGAAAAAACCTCGGATATCCGGAAATTTTCGGTTCGGATACCGGTTCCGGATATCCGGAGATTTCACAGGAACCGCCATCCTAGCCGTCACTGATCCCGCCTATGCATGTCGCTCCCCCATCAAAAACATGAAATACTGCTGTTTCAGCAAAGATTGATGTTTTCTAGGAATCTTCGGGTATCCACCGAATCGTAAATTTCCGGAAACCCAGGGGGTTTCGGTTTTTTCGGTTCCGAATACCCGGAACCGCCAACCTTATCAGTCGCCATCCAAACATTCTTCGGCTTATTAGGTGTTGTACAGATCTAAATCCTCTTTTAGTTCTAGATTTTTGTGAACATGGAAAATAAATAAACCCTTTTTTTAACCCCTTTTTTCTGACCCTTTTTTCTGATTTTTAAAATATTAAAAAATATTTTTAATCTTTATTGCCATATTTTACTTTTTAAAATTTTGTAAAATTTATTGTAAATAATTAATTTTTGAAATTTAAAGCAAAATGAATAAATAAAAAATATTTTTATAGGAATGACTAAAATTATTATTTAAATTTCATTTTTGAACACGAATAATCTTGCTGTTTCAATTGAAATGTTTGAAAAATTTAATTTTTTTAGCTAAATTTATAGTTGAACCATCTCAGGGTAATACATACATATAAAAAACAAAGGTCAGACTTGGTCAAATTTCGAACAAAAAAATTTCAAAACATTTCCAACTTCAATATTGCTATCTATTTTTAGACGAGGGTATTGAACGTTTAAGAATTATTTTGTCATCATCAATTAACCAAATTAATTATTTTTGGATTGAATATACTACATATTATTTTTAAACTCAACCATTTCAAAAGCACAATTAAAGATCTGTTCTGAGCAAAATCGGATAATAACCATTTCTTCTACTGTCTATGGGACTAATCTAAGATTTCTAAGGCTCCCATCTACCCAGCGCGACACAGCACAAGACTACAACAAACAATGACGTGACACAGGACTCCAGAAAGCGTTAACGAAGAACCGAGCACAGTTGAGTTGAGAAGGAAAGCCTCCAAATAATTTCACTATAAAAATCCACTTTTCTATAAAAGGATAAACAGACAAACACAAATCCTTCTCAATCATAGGATTTTTTCTTCATTGTTCAACATATTAAAATGCTTTCTCTACCGCCTGAAGTTCAACTCGATGTTTTAAAATGTCTTAATTTCGAGCAATTATTTTATCTTAAACAAACCAATTTTTATTTTCTCAATTTAATTGAAAAATATGAGGGAGGACTGGCAAGAATGGAATTCTTTGAACTCTCATTGGTATTAATTTTAACAAATTTTTTAGTTAAAATTGATTTTAGATTGCTGCCAAAACTATCGATAGTCAAGAGATGGATTCCTCTGTAACCGTTAAACTTGAACCTATAGTTTATTCTGAACTCATTTCTAATGATCAAATTATGGAGAAGGTTAAATTAATTTTCAATTTCGATCGGATTTCTTTTATTGTTTCAGTGGGAAACAGCTTTGGCTAAATCTATTCCTTTGTTTTTGCATGGAGGCTTCGAAGTTTATTTTGAAAATTATATGGAAGATTTTGCTGTTCAATTGCAGAAAACAGGTCTTTGACATAAAATAGACTTAATTCTTAACTCATTTTATATGAGACTTGTGATATTTATAATGAGGATGGGGCTTTTCCTTCGGACTTTTCAATTTCTCTCATTTCTATATTCCTCCCTCGGGATACTCCCAAGTAGTTGGAAAATTTCTGGCCCTTATCAATTTTGGTACCAATCTTTTTATTTCAACGAGAGGAATCGTTTAATAGTAAATTTGTTAAGATTCGGATATCTTGAAGCTCGTTATAGCTTTGCGCCTACTTGGGCCGTACCCACTACCCTCTTTTCCATATAAAATATTTTAGTATTTAATAGTTTGTAATCCTTTCTAACTGGATTCTATTTCAATTGTAAGCAGATTTTGCATTATGTTCACAGAACACAAACCCCACAGAATCTGTGGATCTTTAACATTTTTTATTTAGACGACAAAAACTCCAGTTATATTCTTAAATTGCCAAACATTCCACAAACTATAGAAGAAATGATTATTATTCGATTCTGTTTAGAACAACTTTCTTATTGTGCTGTTGAATTTGCCTATTTTGAAAGTGTTATATTTAATCCAGAAATTATTAATTTATTATTTGATCAAACAATTCTTCAATTTCACATTAAAACAGCTGCTATAGACATTAAAAATGATAAATTTGAAATTTTTTTGAATTTTGGTTTGAATCATTTCGCGATTTATAAGATTTTTGCTTTCGTTCATTACAACATTTCTGTGCAATATACTGATATTTTATTCAATATTATAATAAATGAAGGCAAAAAATTTCCTCAACTTTATCTTGGGGTTTTCAAGTCTACAATAATTTATGATCGTATTGTTGAGGTAATCCATCCATTTACGAATTTTAAAATTGAAAATAAATTTCAGTACATAACAACATCTAAAGACTTCTCAAAAATGGTGTCTATTATTGGCTTAATGTATGATTCACCAGAAAATTTTAAATTGCCTGAGAGAGCAGAAAATGTTGAAATTGTTGGAGATTCTACAGAATACGAAATTGCCAATATTTATAATCCAAAAGTGAAATTCTTATTTATCAATAAGGGTCATTGGTACCCTAGCGTTTTAATCGCAAATATGGACAAGTTTTAAGAAGACTATAAAAAATTGAAGAAATTGATATTATTTAATTATCATTGAAATTAAATTAAAATTTGTTGTCTTTATTATTTATTTTGATTACTTTTTTTATTAAACCGTACTCCTAATTTTTAAATATTGTAAATTTCTCTTTAACATTATTTTCCTAATCAAGTTCAAATTAAATATAATATATTAAGTAAAATTTCCCTTGAATTTCCTTTCTTCCGACTGTATAATTAAAATACCTATGTAAAAAAATTACTCTCTATGAAAAAAATTTTAGTTTAGAAAAATTAAATGTTTTCTCCCCACAAACATTTTTAAATTTAGAAAAATAATTTTAAAAAATAAAGAAAATTTATTATAGTCAGCTGTCTGTCTCATCTTCTAAAAGCTTTTAAAAAAGCTGATCATCCCTTCGACCCTTTAGGTGTTTATTTTCTTTAAAAAATTATTGACTAAATTGCAATAGAAAAAAGGAAGTAAAAAAGTTCTTTTCTTCCAAAATAAAATGAAAATTCAATTTAAATCAATTTTTATTTATTTTATTTTAACTTTAATAAATTGTCAAAATATTCGTGAACACGCTGCGGAATTGAGAGCTGTTAAAGGACAGGTTGTTTAGAACAAAATTCTATTTTTTTAAATCTCGTCCTAAAAACATTTTAAATTGATACTTCCACTTTTCTCTGTGTGATCTGTGACACAAGATAAATGATTAAGTTCTGAAGAAAAATATTTAGAGATACGAATTGATCTGCGGCTTAGTGGTAACCTTTTACAATTTGCTGAGTTTCTAATTTGTGTTGTTGGTTCGGACCAGAACCGAAAACTAATGACATTTCGCGTCTGTTCGGGTTATCAGAAGGTTTTCCAAGAAACGACAAACTTTACTTATATAAAAACTTATTGTGACACAAGCTCTGTGTCGCATAATATAAACTTTCCCTAATTTTCTAAAAAAATTTCTTTTTCAGTTTTTCGTCCATATGCTCCATTCTGCCTATTTCTTCCCTCAAACAGGTAAATTTTATCCAACAAATATTTTTTAAACAAAATTTAAAGTTGATGTGAAATGGTCTGCTTCAACCCGTGGACGTCCAACATTACCTCAATGGATGCATTTAATTCCTTCTAGACATCGTTCCATTGCTTTTTTAATTGGAACACCAGTATCTCCACATTCCCACTTCCCTTTACATATTATAGCTACAAGGATGGACTCTTTTCAAAGCTCTGAACAGTCTTTTAGTGTTGTTACTAATGATGATCGTAAATTAATTTAATTACATTTTAAACGGAAATCCTTTGAGCCCCTGTTAAATAAAAAAATCAGTTTACTTAATAGGTTAAAGTTTGTTATGAGAATCCGTAAGCTCTAAAATTTCTTGATCCTCTAATCTCTGTGTCCTCTATAACAATAAAATTTCTATTTACCCCTAATGAAACCATTCAGTATTGCAAATTTTTCTTAAACGGAAAATGAATGACAAGACCAGAACAAAATTAAACTTAATTATACGTTAGGGCTGCATCGAGAAAGAGGAGGATTTTGTGTTAGGAACGAAAGGCAAAACAGCAACCTCCTGTTTTAAAGTGCTGTTTAAAATTATAGCCTAACTTGGAAAAATTGTGTAACAAGGATTCAATTACCCAAATGTTGCTAAAATATTGAAATAAATTAAATTATTAAAAGTTTTTGAGAATATTGAAATAGGTAATTTCAAAAAAATATTTTTTAAACAAAATCCGTACTTTTACTGAATAGACGCACTATGGAGTTTCAATTTCAAAAAACCAAAAATTTTACCGATAGTTCTATTCAGAGTCGGGATCCTGACAGGTCAATAATCATTGTAAAACAGTGATAAGACTCTTTAATAGATTATCATATTTTTTTAATTTTGAATTTTTTGAAATTACCGTATTTCCTCTAATAGACCGACATGTCGTTTTATTTTTCAACCTCCCTCTAGACTGTCGTTCTATTACAGGGTGTCGTTCAAATAGAGGCTGTCGTTCTATTTTTCAACATATTTTTTTGCAATTTTTTTGA
Source organism: Meloidogyne arenaria (assembly GCA_036172955.1). Taxonomy (NCBI): domain Eukaryota; kingdom Metazoa; phylum Nematoda; class Chromadorea; order Rhabditida; family Meloidogynidae; genus Meloidogyne; species Meloidogyne arenaria. Next base: position 3,195,276 of record JARQAB010000029.1, on the reverse strand, counting down.
AATTTTTATTAAGATCTATATCATTTTAATAATTTTATTAATGAAGAAAAATAGTTAAATTTTATATTTCAATGGAATTATCACTAGCCCTGTCCCATCAGGCCCTGTCCCCCTGTTATTTTCCAAGTTCCAAGAAATTATTTTCCAATTGTTTCTTCTGAAATTGGAAAAGGAAGATTTTTGGAGGGAAATGGAAGAATTGTCGCAGATGACCTTAAGTAGTAGGGGGTATCAATGTACTTGTAAGATATCGAGGCTTATGAGGATTTGAAAGGAATAGAGGTGGATTAAAGTTAAGAGGGATATCCGGAGATTTGGAAGGATTGAAATAAACATAAAGGGATTTGTGCGCGGCAACGAGGGATAAAGAAGATATCGTTCGATTTGGAGGGATATCGAGGGATATAAGGAGATTCTAAGCGATTAATGTGAAATCAGTGGGTTAAGGTGGATATCGGTAGATTTAGAAGGAGTAAAGTTATATTGTGGATTTGAAGATTCAATGGATTTAGGGGATTATGAAGGATATATAGGGATTTTTGGGAATTAGGAAGTATATCAAGTGATATCCCTCCTAATTTGTTGGTATCGACTCTAGGTCTCGATCCGAAACTCGGTCTCGGGGTTGATTCCCGGTCTCGGTCTCGACTCTCGGGTTTTTTTAACTCCCGACCATCACTACCGCTTAGGTAAATAATTAAATTAAAAAAAGAAAGGGTGTCGTTCTAATAGGGGGTGTCGTTCAAATAGAGGCTGTCGTTCTATTTCTCAACCTCCCTCCAGACTGTCGTTCTAATAGGGGGTGTCGTTCAAATAGAGGCTGTCGTTCTATTAGAGGAAATACGGTACTTTAATATTTAGTCACTAAAATTTTAACATTACCCACACAGCATATAGAGAAAATAATTTGCCGGAGCTTTGCTCCAACATACAAAAAAATATGAATTAATTCTAATTTATCTAATTTTTTACGACCCGACATCTACATAGCAATATATATTTAATATATTTGAAATACATTATATTAAGTAAATCCTGTCATATAACCAACAGTCGCCTAACAAAGAAAATTATCAAAAAATCCAAAATTTTTAATTTTTAGCTAGATACTCCGGCACAACTGGGCAAATCGCAGAAATTTATTTAACCAACGTTAATGCCGAGGAGCTTTTATGGGGAGTTGGAAGAGATGATAAAATAAAAAATTTGGAAAGGGTTTGGAAATAATTTTTATTAAAAAAATATTTTTCTAAATTTCTTTAGGCCATTCACTCAACATTTAAAGGCAAACATGTCAACCCTTATATTTTTAATATTTTGCCGGGTACAGAAAATGCTTTGGACTTGCTGAGACAATTTCATGGGAATATTGGAACTGTGTAAAAAATAATATTTTTCTAAAAATACTGGTATCTTATATAGTGAAGTATAGTTACCACCTCTCGGTGGGCAACCAAATTTAAAAAATTTTCATAGCTAGCTTAGATTGAGTATGTGATATAGAATTTACGTGTATATAGAACAAGCAAGTAATTCGGATATAAAAGCTGACTCTGGATATAAATCAGCGTGATATAATATTAAGAAGATGCAAACTCAAAATTTACTAAAATTTTCATAAAAGTAAGCTAGATTATTATAACATTGCTAAACGCAGAAATACCATTTGTCAATAGAATAATTGACATTCAAAAATATAACACAACTTTACTGACACAAACCATACATTTGGGTCGAAGACAATCATTTAAATAATTATATAATTTAAATAAATTATATTAAGCAACATTTTCCAAAAAATTTGATCCACTAGTATAACGTCGCTAAAGTTTATATTTTGTTCCAAATTTAGAAAAATATTTAGTTAGGTTTTTCGGTTTTAGAAAAATCTTTAGATATCTGGAACCGACTGCAAAATTTTTGGTTATTTAGTCTCCTTATAGAGTTTGAAAGTATTGAAAGAGGATAATCTAAGGATTAACAAATGTTTAGGAATGTAGTATATTTTTTATCAAATTTAAAGGGCAATAATTCAAATTGGGACACAACTAAACTTTCACCCAAATGTTCTACTATTTGCTCGTGGAATGCATTCAAATACTGAATTTTGTTCACAAAATCAAAACATTCCAATGGATAGACATTTTTATCCAGAATTTAGAGTTGATTGGTGCAAATTTTATTTGGTTAGCAATTAATTTTTTATTTTTCTCTTATTAAGAATTCCAATTAAAAAAGTAAGGTAAAATGACACAAGTTGACGAGTTTCATAAGAGTTTCCTTGAATATTGAAAGTTTGGACTAGATAATAGGGGCCGGGTTACCAGAAATCCGGTGTAAGGATTTTAAAAACCTGACCCAACATTTTTCGCAACAGGGTTCCCCTGCTAGTTCTGGTTCTGAAAGCTGCAAAACTGTATTTTATATGAGCATTTAAATTTAAAAAAGCTTATCTTAAATTGAGTTGTTCATATTTCTGTATCAAATCGGGGGGTTTGAATAAATCTGTGTCGATCCTTAAACGGATAACAACAGTAACTTTTTTTTATTAAAAATTTATTTTATTTTATAGAAAAACGTCACAATTCCAGCAGATTTAGAACAATATTTAAGAAAGAAGGTTAAGGATGGAAAAAGTTTCAGAACAGAAGAAAATAACGAAGAGGGAGGAAGTATTTTGGGAATTAAAACAGCAAATACTTCAAGCTACAAAATATTTAAAAATGAACATTTGCCAGCCCCTCCTATTTATTATATTTGGGAAAGTGTTTTGGTAAGTAAAAAGTTTCAATGTGTCTAGGGCAATGAAGAACCTAGAATTGAAGCCGCTTATGGTTCGATATCGAAATAAAGAAAGATAATTCTTGCGTTCGTATACCCCCTACTTTTCCTTCCTCAAAGTATTAAAAAATGGTCAGCCAGTCTTAGGTTATAGACCTCGTCGAGCTGTGTCGAATAACACCAAAATCAACCCCCGTCTTAACTTTGGGCCGAGATACAAACAAAAAACCTGCGCAAAGCGAAGGTTTTGCAACAGCGTCTCACCGACTACAATAGGATTACTTTATGTCATAACTTTGTCAAATCTTGTTCAATTACGTTGATTTTGATGTCATTTGAATCAGCTCGAAGAGCTCTTTCGAATGAGCTATTATTTGTTTAATCAAATTTTTAGCCCAAAAAATGAGTTTGGTCCACCCTTTTATTTTTCAATTTTCGGGGGTCTGTATCTCGGCCCAAAGTTAAGACCGGGGTTAGATTCTGGTGTCATTCGACACAGCTCGACGAGTTCTATAACCTAAGACTGACTGACCATTTTTTAATACTTTGAGGAAGGAAATATGAGGGGGTATACGAACGCAAGAATTACCTAAAGAAATACTGTGGTATCTATCTTTCGTTTCTGTATCTATTTTAGAAAGGTCGGTATTTAGATTCAAAAAAGGTCGTGATATACTGACCGTTCCCGATCTGGATCTGATTATACCTAGATAGTCTTGATCTATAACGTTTATTATAACAAAATTTATTTTCCTTTTTAATGATATCAGAAGTAAGGCCTCAACAAAAATCTCGGTTATCGAGATTGATATTTTTCGATATATCAATCCCAATCCTTGTGCAACATTCCAGGTCCGGTTTCTAATCAAATAAAAGCTAAAAGCTCATTATTTCTCAATATATGAACTCCATGCTGAAACGTACCTTCATTCACGCACTTTCATTTAAATTTAAAAATTATCACAAAAATTTTAAGGTTTTCCCTCTACTTGCAGTTTTTTGCCTTCTTTGTATTCTCTGTCTAAGTTTTATATTTTTTGGAAGAAGAGAAGGACAACATTGGCGGGATTATAAAACTCCAAAGAATCAATTAGAGCAATATTTAAATCTTCGAGAGTCACAACATCATTTAAGAGAAATGTCACAACAACGGCAATTACTTGCGTCAATGAGTCATTCTGGGAGGGAAAAGTCTGATATGAGTATTGGGACTTTTCTTAGACCTATTAAGGATGAGGAAAAAGGAAGTAGTCAGATTAGTTCAAAACCTGGTAATTTGAAGAGATTTTTATTGCTATCGAAACTCAATATAAGATATCCCCTTAAGATACCCCCTGGCACTTAACAAGAGACTAAATTTTGATGCCTGCCGGTAGTACACGAAGTCTGCTTCAGTACGCCCCAAGGAGGCTTGTAAATCCTGAGATACCGATGTTACCTTCAACTAACAAGTATACAAAATCTATAACACTCCCCCGCCACATGTAAATGCATAAATAGCCCTTGTGGTTACTTTAATTAATCCAAAATTTGATATCATACGGGCAGCTTCATTCACTCCCGTAGCCAATCAAAATTTTTAATTCAAGATTCAACAACTGAAAGGGTCAGCAGTTACCCAACATCTTCAATAGGAAAACAAACAGTTGCGGAAGCTGCTAGAGCTAATGGGTCAGCATTACATTTATACAGGCATCCAATAATTGATTCTGATGGTGATGAAGTAGATGAGGAAGGAATTAGAGGGAATCAAGAAAATAGATGGATTAATAATCAACGATGGTAGTTGGGGGTAGAAACAAAAAATTTTTGTTAAAATTTTAAACTATGTTGTGTCAAATTTTAAATCATTAAAATAATAATAGGTAGTTTATGGACATACATATGCTAATGGGTCAGCATTATTAATGGGTCAGCACTATTTTAGGTAGTTTATGGACATACATATTTATATGAACATCAATTCGAGTTTTTATGTGATATTTAGAGACGTTTAAGACTTGGTCTTGAGTCTTCTTGATCAATTTTGATTTTTTATCAATTTTGGCGCCTTCAACACCAAGAGATCTATATATTTTTAAGATTTTCAATTAGATTTCCTATAAATTTTTCAAAACCATAGGAAGAATTTGCCCTTAGAATTTGCTCTTACTAAGAAGTTGCCCTTAGGACCAAAAAATTGTCTTGAGTCTTGTTAATTTTTGGTCTTGAGTAGGGTTGTCAGTTCCAAACTAAACCGAAAATTCGAGGATTTTCGGGGTCAAGTCTTGGCACTGTGTTGAGGTGTAGTGATTGTCTTCAGTCTCAAAATCTTTCCATCCTAGATTTCTTCTTTAATGTTCTCGTTCGGTCTTTTATCTTACACAAAATCAAAATTGTCAGTTATCACCACTGACTTACAAAAATATAGCATACTTTGAATGCAACGTGAGATAGATTTGTGTTTGCATTCAAACATTTAATTCAAGTTTAATTAAATAGATGATATTAAATAAAACTTTTTTTTTATAATTTAGTTATGTATACTTTCAATTTGGTTTGCTTGCGGACGGTTAACCCAACCGGAACCGTTAATAGAAAATCTTTTATTTTAAAAATTCTAAAAATTATTTTTTAAATTCGTTTTAAATTTTAGAAAATTTATTTTATATATGTATTCTTGAAAATTAAGACAGAAAAAAATAGTATATTTGCATTAAATAACACAGGGAAAGGAAGTAAATAATTTCCTTTTGGACGGCCACAGATAAATAACTGGATATAAATTTAATATTTTATTTAAACTATAGTTGGACTTCTATTTTAGGGTTGTCGGACCCGGATATCCGGATCCGAAAATAGCCGGATATCCGAAATTTTTGGTTCGGATCTCAGAAGTATGTATTTTAATCGTTTATACTATTCACTTTGACGAAACACTCAATTGACGTAATAAATTATTTAACTTTATCAAAGTTCAGTCATAATTTTTATCAGCATTGAGTGACCGGTAAAATCGATTTTCCGGATCCGGATTTGTAACTTAAGCTCAATATAAGACTAGTCTATAAGTCTAAAAGTCCAAAGTAAAGTCCAACTCAGAAATCCAACTGAATTAAATTTATTACACTCAAATAGATTTACTGAAGTGAAAATAGAAGAAAAATTAGTAATTAGTACGAATAGAAATTTAAAAAAGAAAAGACGATCCAAATCTAGGTCAAAAATTTGGATTTTTTGGAGAGTTTCTGGGGTATTTAATAATACAAAAATTTGACCTAGACTAGTAGATAAATGTTTTAAAAGAAAGTTTTCACAAAAATATAAGTTGCGGAATTTGCGAATTTTTGAAAGCAAATTATTTGTGTGGTGAAAAAATTAAGAAAAATTATAATTTCTATAAATTTTTAGTATTCTATTTTAACATCGAAAAAATAAAAATAAAATCCCCGAGCCTCTATTCGGTTTTGTAAGACCATGTATAATTTATAGAAATTATTAGAGACTGGGGAGGGTTGTTGGATGATTCTAAAAATTCTTTTGACAGTTGAAACTGATCTAAAAAAGGTCTGAATTTCTTGGATTTCACCAACAACCCTAATCGAAGTTAATTACTAGAGAGTGGGCTGAGATTATATTTTCATTCAACTACCTGTTTGATTTATCTTATTTGAAAACTTTTTGGCCTTCCCTCCAAAATAATTTTATTCCAAAGAATTTTCAAAAGAAAAATTTTTACTGGCCAAAAATGATTTTTTTCGTGTTAAGCAACCAATCTCTAGTAGAAAAAATACATTAATTTTAAGTGAAAATTGTGCAAAATTGTGGTTATTTAAAAATAAAATTTAAAAGAAGGCCATGTCACTCTATTTAAAATTATATAATGAAAGAATTAAAAATCGCGAAGGCTAAACATAATTTTTTCGGCAGGAAATTTTGCGAAAATTTTAAAAATTGCTCGTAAAGGGGATAATCTATTAAGGATTTGAGCGATTTAAAATTATTTATAATTCAATTTTGCAATTTATTGTCGGCCTGAAGAGCGTTGAATAAGTGAAGCACGTTCCTACAAAATTATTTTTTAATTTGAAAATTTGAGAAAAAAAATTTCAAAAAATTCTTTGAAAGTCTTATGAATTTTTAAAAAATCAAAAAAATTTTAAAGAAAATTTTCAAAAAATTCCTCACCTCATTTTCTCTATTGTAAAGTATTGTTTGCACATTATATCCAACTCCAAAGGTATCTTCATCCTCATAAACTAATTGGTCTGGTGGAGAATGTATTCCATGTCCATTAGCCCAGATCTTATTAAAATATTAAATTAGGTAGGTATATTCTGATTAATTAATGCCTCTTTTTAATTACTAAAAAACTAGGAATTGACATACTCTCTATTCTGTGAATTCTACAATAATTCCCCTTTCGATATAGTGAGGTAAGTTCAAGGACAGTTATTGGAGTATACTGTATTTGCTAAAAAAATTATCTAGGGTAATTGCTTCAATCTCCCGCTGAAGGGAGTAACTAATGGGAGGGGGTATACTAGAGAATGTGCATTATATAGAGGTCTAACGAAGATCCCGATACAAATAACATCATCCCTAGTAACTTTCTTAAAGTGTCTACAAAATAGAGGTCAAACATTATTTTTCTGATTTTTACCTTAACAGTCTTTCCAGGCCTTAAAACAAAATCTCTAGGGAATGTATAAACGATTTCCCTCTTTCCATCAATCCGTCTTCTCAATTTCCATTCACCAATAGGTTCTTCTTTTGACCGATGAGTGTTCTCCAAAACAATATATTTACCCTCAGAAGACGTTTCCAAAATGGAAACATTTCCCTTTGCAAAACGTTGATAGGATTGTCGGGATGATTTTTCTCCTCTTAAGGTTCGTGTAGATTCTGAGAAAGAAAAAAATATTTTTAAACGGAGATTACTTTTACTCCATCCTAGGGGCTTCGAAGCTCTGAAAATTAGCCTGTCCATTGGAAGAAATTGAGGGATCTTCCTTAGACCGGTCTTATTGTTTCTTACAGCTTCTCAGTCCAAGATTGACTCTTTCTGTTCCTGAAACGGGAAATTGCCCAAATTCTGGGATCTCCGTTACCTATATCTCGCTATCCTTCGATTTTTTAACTGAGAAAACATTTTTTATTTAATAATTCAGCCCAAAATATCTTTAAAATACTACCCTAAGTATTCAAAATTCGAAATAATGTCCAGATTTACAATGATATATTTATAAACGATGATATCCAATAAACCCTTACCCGATTCATCACTTTGTTTAATTTGGTGTGTTCTAACAACTTGTTCAACTAATTGTTTAAGCCCAGCCCTATCTTCTTCCCCTTCCAACATTCTTCTATAAATAGCAATTTCTGCATCCAAAGTTTGTTTTGTGTCCAAAAGCATTTGTAACTCAACCATTAATGCTTGACATTCATCCCTCATTCTGCGGGTTTGGGTATCTCTATCATTCAAAGCTGAATCATAACTTCTTTGATCGTCTTCTAATTGATAAGCTAATTCTTCTGCTTGCTTTTCCAAAAGAGAATTCTGTTGGGAAATGGAAATTTTTTTAATTTTATAAAGAACCAAATGTCTTAAGGTTAATTTAGGAATTCGAGATGAAAGAATGAAAATTATTTACTTAATATTAAATAGTTCATTACAATTAGTATTTATGTTTCAAGTTTTATGTCTCTTATCAAGAATTTGTTTATTAATATTTAAAGAACATTTTTTTAAGTCAGTGTTTACACTGACAAATAATAGCTAGGTGAGCGGTGTAACGTTGGTTTGTGTCATCTACAATTTTTAAGATGTCTTTCTTTTGGACGGTATCTAAAAAGAGCATAGTGTCGGACTCTAATATATTCTTTTAAGGCAAAACATTGACTTAAAAGTAGGGGGCATATGCAAATACGTCGGCATATGCAACAAAGATATTCCTTGGAAGCTCTTCCGAGTGCAATCATATGTATATAGTAGAGCCCGGAATTTCGTACCGTACCGTATTCCGCACCGTAATACCGTATAATACCGATACCGATAAATACCGATTAAATTCAAAATTTTACCGTTCCTTAAAACGGCACGGAATACCGAAAAATACCGATACCGATAAATACCGATAAAAATTTATCGGTATTCCGTACCGTATTTTAAAAAATTAATTATGTTAAAAATAATTATTTTTATTTATAAATTGTGTGGACAAACACACGCAGACGAAAATTTTAAGGAAATGTATGTCCAAAAAGCAAGATTTCTTCCTTTTTAGCGCCGCAGGCGAAAATTTTGAAAATTATCAAAGGCCGAGAGCCTTTTTTCGCTTAAAATAAAATAAAACTTTAAAAATTTTTATCGATCGGTATTATCGGTATTTTGTTTTGTTTCCGTTCCGTAAAACGGCGAAAAATACCGATCAACTTCAAAATTTTACCGTACCGTATTCCGTACCGTATTACCGATACGGAATACCGATAAATACCGAAAAATACGGCCGTAGTACGGTACGGTCCGGGCTCTAGTATATAGTATGTAATTGGAGCATGTAAAGGTACACATATAAGAGAGTCCACCTACAGAGATGGTGACGAGAAGGGCCCATATGTTGTACAATTTCAAAACCGATTTGAAAATCTTAATAGGAAATATATCCGACTAATCCTCCCCAGTAAGGTCCAACGGGACATTATATTGAAGAGAAAGTTGAATGAGAGATTACGGTATTTAAATGTTTAAAACGTTGATGTTTACGTTAATTATACTAATTCTAATGATTTTTTTTAATTTTAAATAATTATAATTTTTAATACCTTCCCCTCCAAGTCAGCCAATTTCCCCCTCAAATCGCCCAACTGAATTCGTAATCGTTTAATTTCTTCTTTAGCATAATTATGTTCCATACTTTGTCTAGCTGATTGTGTTTGTATTTCCTGTACTTTTAATTTATACCAAGACTCTATATCTGTTCTATTTCGACTATTTATTCTTTCATAATCCTCTCTAATCTCCCTCATTGCCGAAGCCAATTCATTTCGGAAAAATTCCCGATTTTCTTGTGTTGTGTCTCGAGCAGCCATTGCTTGCAAATCTTGAATTTCTTGGTCGTGTGCACGTCGGAGAAAGTCTAATTCTTCCAACAGTGTTTGGACTTGGTTTTGGTGATCAATTCTGTTGAGTGTTTCCTGGTCCAATTCCTGTCAATGAATAAAATATATTTTTTATTTTCATTAAATCTATACTAGATAGATTTTAAATTTACAATTAAAAACGAATCTTTTCTAAAGAATTTTAATGGCAGTTTTTTAAAAAAATTTAACGAGATAAATATATCAATTTTACTTAATATTAAATAATCCATTATAAATACTATTTAATCAAAACTTTTTTGTTGGTTTCATAGTTTGCATATTTGTTTCTAATATTTTTGGGGTCAGTGCTTTGAACTGACATATAATAGTTATTAAGTGTGAAGTGATAGTTAATAGGTACTTTCTCTATTTAATTACATTACTTAATGAAATTACTTGATCTATATAGTCTCACATTTACTTAATATTAAATAAAGTAAAGTAAATCCTATTTAATTAAAATTTTGTTCTTAAAATTGCACATCCTTCTTCCTGTTGTTATTATATTTTTTAAGTCGGTGATGTGCACTGACAAAAGTGAAAGCACTTAACTATCTGTTGGATCCATGATTTTAAGATAATTTATTATTAATTTTTAAAATGTTATCTTTATTTATTTTAATGTTTTTCCTTTTAAACTATTCCCCCAAAACATATTTCAAATGTTTCTTTGCTTCATATCATTTTAGAACATTTCCCCAACACATTATTTAAATTTACTTCCTTTTAAAGTTTCTTATCAACCTTTTCCTTAACCTACATTTGTATATATTTCAAACCTGTAAATACATTACCTTTCTTTACTTCCCGCCCTTTGTCCCTTATATAAATAGCTTTTCATATTTCTAATTCTTTGCCTTATTTTGAACTGAACTTTTAATAATAAATAGATTAATTTGTTAGTTGGTTTCCTCATTTAGTTGAGAGAGTTCAATTTAAATATATTAAGGCCGGGGACATTATACTATCTAATTCATTTAGGGCTAATTTACAGCTATTTCGTCGTGGTAGGTAATATCTTTTGAATTTACTGTGAGAATCCCTTTTTTGTTTATGTCTCCCCTTCTAGCATCATTTTGGTCAGCTTATAATTCCAATCATATCTTGAAATGTCCCTTAATCCAAACAGACTTACAGTTTTTGTCCTTTGTAATTCTCCAGTAAGTCGACTATTCTCTCTCTTCAATACCTTCACATCTTCCTCTACAATAGCTATTCGACGTCTCAGTGCCGCCAATTCACTCTCTAAAGCAGCCAATTTCAACAATAATTCATCCATTCGTTCCTTGTCTTCTTCATGGACATGTGAAGCTTCTTCATTTTTTCTCTTCAATTGTGCCATTTCTTCGGCCATTGCCCTAGCTTTGCGTTCCAAGTCTTCTCTTTGTTTTTCAGTTTCGTTTATAAGTTTTCTGGCTTGTCTCAAATCTGCTTCGAACATGTCACGGACATTGGAGGCATCTCTCCCCCAGCGCTTGCGCAGAAAGTCCAAATCAACAGCCAATTTTCTGTTTTGTGCTTCGAGGAAACGGACCTATTAAATGATGTTAGTTTGAATAAAACAATAAATAGTCCTAGATGACAGTGTAAGTAAATGGATGAGAGGCTTTATAGCTGTGGATCCATGTCTCTTTTTAGGGGATACCTCCAATCATATCAGAAGAATCAAGATGTGGGTATGTGTATTTGTAATGGAGCATGCGTCCGAACGAGGCTCGAGTACATATAACATCGTGCCTTAGGGCTGGGTTCGAGTTAGTTCCTTTAAGGCTAGACTAGCTAGGCTCGGGCTTGCACTTGGGTTTACCCAAACTCATAGCTCAATTACCTTTTCAATATAAATAGCCAATCTATCATTTAAATCACTCATTTCCTTCTTTTCACGTTCTCGAGTATCTCGAATAGCAGAAGCAGCAGTAGAGCCAGGATAGGGCGATAAAGGTCTGCTGCTAATTGATGATGTTTCACTAACCATTTTTAACACTCTACTATGACCTCCACTTGCTAATATAAAATTAAAAATAAATTTCTTAAAATAAAAATTTTTAAGCCTCACGTGCAGGCGAAATTGGTCTCATTAAACGAGGAAAATGTTGACGAGCGGAAATAGCACTTCTGTAGTCGCTACTAGCAGGGCTGTATTCCATACTAATTATTAATATTTAAATTATAATTTTAGGCATTTTGAGGAAAGGGGGATTGGAAGGGAAGGAAAGGAAGCAGCAGTAGAGTATTCCATCATGGTAGTTTAAAATAAAATTTCAAAAAAAGAGAATGGATATCAGCCTAAGCATCCCTTCCTTAGATTCATTCCCATAAAATACCGGAACTAAAACTCGTCCAAGAAAATTGTCATAATTTTCAACGTCAATCTCGGGTCTCGATCGATCCCCAAGTCCAGTCTCCAATGACCTAGATGGGAAATTAACTCTATCGGGATAGGAGAAAGTATAAAGTCTAACAGAATTAAATTTGCTATGTATAGGTGACCTTCAAGTATTAACATAATAGTACTCGAAAATTGCTCCCTCTCCTCCCCTCCCAAAAAAAAACTATTTTTTCTGTACTTGGTTTCCACTATATAATTTACATTTTTTAATGTTTTTTGTAGGAATTGTTTTATAATCCTCTTAAAAAATCGAAATAGTCAACAATAATTTGTCAACTTTTTTGTATAAAAACACGTGGTATTAAATAACAAACTATACAAAAAAAAGAAAACTCTTGAACAATAAAAAAATATTTTTTAAGCGAACTCACGTATGTGCCGGTGACACCGGAAAGACTGAGAAGGCAGAGGAAAATGAAGAATCTGCCCTACGTCGATCACCAATAGAAGGAATACTGTGTGGAGGTTTAGGTGGAGGTATTGAGAGAGGTGGTCTTCGAACGGGGATTTCCCTGCTTGTTTGAAGCTGAAAAAGGGAAGGAAATTAAATTTATACTATGTAGGTATTAATAAGAAAGGGGAACAATTAGGAAATTCTTTTAAATTTTTAGAAATTGTTCCAAATCCTTTATTTGGAACAAATATAAATAATAGACAAGGAATTTAGTGTATCATATAGAAACTTCCTATGCCCCAGAGGTGGGTCGGAACGAAGGTGCCGGAAGTCGGAATTCCGACCCACCTCTGCTACATATGCCATAAGTTATTTGTAGGTAGTCATATTTTTCAATGAACTTCCAAAGGCGCATTCAATTAAAGAGGACACTCAAATGGATGAGGGCATTTAATTAAAGTAAATATGGTACACGTGGTTAAGTTAGCTTTGGTTATTTTAAAAGGAGAATTTTAAAATTATTTTTTTAAAAATCATTAATATTTAAAGAATAAGCTTTAGAAAATGAAAAGGAAAAGACAAAACGCCAAAGTAAACAAACAAAAAAAAGAAAAATGAGTGCAAATTTGCCTTTGTTTACCCCTTTAATCTAAAAAAAATATTTTTTCTATGCGCGAAAAAAATTTTAAAGTGGCGGAAATACTTCAACAAAAATTCATTCCCCTTTTCTCTTCTATCAATTAAAAATAAGCTCATCAAAAAAATTTTTCTAAAATAATAATCCCCGTTGTCTGACCATTTTACAACCTCTTTCTCTTTACTATAAAATACCCAAAATAATTATTTTTATTTATTTTCCGAAAAAAATCGGTTGTCGAGTAAACAACTACTTTTTCCCCTTATTTAATATGCAACAACAATTTAATGGAAAATTAATCTTTTTTTGTTTAGGGGGTTACTCGAAATTGTACAATAATAAAAAAATATTTAAAATAATTCCTTCCATACCTCCCATTTTTTCATCAATTTAAACCCTTATAAGGGAATTATTTGGAAGCACAAATTCTGTGCTGTGCGCAAAAGAAGGTTTTATAACACAGAAAAACGCCAATTTAAAATTTTGGCGTTTTAACAAGTTTTGATACGTTACATAACTTGTTTGGCGCACAGTTAGTTTTTGTAAAGTTTCCAACTTTGTTAATACAAAAATACATAAAAATACAAAATAGTATTGTGTTTTTCCCTTTTTCTCTCTAAACAAAGTTGCAAAAACATGTTGAATTAAAATATTGTGAGAAAGAAAAATAAAAAAATACAATGTTTGAATAAATTTATTTCCAACAGAGTTTGTATAATAATAGGAAAATGTTTGGAAAATAGGACAAAAAAGGTGTGAAAAGAAAAAGAAAGGGTTTTACAATAAATTGAAAAATTGAAAAAAAAATCTGAGAAAGAATCCCTTACAAATTTATTTAAGAGGGATGATATTTTTTACCTCTTTTCGCTGTTTTTGATAATTATTAGACGGAAAATGTAGCACAGTTGGAGATGAACGAAATGACTGTTGACTGTCTGTATTAACACTTTGTCCTGTCAACGTTTTAATTTCCATCTCTTCTTCAATATCGGCATCGTTGTCGTCACTAATAGTTCGAAATTGGTTGATACTTCCGTTTGTTGTAGTAGTGCTTGTTTCTGTGGATAATGTTTGTTGTCTCCTCTTCAACAATAAATTGTTGTTGTCCATATTTTTGGGGAGACTTTTTTGTGTTTTTTGACAAGAATTGGAGAGAGGGAATAAAGGAATTAAAGACCAAACTTTTGTATTAACAGACAAACTATATATTTTTATGTTTAAATTGGGGAAAATAATAATAAAAATAGGAATTTAATAAAACTGTAAATAGTTGATAGCGAGTGATAAGCGAAAAATGAGAAGGGATGGGGGAGGGAAATATAAATAAATAAAAAAATCAAAAGAAAGGCAACATCAAAAAATTTTAGGTTAGGAAAGTTTGGCGTAAGCATAAACAGGAAATATCAAAAGTAAAGTGTAGGGAACACCGGACGTAGGTCGAAAGGAACATAAGAAGTAGGTCGTAGGGAACATTGGGCAGTAGAGCGAAGGGAGCATATGAAGTAAGGCGTAGTGAACAAAAAATTTTAACCTAGAAAAATTTCTTAAATTCTAAATAGAGCTTTAAAACGTTTCAAGTTTCTATAAAAATTTTTAAAATCCACTATAAGCTCTTTGTAAATTTCTTTCCAAAATTTCATGAATTTTTGGAAATTTTGAACTTCATCGACATTTTCTACAATAACATTTAATTTGATTAACTAAACTTTCTGAATTTTTTAGAAATGTTAGATAACCTCAGTAAGAACGTCTTTACAAAATTTCATATCCCCAAATCTTCATTTAACAATTTTATAAAACCGCGCCCAAATGTTCCCTTCGCACTACCTTCACCGTCCCGTTTGCATTATGGATGATAACAATCAAACAAAAATTCTCTAGTTTGGAGGGAAAGAAGATAAGGATTGAAAAGAATTAAAAAAGGGCCAAAAATATGTATGATATTTTTTTATTTTTTGTTTGTTTAACAATGTGGAGAGGGAAAACCTTGCGATAGATTAAAAAATAAAAGTAGGAACGGAAGAGTATTTTTTGATTAATTTATGGAATTTTTGGGGAAGGAAAAAATTAAAGTTAAAAAATAAAAGGAATAATGGGAATGAATTGAGAAATTTAAAAAATTAAAAATTATATTTAAAGAAATAATCTGGGAAAATTAAAGTTTAAAAAGAGAGGGAAGGAAGGAGTACAATAGGCGGTAAAATAAAAGGAAAAATAAAATTTAAAAAAAATTTCTTGTTTTTTTTTGTGAATGACGGCATCTTTAACATGAATAGTAAAATAGAAAGGAGAAAAAAATTTTTATAAAAAAATTTTAAATAATTGTATGACAATTTTTAATTTTAAAAAAAATAAAAGAAAATAAATGGGTCTTAAAGAACAATAACCTCGGCTCAATTCTTTATTTATAACTTATGAATTAATGAATCATTTTTCAAGTTTTTGGGTTTATTTGAAAGGAGATTAAATGGGCTACAAAATATCAAAAAAATAAAATTTTGGAAGAAAGGAAAACGAAGTTGAGGTAGAAAATATGATTCCCCCCCCCCCCTAGAAAAAGCCTGATTCTTTGCTGTTTTTCAAAAATTTTAAAAAATAAAATTTTTGTAAGATTTCCTCAGATTGGGGTATTTATTTAATAACATCTTCTGTTGTTTATCAAATGATAAAAAGATCACTCAATTAACTTTAGTTTTCTAAGAATTGAGTAAAAATGACAACTCAACTACCGTCAAAAGGGCATTTAACGGATATACTACTCAATTCTCCACTCAAATTTTCTTCCAAAATCTTTCCTTTAAAATAACAAGAAAAATAACTGACCGCCTCCAATCGCGCATCCAAAGTAGATGATGGCTGCATTTCTTCCTCTTCCTCCATAAGAGGCGGCAATTCCCCTGACATGGACACCTTAACTGCATGTCTAGGGGAAAGCACTCCTCCTCCGATGCCGTTACTGATTTCACCCTTTAAAGAATAAAAGAAATGTGAGTAATTTATATTAGAGAGTTAAAAAAGAGTATTTGAACAATAACTTCTCATATTTATTTTTTAAGAGAGAATGCCCTCATTTCTGTGCTCCCATTTTCCTCTTCAGGAACGAGGAATTAATATTTTCGGATCTTTATTGGAAATCAAATTTTTATATATTCTCTTCACTTTCATAAAAAATATTTATGACTTAACATTCCTTGAAATCCTTATTCTACCTAAAAGACTAGAAATTCAAGGAACCTCTATGTTATCGCACCTTAATTATCTTTGATAACGAAGAGATAAGATAAGATATGCGGGATAAGATAAAGATTTAAAAGGTAGGGGGTGTGATAAAATAGAGATTATTCTCCTAACTAAAAATAACTTACCCAATGCTCTCTCCAATGCCCATTTGCCTCCTCAGTAACAGAAGAAGGGGCTTCCTCCACCGGTTCAGAATCCATTTCCCCTTCAGTCGAAGATGGAAGTATTGGAGGGGAATGTTCCAAAGTCTGCCCCACACTTCCCAATTCCAACTCCTCCTCTTCCCCTTCTTTTTTATCTTCCCCTTTAGCTCTTCTCATTCTTCTAACTTCTGTGTCAATTTCTTCTTCATATTCCAATTCTCGTTTTAATTGTTCAAAGAGTCGTTTGCCAGCATCAGTAGAGGTATCAATCTCTTCATAGTCTCTTGCTGGGATTTTCTTTAGAAATTTTTTGAATTAAAAAAAATTTCGAAAATCAGAAAAAATTTTTTTTTTAATTTTCAAAAAAATTTTTAAAATTAAAAAAATTTATTTACAGCTAATTCTTGTTTGATCGGCTCTTCCTTCTTTACAACCTCCCTTCCTTTAGAAGTCAATTCTTCAGTCTTCTTCTCCTCAGCCATTTTAATGGGGACAGCCCACTCTGTTATAGTTAACGGGATAGCTGGAATTAATTGAATTTGGTCTTTCACTGCCGGCTGTTTACTTTCTATAGGAATTGTTGGGGTTGCTAAACTTGTTGTTCTACTACTAAAACGTTCAAAACTTTCATAGAAAGAAGTGGAATGGCTAGAGGTGATGGGAGGGCCGGTAAGTCGTCGAGCAGCTTCTGCCGCTTTTTCTTGTTTTTCCAACAAAATTTTGCGTTTTTCTTCTTCAATCTGAAAAATTAAAAAGAATTTTAGGCATTTTCTCACATTTTTTACTTCAATAGCTTTTCTTCTCCTCGCAGCCTCCAAAGCTTCTTCCTCGGCCAAACGTCTCCTTCTTTGCTGTTCCAACTCAATTCTTCTTTTTTCTTCAATTGCAGCTCGTTCTCTTCTTAATTTGGCTTCTTCAGCTTCCCTTTTAAGTCTAGCTTCTTCTAATCTTTTCATTTCCTCCTCTGAAGAGCTCCCTTCACGACGTGAGGAGAGTATAGGTTCGGTAGAAGGAGGACCTCCTCGTTTCTCCCAAAGCTCTTCTCTGGCGAAATATCTGAAAAATGGGAGAATTTTAAAAAATATATAATGAAAGCGAGGCTTGAGACTTGATTGACAATCTAAAATTTTACAAATTATGTTAGTAAAATATATAAGAACATCTCTCCTATAAGATATACCACCTCTTATAATGGGATATATCATAAATTGAGGGTATTCCTGTTTTCCATTTTTTAGCTCCATAATCAAACTTTTACCTTACTGTCGTCTCCATAGCAGGTTCAGCCTCCTTGGACTTTTGTACACGCTGACCTGCAAGAGTTGTCTTATCGAGAGATGGTTGTTTCCTCGGAAGTACAATAGCCGGGCTCATTGGGGGAGGTAAGGGGGGTGTTGTAACTTCCTCACAAACCCCTCTGTTGTCAACCTTTGCAGCTCTTCTTTGAAGCTCTTGAACTTCACGTTTATAAGTAGCGTAGTCAATTAGACGAGGTTTTTGAACTTCTGGGCGTGCTTTAGTAGGTAATATAACAACAGGTTTATGGCCATTCTCTTCTGGGGGTGAAAGAATTCTTGTCTTTGCAGGCTCAGATTCGATAAGTAATGGCTTTAAAATATCTGTAGTTCCATTTTTGGGAGTTGACCGTCGAAAATGTTCGACTGAACGAGATTGTTCTTGCATAAGAATATCTTTTCTTTGTTGATCTTCGGGTTTTTGAATTTCCCTCAAAGGCGAAATCCCTCCTCTCGGTTGTGGTATTGGTCTTCTCTCTTCTTCAACTATCCTTCCATTACCATTATCATATCTCGTGATGAGGTGTGCTTCCATTTCACGATCAGTATCATGTTTATAACGTGGCAAACCTCTGGGTTGTTGGGTGGAAGGAGGAACATTTTGTTGGCTGGGGGGAACATTCTGTGGGGTGAAAGGAACATGTTGTTGCGTAAAGGGAACATGTTGTTGGCTGGGAGGAACGTGTTGTTGAGAGACTTGTTGTTCAACAGCTTGTTGCCTCAAAACTCTTGGCTTCCCAAAAGTTGTGACAGACTTTTCTGTAAGCAATTCACAAGTAGTTTTTTGAAAGACGGTTTTTGCCTTGCCTTTCCCACGTTGTTCTCTCATTGAAGATTGTTCACTACTTTCATAACTTTTACTTTGATGATGGGTAAGCATTGGAAGACCAGATATACCACTAATAGGGGCATTCATTTGTGTAGATGATTGGGGTGGTGGTAGTCCTGGAGGTAAAACTGCTGGACGTGAAGTTGTTGAAGAGGGGGGACTGCTGCCTTTTCTAAATTTAAATTTCTTTTTCTCCTTTAATGAAAGCTTTAGAAAAAAATAAGCATTGACTAAATGGAAAGCCATCAAATTTTCCGGAACATTTTAATCGGAACATTTGCTTAGTACGAACCTGAACGAGGCCAAAAAAAGGTGGAAACAGGGAATTATTTATTAAATCCTTTTCCCCTTTTTTTACGTGAACAGGGGCAAAAGAGGTAAACAAGAGGGGAGAAAATATAGAGGAGAACATTTATTATACCGCCCAGAAAATGAAAAGAAAAAGTGGGTGGATGATGTTTGGTAAGTCAGCGCGGCTGGCAGGAAAGAAGAATCAGTGAGGGTGACTATGAATGAGAGAAAAATTATTGTGTTTGGTTGCCGTTCCTCTATTTTTGCTTCCCAATTCCTCCTCACAAAAATCGGCTCTTCTTCAATTAAACCCCCTTTCATCTCATTTTAATAACGGGTAAAATATGCTAAAAACCGGGAAAGCTGCGGGATGTTGAATTAACCCAAATGAGAGATTTTTTATTAATTTTCCACACTAAAAGATGGTTTTTAATCAAATTCGTAAACTATTTATGGGTTTAATATTCATGAGAAGGGAAGCAAAAAATATTAGACTTAATAGGTAAAATTTAGAAAGAAGAGACCGGGGGTAGTGTGAAAGGAACATATTACGGGTAGTGTGTAGGGAACGGGTAGGGTGAAGGGAACAGCCGGGGTAGTGTGAAGGGAACGGATAGTGTGAAGGGAACATACTCATATTTCTGGCTCTTCCTCTTCCCTCACGCTCTAATTTCACTTTTTTCCTTTCCTCATTCACCTCCTTCTTGCTTGCTCACGTTTTTTAATCTTCTTAATTATTTCCTTGCCTATTCACCCCTTTTTAACTCATTTAACCTTTCTTCGTTCCCACCTTGAAGCTTTTTGCTGTTCCATCTCCCCATTTTTCCCCCTCCCCTTCTTGTCAATACTTCCCGCAGCTGGAGAATATGTTCCACTACTGCCGTTTTTAGTTTTTTGTTGTTGAAGAACACGCACTGGAATAATACTTGTTTCAGCGTCCCCCGTAGTGCCTCCCTCTCCGCGTGTCGGAATTGAAGTTGCTGGTGATGTTTGTCGTTCCATTTCCGACTTTTGAGGTTTATCAGAGATCTGAAAAGGAGAGAAAAAATTTTTATTAATTGATAATTTGATAAAAATAGATAAGAGGTTCAGCCACACCCTAGGTGGACGGAAAAAACGAAAAATCAATTTGACTCAAAAAAAGGGGGAAGAAAATGATTTATAAATTCAATATTTCGATTTTTAAGAGAATGATGATATTCATAGAAAAAAATAAATAAAAATGAAAATAAATATATAATATTTAACTCGATTGAAAAGCAGCTTTTCTGCTCTATTGCACAATAGCAAATAAAAATAAAAAAATTATTTTTAGTTATTATTCTGCTTTTGTAAACATAACTTTTGTTGGAGGGATTACATAAAGTATAGGGGGATAAAAAATATTTTTGAAATAAAAACAGAGGTTGTTCAGTTGGTTTAGTGTGAACGGCATGGGACGGACGAATCCTAAAATCAAGTTTCCTAGCCTTTCGAAAAAGGAAAATTGTGAATTTGAGAGGACTACCGTTTAGTTTTGCTTAATATAATTTATTTCAAATAAAATTAACTAATACTATGATCAAAGCCGTAATTATTAGTACCAATTAGATAAGGTCTCGGTATTTTTGTATGTTGGGGCAATGCTCCGACAAATTTTTGAGGGTTAAATTTAAGGGTGACGGATTATATTATCCGTATCCTATGAATTACAGAAGATCCAGACATTTCTGGTCGTATGCTGCAAATGGCAGAAATTCCTGCGACCTTTTGCCAAAATTTTCCGTTAATATTTCCGTACATTAACTTTGGTTGAATTCTTACTCCCTGTCCTTATAATCTCAAAAATTTCGCCTGCGGTGCTTAAAAGTAAGAATGGCGGATAAATTTCTGGAATAAAACTTTGAGTTTCTATTTTATCAGGCATATGCTTCAGGGGCAGGCTAACCTATAACAATCCCGTTTCTTTAACCTGTCCAATTTTGTTACCGTTCGATTTTTTTATCTAGATATGTCGAATTATGAAAAATCGACAAAATAGTTTTTAATAAACTTAATTGTGTGTTCTCTTCTCAGCCGTGAAGTGTTTCACTTAAGAGAGTTATGACAGAATCTCAATTTTTTTAATTATTAGATATCACGTGTCTCTTTCCCACAAAATTTTTTAATTGTCTAGTAATTCCCTTGTCCTTCCCCTATAAATTCACCCTTTTATTTACCTGTAATTGTCCATTACTTCTATTATAAGCCCAATCCCCTTCTGGCCGTTTAACAACATAAGGTAATTTAGTATTCATTGTTTTAGCTGTTTGTTTCCCATTTATTTTAATTGTTTTATTAGCTTCTTTTGGAGGTAAAAGGATATGGACACTTCCAGATGTTGGAAATGTTGTTATTGTTGCTGGGGCTGTTTGTTTATTTTTGGCAATTAATAAGCCTGGGAGTGTGTTGTTGGGAAATGTTGGCTCTTGTAGTTGAGCAGAAGTTGGGGTAGTGGATTTTGGGCTTGTATAGGCTAGGGAGACCTGAAAAGATTTTAATTGAATATCTAGAATTAAAATGCACTGGCAATCCATTTAGAGTCTATAAAAGAATCACTCTCTCAAAATCCCCTACCTATTTTCAGGAAGATTTTGTGCATCCGTAAACAAAAAAGATAGGACGCGATGATTTCCACCTGGGGCCTATATCAATTGTCCTGCGATGTGCACAGAATGCAAAATCTTCGACAATTGATATATACCCCTGTAGTGCTTATAGTGATAAAACAAAAAGACCAAAATTAAGGAGTCTAGAATTAGCATAAGTCTCAAATCCTTTTAATTTAAATTACCTCATGTATAGTTAAAAGAGGATCAACACTTCTTGGCAATGATATAGAATTATGTTGTCTTTGAGTATTTATTTGTGGCACACTTTTAGGCTTCTCTATATTAGGAGAATTTGGACTAACCGTAACTGAGAAAGGTGGAGATGAAAGAGCGCGGCGATGTTCAACCTTTTTTTTAAAAATAAATTAAATAAAATGATTTGTCATTCACGGAAATAATTTTTTGATTAAAAAAAAGAAATAAGAATTTTTGTCAATTTTTAATTGCTTTTACCATATCAGAGCCAAGAGGCCCTATCGATGCGGAGAGGGAGGACTGCGATAGACGCTCTGTAACACTTAATGGCCGTCCAGACTCATCACGATCTGCAAAAATTTGTTTTTAAAAATTAATATGTCGATAAAGCGAAAATTATTAACGATACCAATTATCACACCTCCAGCTTATCAGTAAATTACCTATAATGTGTCTGGTGCTTTTTGTTTTAGCTTATTTCGGACAAAATCGGTTTGAGGAAGGTTTTAAAAGTATAAAAATTTTTTTGAAAAATCTCCAATTTATCTGTTGGCTGGATAAGTTAAAGAATTAAACTAAATTTAATTGGGATAAGTAAGAGACTAAAGCATAATTTGATCTAAATAAGATCGTTCTGACATATCACAGTCATTCTATGTTAGAGCTTTGCATAAGTTTGAATGTGGGATAATATAAAGATTTAAACTTGATATTTAAAATATTGAGGATGAGTGTGGGTATATGTGAGTTTCAGAAAGAGAATGAAAAAATATTTCACAAATTTTCTAACTAAATTGTAAATAACAAATAAATAAAATTTAAGGTAAATAAAAACAAAAATCGTATAGTTGTAGAGAATTATTGGGAAATAAAATTTTGGAGAGAGATGAGCAATAGAGGGGATAATCCACCTTTCACCCCTTTTTCTGCCAATTCTCTATGCGCATTCTCCGACGATAATGGATTAGAATATTAAATTGAATTTTTGGAGGGGGAATTTTGGAGGTGTCAGTCTGGCAATTGGTGACAGACCGAAAGAACGGAAAGTCATGAAAACGAGAAAAGTATTTAAAGCTTAAAGGAAGACGGAAGAAAGTAGAAAAGAAGAAGACTGTTTTTGAGGGAAATGAATGAGCGGAAAAGGCAAACAAATCGAAGGGAGATTTATTGAAGGGAAACGCAAACTGACGGAGATTTTGAGGGAAAGAGAGGGGGGAGGGGGGAAGGGGAAGTTTGTTAGAGATTGACGGCAATAATAAATAAATAAAAATTATTATTTTTGCTTTCTAATAAAGTAAACAAAGATGAAAGGAAAAAAAATAAAAAGTTAAAAATAAATTAAATGTGAAGTGTGTGGAAATAATTGGAGAGGTAAAACAAAATAATTAAATGTTAAAAATAAGTGACCTAAAAATTAGTGACATTTTGTAAATTAGGGTTGCATAACAGAACTTGAAATCAGAATTTTGAAACTTTTTCGGCTAGAACAAAAAAATCAGAATATATTTTATTCTGATTATTCTGATATATTCTGATTTTTTTGTTCTAGTCCGAAAAAGTTTCAAAATTCTGATTTTAAGTTTTATTAAATTCTGAAACATCTTAAACATTATATTCTGATTTTAATTTCTGATAATTTATATTTAAAAATTCTGATTTTCAAGTTCTGCTTAGTTAAAAATTAATTTTTATTTCAAGTTTATTTCAAGTAAGTTTATTTTTATCAAGAAGCAAGTTTATTTTAAGATTGCTGACTAAGTTTATTTTCTGATTTAAATTTATTCTAGAAATTCTGATTTTCAAGTTTATTTTACTGGAGTTTACTCCAATAAAGTTTTAATATTTACCTGTATGTCTAGAATGTACTATACGCCTATATTGTGGATAATCCTCCTGTTTAGTGCTTGCAAAAGTGTGTGCCGTTGTTATTTCTTTGTTCTAAAAATTTAATAAAATATTTTTTTATTTTATTTTTAATTCTTTTTTTATTTTTTACTCATTTTATTTTTTTTGTTTTTATAGTCTCTATTAAAGGATTGTCTCTTCGTCTCTTCAATTCATTCCCTCATATTCACCCCAAAAATTCCAAAAAAAATTGTTTATTGTCCCTTTTAAGTAAGTTTATTGTCCTTAAACTAGTTTTGGCCTAAAACTGATATTCTCTTTAATTTTTTGTTTATTGCCAAATGCGCAATCCATCTTCCCTTTTTGATCCTCTCCCCTTTCCCTTATTTCCAAAAATTCTAAAAATTATCCCTTTCCGTTTTTTCTTTGACTTACAGGCTCTTTGTCGTCTTGGAAAGTAACCAACAGCTGAAAAGTACAAAATTAAGTTAAATTTTGAAATAGAAAAAAATTAAAGATTTTAATGAAAAAATAAGATAAAAATCTTTCCGTAGAAATAAACATTAATTGAAATTTGACTTTATCAAATTTAGCCTTCAAAAAAGTGGAGGGAACTAAAATACTATTTTACTTATAAAGATTTAAAATTTTTAACTTTTGAAAATGAAGTAAGGATTGAAGTTTCAAGAGTTAAACGGTAGAAACTGTGAGAATCGAAAGAGCCCTAGAGTTTTTTTCCTAGGGTTATTGTTTAATTCATTGGGATTTTGATTTCCTAAGCTATCACAAATATCACACATACCATCTCCTCATCAATAATTCCCTTTTGGTGTATTTATAACCTTCAACCTCATTTTCATTGTGTCTGAGATAACTAATCCCCATCTTATCAGATTGGAAGCGTGCACCAAGATTCGTACTCGTATAGAGAAAATCGACTCGTACCTCTCGTAACTAGTCATTAAATTAGTATATAAGGGCAAAAATTTTAAATAATTAAAATTGTGGATATAAAGGATGAAACTGACATATAATTTTGTTTAATATAATTTATTTCAAATTAAATTAAATAAAGCTATCATCAATGCATAATTATAAAGGACCATTTCTTATTATATAAACCTATATTTTTGTATGTTGGTGCAATGCTCCGACAAATGAGTTATAAATCGGTTGACAAATTATGGTAGCGGGCTAAAGACTTACATGACTCTTGGTTTTGAGTCATGACTCAAGACTTTTCATGTTTTTTGAATAGAAAAGTCTATAGTCACTTTTCTTGGTTTAATCTTGGTTTTGGTCTCGACATTTTTTGAGCAATTCCATTATAAGTTAAGTATTTAAAAGTTTTTATAACTAAACTTACTGTGCATAGCTGGTCCTTTAATTCACGCATTTTCCAGCCGTTAAATAGACTCTCTAAATTCCTCAAAATTATTTTTTTATTAAAGACATGATTTTTTGGTAAATTATTAATTAAAAAGCAACAAAATGAGGTTGAAAACAGAATTAAATTAAATTGACATCAATAAATAAATATTAACAGAATATTAAGAGTATTGATAAGAAAATTAAGAAGTAGAGGAATTTGTGTTAAAGAAAATTTTAGTAATTAGGAGAAAATATTAATAAAAGTAATTTTAAAGAGGAAGAATGTTGAGGGAAGGGAAAGTACAAAAAGATCAAATAAAAGATTAGATGATAAAAAATTAATTTCCTTAAAAACACGAAAAATTAAATATTAAAAATTAAAATTAAATATTTCCAATGGAAAATTATTATTTATTAAAATGTTTTTTGTTGTACCCAAGCAAAGGGTAGGCATTTCGAAAACTGTTGATTATTTTTGTTCCTTAATTATTTCTCTATCATTTAAGCTTTATTTGATCCCATTATCTTTAATTTGAATAAAGTTATGGAATAAATAAGGTGTCCGGTTAATTTTGTGTCACCCTTTAAACAAGATGTGTGAAGCTTTTCTAGCCGTAAAAGCTTAGACCCCAAATACGTAACCAAAATTATAATTTCCTCAAAAAAACAAAAAATAAATAAATTATTCTTCCTTCTTTAAATTCAAAAAACTAAAAAATCTTTCAAAAAAAAACAAGACCATCCACAAAACTTTTCCTTTGATTGAATTTAAGCAAACAAACAAAAAATACAAAAACCCTAAAAATTCTTTTCACTCTCATTTTTCTATTGTTCGGGCTTTTCCACGTTATTTAGCTTTAACCCATAGATTTTTAGTTAAAGTTTTATTTAAACAAATAGTGTGAAAGAGCAAAGTTTTTTACCACTTTGTAAAGCTTATTTATCAAAAGATTTTTTTATATTTCGGCGCAGAAATGTTTTGGCGCGCATTTGTGTAGGGACAAAATAAGTGAATTTAAGACCTGTAAAATTTTGTTTAATTATTCTTCAATGTATTGACTATCCCTTCAGTAAATTTAATAATTTTTTTGCTTAATGACTTTAAAATTATGACGGAAAATGCTTAAAAAACTTAACAAATATTTTTGAAAATTCTAACTTTTCATTCCTTAACCCCTCAAATACTTGACCAAAAATTCCAAAAAATTTAGAGATATCAATCGACCATTATAGCTATATCTCTTCAAAATTTTATGGTTCTATGTGCTCTTTTAGCAATATTACAGACGCACGCATGAACGATGTCACGCCAAAAAACCTTCAGATAGTTAAACGAAAAATTAAAGAATTTTGAGGTAAAAAAGGAGGTTTAATAATAAAACGAGAGTTTAACACCCACAAAACATTTCTAATACCCAAAAGAGCCAACACAATTGGACACGTGAAAATTTGGGGAGAACGATAATATTTATATAAAAGAATTTTCCAATTTAATTCAACGTTGCAATTGACAATAGAAAGAAGAGAAGAAAGGGACGAGATTTTGTATATATTTTATTGTAATTGAGGGGAAAATATTAAAAATAAAAAAATATTTTAATAATAAAATTGAAGAGAAAAATTGGCGCAGAAAAATGGCGGTTATGGATGTACATAAATATTGGGGAAATTTTGGGGAATAATTTTTGTAAAAATATTTTTTCGAGAGTATTTTAACAATTGCCTTGTTTTATTTGGATGATAAAACTTTTAAATAAAGTAAAATAAAGTTTTGTATGTTAGTGGGATTATATGGACACTTTTGTTGGTTTTTTGGTTATCATTTTTCTAGTTTTAGGTTGACAAGTTTGCAAGTTGGAAAAAAAGTTTAAAAAGGAAGAGAAAATTTTTATTTTTGTTGAAGTAACTAAACTTAAACTTAAGTTTAGGTTATTAAATAAACTTGAATTTAATAAACTTAATTGGAAACATAAACTTAAAAGAAGCTTAAAACTTGAAAACAAACTTAAACTTAAAAACTTAAGTTTGAATTTAGTAAACTTTAATTAACTAACTTATTTTTGTATTTGGAATTGAAACTTTAGTCCAAAGATATTCAAGTTGGAAAAGTTTTAATTTTCGTATTTAAGTAATATAAAAGGAAAGAAGGAATTAAAATGTTATCAAACAACAGAAGCATTGTTTCAATTTTTAAGTCAAAACTTTGACTTAAATTTACTCCAATTTCCCTCTTAGTACAAAAATAATATTTTAATAATACAAATTTTATAGTAAAAAAGAGATTAACATTTTTTAAGTATAAAAACATGTTTTTAATAAATTTATAACTGAATATATGTAAATGCTTTTTTATAAAATCGAGAAAAGCTAAAAAATATATATATTTTTGATGAGGGAAAATTTTTATCTTTAATAAATCTCTCTCATTCATTTTTCTTCCATTAAAAAGACAAAAGAAAATCCACGCTTGATGAAAATGTCAAATATTCCCTTAAAATAAATGCTTGTTAAAAGGGGTTAAAAAGTTGTTTGTTTTGAATGGGGAGAGGTGAAAAGCAGTTGGTTTTGACTGAAGATTCTCTTTTAAAGAATGTCATAAAATATTCCTCATAAATTTTATTTTAATTAGATCATTGGCTGATTAGTTTTTTGGTAAAAAAATATTTTAACAATTTAATCTATCGATCTAAAATATTTTGTTCCGGTTATACACCAATGGGATACTGTAAAGCATATAGCTATTAATTTCCTAAGGCTGTGCAGTAGGCGGCGTGGTGTAATGGCTAACACATCAGTCCGGTCTACTGAAGATGCTGGTTCGCTCCCAGCCGCCGAATAACCTTTTGCACTAGCTAAAGGAGAGAAATAGCTATAGCCCAGCTGCTTTACTATACATTGTTACTCATTGCAACAACAAACAAAGGCAATTAAACTAACGGATGTTTCCAAAAAATATCACCGGATTTTGTCTCTTCTTTTCTCGGGATTTTCTATGCGAAGTATAGCGGTATAAACTTTTGCAACTTACTGTATGACACCTTACATTATAAAAATACAACCACACTAGAATTAAATGATATTATCATCAAGAACTTACCTTCAGAGATCATTCGATGTCACCCATTGAGAAAAAAACCCGAAACCTTTGGATTGCGTTTCGGGTCGGAAAAAAGTCCGGGATTCGAGTAACTCGAGACATTTCTAATCCCAACAATTGGGGTATTTATATTTTAAAATTTTTATCGTTATACTATCATACAACATTTTTATTTATGCATTTATTACTAAAAATTCCCAGTAAAATGTGGGACAGTGCAAACAGATTATTTACTCTACACATTTATTGTCAAGAGTTGGAATAGAGAAGAGTTTATCGGAGGATTGATTGGCCTTGTAAAAGGAAATAATGTGTGGTAAACAACCCCTCTTTTCAAACAAAAAAAAAATGTTAAAAATTTTAAACTAGGACAAAATTATTTCTTAAAAACATTCCAATTCTAAGTACATCCTTATGTACTACCAGGGATGATGCTTCCATTTTTTTAATTTTCTTCCGCCTTACAAAGGAGAGGCTGCGGGGTGTCCGTGGTGGGGTGTCTGTGGTCTATCTACCAAATTTCATTCCTAAGTCCCACGAACATCCCACAGCTTCTCCTTTGTTAGTTCTTCCGATTCTTAAAATGTGGCAGAGCCCATTCCATATGTATTTTTTATTTTTACTATGTTCGTTTTTTAGAAAAAAATCAATCGGTTAACAATATTTCTTATCTTCTTCGAATAACTTTCCTCTTGTCATCTTTGTCAATTTTTCTCTTAAAATTTTTCTCCTTACAAGGGCAATTTACGAGGGGGCCATATTCCTTTTCGCGTTCTTCAAGTCATATGTTTAGTTTATTTTAATATTTTTTACATTTTTTTCATTCATTCATTCCTCCCCAAATTTATTTTTAGATTTTAAATATTTAAATTTTATTTTATAAAAATGCCTTCTGAATATGGAATTGAAACAGATTCAGTAACCTTACAAAGATTTGTACTTAACGAGCAGCGTAAATATCCGGAGGCTACAGGAGATTTAACTGTAAAAATATTGATTTTTGTTGAAATTTTTTGAAAAAATTTAAAAAGTTTCAAAAATTTTTCAAAGAATTTTTGAAAAAAAATTTTTCTGCAAAAAAATTTTTTTAGAAATTTTGGAAATTTTTAAAAATTTTTCAAAAAAATCCATATTTCCCTTTCTAGAATCTACTTACTTGTCTCCTCACAGCTGTTAAGGCTATCTCCTCAGCTGTTAGAAAGGCAGGATTAGCACAGCTTTATGGAGTTGCTGGGAATGTTAATGTACAAGGAGAGGAGGTTAAGAAACTTGATGTGCTTAGTAATGAGGTTGTTAGGGGATTATTTGAAAATTAAAGAAAAATTTTAAAGTTGATGATAAATATGTTAAAATCCTCATACACTGTTTGCGCTATGGTATCAGAAGAAGATGAAAATATGATTGAGGTGGAAGTGGGAAAGCAAGGTAGACATTTTAAAATAGGGTAACCAAAAAATGAAAAAAAAGGTACCAAAAAAAAGGTACCAAAAAAAGGAAAAAAGACTGGGATAAGAAAACGAGATGAGATAAGTCGAAATGCCTCTCCCTCCATCTCAAATAATTTTCCTATATTACTGATCATTCATTCTTGTTTTCTGCTCAGTGCTCGGGGAATTTCAGATTTGCTCGTACTCGCACTTCACACAACTACTATAATTTAGACCACGTATCAGCCAACTGTATTTTAATCTTTTTTTTAAATTAAGGCAAATATATTGTGACATTTGATCCTCTCGATGGATCCTCAAATATTGATTGTCTCGTTTCGATTGGAACAATTTTTGGAATTTTCCGAAAGAATAGTGAAGGCCCAATTCAACCTCAAGATGTATTACAGCCAGGTTTAGAAAAGGATAAATATACTTTAATTATTCCATCATTTAGGCAGAAAAATGGTTGCTGCTGGTTATGGTAAAACAAATCTATTTATAACTTCCTTAAATTTAATTTTATACTATAGCTTTGTATGGTTCTGCAACAATGGTTGTTCTTTCAACTCCGGGAAGGGTCGATGGATTCACCTTGGATCCAGTAAGTCTTTTCTGTCCGCATTTTTAATCCGCAAAAATTTTGCGGACAACTAAGAAAATTTTTTATTAAAAATTATAGAGCATTGGTGAATTCATCCTAACAAATCCAGCAATGAAGGTGCCAAAGAAAGGAAAAATTTATAGCATAAATGAAGGTTATGCAAAGAAATGGTCTAAAGGTTTGGAGGCTTCTAATTAATGCAGATTTTGTTAGTTTAATTTTCTTTAGGTATTACCGAATATATTTATTCACGTAAATTTCCGGAGAGTGGAAAATCTGCTTATGGTCAGCGATACGTTGGCTCTATGGTTTTATTTTTCTTAATTCTAAAATTTCCCATTTAGGTGGCCGATGTACACCGCACTCTCCTTTACGGAGGAATTTTTATGTACCCAGCAACTAGTGGTATATTTATTTTTTAATACCCAACGAGTTGATTTTTGGATCAACCTGGGACGAGACTCAATCCTAATTACAAACATATCTTTCTTTCAAATATTAGACTTATTTGAGTAATCCCTTGGAAAATTCTTTGTAGGACCCTTTCTGGTTATTGACTAAAAATTGATTGTCTATTGGACCTAAAAATGGTATTGGATTTTTTAGTGATAAAGCCACAGAAAATAACAGGAACCGAATAATTATTTAAAAATATTTTTTTCAAAAATTCAAATTAAAGATGCCCAAAACGGAAAACTTCGTCTTCTATACGAATGCAATCCAATGGCTTTTATTATGGAAAATGCTGGAGGTTTAGCAAGCCATGGAAAAGGTCCCATTTTGGATATTCATCCAACAAGTATTCATCAACGTACACCAATCTTTTTGGGTTCAAAAGAGGATGTTGAAGAATGTATTGGATTTTTACAAAAATATGATTAATTAAATAGACCTATTTTTAAATTAATTAATTAATATATAATAATTTTGAAATTAAATTTAAAAAATTTTCAGAAAATTTCATTTTATAAATGTACCAAAAATTTAATTTAATTATAAAAAGCCGTCTTTCAATCTAGTTTTTTAAATTATTAAAAAGGCAACGTTGTGTACTTTTTTAGGCATAGGCTATAATTTTGTTAAATCTTGTTAGGGGCAATCTGTTCTATTTCTAT
Source organism: Meloidogyne arenaria (assembly GCA_036172955.1). Classification (NCBI taxonomy): domain Eukaryota; kingdom Metazoa; phylum Nematoda; class Chromadorea; order Rhabditida; family Meloidogynidae; genus Meloidogyne; species Meloidogyne arenaria. The sequence goes on along the minus strand of JARQAB010000029.1, from coordinate 3,163,868 downwards.
TTTAATAATCAGAAAAAATTTGTCTTAAAACTTAAAAAAAATTTTATTTTAAATATGTAAAATACATATTCCAAGATTAATTTTATTTGATGTGAAATTCATGCGTTTACAATAAATAAATTAATTTGGAGTTATTTTAATAAGGGCAGAAGTGAACTGGACCCTAGAAATAAATAAACAAAAAGGACAATGTCCGAGAGTCAAAATTAAATTTTGATTCATATTTGGTAACAGCAATTACCTACAAAAATATTGAAAGAGCACTTTTGCTTATTTTTTCTTGAGGTCTCGAAAAACTTTCCACACTAACATAAATCTTCGTGGTTTTTTTAAAGTTTCTTCTCAAATTTTTTAATAGCAATTTAAAAATAACTCCAAAAAACTTTTTTGTTAGAAATCAAAAAAATACCTTACACAATTATGTCCAAAAAAATACAAAGAAATATTTAAGAGAATTTATGAGCATTAATTTATTCCTTGAAAGATTCCTTTGTTGGAGTATTCATCAAATCTTCTTGGTGGTCGTCAACTTCAATAATTTTGCTGAGATCGTTATTGTCAATTTTCGGCTTTGAGGAGGTTGCTTCTTGATAGATAGGAATGTCATTCAAAATTGAACGAAGTATTATATTTTCAGCTTCCAATTGCATAATAGTCTTAAATTTGAGAAAAATATAGAGAAAGAATTTGATTTAAAATTTTGAGGGAGAGAAAGAAGGTAGCCAAAAATTTTGAGGGAAAAATATTTTAAGGATAATTCTTAAAAAATATTCGAGGCAAAGAGCTTCAATGCCTAAATTAATTTCTATAAAAATAAAATTACTAAAATTATTTTATTTTTCACTAATTAAGACATTCTCCTAGAGGAAAGGCAACTAACGTAAATCAGCAATTAATGGAAGAAAAAGAAATTCTAGTAAAAAATAAGGGGACCTTGATTGAAAATATACACGACAGCGAAGCAACCTACCCCTAAAGTTCTCGGCCAGTAAAAAAACTCAAGAATACCAAAGGTTAAACACTCCAAAAAAACCTTTTTATTTACTACAAAAAATTACCGCCTTATCTCCAGCCATTGACTGCTCAGTGACTGCCATATATTTCCCAGCCGCCCTAGCCATTCCAATGTAGTCTTTATGGTCTACCCCAGCAAAATAAGTCTAAAAAATATTTTAATTCAATTTATTTAAAAATTAAATAAACGTTGTTAGTCTTTGAACAGACAGCCTGATCCAAGTTTTCAACTCGCATAAATCCTGAAAGGACTCGCCGATAGTCACTCATAATTAAATGCATTCCATCCTCCATTTCTTTTAAAGCAAACTTTAATTGTCTGTTTTCTTCTCCCAAAGCAACAATTTGACGATTCTCTTGTTGCAGACTGCCAACGAGTTGAGATCGATTTTTGGTCCTCCAACAAGAATTTAAAGAAGCGACTTTTTCTTGATACTAGAAAATTTTTTGGGAGGGCTATGAAAAAAATTTAATAAAAAATTTTCAAACCTCCTTAGCTTGGGTAATCCCTTCAGTAATCGAATGTGCTTTGTTTGCGGCGGAATCAGCAACTTGCAATTTGTCCTGAAGACTCGAAACATGTTTACACATTTCTGCAAGAAGTTGGTCCATTGAATTATTACTAAGTTGACTCATTTTCATTATATGCTTATATTAGATCTACACAAAATTTGTTTCAAAATTTATTTAATAAAAATCTTGCACAAATTTAGCAGAATAAGAAAAGCAAAATTATAAATTGACTAGACAGCGGAATTTCGAAAAAAACCAGAAACGGTAAATGAAACTTAACCGGCCGGAAACAGGACCGGGAAAACCGGGAATCTCAAATCCCGGTTTCATCCCGGCATTAATATAAAATTGACCAATCCAAAAAGGACATTTTTAAAATTTTGGAGAATTTAAAGTTACCAAAATGACATTAGATTACAAAAGGTCGAATATTGTTTTGTCTATCTGTCACTAAATGTCTAATTGTCAACATACAAATTGCCAAACTTAATAACGTTCAAATCCTATTTCCAGTCTTATTCCTGTTTTTCCTTAAGGGGACACGCCCGACTAGTCGCGACCGATTAGTCGCGACCGATTAGTCGCGGCCGATTAGTCGCGCGGCCAACTAGTCCGGTTTTAGTCCGGTAAAAATAAATTTCGGAACAATTTTCAGAAAACCCTAATAATAATTTATCATTTCAGCGCCGCGGGCGAAAATTTTTTAATTTAGAAGGCCAATAAGCCTAATTTCTTCCTTTTTTAACGCCACGGGCAAAATTTTAGAATTTTTTGAATGAACTTAGGCCAAATTTCCTTTATGTATATCTGCTAAAAGTCAATCCTTAAGAGTATTTATTTGGCCTATTCCCTTGGCGAGGTTCATGGAGAGGCCACTTCCTTTATCCTTCACATAACTAAAGCCGGTATTGGGACACTAACATATTAAAAAGAATTAATCAGATAGTATTTTACAGAATATCTAATTAAAAGCTTGGCGACTAATCGGCCGGCGACTAGTCGGCCTGCGTCTAGTCGGCCCGCGACTAGTTGGGCTGTACCCTCCTTAAGAGCAGGCTGAGAATAATTATTCTTTGTCTTGTTTCTTCAAATGGAAAGGTGACACGTAATTTAAGAGAACAAAAATACATTCCTCAATTTAATTTTTTAATTTAATTTTTTGTTTATTTGTTTAGTTGGCGGTCTTGACATTATGTCCTATGAGTTGGCCAAATTTTCTGATTTTTCAACCATTCTATTAAAATCATTTTCTATTAATAAATATTTTAATTAACCTTTTCAGATGGCAGAAAGGATTACTTCAAGAAAATTTTTGGGTTACATAATTCTTTTTGCGTTTATTCATTATGGCATAATTCCAATGATTTTTGCACCACCTCCACCAGCAAAAAGGCAAAAAATAGAACATGAGCCTCAACAACTAAATGAAAATGTAGTTGAGGGAGACTATCCAGATGTTTGTTTTATCTTTTAATTTTTTAAAATATTTTTTTCAATTTTTAGAGTTTCCAATTCCCTTACTCCAAATATTTGGAACTTGTCGTAAAAATATTGGAGTCACATCCAGTTTTCCAGGAGAAATTGAAAGGATTGAGTGAGACAGATATTAAGGTTCTTTTTAAATTAAAATTAGTTTTTAAAAATAATTTTTAGGAAGGAAAAATTGCTGATCATATGGATGATCTCCCTCAAGATATTTTCGATAAATTAACAGAAGCAAAAGTTGAAGAGATTGAAAGAATTCGAGCAGATTTGGAAAAACAGATTGAAAAGGATGGAGACGCGAGAAATGTTGTTATGCCTGAACATTTGGATGTTAGCGAGTTGAAAAAGTTTGGAAAAGAAGATTTGAGGAAATTAATTAAAAAGGTACTCATTTTTAAAAGGGAATATTTTTTTAATTTTGTTTTGTAAAGTTTTAGTATTAGGGAGTCTGGAATTTTATATATCTGGAATTGTTAGCTCCCTTTTTTCTGAAATTCTTGCTACTCATTCGCAAAATTCTGATGTTATTATTAAGTTTACTCTTTCACTTATTATCTTCAAAAATGAGTTTTCGCCCTCTCCTTTTTTCATTTTTTATATTTTTCTGTTTTTAAATTCGGGGCTTTTTATTAATTAAAGGTTTGACAGTAATGTAGCCAGAACGATTTTGATCCGGCATTTCTAAAATGATCCTCTTCTCCTAGCTACATCCCTATTTGAAATAATGTGAAGAGAAAATAAATTTCTTAAAAATATTTTGAAAATTAATAAATAAACTTTAAGACTGTTGCTGATATGGAAAAAATAGATGAAGAAAGAAAAAAAGAATTTAAAGAATATGAAATGAAGAAAAAAGCAGAAGAAGATCATAAATTAGCCCAAATGACTCCTGAAGAAAGAAATAAAGCTGCTAAAGAAATCGAAGAGGCAAAGAAGCATCATAACGAGCATGAAGAATTAAAACACCCGGGAGGGCGGGAACAACTTGAAGAAGTTTGGGAAGAAAGAGATCATGTAAGAATTTTTTTAAAGATTTGCGGGTCGTGTGTGAACACCAGGGATCGCGCCGACACGAAAATCGGGAATTAGTTTTCTGTCGGCGTGATCCATGGTTACCACACTATTTTTATATTGTTAACCTCTGTTTTAGATATTCCCCTTAGAAAAATTGTATCTTATAATAGGATTATCTTGAATAGAGGGTATCACTTAAGCAGCTCCTCTACCCAGTGGCAATCAAATTAAAAATTTTTAATTATAATTTTTAGATGGACAAAAATAGTTTTGATCCAAAAACATTCTTTGCATTGCATGATTTGAATAGTGATGGTTTTTTGAATGAAGAAGAAATTGAGGCATTATTCCAATTAGAATTGGAGAAGGTTTATAATGAATCTGACCCTGCAGATGATCCTAGAGAAAAGTTTGTTTATTTTTTAAGTATGAATTAATTTTGGGGTTTTGGTTATTTTTTGACTAAAATAATGAAAATAATTCGGAAAATTTTTTGGACTCACTTTTTGAGGCCAAAGTATTTTTTATTATCGGGATTTTTTTATTATCGGACAAATATTTTTTATTATCGGGATTAGTCCGAAAAGGCTGATTGACAATGAGTAAAAAATTAAACAAATTTTCATTTTCAGAATTGAAGAAATGAATCGAATGAGAGAACACGTTGTTGCTCAGATGGATAAAAATGGAGATAGATTAATTTCTTTAGATGAATTTCTTCATGTAAAATTTTTTTAATTTAAAGTAAAAATGAATAAATTATTTTTTAGGACACACAAGTTCAAGCTCCTGAAGGCCAAAAGGATGAAGGCTGGAAAGATTTGGGCGATCAGAAAATTTATACAGATGAGGAATTGGCCCGTTTTGAGAAGGAATATGCTCAAAAACAAGGTTAAAATTTAAAAATTATTATTTTTTGAATATGGTGACACGTGTAAGTTTTAGGATAATTTATATTTAGAAAGTCAGTCTGTTTTTTGTCATTATAAAATTTGAATGTCCTTTATTGAAATCCAAGATGGGGGTTTTTTGCATAAGAGCATATTTTAAAGACACAAGACTGCACAAATTAAAAATTATCCCAAAATTTTATCAAATTACCACGTTTTTCTTTCCAACATCTTTTCTCAATTTTTCAACCAAATTTTTTATTCTTAAAGCAGGTTGGGGTGACCATGCATATGATCAAGTAGTCCCTGAAGTTCATTCTCCACAAGCTGATTCACAATATGGTCAACTTCCACCACAACAAGTTCCAGTCCATCCACCAGGCCAAACCCAACAACAATTTAATCAAGAAGCTCAAAATATCCCAGCACAACATCAACAACCGCCGCAAAAAATTGATCCAGTTTATGGAATTTAAAGTTAATTTTATGATTCAAAAGAATTCTATCTAGTTTTCTTTTTAATTATTTATTGGGCCTTTCTTTCGAGTTTACATTTTTGCCATTTTTAACTCTTTTAACTCTTGTTTTTTTCATGGATCAGTGTTGTATTCGTACTTACAGAAGGAATATTAATAAGTGAAAATAACTCATTTTCGGTAATGATTTGGGTCTTTCTGTGATGTATCTTTTCATCCAATGAATTTTTCAAGCGCAGAGCGCTTTTTGTTATCAGCCCTTTCCAAAATTTATATTTACACCTTCAATGAAAAATCATAGGATCTGTAGAAGATTCCGTTACATTTGTTAGGGTTATGAACATTTAATTGTTTATTACGAAATATTCGAAGAGAATTCGAAAAGTTCTATGCTTGTAAAATTTATTGAACGGGGAGATAGAATAGAACCATCGTGAATAGACCCCAGATAAGAGCACAACTGCTATCGCAAAACCCCAAAAATCTTAATTCATTATTGAACATTTATCATAGCTGATCCATGAAAAAAAGTTAACTAAACTTCAAACTATTCTAACTTTTGTATCCTGTAAAATTTTTACTTTGGAATGAATCGAAATATTTTTTTCTTTCTTTTTTCTTGTTAATTTTAGTCATTCCCAGTACTCAAAAAATATTTTTATGTATAAAATTGACAAAAATAATTTTTTAAATAAAATTTTTAAAATAATTTTAGTTTAAAAATCCTTAAGACTCAACTAAACTTTTCAAAACTTGGTTTTGTATTTTTATTTTTACCCCTTTAGCAACATATCCCCCCTCCCCACCCTTCCTCTATTCATCCACTTCCATATTTGTGTTTCCCCATTGAGCTTGGGGGATACTTTGGCTAAATATAGAGAGGAGATATGTTGAAAACGCTCTACTTGTCAATTTTTCTTTCTTTCTCTCTCAACAGCACTCGTCAAAAAAAGGTTTTTAGTGTATTTATGCCTTCCCACATCCATATATCCCCCTCCTCCCCCTCACCACTTTCGATGCCATTTTCTGCGCCAAGAAATATCTTTCCATATCCTTTTTATTAGTAATAATATGTAGCTTTTTTTATGAAAGTGCGTAAAATTCTTCAAGGCCGGAGGTAAAGCTTTTTCTTTACCCAAAATAAATTTATTATATTCGCTCGGGGGCAATGTCCTTCAATAAAATAAGACAGCCGCTAAAAGGAACGAACGACAATTTATCGCCAGTTTTTAACGTTTATATATGCCTATTTATTTTTAAATTATTATTTTTATGATTTGATTACGGTTTTTATTTAATTCGCCCACCAACTTGAGATTAATTCTCTTCCATTCTTTACATTCTTGGAATTAATGGAGTATCAACAGAGTTCGGATTTCTAATAATTCTCTCACCAACTAATTATTGTGTGGTTATTTCCCCCATCCCTTTGACGGTCCCTGGGAAATCTTTGGATATCCAGAACCGATATCCGAACCGAAAATTTTCGGATATCCGGACAGTTTTCGGTTCCAGATATACGGAACCGCTAACACTATTCCAGTCTATCTTTTCCGTTCACATTTTTCCTGAAATAAATATACCACTCGTAAACTAAAGACTAATAGTTTTCTAAAAAAGGATTGTTGGTTCATAAACGGTTTGACCCGATTAAAACATCCCTCCCCACCTTTCCTTTAGCATTTTATTTAGCTTTTCCAACCAAACTTTTTTTTGTAAAAATTCTTTTTTTTTATCGTCCCTTTTCCCGTATAAATGATCTGTCATTTACACAACCACTTTCCCTTTACTTTTTTTTGCAATTTTCTCAGTTGACCAATACTATGACTAACTATAAATGCGAACCTATCCCTTGCAGTTTATTTGTCCAATCCCCCTCATATTTTTAATATTTTTTGTTGACCACTAAAATGTTTGTTTGTCTTTCATTTCTGCATATGAAAGTTGGCAATGTTTGCGAAAGAAAATTCTATAAGGGCGGAGGTCAACAACAAATGGAAAAAACTTTGAAAAGTTTACATTTAGAGTCCGGATTTTAGTAATTTGGGATATGCTTTCTTATACCTCACGCTCCTACAATTCTGGCAGTCACACTTTTAAGACCAAAAATTATAATTTTCAAATAGTGCTTTTTATCTGAAACACCCTGTACATTTCCTGAACTTTGTCTTCCCAAATATCAAAGGCACTATATGCCCTATTTGAAGGTGTTGATCTTCGGAGGCTCTCTCATCTACATATAAGATTAAAATATAATTTCGATATCTCCTTGATAAACTCTCTTGTTTAAGCTCAATGGTCCATTCTGTTACTCTTCAAAGTTTCAATCTTGTGTACTTCCTCCATTTAAAACTTCACAGGGAATGTCTCTAAATATTCTCTAATGGATAATATCTAAAGCCTCCTACTTTTCACTCGCTTTTCTTTTAATATTTGTCTGCAAATAAAAATATTCTTCTGCAAACATATTAAGCTACTTGCTTTCACTCTAAACAAAATCCCTTCTCGCAATCTCTTGTCCATTTTCCCACAACAATTTCAATAAATAGCAAATATGTATGCGTGAATTTCTATTTAGATAATTCTTTTTCACTTCACATTTTATATAAGAAAAAATTTTAAAAAGAAAAAGGGGGAAAATTTTCTCTCAAAACAATTTATGCAAATGCGAATTAAAGATGAAAATAAAAAGATAAATAAAATATATGGACTAAAATGAGGGGGGGAGGGAATCTTGTTCTTTTTCTAGCACTTAAGTATTATTATTTTTTAATTGTACTAGGTCATGGTCATCAATTATTTTTATTTGTTTGTTTACTAGTAGTAGTCCATTTTAAATATTCAATTAATTACTAATAAATTAAAAATATTGGAGGTCTCGGCGCAGAGTTGTTTTGGGCGCGCGGCTTCGTAACCTTGGCAGATTTGAACTTAAATGTGTGAAATCTTGTTCAGAAATCCCTCTTAGTGTTAGCTTTTACCATTAAAAAATTAGACATAAAAGGGTTACTAGAAAAATTTTTTTATAGACCGGAAAATTTTTTACGGACCTGTGATTTTGCTGACAGCCGTCATAGACGCTGCAGAAAAGATTATTTTCTCACTTAGCACATTTATTTTCTTACATTATCAAAATCTTTTTCCCAACATTTTTCTTTGGGGAATTGTCTCCCCTACCTTAAGGTAGCTTATAGCCAAATCTTATATCCAAATCTCCCAGTTATCCCACCTGAGACACGAAACTTGCTCGAAAAATTTAACTAGAATTTAACATTTTTCCCTCATTTATTCGAGAAAAAATTTTTTCTTCAAAAATAATAAAAAATTGATTATTATAAAAAAAGTAGACAGTCCACCACCACCACAACAATCATCCTTTTCCCTCAATACATATTTCCGCCCTCTACTTGCGCTATTCATAATATCGTTGCAATTTTCGTGCCCTATTGTTGTTGTTGTCTCCTCTCCGCGCTTTTACTGAAAAATGCTTTTTACTTTTTTAAATTAAATTGGGACATTTTTTTGAAATTTTTATTTTAATTCAAGAAGTCTACAAAATTATTATTTTCTGACCATATTTCACATAACAAAAAAAATCCTGAAAAAATATTTAAAAGTAAGACTGTCTACCAGTGGTGTTCCGAAAGTGATTTTAAAAAACGAAAGGTGAAACTCGCACACCTTTGTTGTCTACTTATTCTTATTTTAATAAATTAGGATAAGGGCTGTCTACAATTTAAAATTTTTTTCTCGTTCTGACCATCGCACGCATTTTCTGAATTTTAAAAATCTGTATATGAACACCTACATTTTTTCGTAATTGAGTTTAAAAATCTCCGTAGTTCACTGACAGCCTTGATTGATAATTTTAAATATTTTAGTAAAGTAAAGGTTGGGTACCTAAAAAATTCCTGATTTTTCTTTTCCTTATTTAGTTCTCTATCATTTAAGCTTTATTTGATCTCATTATCTTCAATTTAAATAAAGTTACGCCATAATTAAAGTGTCCGGTTAATTTTGTGTCACCCTGTATATCCCGGCTCAAACAATTCTGTCACCCTAATATTTAGACATATTTACATATATATTTTCTACTTTTTTCCAATTAACTCTCTCATTTATTTAAAATTAAATATTCAAAAAAGTATTAACTTTTTTAAATTAAAACCCCTTCTCTCTCCCTCTCTCTCTCAAACATTCCTTCGTCAACTTCCACAATCGTCACAAACAAATTTATTTATTATTCACAAACAACTTACCACTATTAGCCATCGATCGTTGTACATTTTTTCTTTCTATTAGATTTTTAATAAAAAAAATTTTTTTCTGAACTAATTAACTCTTCCAAAAACCTTCCCCAAAAACCTCTCGGATTATCCCCCTCAAAAATTGATTGGCCCGGGTAATGCCATAATCCCAAAATCATTAAAACATAAAATTTTCTACCTCGACAGATGTACACATTTCTTTGGAAGAAAAAATTTTTTTTCTTCGTTCTTTTCAAAATTAGTTATTTGAGGTTTTTGCCCTCACAGTGAGGGGAGGGCTACCCGCAGTGAATGAGTGAGTACTTTTTTCTAAAAAAAACCTTTCATTAAACAAAATGACCAGAGCACTCTATCAAAATTATTATATTTAAATATTGGCTACTTTTATTTCCTTTAAGTATTTTTATTTTATTTTTATTCTCAACATTTTCTCATAAATTTTATAAGGATGGGGATGTTTGGGCGCAGGAGGTTAGAATTGAGGCGCTTATTTTATCTCTTAGAAACATGAACCTAGAGATCTGAAATTTTGTATAAATATTCTTTAAAGTGTCCCTTAACATCTCTTCAAATTTTAGAATTTTTTGTTTTGTGTTTCCTTAGTTATGATTGAAAATTCAACAAGGAGGGCTATTTTCAATGAAATTTTGGGCGTCTCTGACCATAACTTTTGCAATATTTGTTCAAAAATTCTGAAAATTTTATTAGAGTTAGATAGACTTATTAGGGACATTTAAGCAAGATTTCGTGGATCTAGGTCTCGTTTGCATGATTTTATTGAGCCACGCCGTAGCCTTACACCGCGCCGAGATATTCTGTTTCCGATGACCACTACTTAATCATAAAAATATATTTATTTTTAATATTGCCCATTACTTTAACTTTATTTTTATTTATTACTTTACACTTTCAACACATTAATCAATTGTAATTTCTTCCTCCAAAGTCAATCATTTATTTTTCAAAAAAATTTATTTTTGCTTTTTTCACCTTTTTAAAATTAATTTTCTTTGCTTTTGGCATTTCCTCGGTCATTCTCTCCACCACACACATCTGTTCATTAGCCTTAGGGATAAAGCACATCCTCAGACAAGGAAAGGGAAAATTAGGGGAAGGAAGGCCTTTCTTTCCCTTATGGCTTAATTTTAATCTTATTTATTTTTCTGTTAATTTAGATTTTCCGTTAAAGATTGCCCTCATCCATTATTTTGACACACAAACATTTTAAATAATTTCTCTGAAAGCTTTTAATCTAAATAAGTGATTTTTAAAATTAATTGTCTTTTAGAACAGCCATTATTTTTATCTTAATTCAGCTGGTAATCAGGGCTGGCGCAAATGAAAAAAGTTTTCCGCAGCCGCAATACTCAGTCCTTAAGTCAAATTTGGAATTGAAAAAAAATTCAAATTTTGAATTGCGTGCTGGGAATATTAAGGGATTGAAGATTTGCGGGAGACATTAGCTTTCTAGATAGACACTAGGTTATACTGTCACTTAAAAGTTTATCAATCAATGAGAGGTGTTTTGAACTTTTGATTTCCGCCTTTTGATTGTCCGAAATTAAAAAAAATTTAGATTCTGATTAAAGGGAATGTTTATTTTCAATTTGAAATTTACTTAATATAAATTATTACATTAAAGTTATTATATACATAATTAATCAAAATCCCTTTTGAACATGCTCCAGATTTGTTATTCTTCTTAAGTATTTTCGTATGTCATTGCATTGCAGTGATAAATTATTGTTGTGATTAGTTCGTATCGTTCTAATCTTTAGATTTAACAGCAAAAAATAGCAGACCGCCCTTGTTAAATTAATTTTTAAATTTTTCTTTGAAAAAGGTATTGCAGTCAGGAATGGGTCGGAATTCCGAGTTTCGACTTTCGATTTCCAAAAATTTTTTTAATTTCTGATTTACTTACTCGCTTTTGATATTTGGGATTGAGATGACGTTACATATAATGAGAGCTGACTTAAAGGTAAGCTTCAATGCAGAGCGATATTTGCTAACATTCTTCGTTTAGTCTTTCGCTTTTTAAAATTAGTTTCGGAACATCTCAGATACTTTGGTAATGGTACTGAACATAGCTCAGTGACCGTTTATTCTAACTTCAATAGGATTCGGTTTGTGTCCGCAAACTTTTGCGGACATATTTTATTTCAATTTTTTCGTACAAAAAATTATTATTATTTTCATTTTTATTGTTTTCATTTTACCAATTTTCTTACTCATTTTTTGCTCATTTTATCAGCTTGTTTTTAACCGATCCTTTTATTTTAACCAATTTTCGCTCAAATAAAAATAAAAAATAATGGGGGAGACAACTGATAATTTTTTACCTTTTAAAAATATTTTTTTCCAATTTTTGTTAGTCGTGTGCCCTTACTTTTTTTTACTTTTTATGTCCATAAAAATATTTTTTCAATGCCATCTCCACCTACCACGCCAATTTTACGCCTAAATAACTTGCTAAAGGAAAAGAGGAAGTTCTATAAAAATTCCTCCCCCTTAATTTCCATTTACCAAGCATTAGAAGCACTTTGCGAGCCTCCTTTTAGAAGGGGAAAAGGAGAGGACGCCAATCCCAGATTCGGCAGAATCAAAAGGTGAGGCAAACAAAAAAGCTAGTAAAAACATAAAAATTCTTTTTTTACAATGGGGGAACAAATAAAGGAGTTGGATGTTAAGGTGCGAGGTGGATTACGCGTTGATTTTATAAAAAATTCCTATTAAAACCTAGAGTTATGAAATTTCTCATAGATGCTAAAGATATATTCAGTAACCAATTCCGAAAATTTCAGAATTTTTGGTACTGTACCACTAGTTTTATGGTTAAAGAAGACAATAGTTTCTATATAACGAAGAATTAAGGTGTTTTCTGATTATAAAATCAGAAATACAAAACCAGAAATTCTGAAATTTTTATCAGAGAAAGTTATCTTCGTGAGGCATATCTGTGCAGAATTTCAAAATTTTTGGCTTTATGCCAATTTTCAAGTTTACGCCAAACTCTCCCCGCGCCAAAACAACCTCTAATAAGAAGAAGCATTTTAGAAAAATGTAAAAATATTTTCCGCTTCATTTTCTGCGCCACACGCATTTCACGCATTCTACCTTGACTTTAATTTAATATGATGGCGTAAATATAGTCAGGCTCTTTACTAAGGGTATTGAAGCGATTAATACGTTAAAAAATATTCTCACTATACAACAAAATCTAACGGAAATTTTTGCGCATCTTTAAAGTCACAGATATTACACATTCCCATTAAATACCTACATATATGTGTGTGAAAATAAATATATTAAATGTTGTTGTAAACCTCTTATTTTTTATTTTAAACAGAAAAAATATTCATCGAATTTTTCTCTCTGAAATTGGATAATTTGACATAATTTAAGTATTTACAGGGACTGGTAATATACAGGGACTTATATCCGGCACCAATTCTTGGGACTTTATTTCCGTAAATTTTAGTTTGATTTGTGTAAGCCAGAAAGGCTAATATTGCAAGGCCAAAAGAAGAAATTCCGGCCTCTTGACGTCTCTAAATAGTGATTTCTGTAGCGGTGATTTACATATATCCTAACGCGCGATTCCTCCACATGATCCTGAATCACGTTGTTAGAGTTTCTCGAGCACTTATGCTGCTCTTTGAAATTTATTTTATAATTATCTTGGCGTCCACCCAATTTTATGCAAATCTGCTTTAGACTTTTCGATTTATATATTCCTCTTAGCTTCTTAAATTGATTTCTCCTTTTCCCTATTGATTTACCCCCTATTTGGCCCTGTTTAGAAGAAGCCTAAGAATAAATTTACACACTTTTTATTTAAAAATATATTTACATTTTTTCTTCTTCTACTCATCATCTCCTTCTCTTTTTTTGCCCTTTTTGTAATGCTTAAACCAAGTAAATGTTTGTTAGCATAAAGAGGATGGATGACCTTCCTTCCTTCCTTTCACATTTTTTATTCTTCCTTCCAACCGTTCCTTCCCTTCAAAATACCTTTAAAAATCTATCTTCTACCTATTTTTTCGTTCCTTTAACAAAACCCCTTCAATCCCCCTTCAATTTAAGACAAAAAAATAATTAATCAAAGTATTCAACCAACGCCACAATTCAAAAAAACTGTCAAAAAGAACTCTGTCAGTTTGAGGAGCGCAAACCGCAGCATTCCTTTTAGAATAACAACAAATTTATTTTATTAAAAAAAGAAATTGTTTAAAATTAACGACTAATAAATATATTTTAAATTAATTTTTTGGGTAAAGAATTTTTTATTAAAAATTACAAAATTTTTGAAATTTTTTTCTAAATTTTGGGATAGAAAATTATTTAATCAGAGCATTTGATTATTAAATTTTTTTGAATGGGCTATACACAATTTTTGATTCCCGTTAAACCTCCATTTGCTTGTTTGGCATATCTCTATTTACATATATGCCATCCCGACTTGGATTTCCCCTAAATTTCAAAGGATATAATCATAACTTTAAATTACTGGATTTGAAGACCGATTAAGTATCGTTCTCCCAAAAAATCTCAATCACGGTAACCGGGATTATTGAACGAAATATTGTTTCGGTTTATGCCTTCCTACTTACCAGCATTCTCCAAGGTATAGTGTCATACTGAGAGGTAACTATCTCGGACTAGGAGAGCTACTGAAAATAAAATTTGATTTCCAAGTTTAGGTTATTTCTTACCCTCTAAAAATCCTTTCTTTTAAATGGGTTACTGAAAATTCTTTTTTTCTTTCTATCAAGTCAATTAATTGTGTTTTGTCCTCCTAATTTATTTTAAATTTTCTAGTTGTGTATCGTTATTGTTGCGCTGTGTTTAGTGTTTTGAAAAAGAAAATTTAAATATTTCTCAAAAATGCGTCGCCGTTTTCTTCTCGGAGGAGGGGAAGGCGGCAAAAAATCTGTTCCAAAAAAGGACAACAATGACCCTCTTCAACAACCAAAAATAGCTTCATCAAATTCTTCTCAACCTTCTGCATCTGCCACTACTGGATCTTCTTTGCCCTTTCTTGGTATTTTAAATAGGCGAAGCTTTGCTGCCGCTGATGGACCAAAAAAGAAAAATGCCGCTTCTTCAAATAATTATTATTCAGCATTTAAAGACGAAAATGACAAGTATGCGACAATTGGGGGAGGTTCAAAACAGCAAAAGAAGAAAGATGAAGAAGAAAGAAATGGCCTTCGAACCTCTTCCGCTCATTCTTCTTCTGCTTCCCCTCCACCCCCACAACCCCCTCCTCCACCCCCTCCAAGGCGCTCCCCTTTATTGCAGCGTGGTGGACGAACTACTACTAGACCTCGTTCAATGGGAGCGCCTTTACTACAACAGATGGGCATGAAATTTTCTAGTAATATTACGGAAAGAAATAATAATGAAGAGGCGGAGACGGCATTCATGAATGTTGAAGAAGATTTTCCCGGTTGGTTTTTATTTTTATTTGTTTTTCGGGTAAAGAGAGATTCCCGCATGTTTGTAGGGAAATGAATCAAATAAATTTGTGTTTTCGTTCAAACTTTTAAATATTTTTTTTTAATTTTTGTCCAAATTTTGCTTGTTAACTACCTATTTATTTTCAACTTGTTTTGTCTTTTGTTTACTAAATTGTGTTTTTAGACTTATTTTAAGAGTTAATCAATTAAATCGAAACTTTATTGATAAACAATATATTAAGTAATTTTGTCAATTCCCGTTATATGTATTTGTAAGGGAAAAGTTATTAGGAACTCGAAACCAGGCAAGACGATGTCTTCATGAGCCTAAAATACAAGGGAATCAGTTACTAGGCCTTTCTTCCCTCTCTTATGTTGGGTAAATTCCAATTTTTAGTAACAAATCCCTTGTTTCTTTGGCTTGCGGAAGCCGAACAACCTATCGTTAACACTAAGGTATTGGGGTTTGGGCAAAAAACCTAACCGAAAAAACGACAAAAACGACAGCTTCTTTCGATCTTTTGGGTATAATTATATTTCTGTTTCAAAAATTTTACTTTTCCCAATTTTTTATTTAAAAAGGGCATAAATAATTTTTAATAAAAAAATTAAAGTGTAATAAATTACTTTTCTTTTAACAAAAACATCTATAAATTTCCCTCTCGTTTTTCCAATGTTCTTCGTTCCTTTATTAATTTGTATTAAACCACACAATTGGAAAAAAACAATTTTTTTAGTTTAAAGTGGGGCGATTCTTTTCGAGACAAATTAATTTATTTATAGCTAAAATTAAACTAAAATTGATTTGATTTACAAAAATTAAAGTGAAAACTATTTTTTTTATTTAAATAAGAGAGAAAATATTTGTGTTAATTTAATTAGGAAGGAAAACTAGAAAAATTAATTTATATCAAGAATTTAGTTATATTTAGGGGGTAGAATGATGTCTCGCCGCGAGCTTATAAAATTACTAAAGTAACACTTAGAAGGGTGAAATTTTGCGGAGATATTGTTAATAGGGTTAATTACATTCGGGCAAAATTTCAGAATTTTTGGGGCAATATTTCTTAGGTTATGGTCAAAAATGCTCGAATTTTAGGGAAATGTGCGTAATTTTTGACCATAACAGAGAAAATACCCAACCAAAAAATCTGAAATTTTTATTAGAGATAAATGGACACTATTGAGGATATCTCTGCTAAATTTTACACTTCTAGCTATTCATTTGGCTAATTTATAGGGAAACGAATTAAAACGATTTTCTACACTATTCCACACATTTTTGACTATTTCTAATAAATCTTGAGTTAAAAATTTTGAAAATTTAATAAATTTCCATTAATTTTTTAGTAGGTTCAGCTCGTCTAATAATGAATGGCCGTTGTTGCCAAACACAACAACCACATGGGATTGAAAAAAGCAACAAAGTAAATTACACTAATCGAAATTCGACAGGCTCTACAAATAGCAGCCAAACAAGTTCTGGATTTGAAAGTTCTAAAGTTGGTGTCTTGTCTAATTTAATTATGAGAAGGGGAGTAGTTGTTTTATTTAAAAAGAGATTTATCCGGAATTTTTCTTAAAAATTTTTGACGACAAAATTTCTGCCACAAATTTATATCGTTTCACCTTTAAAAAGGTACCTTAAAAGGGTACCCTTACGGTATTTCTAATGATATAAATTATATAGAGGTCCTTCTAAACCTCTTTAAATTTCAATAATTCTTAGAGTGCCAGTTCTCACCAATTAGCCCAGCCCTGCCAATCCACTCCTGCACACCACCAACTACAACAAAACGAATCTCCTCAAGCCTTTCAAATATCGCCAAATGAAGATAACTCTATCTCTTCCCCATCCTCACGTCTTTCATCTACTGGATCATCTACAGCTACGACGCAAGGAGGACGTTCTTCCGCCTATTTTTCTCTTTCTGATGGACTTGATTTGTCATCAACGGGAATTGGGGAAGTTGAAAGTGGTACTTTAACTACAATATTGAAGAAAGGTGAAAGGTCTTCCAAGACAGAAAGAGCAAGAAGAGGAAACTGTTCACGTGTAAATATTGGAGAAATGCTGGCAAAAGGAATTCCTGTGAGTCTTTTAAGGCAAGGGTTTATCAGAAAAGAGACTAAAACATTTTATAGGAACAAGAAATCTTCGCTGAATGGCTCCAACGTTTATGTCTTTCTGAATATTTGGCACTCTTCCTTTCCCAAGGATATGATCTGCCCACTTTAGCTAGGGCAACACCTGAGGATCTGACGACTTTGGGAATTACAAAACCAGATGATCGCAAATGTTTAGTTCAAGATATTCAATGCTGGCAGAACGTTGCGGTACGGGAACTCAGTATAGTTATCCGGGGATTAAAAAATTTAATCTTCAAATGAGGGTATTTGAAATTGGGGGCCAACCAAATGTTACAGACATCTTAGATTGAGTGTCCGACTCGTTGATAAGACTTATCAACTTTACTTTTTAAGGATAATTGGCCAACTGACATAACGAAAGAAGCGTCCACACGTGATTGGCTAACTGCCATAGGTCTCAAACAATATATCCAACAATTTGAACGTCAGGGATGTTTGACGGTTGGAGAGTTGGAACAATTAGAGGCTGAAGACCTGGAAGATATGGGTGTGCAGAAGTTGGGGCATGCAAAACGGATATGGCTGGCACTTAGAAAATTGAGGGTGGGAAATATTTTAATTCAAAAGATTCGTCTTTTGGCGTTTTGTTTTATGAGACCTTCTACCCCTGATTTTAAGCTAAAGTATACTTTAAATTGGGGTGTAAATCGGGGGACGGGGAAGCAAAAACGGGCAATCGAAAATGAGAGAGAGATAGAGAGTGAGTGAGTTGTTTCAGGTAAAGCAGGAAGGGACTTCTTGAACCCGATTATTCGCATGTAAACAGTGATGGGTACAACCCTACAATAAATTTACTTTTTAGGAATCAAGATCCTTCAAGCCTAAACCTATTCAAAAAGTGTCATCAGTTCAACCTTTACCTTCACATAATATCCTGCCTAATACAGCTTTGTGGCCTTGTTCTTCAAACGCGGCCAAAATAACGTCTTCTGCCACATTGCGAAGACCACAAAGGAATCCCTCAATGACTAATAATCCAACAAGCGGGACAGAACTGCCAAAACTTCGAGAAATTGTAATTTTTGGATCTTTCCCAGTAATATGCAGTCTTATGTTAAATTTAGGATCAAAGAGAAAGAGAATTAACTGGACATGTTCAATTCAGAAATAGCTCTTTTGGAGTTGATCCAATGCCAGATAGAGGACCTCCTAGACTAAACCTATACAGGCATACTTCTTAAATTTTTCTAATCAAAAATTTATTTTAAAGGACCAGTCAAATAATCGCTCAACTGCCTAGAGAACCTCCAGAATTGATCGAAAAAGAGGAGGATGTGGATGAACTTAATTACATTATGGGGCATATTCCGCCTCCTCCAGGTATAGTAGAAATGTTTCTGAACTCATCGAAAGGAAAGATTTTTTGGAATCTATATGTTCTTTGAACATTTTTTGTTGGGGATTTCCTTCTTGGTAAGGAGGGGATTTTCGAAAAAATTTTTTAGATAGGCAAATTAAAACGCGTAATAGAAACAATTGCACCCAATTCATGCATGAATATATTTTCTGTAAACATACACATTTTTAACCTTTGAAACAAAAATAGTTTGCCGTTAAGTCATTTCCATAAGTCATACGCTTTTCAAATTTTCAACATGTTAAGGATTAAGATTTTTTAAATAAATTCTCAAAAATCCAACAAAAATTTAATTTTTTTCAGCCCCAATGCCTCTCTTAGCCTTTCCAACAACTTCTTCAACAAACCCTACACGTCAAGTAACATTTGGTTGTTCTCTTTCACAGCCTACAACACCTAGAAATGTTCAAAGAATGTTTGGTCCATTTGACGATATTCAACAACAACAAAATTTTGAACAAAAACAACAACAACCTCCTCTCCAAAATTTAACTTTTCTCCATTCTCCCCCAAATAATCGTCGAAATGATAGCAAAACAATTTTGTTTTCTTCACAACTCCCTCAAAGAAATGGCTATGTTGTTCAAAGCAGTGATTTAACTGAATTATTTGGGAATAATTTAAATGGAAGAACAGCAGCTAGTGCTAGATAATTTTTTAAAGAAAAATTTTCAAAAAATTTGTTTATATTTATACAAGAATTTATATATTTTTTAACAGTCCTTTTTTTGTAATTTTTCTTTTCCCGGTCTTTATTTATCGGCTAAATTGTGAGAATGGACATTTAAACAAAGGATAAGCATCATTTGCGATTTATTACTTTATTATCTTTAGCCGTTCTAAGTTTGTCGTTCTTATGTCGTCCATTTTCCTGATATTAACAAGGAGTTACAGTAGTTATATTTTGAGTATTTTTATAGAAGTAAAATTTGAATTTCAATAAAATCCTTTTAATTTCGCAGAATTCCTTTTTGTATGCCGTTTTGTAGTCAGAACTATAATTTTACATAGAAAATAATTAAAAATAGCAAGTGATTAGCATCTCTCATGCTATTTTTTAGCGGTGGGGTATCTTTCCGCGCCGACGTTTCCGCGCCGACGTTTCCGCGCCAGGTCAGTTCTGCGCCAGGTCAGTTCCGCGCCAGCACTCTTCCGCGCACAAGGTTCCGCGCCAGTTATAGAGGGCACGTTTCCGCGCCAGCTATAAAAATATGTGAAAAACACTACAAAAAATAGATTTAAACATTAGATAAAAGCATTAACTGAAATTTTAAAATAAAGTTTTATTAAATCAAATCAAAAATAAACATCAAAAAATGAAAAACTTTGTGGCTAATTGAAACAATTACTAAAATAATATTTCTAAACAAATCTAAATCAACAAAAAAAATAAATCAATTATTGTGGAACCATGTGGAAAAAACAGCCGTGGATTTCGCAATTTGGCAGGACTGTTTGTATAGCTCTAATCGCCGCTTCCTCAAAATCCATACAAACACTTTGTGGCGAAAAAGTTGGCCAAAACGCTCTAATCATGTAAAACAATCTCATAAGTTGCACGGCTTTTTGTTGAGAGAAGTGCAAATAATACTGGAAAGACCCAGCTTCCTCTTCTGAAAAATTAAAAAAATACTAGAAAATCTATTTTTAAAAAACCGTGCTAAAACCACATAAACTTGTTGAAAGAGGTTGGGACCTACTTCTTTTAGAACCTGATTGTCCAAATCAGTGTGGATTCGTCCCTTGCAATTAATTCCTAAAAGATAATGGATTTTTAGAAATCAAAAAAATTTAAAAATCAAAGTATCACATATTTTGTATAGCTGGCGCGGAAACGTGCCCTCTATAACTGGCGCGGAACCGTGTGCGCGGAAACGTGCTGGCGCGGAACTGACCTGACGCGGAACTGACCTGGCGCGGAAACGTCGGCGCGGAAACGTCGGCGCGGAATCGTCGGCGCGGAATCGTCCCTAACCGATTTTTTAGAATGAACAGAGCGGGAAAATATAATGGAATTCCTGATATTTCATAATATTTTTATAATTTTTAGGTAGTCCTCATTATAAGGAAGGAGTTTTTAGAGCCTAAATAGGTAACTAAAGATAAGGCTCGATTTTATTAATAAGTTTCCAGATTCGAATGGAATCAACACCAAAATAGAAGAGTTATTTAAGTTTAAGGTTACTAGTCAAGTAGTACATAAATGAGTTAACGTATGGGTGTCGGTACACACCAGGATCGCAAAAAAGTCCCGATTTTTGGTATTGGCTTTCGGTAACCCTTGACATCCCTGATACAGACTTTATTTGGTTGTACCCAAAAAAATTAAATTATTCACCTATTTATATAGAGAATAGGAGCATTCAATGCAGCAGATATGTTTAGAATTATTGAAAGATAAACACTTATAAACCACAAATTAGGAGATCTAAAGTTTAAATCTAAAGTTTAATTTCTAGAAAAAAATTAAAACAGATAATTAAAACTCGGAATTTTGCATTCCGTACTGTAATACTTGCTTGCTAGGCTTCTGTCTCTTTTTTTACTTATTTTTCTCGATCCTTATCTATTTAGTTTCTGTAATTGTTTCAAATCCTGACTTGTATTTTGTGAAATAAAAATAAATAACTCCGGTGGTTACCAGTGGTGAAGCTCGTACCAAAATTCGTACTCGTACTCGTACACGTACTCGTACCTGTGTATGAAGTACGAGTACGAGTACGAGCAAAAAAATGGGCAGGTACGAAGTACGAGTACGAGTACGAGAAAAAAAATAAGGCCAGTACGAGTACGAGTACGAAAAAATAAAACAGGCCAAGTACGAGTACGAGTACGAGCAAACTCGTACCTCTCGTACTTTGACATTAAATTTTTTAAGGAAAAGAGAAAGGAATATTTATAATTTCTCCCATATTTCCTTATGTTGTTCGATGGTTGAGTGGTTAGGTTGACTGACTTCACTTAGTTGAATATTTTGGTAGTGCTGAGTTCGAATCCCCAGGGCTGGATTTGAAGCTTAGAAAGTTTTTCTTTTAAAAATAAGTCTTTTCAAACTTTTATTTTGATTTTAAAAGTTTAAATTTATTTTTTCTTTTTTCTTCTGCGGCGCAGAAAGGGATTTGATGGAAGAAGAGGGATTCGTGTCGGGGTTTGAAAAATTCACAAAACAGACCAATCCTTGGTGTCCTTGGACATCAAAATGCTCAAAACTTTCGCCTGCGGCGCAGGAAATGGATGAAATAGAAGTATTTATGGCTTCAAAGCTTCCAAGAATCAGAAATTATCGCATACGGCCCTAAAAATTAAGAACAATATGCCGTTGACTCCAAAAATTCACAAAAATTCTAAATTTTTTGAATATTTCCCAAGTACGAGAAAGTACGAGGTACGAGTACGAGGTATGAGGCCAAAAATAGGGCTTGTACGAGTACGAGTACGAGAAAAAAAATTAGACATGTACGAGTACGAGTACGGGTACGAGGAAAAAACAAGGCATGTACGAAAGTACGAGTACGAGTACGAGAAAAAAAATTAGACATGTACGAGTACGGGTACGAGGAAAAAACAAGGCATGTACGAAAGTACGAGTACGAGGTAAAAAAAGGCCTGTACGAAAGTACGAGTAACGAGTACGAGCAAATTTCGAAATTCCAACCACTGGTGGTTACTTTTAGATATCTCTGGATATCCGGAACCACCCACTCCTAATACTTGCCTCCTTTATATTTTGCCAATATTCCAACAATTATATGAGCCAATGTTGAAACTATTAGAATTATGAGCAAAACAATGGCGATATTAAACAGAGATGGTACATCATTAAATAGATCTCCAATGTACCCTGTTACTGGCCAATCTGGGTATTCATTAACTGATATCATTAAAGTAGATATACCGAAGATAAAAAATATAATGATTGCCGTGATATGTAAGCAAATGTACAAACGAAAGTTAAGTTGGACATAACTGAAAATTTAAAGTATATTTTAATATCTACTAGATCCCTAATTTTTCTTTAATTACCGAAAAGTATACTATTTCATAGACAGAAGAATAATACTATTCTCTTAATAAGGAAGTGACCTTCCAGATTAAGATATAAATATTGAAGTATTAAAATTTAGAACCAGCTGTGTGTGAGTTATGCTTTGTAGTTAATTATGTCGTATTGGTATCATTTGGTATCATTTTGAAGACGCCTTAAAAGCGTGCGGCGTTAAAGGCTTGCTAAATTTATTTTTGCTTGGAGATTTTGCGTTAAATACACTATGTCTTCACTTCTCGGCTTTCAGCCTTCGAGGGTTGCTTCGGGCCTAGGCCGTGATCTCAGCTATATAATTACGCTCCAAAGTATAATATACTGAACAGAGATTTTGGAACAAATTTTGTATTAAGTAAAATTAAGAAAAAATAAAGATTCTGATTTCTTACAATACAGGAAAAGCGACAGCAAGAACTCTGTCGATGCTCAGAGTCATAAACATAAAGCTAACACAATTTGCAATAATAACTGAATGTGCTTCTAGTTTAAATGCCAAAAAGGATTGAATAAAATTTCTGCCAGTAGCTGCGACATAGAGGAAGACAAAATGTCCGCTTTGATGAATAACTTCGAGGAAGGAGTTGATAGCAATATAAACAGGTGTTTTGCATTTGAATGTTGTATATTTCCCCCTAAATTAATTTTTTATATGAACTGGGCTATAGATATTTTCTTTCAATTAATACAAAAGGGTTATTAAATAAATTAAATAGCTAACTGCCAGTGATGCGGGAGTTCACTGAAACCGTGGAACCGGCAAAGGTCCGAAACCGGTTCCAAAGATACACCCCTAATGATCGGTGAAAAAAGAGAAGTGAGCAAAAGCTGGGAGGCGTGATAGTTTGCTTTACAATATTGTAGAATTACTAACAAATTAAATTAAAAAAAACTACCAATATTTCCAAGTAATATAACAAACACTTGAATTTAAAAATATTCCAATAACTGAGACAAATCCAAGAACAAATGCCGGAAAGAATAGAGGAAAATGGAAGCCTGGACTACTATAAGCAATATAAATTGACTAAAAAATTTAATGAAAAAATTTTATTGCTACAAAAGACTTACTGGAAAAGAGTTGTTTGGGCCGACGGAAAAGGTGCCATCCATGTTATTTATGTTTAAAATACTATATTTGAATATAGGGCTCGGATCGAGAAAATGTTAAGTGTACATAAGTACTAAAAGTTTATTTTATAAGTAAATAAGGTTAAAATTTTCAAAATACACAGTACTCCCAAAATAAGTACGAATCGGAACCGCTGTTTTAAAATACCACAAATTTTCAAATAGAAGCTCGGCTCCAAAGTTCTAATAGAAGCCCGGCATAATAGAGGCCCAGGGCTTCTATTGGAACATTTACGTAATTAAAATGATGTTGAGCTTTAAATTTTTTATGCAACTAATAATTATATAAAAAGTGAGAATTTATAACGTTTATGTATAATTAACTTTTAAAGTGAGAATTTAAAATGTCAGACTTTTAATTTATAAAAAAAACTAAAAAATTGGCAGGTGTTTGTTTTTAAAGTAAACATGTTTGTTATAATTATTAATGTTGCGAACTGAACTTTCAAATTTCAAAATTTATCGTATTCCCACCCCTAATTCTGGCCTCGTAGTCGAACATACTCTTAATTTAATTTAATTTTTTATCCGAGCTCAGAAAATTCCGAGCAATAATAATCAATTGATTGATTTTTTAAAAAAATTTATTGGGCCATATCTGGATATGACATATCCAACCATACCCTCTTTATCCGTATATATATCAGAAATCTTTAATTTTCTTAAAAAACGCTGAAATATGTCAAAAGTTATACAAATCAAGCTTTCGAATGGTATATAGATTATGATGGACATGCTTGTTAACTATGATTTACATTTGAAATAGCGAGAACTTTTGGGACACAGTAATAATGTGTTTATTCAACAAGCTAAGGAAAAAAGTGTATTTAATAGCAATTGTGTTTACTAGCATTATAAAAAAATTCATCAAAAATTAAATTTACATATAGAAAAGGACAATTTTTTAAAATTTGATTTGCTTGGAATTAAATAGAGCATCACGAATTTATAAAATAAATTCAACCCACTATAAGATACAAACTTAAATCGAAGTTATCTACATATTTAACCTAGAGATAGGTCGAGGCCCAGCTGAGGCCTCGAGGCCCAGCTGAGGCCTCGACCTCAATTATGCTGACCTCGGGTCTCCGACCCCCGTCTCGGTCTTCGCCAAGAACCTCGTCTAGGACCGAGGCTAAATGTACTCTTCTAAAGATTGACTTTTTTTAGCAGAGATAGAAGAATTTTTGCCTATTTTCCTCAAAAAATTTTCTGAATTTTGCCTGCGGCTCTAGAAAAGAAAGGAAAAAAATTATCTTAGGATTCTTTATTGAGTATATCATATAGTGAGGTCCGCCTGTAATCAGGATTTCGAAATAACATTCATAACAATCTATCGAGTGACATTTGCTAAAATTTAAAAGAAATTCTCTCTTGATCTTTCTACCAAAGATTCAAGCAATTTTGACATCTTTCAATTTCTTCATATTAATACATCTGCACAATAGTTGTACTTTGAGAAGTTTGATTGAAGAGATTAGATTTTAATTTAATCAAGTTTGCTTTAATTGTACCAAATTCCTTTTTGTATGCCGATTTGTAGTCAGAACTATAATTTTATAATGAATTTAGATGAGGAAAAGTAGAATTCTTAAATGAATCTCATATTCTTGGACCTGGGAAAGAAAATTATATTCCATATACACTCCGGTTCCGGAAAAGAAGATCAGAGGTTTAGTTCAGGGTGACGGAACATGGGAAATTAAATTTTCGTTTATTCCGTTTATTCGGACTTATTAACACAAGACATTAGCACTGTAGTGACAGTAAATGGTGATGACTGAGCTTTAAAACATGGAGGTTGGTATAGTTTTAATGTTAGGAAGCTAATGACAGATGATATGACAATAAATGCAATCTGTTTCAAAATTACAGAGCCACTAAATTTTCTGTGATAACTCGATGAAAATCAATTTAATTTTTTTGAAATTTTGCCATAATGTTTAAATAAACAATGCATATCTATCTGCAAAAGATAAACTTTGATGTAATAAATATACCTATTTATATAGAGAATAGGAGCGTTTATAGCAGCAGTTATATTTTCAATAATTGAAAGATAAATATTTGCATGCCAAAAATATGGAGATGACTTGGACATAACTCTTACAGCGACAATAATACCAATCATAAAAAGTACATATCCACCAATGTTGATGATAATAATTACATAAAGAAAGCGAACGAAATAATTTGCGAATTTTTTCGTTTGCCAAATCTGAAGTTAAATTATTCGTCATTCATAGATTACTAAAACTTCATTAATAACTTATCCAATCTGCTTTATCTCTAAATTTGCTTTGACTTTGTTATCACGGAATAAGCTTACCCGAAGGCTCTACCTTAACAGACACAGATCCCCGGCACAATTCCAAGTCGGGCAAAATCCCGCCCTAGAATCAATTTTTTGGCAAAAACCCCGACATGAATTCCGACATTATTTTCACGAAAAACTTGATCCACGACACTCGCTGATCTATTTTTAATAACCATATGATAATCTTATTTCACCATAACTAAGTGCTTTTACAAAATATTTTTCGTGGACATGTTCGCTAACAATTTTACGGACCGCATGTATCATTCAACTACCGTATTATCTCTATTAGAATGCCCCTCTCCATTTGAATGCCCCCTTCTAATAGAATGCCCCTCTAGCGGAAGATCGAGAAATACAGTGCCCCCCTCCATTTGAATGCCCCCCTCTAATAGAATGCCCCACCCCTTTTTTTTACTGAAATTTTTCTAAATATAAAAAAAAGATTCAAACCAACGCTATTTCTATTCTCTTTTACTTATTTTTCTTGTTATTTCAGTATTATTGTAAAATGTATTCGCAAATCCGAGATATCGAACAGATTTTTCCAAAATACCGACTGGAAGGGGCGCGGTATAATCTCGTAAATCCCGTTAATCAGTTGGCAAATTTACCGGTATCCAGCATTGATTTGGTAGTTGCACAAAAAATTTTACGCAATAGATATTGGGGATATTAGGGGATTTGCAGGGATGTTGGATATTAAGGTGGCTTTGAATTCTATGTACATATTAGAAGAAACAGTATAAAGAGGGATTATGAGGATTTGGAATGATAGTGTAGTTAACGGGATAACCGGTGATTTAGAGGGGATAAAGGGAATTTGGCGAGTTAATTGGATATAGTTCAAACTTATTCTGAACACTCTTGACCCTATATAGTTTTTATCCACTAATAATCCCTCAATTTCTCCTAAATAACCTCTTATCCCCCCATATCACTTCAATCATAATATCCACCATAATCATTCTTAATCCGATGATGATTGATTCCTCATTAATCCCTACACTCTCTTAATACTATTAGAATAAATACGGTACTTAGCAAGTAAATTTTTTTCTAATTTTTAAATTTAGTCATCGAAAAATACAATGCCCCCCTCCATTTGAATGCCCCCTTCCAATAGAATGCCCCTTTGGAAGGTGATTGAAAAATAGAATGCCCGGGCATTCTATTAGAGATAATACGGTAAATATCCATCACTTTTTAATTTTCCCTATCGGTTTAAAAATATATTTACTTGCCTCCTTTATATTTAGCTAATAATCCCACAATTATATGAGCCAAGGTTGAACCTATTAGAAGTATAAGCAAAATAATTGCAGTATTAATTGGGGATGGCACACTAATGAGTAAATCTCCAATGTATCCTGTCACAGGCCAATCTGGATATTCATTCACTGATACTATTAAAGTAGATATATCAAAGATAAAAAATAGAACGATTGACAAAATGTGCAAATAAATGTACAAACGAAAGTTGAGTTGGACATAACTGAAATTAGATAAATTTGCTAATTAACTCTAGTAGTGACAGTAAGGATGCCCGTGGTCTATTCAGAAGTTCACCGAGGAAGAGGTTGGGCAAGACTTTTGGAATGAAATTATCTTTGTACAATATTTAATCAAATTTCCAAATAAATTTACAAAGCTGGCAAGTTTATTGAGCTTTGAAACCTCACAGCATCGCCCAAGGGACTAAAAGAGGATTACCATAAGATTTAAATTTCATTCAATTTTATAGACAAACAGAAGCCATTGGAGTTTTTATGTCAAGACTCCACCACGGTATCAAATGTTTATTTATTTGGCATTTTGCCTTTTTGTATGGAACGCGAAACTATCAGTTTCAATTCACAGAATTTTTATGTTACTTAAACGTTATAAAATATTATTTCTTACAATACAGGAAAAGCAACAGCAAGAACTCGGTCAATGCTCAGAGTCAATAGCATGAAGCTAACACAATTTGAATTAATGACTGAAAATGCTTCTATTTTAAATGCCAAAGAGGCCTTTATAAAATTTATCCCAGTAGTTGTGATATAGAGGAAGACAAAATGTCCGCTTTGATGAACGACTTCTAGAAAGGAGTTGATAGCAATTAAAACAGGTGTTTTGCATTTGAATGTTGTATATTTCCCCCTAAATTAATTATTTTACTGTATTTTGCAGGGTAATAGGATTTGTATAAGAAAAAATATACAAATCTCAAATACCAATATTTCCAAGTAATATAACAAACACTTGAATTTAAAAATATTCCAATAGCTGAGACAAATCCAAGACAAAATGCCGGTAGGAATAAAGGAAAATGAAATCCAGGACTACTATATAGAGCATAAACTGACTAAAAATTTTATAAAAAATAAATTATTACTCCAAAAAACTTACTGGGAAGGAGTTGTTCGGACCGACGGAAAAGTTGTCACTCTTGTTAACGTATTTATCTTTAAAATATATTTAATTAGCTATATCTAACCCTTTTTAGGGGTTAGATAACAGGACTAGGTTTGTCGGGCCAACGTTGTAGTCATTTTCTCAAGCCTTATTTTTATCGGACCGGGCCATTCTAACTTTTCGGACTTCATTTTAAAGAATCAGGCACCGAGTCATTTTAAATCAGGGTTCGGATCGAGAAAATGTCGTGTAAGTACAAAAAGTTCAATTTGGAATTACAAAATAATTTTTTAATTAAATTAAGTTAAATTTAGTTTTTTAACCAAAAAGTCTGTTTGAAAGTACTGTACTTTCAAAATAAGTACGTATCTGAACGCTGTTTTAAATTAGGCAACTGAGTAATTTGGCACCCAGTTTTTATCCAAGTAATTTCATGCCCGATTGATAATTTGTATTCCCCATTGCCAACTAACTTAATCTAATATCTTAAATAGGCTTTTAGGTAATATTCAAGAGTATGGGCCCCCTTTTTTCCTCTCAAATTTTCCTCCTATATTTTTACAAAATGGTCAGACTTTTTCCTTCCATCTATTTTGCCTTTCTAATTTTTGTCTACAATCAGACAAAAAGGATTATTTAATTCTATATAAGTGAAAGTACATGCAAAAAACAAGTAAAAAGGAGGATTATTTTTTGGTATTTAACAAGTATAAGTTTTAAGAAGACTCACTTTCTCAATTAAAAAATGGAACAACTCAAGAATTTTAAACCTTTTGATTTACATGAAAAATTACGTTTGAGCGATAATGATTTCGATGCATGGCTCGAAGAGCTTGGACTTCTCCATGGAAAAAGAACCTGCCATAAATGTGGAGGTCGAACAACACTCAGCGTTAATAAAGGCGTCAGTCCTTTTTACTTGTTTTTTGCATGTACTTTCACTTATATGTATAGAATTAAATAATCCTTTTTGTCTGATTGTAGGCAAAAATTAGAAAGGCAAAATAGATGGAAGGAAAAAGTCTGACCATTTTGTAAAAATATAGGAGGAAAATTTGAGAGGAAAAAAGGGGGCCCATACTCTTGAATATTACCGGCTTTTATTCAAATAAATATTAAAATAACTAAATTAATTAAAAAATATTCGTTCTAAGTTAATTTTATTATTAAAAAATTTTTTACTTTTAAAGTAATAAACTCGCCTTAACAAACATCTAAAAAATATTTTTATTTTTTAAGTCTGTCTTTTTAATAATTTTTTTGAAATTTTTATCCCAGTATATACTACAAAATAAAGGATAAATAAAAGTGTAAAAAATAATTTCACATGGTTAATTAAAATAATGAAAAATTAAAGTGTATATATTTTATCTCAAAACTATTTTCTTTGTGAAGACCGGTTTTAGTTCAAATTAATATTAACTCATTATGGGTAAACCTTTTTTAAGTACGGTAGGTCGTTGAGAGAGCAATGTTTCATTAATCTTGGTATCTCTATCAACAATAAACCCCACAGTTAAAATAATTATCATATAGAACAAAAGAATAAACCCGGACTCATTTAAAAAACGCGAGCCGGAAAGCGAGGGAAGCGGCAGATCTAGACAAATGAGGAAGGATACACGGAATGAATAAAAGACGGAATGAAAGAGGAAAACCACCGCTGATAATAGAATCACATAATAACACACTATAATCGGAACTGATTATTATTACCTAATTTTTTAATCATGGCCGCAAATGTCAAAACAGCAATAGTCTGGGCCGCAAGTGTCTGGGCCTCAAGTTGATAGCCGCAAGTGTCTGGGCCTCAAGTTGATAGCCGCAAAAGTCTGAGCCGCAAAAGT
This sequence comes from Meloidogyne arenaria, assembly GCA_036172955.1. NCBI lineage: Eukaryota > Metazoa > Nematoda > Chromadorea > Rhabditida > Meloidogynidae > Meloidogyne > Meloidogyne arenaria. The sequence continues at coordinate 3,133,504 of JARQAB010000029.1, read as the reverse complement.
CTGGGCCGCAAAAGTATATTCATAAATCACCAGAATTTTAGATTTTTAGCATATAAATCAATTTTTTGAATTTTTGTATTTTTTTTTCAGAAGAAAAAGTTTTTTCAGCCCAACCGCTCCCATGATAGATGATGGAAGATTTTTTTACTAAAACATCTATGTATTTTAAAGGATCTCCTCTCTAAATCTCCTCTCCAAAATATCCCCCTTCTAGGGGTCGATCGAAAATTGATCAAATAAAATTTGATCAAATACATATTTGATTTTCCGACGTCAAATATTTGTTCGGTCCAATCTCTTTTAATATTTAACAATGTAATTATTTCCTTCCGTAAATTTAAATTCATTTTAGTATCGTTATTTGTATGATTTCTTGGTATAACGGTTGTGAAATTTTTTAAAATTAGACAGCAATTAAAATATAAAATAAATCCGATAATAAGGCTAAAAACATTTTTAGAACAATTAAAAACTAAGATTAACGTCAAAAAATTTATAATTCTCAATTTCCACCTATTATTTCGTTTTTTTTAAACAGCAAAAGTTGCCACATTGTCAAGGGAATTATCTATATTATAGTTAAATATTTACGTTTATGAAGTCAAAAAATCATTTTATAATTAATTAAGATTATAAAAATTTGAGGTATTAAAGTCTATAAAATGGGAGATAAATGACAGTCGGAGCTCGTCCTTAAATTAATCCATTAATAGATAAATATAGAGTACTTTATAGAGACGTTTTTAAAATTTTGTTCGGACCTAGGCAACTCTCCCAATTGTCCAACAAAGTTTAAAAAATCGGGTACCTAAAGGGGGTTTTAAATAATTTTTTCAATAAATTTTTCAAAATTCCTAGCCCTAATTTTAACAAAATTAAATAGATAAAAGAATGGAAGTTTATTTTTTTAAACCTGACGAATATGAACGTCTATATAACTGTAGTTCTTATAATATTGACCAAATACCTTTGGAAAAACGCCGACATGAATGGCTTGGAATATTTTTCTTTTCTCTTTCAATTATTTATGAGGTAATTCTCATTAAATTTTAGAGCTAGAGTAAGACAACACAGCAAGTCCGGGATCAAATAACAGAATTTTGCTCAAAAGGTTGAACGTGAGGAATCTCGTGGGATTAATCATTTCGTCATGTTTAGGAAGGATTAATCTTTATCGGAGGAGAAACTCAGAGTTAGGCTCTGAGGATTAAAAAACCATATGGGAAACAAAACTCATTTTGGGTTGGATAACTAAGGGCTTTTACTGAGCAGATAGCTTAGGCGGCTCTAAACTTTTTCTGTCCTATCCAAAAATTAAAAAAAATAATTTTTATAAAAATAAAGAAATTTTATTTTTTAATATTATTTAAGAAATAAAATTAAAGAGCATAGATAGAATGGTAATAATAAAGTTATTTTAATATTTCCCAAGTACAGTCGAATCCGGATAGGTATAAAGCTTCTAGAATGCTTCAGTTGTGGGATAATTCCGAATAGAGCTGCTTGGAGTAGATTCCTCTCCTTTTTGATAAAAGGAGAGAAAATGGAAAGACTTCCCTTAAAGCTGAAAAGAAGGGCCTCTGATTTGTTTCAATCATTTAGAGGCTTTATATCAAAAGAGACATCCATGGATTCTACTGTTTTTTTTAATTTTCTTTCTTCTTCATTTTAATTAATTAGCGACCTCCATTATTTCCATTAGTTTGCCCTCGACGGCCTCCTTCACCTGACGGACCGCTTCCAGGATTTTTTCCTTTGATCGAATCAACAGAAGGAACAGTCAAAAGCATTAAATTAACAATTAAATAAATTAAAAAGACAATCAAAGATTTAATTGAATTAATAGCCATTTTTTGGTTGCGAGAGGGATTTTTTAAAAATTATTTTTTAATTATTTGTTGCTTTTTGGGGAGAGGAGTGAGGGTATTTAACTATAGCTAATTTTTTAAAAATATATTTATTCAGGCAAATTTAAACAAGGAAATAAAAATTTAAAATTAATAAAAATTATTAATAATTAAAAAATAATTTTAGAAAAAATTTTTAGTAAAAACTTGCAAAAATAATTTCAGAATTTTTATACCTGGCTTTCATCATAAAATAATTTTTGGAAATAAACCAAAATTTAACTAAGCTAAAAATAATGTTTATTTAAGTGAGAAGGAAAATTTTTTTTAATTTTTAAATTTGTAAAATTTTATTTTAAATCGGCGTATTTTAAAAATTTTATTTTAAAACAGTTTGTTAATCAGTCCAAAAATTATCGAAAATAGGGGTCGAAAACCGAGAACAGGGGGTTAATAACTGTTGGAGACACTATTGTAGACTACAAATCTCTAATCTTCTTTATAAACGAATATCCTTTTATATATTTTAGACTAAGTAAGAGAGAGAAAAAACTTAGCCCCATGGGATTCCATCATTTTACAATATTGCGGAAGTTATTACTAAGCGCTCTCGCTCCCCACGCGTAGATGTTCTATTCTATCGCCTGATCTACCGATTGAGCTTTCACCCTCTCTTTTCATAGATCTTAAAGCTCTTCTTTAATGTTTTCCCCTCCTCCTTACAATTACCTCAACTTTTGTTATATATTCAAATCTTTCTCAATTCCTTGAATTTAACTGCTATTTATTTAAATCTCCCCCCAAAATAAAATTTTCTTTTCAAATAGATTTTGTATATTCCCTGTATGTTCTCAATATGGAAAAGAATGAAAAACAGCCATTGTTACAAAATAATGTTTTGTATTGGGGTTGTTGATATGTTGACACTTTTATGTAATGGATTATTAACGGGTTATTTGGGGTATTTTGGTTATGTTTTTTGTTCATCTCCTAGTTTAATATATATTGCTGGAGCTTATGGACTTGGTAAAATGAATTTATAGTTGATCTCGATTGTACTTACACTCTTGGTGGTGAAATATAAAGACCAACCCGAAACTAGATCTCGAACAATAATTCCGGTTGAGACTGATATTCTACGAACCTCCATCCGGTCTCCAATGAAAAAGGGGTTTGTAAAACCGAGTTGTATGAAAAATTGGAGATATCGCTCAGGCAGCTTCCATTTAGTGACCAATCAAGAGTTCGAAGGCAAGTAAATTTAGGTGTACGTATAAGCGAGAATCCGACTGCATAAACTTTAGTACATTTTAGTATTTTATTTAATTAAAAGGTTGTTGGTGTGCTGAATCAGTAATGGAGGTCGTTTTGGCAATAAACCGTTGTGCTGAACTTTGGTCTGATGTTTTGGCAGAAAAATGGTTTAGCGGTAATTAAGTAATATAAAAAATTATATCACTTGTATGAAACAAATAAGAGTGCATACAAATGGGAAGAAACTAATATTTATTTTAAAGGTAAAAAGCTGGTTATTTGGATGGTTATTCCTATAATTTATGGCCTAGCAATGGCATTCTATACAAAGCCGGTTACTTTCAGTAGCATGTACTTTAGCTGGTTTTTCAATCCACATCTGTTATATATTGATGATACCAATGAAGTTGTAAGTTCTTTTACATGTAGCCATATATGTACAAGTCTGACTGTTATAAATTATTTAGCCCAGCCCATTCATAGCCGGTTAAATTTCTCTATAAGATACATTCTTGGGTATTTTATACAGGGGTATTGCTTAGAACGAAACTTAAAAGGACCTGCTTGAAATTAAGGTGTAACAATGTAGTTGGGAGCCCGATTTGATTTTGTTAAAGAAATAAAATAGAGATAAGACCGAAACGAGATCTCTTACAAAAATCTAGGTTATCGAGATTGTTATTTTTCGAGATATCGATAATGATTCTCGTACCATAATCACAGTTCCGTCCCTAATAACAGTCTAATTAAGTATGAGAATATTCTCCATTCAATCCACAACAATGCAATATTGGCATTATTGGTGATTATCTATATAATGTTCTATATCATCTTATTATCCAAATCTAGAGGTAGAGAACAACCAACAGATCAACAAACTTTTTCAGAAAAAAGGGTTTTTAAATTAAAAGTAATTAAATTGTCCCCTCTATTTAAAGATATTTTTACAAGTTTTGATAATTAGTTTAATTAATGCATCTGCCGCCGGTATTTATGTTTATATGCAATATTTCTATGTTAACGAAATGCTAATTTTACTTGCACAACTTAACTGGGTTAATGCTCATGGTACGAATTAAAGAGTTAAAAAAAATATATGCGGATCTCGTTATAAGATACTCCTTTGGAGCTGAAAAATTGTTCTTATTTAAATATTTTATTAGATATTCCCTCCGCCTAATAGATGAATTCCTCTGTTATGACTCCCACTCCCACGTCTCTTTCATTCTTATATCAGATTAGGGTTGCTTTCCGTCACCATAAGTATGTTGAAATTTTATTTGGTAGAATATAAATTTACTTAATATAATATATTTAAATAAACTTGAATTAAATGATTACAACCTTTCCTGAAAGAAGCACATTGTCGGTTGTGAGATTTAATTATTTTTGGATGTCAGTGTTAAGACTGGCAGATTTATATCGACTGGTAACCTTTGCGATAGATTACGGATGTTTTCTGTCCCTGCCCGGTGCTAAAAATTATGAAGGTCCAACTCTGCATTAAAGTAATTTAAGGAATTCCACCTGTCATTTACCTAACAATGAACACATCAATTCAACGAGACTGTATCGGAATGTTCAAGAAAATTTTTGGAAAGAGTGTTACTGTACATCCAATAATTACAGGAAGCCATCCACCATTTGCCTCGGCTATTAATACTAATATTATGAAAGGACCGGATAATACTTTACAACAACCAATTTAATGATACTAAGAAATATTAGATAAATATATGAATGACGGACCTCGCTTATACGAAACTTAAAATGAGGAGAAAATCTGATGAGTTCGTAAAAGTGAGGGTTTGTATTTGTACAATCTCTTTTCTCGTTTTCACTAATATTTTTATCAGAAAATTTCAGAATTTCTGAGACCTATTGTAGATATAAATTTTTATTTGTGTTGTAATATAAACTTTGTAAATGACTTATGTTCGAAAATTCTATTGGTTTTGAAAACTAAGTGGGTTTATAAAGTAACCCGATTCAAGAAAATTGCAAAAGAATAGAAGGGGCAGGGTTGTTGTTAACCGTTCCTTCCCATTATTTTTCTTATTACTAACAGTGTTGTCGTTTGCGAGTCGGGCCGACGGACGAGGCATTTTTTCGGGCTTGTTTTTACCAAGTCGGGCCTGTACGAGTCTTTTTCGGGCCAAATATCTTAAACCCGATTCGATCTTTCGGTCCGAGTTGGTTTTTTTGGCAACCCTCATTTTAACTTGTTGGGGCATTTTAAGTTTTCTATGAACTTAGTAAAGGAAAAAAATATTATTTTCTCGTGTGTCATTGAAGAAAATTTAATGAATTAGCTGGATCTGTTGGACCTTGCTCTTTCCATTTTTCCCATAAAATAAAATAAAAGGTTTGTTTATTTATATATATTTTTGCAATATAAAATAACAAAAATAAATATTAAAGCTAAATAACAGCTTTTCTTTCTCTCTTTTTTAAAAAATAAAAAATATAAAAACAGGTAATAATTGAAAGAATTTTGTTGTACTATAACACGTGAAACTAATGTGAATTAATAAATAAAATATTTTTATCGTTATCTTACTTATCTATGTTCTTTTTTTATTTTTTGCATCATTCTTTTATTGTCCTAAGAAATTAATTTTAATTAAACGGTAGAGGCTGTTTCGGCGCGGAAGGCTGTTCGGCGTGAGATTATATAATTAACAGATGATATGTCCTTTAGGGATATAGTTTTATGGGTTATCTAATTTATATATAAAAATTCAGAATCTTTTTTTACGTATTTCAAAATTTTTATGAGAAAGTGAAGAAAAATAGTAAAAATTCAGTAAAAATAGGACCGACGGTGAAAATTTTAACTCTAACTTGCTAAATTTTAAACCAAATGTTAGGAAGTTTTGAGAGTTTTAAAAGTTGTTAGTCAATACTATAGAGGGAATATCTATACAAAATTTCATAGTTCTACGACCAAGACTTCTACTTCTACATCCATTATTAGCCACTATTACCATTTTTAAGTTAGCGCCGAAACGTCCCCGTTCAAATAAAATTAATAAAAATTACTGTGTAAATTTTTTTCAAAATTTGTCCTTTCCCGAAATTAAAAATTAATGGCTTTATTTCTTTCTCTTTGTTCGATCTATAATTCTCTACTATATATTTACTCTTAAATGATAATTATTTCCAAAAATCATCAGTTATTTAAAATGCTTTTATTGACATTTTCTCTTTACTTTTTCATTAAAATTTAGTAAATAAATATAAAAATAATTTTTGCTATCAGGACAATTCACTAAAAAAAGACTAAAATATACTATTTGGAGGATGCTTAATAGGATGGATAGGGATTAGTTGTGAGAGGATAGATACTAAGAAGCCTAATTTTTTTCTGTTTCTACCTTTCTCCCTTTCAAACAAAACGAACAGCTATTCATGTATTTCTCATTGAGTTTATTAAAAAATTCTTTAAGAGCTGTTAAATAGCAAAAGTAGCCGATGAATCTTCTCTTAGCTGATAAACTAAATATATATCAGTGAGTGTATTAGTGAGTGGATAACACCCTTGAATAGAAATAGAGTAAAGGATTTATTCTATCCAATCCTTTATTTTTTGGTTCGACTGCTTTTTTATATAACCTGGGTCTAGCCGACTCAAAAAATAAATTTCTGAGTTTCGGGAATCGGGCTAGTTAGACCCCTGCTAAATAGCTCACTTTCTCTCTCTTTCACTCAACCTAAATTTTCTTCTACCTCAAGTGAATTCTTCAGGTAATTTAAACGAATTGTCTCCTTTCAGTGAATTGTCTCCCCAATAACAATTTTTTCAAAGAAATATTTTAAAAAATTTTTCTTCAAAAAATGCCAGCCAACGATTTAAACAGTTCTCCATCTCCCCCAAAAGTGGATGCACAAATTCCCCCTCAAGTATTGGTTCTAGATGGAGGTTTTGGGTCCCAATTGGAAGCTTTGGGTTATGCTGTTGATGTAAATTAATTAAATTTTTCTCACAATATTTTATAAAATTTTGTTAGAAATCGGAAGTTTGGAGTGGAGGTGCATTGATTGAAGAGCCCGAATTGGTTAGAAAATGTCATCAATCGTGAGTGATTTTTTAGATTTTTGTTTGGACAGTTTCCCCCCTTTTGAATCAATTAATTTATTTTAATAATTATTTCGCGAGAGTCTGTCAATAATAAACCATTCAAGACAATAAAATTAAAATAAATTTATTTATCAGTTAATAAAATTAATAAAGATTATTATTTTCGTTACTAGGCAATCTACTGAGAATTTTATTTCTCTTAAACAATTTGAAAATTTTCCATGAAAAAATAAAAATTATTTCCATAATTGAAAAATTTTACTTAGCCGAATTTAAATTTTAATGAAAATAAAATATTCGATCTGCTTTACTCTAATTTTTAGTTTAACATTTTAAAGCTTTTCCGCTCTTTCCTCTCCTGATTTTGATTTGATTGATTTTCTAAATCTCGATTTGTTTCTCTTACTTTACTGTTTTAGATTGTTAAATTTTAATGAATTTAAAGATTTTAAGCTTTGAACGAATTAAAAAATGCAATTTACTATTTTAAATAATTATTCACACTCTTCTCAAATTTAAATAATTCTTCACACTCTTCTCTGAGCGGAGGGTTTGGGTCTCAATTAGAAGCTTTAGGTTATGCTGCTGATGTAAAAATTTAAATATAATTTTTAATTAGAAATCTGAAGTTTGGAGTGGAGGGGCTTTAATTGATAGACCTGATTTGGTTAGAGAATGTCATCAATCGTGAGTAGAAAATAAATTTGATTCAAGGGGGGGGGGATTTAAAAATTTTTTTTTAATTTTTTGAAATACCTAAAGATTTATCAATGCTGGTGCAGACATAATTGAGACAAACACTTACCACCTTTGCATTAAAAAACTTCGTGAATGTCGTGGCTACAGCGTTGAACAAGCTGAATCTCTTGTTAAGGTGTTTTCTTTTAAATTTATTTTCTTATGCTGGGATTAATTGAATGTTGGATTTTGAATGAAGTAGAACGAGAGAGAGTTGGGATTGGTCCCTCAGGACATAATTGTTTGGACGTAAATAAGGAGAGAGATATATATAATGGTGGGGAGACCTAAGAATATGAACAAGGATTTCAAGACCAAAACCCAAGTTTTGAAAAGCCTTACAAATATCCGACTTTTGGAATCTTTCTTAACCATCCTTAACGGGGTGTGTTCACAAAATTAATTTATATCCAGTAATTTCTAACAGCTTGCCGTTCAAATTGCTCGTGATGCGATATCCTCTTCTGGTCGTTCTGTTCAATTAGTAGGCTCTGTAGGCCCCTATGCCACATATCTGAGAGATGGATCTGAATATACCGGTGATTATGTAAAAAAGCCTGACTTTAATGAACAGGTGTGGGATGAGAAACTTCCAAAAGTATTATTTTTCTTTCAGATAATAATTGATTATTATCTCTCCCAATGCCGTCCATTAATTGCAGCGGGTATTCGAACGCTCGTCTTCGAAACAATTCCAACGCTTAAAGAAGTTGAATGTGTAGGGAAGGTTTTGGATCAACTTGGACCGGAAGTCCGTGCTTGGATTGTCAGCACCTGCCAGGTAAAAGGTTATCAGTCAGATAGTTTGTTTTTTGCGAGAAGAAGGAACGGAAATTATGGGATTGAAAAACGAGTAGAGGAATGGGGAGAAAAATTTGGGAGACTCCCAACAGTTCATCAGAGCGGCGGATGAAAATATGCGCGGGATTCGAGTTGCTAAGGAACTAAGAGAGTCTGTTAAGGAACTATGTTTCGAAGAAAAAGTTCCTTGTATTAAGAGGCTCGATAAATAGAGAGTAATTATTAGAGCCCGGCTCAATACGATATACCGACCCCTCCGGCTGGGCTCTAGTAATTATATTGAAAATCGACCTATTTATTACTTTATTTCCGTTTAAAGGATGGAAAAAGAACCCGTAGCGGTGATCTTTTCTCAAGCGTTGTCAAAGTTGCCAATTCAATCCAAAAAGTAGTAGCTGTTGGTGTTAATTGTACAGCACCAGAAAATATTACAGAATTACTTGAAGAAGCAAATAAAACTGGGAATCGAAAGGCTCTAGTATGTTTTTCTAAAAATGTGTGATATTATTATAACTATAATAAATTAAAAAGGTTGTATACCCAAATAGTGGTGAGATTTGGAATCCAGTTTTACAGCAATTTCAAGGTGCTACACAAATTGAAATGTGAGTTAATTGAGAGGGGGCATTTTACCGAAGGGGCATTTTATCGAATTTTTAAAAAGTAGAAACAAAGATTTAAAAATCTAACAAACATCTAGCCAACGTAAAAATAAATTTCCGATTTTGGGAATCGGAATAGCTTGCCTCTTATAAGGATTATGAGATATAGTGTCAATCTAATTTTCTGCCCGTTCAGTTTCTTAGAGTAGCTTTAAGGTCTAGGATATCACATAAAAACTTATTTAAAATTTATTTTGGTATTGGATACCCTGGGTTAATTAATTTTAGTTTAAAGTCCGTCCGGTGAATTGTTTTTTTGTGAATTGTCCAATTTTTATTTTCTCCTTAAATCAAAAAATTAACAGGATTGCTTCATTAATTCCTCATTGGTATTTATTGGGTGCCAGAATCTTTGGAGGTTGTTGTCGAGTAATGCCTGATCATATAGCTAGAATTGGCATTGTCTGTGATAAATTGAAAGCAAAAAGTACTTGAAAAAGAATTTAATTTTTAGATACTATTTAGATTAATATATTTTATAAATATTTAGTTTTGTAAATAAAAACTTTAATTGATAAATCTTTATTGATAAAAATAGGAATGATAAAGAGACGGTAATTACCTCAAGAAGGTTTTTGGCCTGATCTGATTCTCCAATCAGTTTTTGGAAGCTCGTACCAAAATGAGACTCCTACTCGTACCTGTGTTTTTTTATTTTGTCAATGCCCGGGCTAGGTTTCTTCTCACTTATACATAGTCCCTCGCCATAATACCACCCCCTCCCCCACCCCCACTAATATATACAAAGCGGATGTTGTTCGTTTTTACAGAAAATTCGAGATTTGTAGTCTAAAATATGTTTACAACAATTATTAACCGGTTCCCAGATCCCGGTTTTCGACCCCTGTTTTCGGTAATTTTTGGACTGATTAACAAACTGTCAATAATTTTCGTTTGCATTTTTACGCCGATTTAAAATAAAATTTGACTAATTAAAAAATTTAGAAAAATTTTCCTTCTTCACTTAAATAAACATTATTTTTAGCTTAGTTAAATTTTGGTTTATTTCCAAAAATTATTTTATGATGAAAGCCAGGTATAAAAATTCTGAAATTATTTTTGGAAGTTTTTACTAAAAATTTTTTCTAAAATTTTTATTAATTTTGAATTTTTATTTCCTTGTTTAAATTTGCCTAAATAAATATATTCTTAAAAATTTGATTTATTTAAATATCCCACTCCCTCCCCAAAAAGCAACAAAAAATCAATTTTGAAAATAATTCTAAAAAATCCCCTCTTACAACCAAAAAATGGCTATTAATTCAATTAAATCTTTGATTGTCTTTTTCATTTATTTAATTGTTAATTTAATGCTTTTGAGTGTTCCTTTTGTTGATTCGATTAAAGGAAAAGATCCTGGAAGTGGACCGTCAGGTAAAGATGGAGGCCGTCGAGGACCGGAACGGGCCAGGTGAGCGCCGCCAACTGAGCGCCGCCAACTGAGCGCCGAGCCAACTGAGCGCGAGCCAACTGAGCGCGGCCAACTGAGCGCCCCTTATAAAAGGGCCAACTGAGAGCCAGTACATTTAATCCCAGAAAAAATTCTAGAATATTTTTCTTGGTTGTTTTTTTGTTTTTCTTACTTTTTACGACTAAGGAACGTTTAAAATGGTAACTTAAGACTTTTTTTCGTTTTTTCGGCCTTATATTGGAGTCTTGGTCCCAATTTTGGGTATTGTGACTTATAAGGTTTTTTGACTATACCGATTTGGTCGAATGAGGTGTTATTCGAAAGAGCTCGTCGAGCTGAGTCGGTGTTACCAAAATTACCGTGATTCGATGATTCTGAACAAAATTATAAGGAACTGAATTTCGCTGAAATGACTGTTTTTGTATTGCTATTATGGGGTAGATCGTCGTTCAAGGTTGAGAATTAGTAAAAGGGAATAGGTTTATGTTACTTGTACAGAACCCAACGACAGTTGACCCGGAAAACTAATTTTTCCGAATCTTAATATTTAATAAAAAGTCCTGGCTCTCAGTTGGCCCTTTTATAAGGGGCGCTCAGTTGGCCGCGCTCAGTTGGCTCGGCGCTCAGTTGGCTCGGCGCTCAGTTGGCCGGTATCAGTTGGCGGCGCTCAGTTGGCGGCGCTCACTTGACCCCAACCGTCGAGGACAAACTAATGGAAATACTGGAGGTCGCTAATTAATTGAAAATGAAGAAGAAAGAAATGAGAAAATTAAAAAACAGAAGAGATGTCACTTTTGATATAAAGCCTCTAAATGATTGAAACAGATAAGAGGCCTTTCTTTTAAGCTTTAAGTAAAATAAGAAGTTTATCTTTTCCTTTTCTCTCCTTTCAGTAAATGAGAGAGCAGCGGTTCTACTCCGAGCAGCTCTAAATAGAGCTGAGAAATCCTCTCCCCCCAACTGAGAAATCCTTTATACTTATCCGGATTCGACTGTACTTGAGAAATATTAAAATAATTAAATTATTATCATTCTATCTATACTCTTTAATTTTATTTCTTAAATAATATTAAAAAATAAAATTTCTTTATTTTTATAAAAATTATTTTTTTTAATTTTTGGATAGGACAGAAAAAAGTTTAGAGCCGCCTAAGCTATGTACCTGTTCGCGAGCTGCGATGTAAAAGTAAACCCTAGTTATCCAATCCATAATGAGGTTTGGGGATTTTTTAATCACTCATTTTGTCGTGTAGTGGTGTAACAATCGTATATAGAGGCTCTTGTCAGCGGCATGATGAGTTCCTTGTGTTTCATTTCAATCTTATGTTCCCACCTTCGCTTAAATTGTATTTATACTTTGGATAACCCGTTATTTTTGTACTGGCCGACTGGAAAATCTCCAGCAATCCTTGGACATAAAAACATTTTCAAAAATTTTTGCTTTTAGAAGTCGCCGGACCAGTCGTTGTCCAAAACTAGTCTTTACTCTAAATTCTATTCAGTTATTTCAGAAATTTATTTAACCTCTTTATCTTTTTTTCTGACCAAAGATTCTCTTTACAATTATTTAAACAAATCTTTTTTGTAAGTAAAAAGTAGAACACTTTAAATTGTTAAAATAAATTATAAAAAAATCTGCGCGCTGTTCATTCAATTAACACAAATTTTTCGAAAAAGCTTTGATTTACGCTTGTTTGATTTGAAATTAATTTTTAAAGGTGATGATAAATTCAAATTTAAATATAAATGTTAGTTAAAGATGCCCAGAATATCGAAAATTAAAAATTTAATTTTTCAATAATAAATTTATTGAGGCTTGGGGCATATTTCAAGGTTCTTATGAGGTTATTTTTTGAGATAATCAGATTTTTTTAAATAATTATACAGTAAAATCTTGTATATATACCCCTTGGGACAGAAAAAATCATAGACTATACTTCAGGTGTACTACATATTGGGGGTATGTCCTATCCTCTCAGGCTAATCAATATATGTATTATTAAAGAGATTTGCGCCGTATATAGGTTTTTTAAAATACCTTCCTAATGTGACTTTAAAAAATATTACTTCTAAAATATTCGACATTGTTTGAGATTATTACATGTTCATTTTTTGGACGATCTTCCTTTTTTATATAAGGAGGGTTCCAATTCCGGCCTCCCATAAAGGGGGGCGGAATTGTTTAAAAGAAATGTTTCTTTCACTTTATGCTATACCGATTTCTGCTATGTTCTTTTTTTTAAATCAACTCAACAGAATAATTATACTTCAGAACATATAGTACTCATTGTGCATAATGAACGTTTTACTTCCTTGCACTTCCGGTGACATTTTGATCTTAAGAGTTTACCCTATTATTAAGAAAGCTGAGTTTACTCTTTGCTCTATCTAAGAAAGTTACTGGCCAAAAAACAAAAATTAAAATTGATTTATTTCCAGCTGGTTAAATATCAAAAAATAATTCAATATTTTTTTTGAATTTTTTCTTAAAAAATTAATTAAAATAAATTAAACCGCCAATTTATTTTAATTTTTAATTACGCCGGAATTGTTAAAAGAAAAATTTAAAAAAAGTTTTTATTTATTTTCAATGACGTTTTTTTACAAAAACAATTTTAAAAAATTTATTTAAGCATTAAATCAACTCAAACAGAAATTTTAATTAAAAGGGGGTTTTAAACGCGTAAAACTCGTAAATTTAAAAAAGTGTGGGACAGAAAGAGATAAATTAAAAATTAAATAAAATTTTTTGAAAATTAAATTTTTTTGTAGAATTAATAAAAAAATGAAATTAATTGTTAAAATTATTTACTTAAAATGTTTATTCTAATAGTAAGGACAAATTATCTAAAATCGGATCTCTATTTTAAGCACACCTATGTAGAGTTATGTACACAATTTCTATTGTTGGAAAAACCCTTTAAAGTGAGGATGATTTTTTAAAGATTTACTAGGCTATTTAAAGGTTATTCAGTGGCCTAAGCCTGAAAATAGTAGCGAAGTCAGCGCCAAGAATTAATAGCTGAACTCCTCCTTCAACGATCAATTCTTGATGTTCTACATATGTACCAGGGGCGGATTTAGTCTCGTGTCTCGAATCTCGTTAAATCTCGTATTTTTTGAGAGATTTCGTATCTCGTACTTCTCGTTCTCGTATTTTGTGGGTATGTACACATTGATGTAGATGAGTCAAACGCCAATTAAAAAATCTGAGCTCTCCGATATTTTTCAAAAATTTTGAAAGAAGACAAATTTAATTATTAAAATTTAAGAGAAAAATAAAAAAAATTTTTTTATCAAATTAATCCATTCCTTTTAAAATTATTTAAAAAATTCTTACTAAAATTTATATTTTAAACAAAGAATGCGTGCAATCAACACGCAATAAAAACAAAAAAATAAAAAGTTTTTTTTTCAATAAAATTATTTTTAGTAGTAAAATCAGCTGCGAGTTTATATGTATTAACAGTCAATAAAATATCTCTTTTTATTTTAATATTTTTACAATTTACATATACCTATACCTACTTAATAAAAATAACACAGCCATTTTTTGGTGAAAAAAATCGGAAATGTTGGTACTAAACTGAGATCTTTACGGGATTTTATGAGATTAATTCACTGTGATCCAGTCTCGTTAGCTTTTAATGAAAAAAAGAGTTTAGCAAAAGTTTAGCCACCGGGCAGGATTAGAACTTGCGACCTCTTCGTAGTCATGGCTAAACGCTTTCGCTCACCACATACAGTAGCTCTACATATCACTGAATTATCGTGGCAATCGACTAATGATTTCTCTTTTTCCCTTTTTAATCGTTTAACCCTCTGCCTAAGTGTTCTAAAGGCGAATTCTAGGTGAATTATCCTTACAAAAATCACAATAACGGATCACGCATTGTGACTTTGTTTCATCTATGTAGTTGGAGGTTCAATGTATGGGAATCCGGTGAATCTGAGAATATTTTGAGAATCCCCCTCTCTTCCGTCTCTTATGGTGAAGTGATAAAATGTTATTATTAGCTTTCTCAATTATTTTTCTAATAATTTTAACATATTTTTTTACATTTTTGCAAAATTCTTATTTTTTTAAAAAGTACGCGTGCAATTTTTTTACTATTAAACTAAATTAATTTTGTTTGATAAAAGATTTATTTATTGGGAAAACACCAAAAAATAAATAAAATAACTTTCTAACCTTGAATAATTTTTCAACATAAAAATTTAAAAAAAAATTTTTTTGAATAAAAAAATTTCTTAATAATATTTTTAAAAACAGATAACTCTCACATTTTTCAAAAGTGCATTTATTAAAAGAAAAGAGTAAAATCTAGTACATATAGTCGAGATACGTGTATTTATTAATCTTTAGAATTTCACTGCATTGCAAATATATAAGCTTATACCCAATTGATCAACAATTAATTTTTAACAGACATTAGATCACAAAATAGATTTTCAGCTTCCCGAACTTGGATTGAATTTGGGATTTGGAAAAGCATGCTTGAGGGATTCCAGGGATTTCTCGGGATTTATCCTTTGTCAAAAAAATTCGAGGCTAACGGATAAAATTTGGGAACTTTTGTGACCCGGAGACGTGAGACTGCCACTAATTTTCAAAGACCAACCCTCCCATACATACCGCATTGTCTTCTGTCCCAGGTTTTTAAACTCTTATTTCTTAGACTACATATCCTCCCGGATCAACTTAGCGTGTAAATATCAGTCTAGAAATATTCTAGCTAAACTAACTTTTGATCTTTACGTTAATTGATCCCTTGGATCTCCCAACTCTACGTAAAATAATTTTTATCGTTTCATCGGCATCTTTCCCAAACACATATTTGCCATCTCCGCTTTTTCAGTTTCGTGCTCTCTCACATGGAGGTCTTCGATTGATTAGATCTATTAAATTTATTTTTTTCCCATTTTTAGTCTTCTAATAACAAATATTTTTAGCTCCCCTTCCCCTCCACCCATTCAATTTTTCTTTCAATTCTTTCCCCTCCCATTCATTCCCTCCGTTAGTCAAGAGTATTATAATGTGCCCTTCACCCTTATGGCCCCTTACAACCTTTCTAGACCGCATATATCCTATTTCTACAACGTTTATGTGTAAAAATCTTCTTCTCCCCGTTAGAGAATCGATGATCCTTCCTATCCAATTTTTCTTCATTTTCTTCCCTTCATTTTTACATTTTTTCCTCATTTAAACTTGTCAAGAAACAAAAATAGTGGCAGGGCGAAAATCGTTTTTTTGTTTCTCCTCCTCTCTCATTCCCCCCTCAAAATCCCCTCATCTTCTGTCCCGTTTTCCCCACCAACAACAATTCTTCCCCTCACAACAATTCTGTCACCTTTCTCCTCTTCATTTCCATCACCTCACTTTTTTCCTCGTCTAGGCTGAGGATCATCATCAGCCTTTAGAGAGTGCCTGTCCTCTCCCTCCCTCCTCTTCATTTCAATTTTCTCCTTTTAGTCAGTCAATTTGTGACGATTTCTCTAAAAAACTAACTAAACTTGTCACGAAATAAACAACAAACATTTTTTAGCTTAATTACAAATTTATATATTTTTACAAAAAAATATTTTTTTTAATTTTTAAATATTTAAAATATTTAAGAAACCTGTTAGTCTCTTTTACCTCAAAAAATATTTTTAATTAAAATATTTCTACAAAATATTTACAAAAAACGTAGTTTAATATATTATAATAGAAAAGAATCTGAAATTAACCTTGAAACAAGGGTCTTTTCGTTCTATTAATACAAGATGTTAAAAAATTATAAGACCTTGTTTTTTGGGTTTCTAGGTTCCAATCGTGTTTTTGATCTGAAATTTTTTATTTATTCATTTTCTTTTCATTAATCCCAAAATCCTTACATCTCAAAGTCCCATATTCTTGGAACATCTACTACCTCCATATACTGATCTAGGAGGATATACTGTATTTAATGTTATACTTCCTTTTATTTGATTTTACAAACTTTTTTTGGATCTTGAGCCGGTCGGACTTTTTTTGGAATCGTGGCGGGTTGTCCGAATCCCTGTTCGCACTTATGATGGATTATAACTTACTAAGACTACCTAGATCCTCCAATTATCTTTCTTGAAAATTATTCAATGTTTATTTCTTTATCTTTATTTTTTAATTTTGTATTTACACATTTTTCAATAGTTAACCTTCCCTTCCATTTACACGTTTTCACTTCCAATAATTTTTACATAGTTAATCCATTTATTTATTAAATTCCTCTGTTTTCCAAAAATACAATAATGCCCCAAATTAATATAAATTATGACAAAAAAACAATTTTCAATCACCAGCTAATTTACAAAAAATAATTAAAGAAAGGGGTGGTAAAATAAATAATGATTATTTTTACAAATATTTATTTTTGCCCCCATTTTCTTCTTTTTGAACACCCCCCGCTGCTAAAGAAAAGATTGAGAGAAAAATAATGGATAAATGACCTTTTTGTATTTTTAATTATTTCCTTTCTCGATTAATTTTCTCTAAATTTTATCATCGCTAAACGGTCAACATTATTAAATTAATATAATACTTTTGACGCCAGCTGCGCTAATATCTAAACAAATAAAATTATATTTTTAATAGAACAATGAAGAGAGAGAATGGCATTTAATATTCTTGTTCTTCTTCCAATTATATCTCCCCCCAAAATTCCTTTCCTTTCTTTATCTTTCCTGGAATGTCAAATCCTTTTAATTATCCTTCCCAAACGTCAGAAACACAATGCCCATTGTCAGAAACTATTTGTCGCGATAATTCACCGAATTAGACAATTCACGTTCTGTAAAAATTAAAATGGGTATACTGTTCGAGATTTTTGATCTGAAGATTAATTCAGGACTTTCTTCAAGTATTTCAGTAGTACCCTAGGGTTGCAGCTTTTTTGGGCCTTAGAAATCACATATAGGTTTCATTGATCTTAAGTTTTAAAAATTTTCGGTTTTGGATTGATCAAAAATTTTATGTGTTAAATGCCATCTTAAGTCCATTATATAAGTAACTAAATATAACTGAAAAAATCTTTGGTAACAGATAACCATTTAAAGAATGTCCTGTCATGCTTTAGCTTCTATCTTTTCAGAAAATTTTTATTCTAAAATTTCCCTTTTGAAAGTGAATTGTAAAAACTGTGAAATATCCTACTTCTCCAATCACTTTATTTAATTTGTAGAAATCAATCCCTTTTACTACATTTAATATCCAGAAAAGGAATCCAGATCCTTTTCCTTTACAATTCCACAATCCTCCCCTCCCCTCTCCCTCTCTCCTATCATATTCCTCTTCCTTTCCAACAAAAATAAATAAATTGCAGCCACAACACTGATTGACCTATTGAAGCGAACACAATCGCAATTTAGCAGAAAGGAAGTCAAAAATAAAGGGTAATTCAAGTGGAATGATTGTGTGTATGTGTGTGTATTATAAGGGTTTCTCACAAACAAAGAAAAAAATAAATTTGTAGTGATCTTTTTGTGTGTAAAAATTCTTTAAATGGAAGGGAAGGGGAGAAGATTTTTTATTAAAAATATTTTAAATGTAGCAAAAATAAATAATTGGATTTGTAAATGATTTGTTTGTGTAAAATGAAGAAGCTTTTAAAAATAAATTGTTAAATGGGGAAGAAAAAAACGATTAAATACTGAAACCCTTTATTCTAAATTAGAAAAGTTGTTTTGACTTTTAATCCTTTACCTTTTGACTTTAAGCCGTTTTCACGCGTGAATGGTCAGAGTTTAATCCCTCCTTACCAGGGGTCGATCGGAAATGGCGAAGGTGCCGAAAATCGGAACCGTCGGAAATCGGAAGGAAAAAAACGTCGGAAATCGGAATTCCGATCGACCCCTGCTGCTTCCCTCAAAGCATATGTATATTTTCTCTTGTAGTGTTCGACACAATTCGGTATTACTGAAACTTGGTATTTGATTTTTTATAAAATCACGATAAAATTTGAGAATTTTCGGGATTGTTCAGTATCGGTATTTTTGAATAGATAACAAAAATATCCACATTTGCCGAACACTAGTCATTAAGGGCTTTTAGAATCGGGCTGGAAGGAACCTTAGCTTGAATTTATTTTTAAAGCAAAGGTAGGTGGAAGTCTATTATGTACATTTTTTTCTTATTAAACTTTAAACTAAACTTGGGAAAATTCTAAAATAAAATTAAAGATAACAATCATTTCTTAAAAGATGATTGTTCTCAATAAGCTTAACATTATGTTTGTGTTTAATTTATTTTAATGTTATATTGTTGATCATTCATTTATATATGTATTTTATTTAATCATTTATATTTATTTTCCATAAATGATCAGAAATGAAAAAAATTATTATTTTTAATAGATAAATAAAAAAAATCACAAATTTGTGTGGTATAAATGATTAAAAATAAAAATTCTTCTCATTAAAAACCAATATATCTCCTTTCTGTTCCTTTCACACTACCCCTAACCCTCATAATAAAAAGTGGCGTCCATCCCTTCCTCTGGAGCAAAAAAATGGAAGGATATGGAGGATATGGAGGACATCTGCCTGCGCAGGGTTTTTGCCATTCTTCTTTTCTCATTTCTAGTCTCTTCCCTTATTTCCTCAATAATTCCCTTCCTTTTAGTCAATATAACCACTCTAAGTACCATTTCGAGTAGCTATCGTCATAACCTCCTTCCCTCCTTTATGGCCAAAATAAAAACCAAACGAAAAATGGACATTCACTCTTTATTTTGCATAAAATTAAAGGCTTGGCTAGGGAAAGAGAGATCGATTTGTCCAAAAATAAATATATATGTATATGTACAAGGTCGCGCAGGGTGAATGAAGGAAGTTTAAAGGATCTGATCTTTGTCAAAAAAAACTCCATTTCATCTCCTTTTAGCTTTTTTCATCTTAATTCTCGTCCCCGTTACTCGTTGGGAAGATTAACTTTGAAGCTAACTTTCTCTCGATTTCGCTTTTCCCAATTTGCCGTTTACCTGGAGAATTATCCCTATTTTTTCTAAATCCTCGCCTCTGGGTTCTTTTCATAGGCTTAATCTCTCATCCAGGCACTTTTTCATATATACCTAATTATTTTATTAACATATGTATCCCACCATTTTAAATATCCCAATCATGAAGAAACAACGTCCCGAAACTTACAAGCAGTTTGGGGAATAAAATAAATTTGGGATATTTATATATTTCAATTTTTATGATATAAATTTATTTATTTATTTATCTTGTTTAAACTTAAGTCGAGTCTCTGATTTGGTTTGGTGTGTTTGTGTTATTCGGTTTTGATGTTAGGCTTCAACTTGGTATAATAAAACTCAGTTATTTCTAACTCAATTTTCTAAGTATTCGTTGCCCAATTCATCTTTAGTTTAAACCCATTTTCTTTAAAAATAAAATTTTATATAAAATTATTTTTAAACATTTCAGGCGGAAACTCGCGCCTTGACCATCTCTTCATTCATTCATCCAAACAATCTTTGTGTACGTTCTTCCCCGAATGACCTTCCTTCCTCTGTGGTCTTTTTTTCTTTATTTATTCATTGTCCAAATAATTTTTCTTTGTTTGATCAACTTTACTTTTCGGCTTTTGTTTTTAGCTTTTGACTTTGCTTTTCTTTCAATTCACTCAATAATGCCCTCTCACATTTCTTTCAGAATTTCACTTCTCCCTTCATCCTCCACATATCCTTCCACATATCCTTCTTCCTTTTCCTTCATTTTCCAAGAATCATTATGTCAAAACAAAAAGCGGTTCTTTTTCCCGAATATGATCACTCAATTCATAACTAATAATAAATAAATATTTATATAACCCTTTACTAACCACCCACAATCCATCCACATTTTCCCAAAGCTATAATATTATTGCTCATCATTGTTGTCAGGATGATGATGATTATGTCGCCAATATTCTCTTCTTCCTTCCTTTCTCTTCACAATTTTTTCGGCCCTGTCACTAACCAAACTCTAAATATGAAAAGCCAGTTGACTGAATATAAACCAGCCGCTCCCCTCTTTCTCTTACCTAAAAAGACTTTTTCTCTTCCCTTCCTTCCCTTTCCTCTTCTTTTTTCTTCATTTTTTTCATCTTTTTGGCTACGCACGCAAATTTCGCATAAATATTCCGCCTTTTTACGCCCCGCCTCTTTTTGCTCTTAAAAGTTCTGATCCCGCATTCTTCCGCCATAAAACCATCATTTCTTTAAAATAAATAAATCGCGCGAGGATTTTCTGGAAAAGGAAAATTATATTTTCTCAAAAAAAATTAATTAATAATGCCCCCTTTACCCCAGTTAAGTCAACAAAATTTATTACAAAATTCCACATCTTCCCAAAATAATAATCAACAACACCTAAGCAAAATTCCAACAACTTTGAGAAGGTATCAAAGAAAGTCTCAAAATTCTAACGAAAAAAGAAGAAGATTAACTTTAGATTTAAGTCTATACACGGCTCAAGCCGACGAAGCAATAATGTTTAGTAGCGTTAATAGTAACACAACAATAACTTCTTCAACAGCAATAACGTCTTCTACAACTTCAACTTCTTCAAACTCCTCAAATGGAGGAGGAGGAGGGGGGTGCCATTATAATCTTCCTCCTCTTCCCTCTCCAGCTACTCCTCTTCCAACCTCCAACACCCATTCACGTGTCCACTCACTTTCTAGATCACAAACCCCGACAAACAACTCTTCCCCAATGAATGGGTCAATGACAACAATATTTAGTGGAACAACCCAAACATTGCCTAGAGAAAAACCTTTAGCATCACCCAAATGTTTTGGCAAAAATACTCATATTCTTAAAGAAGAATATGATAGGGAAAGGCAGCGGTGGGAGAAGAAGCTTGAAGAGGCTGAACAAAAACTTTGTGAAGCTGCGGCTAATAATGCTGAATTGTTTCAGACAAAGGCTGAACTTAATAGAAAAATTATTGACTTTGAAAAGAGCCAGGCAAGAATTTTTTGAAATTTTTTAATAAATTGGCCAATATTATACTTATTTTAATGAGCTAATATTTTTGAAATAGGAACTAGGGGGTTCTAGATATTTTTTGGGCTGAGGATTGATGGCTTCATGATAGCTTCAAATGGACATGGGTAGCAATTTGAGGTCACTCTCGCCTTAATTATAATTAAGGCTAGAATGACAGTATAATTTATTAAGGATATAAGGAGTCAACAAAATAAAAATACAGACGTTATTTGAATGGAGATAATGCCCTTCTAAAATCAAAATCTCGCTATAAGAGACCTGGGAATAATCGCGCAAATAGCCTCTCATCAGTGGATACCCACTCAGACTAGTCGCACATATAAGTATACTACAAAATAAGTATCTAATAATGCTGTAACTTAAGATGGCTAGATATTTTAAACAATATCTGATCTCTTATGATCACTATTTCACAAAATCCTTGATAAATCAAAATAAAATTTAAATTTAACCAAAAATCAAACTTTTTTTGTTAGAAACCTCTAATAGAACAAAATAAGCGCTTGAATGACCGTCTAAAAGCAGCCACAACAGAAACCAAAAAATTGGAACAAAAGATGGCTTTTGTTCAGGATGAATGGTATTTTGACAATAAAAAAGAATTTTCAAAATAAGATTATTTAAGGCTAAGCCTTAGGGATCAATATGACAGAGTATTAAAGGAAAATGAAGCTTTACGTGAACAGGTTGTTTAAAAATAAATAAATTTTTGCTGAATTCAAACATTTGTAGAGGGCATTTCCTGAAAAATTGGAAGAATTGGGGCGCTACAGAAATCAGGTGAAATTTTTATTTAAGAATTTGAAAATTTTTGAGAGTTTTATTAAATCAAACAAAATCATGAATAACCAACCCTTTAGGCAACTTAGGAATTCTTAGGATCGTTTAACTAATGATGAGGTTGGATGATTAAAGATGATCTCTCTTAGTATTAGAAATATAAGAGGGGCCATAATTACTTCGGAGTTAACCGACTCGGAATATTTGAGGCGTCTGAAACTTGTTATTTAAACTGTGGCATCCTTTAAAATACATATATCGGGTTTATTTTTTTCCTACAAATTTTATGAAGTGATTCGAAAACCTTCCATCTATTGTATCAATCATGGAAAGAAAACTTTAATACAAGGATCGGCCTGGATAAGATTGTTCCATCTAGGACACTGACCGATCTTAGGATTTCATAATTTCTCTTTAAGGTTCTCGAAATGTCCAAATGTATAACAGCACTTCGCCAATCTGCAGCAGAAAAAGACAGAAGGCAAGAAATGTTGATAATCAAACTTAAAAGAATGCGAATGAGGGCTTCTGGGCAGCAAGAAAGCGACCGGCAAAGTTGCGCTGCTGGTTCGGAAGGTTCAGTAGAAGATAGTGGATCGCTTGGATTGGATACTATAGCTGAGGATTTAGACGAAGATGTTGATTTAAGTACAGAATTGTTATTAAATGGTAGAGGGGCTGTGGGGGAAAATGTTATTTTGAGACAACAATTGGCTACAGCAAATGATCAGTTGGTTGAATTGCAGAGGGAAATTGATAATGCTAAGGCAATTTTTTAAATATTATTTTGAAAAATGTAGTGGACTGGTACATGGTGTAATTGTTCCTTCGATCCCCGCAGGATGAAGACGTGGGCCGAGTAATCAGTGAATTCCTGTTAATGGGGAGGGGGGGCTCTAGGGAGGAACTGCGCCATGTATGGTGGTGGAGGCCGAACCCTACTTTTAACTGACCACTTCTATTTTGTAGATAGACAATGCTAATCACTTGGAAGAATCTACCAACCATTTTAGGGAAGAATTAGATTCTTTTAGAAAAAAAGAGAGACTTTTACACCAACAATTAGCTAATGTCCAATCGCAAAATGAATTATTAGAATTTCAATTAGTTGAATTAACTGAAGGAAGACAACAATTAGAAAATGGGGAGGTTACTAATATGGGCAATATAAAAGTAAAATTTTGCATTAAAAAGGGCAATATTATGGCACTGTGTGTTTGATCAATTAGTTGTCTGAAAAACTAACCTTGAAAGTAGTGTTAAGGGGGTTCAGTCTGGATTGGATATATCAGGGCTGGTTTGAATCTTATTAATTTTGGTTCTTACAACCTTTGGAGCCTTGATATCGTCTCCCAGATCTCGATATCACATCTCGTTTTATTACGTCAGCGCAATTAATAGGCCTCGAGGCGACGTCCTTTCATGATTCGAATTAAAGGGATCATTAGCCCAGATTATTTAGTTAACCTCATTTATACTAACAAAGAATGGCTGTGGATAAAATTTAAATATTCAAAATAAAATTTAAAAAATTTAAAGACAAACTGCTCAGAAAGGCAAACAATGACCGACATTTCTGTGCCGATAAAAGAAGAAAATGAAAAGGAATTGGAGGAAGAAGATAATAATGAATGGAAGAATTCTGTCGGATTAAATAGAAAACGTGCCTTAGATCCTCGTAAAATCGAAGTTTTACGTGCAGGAATGAAACGAGCTTTCGAATTTTCGCTTCTAGGACGTCCAGAAAGATGTGCAATAAAACAAGGATTAGCAGCAATTGAATCTCTTCAACAGGTGTTTAATTTAAATTTCTGAAAATATATTAAAACTCGCTTTATTAGCATCTTTATAACGGAGAGAAACTTCAGTTTATAAGAGATTTTTTTGTTTAAGTCTAATAGCGAGGGATTCTTGGGGTATCTTTAAGGGATTCTTGGGGTATCTATAGTAACCTAAACTAATTGAACGTAAAACCTCGATTTTACGGAAATTTTAAGCTAATAGTTTAATAATCGTTAAAATAGCTAGGCAAATTTAAGAATTACTAAAATTCTAGTTACTTCCATAAACGGGCGAGTGACTAATGCGAAACGAATATTATTGTAATTATTCGCTAAATTTGATTCAATAATTAAAAACAGCCTGAATAATAATTTAAAAATTTTTAAAAATAATTTTCCAAAAATAACTTTAAAAATTTAAATTAATAGCAATTAAATTTTGCTGAAACTGAATTAAATATGTCAAATTGTGAAAATGGGAGATTACAGCGAGAATTGGAACAGAAAGATTTAGAAATGAAAAAACAGAAAGATGAAGTGCAGAATGAAAGACAGCAGAGAAAGCGTGAATTGAAGGCTGAATTGGAATTATTAAGGAAGGAGGTAAAGGAAAAGAATTTTTAATTAAAAATTTTATTAATTTTTGAAAGAGTCTTGAAACCTCTCTTTAACCGTTAAGTGCTTCTTATTTTTAAAATTAAAAAAGGAAAATGACAAAAAATGCACCGAATATCCTTAAATATGGACGAGAATTAGCGTTTAAATTAGAAGTTCCAAAAATAAAAATAGGCAAAATCTCTATCAGTATGAAGAAAAAGACATAAAGGAACTTATGAAGAAAGTCTTTAGTTTAGATCGGGATCAGTTAGGCTTGAAGATCGGGAAAATGAAAAAAATGGCATTCAAACAAAGCCCAACTCATCCAATCAAATTTTAAATCCACAATATTTGAAAAAATTTGATCAAAGCTTCGATTTGACTGATTCTAACTAGGATATAATATCAAATTTTGAGAGTCATAATATTACAAAATTTGAATTTATAAATCTAATTCTTCTAAAAAATAAAAAATCTTTAAGAGAGTAGAAGAATCTGCAGCCTATAACCGTCAAGTTGGAGAATTAAGCAAAACTTTGAATGAAAAAGTCCATATAATAGGCGATTTAAATGATAAAGTTGCACAACTTGGAGCGTAAGTTTTTTTTATTTTGAAAGCTTGAAAAACTTTTTTTCTTAAAGAGAATTGGATATTTGTCGGTGTCAATTAATTACTTCACAAAAAGAGGATGTTTCTTTAAAAGCTCAAAATGCTGAAATGACTAAAGAAGTTAAAAGGCTAGTTGAGGAATTGGAAAGGGTTAAGACTGATTTGGTTAAAGTTATGGAAGAAAAACAAAAGTGAGGATTTATTTAAAAAATTGTTATATTAAAGTTAGATCCCATTATTAGATACATTCTTATGGTTTAAAAGGATATATCTCATAATGAGAGATAACTAAAATAAAGGGTATCGGGCAATAACTTGTGGCCGGTGCTTAAACGCTCGTACCAAAATTTGTACGAGTACCTCGCACGAGTACGAGCGAATGTTGACATACTAGCACAGGTACAAAGCCAAAATTATGGGTGGTACGAAATGCGAATTATTTTTTAAGTTGGTATTGGAAATTTTTGAGAATTCTGCATTAATTAATTTAAACTCTAATTTAAATCCTTAAGATCATTAAATGAAGCAAATCAACGAATTATGTCAATTGAAAAGTCTAAGGCTGAAGAACTTAAAAAACTTTTAGATGAAAAAGAAACTAATAAACAACAATGTAACCAATTAAGAATTTTAAATAGAGAATTGGAAGCACAATTTAATACACAAATGGATTTAATTGGGGCTTTAAAGAGGAAATTATTGGCTGTAAGTTATTTTTAAATGCTAGCAGAGTTACCGATTTTAGCGATTATGATTGTCCTCTTTTTATCCTGTGTTTTTTGGCCTAATATATTTTTGAGACCAGTTGGATCATTTCGACAATTATTTAGGATAAATTTTGTTGAATATCTTAGAGGCAGTCGGATCTAAGGTGTACAATATAGATTTTTATCCCTTTTCTTGAATCGCCTACCAATACTTCCCAGTATTCTCGAACTCATCCTCCTTTCCATTCTCAAAATCCCTTCTCACTGTTTTTTCTTTTTTGTTATTTATTAAAAATTTTTAAAATAGCAGCAATGCGAGCCTGGAAAGCCTGCATGGGCCACAGCAACAGCTACCCGTAGTTGTGGCTCTCAATCTACAGAGGACGAGCAATACCATTCTGAAGGTTCTGAAGAAGGTCTTGGAGGTGGAGGCCAACAAAAGATGACAACAATAATTAGAAAATAAATTTAAATTAAATTTAGAAATTTAATTATATATAAATATAATTATTTATTGTTTTTTTTCTATTTTTTAAAAAATTCCCTCAAGAATTTGTGGCAATTATTAAATACATACACACATTTTATTATTAAATAATAAATGCCAGACTATTTACAAAAAAAATGAAAAAAATTAGCAAGGACAAATTAATAGAAAATTGTGTTTTTTTGGGGAAGAAAACCTTGGGAGAAAAGGACGGAGATTAAATTCTTTTCATTGTTTGGAATAAAGGACATTTTTTTTGTGTTTTTATCTGTATTTGACAGATAAAATAACTGTATTTATTGTATTTATCTGTATTTTATTTTATTGTATTTGACCTTTTATCTGTATTTGACATTTGACAACTATTTGACAGCTCAAATACTATCTGACAGCTATTTGACAGCTTTATATCTATTTGACAGCTATTTGACAGCTATCTGTATTTGACAGCTAATAAGCTGTTATTATTATATTTATTGTAAAGATGAATTTTAGCGGATTTTTAAATTAATTTAATTTTCTTAAATTTTCTCATTAGAATCTGAATTTTTAGTGAATGTTTTATACAGTCTAGGCTTGATAAAACTTCACCTTCGGGGCCAAATTGAGTTGACATTTTAATGGATCGAGGGTTAAATTTTTTTAAGATAAGAGACATGATAACATGGAGTTGGGCTATTGAGATTTGCTTGTTATTTATTTTCTTTGTCTATCAACTGCACTACCGTATTATTAAATATAGGCAGTTGTCTAATAAAATCGCTAACAAAAAGCCGGAAGTAGCCCAACCTTATCGACAAATCTCAATGAGCCTGAATCTGATCATGATATAGTTATGCCCGGCCGTATACGCAAATAATGCTGCAATCACATTTTTTCCTTATTCTTAAAAATGGTCAATTTTCTTTTATTTTTCTCTCTTTATTTGATTTATGCCGTAGGGAAAATACACGCGAAAGGATTAACTTTACATAATAATTTTGTTTTGTCTTATTTGTGTAATCATTTACTCATTTTTTTGTGTTTCTAACAATTTGCAAAAATGGTTAGTCTGTGTTTTGTCAAAACACGGACGAACTTGGACAGTTTTGACAACACACGGACAAACTCGGACAGACAGACAAAACACGGACTGAACTTGGACAGTTTTGACAAAACACGGACTGAACTTGGACAGTTTTGACAAAACATGGACAAACTCGGACAGTTTTGACAAAACATGGACAAACTCGGACAGACAGACAAAACACGGACTGAACTTGGACAGAACACAAACTAACTCGGACAGACAAAACACGCACACACATCGGACAGAAAAAAAGTAAATGCTCACAAAATTAAAGAAAAATAATCCTATTGCGTTTAGTCTCAAGGCACAAACCCTAGTCTCAAGGCACAAAGCAGAAAAAGAGAGAAAAATAAAAGAAAATTGACCATTTTTAAGAATAAGGAAAAAATGTGATTGCAGCATTATTTGCGTATACGGCCGTTATGCCCTATCACTATATCGAAAGTGATGCCCCCATCACTGATTTGTCCAACCTTTCGATTTTCCACTTAAAGCAAGCCACACAAAATCCTTTTATTATTTTTATTTTATAAAATCAGATAAATTTTCTTTCCAGATTTATTCCATTAATTTGAACAACCGTAATCATTTTCTTTTTGAAGACCCACAAAAAATAATAATAAAATAATTAAAAAAAAAGTACACAATATCCGGGCACAGATGTTTCCCTAGACAATTAAATAAAATAATCAAATTTTTATTAAAAAAGGCCCTTTTATTGTTTAATAAATATGTAAATAAAAATATTATTTTGTTGTTTATAAGGAAAAAATGATGTTGAAAAATCCTTCTATTAAATTTGCCGTTAAATAAATGGGGGGGGGGGGGATAAGTACACACAACATCCTCTATATATTCCTTTTTATTTTTAAATTTTATTTTTTTTCTTTTAAAAAATAAAATTTGCTTTTTAGTAAAAATCTTTTTTTATGAAAACGAAAAAAATATTTTTTGTATATTTTTTTGAGTAAATATGAAGGCGTTGTTTTGCGTAAAAAAGGGGATATATGTACATAGGTATTTTTAAACTTTTAACACTACTTCCTTATTTTTTTTGAATTTATTTTTGTTTAAAAGTTGAGTAAATTTTTCTATAAATATAGTACTTGATATGTTTAGTTTAAGCGTTATTTTTTTATGTTTTATTCTCATTTTTAAAATATTTAAAATCATTGAGAGAATGTGGGAGATGTAGAAAAATTCCAATGAACCCTTAAATGGTTATCCTTATATCTAATGAAATTTTTGGAGTAACATCCGGAGCACTTATAATTGTAGTAACATAAGGATATGAGGAGGGATGTAGTTTGAGGGGGATGAGGAATAGTGGGCATAAGGTAGGGTGAAATTTGTGAGGAAGAGTTGAATTATGGAAGTTAATTAAATTTAATTATTTAATTTAATTAAATTAACTAGAGGAAAAAAGAAGGGGCAGCGAAAACCAAACTTCGTTAATTGTTTCTCTCAAACCCCACTAAATTATAGGTTGGCCAAAGTCTAGTGCCTTTATAAAATACGTCACAAATTGAAATTTTGCCCCCCAAAAAATAAAGAATAATCATTCATTTTGTTTTTTGGTCTATTTATTCATTATAAAATAACCTACGTGATTGCCTTAGTTATTATTTTTTCAATAAATAACTAGCTAGACCCGGAAATTATTTGCTCATTAAAGTAAAAATAAACTCGGAAACTATTAAAAATTAGTAGACAAAAAAGAGAAGTTTTTTTGTTTGTTAATTCCGTGTTATCCACTCATTCATCTTTCCCAATAGACTTGGAATTTCATCATTAAATTAAAAATGAGGACTAACAAGGGGTAATATATAAATAAAATATAAATTAATCCCTCCTTCAGTCATTTTCATTATTTCATCCTCTCCTGTCTTAATTTTTCAAATGAAAATTTTAGTAGGGTGAAGGGAACATGTCTGTAATGCGAAGGGAACATAGGAATGTCGTCCCATAAAGTAAACGTAAAACTTTGTCTAGCTTCTCACAATTGGTTAATAATTTCAGAACTTTTTTTGTTTAAATTTTAAAAGTTCTGGTTGAAAATTCTGAATTTTTAATAGGATTAGTGTTTTTGTAATGTGTAGAGACTATAACTTTAAAATTCCTTATCCAAAAATTTTGAAATTTTACATGACGTTAGCTATCACCATCAAAGACCTCTATGCAAAATTTTTCTTAAATAGGTTCTCATTTAACATTTTAACAACGCCGCGCGCTAAAGTCTCTTTATTTGAAGTCGCTTCCGGCCAATAGCTATTGTGCACCTCTTTCAATGTATTTTGCACTTAATTTATAAAATAACGTTTTTTCACAATTAGCAGCCCTTTGGGAGTAAAGAATGAATAAAATGCCTTCAAAAATGTTTAGCCTGTGTTTCTGTGTTTTGTTCACGTTTTTATATTTAAATGAGGGCAGAAAACTCCCTCGGAAGGGCACATACATAATAGACATTTCCGCTCTTCATCAGTCATTTCTCGGCTGTCAAAAAGTGATGGACAACTAACACATTAATGTAAAAAATATATAGAAATGTTTCATTTTCTTTTTGGCACTTTTCCATGTTAAAAAAGTTTTCTTTTTCTTAGAAAATTTTATACTTTTAAATGATTTATGTTCTTTGCTTTTTCCTAAGAACGAAGGATTTTTACGTCTTTTTTGGTTCCTTTTTTGGGAATTTTTTGACTAAATATTTTTGTCAAATCAATTATAAATTAAATATTCTTTATTTAATTAGTTATTCTTTAAATTAATTTTTGCCAAAAATAAGAAAGCTCTAGGGTAAGCAACTAGCTCAAAAAATTCAAAATTTTCTCAGATATATCTAAATAAACCCGATAACATTTTGCATTATTTTTCAGTGGCGGGTATTGAGCATTTTGTGACTCGGCTTTAATCTTAATCCCTTCTCTAGCCAGAGTCAACTCCAAAGCAACTCCCGAAGCCCATACCCGGCACTGTTATTTTTATACTGAAACTGCTTGTAATGTGAAGGGATATACTATCATTTTACTCTTTAAAATTATTCGCGTAATTTTATTATAATATTTTAATCTAAAATTTAAATAAATTTAGAGGTTGTGTTGACTAAAATATTATTTGGGCAAATTCATTAAATAATGCCACGTCTATATTGTTTTACTTTCCTTTTTTCTCTATTTATTTTTGCCGTCAGTTTGTTGTTGGTATCATCAACGGTAATTTAAAAGAAATTTCAAAAATATTTTTATTTTACTATTTAGCCCCTCTACGGACCGGAAATGTCACAACCCCAATATTACCGAGCAATTTGGAATTTAAATTCGAAACGTAGTCGTAAGTTGATTAATAAATTTTGTAGACATAATTGGGGTTTCATTGAAAGTATCTAACTGAGGGATATGGGTAATGGGAAAAGAGATGGAACGAGGATAGGATCCTTTATCCAATCCCAATTATATAATTATTGACCGAATTGAAAGTCATACGAGAATCGGAATTGATAACAGTTTGTTGTTAGCATCAACGGCAATTTAATTCAAAAGGTACAGAACTTTTTGTTCGGTATCTCGTCTCGGTCCGATCTATAATCGTAACTCTGCAACAATTAAAAAGCAGACAGCCTAGGATAGGTATCGCCGACGCAGCATAATTGCTAGGAACAGGGGCATTGATTCGTTCCGTTTTTCTCTTGAGAAGCTGTGGACTTAAAAATCCAACTAAAATATAAAAAATAAAATTTTCTCCAATTTTTTAGCGTCCATCGGCCTCTCATTGGCAGAATATATGGCACACAATCAAGGCCAAGACCAGTCTTTACATTTCATTCCAACAGTATAGCAATTGAAAGAAAATGAAGAAAATTAAATAAAAAAGTGTAAACGGGAAGTAATAAATACAAATTAAAAAAATTTTTTAGAAAAATTTTTTGGAGAAAGAAAAATTTAAAAAAGAAAATATTAATGTACAGATATTAAACTCTCCTCAACTTTTTTTAATTGTTTATTTTGTTGCTGCTGATATTCTAACTCTTTTTTTTTGGACTTTTTGTTTATCTCTTTTAATTATTTTCCTTTAATCAGTGATTGACTTTAAATGAGTGGAGCGAGAGCATAAAAATTAAATATTAGATTTATATTTAGAATTTTTGTTTAAACAGAAAATGTATATTAGTTAAAAACTTTTTTGTGAAAATCCCGGAATCCCTGCGGGATCCCGGTAAATTTGAGAAGGGATTAGGGGATTAATCCCGCGGGATCCCGTCCCATACAAAATGTTGAAAAAAATCACGTTCCGGGATACCGGTTCTAATATCTACTATAATTACTAGAACCTAAAATCGGCGACCGTATTTTCAGTTGCCTATAGCAATATAGGTAAATGTACTGTAATAATCAGTCTGTAATAAGCAAAAAAAATATCGATGTATTAAAGTTTGATTCCAAATTTGATACCTTCCTTTTTCTCTTCTAATTTCCGGAAAAAATTTTGAATTCCGAGTTCCGACTTTTGAGCCAGTTCCGATTTCTGGCTCTTCCGAGTTCCACACCTCTGACTGTTCCGATCCACCTCTGATAGTAAGGTACGGAAACGGTATAATAAAATATATGCCGTACCGTACTATGCTTACCGTACTACGGTACGGTACAAAATTTCGGGCTTTAACTTAAATAAATTTTTAAAAATTAATATTAAAAGGAATATGAAAATAAATTTTCGCCGTTATTTATATATTTTTTCTATTGCTTTAATTGTCTAATTATTTAATGCATTGGATTTGGTTTTCCTTTTATCCCCATATTTTAATGGAGGTATTAAATATTTTGATACTTTCAACAAAACAATGCCGTTTATTCAATATGGTAAAGCGGTAATTTTTTGAGATTAAATTTGATATGAATTTATTAATCTAGATGATGCATGGATTGTCATTTTTAATTATTAGTCTTGTCAATTTATCTTCATATTTAATAATATTTGTTTGTGGATTCAAAATGATTTGATTCATCAATTTAAACTCAAATTTTGATAATGATTTGAAAAGATTGAATAAACTTTTAACTAAAGTTTTGATTATTTTGGTAAGAAAACTTAAAGAAATATTGCTTCTTGACATTAAAAATTCACAAAATTTTCATTTATCGGCGGATAGAGGATATCGTCAATTACTCTTAATCCAATCAAATCCCTTTATTCCACATAATCCCATAATACTTCCCTTAATCCTCAAAGTCTAATTTTTACAAATTAAATTTTTAGGCTCTTGTTCCATTTATTAACGATGCTGGAAGCTTCTTTCTTTTAATTGCTTCAACAACACAAAAGAATACTACAATTGATATTATGCAGATATTACCTCTTATTTCCTTTCATTTAATACCTGTATTTAACCCAATTATTTGTATTTTAACAAACACACCTTATCGAAATGCTATTTTTAATTGTTTACAAATACATCCACAATGATTAGATAAAAATTTTTTTTAATTTTTAAATGAAAATTTGTAATTAAAAGATACAGTGCTGGTCAAAAGTATAGCCGCACCTGAAAAAACGGTGTAACTCCGGACTGAGTTAGCCAATTGTTTTCAAATTTCGCAAAAAAATACTAGATTTAATGAGAAACATGATAAAATTAAAAGTTTTTGAAATTATTAGAAGGAATTCAAAAAAAATCAAAATTTTCAAAAAATGCCAGAATTTTTACTGGTCAAAAGTATAGCCGCACCTTGGATTTTCATGTTTCTAGTTTTAGGAAAAATCTACAAAAATTTCAAATAACATATTTATCGATACTTAGAAAAAATAAAAAAGAACTAGGCCCATATCTCATTTCAACTTCGAGATCTCGATACCCTGAAAATCAACGTAAATCAGGGGTAAGGCTCTTTAAAAAATATTTTCGACCCCTTATGGATTATTTTAAATTTTATTTTAGGCTTATCTGAAAGCCCTTGAAATTTGCTACATGGTACCAGAAATCTTATTTTACAAAAAAAATATTTCGGTTGGTTACTAAGAGTTAAATTTCCATGTCACCAAAAAACGCCTAAATGCCCCATAAAATGCCCTTTCAAGTCACTTCGGAAATTTAACGGGCTGTATCTCTCTTTGGAATTTTTTTTGAAAAATAAGATTTCTGGTACCATGTAGCAAATTTCAAGGGCTTTCAGATAAGCCTAAAATAAAAATTTAAAATAATCCATAAGGGGTCGAAAATATTTTTTAAAGAGCCTTACCCCTGATTTACGTTGATTTTCAGGGTATCGAGATCTCGAAGTTGAAATGAGATATGGGCCTAGTTCTTTTTTATTTTTTCTAAGTATCGATAAATATGTTATTTGAAATTTTTGTAGATTTTTCCTAAAACTAGAAACATGAAAATCCAAGGTGCGGCTATACTTTTGACTCAAAAGTATAGCCGCACCTTGGATTTTCATGTTTCTAGTTTTAGGAAAAATCTACAAAAATTTCAAATAACATATTTATCGATACTTAGAAAAAATAAAAAAGAACTAGGCCCATATCTCATTTCAACTTCGAGATCTCGATACCCTGAAAATCAACGTAAATCAGGGGTAAGGCTCTTTAAAAAATATTTTCGACCCCTTATGGATTATTTTAAATTTTTATTTTAGGCTTATCTGAAAGCCCTTGAAATTTGCTACATGGTACCAGAAATCTTATTTTTCAAAAAAAATTCCAAAGAGAGATACAGCCCGTTAAATTTCCGAAGTGACTTGAAAGGGCATTTTATGGGGCATTTAGGCGTTTTTTGGTGACATGGAAATTTAACTCTTAGTAACCAACCGAAATATTTTTTTTGTAAAATAAGATTTCTGGTACCATGTAGCAAATTTCAAGGGCTTTCAGATAAGCCTAAAATAAAAATTTAAAATAATCCATAAGGGGTCGAAAATATTTTTTAAAGAGCCTTACCCCTGATTTACGTTGATTTTCAGGGTATCGAGATCTCGAAGTTGAAATGAGATATGGGCCTAGTTCTTTTTTATTTTTTCTAAGTATCGATAAATATGTTATTTGAAATTTTTGTAGATTTTTCCTAAAACTAGAAACATGAAAATCCAAGGTGCGGCTATACTTTTGACCAGTAAAAATTCTGGCATTTTTTGAAAATTTTGATTTTTTTTGAATTCCTTCTAATAATTTCAAAAACTTTTAATTTTATCATGTTTCTCATTAAATCTAGTATTTTTTTGCGAAATTTGAAAACAATTGGCTAACTCAGTCCGGAGTTACACCGTTTTTTCAGGTGCGGCTATACTTTTGACCAGCACTGTAGGATATACAAAAATTTTGAAAACCGTCTTTAGTCACTACACTGTGTAACAATATTAATTATAGGTGCACTGTTCTTTCTTAACTATTTTGGAAGTACGTCCAAAATTGAAAATGTACTTATTTATTTGTAAGTGCATACATACAAATCGACTTTTTGATTAAAAAATCAAACTTAACATTAAAATTCTCAAAATTCTGGCAGAGAAATATAAGAGACCTGAGCAAATTTTTTGAAGTATTTTTGTAGCGTACTTATATTTTTAAATTTTTTCTCCCAAAGTCCGGCAGGGATTAAAAGAAAAAAATTTAAAAAAAGAGAAAATCTTATATTTAGACTTAAAAACTTAAATTTATTTTTAACATGGAGGTACAAGCAATGAGGGAATTAAAACATGACCAAACGATTTTTGTTCGTCCGTATTAAATATTGAAATAAAATCTATATCAAATGTTCTATACGGCCTTGGCAAACGTAAAACAACATCTTCCCCAGAATAACTTTGAAGAGGCTCTCCCCTTAAATTTTTTTAACTTTTATAAAAATTATAAAATCATTTACGATCTCTGGCCGACGACATTAGCCTTAAGTTGGTGTTCCACAGCTTCTGGGAATTGGCCAATTCCAATGAAGAAATAAGTATCTAAACAAAGAATTGGAATATTTCTCTCAATTAGTTGAAAAATAAAATATGATCTGAGGAGAAGATAGTATATATCGTACTCGTACATCCCTATTTTTTCTCGTACACTGTGTTTCAAAAATATACGCGCACCTTAATTTTTCGATTTTTCTGTTATTATATTTATGTCAATATCTTCTAGATTTTTATAAGATATAAATTAACTAAACAATAAGATCTATGGACAATTTGCCTGAAAAATTCAGTAATTTATTTTTATTTTTAAATTTTTTCCAAAATAGGGTGTTTCATAAGTATACGCGCACTTATATAACTAAAGATTTTTGGCATTAGGGATGGTTCAAAAAATCTACAAAAATTCCTGTAAACATATCAATTGACATTAAAAGTAAATACAAAAGAAATGAAGTTCCAGTCAAGTTCCATCATCGAGATTTAAAAACTCGAAAATCAACGGAAAACCAGGGTAAACGTCTTTAAAAAATATTTTCGACCCCTTATGGGTTGTATTAAATTTTCATTTTATACTTTTCTGAAAGCCCATTAAATTTGCTACAAGAAATCATTAGAATTATTGTATATA
Source organism: Meloidogyne arenaria (assembly GCA_036172955.1). Lineage (NCBI taxonomy): Eukaryota > Metazoa > Nematoda > Chromadorea > Rhabditida > Meloidogynidae > Meloidogyne > Meloidogyne arenaria. The sequence continues at coordinate 3,097,150 of JARQAB010000029.1, read as the reverse complement.
AAATATTGACATTCGAGATAATCAGTGTTAAATTCACTGACGCTAAAAATCATTGAATTTACCCCCATATTTATCACTTTAAAAATTCAACGTTTCACAACTCAATGAAGGATTTTTTACGAAAAATGAAAATCGGTGATATTATAGCAAATTTAATGGGCTTTCAGAAAAGTATAAAATGAAAATTTAATACAACCCATAAGGGGTCGAAAATATTTTTTAAAGACGTTTACCCTGGTTTTCCGTTGATTTTCGAGTTTTTAAATCTCGATGATGGAACTTGACTGGAACTTCATTTCTTTTGTATTTACTTTTAATGTCAATTGATATGTTTACAGGAATTTTTGTAGATTTTTTGAACCATCCCTAATGCCGAAAATCTTTAGTTATATAAGTGGGCGTATACTTATGAAACACCCTATTTTGGAAAAAATTTAAAAATAAAAATAAATTACTGAATTTTTCAGGCAAATTGTCCATAAATCTTATTGTTTAGTTAATTTATATCTTATAAAAAATCTAGAAGATATTGACATAAATATAATAACAGAAAAATCGAAAAATTAAGGTGCGCGTATATTTTTGAAACACAGTGCAGTGCCTATTTTTTACTCATACTCGTACAGAATGGGAAAGAAAGTACAGTATACAAGTAGCTCTTTGCGCGCTCAGTGAAAACGAGCGTTTAAAAAGCTTCTAAACCAAATTAAGATTCATGCGTAAAATGAGGTCAGGATACATATAGTAAAACAAAATAAATTTATTTTTTACTGTTTGTAGTATTTCGCCCATCATAGTGAAACGAAGGTATTAATATTGTATTGCAATTTAAGATATGTAATCTATAAGAAGTCACATTATGAGACCATCCACTTAATGGCATTATCTGTTTTGGGAATTTAAATTAAATAATTTTATTTGAGGTAGTATGTTTACCTTTTCTTCTCGAGGTGGATCAACGTCTACAAGAGAAGCTAGTGGGATATGTCTCTGTAATTGAATAAATGATATTTTTAGGAATAAATAATAGTTGGGCTAGCCTAAATGCTCCGACTGTTTATTAAATTTTAAATTTTTGAGTTATGTATATTTGGATACTTCCCTTACCCATACATCGCTTGTTAATGGGACTTTTTTTATTTGCCGTAACTAATCTGCATAGTGGCCCGCCCCTGGTCTGAAAAATGACCCATGGTCTGCATGTTTCTCCTCTATACTAAACTAGGTAATCTTAATCGCGTTAATCTAGGTAAAAAATGCTGTAAAAATTTTTTAGAAATTTTTTAAAGATTTACACAATAATAAAATCGTTTAAAAAATTACTTTAGTGCATTGATTCCAAAGACCAATCCATTTATATTGTGTTATTTTAGCTCCATTAGTTAATGTAAAAGTAACTAATTGTTCATTTACTTTGGGTAAAACAAATTGAATTTCGTTGTCAGAAAAAGGTGTGGATGTTGTACTAAATAATGGAGGTTCATATGTCGGGTCTAATTTCTTTCTCAACTTTAAAAATTTTTTTATATAATTTAATTTTCGTTTAAAACCTCAATAAGTCTTTGTCTACGTCCCGGACGTGGATCTTTAATTATTCGATAAAGTGGGGTTGTTGTTATTTCTATTGGAGGCTTCACATCTATTGCATTGTTGCCATATTCTAATTATGAATAACATAAATTGTTATAAAATTGTGATATATAAGACGATACCGATACTTGTAATTGTACTACACCTAGTATTGGCTCGTAACTCATACTTTAGAAGACTCATAACTTACTACTCTTCGAAATCATACTTCTCGACCAAGGTTCGAGGAGTAACTCAACTCCCCAAACCAAGTACGAATCACGAGTAAAATTTACGATCGTCCAACACATAAATTTAAGAAATTTTCCAAAATGTTCAGAATGAACCAAAACCATAATTAAGATTTTTCTAAGCTATATTGCGAGATCTGATGATTTAAACCCTCTCGATTTATGTAAATTAATTAACCATTTCTAGCTGGTGATCGTCTTATACTGTTACTATCAGCCGCTTTCTCAATTTTATCATCAACAATAGCATCATCCTTTGCATTTACTAAATAGGCTATAGAGTAATTTCTTTGATTAATTAAAGGTGCCGGAGTCCGTTTGCTTCTGAAAACTTTTAAAAATTTTTTTCGAAAATTAAAACCCCAAAAGAATGAGTGGTTGGGTTGTTCCAGTTAATAATGGATGGGTGGATGTGTTTAATTTGGAATTTATTTGTGTTGTTGTTTTTAGTATTGTGAAGGGTTGTGTTGTAGAGGAAGATGTATTTTCATTAATAAATTGTCTTTGTTGTAAATCTGGGATTGAACTGGTAGTTGTGTTAATTAAAGAAAATGATGCTGAGGTACTGGAATAATTTGTTATTTTAGAGAGATGGCCATAAATTAATCTATCCATCTTTATATTATCAAAACCTTATTAATTCAGATATTGTCAGAATAGCTCAGTTTTGAGATAAAAATTTTGGCCTTCGAACCGTACCATTGCTTAAAAATAGGTTTTCGCTTACTGAGAATCCAAGCTGATGAGCTTTCTATCACACTGATTCATCGATCACCTAAATTCCAGACGGACAAGATTCAAGTTATAAATTTTAAATGAAGTCCCCTTAACTTAAAGCATATTTATTTGAGAAATTTTGAAAAGGTGGCTCAGGCTAATATAATAGCACAGGCTAATAAAATCGGGAATTCCTCATTTCAATTTCCCGTTTACAAATACGATGTAACTTCGAATAATTCGTATAACAATCTTATTGTTTAATTAATTACCTCTCTGAAAGAGAAATAAGCGTCGTTGAATTTTTCTTAAATTTTTCTTCTTGAGATAATTTATTTAAATTTCCACTCTTCTCCTGTCCTTCCCTCGAGGGTTCTAACAATAAATGCGCAAATTCAATCGGCCAAAACCCGCCAAATTGTTGAGGACGGTGAAATCTAACAGCTTCTCTTTTTTCTCTATTGGCCTTGAAAGTATTCGATTTAATCATTGGCAAAATTATTCCATGGCCTGGAATAACATTTTCGCGGTCTTCAGGTCTAGGAGGGCCGATTATCATTGCTGTACAACTATAATATTGAAAAATTAAGAAAATTTTGAAGATTTAAAGAGACATTTGCACTAGAGGTGCAAATGACTCCCGCGCGGGATTTTGCGGGATCCCGCTCCCGCAATCCCGCACTTTTTTTATAGCTCAGTTTTGAGATTTTATAGCTCAGTCAAAATTATGCGGGAGAGATTTTATAGCTCAGTCAAAATTATGCGGGATTTTGCGGGAGTGCGGGATTTTGCGGGATTATTCCCGCGGGAGTCCCTCCCGCAGACATTTTTAAAAGTTACTCCCGCATGCGGGATCCCGCAAAATATTTTTTATTTTGCGGGATTTTTGGAAAATTGAAATTTTCTATCTTGAACTCTAGAAATTTTAAAAATTTTCGCCTGCGGCGCTAGAAAGTGAGGATTTTGGCTACTCAGCCTTCCTTAATTTCTCAAAATTTTTGCCTGCGGCGCTGATGAAGGAAGAAATCTGGCTTCTTGTCCTCACAAATTCTCGAAATATTCGCCTGCGGCGCTGTAAAAGAAGGTTGAATGGTATATCGGAGGATTCCATATCCTTAGATATCTCTCAAATCCCTTTATATACCTGTTGAGCCCCAAATATCATAACTTCTAAACCTTCTATATCCTACATGTGGAGGATATTATTAGTCAGATCCTCAACTCTCGAGATCTGACTTTAGAATCAAAAGTCAGATCCTCAAGTATCGTGCCACGGGATCAGCAAAGGTTGGACCTTCAAAAGTCAATCCTCAAATGTCGGCATTAGGAAGTGGTTTTGCATTAGGAAGTGGCAATATTTCATTTAGCTCACTGAGACGGATCGTTACCTTGTTTTTCAGGCTAAATCTTACCGTCCTGCGTAATTTTTCGAATTTTTTCAAAATTTTAAAAAATCCCGCAATCCCGCGCGGGATCCCGCAAATTTAAAATGCGGGATTTTGCGGAAGTGCGGGATTTTGCGGGATTATTTCCGCGGGAGTCCCTCCCGCAGACATTTTTAAAAGTTACTCCCGCATGCGGGATCCCGCAAATGCGATTTTGCCGACCTCTAATTTGCACTATGCATTTAATTTGTTCCAAGTAAGGTTGGCGGATAGTTGGAAATCTTAGGATATCCGGATCCGGTATCGGACCGAAAATTCCAGAATATCAGGCCTTCTTCGGATCCGGATATTCGGATCCGCCCACCTTTGTTCCCAGGAAACTGAATTATTAAATTATTCATAAGTCAGATAAAATGACTATTTCTAGGAGTGAGTATTTAGCCTCGATATTTGAGGTACTGTTTGAAGATGCTAGAAACCTCAACTATTTTTTCGAGAAAAAATAAGGTAGGTATTAGCCTCAACCTCAACGTAGACCTCAATTAATTTTGATTTCCTTAAAGAAATCCTCTCAATTTCCAAGGTTTTTAATTTAAAATTTTATTTTAGAGTCTCACCCAATTTGTCTCGGATTGTGTTGAAAATTATTAAAAAGAATTGTAAATTCATCAGCAGCATAAATCTCCGCTGAAGTCCCTTCGGCCGAGTAATGAAGAGCTCCCAACGGAACACCAAAGTAAGGATCTCCTCCTTGGTCTTCTGCTTCTAGGGATTCTGAAAGGACATTCCGAAGCAGCAAAAACAGGGAGAAGGGGAATAATAAGTTGAAAGAAAATAATTTGGAATTTTTATTAATCAAGGGTTTGAACATTTTTTTCTTCTCAATTTTAACAAATTGAAAAGTCTAGAAATTTAATTTAAGAGGAAAATAAAAAAAATTTATTTGCTTCAGATTATGAAACGTTTTTAGAATTTGATCTAAGACCGGGTAACTGAGTTATTATACCCCAATTAAAAATCAATCTCATTATTAGATAGGTTTTCTTACAAGTTATGGTGAGCAAATCAGACTTCGAATATCCGGAAATTTTTTTCTTAAATCCAAGGGCTTTCCAGAAGTTAACCCCGATGTATCTTATAGTTTTTAAATTAAATTTCTTAAATAAAAAAAATCAAATATTTATATTCAGATAAGCTGCTTAAAATGGAAGGTATTTAACAGAAAAATCACAAATAAATAAGGAATTATATATTAATATTTTGGATAATGCCCTAAGGGTTTTATATGAAAAAGCCGTCAAAAAAAATAATTATTTATGTCAGGTGAAAAGTGAAAGTAAATTGAAAATAAATTAATTAGCTTTCATTTCATTTATTTTCTTAATTAGAACAATTGCACTACTTTATAATTATCTTTTAATAAATAAACGGAAATGGGAAGTGAATATTTTTGACGTAATTTTTGGATTAGGGTTTTTATTAAATAAATAAAACTAAAGGAATTCCATAACAGGGAACGACAAGTCAATGTTTTACCAAATCACGGAACGAACACATCACAGCCCAGAGAAAGTTTTTCGAACATTTGTAGATGTTGAAATTTCTTTTGTAGAAGGTTAAATATAGGAACTGGAGTTTAAAGCCCTGAAAGAGAATTGAATGGGCTACAAAATGAGTAAAAATTATTGTTGCCAAAATGGACCAACTCGGACCGAAAGATCGAGTCGGGCATAGGATAATTGGCCCAAAAAAGACTCGTACGAGACTTCCTGACTCGACCGTCGGCCCAACTCGAAAACGGCAACCCTAATAAAAATATTAAAGAATGTAAATGAGGAAAAAAGGATATGGCAAAATGGAATGTTTGAATAAAATTTTACTTCCTTCTTATCAATTGAATAAACATTTATTTTAAATTTAAATAATTTTATTCGACGATACAAAAACTAAAATAAGCTTAAAGACTTAATCCGAAATTTTTTATATATTTTATGGAAATAAAATTTCCCTCAAATCCTTTTTTAGAAATTTTTTAAACAAAATTCTGGAATAAAAATTTTTTTCCTTAAAAATAATTTTTTCCTTTTCACATTTTAAAATTTAATTTAAGCCTTCTCAGTTGAATAAATATTTAAAAAATAAAATGAATGGGCATATTTAAATACTTTCAAACTCTATTTTAACAGAAAATAATTAATTTAAAAAATAATTCTAAAAAATCCCCTCTTACAACCAAAAAATGGCTATTAATTCAATTAAATCTTTGATTGTCTTTTTCATTTATTTAATTGTTAATTTAATGCTTTTGAGTGTTCCTTTTGTTGATTCGATTAAAGGAAAAAAGCCTGAAAGTGGACCGTCAGGTAAAAATGGAGGCCGTCCAGGACAAACTGATGGAAATACTGGAGGTCGCTAAAAAGGAAAATGAGTGAAAATTATCGAAAAGAAGAAAAGGAAAATGATTAAATTAAAATTTTCTAGTCTCGTCAATGAGTCCAACAAAAGTTTATGAGTTTTTTGGACTGTTAAAAGTTCTTTGGACTCATAAACTAGACTAGAGCCAATTAAAATTCAATTGAATCCGGTTACTGTGAAGTAATGTCAATCTAATATAGGGCCATCAAATAGCGGGACCCGAACTGATTTTTGAATGTATTCCCTAAAATAGCAAAGTTGATAAAAGTCCAATACTCTTATACAAGCAATTTATCGTTAGGCCTTTTGGCTTCCCTTAAATTGTATCCGGATTCCGGATTCGACTTTATTTTCATGTCTATGTCAATTATATATTAACGAATAAAGGCAAAAATTAATTTTCTTATTTTAAAAATTTTTATAACTTGAATATTTTAAATTTATTTTAACCTAACTCAAATAATGTAAAAAATTAAATAAGCAGTTAAGTACAAAAAATTAAACCAATCATGCTCAAATTATAGTTTTCCTTTAAATTTGCTAGTACGTGCAAATAAATAAAGTTTATTAAATAATTGCGTGTGAACTTTAATAAATAAACAAGTTTAAATGAAATAGGTATTTACAAATTAATACTATATTATCTTAAAATTAATTAGTCACGACCTCAGAATGCAAATACAACCTCTCCCCGTAAGAACTTCAGAATGTGAGTAAATAAACAAGTTTAAAGCTTTTGATCAAAATTACGAGGACATGAATTTACAATGGAATAACTGTTTTTGTGTTCCTACGGAGAGTACCGTAAATACTTTATTAATTACCCTCGGTAATTTTTGTTTCGATCTCTCGCTGGAAGAGGTAATTAATAGAGGTGGGGTAATTATTTGAGGGAGGGCAATTATCTTACGGAAGGTAGTTCGAAAACCTAAATAGTTTTGATTAAATTTTTTTGGATTTTTTATCGAAAAATTAAAATAAAAATTTTATAAACGAAAAATATTAATTAATTATTTTAATATTTCCCAAATACAGTCGAATCCGGATAAATAGTATATGTAAATGATTTTCCAGTTGGGAAAATTATATGTAAAGCAACAATCTAACACAAGAAAATTTGAATGTTAATAATAATTAAATAAATTATTGGAGTTTTTTAAATATTTTATTTAAATTTAAATATTATAATATTAACAATTTATACATATTTAATGAAAGGATCATTAGAGTTAAGGTGTACTTTATGTTTAGTCTATTTTTGTAAATTAACTATTCTAAAATAGTTTCGTTTCGCCTAAAAACTTTTGGCGTTACCCATACGTATGATCTCAATTTGCATCGGTGTGTGAACGCCTGCAACAATTTTTCAATTAGATCGACCTGTCCGAAACTCCCTCTAAGCGGGAGCATTTAATCAATTTTGTACATATTATAAAAATAAAATAATTTTTTTAATTTAAAATTTTCTATTCATCAATTGAATAAACATAAATTCTATTAAAAAAATATTTCTATTTGACGATAAAATATTTTAAAGTAATACATATTCACTGATTATTTGGCTGGTATCACGACTTTTGCACCTGAACATTTGCGCTGCGACTTTTGCGCCGCGACTTTTGCGCTGCGACTTGTGCGCCGCGACATTTGCGCCTCCATAATTTTAAAAAAATAATATCTACAGTCGGACCTAATTATAGTGTACTCCTTAAAAAATGATATCCAGGAGCAGAAGGAATTTCAGGAAGTACAATATTTCGGGAAGTACAATAGCCCTCTCTAATAAATCGACCCCCTAGAGGAAGGTTGAAAAATAAAACGACCCCCTAGAGGGGTCGTCTTCAAAGAACTTGACTTTTTCAAATCAGGATATTTGGTCTGCTACCTCTATTCAGGTATCCAGAAGAGGTGCACTATAGTGTAGGGTTGTCGGGTCCAGATATCCGGATCTGAAAAAGGCCGGATAGCCGAAAATTTAGGTCGGATATCGGATCCGGATCTTGATATTTAAGGATCTCCAACTATCCTACATCTTCTATAGTGAGGTCCGGCTGTAGTTTTTCATAATTATTAATGATAGTGGAGGCGCAAAAGTCGTCCGGCGCAAAAGTCGCGGCGCATAAGTCGCGGCGCAAATGTTCTCGGCGCAAAAGTCACAGAACCTTTGGCATTTGGTTAAAAAAAAACAAACATTTGGCTCATTTTTAGAAATTCCTGGCTCAGAAAAATCATTTTGGCTTAAAAATAATTTTTTTATTTCTAATTTCAAAATTTAATTTAAGCCTCTTCAGATGAATAAATATAAAAAATATAAAATGAATGGGCATACTTAAATACACGTCAAAGTCTAGCTTATTTCAACAGAAAAAAATTAATTTAAAAAATTCTCCCACAACTAAAAAATGGCTTTTAACTCAATTAAAACATTAATTGTCTTTTTTATTTATTTAATTGTTAATTTATTGCTTTTGAATGTACCGTTTGCTGACTCGCGACGGAGAACTCATCCAGGACGGAGAAGTGAACTATCAAGTGGAAAAGGAGCGCAACCATCAGATCCAGGATAAACTGAAGAAAATACTGCAAGTCATTAAAGAAGGAAATGAGTGAAAATGATAAAATTAAAAGTTTTTGGGCTTATTTATGATTTTAATAAAGGTTCAGATACTATTAAAATTCAGTTGAATCCGGTCACTTGCCTGACATATAAAACCACCAAATATCAGAAGCCGATCTGATTTTTAGATACGGTAAAAAACAGAAATAATCTTTAACCCTTTTGAATGCCTCAATATCTATCCGGATTCAACTCGATTTTTTTACCTCGATGTCAATTCAAATAATACTAAAGAATAAAGGCAACAATAAATTTCTTCCTTTATTTTTTTAAATTTTGGAGAAGAAAGGCTTCAAGATGATTTTAATTTTATCTAAATTAAACATAGATAGAGTGATCCAAACTAACGTAAAATTTTAAACAGAAAGCTAAATACAAAAAAACGAACCAGACTTGCTCAATTTTTAAATTTTTTCAAATTTCATTAGATTATTGCGTGTGAGCTTTAATATAAATAAATTAAAGTTCAAATTAAACGTTTAAGTAAAAATTATTTCATTTTTATAAAATTTATTAATTAAGGTTTCAGACAGAATTGTTATAAGTAGTGACGGATTTTTAGTGTGTAAAAGTCTTATTAAGGCATTTAAATAGGGTCTATAAAATGCCAAAATAGGTAAAGAAATAGGTAAATAGGTTGCAAAAAAGGCAAAAATAGAAAATAATTTCTATTTTTCGTTTAAAAATTTAATCAAAAGCAAACTTTAAATGGCAGATATTAATTAGGGTTTTTTGAAAATTCATGGAAAAATAGGTTATATCAAAAAATCCGATTTCTATTTTTATGGCTCCAGTCTTTTAAACGAAAGGTCATTCCGGTAATAGTCGGTTTCGTACCACCCCCCCCCCTTTTTTTTACCTTCCTAAAATTATTAAAAAATGGTCAGCCAGTCTTAGGTTATAGTACTCGTCGAGCTGTGTCGAATGACACCAAAATCAACCCCTGGTCTTAACTTTGGGCCGAGATACAAACAAAACCTTCGAAAGAGTAAGGTTTTGCAAAAGCGTCTCACGACTACAATACGATTACTTTATGTCATAACTTTGTCAAATCTTGTTCAATTATATTGATTTTGATGTCATTCGAATTAGCTCGACAAGCTCTTTCGAGTGAGCTACATATTTTTTGTTTAAAAATGAGCTTGGTCCAAAAAAATGAGCTTGGTCCACCCTTTTATTTTTCAAATTTCGGGGGTCTGTATCTCGGCCCAAAGTTAAGACCAGGAGTTGACTTGGTGTCATTCGACACAGCTCGACGAGTACTATACCCTAAGACTGACTGACCATTTTTTAATACTTTTAGAAAGGAAAAAAAAGCGGGGTACGAAACCGACTATTACCGTCATTCCTTTAAAACTGACCTTCGTCCTTTTAGATTGAAATGGCAACTATGTATCCCTGAAATAGTTTTCGTCAATTAGTTAATTTTGATATTTTTCGCTTTAGAACTAGCCTATCTTTTGAAATTAAAAATACCTTTTGCCATTTCAGCAAATAAAAATAAATAGTATTTAAAGTTAACAATAAAGTAATTAATGCTGCACGCAATCTTATTTGCTTTAGTCATACCAAGGTTGCCAACTAACATGCAAGATAACCAGAAACATTAAATAAAATAACTTTTATTTAAAAAACGTTATGTCTTAGACATTAATTATACAAAATATACAGTCAAACCTCGATATATTTCAATTTAACGGGTTCTCGTTTTTCTAAGTGCCAGGGATGTGCCTAAAGTGATTGTAACTAGCAAAATATAAAAGGCGAAAAACCAAAAAGTCAAACATCGGCGAGGAAGGCGAAAGGCGAAACCTGCAAAACCCATCCTTACACCGTCTTACCATCCGTCTTACCATCTCTATTAGAATGCCATGGCATTCTATTTTTCAATAATCTTCCAAAGTGGCATTCTATTAGAGGCTGGCATTCAACTGGAGAGTGTCATTCTATAGAGATTTTACCTTATACTCATTTCTAATTTTGATTTTTTCGTATACCGTCTTACCCTCCTATAATCATTCTATTTATCTACTACAATCATACCTGCTTCTTTAAATTAAATTTTAGAAATTTTGTGAGAATATTTAAATAAAAATGTTACCAGAACTTTATTCTATAATAATTAGTTGTGTTGGATTAATCGGTTTATTTTTCAATTTTCTTTTAATTTATCTAATTATTCGTTATACAATGAAAGAAATGGAGGTTTATAGCAAAATACTTTTACAGACTTGTATTGTTGATATTATTGGGATTGTTTTGTTTGTTATTGTTCAACCGGTTTTTCGAGAAAATTTTTGAAAAAATTATTTTTAAATAAAAAAAGGTTTTTGTTTCTGACAATGGAATCGGTACAGTATGGGAATATGGAATTACACATTATTTACCTAATCCTTGGCAATTCCTTTCTTTTATTTTGTATGCTTTTATGATAAGATTTACATCAGTAAATGTTTGCTCACAATATATTTTTCGTTATTTGACTGTTGTTCGGTAATTATTTATATTTTTTACAACGATTAGGTCTAAAATTAGTTAAATGTCTGCATCATGGTTAGGTATTAGAGATCGGCCTGGGTCTGGACCAAGGCCTGGGTTTTTCCTGTACCCAGTGTCCAGGCCCAAGCATTTTTTGACCTTCCTGGGTTTTTCATGTACTACAGACCTAGGATCCGGCCCAGGTCAATAAATAAAACTCCAGGTCCAGGAACAGGTCCAGGCTTTTCAGAAATCTCGATCTCTATTAGGGATTGAGAAATGACCTGTAGATGTTTTAAATTTAATAATTTATAGTTCTGTAAATATTCGCCGGAAACATTATTTGGCTATAATTATCTCTGTTCTTCTTCCAATTATTTTGCTTTTTACTTTATCATTTCTATCAAATAACCCAACACCCGAAAATGAACATTTAACAAATTATGAATTGACACAGATTTTGGAAATTGACAATTATACAATGGAAAATTATGTTGTTGGCATGAGAACTAGAGTATGTCAAGTACCGAGTAATTGGGGAAAAATCGAGTTCGAGTAATGCCGAGTTTGAAAAACCCGAGCTACCCATTTACCGCAAAAAATTATGAATTGAGGTTCTTAGAGCTGATGGGAACCTTCGGATATTCGGATCCGGAACGAAATTCGAATTACCTTTGTATCTCACTTAGTTAAAAAAACTTGAAAATCTTATCTTAAACAGAAGTATATCTAGTTTAGAGGAAATATTAACGTTAGATTCTACGGTATATAATGAATCTTTTTATCAATTTTCATAAAAATAGTCAACCAACTTATCGTCCATCAGCTCAAAATATGCTACATTTCTTACATTCATAACATACTCAATTATTATAATTTGTGGAATTCGAATTCAATATTTTGTGCGGTGTGAATATATTGGCCCAAATTTGGAAATTATGCGCAAAGTTAATAAGCAAATTTCTATTGTTTTATGGTCACAAGTAAAAATTTTTCAATGAATTTTATAATTGAATAAATGAAATTGAATATTTTATAAAATAAATTTCAGAAGAGGGCTAGGACTTTTTTTTAGGATTTCTAATCTGGCTAGGGGGCGACGCTGGCATAAAATACCCACTGCAAAAATACATACATCCTCGACAAAACAGTGCAAAGGTACATGTAAGAGAAAAGTCGGTATCGGGTTTAAATCACTAATAAATATGTAAGTAAATCCGAGTATATCTTTGGATCTTCGGGTATCCACATATGCAACCGTATCAGAGACATGCCAATATTGACAATGCTCATTTAATTATAAATTATTTATTTAAGGCGCTATTGGCTCTTTTACCATTTTTCTCTCAAACAATAGTTAATTTATCAATTTTAAATAATTCAATATTTTCAACAAAATTACTTTTTACAATAACTCCATTATTTAATGCTTTAATTCTGTTTTTAAATCCTATGGTAAATATCGAAGCCCTTGTCCAGTTTCTGCAGTATACATACATACTTACATATATACTTGAGTTATCAATAGTATCGTGGATTGAATGGAGTAAGGAGGATTCAGCGTCGTGGATTTGTAGATAATCAAATAGAATGAAAATTAGAATGCCTGGGGGAAATACCGAAATTAGCTTATATAAATAACTCAAAGCTCGGCCTGTATACAAATTGCTGGACAAGAGCCCAGCTGGACAAGAGCCCAATATTAATTTTAAAAATTTATTTTAATTAAGGTAACTCTTATAACTGTTAGAAATTATAGACAAATTATTTTTAAATTTATTAAGTGGTATAGCCAAGTTTTGTGGAATTCAAATTCAATATCACCTAGCAACAATCTAACACAGGAAAATATGAATGTTATTAATTAAATAAATTATTGGAGTTTTTTAAACGTTTTATTTACTTACAAATGCAATTATTATTAAAAATTTAAATTTAATGAAAGAAATTAATAATTATGGATATCGTTGGAGTTGGGCGGTATTTAAATCTTAGTTGCCGTTTTATATCTAGTTTTGCGAATGAAATATTTTTGATCGTTTCGTTGAAAAAAATTTTCCTGGTTCTTCTCACACATATAATTTCAATTTCAATCCCTATAACAATTTTTCAATCCTCCAGGTATACCTGGATAGGCTTCACATTTACTAAATCCCGATGCCAATAGGTATCAGAATCCCAATACCGTTTAACTCCTAATTATTAGAGACCGGATTTTTATTCATTAAAAAATTGCCAAAATATGCACAAAAACATGCAAGTAAACCAAAATATGCACGCATATATGCATGAAAAATACAATTTATACCTAAAAACTTTACATATTTACAGTCAAAATGATTTAAACGCCCATTTTTTATTAAGATTTCTCCTATTTTTAATGTATAGTTCGCTGTTGGGCATTTTAAGATGAGGCATTTTGGTGATGAGACATTTTGGGGTGCGACGTTTTGGGGTTGAGACATTATGGGTGTGGGCCATTTTCTGGCGAACCCAATAAACACAAAAAATTTTTTACAAAATTTGTTATTTTTACAAATTTTTTCCTAAATTTTTACTAAATTTTCACTTTTTGGCCGGATTTTGGGCAATTTTCGCAATATTTTCCCCAAAAACCTTAAAATATGCAGTAAAATATGTTTATGCAACAAAGTCCGGAATATGCAAAAATATGCATTATATGCAAATAGAAACCCCCTCTAATGTTTTCAAAACATGCGGAAACAGTGTTTTTTGTGCATTACACATTATAAAAAGTTTGCAAAAAAATATGCATTTGCATAAAAATCCGGTCTCTACTAATTATAATTAATATTTAAAATTTCCATGCTGGTCGTTTCTCTGCTTTTTCACTACTTGGAGAAGACCCTTTGCCGAAAAATAATTGATGCGAGGGAGAAATGCGGTGATGAACATTTCCAATAGGTGAATGAAGTCTGTGACAAATTTTGAGGAAATTATATTTTGATTGAAAAATATTTTATCTACCTATGTTGTGAATGTTCTGGAGTTAACTCTTGGGGAGCAATAGCTTCCATCCTCCCAACAATCCCTCTTCCACTATTTGAAGAAGAACACCTCCAATGCTCGTGTCTTTGACAACAATCCTTTCTTTGAGATAATTCCTCAACTGTTAAACGTGTCCCAGTTGCTTTTTGGCAAAATGCCATATGTTCACTTGTATTGGCTATACTTTGCTTTAAAAAATTTTTTTGAGATTTTTAGCTTGGCTCTCTAGTTAGGATTATCCTTGTTCCTATGACATTAATATTCCCATTCAAACAATTTTTTGTAATATAAAAGTTTAAATAAACTAAACCGAACGCAGCTCCTTTTTGTTGAAGCAACAATTACACGCTTGTTTGTTGTAAGCTTCGGATAGTTCAGCTTGCAATTGCTTTATTACTTCAATAAGTTCCTATGGAAAATAAAAGATACATAGGTATGTTCTCGGAGCTCAAATTCTCAAAGCTTATAACTATCATTAATATCCTAAAGATAGTTTCCTACCCCTTCCCAAGTAACAGAGCAACCGAATGCTCTAATTCCAAAAGCTCAACTAACTCCATTCATTTCTTTGAATTGCCTCTTTTTTAAATTTATCTATCCGCCCTACCTTCTCACTTTTCAACGCCTCTTTATTTGTTATCATTTTTTGTTCCTTCTCTTCAAAAATTTTTTCATTAATTAATTCTGTTTGACTTTCATGTTCTTCCAAAATTTTTTCTGATTTATTGTTATCATTTATTAATTCCAATTTTCTAGCCAATTCCTGTTCTCTTTGTTGTATAAATTCTACAGTACGTTCATGTTCCCTATTTAATGCCCCAATTTTTAGCTCTAATGCCAACGCGTGTTGAGATTCCAAACGTCTTTAAAAATTAATGAATATTTAGGAATTATTTTTGTCAAAATTTTTTTGCATGAACTAAGAATAATAAATTATATATTGAGAGCAGAGCGGTAAGACCAGCTTGCTGACAGTGTTCGCTTTGCCGCGCTTACACCCTTGCACGGAGCTCTGCCAACTGAGCTACCGGGGGTGATTGCTATTTATTGCTATTACTATTCCTCATATGCCCTTATTGTTAGGATAGGGGAAATAGCAATACTCGAGTAATTACGTAATCCAATAATTATTTAAATTTTAAACACCTCAATTCACTTTCTGACTTTTCACGTTCTTCCTCCAATTGTTCCTTTACATTAGCTAATTCTTTTTCGAGGAGATCAACCCTTTCGACATCATTTTTCGAATTTAATTCAATTGCAAATCGTTTTTCTACTTCAGCCAATTTTTCTTTAAAAAAATTTTTTGAAAAAAATTTTTTTTTTAATTTTCAAAAAAAACTTTTTTCATCCTCCAATTCTTTAGTTAATTCATCTGCACGTTTCCAACCAGCATTTACATCTCCCTCTTGTAATTGTTCTAATATCGCTTTGGCACGTTCCTTTTCCTTTACTATCCCCTCAACACTTCGTTCCAATTCGTATAACTGAGGGAAAATTTCGAAAAATTTCAAAAATTTTTACCTTTTCTAATAATTTATCCATTTCAATTTCTTCCTCTGCTTCTTCTTCCTCTTCATTTTCTACTTTTAATTTGCCTTCAATTGAATTAATTACTCGTGATAATTCCTTATTCTGTAAACAATTTTAATAAAATTTTAAAGTAAATTCTTCAATTATTTATTTTATTTAATTAAAACGAATCCCCTAACGTGTCCAAAAGGTCTGATTACGGGAGGGATGACTGGGAGGTTTATTAAATCGTTTAATTTAGAAAAGTGCTTCGAGGTCTTAGACTTGTAGCTTATACAAAGTAACATGCCAAAAATAGAATGGTATAGTTTCGCACAGGCCTTATTTTTTCTTGTACTCGTAATTTTAACTAACAATACATACATCAATTTGTTGTTTTTCAATTTTCTCCTCCAAATCAGTCTTCTCTGCTCTCAATAATTCAACTTCTTCCCAAAGTTTCTTCAAATTTTTGAATTTAAATTTATTCTCCTAAAATTCTCTACCTCATTTTCAGGCCCAAATTCTCCATCTTCTTCCCTTTCTACATGTTCCCTCAATCCATTATATTGTTCTTCTAATTCACTCAATTTTGTTGAAAATTCTCCTCTAAGGGTAGACTCTCTTTCTTCTGCTTCAGCCCTTTCCTTTTGGAGTGTTTCTTCACACCGTTCGGCACATTCTTCTTTTTCTCTTGTAACTGATTCTAACATCTATTTGTGGAATATTTAGAAATTAACCCAGAAATATGTTAAAAGTAGGCTTTTACGTATCAACATTAATTTCCTATTAGTATAAGTAATATCTCTCGTTATTGGTTATACTCAGTAAACAGGTTAAAGTTTACTAACATCCCCTGCTCTTGCAATACAGGATTCAAAATTCCCATTTCAATATTTCTCTAATATCCTAAAGTTATTTTTATCATTAACAGCAAAATTTTAAGATGACCATAACAATTTCGGTATTAATGTAAATTTAAGAGAAAGATGAATCCCCTTCAGTAATACAATAATCATAAAAAATTAATTCCCTCACCGCTTCCAAAGCAGTTAATTGGGATTCATGAAGCTCTGTCTGAAATGAATTTTAAAATATTCATTCATTAATTTAAATTTATTTTTACCTGACTTTCTGATTGTGCCCTTAACCCATCTCTCTCAATTTCAAGTAAATCTACTCGATTACTTAATGCAATAACTTCTTTTCTTAATTCCCCAATTGTTTGTTCTAATTTAGCTCTCAACTCTTCCGCATTTTTTAATAAAGCATTTCTTTGTTCTAATTGTTCTCTTTGTTCTTCCAAAAAACTTTGGTTTTGTTCAGCTTCTGAACGAGCTTCACTTAGGCGTCGGAAGGAATCTTCTGTTTGACGACGGGCGGCAGCAAGCTTAAATTGTCGTTTTAGAAGTTATTAGATGATTAGAGATACTCTTTTTTCATCCTTTACTGAAATCTCGATTTGATTTCAGTTTCTATTTCCAAGTTATTCACACTTTCTCGAATTTTTCAATGATAAGCTAGATTGAACTTAATAGATAATTTTTGATAATAGAGCTTATTTATGTAGAAATCGCAGTATTTAGTACAGATCCGTATTCTCAAAAATTCTGGATCTGGATTTAGGTTAGTAACCTGGACAGGATTCTTGATCTGGATCCAGAAAAAATCAAGGACGATCAAAAAATGCCTGGATCTGGACTCTGGATGGAGGAAAAATCCAGACTGGATCCAGATCCAGACCAATGTCTGGTATTTGGGTTTAATTTTGGTTTGATTTTACCTTATATTACTACCCTATTATCCCCCCAATTTATTTACCTCTTTAGCCAACCGCTGAATTTCAGCAGCTTTTTCTTTTAATTTCTCTTCTAGCTGTACAACCTCCTTTCTACAATTAACCACCTCTTCTTTAGCCTGTTTCGAATAATGTTGTAATTCAATTAATTTATCTTGAAATTCTTCCTGTCTAACAGCTAATTCGTCTTTAAGTGCCTCTTCATGTTCTCTCAATGCTTGCAATTCCCTCGTATATAACATTTTTGCTGCGGTCAATTCTGATTCAAAAAGGCTTTCAGCTCGTCTAAAACGAACTTCAAATCCTTCATTAAGCCTTTCCCTTTCTGTTTTTAAATTTTTACGTTCTTCTTCCAATTTTTGTATTTCCAAAATATATCTTAAAAATATTAATCTTTAAATTTAAAGAAAATAAGCCCAACTTTTGTTCTAAATTGAGCAATTTAGACTCTGAAAATCGTTGCTCCTGAAAAAAATTATTTTGGAATAATTAGTTGAGAGATTAATTTATAGTAGAGTAGCACGAGGTCGAGGCCTCGCCGAGGCCGAGGCCGAGGTCCTCGGCCATTTTCAAACATCGACCTCGATTTTGCTGACCTCGGGCCTCGGAACCTCGTCTCGGTCCTCGGCCCGAACCTCGGCCGAGGACCGAGGCTAAATATACACCCCTAATAATTGCTTTTTTGTAAAATATGGAAGTAATATGGTGACTTACCTTCCAAAATTCTCAAAATTTTCGCCTGCGGCGCAGGAAAAGGAAGATTTTTGGCTTCATAGCCTTCCAAAATTCTTAAAATTTTCGCCTGCGGCGCAGGTTACTCTTGGTACCATTGGATAGTGCATTAAATAGGCTACAACATACCAAAAAATCAAGATTCCTGACCGATTGTTGTTATAAGGTTATGATGGATAAAGTGCCGAAAAATCGTATTTTTTTAAAAAAGTTAATTTTCAAATCATAAGTTTTTTTTATCAATCGGTCAAAAATTCTGATTTTTTCTCTATCCAATGATATCAAGAACATGAAAAAATGACCATTACTTGCTAAGTTATAGGGCCGGGACTCAATTGAGCAGGGACCGTCTATCCGGGACCCCATATCCGTCTATCCGTCTTTTCGGTTCAATTTATCGGTTCAAATCCCTTTATCCGTTATTAATAAACTAATATCTATTAGAACCCCCTTAATCAATTCGACCCTTTTTATCACCCGTTATCAATCACTCAAATCCACTTTTTTTCAATCACTCAAATCCTTATCTCAATAGATCTCCTTAATCTTTGACAAATTTTCGGTTCAGTTCGGTTAATCGAAAATTTCGGCTCGGTTGGCCAGTTCACTTTCATGCTAATCAAATTTAAAATACAGTGGTTGAAAAAAGCTGATCAAAGCTTTGAAATTATTTGATCAAGGATTTTAGCTTTCATATCTATAATGGTCATCTCCATTATATTAATTTGTAATCATTTAGTGAAATTTTGATAAAATTTAGTAAATTTAATTGGATTTTGAAAATCTATGGAGGTTTTTAAAAACCTCGGTTTTCCTCGGTCCTCGACCTCGGTCTCGGGTCAAAATTTGCCCCTCGACCTCGATCTCGGCTTTTCCAGTCTCGGTGATCCTCGGCCTCGGTTTTTTCGAAAAACCTCGACCTCGTGCTACTCTAATTTATAGAGAATAAAGAGTCAATAGTATCAATCAACTAATCTTAAGAATTGAATAATTCGCACAAAGCTCGCTCAAAATGTACTAGTGCCTTAACTACGCACCAATTCTCTTGTTAAGCGACTTATATGCAGAGCTGCGTCGAAATTTCGATTTTCGATTTCGATATTTTTGGATTTCTTTCGATTTTCGATTTCCGAATTTCGAAGATTTTTTTATTTCGACGCAGCTCTGCTTATATGTAGGTCTTAAATGCATGCCTAAACGCTTAAATTATAGCCAGCTGGATCTTCCTTACAGTCGATAGTTTAGGTTCAAACAGAGGTTAAAAATATGAGATAAGGAACATTAATGATTACAAAAATGTCAAATCTTAAAAATTCTCCCTTCTACCTTAGAGACAATATAACGCTCAAGTGCCTGCATTTCCCGTTGATGATCCTGTCTTAATCTTTCCAAAGCTTGTTCTTTTTCTCGTTCAAATTGTTCCTTTTAATTAATTTAAAAAATCTTCCTTTTACTTTTATAAATTAATTTACTTGAAGTAAATGAAAATTTTTCATTCTTTCCTCAAAATCTTTTTTGGCACCCAAAACTTCCTCACTTAAAGAGAGTATTCTTGTTGAATATTCTGCTTCTAAACGTCTCTCTCTTTCGGCCACACGTTCATGAAAATCGGAAAAAGTGCCGAGAACATTAAATTTTTGTCTTTCATAGTCGGCAACAATTTCTTCTAATGCCTGAATTTTTTGTCGCAATTCTGTTTCGCGTCCCCAGCAATTAACGCTGCCTCCTGGACTGCATGCTATAGAAAATGGAAATTGTTATAGTATGTAGTTGGTCTGTGAATCTATAAGAGAATTTTGAATATTAATTTTTAGGATAAGAGTGCAATTCTAGTACTTTATTAGTGATCGTGGACACAAGGAAAGGGCTCGATTACTCGAAACCCGATACTCACAACTCACAACGCGATAAGATAGAGATCCGAAGAAAATTTTAAAAATCCTAAAACCGGCCGACTTTTTTCTGAATCCGACCAAATCCTGCTTGTAAGTAGCTGAAAATAATAAATATGGACAAGTATAGATTAAGGTATATATTTAAGGTAAATATTAAGACTAAAGAGAAGGATGAAACAAATAAAAGAAAAACCGGAAATGGCATATCACTGGTTCTAAATTTATGGTTTTCATAAATTTTAACCTCCACTAGGCGGTGCAAGCCCATTGGCAATTGCTTTAAGCATTGTTAGCAGGTTAGTACTGCTACCACATTCTTGTCCATCAGTTTGAGGCAATTCTAAACGTGGAAGAGGAGTTAAAGAATGTGGAGAAGCTGTTCCCATTAAAGGTATAGGACTGTGAGTTAATGTAGATTGTGATATTGGGACGATGGTTGGAGCTGAACGAAGGGAAGTACTTGGACTGGAAGTAGAAAGGGCGGAAGAAGCTGATAAAGGTGCTGCTATAGCTGTTGGCTTTAATTCAATTTTGGGAGGTGGAGCTGGCCAGGAAATTATTGCTGGACATGGACTGCCCAAAAGATGAGAACGTGTAGTCGTTGATATTTGTGGAAATGAAGATTCGGATTGATCCAAACTGGAAATTAGTTTTCAAAATTTATTTTTATAAGTTTATTAAGAACTAGCGGAGGGGCTCGCCCTTCGGGCGAGCCCCTCCGCTAGCCTAAACAATGCACCCCACTTCCTATGTCTACATTGTTGATGCGTTTATCTACCTTTAGTTGAAACTTACATATCCATAATCTGTAACATTAGTGACCCATTCCAGAACTTTTATTTCATTACGTTTGTCTACCCATTGCTAAAACATAAATCCTTTATCTACCTTTAGTATGTGGCAATATCATATCTAAGAAAATCCAGAATCTATCTATCCAAAGACAAATGTCTTAATGTTTATATGCTTTTAACCATATATACTTGTGTCTACTCATTGTCTGAACTCTTATCTACTCATTTCCAAAACTTTATATATCAATCTACCAAATGTGTGGAACTTTTGTCTACCTATTGATAGTTAAAAGCGAGCCAAAGAGAAAAATCTTAACTTTTTCTAACAATTACCTGATCTCTTATCTACCCAGTGAAAGAACTCTCTTAAGACCTGTCTTAATGTTTATCTACTCGTTGTTTGAGCTTTAGTCTATCTTTTGCTTAAACTCTTGTCTAACCATTGCCAGAACTCATCTATTATTGCCAAAATCTTCTTCCAATTGTCAAACTTCTTATGTTCCAAATGCTGGAACTTTTATATACCCCCACCCATTGTCTGAACTTATATCTACACATAGCCACAACATTTAACACACATTATCAGAACTCCTATCTACCAAGTGTCGGAAATCCATTGACTGCACTTTTATCTACACCTCTTAATGTTGATCTACTCATTTGAACTTTTAACTACCCATAATCTTCTCTTATCTACCCATTGTCAGAACCCTTATCTATTCATTGACAAAACACTTCCAAGTGACAGAATTTTAATCTTCCAAGAGTCGTAACTTTTACCTTCCAAAAGCCGAACTTTTGCATTTCATTGACTGCACTTTATCTAGAGTACGTCCGACTCGAGCGAGTTAGGCTCGAGCGAGTTAGTTTAGCTTATCATCTATCCCTTAACAAAACTCTTATCTTCCCATTGACAGCCTTCATTTCTTACACGTGCCGGAATTATGTCTACCAAAAGCCGAAACTTTTATATTTCCATTGAGGCATTGTTTCCTAAAGCCAAAAATGCTAAGAAAGATTTCTTACCCAACATTTGCCGGAACTTTTAGCTACCCGTTGTATAAACTTTTATCTACAAATTGCCGGAACTCTTATCAACTCAGTGTCTGAACTCTAATCTACCAAATTGTTTGTACTCTAATCTACCAAATGCTGCGACTTTTATCAACAATTGCCGGTACTTTTATCTACATGTGTTTTATTTACATTTTATCTACCAATTGCCAAAACTGTCATCCAATCATTGTCTGAATTCTTCTCAACCAAATGCCGTTACTTCCCATTGTCTGCACCAATGTCTGAGCTTTTATCTTTCCATTGCCAGAACTTTTAACTCCCTTTTGTCTGTACTCTTATCTACCACTTGTCAAAACTTTTAACTAAGCATTGTCAGAATTCTTTTCCAGCATTTGCCGGAACTTTTATCTTTCAATTTTCTGAATCCTTATCTTCCCATTTGCAGAACTTATCTACCCATTGTCTAACAATTGCCAGAACTCTTATCTAACATGTGTCATAACTCTTATGAAACCATTGTCTGAACTCTAATCTACTCTTTATCTGTACTCTATAATCTAACATTTGCTGGGACTTTTATCTACCTATTGTCTGAATTCTTATCTACCCATTGCCAAAACTCTTAGCCAACCTTTGCCAGAATCCTTATCAACCAAGTGTTTTAACTTCCCATTGTCTGCACTCATATACGTATTGCCAAACTAAAAGTGCCAGAACACTTATCTTGATCATATGTAAATGCAAAATATAAAAAAACCAAAATTATAAATCAAAATTTAAAGTATAGTGTTTTTCATTAAACTCTTTCAATTGTAAATTTTCTAAGTACTAAACATAAAAACGACCTAGTTACATAATTTACTCGTACATGACCTTTTCTTTTGTGTAATAAATATGTTTACATTTTTATGGAAAGACTTTTGTTTATTTTTGACGCCAAAACACTTACGCCGCAAAAATCATTTTCTCTCTTTGCGCCAAACTAAATTGCGGTGAAAAAGCCGGCAAGACGGACAAAACTCCTAAAAAACATTTTCTCTCTCAACGCCAAAAAATACTTGCGCCGGCAAAACCGGACAGACGCACAAAACTTCTAAAATTATATATAGGATCTTTGTTCAAGACAAGAATCTCAACTTTTCTCTACTAGTGTCTTAAATTTAACTAAAATGTCTTAACTTATGCTGTGCTTACATAAAGGTTGCTATGCGTTTTGCGACAAAAAATAGCACTCAAAATCATGAGAGGAAAAATCGCGAAAATCCGTGGGCTCGCTGTAACTTGGGGTGTAGTAGTTATCTGTTTGAGACGTGATAAGATAGAGATTATATAAATATCGGCAACAAACTTCACCCATCTTAATCTCTAACGTAAGACATATCCTTACCATTTATCTCAACCCCAACCCTTCAATTAAATCCCAAAATTTAATTAAACCCCAAAATGTGTTTAGAGAATTTTTAAAGTTTATTTCATACCTTTGAAAATTCATTGGTGATCGGCTCATTATTTTTTTAATTTTTTAACACGAAAATATCAAATTAGTTTATTTCCGGGTTTAACTAGTAGAAAAACAAACAAATTAAAATTATAAACAAACAAACGAAAAACTCATAAACATCTCCCCTTCTCTGTTTGTGTCAATTTATTAATTTTTAGAATGATGATTTTTCAATTCTATAGGACAAAGAGGGAGGGATAAAATTTGTTGGTAAAAATATATTTTTTATGTTTTAATTTCTTCTTCTAAACAATAAACGATTTTGGCCATTTGTTCAATTTATTTTTGAAAGGCTGGCAGAGATTTTTACAAAAAGACTTGCTTCCCTTTAGCAATAATATAAAATCTCTTTTGACATTTTCTTTTCCTTCAATCGACTTTTCCGGTCTTTCAAGAAAGATCAGAAGAAGAAGGTAAAGATTAAAGTCAGGTGTTTTGGGAATTTTAAAAAGTTATATGTATTTTCTAACTTGTTTATAAATTGATGTTTATTAATAGCTAGATGGAAAGAATACATATCTCCTATATGTTTATTGGAAAAAAATTAAGAAATTCTGTGTATTTTGATATAGGTATTAGGGTTGTTCCGTGGCGTGACACATGAGGATATGACTTTTGAGGACCAGACACTTGAGGACCGACTTTTGAGGACGCGACCTTTGGGGATGCGACTTTTGAGGATGCGACCTTTGAGGATGCGACTTTTGAGGATCAGACATTTGAGGATACTTAAATGTCAAAAAAATTAAAAAATAAATAATGTTAATTTTATGTTTAAAAAATTAAAATTTTATAATTTTATGGCTTTCTCAAGGACTACGAGCAAATAATTGAATTTTCCAGACATTTATATGAATGATTATTCTTTTTAGTTTAGATCTGGTAATAGATAAGTTTGTTTTAATCCCCCCCCCCCCCATATCCTACTCGATCCGACTTTGAGGAATATTCTGTTATATGAAGGTATTTGAGGAATATTCTATGATATCAAGGGATTTGTGGATTTGCAAGAGTTTTGGAAAGGATGCTATCAGGGATTTGGAAAGGATATCTGTGAATTAAAGTGGATATTTTTGATTGAATTTTAACTCTTTATCACTATTAATCCCCCAAAATCCTCTCATATCCATCAATCATTCATTATCCCTTAAATCCCTTTATCCCTCCCCAATCCCCTTAAGAGAGTCCCTAATCCATCAATATTTCCTTCGATTCACTTAATTTTAATCTTTCGATATCCCTCCTAATCATAAAGATCGCTCCTACAAACGTATGCCCCTCGTTATTTTATTGATATTAATTAAATCCCCTTGACCAATTCAGAACCCTTCTATCACCCGATATAAATCCTCTTATATCCAGAAATTCACTTATACCCCAACGCTAATCCTTAATAACTCCTTAACCCTCAAAAAATTTAGGTTCGGTTTATCGGTTCGGTTTCGGTTAAACGAAAAATTTGGTGAAACCGGCAACCCTATATAAAATTATAAAATTTTAATTTTTTAAACATAAAATTAACATTATTTATTTTTTAATTTTTTTGACATTAGAGTATCCTCAAATGTCTGATCCTCAAAAGTCGCATCCTCAACGGTCGCATCCTCAAAGGTCGCGTCCTCAAAAGTCGCATCCTCAAAAGTCGGTCCTCAAGTGTCTGGTCCTCAGAAGTCATATCCTCAAGTGTCGGGTAGCCGGTTGTTCACTGTCGGTTAACCGAACCGAAACTGAAAACCGGGGGTCGTAAACCGGTCAAAACCGAAAACCGGGGGTACCGGTTAATAACCGGTAGTGAACAACCCTAATAGGTATTACAGTTTCTAGGGATTGGATTATGGGAAATAAATGAATTCTGAGACCGCAATTCACAAATGTGGAAAATCGTGTTCAAAACCACCAAAAGTATATTATAATAGCTTGAGAAAATTATCCAATAATTTTTAAATGAAAGCGCAAGGTGATACCCCTCATTTCAGTCCTATAACAGTTCAGTGCCTAGCTACAAAATACCAAAAAATCAAATTCTTTTAATTCTTAATGGCGACCCTAAATACTTAAGCGAT
Organism: Meloidogyne arenaria; assembly: GCA_036172955.1. Classification (NCBI taxonomy): domain Eukaryota; kingdom Metazoa; phylum Nematoda; class Chromadorea; order Rhabditida; family Meloidogynidae; genus Meloidogyne; species Meloidogyne arenaria. The sequence continues at coordinate 3,071,397 of JARQAB010000029.1, read as the reverse complement.
CTAAACCCCAACCTCTTTTAAACTTCGAAAGATTGAAGTGAAAGAAGTTAGTTTTCTTTATTTTTCAATTTTAAAGAATTCTGATTTTTAAAAATTAATTTAAAAAATAAAATTCCTTTATATATTTATTCCAAACATTACTAATTTAATTAGTAATAATTAATTAAAAAGGGAAAATACCAAAAATAAAAAAGAAAATTGAACCAAAGTAAAGAAAAATAATTAATTTTCTATCCTTCCCAGCATTTATTTAATTTATTTTTTAATATTTTCTTTTTAATCTATCGGCCGGGACCTGGAACTTTATTTCCTTTGTTGATGGTCCACTATTAGGTGGAACTCCTTTAATTGAATCCACAATTGAGACAGATAAAAGCATTAAAATAATAATTAAATTAATTAAATTTTTAATTGAATAAAACATTTTTGGCTTTAAGTTTTTTTTCAATTTTTTAAAAAAATCTTTAATGATTAAATAAAATTTATGGGAGGATTTTTAAAAAACATTAGTAGTAAAAAACGGCTCCCGGACAATGCGTCAGTGGACAATGCGTCAGTGGAAAATGCGTCAGTGGACAATCGGTCAGTATTGATAAAAAGTGATTAAAAGTGATGATATAAAGAGATAAAAATTGACTGATATCCCTCCAAATCGGCTGATCTCCATCTTAAGCAAACCAAATAACTTAATATCTCTGTTAATCCTCCCAAACTCGAGATATCGGCCTTAATCCCAACAAATCCCTCTATATCTCTTTTAAACCCCAAAATCCTTTTTCAAATACTCCTAATCTGTTTATATCCCATCTTTAATCTTTTAATATCATCTTTTATCTCTTTGCATCATCACTTTTAATCACTTTTTATCAATACTGACCGATTGTCCACTGACGCATTTTCCACTGACGCATTGTCCACTGACGCATTGTCCGGACACGGTAAAAAACATTTATTTGGCATTAAAGAATACTTTTTGGCTCGAATTTAAGAGAATAATTTTTATATTAATTCACGAGATTTTTAAAAATAAAATATTTTTTTGTTTATTCAGTATTTATTTTTTTGTATTTTTCTTTTATGTTTTGCCAAAAAATATTTTTTATTAATTCTTATTTTATATCAATCTATAAATGATATTCTTCAAGTAAATAATACTGAAAATGGCCGGGATCATCCTAAAAACACGTGAAGAGCAATCATCGCTCTAGTTAACAGAAGTTCCCAGAGAAAAGGCAAGGAACGCCACAAAAAGCCTTTCTTAAAGAGTTATTAGCCGCATATATCTGAGCTTAACATCGCCACTAAGCTTGGTAAAGCGATTGGAAAGTAGTCGGTGCATTTAAGTCCTAAAGGAATACGCAAAGGCAGATCACCTCTTCATTCATTGAGCTCAAAGTTGCCGGCCGGCCAATCCATCGTGTTAAAGGTGAGACGTCTCCCTGTATTCCTTCACTGCGTGCTATTCACCTATTTCTATACTCACACATGATTGCAACATGCGCGACTTTCCTAATAACATCAACTAACAGACGAGGCACTGGGGAACGGGATTAATTATCAATTTAATTTTTAAAATTAAGATTTAGACGTTTGCTAAAGCAGAATTTGATGATATTAAAAGTTTTTGGCCAAATTTAAAAGGAATATTAAACAAAACAATTTAATTTTGGGAAAGGAGAATATTTTTTTAAATTATTTTGCTAAAAATTCAATTTAAATTCTGTTTTCGATGTAAATTAAATCGAAATCGTTTGTCAATGCTTTACTATTTATTTGAAAATAAATAAATTTTGTTTAAATTCTGGCTGTATGAAAATAACTATGTATAGAGTTGATTTCTCTACAGAAAAATTTTTTAAATAAAAATTGAATTGCAGAAATATTTTTCAAAATTTTTTTCAAAATTTTTCAAAATTAAATCAAAATTCACAAAATAAAAAAAAATTGAATTGTAGGTTATTTACAAGTAATTGGACCTACCGTATTTTTATAAAATAAAAACGCTTTTCACTGTTATTTTACTTCGTTTATTTTTACTTATTCGGCCTTTTACCTCGATTGAATATATTTTTTTTATTTTAAGCCATATCTTTTTATAAGAAACTTTTGAGAAATTAATGTTTTAGTTATTTTTTGAGTTTTTTAGAAATTAACCGAAGTATGTTAATTATAGTTGGATTTCTGATTTTCCCTAGAGTGAATTTTTAATTTTTTTTTTGTAAATTAAACATGTTTAGGGGTTTATTAATTCTGACTTTTACTCTGAATTTTATCCATTCTTAATAAATTTATTATTTATTAGAATTCACTAAATATTTAAAAAAACACACAAATATTCCCAAATATATTTTTATTCAGTAAATTGAATTAATTTTATGTTGAAATTAACAAAGAAAACCATCAAAATTAGCTTAATTTAAATTCCATTATTTCCCATTTATCATTTAATTTAAACGGTTTTCTTCAATCATTTTTCTTCAATTATGTCCAGGATTTGGTGCACTAGGCTTTTTGCCTGCATCCACAAAAGAGACAGACAAAAGCATTAAGGTAACCATTAAAGGCATTAAATAAATAATTAAATTTTTAATTGAATTAGTAAACATTTTTTGGTTGAAGAATAATTAAATAAATTGAGTGGTTAGCCAATATTTATTCCACGGAATTTTTCCCGCTTCCTTAAAATTATAATCCGATTTCATACTTGTTATATAAGACTCAATCTAAAAATTTAATGGCAACCAGACGCTTCGATGACTACGTTCAGCTGTTTTTTACCAATCAAGCTACTAGGGACGATAATTTTCGTATCTTACAAAATTATTATTAAGGGTTCACCCACAGTTGCTTGGTGATATAACCAGACAAATCTTTCCTGCTTGTTTAAACTTAAAAATAAAAGATGTTTTTCGGTATATATTTTCACCTATATTTTAAATTTCTTAATCGTCCCTGATTTTTAAATTTAAAAAATCAATATATTTTGATTGATTCCTTCACAAAACTAGCCTGTAACTACAATTTATCAAAAATTTTTTAAAATAAGAAATATGCTTAATCCCCATTGCCTCACTTTAAAAATTTTTTTTAATTTATAGAAGCAAAGAAAATTTCAAAAGAATTAATTTTGGCTTACCTTTTTATGAGTTTTGAGGAATAATTTTTATTTTAATTTCTGGTTAATTAAGGCTGTTTTTAATTTATTTAAATATACCCTTTTTGTAATTTGTATTTTGTTTTTTATAATTTTTATTTTCGCAGTTCGGTTCAAAAAAGGATAAATATTTTTATAAAATATTTTATAAAAATAAAATTTTATGGCAAAATAAAATAAAAATAAATTAGAGAAGATAACAATTTACGGAAAGGATAATTCACAGAAATTTTAATATAATATTTTACCTAGTATTTCGAGGAATTTTAAAAATTGGTTATTAAACAATAAAGTTAATATTTGCAAGATGCTTTCCTCGTCTTATAGCAATTAGGAAGTGATTAAGAAGCAACACATTGATCCCTTAATCTCTAATTCACTCAATAATTCACTTGCCTTCAATTTCGTTTCCTCAGAACTTCAATTTCATTTATTCTACTCAACTCCCGAATTCCTTCAAAAACAAGATTGGAAAATGCCTTTCTGTTGTTGTTTTCCAATTTTTTGGACTAAATACATTTTTATTTGATAGATCCAAATTTTATTTTCTCCTTTCCTTCTATCTGAGAGGAAAAATTCACGTGATTTTCCTTTTAGGTAAATTGTCAATTTAGAGAATTATCCTCAAATATAATTTTGCTTTCTAATCATAAACCTCAAAAAACTTCAAAGAGAATATTATTTTTAAATAAAATAAATATTATTTTTTATTTATCCAATTGTTTGCGGGATTAAATAAAAAAATAAAAATAGAAAATTGGTAAACAATTTTTTTTAATTTTGAAAAAAAATTAAAGGTTTTATTTTAATTGATTTTTGTTTTTATATTTTTAAATTAAATAATTAAGGACTTATTATTTTAGTAAAATATTTTTTATTTTTGCAAAAATTTAAATTTTAATGATTAACCGAATCGGAACCGGGGATAACCGCAACCCGGTGACCAATACCGCACAGTTTCGGTTTAAAAATACGCCCCTAAAGATGGAATTTTTGGAATCTTAATCCCTCCAAATCATCAGATATCTTTCTTAACTCATAAATCGGCGATATCGGGGGATTTAAAGGGATTAGGAGGATATCAGAGGAATTAGAGGAAATATTTGAATTTGAAAGCGAAATCATATTTTCGCCCATCTTTGACCTTCTATAAAAACTTTTAGAATTCAAAATATATAAATAAAAATCATATTAAAATTATGAAATGTTTGTGTTAGCCTAAAAATGAAATCATTTAAAGATAAGTTCTTCAATTATTTTCTTATCATTCTTTTCCGGAATTTCCTTACTATTTTGTGTTTTAAAAATAATATATATAAATAAAATAATTTATATAAAAAATATTTTAAATTATCAATTAATTTAAAACAAAAATGTTTAATAAATTTCAAATAATTTTATTTTTAACTATTTTTCTATTTATTAATTTAAATATTAATTTTATTGAATCAAAAAATATTTTGAATAAAAGGGGACAAAAAATATTTTTAAATAAAAAAAAAGAAATTTTAAAAAATTCAACAAAAATTAAAACAAGCGAAGAAGAAGAAGAAGAATTTTTTATAGATTTTGCAATGCTTTCATATGAATATATTTATGATGATGCTATTTATAATTTTTTTGATAATTGTTATTATGAGGAGGAAGAATTTGAAGAATATTGTTTTATGGATAAAATGAGTACTCCAATTAATGCTAAATTTGATGTAAATTTAATTTTAAAGGATAATATTGTAAGTAAGGATGATTCACCTAGAGTATTTAAAAACTTAGGCGGGTGTAAGAAAGGAAAAAGAAAGCATTAGTCGATGCCCCTAAATGGTAGAGCTCCTATATGTGGTGAGCGAAAGCATTTGCTTAGCAATAACTGTCAGGAGGTCGCAGGTTCGAACCATGACCGGTGGCTAAACTTATGCTAAACTCTTTCTTTAGTTTATCTTATTGTTTTTTAAACACTTCTATGGCCTAATCCTTAACTTGCCTTTGTTTAAAAAATAATTTAAAAACAGAATAAACACGTTATTATTTTAGGATGAAACACTGTTTGATGTTGAATTTTTTGTTGATGAACTTGTTGATATTGAGGGGAATACAATTGTAAATATTAGTAGAAATACTAATTTTTGTCTTTATTTTATGGTCTGTGGCAAAACTATACAAGGAAATACAGAAGATATTACAAAAATTTCAAATGTTTTAAATGCTCATTATGATATTTCTCGTTATTATTTGGACGGTTTATGTAATGATACTAAAATAAAAAGAAGTCAATTAGGGTTAAAGTTTAATAATGCAAATATTACAATTAATTTTGATGGAAGTGATTTAGCTGGATATAGTGTAAAGATTTGTTTAATAAATTTAAAATTGAATTTTTAATTAAAAGTCTTAACAAAATAGAATAAGAATTACATATTGAAAATTATTTTTTAGGGAAGAAGTTTAAAAGGAAATTGAGAAAACATTTTTTATCAAGGCAAATATACAGAATAATTACCCAATTTTTGTCTTCTATTCAAATTTAATTAATAGGAAATGAATAAATAAAAATCACTCAAATTTCCTATTATTTATCAATTCACAAAACCTTATAATGGTGTGAAAGTTGAATGGAAGGAAATTGATTCATTGAAAAGAAAGAATGAATTTCTATACTAGGGTAGAGTCTTCGTGGTTCTGGTCGGGTTTTTGCCTAAAAATTCGTCGGGGGTCGGGTCGTCGGGGGTCTGGTCGTGGTTTCGGGGGGAGGGGTGCTACCTTACTTTTGACTCTTATGATATTTTTGCGGATAGAACAAGAATGAAATTGAAAAATAATTGTTTTAGATGAATCATTATTTTTTACTATTTTTTCGCGACCGCAAAACTTTATCCAAATATTAAACAATTTCCTAACCGAATCTTTCGAATCCCATATAAATAGCGATTAACTAAAATTAATTAAAAATATATTTTATTTAAGCATGATAATATTTGTGAAATTGAAATTTGGGATTGGAATGAGGATACTCAAATAGAATTTGCATTACCAGTTTTTAATAATTATTGCATATTTTTTGATTCTATTTTACAACAAATAGCATTTTCTCCAAGAAAAAAGAAAGAAATAAAATCGACGTCATGCCATATTTATTAAATATTCAAATAAATAATTCAAAAAATTTGAAATAATTTTTAAAAGTTTATTTAAATGTTTATAAATGTTGATTTCCATTAAAGCTAATTATAAGTAGAGACCGGATTTTATTGAAATAAAATATTTTTTTTGCAAACACACTATATCGAGAGAAGCCCAAATATGGCATTGGTTTTTAGATATTATGACCAGTGATGGAAAACTTCCAGAATTTCTCCGGAACCGGTTCCGGTTCCGGAACCGCTTTATTAATTTTGGCGGTTCCGGTTCCGGTTCTGGAACCGCTTTTTTAAATTTGGCGGTTCCGGTTCCGGTTCTGGAACCGCTTTTTTAACTTTGGCGGTTCCGGTTCCGGTTCTGGAACCGGTACCAGAACCGGTTCCAGTGACAAAATTTTTTAGCTATTTTAATGAAAAAATTTATTATTTTTTTTTCATAAATAAATTTTATTAAAGCCTTCTGAATTGATTAAGGGTGATTTAAGGGAAATCAGTAGCATAAGGAGTGATAAAGAGATTCGTGGTATGAGGGATTATGAGAGACCATTTGTAGGAATATCGTAGGATTAAGTGGAGTCATGGATCTCGAAGTGGAGTCATGGATCTTAAGCCAGATTTTAAGCCAGGATCTTAAGGCAGATTTCTTTCTTTTTCTGCGCCGCAGGCGAAAATTTTGAAAATTTTGGAGGATCCTTAAGCCAAAATCTTCATTTTTCTGCGCCGCAGGCGAAAATTTTGGAAATTTTGGAGGATCCTTAAGCCAAAATCTTCATTTTTCTGCGCCGCAGGCGAAAATTTTGAAAATTTTGGAGGATCCTTAAGCCAAAATCTTCATTTTTCTGCGCCGCAGGCGAAAATTTTGGAAATTTTGGAGGATCCTTAAGCCAAAATCTTCATTTTTCTGCGCCGCAGGCGAAAATTTTGGAAATCATAGCACATAAAATTCATCTATTTAAATATAAGACAAGCTTTTTTTGTTAAAAAATAAGTTTGTAGTAATTTATTTTCCAAAGAAAAACAATTAATTACTAATTCATTACGTTTGGGTTCGAACCTAATACCCAGATAAATACTGTAATCTACGAAACCCAACACACTATCCAGTCAACCACACCTCCTTTTGAAAGAAAAGGAAAGAAAATCTTTTTACCCGTCTCATTTTCTCTTCCTTTTCTTCTCACGACTCCCATATTTTGCTCATTTCTCTGATTTTAGCCATCATTAGGGGTGTATCTTTGGAACCGGTTCTGGAACCGGTTCCAAATCGGTTCCAGACCTTTACCGGTTCCGCGGTTCCGGTTCCAAACCGGTTGCGGACCTTTGCCGGTTCCACGGTTCCGGTTCCAAACCGGTTCCGGAACTTTACCGGTTCCACGGTAGTAGTTAGTCCGGCGCCCAAGTCGTGGGGCAGAGGGGGCTGTCAGTTAATCAATCAAAATTAAAAGGTGTGAAGTCATTTCCCCCTTCCCCTCTCAACCAAAAGCTTTTGAAGCTTCCCCCACCCTCCCCAAACCTAAAGTTGCTTTTCCTTTCTCAACCTAAAGCTGTTGAAGCTTTTCTTTCTTTTCCTTCCCCCACCCACCCCACTAACCAAAAGCTTTTGAAGCTTTTCCTTCCCCCACCCACCCCACTAACCAAAAGCTTTTGAAGCTTTTGCTTCCCCCACCCACCCCACTAACCAAAACCAATAGGCTCTTCTTTTGTTTTCCCTCCCAAACCAAAAGCTATTGAACCTATCCAAATTATGCAAATGCGCCTCGCTCTCTCTTCATCCCTCTCCCGAAAAATTAAGCAATAATTTTTCCCTTCCAAAGTTTAAAAGCTTTCTTCAAAAATAAATAGAGGGTGTAAATAAAAAAATACTGTAATATTGGAAAATAGATGAAAAAGAATGGAGATAAATAAAAAACAATAGAGGAAAAAGATAATAAAAAATAACTATAATTAAAATATAAATAAGGTAAAATTAAAAAAATACTGTAAAAATAAATGAATGGAAATAATTAGTGAAAGTTTAAAAAATAAATAAAATTAAAACATCGTCGTCTCAGCAATTACACCTAAACTTAATATTTTCAAATTTCCCTTCTTTTTATTTCAAAATACTTTCCCTCTAAAAGTCTTTTACTTTATGCAAATTTATTTTTGCTCTCCCTTTTCTACCCGACTGGAAATACATAAAAGAAAAATTAAAAATTCCTTTTATGCAAATTTATAGCAAATTCTTTTCTTTTTTAAAAATTTTTTGCTTTTCTTACTAAACTTCTCTTCAAATCCCAGAGAGTTAAAGTAGTATTACGAAATTCTCTTCTTTTGCTTTATTTTAAATTATGCAAATTTAACTTTTCTTCCCGGCTGGTAATAAAAGAAAATGCATAGAAATTCCTATTCTACAAACATCAATCAATCTGAGGATCCTTAAAAGTAAAGGATTTTGCATTTCTTTCTTCATTCTTAAAAATTGTAAGAAATTATTTAATTCTTGCTGCTCTATTATTTTTGACTTTATTTTTGGACAATGTCTCCTCCACCTTCGAAGAAATCAAGGATGTTCCTGATCAACAATTTACTTGATTTACAATCCGGCGGAGGTGATTTTTTAAAACTTTTAGGGGAAGAAACCAAGATTACCCGTAAATTTAATCTCACCAAACTTTCTACTAAATTTTTAATAACTGGTCTACCCGATCAGCCAGAGGGATTGCTTAGGGATCTATTTCAAAAATGTATTGACCAGACCCTGGAAACCAACTGGGACAATCAACTTAAACCAGATCAGCTTGGCTGTAGCATTAGCAGTCAACTGTTGGAATCTGATATTTGGATCCCAATCCGTGAAATTACTCCCAACACGGTGGATTCAATTCTTAACCAATTCCTAAAAGTCGCCCAATCCAAAAAACAAGACAATGGTATGCTCTGGGGCGAACCCTTCAACGTCTGCGTTACCACCATAGATAAGAAGAAGAATCTCCAGACAACACGAACTATTCAAGGTAGCGGTGGGAAGTCTACTCGTCGGATTAGCGACAAGAATCTCATCAAAATTCATAATTCCGACAACTTCTGCCTATTTTATGCTCTGATCGCTACTTATGTCTATTCAATATGTTCCTGGTCGAAAAGCAAATTTTATGACTATATGCACAGCCGTTTTGGAATGAGGCATCTACTTGATCAGGACACTAAGAATTTAATGGGAAATGTGGGAGCCCCTCTTGATCAACCAACCTACGATGCAAAAGTATGGGTGCCCAAAGTGGTCGATTTTTGGAATTCAAAGAAAGAAGGCCAGTTTAAAGTTTTTATTTTTGGCGAACTAGATGAAATACCTATTTTTAAATATGGTGATGAAAAATTCAATACCCCTATTTTACTTTATTTTAATAATAATCATTTTGATGGGGTAAGAAGGGCAAGTGATTTATTTGGTAAGCCTTATTGTCTCATATGCGAAAAAGTGTACCACAGACAAAATGACCACGCTACCTCCTGTAAAGCAAAGTGTCCAAATTGCTCCAGGATTGGTCCTAACTACCCCTGTCAACAAGTGGACAACTATTTCAACCAATGTAATATGTGTTTTAAGGAATTTAATAATGAGGACTGTTACAAGTACCATCTAATTTCAAACTTTTGTAACAACTCTAAGAAATGTGAGAAATGTGGCGTGGTTTGGAATGTAACTGTCAACAATCGGAATGGTAGGAATGGTCACGTGTGTTCTGAACGATATTGCAACACATGTTTCAGTTTCCACGATCCAAAAAGAGGCTGTTTCATCAAACCCCTTACTCCAAGGAAGCCCAAACCGTACCGATTTATCGCCTTCGACTTCGAGACTATGCAGCACAAACAAGGCGAAAAGGGTAAACTACATGAAGTTAATTTTATCTCAGCAAAAATCAATTGCCCCGAGTGTATTAGTAAGGGAAACAACGATTGTACTGTTTGCGGTGAGGATCGGACTATAACCTTCTCCCATAAACCATTCTCCAACACCCAAGTGGATCAACAAAATATTACCAATGATCCCCTGACCGATTTTGTGGCTTGGATAACCAATTTTTCTACTGATACAATAGCCTTCTCACATTTTGGAGGAAGGTTTGATATGGTCCTGGTCTTCAAAGCACTATATCTTCGGGGACTGACTCCAGACATGATCAAGAATGGAAATAAAATGTATGAAATGAAGGTAAAGAATGATAAAAAATGCTGGGTAATTTTTCACGACACATATAATTTAATGCCAATGCCATTGGCTTCTCTGGTACCAGCATTTGCTCTACAGGTCGAAGACAAGCCCTTCTTCCCTCATCTGGCCAACAACCCAAAGAATTATGGGAAGGAAATCTACCCAACTAAGGAAGACTACCTTGCAAATGGAATGATGCCTGAAAAGAGGGCTCAGTTCGATAAATGGTTCGAACAACACAAAAATGAGCCATTCAAATTAGATGAACAACTAGCAGCCTATTGTACAAATGATGTGGATATTTTAATGGCTGCGCTTATAGCCTTCAGAAAAGAATTTCTGGAGGTTTCCAAGGGACTTGATGTTTTACGAGAGTCCATGACTATAGCTTCAGCCTGCATGAAGCATTTCCGCATGAACCACCTCAAAGCACAACATGTTGGCATTGTACCGGAAAAAGGGTATGATAATGTGGACAACCAAAGTTTGTTGGCACTCCGATTCCTCAAGTGGTATGCTGAAAAGAATATGGTCAACATTAGGACAGCCCACTCAGAAAATGGTGAGAAAAAGATGGGTAAATATAAGTTAGATGGCTGGGTCAAGGAGAAGAAACTGGCTATTGAGGTAAATGGGTGCTGTTGGCATGGATGTATTAAGTGCTACCCAGATAATGATACAAAACTCCCAACAGGTCTAACAGCAGGACAACACCGACAAAAAGATGAACAACGTTTAAATTTCATCAAGAATTTGGGAGTGAATGTGGAGGTTTATTGGGAGTGTGAAATAAGGGCTATGGTTTCGAAAGATTATGAAATGAGGAAAATGTTTAAGAATTATTTAGACGATGGACCAATCAATATTAGATCAGCATTTTACGGTGGAAGGACTGGTCCACTCAAACTTTTCCACAAGGCTGAACCTGGTCGGAAAATCTCCTACTATGACGTCACTTCCCTCTACCCGTTTATTAATGTCTCCACAAGGTACCCAGTTGGACACCCTGAAGTCCACGTCATCAACAAGGATGTCAATTGGACGAAACCTGAGGACAACATATATCAACTTGCCCTACTCAAACTGTTCATCATCCCACCACGAAATATTGAAGTCCCCGTCCTACCTATGAAAATTGGAGAGGATGAAGATGAAAGGCTCCTCTTCCCATTATGCTCTACATGTGCCAAAGAACACCCACATGGAGATGTAAAGGAGAATTACTGCTGCCCTCACACAGACCAACAAAGAGGGTGGGTAAGCACTTGTACATCTATTGAGTTAAATGAGGCCCTCAAGGAGGGGTATGTGGTCACCAAATTATTTAGAGTGTTGGAATTTAAAAGCTATGACGACACCCTCTTCAGGCCATATATTAGTGAATTTATGAGGCAAAAAATTCACTCTTCAGGTTTTGACAACACCATCAAGGGCGACAAGGAGAAGGAAGATATGTTTATGAAGGAGTGCCTGGAAATGTTTGGGATTAATATAGAAAGGGAAAAGATGGTAGTCAATAAGGGTAAACGGACACAAGCAAAATTGTGTCTAAACAACTTGTGGGGTCGATTTTCACTCCGTAATTTTGGACTTTCTCAGTGCAAAATTACTGACGACCCCAATGAATTGGCAAAAATGTGTGACGACCCTTCAATTACAATCAATTCAATTGATGAGCTCACTGAAGATGTCATTCTCATCAATTACATCAAAAAGAAAGACTGGGTGGAAGAACATGACTCATCAAACGTCATCATATCGCTCTGGACCACCTCAGCAGCGAGAATCCACCTTCTGCATGCCATGCAGAAGGTTGTCAGAACACCTGGATGTCAGCTCCTTTATACTGACACCGATTCATTGATTTTTTCTCATCCCGACAACAACTGCCCACTTGATCTTGGGCCTCATCTGGGTCAGTTTACTGACGAGTACCCAGACTTTGATATTTTGGAGTACTGCTCTGGAGGAGCAAAACAATATGGACTGAAACTTCAAAAGAGATCTACTCCCAATGCTGAGCCGGACTATGTTCTCAAAGTCCGTGGAATGACTCTCAACTGGGATGTCATCAACAACCAGGGATTATGTTACGAGAACTTTAAGAAACAAGTTTTTGATTTCACAAAATCAGATAATATACCAATTTTAATTAAATATCCAAACTTTCTTAGACCATCTATTAAAGATGGTTCGATTACAACCCAACCTCTTACTAAAATTTACAAACCTTATGTCGGTAAGGGCATTGTCCGCCCTTCCGATTTTGTTGTATTAAATTTTGGTCATATTAATAATCGCCATCCTAGAATTTTATTGTAATTATAGGGGTTGGAAAGTAGCCAGGGGTACGGGCACCAAACTCTATACCAACCATCGTAATGTTGCGAGTCACACCTCTCATTGACTTGTCGATGAATATCAAATGTGTTATTCACATATTGTGAGGTAATCCTCGCATTGAAAATCGGTGGTCGCGGACTTGAGTATAAATTCTCACTTCCCTGGTTGAGTTTGGGCATGCCTGTCAAATGGCGAAGCCACACTCCTATCTTTTACAATAATTTTCTATTCTTAATAAAATTTTTTCTTATTCTTAATAAATATTTTACACATTATTATTGTATAAATTTTATTCGTGATAAATTTTTAAAGATAAAATTTTGAAAAAATTATTCAATAGGAGTCACAAGTTTTAGGGGTAAAATTGCATAGTTAGTAAAACAAAGATACAATTTTTAAAATATTAAAAAATTAAGGGAATGAAGACATAGTTTTTAGAGGTAAAATTACATAATTAGTAAGACAAAGTAGTAGATTTCAGAATTTAATAAAAGGAGTTGCACTTTTTAGGGGTAAAATTACAAAATTAAGGAAAAGAAGATGAAATTTGTCAATTTTCATCTTTTTCAGTGTGCACGCGTGTGTTTTAGGTGCGCGTGTGTCGAGGGGGTGCGCGTGTTTTACCATTCATCTTGACTAAGGTCTCCCCTGTATATTTCCATCTCGTCTTCAAATTCCTTGTCCATAAATATTTCGGGACTATCTGGAGGAGAAAACTTTGCCTTATCTGAAAATTCCGAAGACAAGCTAGGAATTTTCTCTATCTCATCATCAACAAATTCCAATAACTCGATAGGATAAAAACGATCCTTAGCCCAAGGTCGATGTTCGACTACGCAATTTAGGTACGGGTTCTTAAGTTGTATACGATGTCTTGTGTAAAAATGTTGTGCTATGCTTACATTATAGGGACGTCGTAGGCGTCCATAGGCGCGAATTCTATTTGCGCCTTTTCGTGTAATACCTCCAAATAAAAAGGTCTTTCTTTCAAAGTCCTTGTTTAGGTAAGTTGTACGGACTTTACGATCCAAAAATTTTGTTAGCACACAAACTCTTGTTTGAGGGTTATCTAAATGTCCGGCTAGACTACGGACGGAGCAGTCTAGAAAGCGTGCAATTTCATCAACAACAAGAACCATTTTGTAAGAATGAATATTTTGGTAAAAATTCTGTCCTTTTATACACACATGTCGGTCACCCGACAATTCTTTGTAACACAATCCTCACATAAATCAAACTTTACAGTGACCCCATTCTCATATCTCACTAATTTATCTTCCGAATGGAATAGTTTTTCTCTACATTCCTTGCAAAAATAAAACTGAAGTACATATTTTGGCTTGGTAAGCTTCCATAAATTTTTGTCAAAGACAAAATACACAGGTTTGCGAGAATTTTCCTCAGACATTATAAATGTTTGAAATGAAAAATGAAAATTTTAGAGTTTATATATGCACCTAAATAGGGCGTGGCCTAATTTTATTCGTATTTGTTGAATTCCGCATTAAAATAAAAATCATTGATGAGTGAAGAAAGTTACGAAATAATACGTTATGTTAAGGGAGTGCGCGAGTATCGTGAATTTAAAATAAGAACCTATGTGCATTCAATCAATGATGCTCTAAAACAGAGCATTCAACTTGATATGGGAGCAAGACTATGCATCCTTATCAATTACTTTCGTGCTGGAAAATGGTGTGATGACTGTCTTAGCTTTGTCGTGAGTCAATTTCAAGATGATATAATAATACCCCTAGATGAAAAATCTTTTTCATAAGCGTTTTATCTTTGTCCAGAATGTGCTGATATTACCAAAAACTATCTCGATAATTTATAATTTTATTCACAATATTTTTTACAAATAAATCTGGATTATGAACATTGTTTAACATTTTAAGATATTGGGGAAATGTGTAACCTTTAGAAAGAAAATAAATAAGAGAAATGCAATGGTGGGCACAATAATTAGAATTTAGGGATTGGTATGGTTTTAGGTTTCTATTTACAATTGAAAAATCTTTTAAAAATGAATCAATAATACATATACTTGTGGGTAAATTTAAACTATCAAAATAGACTGCTTGTTTATTTCCTTGAACGTAAATTGTAATCCAGTGTGAACCTGCAAATCCTTTAGGGTCCAAGTTTACAATTAAAGCTTTGCCTTCTACAGGTTTGGGTAGATTGTTACACGGAAAGCATCCCTGGAAGATTTTGTTTGTGTAGGGATTTGAGCTCAATATTTTTGTTATCTGATTGCTGAACATTATTCTTAGGTAAATTTGTTTTTAACCAAAAAATTGATCGTAATTGGTAAATAATTAAGCTTGCTATGAGCATAATATATAGTCCTATCAGACCCCAGCAAAAGACATGTCCATATATATCCCTGGGGGTTTCATTACAAAGAGTAGGTAGATTCTCAAAAGGAAAAGTTGCAAAGACTGGTGAAGAAGCGGATATTCTTGGTTGGGTTGTATTTTTCTTAGGGTATCCCATTTTATTTAGATACTCCGCATACTCAGGAATTTCTTGTAAATTTTCCATAGCTTCTTTAGTTAGTCCAACACACGGAGTAAATATCCGAATTAAAAATAAAGTTACTAAAATTCCTTTCATTTATTCAAATGGTAGTGTCGCTTGCTATTGTCCGGTTTTTATCTAGCATTATAAGGGAGTCCGCCTCACCCATAACAACTAGCATGACTCCGCCCTCTGGGACCGGCTGACTGAATTTGATGTTTATGGCTGTAGTCCCATTTTTTATTAGGTCAAATGTCCCACTATTATCATCCCCACTGTTTGTCAAATTGAAAACATAAATACAGTGAGTCTTTCCAAACTGTTGGTAAGTTATTCCATTATTATTTCAACAAAAATTAAAACAAGCGAAGAAGAAGAAGAAGAATTTTTTATAGATTTTGCAATGCTTTCATATGAATATATTTATGATGATGCTATTTATAATTTTTTTGATAATTGTTATTATGAGGAGGAAGTATTTGAAGAATATTGTTTTATGGATAAAATGAGTACTCCAATTAATGCTAAATTTGATGTAAATTTAATTTTAAAGGATAATATTGTAAGTAAGGATGATTCACCTAGAGTATTTAAAAACTTAGGCGGGTGTAAGAAAGGAAAAAGAAAGCATTAGTCGATGCCCCTAAATGGTAGAGCTCCTATATGTGGTGAGCGAAAGCACTTGCTTAGCAATAACTGTCAGGAGGTCGCAGGTTCGAACCATGACCGGTGGCTAAACTTATGCTAAACTCTTTCTTTAGTTTATCTTATTGTTTTTTAAACACTTCTATGGCCTAATCCTTAACTTGCCTTTGTTTAAAAAATAATTTAAAAACAGAATAAACACGTTATTATTTTAGGATGAAACACTGTTTGATGTTGAATTTTTTGTTGATGAACTTGTTGATATTGAGGGGAATACAATTGTAAATATTAGCAGAAATACTAATTTTTGTCTTTATTTTATGGTCTGTGGCAAAACTATACAAGGAAATACAGAAGATATTACAAAAATTTCAAATGTTTTAAATGCTCACTATGATATTTCTCGTTATTATTTGGACGGTTTATGTAATGATACTAAAATAAAAAGAAGTCAATTAGGGTTAAAGTTTAATAATGCAAATATTACAATTAATTTTGATGGAAGTGATTTAGCTGGATATAGTGTAAAGATTTGTTTAATAAATTTAAAATTGAATTTTTAATTAAAAGTCTTAACAAAATAGAATAAGAATTACATCTTGAAAATTATTTTTTAGGGAAGAAGTTTAAAAGGAAATTGAGAAAACATTTTTTATCAAGGCAAATATACAGAATAATTACCCAATTTTTGTCTTCTATTCAAATTTAATTAATAGGAAATGAATAAATAAAAATCACTCAAATTTCTTATTATTTATCAATTCACAAAACCTTATAATGGTGTGAAAGTTGAATGGAAGGAAATTGATTCATTGAAAAGAAAGAATGAATTTCTATACTAGGGTAGAGTCTTCGTGGTTCTGGTCGGGTTTTTGCCTAAAAATTCGTCGGGGGTCGGGTCGTCGGGGGTCTGGTCGTGGTTTCGGGGGGAGGGGTGCTACCTTACTTTTGACTCTTATGATATTTTTGCGGATAGAACAAGAATGAAATTGAAAAATAATTGTTTTAGATGAATCATTATTTTTTACTATTTTTTCGCGACCGCAAAACTTTATCCAAATATTAAACAATTTCCTAACCGAATCTTTCGAATCCCATATAAATAGCGATTAACTAAAATTAATTAAAAATATATTTTATTTAAGCATGATAATATTTGTGAAATTGAAATTTGGGATTGGAATGAGGATACTCAAATAGAATTTGCATTACCAGTTTTTAATAATTATTGCATATTTTTTGATTCTATTTTACAACAAATAGCATTTTCTCCAAGAAAAAAGAAAGAAATAAAATCGACGTCATGCCATATTTATTAAATATTCAAATAAATAATTCAAAAAATTTGAAATAATTTTTAAAAGTTTATTTAAATGTTTATAAATGTTGATTTCCATTAAAGCTAATTATAAGTAGAGACCGGATTTTATTGAAATAAAATATTTTTTTTGCAAACACACTATATCGAGAGAAGCCCAAATATGGCATTGGTTTTTAGATATTATGACCAGTGATGGAAAACTTCCAGAATTTCTCCGGAACCGGTTCCGGTTCCGGAACCGCTTTATTAATTTTGGCGGTTCCGGTTCCGGTTCTGGAACCGCTTTTTTAAATTTGGCGGTTCCGGTTCCGGTTCTGGAACCGCTTTTTTAACTTTGGCGGTTCCGGTTCCGGTTCTGGAACCGGTACCAGAACCGGTTCCAGTGACAAAATTTTTTAGCTATTTTAATGAAAAAATTTATTATTTTTTTTCATAAATAAATTTTATTAAAGCCTTCTGAATTGATTAAGGGTGATTTAAGGGAAATCAGTAGCATAAGGAGTGATAAAGAGATTCGTGGTATGAGGGATTATGAGAGACCATTTGTAGGAATATCGTAGGATTAAGTGGAGTCATGGATCTCGAAGTGGAGTCATGGATCTTAAGCCAGATTTTAAGCCAGGATCTTAAGGCAGATTTCTTTCTTTTTCTGCGCCGCAGGCGAAAATTTTGAAAATTTTGGAGGATCCTTAAGCCAAAATCTTCATTTTTCTGCGCCGCAGGCGAAAATTTTGGAAATTTTGGAGGATCCTTAAGCCAAAATCTTCATTTTTCTGCGCCGCAGGCGAAAATTTTGAAAATTTTGGAGGATCCTTAAGCCAAAATCTTCATTTTTCTGCGCCGCAGGCGAAAATTTTGGAAATTTTGGAGGATCCTTAAGCCAAAATCTTCATTTTTCTGCGCCGCAGGCGAAAATTTTGGAAATCATAGCACATAAAATTCATCTATTTAAATATAAGACAAGCTTTTTTTGTTAAAAAATAAGTTTGTAGTAATTTATTTTCCAAAGAAAAACAATTAATTACTAATTCATTACGTTTGGGTTCGAACCTAATACCCAGATAAATACTGTAATCTACGAAACCCAACACACTATCCAGTCAACCACACCTCCTTTTGAAAGAAAAGGAAAGAAAATCTTTTTACCCGTCTCATTTTCTCTTCCTTTTCTTCTCACGACTCCCATATTTTGCTCATTTCTCTGATTTTAGCCATCATTAGGGGTGTATCTTTGGAACCGGTTCTGGAACCGGTTCCAAATCGGTTCCAGACCTTTACCGGTTCCGCGGTTCCGGTTCCAAACCGGTTGCGGACCTTTGCCGGTTCCACGGTTCCGGTTCCAAACCGGTTCCGGAACTTTACCGGTTCCACGGTAGTAGTTAGTCCGGCGCCCAAGTCGTGGGGCAGAGGGGGCTGTCAGTTAATCAATCAAAATTAAAAGGTGTGAAGTCATTTCCCCCTTCCCCTCTCAACCAAAAGCTTTTGAAGCTTCCCCCACCCTCCCCAAACCTAAAGTTGCTTTTCCTTTCTCAACCTAAAGCTGTTGAAGCTTTTCTTTCTTTTCCTTCCCCCACCCACCCCACTAACCAAAAGCTTTTGAAGCTTTTCCTTCCCCCACCCACCCCACTAACCAAAAGCTTTTGAAGCTTTTGCTTCCCCCACCCACCCCACTAACCAAAACCAATAGGCTCTTCTTTTGTTTTCCCTCCCAAACCAAAAGCTATTGAACCTATCCAAATTATGCAAATGCGCCTCGCTCTCTCTTCATCCCTCTCCCGAAAAATTAAGCAATAATTTTTCCCTTCCAAAGTTTAAAAGCTTTCTTCAAAAATAAATAGAGGGTGTAAATAAAAAAATACTGTAATATTGGAAAATAGATGAAAAAGAATGGAGATAAATAAAAAACAATAGAGGAAAAAGATAATAAAAAATAACTATAATTAAAATATAAATAAGGTAAAATTAAAAAAATACTGTAAAAATAAATGAATGGAAATAATTAGTGAAAGTTTAAAAAATAAATAAAATTAAAACATCGTCGTCTCAGCAATTACACCTAAACTTAATATTTTCAAATTTCCCTTCTTTTTATTTCAAAATACTTTCCCTCTAAAAGTCTTTTACTTTATGCAAATTTATTTTTGCTCTCCCTTTTCTACCCGACTGGAAATACATAAAAGAAAAATTAAAAATTCCTTTTATGCAAATTTATAGCAAATTCTTTTCTTTTTTAAAAATTTTTTGCTTTTCTTACTAAACTTCTCTTCAAATCCCAGAGAGTTAAAGTAGTATTACGAAATTCTCTTCTTTTGCTTTATTTTAAATTATGCAAATTTAACTTTTCTTCCCGGCTGGTAATAAAAGAAAATGCATAGAAATTCCTATTCTACAAACATCAATCAATCTGAGGATCCTTAAAAGTAAAGGATTTTGCATTTCTTTCTTCATTCTTAAAAATTGTAAGAAATTATTTAATTCTTGCTGCTCTATTATTTTTGACTTTATTTTTGGACAATGTCTCCTCCACCTTCGAAGAAATCAAGGATGTTCCTGATCAACAATTTACTTGATTTACAATCCGGCGGAGGTGATTTTTTAAAACTTTTAGGGGAAGAAACCAAGATTACCCGTAAATTTAATCTCACCAAACTTTCTACTAAATTTTTAATAACTGGTCTACCCGATCAGCCAGAGGGATTGCTTAGGGATCTATTTCAAAAATGTATTGACCAGACCCTGGAAACCAACTGGGACAATCAACTTAAACCAGATCAGCTTGGCTGTAGCATTAGCAGTCAACTG